>CM066594.1:10635000-11835000 GCA_033816785.1 Picus viridis
CAAGTGACAGCTGTTTGTAGTAGCTTGCACTACTGGTACCCAGGCTAGCCAGTCACTTCCTCCAGGAGAGAGAAGTGTTGGAAGGACACCTGCAAGAAAAATGTACAGCCTTGGTGGCACCAGCCTGTTGGTGGGGCACCTGGCCTAGCCATAACCTATCTGTTACTCCAGTTATTGTCCCCCGGGGATCAGTGCTGGGCCAAATCCTATTCAATATATTGATGATCTAGATGAGGGGATTGAGTCTGCCATTAGTAAGTTTGCAGATAACACCAAGTTGGGAGCAGGTGTTGATTTGTTAGAGCGCAGAAGGGCTTTCCAGAGGGACCTTGAAAGGCTGGACAGATGGGCAGAGTCCAACATGATGGCATTCAAGAAGTCCAAGTGCCAGGTGTTGCACTTTGGTCACAACAACCCCATGCAGCACTACAAGCTGGGGTTGGAGTGGCTGGAGAGCAGCCAGGTAGAATGGAACCTGGGGGTACTGGTTGATAGTAGGCTGAACATGAGCCTGCAGTGTGCCCAGGTGGCCAAGAAGGCCAGTGGCATCCTGGCCTGTATCAGGAACAATGTGGCCAGCAGGAGCAGGGAGGTCATTGTGCCCCTGTACTCAGCACTGGTTAGGCCACACCTTGAGTCCTGTGTCCAGTTCTGGGCCCCTCAATTTAAGAAGGACATTGAGACTCTTGAATGTGTCCAGAGAAGGGCAACAAGGCTGGGGAGAGGCCTCGAGCACAGCCCTATGAGGAGAGGTTGAGGGAGCTGGGATTGTTTAGCCTGGAGAAGAGGAGGCTCAGGGAGACCTTATGGCTGTCTACAGCTACCTGAAGGGAGGCTGTAGCCAGGAGGGGGTTGGTGTCTTCTCCCAGGCAACCAGAACAGGAGGACACAGTCTCAAGCTGTGCCAGGGGATGTTTGGGCTCGGGGTGAGGAGAAAGTTCTTCACAGAGAGAGCTGGTGGCCCTTGGAGTGGGCTGCCCAGGGAGGTGGTGGAGTCACTGTCCCTGGAGGTATTCAGGGAAGGACTGGATGTGGCATGTGGTGCCATGGTTTAGTTAGTCATGAGGTGTTAGGTGATAGGTTGGACTCGATGATCTTTGAGGTCTTTTCCAACCTTATTGATTCTATGATTCTAAATATCTTTCCTTACTCTGGTAGGAGTTTGAATTTAGAAGCACAAGTGTTTGGTAGGCAGTTTTGAAGCAGTGTAAGAAGTTCCATGATTCTAAAGTAGGTGATATTATGATTGAGCATGTTTGTCGTTAATCAACTGTATAAACATCCTCCCGTAGCGATGTGCAGCTCTCAGCACGGATACAAGGTACTGAGCCAGTACAGACATGAGGCAGAATGCCATGTGTGTGTAACTCAGCCTCTTCCAAAACACTGTGTGCTTTTGATATTTCCTCTGTGTGTAGTTCAGCTCAGTGGTAATGCACAGCTCTGCAATTGCAACCTGTGCGACCTGGAGGAAGTGTGCTTGCAGTTGGAAAGCCTTCCTCTTTCCATGTGGTTAGTGCAGAACAAAATCCACTTCTTGTTTAAAATGATGAGCAGTGTTTGTGTTGTGCTAAGTGTCTGCTGATGTTTGGTAAAGCCATTGGCTGTGCTTTGTGTTGCAGGTTGGGAACAGTGACATCGATAACGTTAACATTATAGCGTTCCGGCAGATCAATCAGTTTGATTTAAGTGGCAACGTAATTACATCTTCTGAATATCTCTCCACCTTATGTGTAAGTTCAAGCCTTTCACCTTTGCCAAGTGTATTTGCCATTGCTTTTCCCAGTGTTTTTCTGCAGGGTCACTGGCAGGGTTCAGTAGACAGAGCAGGTGTAATTCAAATGATGACTAATATTTTAGTGAAGGTGAACTTGAACGAAGATTCCAGCATTCCTCACTGCTTCCCTTGAATGTTTTCATTTCTTATGGGAGTGTGTTGGAGGAATATTTTCTCAGGTTGCCCTGTGCATTTCTGGGTCTGCTTCCCTGATTAGGGATGCCCTGTTCTTAGGGAGAGCAAGGCATGGCGGTGTGAAATGAGTTCTCTGTCTCAGAGAATTGCATCCATCCCTGCTGGGCCTGGATTTTTTTAGCATGCATGTCTGTTAGCCAGAAGCTGCCATGGGAAGGCAACAGTACCATAGGGCACATGGATTTCAAAGTACAGTTACAAGATTGTGAGACTGAGAGTAAAGCTGAAATGTTCACAACTCAAAAGACTGCATTGTGATCTGAAAAAAAGGGGCTCAAGAGCTATGATCCTTTGGTTTAGGGTGCAAATGCTGCAAGCATTTTCAGGAGGTGTTGGTGTGGCAGGTGTTGGTGTGGCAGGTGTTGCAGTACCATTTCTCAGGTTTTAAATCTTCTCGAAGTGCTACCTACAAATATAAATGAAGTACCTGGATCTCTTTCAGACTAGTTTGTTATGCATCTCACCTGCCAAGATTTCATTGCTAAACTGTTGCTTATTTTGGGAGGCATCCAAAGCATCCAACACTTGGAGCATGTGTGAAGGGAAAATATATCACCTTACTGAAGAGCACCTGAGCAAGCTTCCCATCTTTCTGGGGAAATTAAGACCCTTGCAGTCCAGCATAAGCAAAGAGGAGTTGATGCCAAAAGTGGAGTTGTGTGGAAGCTAGTCAAGCCTGTACCTGTTTCATACTGGGTTGGGCTTTGTGTTGCATGTAATGCATGTGTGCTCTTGATGGGTGCATCTCACCACCCTGGCTTCCAAGGCAGAAATTATTGTAGTGAAAGATGGCTGAGATTTGATACAGACTCAAGTGAGTGGTTTTGTGACCTCAGTCTGGTCCCTTCTGGTTGTGACACTGAGCAGAGGGAATGAGAATATTTGGCCTTTGTCTGCAATGAGAGCTGAGTCTTGGCAGATATCTGATCCAGAGGTTTACAAACAATAGTATGGATGCTAGAAGGCTGCTTCAGAGTAGTCCACAAAAACCATCACTCTGCTTACTGTGCCCTTTGGAGGAGGTGCAGTAGCTGATAAATGCACGTGTGTACAGTCAGCCTCGCGTAAGGAGGTGCTGCTGGCCCTACCAGCCTTACTCAGCTTGGTACAGCCTGCTCTTGATTATGCTGGTTTCTGAGCTCACTTTATTTGATGAGGACTTGAGACTTTGTCTGTAGCTTGAGGATGTCTAACCTGTTAAATAAGTGTGGAGAAATTGAAATAAGCAAAATGAAACTACCAGAGATATGGAAACAACCTCCAGTTGCAAATTCCTGTGAAACTCCTTGGACTACTTACGAGAATTGCTTAGGTCTGGTCGGTGCACAGCACAGGGCGCTGTCAGTGCACATGAAACCTGAAAATCTCAGGTATCAGTTGTTCCTAAATTATTTCAAGCTCTGTAAAGAGTCTGTTTCTGTGACTTCTCACATTCTAGATCAGAACAATTCCAGATACTCTTGCCTGACAACTTTCTGTTTACACAACACATGATGGATCTGGAAGTGCTTTTATCCCTGAAGATGTAGGATGTCTGCAATACCTATTGTGACCTTTCTCCTACACAGGCTCAGAAACAGTTGCTTTGTGCTTTCTTCATTCCCTCACAGGTAAAACTGTACAAAAGTGAAAATCCTGACAACCCAATTCATACAGTCAACTTAGGCCTGTCTTTGTTCTTCCATTTCCCGCCACTGCTCCGAGATGGAGAGGTAAGAACATTGCTTAGTAGTTATCTTAGCTCACTTCCATTTTTTTTTCCCTAAGGAACACTGAAGTGTTTTCTGGTGTGCCTGCAGTACTGCATTCATGCTGGAGTGACCAGTGTCAAACCATTTGAAGCCTTTTAAACTGGCTTTTTTGCCTCTCGCTCTGGTTTTGTCTCAGACTGCTCCTGATGCTGTAGACTGAGTGTGTTTTTTACCCACAGAACTATGTTGTGCTTCTGGACTCTACGTTGTCTAAATCACAGTATGACTACACCCTGCCTCAAGTTTCCTTCACTGCTATTGGATATCATAAACACATCACACTGATCTTTAGTCCTACTGTAAGTATAAAACACTGAAATGTTCAAGTGTTCACCTGCAGAGCGATGTCTGGTAGCACAGCCTGCCTGTAGTTTGTGGCCTGGGCCATACTGTCCAATAATGTGAATATAAAGAGGTTTGTGAGAGGCTTTAAAGTGACAGTGGATTTGTCCACATTTAAGGCATTGAGCAGGGAAGCTTAGGAGGGAGTTAAGAGTCATGACACTAACGGAAAGGTTGCAGTAACAGAGGGCTGAAGGACAAAAATAGGATTATTGTCAGAATTCCTTTGAAGACTTCTGTGCATACGAAAGAAGAATCACCAGGCCTAAAGGAGAGGGTAAAGCAGAGAGGTTTCAAATTAGCATTAGGGGAAAACTGCCTCAAGAGAGAGAATTGTCTTTTTGCACTTCTGAACAGTGCAGTATGAGTTCATTCTGAATACTTAAGAAATGTAGTTCTTATCTGCATCACTGCCTGCTCAGGTGCCAGTGAAACATGAGGGAAACATGAACTGGCTTTTACCGATGAATGATATAGATGCCCCTGAAAGATGTTGTGCTAGTGTGGTTGCTGCAGTATGATTGGGGTCACAGGGCTTTGGACAGCATGTGGCAGGTACATCAAAGGACACCAGGGTGACTATGGAGGGGAGACTGGCCGTCGGTGAATTAGCTTCAAAAAACAACAGACCTCAGGGAGAAGGCAGTGGCTGAGTGGATCTGATCAAGGGGACTGCTTTGAAGTTGAAGGTAAAGGAAAGCTTAGAGCAGCACTGACAAGGAAGTCAGATCGGAAGCTCTGGATGTGCTGCCTGATCTTATTGCTGCTGCTGTTTAAAGCTGGGGGATCTCACGGTCAGAATGGCTGGTTAAACAAACTGAACACCGAAACACCATGGTCCTTGCTGTCTGCAGAGAAAGCTGCCTGAACAAGACATCGCCCAGGGATCTTACATCGCCTTACCGCTGACGCTACTTCTCCTGTTGGCTGGTTACAACCACGATAAGGTAGGTCGTGGGGGGGTTGTTTTATTCCAAGGAGTGGTGTCCTGTCAATGAGTATTTTGTACTGGGTTAAGTGAGGGTTTGTTTAGTAGTTGTCCAGACAGAGGTGCAGTCAGCAGTCCCTTTATGCAACATGTTTTAAGAAAAGCCACAGTGTGGCCAAGATTTTGAGGGTGAGCTCTGGGGACACTGCTGAGTTTGGTTTTCTCATTGGTGGATCTGGGATAATAAGCAAGACAATTTCGTGCAAATTCAGAGAGCCAGACTCAGTGATAGTCAGAATGACAACAGTTACTTTATTGGCTTCAAGAACAATCAGACATGAAAAAATACTGCACCTTACTGAGTCTGGTCTCCTTAGCTTTGCACCCTCCCTAGTGAAGAGGTCTCAAGAGCCATATACCTACCATGTGCCCCTCTCTGTCTTTATTAATAAGCCATGCTCTCCTAGCCTTCTCTGACATGACTGGCTATCTGTTTTCCTGATAAAAGAAAGTTCTGCAGTTTGATTTCCTCTCAGACATGGGTAAGACAGTGCAGAATGTGGGATTCTCCAGGGTTGTTAACAGTGTCTCCTGAAGTGCCTCCTCTGAAAGCAGCAGTCAGCTTCTAGCCTCAGGACTCAACTGGCTGTTCTTGGCTAGGTGACTGCAAGAAAAAAATTAACTTCAATGTTAGGTTTTGATGATCAGAAATTCACATTAAATCAGTTTGATTTATTTCCTTCCCAAGGTTTTCTGCCTGCCCTTTTCTGCTGTCCATAGGTGTGCCATTTAAGCCATAGATTCTATTTGGAGATGCTTGAGTCTAAAGAACATTCTCATTCAGACGTCCCATAGCAGTGTAATCACAAGCTGCTTCCTGCTTTGTTTTTGCCCAGCTTATTCCCTTGCTGCTGCAGCTGACGACTCGGCTGCAGGGGGTGCGTGCTCTGGGGCAGACAGGCTCTGACACAGGTGGCCCAGAGGATGCCAAGAGACAAACCAAAAAGCAGAAGACAAGGCGGACGTGAGGTGGAAGGGGGCACTGCCTGAAGTGGTGCTCTGGCAGCCTTGGGGCCTGAGGAAGCACAGCCACTGACATGCATTTCTGTTGAACTTGTGGACTCTGTTTTCATTGTCGCTACGTGAGCACATCTGTCACACCAGCTCCATTTGGGTTGTAAATGCCCCATGGAGTCTATAATTCCCTTGTTGTAAAGTGATGGAATGAATGCCTTTGTTGGTGCTGAGTACAGCTCCTGCACTGAGAAACAGCTGACTGGATTGTCTGCTGCAGTGGAACAGCCTTGCCGTCTTCGCTGATGGTTTGTACAAGCGGTAGTAACAGACTGCTGGACTTCACTTCCAGTCTCTAGATTTTGGGATTGCTCTTCCTTCCCTTTCGAAATGCAAAAGCAGCACATAGGGATTTTACTGCATCAGTGGTGCTAGGGACAGCAGAGTTCTGGGGGACATACATCAGCTGCTGAGTTACATCTTCAGCACTTGCAGTTCAGCAGCTTGATTGAAGAGTCTCATCTGCACAGCTGTGATTCCAACGCTTATCCAATCATTTTGTTATCTTTGATTGAAAGAAAGGTTTTTGCCCAACGAAGACAAGTTGTTAATTTCAAGTAAGGCCAGCTGTTAATGTCAGGTAAGTTCTGGTGATCCTACTGCCAAAGCAGTGTTTAAATTTCAGTTCCTTAAATGCTGTGATCTCTTCAGACTCCCAGTACTCCTGCAGGAGCTCCAGCTGGTTATGCTCTTCTTTGTGAAGCTGTGCTGTGTGGCTGGTGGTACCCATTCAGCTGTGTGGCTGTAACACCTCCTGCTCAGGCCATGGGCAGCCTCTTCGCCCCTTGATAATTGATTTTTTAAAATTACTATGATTTTTTTTCCTTCACTTTAACAAATGTGATCTTTTCAAAATCTCCCAACATGTACAACCTCAATAACACAGGAAACAGGTATATTTATTCCAGGCCAACTTTGGATTCCTGTTTGAAGCAGACAGTTGGACATACACAGTTTAAATGTTAATGGGGCTTTTTATTGACCAATGGCATAAAGGAAGGTTAACAGCTTCTGAGAGACGCACACAACTGCCTACAAACTGCAGAGACACTGGCACTGCCAGTAAGGGGCAATGTTTCTCTTTGACAGCACTTGAAATAAAGTCCCTTTACATTTAATATTCAATCTTACAAACCCTACCATTCTTAGAAATTTGGATGCTGAAGGTTCTGTGCTGTTTCTGTTGGCATTTTGCATTAGTTTGAGCCTAAATAATTAAAACCTGGTTTGGTGATCATTCTAATCTCTCTGAGGGAAATTCTGTCAAGATCATAATAAAAATGAAGAATCATGTATACAGAGAATTTGTGATGAAGCTCTAATGAACTGTCAGACTCCCCACTTAATGACCTTGGATTCTGTATTGCTGTGAGGAAATATGTGGGGAAACAAAGGGAGTGATAAATTGTACATTTTCCATCCATCTTTATTTTAAGCTGGTGAATGTTAAGTATTGCTGCTTTGGGGGAATGTATGAGGAAAGGATGCAGACTCCATGTGCCTTGAGGGAGTACCAGATACCCTGACCTCTGAACTGGGGGACTTGCTGTTGATTGACCTTAAACACTGGAAGTGCTGTTAATAAAAAGAAGAAAAAGAGTGTTAAAGCTTGCTCATTTAATGTTTGATTCTATACCTAGGACTTCCCCATGTTTCTTCTCAAAACGTTATTTTCTTTGTCTTCTGCAGCACACTGGTGACCTATTTCTTTCCAGCCCCGTGTTTTGAGGTTTATTCTGACTCTGAGGTGCTCATTTCTAACAAGTACAGCTTGCAGTTTCTCCCTTGGCAGAGGTGGTGTGGTGCTCTTCGCGAACACAGTCAAGACTAACACATGAGAGAGTTTTCTAAAGCAGAGCTAGGTGTCAATACATCAATAGCTCCAATTAAATTTAGAAACCAATGATCAGATACAGAGACTCCAGCAGCAGAATCAGCAATGAGGTCTCTCAAATGCCCAGAGCCACATGCATAAGGCATGGAAAGCCTGAGGTCTGGAGTGCTGGGAGGGAGTGTATGGATGTGATGGTCTGCATGGGCAAATTCCTGTCTCCAGCTGCTTGGCCCAGGTACCCAGGTGGTGCCTGGTGACTACAATCTTAGTTCTGGAGTGGTGACAGCTCTGCTTTGTTAGTATAAAAAGCTGTATGCAGCTTGACCAGGCAGTGCTTTTTGGTACAGAAATGGCAGATTCAGCTCAGAATTGCCTTCTGTACAGTTCTGAGTTGAGCATTTAGGTATCATTTACTCTACACAATCTAAGGTTTGGTAGAGGCTCTGTGCTCTTACTACCAAGACTTCAATACCAGCTGGACTGCCCTTTCCAGTATTTCCTGTTGCAAATACCACTTAAAGCTGCTTGTTGCATCTTTAATTTGTGTTCATAGAATAAATGCAGGGTGGAACTAACATTTAGATGTTGACTCTTACTGGAAAACATCCCAGGCTCAGTGTTTGCTATTCTTTTTTGCAAGAACAATAGTTTAAGCATGATAATTCATTTGCTTGGTGAGCTAACTAGGGGCAAATGGCTGATTTCTGTTGGCAATGGAGAGTAAGGCCCTCGGGATAAAGATGGCATTGCATGGCACTTGCTTTTGCTATCAGAATCAACAAAGAATATTACAGATACTTGGTTGGCTCATCAGTGATGCACAGAATTCTATTTAAGAATTAAATGGATCATTAATAGTGAATTTTAAAACTTGTTTGTGGATGATTCATCTTGGTTCCTAAAGCAGTGCCTTTATTAGGTGGCTGTCACATTCCAAGGACAAGTGGTTTCACTGCATAAGCAACAATGTCATTAAATAAAGATACAGTGATTTAAAAAATAAATGTACTTAGAGGCAAGAAAACAAATGCTTTGAGGAATGAGCATTCTGGGCAAGGGTGGAGAAGCACAAGTTTCTCCATAGTTAATAGTCTTCCTAGCATTCATTTTAAAAGTCTAAATGTCAATATTTGCTGAGCTGCACTGTTTAATACAAGATGTCTAGTTGTATGAATCAGATTCTTAGGTCTAAATGTTCATTTGGTTTTCTTAATTAAGAGCATGTAGGGGGAAAATGCTAAGGTGGTGTGAGACTGGGTCTGTGGATCTCTGGGGCCAAACTAGAGGCTGAATGTGTCAAGCAGCTCAGTGCTTCCTGCCTCCAGAGGACAGGATTGGAGGAGGAATGTTATTGCTTTATTTGCCAACATACCAACTGAGGCTCCCCTGCCTCCTACCAGGTTACTTCTTACACAGCAGAACCTTGCCAACATCTCTAACTCATCAAGGGAAGAAAGAAAAGGAAGTGAATTCAGTCAAGGCTGCCAGCAAACCTGCCATCCCCTCATCCAGCTCTATACTATGGTCTTATCATAGTATCAGTCAGGGTTGGAAGGGACCACAAGGATCATCTAGTTCCAACCCCCTGCCACGGGCAGGGACACCCCACACTAGATCAGCCTGGCCATCTTACCCTTGGATGTTTTGCTTTCTGCCAGCAAATGTGTCCATCTGGCCAAAATAAAGCACAACTGTGGGCCTTCAGCATCACCTGTCTGAGACCACAGCTTGACTCCTGCTGCTGTTCTTCCTTGTATGAGTTTTATTCTATAGATGTTGAAAGTACAACTGTAGAATCCACTGTCTTAACAAACACGCTTCCCAGCCCTGTGCTGAGGAAACATGGATTAAGCAGTGGCACTTTTGAGGGTATGATGGCTTTGGAAACCCTGCTTAGACATCTGAGCAAGTAACTTGGCCAGAAAAGCTGAGGCTGAAAATGAGATTTAACACTGAGGTGTTTGGTGTCTCATTTTCCTTCTATACAGCATTCCCCACTTTGTACGGTGTCTGTATTTCTGTTTCTTTCCCAGTCTGAATGCAGTTTAAATTTGGCTTCTTGCAAGGGTAGATGCAATAAAGTGAGTGTTGTAGAGAAGGCCTGAAAGGTAGCAAATGTCCTGAGCTGAGCACAGCAGCATTGCCTCACACCATACCCAGAGGTGAGCTCAGGGTGCCTGTGATGAGTCATTTTCCTTGCGGCTTTAAAAAGCCTCTGTCTGTGAAAATCCAGTAGGTCTATTTCTGGTGCATTACTGACTGATGCCAGAACTCTGTCAGGTCAGTCCCTGTCTTTCAGTCACTGACTCAAGCCTGGAACAGGCTCATGCATCCTTGTACAAGTGAAGAGCAGCGCTCTGCTAATCGCTCTCTGAGCCTCTGTGGATTGCTGGCAAGGGCATCTTCCCCCCATGAGTGTTTCGCAGAGCTTTGCTGAGCTTTTCAGATCAGCTGTTTTGTCCTTTCAGCTGTCTGTTACATCTTTTGTAACTGCTTTCTCTCCATGTTTGGTATGTCATTGCTTTACTCCAGTAACTTACCATTATCACTTTTAACAGTTGTCACTGGGATCCACAGGACTGCATTATTTAGTCTGGTTGGTTTAAATAGCGCTTTTTCCTTGTTCTGCTCCCTCCTCTCCCACCATCTTTCTGGGAATATTTGAGCTTAGCCACATGATGCTAAACTCTTATTTGTTAGCTTCATGGCCAAAGAGTATGATTGCTTTAAGCCAGTGATATATTGTTATAAAGCACTAAACACCCAGCAGACCAGTATTGAATTTATCATCTCCAAGAGCTCAATAAACGGTGAAAGATAAACCTGTTTTTTACTGCCTGTGGAAGTCAGCAGGTTGAGTACTCCTTTAAATCTCAGTTTTGTCAATACTAGAATAATTAAATCCCCATCACAAAGACTATTTTTTTGCACAGGTCCCTCATCACACTGAATCTAGTTACATTTGGGTTTTTTAAAGCATAGGGTTGTGGTAAAGCACCAACAAATTATTATTCCAATTCTTTCTGCTCTTAGGCACAAGAGAAGGTGATGAAGGCTTAAGCAGAGCGCATGGAAAGGAGCTAGTTTGTTCCTGTGGTTGCTGGTGTTGGCTGCATTAAAGTGGTCTCTACAGCATTTAGGAAGCACATTCATGTGTTCCATTCTGCACTGTAGGGCCTGCTTCTGCTGGAGGCAGGGGATGGGATGCTGCCCCTTTCATTCAGACATGTGATGTGTGACAGGGATGATTTAGCAGACAAGCTGAAGAGTTCATTAAATGCACCTCTACAGGCTCAGGGCCTGGGCCTGTTTTCTGCTGTGCAGACTTTCCTGATGACATTTAACCAGCACCTGTGGTTCCCAGCCCATTTGAAGCAGCCCCTCTGTCACTAGAGGACTGTGCTCTCAGTTGAGTTCTCTCCCATATGCTCAGAATACAGCATTAGGTAAGGCTGAGCAAAGATCTGTGTGCACTGGCCATAACCGTGAATTGTTCAGGTTGTAGTTCCTTTTTATAGTGATGGTGATGATGGTAATCTAGAGGCTGAAGACTTGGTGTGAACACTGCAGTGCTAAGCACTGGGTAAAATCCCCACATCCCTTAGACTCCTGGCAGACAGCATTGGGATGTACTTTCATGGTGCTTCTGAGATCCAGGCAAAGGAGGCTGAAAGCAAGCACATGCAGCCACTGCAACCCTGCGCTTTGTGTCTTCATCTAAACCCAGGAGCTTGAGCTCCGTTGATCTAAGATGGAGCAGAGTGAGAAGGGCTCTTAAAACCCACAATACTAAAGCTCCCCTGAGCGCTTAACTTCCTTTGCTTTCTCCTGGCACGAGCCCTTTTCACATGTTTTGTAGCAGTATTGTTTTCCATATCACAAGAGAAGAAGAGCAACAGATGTGCTTCTCCATTTTCTCTAGGGTCTTGAAAATCTTGCCTGGGGATATTTGTTAGTTTCTGGTTTCTTCTAATTTCCTTCTGCTTGAAAGAGTAAGATAGAATAGGGTGAGGCCATCTGCGTATTTGTACTTCTCAGATGAGGATTATTTCATTTGCAAGGAGCTTAATGGAATTCTGAAGAATCAGATTTGTTTATCATTTTAGGCAATGGGATGACATTTCTGCTTAAAAAATAATTACTAGGCTATGGCGTATTTGTGAGCTCCTGCCCAGATTGAGAAACCCCCACGTTCTCCAGAGAGCTCTTGGTTCTTTTGCCATTTGCAAAACCGGCTCTAAAATGATGGCTTTAGTGATTAAAGACTGAAAGAAAGAGGTCTCAGGATAACCAGTGGGTTCTCCAGCATATGTTAATATATTCTGCTTTGAAAGGTTACACCCATTTATATTCCAGATGAAAATACTTTGTGACTTTATGGCATGTAGGCACATTTTTTTTTCCCGCAGAGCTAAGTACTCTGGTTAACCCTGGGAGTGAGAACCCAAAAAATCCATGATAGTTTAAACTGGTGAGGAAATGTAGGGTTCAGTAAAAACACATTTTAAAAGAGAGGAAAGAAAGGAACATGCTGATAGAGGCCATTTTCTTTTTTTTTTTTTTTCTCTTCAGTATTTTTTCCCCATTTATTGTCTCTTACACAGTAAATTTCATGCTATAGTGATCAAGATTGAAAAAAAAAAAAAGGAGTAAGAATTGTTAACGTAATTAAAACAGGTTTGTATTTGCCTAAAAAAATCCTGGAAATGTCATTTTACTGGATTTTCCTGTTGGGGGTTTTGTTTGGTTTTGATTGGTCGGGTGGGTTGGGTTTTTTGTGTGTTTGGGTTTTGGCTTTGTTTGTGGGGATTTGTTTTGGTTTTCTTTTGGTTTGGTTTGGTTGGTTTTGGTTTGTTTTTCGTTTCTTCTTGTAGCAGAAAGCAATCTGAAGTTGCCAGGTCTTTCTCTTGGAAAGGGAACTTGCATTTTCAAGTGGCTCCAGCCAGAGCACCCAGCATGAATTTCAGTGAGCCAAACCTTTTCTTGAGCGCTCCGGTTTCTGTCGGCCACTGTCTAATCTGAGCAATTCAGGAGGCAATGTGACACACCTGGTGTGCCTGGCAGACACTGGCTCCTTCACCTATGTCTTTGCCATTGTGAGAAACAAGCTTCTCTCTCTCCCTGATGAAATTTGCTACCTCATCCTTCACCCTCCTCAGGGGAAATCAGTCAGTAAGGTAAATCAGGTCTGAGAGGAAAGAATTTTCCAGATCTAGGGTTTGGTGCTTGGAAGTATTTTCCTTCCTCTATCAGGTGAGGTCGTGAGTAAGGCCTTCCTCAGTTTTCCTCTGAAATATTTTCACCTCCTTTACATCCAGTCACACCTTTGCCACTGGAAGCACTCCTTTGGAGAGTTGGAAATCATTCAGGTTCCAGTCATTCCTCCCTGCTAAACTGGGTGAAGAGAATCTCAGCATCTCAAGGAAATGTTTTAAGCAAAAAGCTGGGGGAGACACAGGGCTCTGGGCTGTGAATCAGCTGCTGCAGTGTTGAACTTGGCCCGGGAAAACCCAAATAAATAAACAAATAAGGGGTAGTAACTTTCACAGCACCCTGATTAGAAAGCTCCTAGCTCTGGAGGGAACTAGTTTTAGGGAGCTCAGCTGTCTGCAATACACTGCAATCAGGTGGCTGATTACAACACGAGCTGCAGCTGTAGCTAACAGTGATCCCACACAGGATTTGGGGCTGGGGGTAGGATGAGGAAACGCCAAAGCTTCTGGATGGTCCAACCTGTTGGAGCCGTGATGTTTTAACCAGGTAAGTTTATTATTAACCAGATGCATTTATTGTAGCTTATAACACACGAAGTACCAGTGTGGAATCAGGCCTCATGAGGAATTAGTCAGGGTGAGTGCAGCACAGGCAGTGTTAGTGAGGCCATCCAGCTGGTGTTGGCGCTCTTGCCGAGGGAGAGAGGGCCTCTGCCCTGCGCAGATCACCAGGCTTGTGCAAACCCCGAGGAGCAGAGAAATCCCCTCAGGACGTGCTCTTTTTCCTCTGCAGAATAAATATAAGCCCAAATTCACATGCTCCAGCAAGTGCCTTCTGGCCTGGCCAGTAGCATAGATACACAGAGGAACCTTCCCTGCTTCAGAAAACTTTTGAGTTTTAAGGAACATCTGAGGCAAATATCAGCTGTACTTTCCTCTTCCTCACTTTGTGAATAACTTGCCAGCTAAATGCTTAAGCTTGCAGACTGTTTTAGAGTTCACTTTGAAAACCAACTTTTCTTCCCAGTATTTTGTTTTGCTCTTTTTGAAGTCTTTGCTGTTCCTGGGAGGAGTGAGCAATAGATAGTTTTCATTATCATTTCAGAGGGGAAGGGGCAGGAGATCATAATGATCCCATTTCACACTTTCCTGACTTGCCATGTGGTGACGACATATGCCCTCCAGCTCGAAGTGTTACCAAGTGGCTCTCAGTTTGTGCTGAGCCATATTGCCTTTTGCAGAACTTCCCATATTTTCTACACTGTGTATAACCTGATCCTCCTTAGACCTTTGTAAATAATGGATATTTGTAATTCCTGTGCAGTAGGGTGAGGATGTATAGCAGCAGCTCTCAGAAGTCCTCCTTTTACCTCCTGCCTGTACTTATGTACCCAGAAGAGTCAATAGACACAGCAGCAACACACACCCCAAAACACAACACTGGGCTGCTTTATAGTATGATGGAGTTTTCCTAAGATATATTTATGGATGAATTTCAGGCAGCATGTAAGACTCCAAATGTAACTTCTAAAGGGAAAAAGAGAGTTAGTGTTTTGTCTTGACCACTGTGATGTACAAGAGAGATCATCTGTGTGCCACTTGTGACCCAGAGCAAGACTTTCTGTCACTGCTTTCATAATCCTTGGTGTGCATATGTTCTCTCTCAGGACTGCAGTATGAGATGATGTGGCTGTGAGCCAAGCTTCAGCGCTGAGTGCTTTCAAGAAGGAGGAGTAAAGCCTTGTTGATACAATGAGAACTGAAGTATCAAAACACATTTGATCTTTCTTGAAGCGGCAGGAACAACGTTTGAGTGCAGCCATGCTGGAGCACAGGTTGGTGTTGTACAGGCTTTTGATGATGAGGTGTTAGTGTGTGCAGAGCAGAAAGCTGAAGAGCATCAGGTGAGTGTAGTGAGCTTTACTGAAGAGTTACAGAATGGAAGAATTTGGAGGCAAACCAGAAAACCTGCATCTTGTCCTGTATCCCTGCAGACAGCATTGAATAGTGTGATGCACAAACATGATTTCCTGCTCTCTCACTTATTGAAGTCTTCATGGGATGATTATGTGTCAGTGTGGGTCAAAGGGTCACTGAGCAGAAACTATCTGTACTAAGTAGAAATGATATAATGAACGAAACCTGAGAAGAGTGATTTGTGCTCCTCAGGTTGCTCACGAGATCTAAACATGAAATGACAGCAATTTCAGTATAAAGTCAATTATCTGTGTGTAACAAGTTAAAATTAGACATCTCCTTTAGTCTGGAAATCCATCCTAATGGACAATGCAGTTTGCTTCCTGTTGAGGAGGAGTGCATCTCTTTTGGGTGTACTATCAGTGTGTATCAGCTCAGGAGGAGCATTGACATGATAGGCATGGGAGGCCATTGACTCTCCCCTCCCTAATCCTGCTGGAGAGCTTTTACAGGAGGAGCATAGCAAGGCTTTGTGTTCAGAATGTTTACTGAAAACTCTGAGCCTTTAGAGGAAGGACTGTCAGATTTTTTTCCTACTTGCTTTTATATCCAGGTTACAAATAGTATAACCAAAAAGGTAAATATGTGCTCTGCAGTGTAACTGGGAAAAGAGCAGATGAAGTCCTGAATGGTAACTGGATTGTTCCTGGGTACAGAAGCAGGTGATGTCCCCAGGTGAAACTGAGCTCTAGAGCTGTGGAGATTCAGCATCAGCAGAGGCACTGTTGCTATCTGCTAGGTCAGATAATTCTGCAGCCACCAAGAGCACTGCTACAGGATGCCCAATTGCTATATAAATGAATATCTGAACTTCACAGGGGTGAAGAAGCCAGTGATTTAATCTGGGTTGAAGGCCTTTTAGTTTGTCTCTGACAATATTTGGCTGGCATTTTGGAGAGTAGCATTATTGACTGTCCAAATGAATAACTCCGTGCAGCCAGACTGAGGCTAAACAGGCCCCAGTTGTCCCTTCTGGAAAGAGTATGTGCCAAAACAAGGGTTCCTATGGTGGTCACTGGGAGAGGCAGATGCCAGACAAACTCATTGCAGCATGTGGTCTGCAGACAACACACAAATTGTTATTTAGATCTTGCAAGATAAATGAAGTCTGTCTTCTTTCTGCTGAGTGGAAGAGGTGCACCAGAAAGAGTAATGTGTGCACACACACTAAGCTGATGATAGGTTTCTGAGGCCAATTCCAAGTGTAGGATGCTGTCTTACAAGTAGGTAAAGATGGATGTGCATGGCAGAGCTCCTGTATTCGGAGAAGTTGGGCCATCTGCACTAGGTATGGGTCTGAATCGAAGTGCTGGAGTGAAAGTTACCCTCCTGGGAATTACGGGCAGCTCTTTACTTCTGGAACCAAGCCTTGCATTTCACTTAGTATAACACTTGGCTTGGACATCCATTATTTCTCAATAGTAGCTACCTTAAAATGCTCTGGAAGAGTCTTACACAAATACAACAGAGTAAAATACAGTCTGAGTACCGAGCATTAATTAGCATACAAGATACCAGCAATTGACTGAAACCTCTGGAAGTAATTTTATTAATAGGTTTAATCCTTATTAATGGCATATTCTAATTATTTGGCTACATGTTTTCCTAGCACACTTAAGACTTTCAGGTTTATTTCTTGGGTTTAGCTTATATCCATTGTGAAGGACACAATGGAGCCTGCATTCTGGGATTCCAACCTCTGGCTAAGCTGCCAAGCACTTAATTTAGAGGGAGCTGCTGTAAAGGGATGGCAACATGGGGACTATCACCAGGAATTTTTTGAGTGCAGGTATGCCTTTGGAGCTAGGGAAGGAGACCAAATAGAACCGAATCCTGTTTAAAGGTGGGCATTTGACTCCTTGGAGCCTTTGACAATCCCATCTGAGGTATCTGCTTCAAATAGTTTTTATCCAGATTTGATGTTCCAGTAGCATGCTTGATTCAAATTTACAGGATGGAATGAAGGAGTTCTTAGGTACCTGGTGAAAGCTGTGGTTATATGTGAGGCTGCATGGTACAGTACACATCTGAGCTGCAGGTTTGAGATACTGCAGCATACAAGACAGCTTGACATTGAATTATGCTTTCAAATGGGGCAATTTCTTTTCCAGCCTTCCCCAGTCCTTAGATGGATGGATGGAAGGCTTCATTGAGTACTCTATTGGCCAGCTGGCATTGTCTGAATGGTGGCTGATGATAGTGGGATGGCCTTCCAGGGATGAGCGATTGGTATTTTGTGGGTTGTTTGTTTGTTTTAATTTTAATTTTTTTATATAAAAATAAAATGTAAGAAGGTGATTTACACTTGCAAGGAGGTCAGGGACAAACATACACATCATATTAGAGATAAAGGAATCATCAGGCTTATGCTCACAGTGCTTTGTGTACGTGATGTTAACACAAGGTGCTATAGCTAGTTTCTCTTACAGTCTAAATACACAGGCTAGACATAGAATCACAGAATTGTTAGGGCTGGCAGCTGAAAACACAACACCAAACAGAAAGAGCTTATGGGAATTAATTTTGCCATGTGCTTTGTTCTTTTTTGAATGAAAATAGCAGTAAGGGTTAAAACGATGCTGAGTACACTGTATTCTATCGGCAGCTGATGCCTGCCTTGTGTTGGTCTTCTGGTGTACTTGGGTTTTGTTGATGCAGCATTGGATCAGAGGACTGCTGTGGAGCTGCAGTCCTGGCAGACATGAACTGAAACTGGTGAAGCACAAACATTTTATACACACCCCCAGTTCTGCAGATATGTTGGCTTGTGCCATGTTAGATCAGTTTATGTTCCTAGTGACCTTCGTAGTTGCTTTGAATTACCACACCCCTGACAGAATAAAATTTGATTCATCAGGTCTTCTTTAAGTGACTTCAGCAGTGTGCTGCTGGCTGGGCTATGCACTGAAAACAAGCCACAAGGCTCACTCAGATACTTTTCATCCTAGTTTCAGTTACAAATACTAAGCAACGCCTTCCAAGGTGTGCAGTTTAAAAATGCATCTGTGGTTGTTGCAATAAATGTTAAGAGTTGCACAGTAACAGGAGAACAATGCTTTAGTTCTGGAATAGTGCCTTGTTAATCTAAGGAGTGATGAGGAGTGGGGGAAGGAAGTGAGAAAGCTAGTTTGATTTTTCAAAGCAGTGTGTCTTTAATTGGGGACTGAAAAAGCCCCACAAAGCTCTGCACAGCTGCAGACTTTGTCAGTGCAGGAAAATAATTAATTTTCATCCTACCAAATATGGTTTTGTCTCCAGTAATTATAGGAAAACAGAAATGTTTCTTCTAGGAATTGTTGTTTCCCATTACTGTATTAGTTGAGAATACTTACTAATGGCTGAATATAATGAATATTACTTTTCACTACCTCAATTTTTCTTTAAATGGAGCTCGCTGAAGGCACTTCAAATTCATTCCAATTACTGTATCACACAGTTATTGTAAAACTCTTAATTAGACATGATGCTTTTCTTGCTCTGCACTAAAGAGCTTGCTTTGCTGGTATCATTTCCCCAGTCACCTTCCTAGCGACAAATGTTTATTAACACGAGCACTCTGAAGTCTCTGGATTCTGTTGTGCAGAGGGCTGCTAGCAAAGCATTGATTGAAGGGACAGGTTGGCTGGCTTGACAGGACATTATTTCCTGATGATGGCACCACTGGCATAAGGTGATTACAGCTTCTGTAGATTCTTGGAATCATAGAATGAATAAGGTTGGAAAAGACCTCAGAGATCATCAAGTCCAACCTGTCACCCAACACCTCATGACTAGCTAAGCCATGGCTTCAAGTGCCACGTCCAATCCCCTCTTGAACACCTCCAGGGATGGTGACTCCACCACCTCCCTGGGCAGCACATTCCAATGGCTGACGAATCTCTCTGTGAAGAACTTTCTCCTCACCTCAACCCTAAACTTCCTTTGGTGCAGCTTGAGACCGTGTCCTTTTGTTCTGGTGCTGGTTGCCTGGGAGAGGAGATCAACCCTCACCTGTCTACAGCCTCCCTTCAGGTAGTTGTAGACAGCAATAAGGTCTCCTCTGAGCCTCCTCTTCTCCAGGCTAAACAATCCCAGCTCCCTCAGCCTCTCCTTGTAGGGCTTGTGCTCGACGCTGCTCATCAGCCTCATTGCCCTTCTCTGGACATGTTCAAGAGTCTCAATATCCTTCTTAAATTGAGGGACCCAGAACTGGAACTTCTTGGGGGCTGTTTTTTTGACTTAGACAATAGTTGGCCTGGAAATCTGACCCCTGTGTAACTTTTCTTACAGTTCTAGGCACTGAGCTGAGGGTTTAAAGAAAAGCCACAAAAAACAGTGAACAGCTGACGCTGTAAGTGTTCTGCTTCAAACAGCACTGAAATCTGCATCGAATCTTCCAGTCATCCATGCTTACTGTCTGTGGGGTTTTTGGGAACGACTTTGGTGCATGTGATAGTTTATAGTTCTCTGAAATAAATCAAGAAGCTCCACTGTAGGTGGAGTCCAACTACTGATACAAGTGGTCTTTGAAGATGTCTTCAAAATATGAGTGGTGGAAATTTACAGTGCAGGGCCCAGAGTAAGGTAGGAGAAAGTAGAAGTCTGATATTTTACAGTGCCAGTGGAAATGCCTTAGCACCCTCTGCCTCAGTTACTGATTGCCTGCTGCAGCCTTTAGTTACTAGGTAATATGGATGGAGTCTGACTCTTTTCCATGCAATTATTATTGTGGGTGGAAGATTTACTTCTCTATCCTGAAATTTCTGATTGCATTGGATTTGTGTGAAGCTGAAGTGAAGGAAAAGACAAATTTGGATACTACAGTAGGAAAAATGTGATGCTTAGATCATTACTTCTATATCAGCACTTTTTATTCTACTTATTCAGGTGTGTGGGTTTTTTTTTCCCCCCCCATGGCAGTACAGAGCACTCAGGCAGTTAGAGAGAGAGACCTGGACTGAAATCTGGCTACTCTCCAAAATCCTGGGTTCTCATCACTCCAGCCTGAACTGCCTTGCATTTGGCCAGGGTAGATTTGGTATTGAGCCTGCATTCGCAAGAGCAGGGCTGGAGCTTTGAAAACAGTTGGGTTATAGAAAGTCATATAAAAGGTTACCTTAATACTACAGGATACACAAAACCCAGGCTGCACTGCAATTGGTATCAACTCTTGTATTCATTGAAGCAAGGCCGGGTGTTTTCTCACTGCTAGTAATTAGTTACACTCTGAAATGTGTTATTGCTGTATTAGATATGAAGTCAGCTGCAATTTGGCATCACTCCCACTTAGAAGTCTGAGCATTTTACTGAGGAATAAGAGTCCCAAAGCACTGCATGGACATGGACTATTAACAGCTTTAACTGGAAACATACCAAATAATTAGATTGCTTCCTAAATGGCATGCATTTATTGACTGCCAGCAATGATCTGATCCTTCAGTAAATAATAAACCAATCAATTTGAAAATAGTTTTATTTCGTTAATGTCTGAAACAGCTATGGGTTACCCTAGCAGAAGTTTATGCAATCACTTTAAATGGGAGCTGTGAATGCGGAAAGGGAGGACTGCGAAGAAAAGTAATTAAGGTTATTGAGAACAGAACTTGTTCCTGCGAGGTGGGAGTGCTGATTGAACACAGGAGCTCCACTTACATTTTGGTGTGCAATAGATTTTTTTTAAAAATTATTATTATTATTATTATTATTATTGGGTTTTTTTAAAATAATACTGCAGGCAAATTGTGATGGAAAAGAGAATCACTGGAGTAGAGATTTTGGGGTTGTTTTGTTTATAGCTGCCTAGGAAGGATGCAGATGGGTTCTGTGTGAAATAACTGTCCTGCAGTACGCTTACCGAGTCAGGAAATAAAAAGCCAAACCTGTAATACAATAACTATACAATAAACCAGGTTGGAAGAGACCTTCAAGATCATCGCGTCCAACCTATCGACAAATCCAACCCACCTAAACAACTAGACCATGGCACCAAGCACCCCATCAAGTCTCCTCCTGAAGACCTCCAATGATGGTGACTCCACCACCTCCCTGGGCAGACCATTCCAATGGGCAATCACTCTCTCTGTATAGAACTTCTTCCTAACATCCAGTCTAAACCTCCCCTGGTGCAGCCTGAGACTGTGTCCTCTTGTTCTGGTGCTGGCTGCCTGGGAGAAGAGACCAACCCCCTCCTGTCTACAACCTCCCTTCAGGTAGTTGTAGAGAGCAATAAGGTCTCCCCTAAGTCTCCTCTTCTCCAGGGGAAGCAACCCCGACTCCCTCAGCCTCTCCTTATAGGGCTTGTGTTCCAAACCCATAAAATAATACCTGCTTAGTGTTAGTCATTGTGAAAATGTCATGTTTGAAATTTAGACTAACAGCTTAGATTTGACATCTGAACTTTTATAATAAAATTGCCCTTTTTTTTTTTCCCCCCTCCAACTGAGGATACAATTTTTCACCTTAAATCAAGGCAGATTTGAGAAGAATATGTTTCTAAATCTTGGGTACCGTTTGGAGCCCTGAAAAGTACAGATGTACTTTGATCTTCATATGTACACATGGAACTCCCTGAAAGGGGAAAATGGTGTAGAAAGGAGCTACTAAAAGGGGTTTCAGCTGTTGGTTCAGGAGTTGCTTTTGGTTCTTAATGCCTTTGTACTGAGCAGTCCTTAGCACAGCCCTGCTAGGGATCAGTAGCTTGTGAATACTACATTTTCTAAGCCTTTTGAAAGCTAGTTGTTTCCATCTCTCTGACATAGTGTTGCTGCTGTTCCTCTTGGAAGCCTGCATGTCTTCTGTAGTTAAGCTTTTTCTCTTTGCCAAAGCCTGCTGGCAGTGGGCCAGAGTGCTAACCTACCTTCACCTGATCAATCTCTAGGTCCCAGCAGAAGGCTGTGGTGTTCAAAGCTGACCTTAGAGGTTTAACAGAAGGTATGTCCCACTGACAGACCTGAGTCTTTGGCCTGCAGGGTAGAGTACAGCTGTTGGCTGTGTGGGAAGCCAGCCTTTTTCCTCCTGAGGATCTGGGGCAATTTAGTTTGTGATAAACTCATTCTCTTAATTGTTCATACCCACCAAATCAAAGGTCTTTGTCGTGTTCTTATTGCCCATCAACAGATGTGACTTCCCAAACCCCCTAATGTTCTGTAAAGTGTAGGATGGAATTTTCTGCACACAAATTGAATGAGGTTGTAGACATAACATGTTTGTGCACCAGCCCAAGTGTGTGAAACTCCCACTAGGAAATCAAAGATGCAGTGTTAGCCTACAAGGAGGGGGTGGTGGAGAGTGAATCACAGGAGACAAAGTTGTCTGCCTTATTCTGGAAGAGGCTGAGAATGACAAACTGAAGCAGTGATGGCAAGTCTAAAGTGAAACTGTTGTGATTTCTTTGTCTTCTGCACATTACTAAGGGTGGAATTTCCCCTGTTGCAGATGGCAGGAAAACAAGATTGGGTTCTTGCATTGAATTGGGCACAGCATGAGCTCCAGGAAGGTAGTTGTTGCTTCAGGGATGAATTTGGCCCAGTGAATGTCGCATTAGCACATTCAGAGCACAAAATGCCCTTTCTGGAAATTTCTATTGATTTTTATGACAAACGGACCATTGCAGAGTATGAACACAAATGCATTATTCCCCTTTGCAGAGAGATGGCACATTTGGCATAGTAGTAGTGGGACAGCTGCTGCAAGGGCCTGGCAGAGTCATTTTGTTTAAAGGACATAGGGAGAGAGGCCTGATGGTAAATCTCAGAGAGGATATTTTCAGTGTTAAGATATCTCTGTTTGATTCACCTGGACTCAGATTGCTCATACTGAAAGCACACCAAATAACTCTTCTGCTTTGCCAGGCTTTTATGACCAAGGTGCAGCTGATGCTGAGTAATTTTGGTGTGCATAATTCAGAGGCTCAAGTTATGTGGCATTTTTGTTCTTAATGCTGATTGAAGGTTCTGCTCTGTGTAATTTCATGCTGACCATGAAGCACTTCTCTAATGACATAGTATTGCCAGGTATTCTATTCTGTCAGTGAGGGTAAGAGTTTATAGCCTACTGCATGCTGCACACCATGTGTCCACACTGAATATGGATATGCTGCACACTCAAGGGCTGTTCTTCTCCCTCCTCCTCTCACCCTGGCTTTCTGCTGTGCAGTCCCCAATGGTGCTAGGTCTCACTGACATTCTTACTGTCACAAATAACCTATTTCTATTGTTCCTTTGTCTCTACCTTCTTTATGCTATATGAGCATTTTTTGGGAGGGAAAGGGGTGGGAATTTGTAATGGCCTTTCAGTAACTGGAAATTTTGTGGATGAACCTTTCCTTTGAAATAGGAATGCATTACACAGAACATGCTGAAAAATGAAATTGGGATATGTATTTAAGGGATAGGATTGAAATGCAGGTTAAATATTTTGGTGGCTAGAATAAGTTAAGAAATCAGATTTCAAAAGTAGGACTGTGAGGTTTGATCTCACAATGTGCCATGACAGGCATACAGACAGCAGCTTCTACCCAGGGATGATGCTCACATTTGCCATGGGAACTGGTGTCTGCACATGGAGGGAAAGTCATGAAGGCAGAGCATGTGATGTCTCTGAGTATTTAGTGGTTTAAAGGTACTGCCCTGGAACAAAATTGAGTGGAAACAGGGGAGACACTGCTGGTTTTCCAGGGGGTTTGGGCATTCTAGCACTCCTTCTTTGGCACACTGCCTCCAAGCAAAACATCATTCTTGACTCTGTGTTGGTCTGAGCATTTGCAACTAGTTTGTAAATATGTGGTAAAATTGTCTCCTTGCTGAAAAGGAGCTGTTAGTGGTCTGAATCTCTGTCTCTTTAGAAGCTAGGTCTTATCTAACTACTTGGTTCCAGTGTTTGAAAGGATAAGTCAAGTGGGGCAGGAACTCTAGAAGGTTAGACGCTGAAGACAGAACTCTAATGCTTTCTTCTGTGTTCTTCCTGCACATTTAAAGTTTTAATATGAGTCTGTCACCAAGCAAAGCTAGTGCATCTCTGAGAACAGTATGCTGCTTGCTGAAAGCTTAAATACTTCAGGGAAATGCATGAAAGCAGTAGTTTACTCCCAGAAATGCCAGCGAGCCTGGTGTTAATCAACTGTGCATGTCCAGGTGTTCTTCCTGCACTTCTCAAGACAGTTTCCAATGTTTATTATACAACAGATGTTAAACTTTATGCTCTTTAGTTTTCTGGTGTGTTTCTTGATCCTGTTCTAAATAATGAAGGTTCTTGCCACATCCCTGTTCTCTTTATAAAAAGAAATCAAAAGGCACGTTGGAAAGCTCAAGTACTAGAAATTCAACAGCTGTCACAACCCTGGAAAGAGATTATTTTGAAACAGGTACGTTAGAGAGTCCAGTGAATATTCAAGTCTACTCTGTGTACCTTGTCATTCAGCTTCTCTGGTGTGCAGAACAATTTGACTAATCATTGCATTCAATCTGAATTTTCCAGAAGCTGCTTTGTGATGCTTGTGTGACCTACCACAGTTTATTGCTGTTACTTGCAGATGAAATGGGAAGAGCTTTAATGGCTGGGTTGCAGCCTATGCTTCTGCAAGTTGGGCATAAGGCAAGAAAGCAGGGAAGAGGCAATTCTGAGCAAAAGTAGGATGCTACAAAATTAATAGGCTATACAGGATTACTGTGGGGTTTTGTATGCTTTCTCTCACATATCAAGTCATGCAAGTGTTTATTGCAAGCCTTAATAAGTGACACAGTCTGTGCCTGAATATCTGAGTCATGTGGCTATCAATAGATAAATATAAGTGCCTTATACTGTAGTATGCAAATCCCTGAATTATTTTCTCTACCAGCAAAATAGGAATTAATGTCTGTGCTGTGGAGGTGTGAATTATGAATTAGGGATTTATATTTTCCTGAGGCTTTAGTGGTGGTTTAAAAAGTATTTTCATACTATTTTTCTCTCCAGGTATGATTTAATTCTGATTCACTGGTAGGGAAATTGAGGCAGGAGGGAAGTCAAGGAGATAGATACCTATTTGTAATTTTTCTTTTTAAACCTGAGTGTTTCTGATGTCTTCACAGAGCAGCCTCTTTAATGCTTGGGACATGTTTTAAAAGCTCAAACTTAAGCACCAAAGGCTGCTTAAGTACCCTCGAAAACTGCAAACCCACTCTCTTGGGAGGGGAAACACAGATAAAGAAAGAATTTACCTTAAAAAAAAAGCTTCTGAGTTGCTTGCAGCTGCTGTTGACCTTACGTGGAAGTTGCTATGCATTTTCCGGGGCAGTGGCACTTCAATTTGCCTCCAAGTCACCTGGTAGGACAGGAGGAACCCGGCAGGTTTTGTAGGAGACTCTTTTGTGTTCGTGCATACTGAGAATGTGATTAGTTAATGTGTTTGCTTTGCTCTAATGAAGCACTGAGAATTTCTTTTGTGCAAATCCACATCAAGCGCTGGTAGCTTCACTTTGCATTGGAGCTGCGCTGAAGCTGCACACTGAGATCAAAAGCATAGGAGGTATTTTTGTGATTAACACAGCTTCTGATTGCTGATGTTTTTCTTTGCTTCAAAGCTGTGCTTTTGTAACCCTGCTAGTAGCCAGGTAGCCTCGAAGATTAGAAAATAATAAATATAGCTCAACACTTTTCAGAGTGTTTAGCTTTATTATAGTACTGTATGAATGCTCATGAAGGTAAGTGAATAACAGCATGGAATTTGGCTAGCGCAGCACATGGTGCATATAAACGGGGAGCAGAGGCTTTTTAGTGTGTGCAACTGGTGTGTCTTCTTAGTACAGACCTGAAGGAGCTTTTAATTCAAGCTTTAACTGAATTCACCTGGACAGAGAATATCAAATGACAGGCTAATTGTAGTGGTGGGACATAACTTCTAGTGTCCTGGGGGCTGTAGCAATTTTGTGCATTTGCAGTAAGGACTGGAA
The DNA here is from genome assembly GCA_033816785.1 of Picus viridis. NCBI lineage: Eukaryota > Metazoa > Chordata > Aves > Piciformes > Picidae > Picus > Picus viridis. The sequence continues at coordinate 10,660,999 of CM066594.1, forward strand.
TTTGCTGACTTACAGAACCCATTGGCTTGTCAGACAGGAGCCACCTGTGGCTAACAATTAACAACCAGGTGAGTGCAAGAATGGTAAAAGTTAGGCTGAGTTTGGAAAAACAGATGGTTTGGTTTGTCTCTTTAGTAGTAAAAATGTCAAAAGACAGAGTTGGAGTTTTTGTTTGTCAGCAAATGCTGAATCAATGAAAATGAAAACCCCTGTGAAATGTTTTGCCAACCCTATATGCATGACAACAAAACTGGTCAGTAATGAATGTGGAATACTTCTGTGTGACTCCTGTATAGCAGGGCCAAGGAATAAGAAATGTAGTCTGATCTAGCTACTGTTATAAAGCAATACTTAAACCAGCAGGGGTTTAGCTAGCACTAGGATCAGAAAATCTGGGAGGCATTTCATATGGTTACACTGAGGGCAGAGTTTAAAGCAAAAGGGCAACGTATTTCTGACTGCAGAACTAAAGAAAATGCACTTCTAGTAAAATAAGCTCTTAATACACTGCAGAGTTTGCCTTTACCATGTTCAGTCTCTTTGGGAAACCTGTATCCTCCTTGGTGGGGTATTACTGCTGACTTCCTAGAAGGCCTCTATCTCTGACATACCTAAAAGCACATTGAGCGATGCAGACTTCAGCAGATCTTAAAAAAGCAAAGTGAGCTACTTCTGCTGAACTTCTGCAAGCAAGAGAGCTTGGCTGCATCCTCATTTCTCTGGCATGGTGCCTGTTCTTCACCTTATCAAACCAAATACAGGATCAAAACATCAGTATCCAGAGGGGGAGTGATAGGCGTTGATGGATGACATGCACGCCTCAGTTTATCTGTGTGATTAGATAAGAGGTGCCTCTAGACAGATATTCTGCCTTGAACAGTGGGTAGATAGTAAGGGCAGGGGGAATATAAGGAAGTATAAAGTGTCTGTTCCTCAGTCTTCTCTCTTGGAATTAAAGGTTTGGTGACTCCCTAGCTGGGAGTTGCAGACAATGTCATGATTTCTGTGATCCCTGATGAGCCCTATGGACTCATCTAATCTCTTGAACTCACTTTAACTTTTATGACCTTAGCAGTGTCCAGTGGCAACAGATTTGCTACCTATTGTTTGCTGTGGAGGGATGAAAGGGAAAGGAGGCTTTAGCTAAATTTTTAATTAATTCTCAGCAGATTAAAATGCAGGGGAAGATTAATAGCAGGTAGAATGCATTGTAAGGAAGAACAGAAAGCCTCTGAGGAAACAACAGGCAAACTTAGAGTCCACTAGACAGGCAGTTTTGGTTCTGTGAGAAAATCTGAGACAAACAGCAGCTACACACTGCAGATGCACTGAGGTTGCATCCCAGCTGTATGCTTGTGCAAAATAGTGAGATGTAAAAGTAGAAGAGTGCAACACCAATTAGATTCTCCTTAACCTGCATCACACAAGTTTTGATTTCCAGTAATATGCCCTTGTGAGTAAATCAGCCAGACCTCTTTAAAATAGAACCAGCAAACCACAAACAACAAAGCAACCCACACCACCACACCCCTCCCACCCTCTCTGAAACCATAGTATACCTGAAGGAAAAAACCCACCCAACTCATATGAGATTAATTGGTAATTAAAAAGCCAACCAATTTGAATTAAGAGATGGGTTAATTAGATAAAACACCAGGAAATCTAATTTACTGAGCAATTTATTTTTAATCCAAGTCAAGAGGATTTTATCATGGCTTCTATGAAGCTTGTAGGATCCCAGCCAGATTTAATTATACTCCTGTGTAATGACCCACATTTCTTAACTTCTATGTGTGTTACAATTTTGTTTTATTTATAAATAGTTGTACACTTAAGATCAGAAGAGAGCAGCAAGACCATTTGAATGGCCATTTTGAGGCATTAATACTGAAACTAGAGTGAGACAGTTCCAGGTTTTCTCTGTGAAGTACCTCTGGTGACCTAAAGCAGTGCATATTCTTAATTCCCTCCTATACATCAGATATGTTTTTTTTCTGTTCATGGGCTCAGAACTGTCCATTTACCACTGAATTCTTTATGGCAGGTGGGCAGGGAGTAAATGCATCTTCCCTGTATATCTACATGCTTTTTGTCCAAGCTAGTTGTCCTAACTGCTTTTCTTCACAGATACCTTAGGAAATGCACATGTCCCACCTTAACTTTTCATAGGCTGAAACAGTAGTGAAGACTCTGCAGACAAACATACTTGTGCAGGGTTAGGTGAAGCTGTGCAATAATGAGGAGATTTGTAATATGAGTGCCCAGGAACAGTTTTATGGAGCGTCCCAACATGACTTGAAATGTTGAACCGCCCTGTGTGAACAGGCTGATTCGGTACTGATTTGGCTTTACCTTGCTTTATGATAGTGCATGAAAACTGAGAGTCTTCAGGCCTACTGCATGGCTGCAGGATTTTTCAGGGCAGTGATTAAGAAGGGTTTAATCACTTCCTTTCATATACCCCATGGTAGGGCACGTGCCTGGAGCCAAATATCAGGTCCAAATGCTCCGAGGTCTGCAGCTGATGCCAGCCTGGCAGTACAAGTAGTTAATTTGTGTTTTAACTGATGCTCTTCAAGGAGGGAAGAAGTTAACTTGGATTTACTTTTCCAGCAGGTATCTGTGTAAATGTCTCTGTGTAAATTAGAACAAGGCTTTGACTGAAAAGTGTGTGAAAGACTGGAAATGGAGAGTCCTGAAACTCTTTCTTATAAGAAACCCCAAACCAGTTCTGTTGTAAAGTCTGAAGAACTGAAATGGATGGCTGCCTCCTTATTGCCTGTGCACTGAAGTTGCAGAAGTAGGGGGTCAAGCAGACCTGTGTGTAATTAAACTTAGGTTGCCTTTGGTTTTTTTTTTGCAGACATAATGTAGCATTTCAAAAGTGGCAAATTTTTTTTTTCCAGATGTGTTGACCGGTGAAAGTTTGAAATAAAGATTTGCAATTAAGCTATGCTTGAACCTCCAGTCCCCTGAATCTTTCAGAGTCAAACTAGAGATTGACTTAAAAAAAATAGAGAAGTTTAGATTTGTCTTTCTTCAAAGCATCTTAATATTCTTATTTTTTTTTGCATAAGCTGATGAATGAACCTTTAATGTATATTTTGGTTCTACTGCCAACCAGCACGTACATTATTCATGCAGATCTGTATTTCCAACTAATTACAAGGAACATCCTGAGTAATGTCAGAGGTGCTCATGCTACCATAGAGAAGTGACTCATGCAGTGAGGAAAAACTTCTCACAGTTCTGCACATGGGGAACTTTGATTTCCATCTATCACCTTTCTGGATTAAAGGTTAGACAACTGTTTAAAAATATTAGAGAAAAGACGTGGTGGGGAAAAGAAAAGCAGAAGGGGCGAGTCTGTGAGTGGGGAGAGTCTTTGAGTGGTGAAAGCAATGAGTCTTGTGTTTCCAGGAAAAGAACAGTTGCAAGCAGAATCTTTGGAATTTGTAGAACTTTTAATAAGAATGCATAAAAGCTAAAAGCTCTTGGGGAATAGCAGTTCTGTAAGTAGAAGAATTTAATTAAAGTCCATCTGCATGGCTTTGTAGAAAATAACCCTAGGCAAACCTAGAGCTTCCTCCTGAGATTACAAGTTTGGATATAACTGCATTAATTTAACTCCCTCAACTCTTTAAAGACACTTGATTTAAAACTCCAGCACTCAGATTCTTTTTCTTAAGCATTTGGATCAGGAGGAGGCAAACTAATGGTCTACTCTCAAAGGTAGATGCCAACAGAGCATCACTTGCTTGGTCTAGGGTTCTGTGGGTCATGCTCTTAGACCTGAGGATTGATGTTTTATTCAGTGATGGCAAAGTAAAAGAAAGATTCCTGGTATTGTATGATGTGAGTTAGCAGAGTGCTAAATACAGCAGGATTGTTGTCACATCCAGTGCGGGTTGAGTTTGTACACAAACTGGTAGATGTAGAATGAATGCATGCCCTGAAGGAGAAAAGCCCAGAAGGTCTCTTGGGAGTGGAACATACTGGGCAGTCTCCCAGAGTGCAGTATCCCAGAGCAACAGGAGCAAATATGACTCTGAGGTAAACACCTCTCTGTTGCAAACAGTCCTGGAGACGTCAAATGGAGATTGCAAAATTGGGCTGTGGCAAACATCTGTAAAAATAACTGGAAGGTTTCAGAATGTGTCTTCAAGTGAACAACTTGAGTTCAATCCACTTAGGGTATGCAAAAAAATTGGGAAGTTGCTAGAATATAAAGCATTCCTGTGGGTAAAAACCTGGGTGGTAAACATCCCTGCAAATCTAGTGTGGGGTGTCCCTGCCCATGGCAGGGGGGTTGGAACTAGATGATCCTTGCGGTCCCTTCCAACCCTGACTGATACTATGATACTATGAAATGAGTGCAGAGATGCAAAGGCAGTGCTGGTCACTGGGTGTAGAAAGGGAGCTGAAACCTGAGTTGTGTGAATCCACACAAGAAGGAAAGGAAAGCACATCTGTTATGAATGAACTGTGGAAGAGAAAGGTGAGGGTGCTGATGCATTTTGCTACTTGTAGTGCTGAAATTAGGACTAAACAGCCTTTCTGAGAGAGCTGTTATGAAACATGAGTTCTGCTGAGGGGAACACAAATGGCATTGCTGTTCACCTCTGAATGGAGTGGGTGGTACCCCATGCCAGATTCACATGTTTAAGTGATGGCCACATGCTCTCCTGGGTTAGCAGTGCTTGCTGAGTGAATAGATCCCTGTCTTGTCTGTTCTCTCAGTATCCTCTTTATCTGGAACAGTAAATAGTAATTCACTACAAACATTTAACCAGTGTTAGGCAACTTTTCTGCTATGGTATGTCTACAGTAGCTGCTAGTCTGCTGTTAAACTTGTCCAGTTGAAATCAGACTTTCCCTCTTTCACTAGGCGAGCTCCTCTGCAGAATTCAGAGATTAATTTTTGTGCCCTTTTAGTCTCTGACCAGGTATTAGCTTGCTCCTCTTGATTGAAATCCTGCCTAGGCTGACCTTAATGTTTCTCTCCCTCTCTGTGGAGTTACCTGCTGTCTCTGCATCTGAAGCTCTAGCTTTCCTGGTCAATATTTCCATTCCTGTCTGCAGACTTTTAATTGCATTTTTGATCCCTTAGCCTTCCCTGCTGGGCGCCTGGGCTCTCTAGCTCAGATCTTTGCTGTTCTGCCCTTTTGCTCTTCCAACTCATCAATTTGCTTCAGTTCACTGGCCTCTGTGGATGGTTTCACTGAGTGTTTGCAGCCAAGTCCTTTGTTGTGACACCCAGAAACACTTCTGCAGCAGTATGTTTGGGCTACAAGTTATTTTATAAAGCCTTTTTTTTTTTTTTTTTTTTCTTTGAGGGTGGGGGTGGGAGAGGCTGTGTGTCTCTTTCAGCTAGCCCTCTGATCTGCCTTCTTGCATTTCTCTAGCTTGCTGCTTCCAGTCTGTAGATTCTGTGTCAATCCTTCCATGCATCAGATTAAAATGACTACTCGAATGCCTCGTGGTCTCTCCAAACCTTTCAGCAGCTGCCAGTATGTACACATACGTGCACATCCCAGATTGACTTTTGTGCCACAAAGACCACTGGGATTCCTTTATCAACTGCATATTTCAGGCCACCTCTTCCTCTAACCATTTTAGGTGCTAAACTGAGTGCTATCCAGAACTCCTCATTCTTCAGATTCATGTAGCTGCAGCCTGGTCCTATCAGGTGCTGCTTGTGAATGTGCTGTGTGGATCTTCAGTCACCTAAACTGAGCTGGACTCCTGAAGCCTCCATTCATAAACTGATGCATTGTACATTGGAGTAAGGGATTGCTCTGTCTAGGTTCCACATATAGATGTATTAAGGCAGTCTTGAAATAGGGGAACTGAATAGCTCCAAAGAGGGAAAATCCTGGTTTTCTTTCATTTGCATGTGTAAGCCTATGTTAGCAGAAATGCAGAAGTTAATGTCTTCCACAAATAGGGATACTTACTCCTGCATGCCTATCTGCAAGGAGATCTTAATCATCCATTTGTAGCCAATATTTAATGTGAGGACTTTACAGAATTGGATGTTATCAACATTTTCAAGGTACCTGATTTTGCTTATAATGTATGTAGGATTATATAGGCAAAGGGTGTGTGTGTGTAAGAATATGACAGGGCAGGTGCCAGCCTGCTGAGCTGATTTTCTGTTGGTTTGATTCCTTTCATTTGCTATAAAAGTAGTGTAAAATAGAAGAGAATCAAGTCCATCTAGGAAAATGAAATACATTCTTCACCTTATCCTGGGGGGCAAAGGAATAATTTACTCTGAGCAGACAGAACGCTTCCAAGTTTTATGAAGTCCTGCACTAAGAATTTAGAGCATTTTGGTTCATCTGTCCTATTTGTGTTTGAGAGCTGATTTGGGTTCAGGTGCTTGTAATTGAAATTTGATGTTGTTCATATTTTACTCTCATTGATATGCAAAATGGCACATAGTGACTGTTTGATTTGCAAGCGGCTGCTTTAAAATGAATGATCCTGAATATTAATGGATCAGGCTTTCAAACAAACTGCTATTTTCTTTCCCTCTCCCTTTCCCCCTTTTTTTTTTTTTTTTTTTTTTTGGTGTGGGTGCAAAGGGTTTGACAGTATGGAAATTATGAAAATAAGCAAATTCATTTCATCAAGTGCACCATTAATTATTCATTAACTATTTGAAAGGCACCACCTCAGCTCTCCATATATAGCAGGTGAATGACACTATATACCCTATAGAGTGTTCTCTGTCTTGATTTTTGGCAGGTGTTTGTTTACTCATTTTAATCAAAACTTGGGGAACCAGTCTTCTGACTTAACTGGAAACTTTTGAACTGATAGGACCATTACTGCTTCCATTCCACCTATACAGGTACTCAGGTTGATGCATTACGTGCAGCAGAGGTTTTCTGCAAAGCATCCTACAGCATCACTTTACAGCTACATTGAAGTTGCCTTCATCCTTAATCTGAATTCAGTCCTGTGCATTCTGCTCTGCAGAGCAGATTTGTTTCACTTTGCACTGTTTTCTGTTCTCAGAAATCTCTGCTCCAAGTTCTGATGAAGGAATTTAGGAATTGTATTATGATGGACATTTTTTCATTGAGGTCAAATTCTGTCATTAAACAAAGCAAAAGGAAAATGTGAGCAAGATCTTGCTTAAAAGCAAATGATAAAATAACCCTGAAGGTTGTCCTGTCCCTAGTAACAATATAAAGAAGAAAGATGAAAAAAGTCATTGTGGCAAAATGCTTTCAAATCCAGGATGGATTTCAAGTAGATCTTCCTAGGCAGAACTGATGTTGCTTTAAACCCCCATGTCCAACACCTAGTGCCAGTGCGTCACTGAGAGGCTTGTGACCTGCCTGGCTTTACTTGGGAGACCAGAAGCATTATGTACTTGGAAGTGCCTGTAAGACCTATAGAAGTGGATTTTCTTGATTGCCATTGTCTCTTAACACCATTATTTTGGCAGTTTTATGCAAATAATCACTTAACAAACTGCTTCTGAGTGTCATGTAATTGGATGCATTTGAAAAATCTATAGCAGCTCTATGTGGCGTTGGAAATTTATTAGCAAATGTCTAACCAGTGTCACAATGGAGATTGCATACACTCTGCTGATCAGGAGGAGGGAGGCCATAATCAGCAAAAGCTGTGCTGCTTCAAAGAGAGCAAGAGATGCCCAAAGTCAAGTCTCTTAATAAAATCGGAGGCATCTATAAGGTTTTCTATGCTCTTTATTATATACTGTGGGATATCAGTGTTGTACTTTACATTTATATATACACAAATGCTAAAAATTTCATTAGGAGAATGCTGAGGATCATGGAATCATGGAATGGTTGGGGTTGGAAGGGACCTCTAAAGGTCATCTAGTGTAACCCTCCTGCAGTCAGCAGGGGCATCCTCCACTAGGTAAGGTTGCTCAAAGCTTTGAGCCTGACCAGGAGTGTATCTCCAGGGACAGGGTCTCAACCACCTCCCTGGGCAGCCTGTTCCAGTGTTCTACAACCCTCATGGTGCAGAACTTGTTCCTCACATCCAATCTAAATCTGCTCTTCTCTATTTTGAGACCAGTGCCTATCACTGCAGGCCTTTGTAAAGAGTCTCTCAGTGAGAGCAGTGGTCAGTGGAAACTAAGAACATTTCAGAGAGGTTCCTCCTTTGATTAGAACATGGGCTCTTGAACTTGAGTCTGGCAATGGATGATGATAGAATGTTGTGTGGACTATGCTGATAAACTGCACTGTCTAGACCTTGATAGTAACAAAAAGAGTCTGGGATCTGAAGATACTTGTTTCTTTTCCTGGTGAAAGCTCCAGGGGGAAGGGAGAGAGAAAGGATGAAAGTTTTGCACTGTCTTTGCTGGGGCTTGGCTTCTTGTGTGGCTCTCTTGTGGGTGAAGGCATACACTGGTCCCTGTTCTTGTAGAGCACTAACTCTGCAGGTGGATGTGCTGGGGAGGTGGCAGAACTGATGCACTCGCCAGGCTCTAGGGCAAAGTCTGTGCACGTTAATGTACTTTCATATCAGAGGGGGTCTGGAATCCTAAGCAGCAAATGACTGTGCTTGCATTCTCTTCTGTTAGCCTGCACTTGCTAGACCTCTGCAGATCTGTGCTGTGGTCCAGGAGATGTGCCTTGCTGCAGTACCAGGGACACTTCTCTGCAAGTAAATGAAGTATTTCTGGATCATACTTAATTCTCTAGCTGCTAACTGGTTTGAGACAGCAGAGTCAGTCTGTGTTTCATTTCCCATAGGGACTTGTATGTCATGGGCTTTTGGTATTTTCTGTGGGGTTTATTTTACTTTTTTTTAATGGGAAAGTTGTGCCAGAAATGGCAGGGAGCTAGAAACTAATAATGAAACATTTCTTTTTAAAGAACAACAGAACATGCACTTGAAGGCAGACAATCTGAAGATGTGTTCAGAATATATAATTTAGCAAACATTAAGGAATGAATCTTGAAATATGAAGAAACAAAGCCTGCAGTTAAATTAAATATCCAATTAAGCTATCTGCCTGGCTGCAAAATATCTTCTTGACAGACAATTAGTTCTGGGGAAGTCAAACATTTCAGCTATGAATTCATATAGGGCAATTAAAGAAACTAATCTATATTTGATGTGAAGAAGTGGTAAATTGGAAAGCTTCAGAAAGGATATGGAGGTTTAGACTGTGAACTTTCCTGCAGTCTTGCCACTGCATGGGGAAGTAAGTGGTGGTTTTCTAGGTGACCATGTACCTTTCTTCCCTGTGGAATACTTCCAGCTGGGTGGTATTATTGATTCCTGCTTAATTCTGGAGACGCTGAGTGCCAGTTCAATGCTAGGAACCAGGCACAAAAGAAGAATGCAAAAGATTATAGATGAGGTATGAAATAGGCTTTCAAATTGTTTTGCTAAAATTGAATCAGTCTCTCTTCTTGACTTGAAGCTTTGCTTTGCTGTTGGATCCCAGGAAACTGGTTCTCTCCCTGACTCTGGGATCTCTTCTTCCTCTCAGTTGGTGACTCTCAGCACATGGCACTGCCGAAATAGCCAGCAGCATCCTCCTCCTCTCTTTGCAACAGAACCATCATGGAGCTTTTCAGCAGAGTAGGGCAACTTGGGTTTGCTATCTCAAGGCTGAGGAGCACAGAAATGGTGTGTTACTGCCCAAGACAGAGGGAAAGGAGTGGGATGATGTTGAGAGAGGTGTCCTAGAACTAACCTTGAAAGTCCAGCTGCTTTAGGAGGAAGCAAAAGGAAAGAATACTTGGAGGAAGAAGAAATGACAGTGTCTGGTTTTGCAAGACTCACCTAAGTTAGACCTTAGCAAGTGTTCACTCTCAATGTATGTGTTGCCTCTGACTCAGTGGCATATCAGCAGTGTTACAGAATACCCCTTCTAATTTTCTTTCAGAAAGCCTTGGCTGTTATTAATTTATATGAGGTAGAATTGCCCAGGATACTCTTAGTGATGTAGAGTTGAAATCTTCTTGGTGTTATTGAAGCTTTTCCCCCATCTTCCTGTATCTCCTGTTTTACTCTGAGAAATTGTTCTTGATCCTCTTTTTCTCATCTCCTGAACTTGTGAATAAAAATTTTGGATGAAGAAGAAATTCAGAGTATGACCTCCTTGTGCAAGCTGTAAAATATACAGTGCTGTATTTTCCCCAGTGCACAAATAACAGGGTTGTTGGGTTGGTGGGGTGTTTTTTTTTTTTTTTGCTTGTTTATGTTTTTATTTATCTTTTAGAAAAAATTCCGACCTCATGGTCTTTACCTTAAGCTGCCTAAAGATCTGTTCCATCCCTTACTCCTGCAATGCCAGAGACACTGAGGAAAAACTTGATAATGGCTATGAAAAAAAGGGGCGCTATTCTGCAGTCAATATTGTCTCCTGGAAGCAAACATTCTTCTTTTCCTACCCCCCAACCCTTCCCAGTCTTAAAAACAAATTTTAGCCTGTTTAGGTGAGGAGAACTGTGTTGTGCTAATAACTTGTTGATATGCCAAGTTCTAGTTTTAATTCAAGCTAGCATTACCGAATGATATGAAGGTGTTGCAAAGCAGGGTTTATAATGGCCACAGCAGGTGACCATTAATACAGTGGTGCTGTTGAGGCATTGCCACAGGCAGTTGTTTGGACTTTATGGAACGGTGACATGAAGCACATTTGGTTTTAAAGCATAATTATCCCATTATTCTACTTTCTGAAATTTGTTTTATTGCTCTTTCTCCTAAAATAAATTTTATTACAGCCATAAGCATATTAGGCCATAAAGAAGTCTGTCCCATGGGCAAGTGCTTGCAGTTTTAATGTGTCCTTTGTATGTGTAAGGCAAGCTGTATATTATGTGATGTGTGCCAGGACTGTAAACTGGATTTAAAACTCCAATGTGTCACCACCATGACAGTTCAGAAGTTTCTCCTTCTGACTATTCTGCACCAGACAGGTGAGTGCCAGGCTGCAGACAGGCAATGCAGTTTGGTCTAAGAGGAAACACACCTCCACTCAGTCCAATAGAATAGAATAAACCAGGTTGGAAGAGACCTTCAAGATCATCGTGTCCAACCTATCATCCAACACCACCTAATCAACTAAACCATGCACCCCATCCAGTCTCCTAAACACCTCCAATGATGATGACTTCACCACCTCCCTGGACAGCCCATTCCAATGGCAAATCACTCTCTCTGTGTAGAACTTCTTCCTAACATTCAGTCTGAACCTCCCCTGGTGCAGCTTGAGACTGTGTCCTCTCGTTCTGGTTTGTACAGGTGTCCACACTAAGCCATTGCTGAGCAGACTTGCTGCTCAATGCCTGAAGCACAGCTGTAAGAATGATTTTTTTCTTCAAGGGAGGTTTAGAACAGGGGAGAACCAGCAACTGTTTGGTGGGGTCTGAAACTTACCAAATTAGCACCAGTCCTGTGCAGTTTTGTCCACTGCTCTTTGAAGTAGCCTGTTTGATGTTTTGTCTTGGGATAATGCTGAAGACCTGAACTACTTTGGAACTACTCATGGAAATAAGTTGCTGGTGCTTGTTGTGCTCACTCACTGCTACTGTCTCATCACAAATCTAAACCCTTTTCTTTATAAAGGCTGAGGGTGCCATCAATCTCTGTGCCTTGTACAGGGTTCCAGTCCCCCAGGTTCTTCTCCCCCAGACCTCATTTTCTATGCCATACCGGCTACATATCTAAAAGAGGATTCTTCATTGTAAGCACCACTTCCATGTGCTGCATGACCTAAGTTGTGGCTGTAGACTTCTCTCTCTGCAATGACTTTCTTATATCACAGGGAGTGAAACACCTGGTACCTGTAATGCCACCAATATGTGACCACTGATACTTATTAAACACAATGATGAAGCAGGCGGAGAGGAAAGAAATGTTAGCAATGCCAGCAGTCTCCTGGGAGTGTTAGAACGTACTCCACAGCAACCTCTTCCTCTTTCCCTGATCACCAAAGCTATCCATTACCATCTACAAAAATAAAATTGCAACCATGAAAGTTATTTGGTCACTGTTCCGATGATTATGAATTCATCACAATGTGAATTCTGTGCATCTGAAAAAGGAATAGAAGTGTGTACTGGTAAGCGTGCGCTGTATATATAATGCCACTATTAATAATATGTGGTAAAACCTTTGTAATCCACAACAAAAAGGTAATTGCAGGTGAGCATTGAGAAGTTATGACATATATTGCCTAGAAGAGGGAAAAAACCCCTTTCCTTCTGGATAAGAGTACATCTCTTACCTAGCAGGCACTGGTATGTGGACTGCTTCACAAGGCAAATACATTATTCATAAGGAAGTATTGACTTGTGCACTACACTTCATGTCTTCTGTCTTAAATTTGAAAAGTCATAATTTATCTTCCTCAAGCTCTGGCATTTTCTAGCTCTTACTGTGTCCAGTTCTGGGCCTCTCAGTTTAGGAAGGATGTTGACTTGCTAGAGCGTGTCCAGAGAAGGGCAACAAAGTTGGTGAGGGGTTTGGAGCACAGCCCTGTGAGGAGAGGCTGAGGGAGCTGGGGTTGCTTAGCCTGGAGAAGAGAAGGCTCAGGGGCGACCTTATTGCTCTCTACAACTACCTGAAGGGAAGTTGTAGATGGGTGGAGGTTAGTCTCTTCTCCCAGGCAACCAGCACCAGAACAAGAGGACACAGTCTCAAGCTGTGCCAGGAGAAGTTTAGGCTGGAGGTTAGGAAGAAATTCTATACAGAGAGAGTGATTACCCATTGGAATGGGCTGCCCAGGGAAGTGGCGGAGTCGCCATCATTGGAGGTGTTTAGGAGGAGACTTGATAGGGTGCTTGGTTGCATGGTTTAGTTGATTAGGTGGTGTTGGATGATAGGTTGGATGTGATGATCTCAGAGGTCTCTTCCAACCTGGTCTATTCTATTCCTATTCTATTCCTATTCTATTCCTATTCTATTCCTATTCTATTCCTATTCTATTCTCACTGGTTGCTTGCTCTCATTGGGATTTAGCTGGGCATTTGACCTTCCCAACATTCCTGATTTTCTATCAGGAAGATTGTGTTTGAGAGGGGTAATGTGTATTAGGTGTCCTCTAATGATTAATGTAATGGAAAAAAATAATGGAAGGTTCTGGGGAATGCAGTCAACATTTTTCAATTAGGGAACTGCTAAGATTGTAATTAATTATCAGAAAGTTAGTTGATTAGGCATTATTATCCCTTTCAAAGAATTTAGGTTCCCTTCCCTCTGCTCCCTGCTGTTGGAGAATGTCAGTTTCAGACAATGGTGTTTCATGAATCCATGTGAGCATACCACTGCCAGCACGCTCACCTCACAAATCTGGCAAGGCTGAGTCACTCAGCTCCCAACTTGGAACTGCCCTGTGTGGTCTGTGCAGATGGTGCACCCATGAGAGTAACTTTGGGAGGCAGGATGCATAGAGTAGAGAGGCAGGAGAGAGAAGGTTCATCTCCTGCTGAGACCTCTCTCTGTCCAGAGAATGTTATCTCCATGAGATGTGGCAGGGATGCTGGATGCTGGAAGTTGGAATGCTTCTAGGAAATGTTCCTCACAGCCTGTATCTTGCCCTGTACGGAAGGGAAAATCTTTTGTGCAGAGGCCTGAAACTTCATCTAGATCCAACTGGAGCTTCAGTGAGGGAAGATGGGGCTAACTTCAGGACCTCAAGCAGAACTGTGGGTCATTATCAGTGGGGGAAGGGGCTGTTCTCTCTTGCTCTCTTCCCTATTTCTGCTAGAAGTGGTGTTCATTGTGCATTTCTGTGCCCTTAATAAAATAAGAAACCACATACAGAATACAATCAGAGTGATTCTTACAAAAATTATTTTAACCATCTTCCTTCCCCCAAAAGAAAACCATGGAAAAGAGACCACCCAAAAGCAACAACTCATACATCTATTTCCATTTCCCTTCTGTGATGTACAGTGTGGGGGAGAGGCTGGGAAAGATGACATGTTGTGTGTGTGTGTGTGTCCCTTTTTTGGCGGGGGTGGGGGGGAGGACACACACACACTTAATTTATTTCCTAATTCTCAAGGTTGCAATTAGCTGGGGATGAACTCAGCAAGTTTGTACAGATGTTGTTCTCTGCTATGTGATATAAAGGTGCTTCTCCAAATGCTGTAGACAGGAGTGGCAAGTCCCCAGAATTCAGTTACAGCTAGCAGCTGTAAATTCCTTTAGGATGAGGTGAAAATCCCCTTCCATAATATCTTTCCTTTAATAGTTAGTGACTTCTGCTATGCAATCAGTCTTTGGGGATTTGTACTGTTAAGTGAGAGACAAACATGAATATTCCTTTTTCTGTTTCCCTCTACATCCAGATGCTTATGTGCTCATTTCAGTTTCACCCACCCTCCATTAGGGCCTGTTGTCAATTCTTATTACTGGAAAAATTAATGAGGGGGGAAAAAAGTGGTGAGAGATGAAATCGCTTGGGTGATCTTTTTTCAATACATGTATTTGCACATATGGAAAAGGTTTCCTGCTAGGCTCCTCCTTTTCTTCCTTTTGTCTCTAGTTATAGCTTGAAATAGAAACATTTGTCTGATATGCACTTGGAAGTTAAACACTGCTTGCTCTTTTTTTCCCCTCCATGTTGTTGCTTAAGGGGAAGAGCGTGTCAGGATGATCTATTGTGGGCGGTTAAGTAAATCCAGCTCCAATTTGTATTGTGCACTTGTATCAGTAGAACATTTCCCGTGGCCTTATAGGGGCAATTTTAAAATATGCAAGGTATTGTCAGGTTCCATGGAGAAGAACAAATGGATTACTGAATAATTCAAAGCGAAACTCAAGTGTTGGGTCTGCCTCTAGCTCTGTCACACTTCATCATGCTGTATATCAATGACTGACTAGCTGCTTCTGTCCTAGGCTTCGATGTTGACCTTCCTGTACTGACAAAGAGATTCCTTACCCATTTGACAGTAACCTTTTCTATATGATCACTTCCATGCCATGCAATATTAATGGAGAGACAATGAATAATAAATGCTTTCCAAGACAGCCTGCTTGTTTCAATTAGATCATTGGATTTCCCAGGAGTGGCTTCCGTCTATTGTCAGGTGTGATGCAGATGCTCATGCTGGCAAGCACAGCCTGATGTTCTAAGAGAAAAAGATAATTGACTTTGCTCAGACGTCTTTAAGCACATGATACTGCATGACAGATATGAAAGGCTTCATAGGCTGATGCTTGCCATGCAGAGGTAAATATATATGATCTAATGCGTGAGGTAGAGCAGAGACTTTTAGGCCAAGTATATGAGCAATAAATAGCATTTGTGCAAGGTGGTTTGGACCTCAGCTTCTGGAATATGTTAAAGATGAATGAAGACTATGGTTTTTCTTCTGACTTCTTGTCACTGTTGAGTGGTATTGAGATGCTGTGTTTCTAGGCAGCTCATGCATCCTACCTTCCCTGCCTGCCAGTGGTACTCACAGGATCACGGTGTGTTAGAGTTTGGAAGGGACTTCCGAACATGGAATCATAGAATCAATAAGGTTGGAAAAGACCTTGAAGATCAAGTCCAACCTGTCACCCAAGACCTCGTGACTACTAAACCATGGCACCAAGTGCCACATCCAATCCTCTCTTGAACACCTCCAGGGACGGTGACTCCACCACCTCCTTGGGCAGCATATTCCAGTAGCCAATTACTCTTCTTGTGAAGAACTTGATCCTCACCTTGAACCTAAACTTCTCCTGGTGCAGTTTGAGATTGTGTCCTCTTGTTCTGGTGGTGGTTGCCTGGGAGAAGAGACCAACCCCCACCTGGCTACAACCTCCCTTCAGGTAGCTGTAAAGAGCAATAAGGTCATCCCTGAGCCTCCTCTTCTCCAGGCTAAGCAACCCCAGCTCCCTCAGCCTCTCCTTGTAAGGCTTGTGCTCCAGACCTCTCACCAGCCTTGTTGCCCTTCTTTGGACACATTCAAATGTCTCAGTGTCCTTAAATTGAGGGGCCCAGAATCCTCCTGCCAGGGCAGGACCATAGAATCTAGCATAGGTCACAGAGGAATGCGTCCAGATGGTCTTGAAAGTCTCCAGAGTTATGGCAGGCATGCGTGTGTAGGTGAGAAATTGCACAGAAGTAAGTACCTAGGTTTAACTCTGTGTCAAATGTTGTCCCTCACTTCAGACATCAAACTGATAATGGCACCACACAAAAAAACCAACCAGCAAACCCAGCCATGTCTGAAGTATGGCTGCCTTTCAATTTTCTGTCCATAGTAAATAATCACTTGTAATAGTTCCATCAACAGACACAGAAGGGTGAAAAGTCGTGCATCTGTGTTACTTAGCTCTTAATTCTGTTTTCCCTCAGATGTAATTATCTGTGTATTGCTATTAAGCTATAATAGGGGAAAAAAATCCCTCTAGTTTAAGTAGCTGAATGACCCATGGCCATTCATAACTTCTTTAGCTGCTTATAAATTCTGACACACCACTTTAGGTACAAATTTAACGTGAAGTCCCTCTGTTGCTGACAGTTAAAGCAGTGTGTCACTAACAAAACCTGCTGCAGGATCCCTGCAGGCATTTCTCACAGGGTGATAAAGCCACTCTGTTTCTCCTCCTGTGCATCAGGACAAACACAGTGCTTTTATAGCTTCCTGCAGGGTTTTATGCTTGCTAATAACCTGAATTTGTTTCCATTGAGGAACTATGTTTGGAGAAAAGAAAAAGCAAATGCTTTCCCCCCCATTTTTCTGATACACCTCCCTAAATACCTCAGCTTGCCGAGTCCCCCACAGGCTGCCCTGCAGGGGGAGAGTCTGTTTGCAAATATCCTAATGGCAGTATTTTAGTGGCTCTGAAATGTATTATTATTTTTTTTTCTCCTGAAAGTTTGTTGCAAAGGCAATATTTGTATTTCTCGTGGCTGTGGCTGGGTTGGGTTAGTCTTCTCATGTTTCAGCCAGGGAGCTGCTTGTTTTATGTAGGAGAAAGAGGCATGGGGCTGAAGCAGAGAGAGATGATACAGATTAGTGACTGAGTTCCTCTGTTTAGCTAGACCCTTCCTGAGGCTTACCTCAATTGAATGCAGTGTCCCAGCTGGGAGATGTTTCACCTGTCTGACACACAAACTCTGGCATATGGACTTTCTTCTAAGGCCAGCACAACTCTGTTCCTGTGCAGATTCTGTAGGTAGCTGAGGAATCTCTGCTCTGGGAATTCTTGTCCTGATCTTTTTCCCTAGCCTCAGTTCATGAACCAGGATCACAGTAGTGTCAGTGAGTGCTATTGACAACCTCACTTGATATTGTTGTGTTGAAACTCCTACATCACACAGCTTCTAATGAAGTCCACTCCATCTCTAGGTAGTTAATGGTTGCAAGTTGTGAGTTGTAAGATTAGAGAAATTCTGGATTTTGCTGTAGTTCACTCAGATAAAGTAGAGAGAAGGAGCTCTTGGAATTTCCATTCTAAACCTTTAATACAGTTTAATGGAGCAGGTTCTTGTCTGCTGGCTGTTGATGCTTGCTTTCCCCCCTCCCCCAAAGATCTTTCTAAAACCCCCCACAAACAACAACAACCTGTCAAAAGTACAGCAACTAAAGCTGAGATATGCCCAGAACAGGACTGACTATGCTATGTTTAAGCAAGAAGTCTTGTTTTAGAAGTGATCATTCAAGCTTCTTTTCAATAGCCTTTTTAGACAACCCATTGCTAATAGCAACCCTTAGGTGTCAATTGCTACCCCTTCCACAGCAGAAATGTTGAATGAGCAGTGGATTAAAACAAAATAGTCGTACTACCCTCCCTTCCTTCTCCCACATGGCTGGTGAGTCAAGGAACGCTCCAGCATTCTCCACTGGTCATTTTCCTGACATCCTTCCGTGAGGTTGTGTGTCCAAACCCAGGTATTTCAGCATGGGCTCCTTTTGGGGCTGGGGGAAGCAGGCAGGGCAGCCACTGACTGCAGTGCCAGTAATGTCCAAGTATGCCCTGGTTCCATGCTCTGCTGGGGAAAAGCATAGCAGCTGTTGATAGTTAACTGAACAGGGACCTCATTTCATCCCTCACCCAAACCTCTTCCAAAACATCTCTCTGTTGCTTTGAACAAACCAGCTCTAATGAAAAAACAAAAACAAACCCCAAATTACAGGGCCTTTAATTATTTTGCACATAGTAATTTTTGGCAGTGAAATTATTTCGAGGGGAAAAAAAAAATCTACTCCCAAAGTGCCAGTGAGCCAAAAAAACAGGTAATGAAGAAAGAAGATATAAAATGATCGTTGTGGGGAATATCTTCCAGCTCCTGCATGAATCAAATGAAGTTATGAAATATAGATATACAAGCAGGTGGAGGCAGTTCATTGCATCTTCAGGCATACATCAGGCAGTCTTTCTGTCATAAATTTTACAGCACCTTTTTGCCACTCTGAGTATTTAACTTGCAGATAAATTGCTTTTTGCTTGCATGGAATGCATCAGATGTGGATGATATTTATGTAAATCACAAGCTATTCTCCATGAGATTAGTTCATGGATAGATATTTCAAATAATGTCATTGTACTGGTTTGATTTTTCTACCTTTGACTTGACACTGCTCTTCTAGGGGAGAAGGTATTGAACGCATTTTGATAAACAATGCTGCAGTGACAGATTTAGGCTCTAAATGAAATTGTGTTCCATAAACTGTGAAACAAAGAGTCATAACTTACCCTTAGCTACATGCATTTCGGGAAAATTATCTTTCATGCTATGATCTACACTGTATCATTTTACTGAGTGGCCTCATGTGCAGTATCAATCAAATCCACTGAAGATGGGTGAGAATCTCATTTAAAATCAGAGAATACAAATCATAGATTCATCTGCCTGGTGGGAAGGAAAATGTTCCATGAGTCCCACTTTCTCCAATTACAACTGAATTATTTTTGTAAAGCTGCAGAGAAGAAACTCCTGCACTCTTGGCTGTCCTGTCTTTATCCATTTGGATTGATTGTGCATGGGAGACTTGTCTCGAGACAAGAGCTTTTTGGGGTGCTGGGCACCCAGCTCTGTTCCTGAACACCTCTCACCCCAGCTTGCTCTTCTCCAGCAGCTGAGCCTGGGAAAACCAGAATGGCAAACTTTCAGTTTCCAGTAGGGTAGGTGTCTTACACAGGCCCTGCAAATGTGGTAAAGGACTATCCTTGTGGACTAGCCAGGGGATTCCCTGAGAAAACTCTTTCAGGCTGCCTGTCCTGCTGCTCTCTAAGCAGAGGGAAGAAACTTGTTTTGAGAACATCTTTTAGAGCTGGATAGAGAGTGATTGCGTCAAATGGGGAAACTTTATGCGAGGCAATGCTTCTCCCTGAACGCAGTTCTGCTTTCCAGTCACAGCTTATTGTCTCTTGCTTGATAGTGGTAGCTATATCAGTCTGTTGCCAGGGAAATAAGGCTTCTAATGTGATAAATTCTGTGTTAGACTTTCAGTCTCAAGATAAATGAGATCAGAGATTTGAGAGGGGAAAACATTCTTTATTCTTTTTTGTTTAAATGCCAGCAGTGGTGATAATGAGCAGAAGCAGGAGGGGAGTTAACTCCTGCGGGTGAACTCTGGGAAGCAGGAGGCCTTGTAGAGCTTGTCAGAGTCCACAAACCTTTCCCCTTTTATTTCTGCAACTGGAAAAAAATAGTTTTTAATGATTGTCCAGAATGAAGAACTTTGGAAGAGCTGTTCTAGCAGTGTTAGTGAGAAGAAATGAAAAAAGCTCTATGCCATTGCTCTTCGCTGGTTTCCCGGTCTGACTCCCTACGAGACACTGATTTGCTAGGCGAGAAAAGGCAGTGATTGTGATCTGCTCCATGATGAAAATCATGAGTGCTTTTTAACAAACAAACAAAAAATAATCAAAAATCAATCATTTCTCATCCAGGGTTTAGACATCCGTGTCCTTGCACCTAGGACAAATTGCGATGGTGATTTAGCTTGCTAAACCTCTCCGTGTGCAGCTGCTCTGCCTACAATTACCTGCTGAGATGATCGTATGGTGGGGTTTACACTGCATGTAGCTATAGATACTAAACCACTTAATCTGTATCTTGTAGAGCCCCTTCTAGTATCCCCTACTCCTCCTTTACATCATCTCTTATTTCCTGATGTTGCAAGAGGAAAGGCTTAGGAGAAGATGCAGAGAAATATGGCTATGAAGTTGTCCATACTTTGCATCTCTCTGTGTCTTTGTTCTAACATTTTGAACAGCCTTTAGTGGTGTTTTCTACAGGACATGTGTTGCATGACTGTAAAACGCCGAGCTGGACACACTGTGCTTGGATTTTGTAGACCAGAGGCTGGACTGTGGCTCTAGGAAAGCTGCTATGTGTTGTTTTTGTCCTGTTACCTTTAGTGCCATTGCTTTTGTTTGTCATCTTGACATGAGCAGGCTCATCAAGAGACAAAGGCAGGAATGGTGCCACTTTGTAAGATGTCTTTCCCCAGTCTGCTTTTAGTCTCATTTCTGTCCCTTGTCTGCCTACACCAGACACCTGTGAAAGACCAAATGGGACAATCTGCTTTAGGCTACTTTGAGTCTAACTGCGTAGGAGGTTATAGAAAAGCTGATCTATTCTGCAAGAGACATCTGTTTTTCATTCCTGACCTTCCCCGTAAGAAATGCACATTCTTGTTTCTCCCAGATTTGTAGTAGCCTTTCCTGCTGATGCTTCTGTCTTGATGTCCTACCTAGCTCCTGTTTTGGCTGCTTCAGTGCTTGGAAGCTGGTAAGGAAATGGCAAACCAAAAAAGTGATCGTTCAGGTTCCTTTCTGCAAAAGCTGTGCTGCCTGGTCTCTGGTCACTGCCTGCCATTAAGTATAAGAAATAGTGTTCCTTATTAATACCACTTCAGGTGGATCAGACTCAAAAATTGCTGAGAAGCAGGTATTTTGAAGTGCTGCTTGCTCTGCTCAGGACACTCCAACTTCTTGGCTTGGCTCTCTTGACCTGCCTGGAAGGGGAAATGTCTGTGACTTCAAAGAGAGTATGTGAGTGACCAATGCCCTGCAGGATATAACTGGACACTTGAAGAGTGTGATGCCCTTCTGATCCTGCTCCTGAAACAGCTGATTTAGGGGAAGCCCCTGAGGCTGCCAATTGCCATTTTTATGCAGGGCCCTGCTTCAAGCTGATTTTTACTTTAGGAGAAGTTTTGGAGAAGTTTTTATGTTCTCCCTTCGTCTTCTGTCCTTCACTTTGGACTCTCAGGAAGGTTTTTTTCTCTTCTGTTCTATCATGTCTCAAAATGTCATTGTTGCCTCTTGTTTAGACAGTAAGAGTGCTAAGAGATGGGCTCCTTGCTGCTGCCTCTGCAGTGTGCAGTTAGAGAGCAATGGCTCTGATAATGGCATTAAGCACGTTTTTAAGCAATCTGCAAGAATGTGTCTCCTTCCCATGCGCCAGGGTGAGGACACTGACAGCCTTTAACCATCTTGACTCCACTCTGGAAGGTCCTTGGGGCAGGTGCAAGCTCCTAGCGAAAGACAGGACAAAGTTCAGAGCAATGAGACCCTGCATTCTGAGAGCTCATGGCAGTTTGTAATGTGGGTAATAAACCCCAGAATTTTCAGTCTGCATGGAGGGGCTGAGTTAGTCCTCAGTTATGTCAGAAAAGCTATAGAAGACAGGGTGCAGCTTACCCCACACCATGGACACATTTGGATGGTTCTTTCCTTTTTAGTTCTGCCTGTTTGTACAGTTAGCATGAAATGTGTTGAGAGCCTGTATCAGCTGCCTGCATTTTGGTGCGAGAACGTGGATTTCCAGAACCAAGATAGAAATTCAATTTTCAATATACTGGGAGGGGAACATCTGTGAAAAATCACAAAAACAACTATAACATCTGCCTCTCTAGAAGGGGATTGCTGATATTCTCATTTTCTATCAGATGACTCTTTGAGTGCTGCAATGTTTATGTATTTAAATGCAGATTTGAAAGGGAAGTGACTGTTCAATTTAGCTCAAACTCTTAACATTTGCATTGGTTTTAATTTTATCTGAACATTTTGTTCACAAGGTTAGTGATTTTTACCACAGCTCAGACTATGTCTTTCAAAGTAGTTTATGCCTGTGAGGGCCAAAAAGAAAGAAGACTGCATGGCTAAGGGGAATGTGTAGAATGGTTGCTAGAAACCTCAAAACAAAACATGCTGGTATTACTCCTCTGCATCATCTCTGCATTTGAAAGAGAAGGTTTCTGATGCTTTTTTCCCCACACAAAGCAGGGCAGATCTATCATGCAGCTTTTAATTCAACTGACAATGAGCTTCAGCATTGTGGCTGTGACCTGATGAACTCTGGGTGAGAGAAGTCTGGGAAGCTGTTTTGCTAAAGTTAAAATTACAAGAGTGAGAGGGCAAACAGCCCACCAGTCATCTTCTGCACCCCTTAGCCATGCAGTCTTCTTTCTTCTTGGCCTTCCCAGGCATAAACTACTTTGAAAGGCATAGTCTGAGCTGTGGTAAAAATCACTAACTTTGTGAACAAAATGTTCAGTTAAAATTAAAACCAGTGCAAATGTTGAGAGTTTGAGTTAAATTCAACAGTCACTTCCCTTTCAAATCTGCATTTAAATACATAAACATTGCAGCACTCAAAGATTCATCTGATAGAAAATGAGAATATCAGCAGTCTCCTTCTAGAGGGGCAGATGTTCCAAGCTCCCTGGTTTGGGGAGGGGATGCACAAGTAGAGAGTGTTTTACTTATAGTCTGCACTGAAAAAGAAAACAATCCCCCTCCAACCATTTTCAGCACTTCCACCTACATTTCCTTGTCCATAGGTTTCTTCTGTTTGACCCGCAATTAAAATAGGCAGAAAATTTCAGAGTACCTGCAGAGTGAAATGCACTATGAATCCATAAAAGTAGGAGTGCTTCTTTCCCTCTCCCTTCTGACTGTAAATTCTTTTTGGCTTGGATTTTCTTACTCATAAGAGACCATGATTTTGTGCCAAACCAAACATCAGTGCATAATTTGGGGCTGTAGGTGGCAAAGCAGTGTAAATACTGGTACAACTGAAAACATAAGACAGAAGTCTAGAGGCAGTGAGCCTGGGAACTGGTCTACACTCCAACACAACAGAAAATGTGTTTTGGAAGTCATAACAGGGCTTATGGCTTAGACTTGCTTCCCCCTTTCCATAGTTCATATGGAGACCATGGTGACTGTCCCACACAAAATGAGGAGAAGCTATGAGCATCCCTACCTACCAGTGAAGGGAAAACAACTCCCCAGAAAAAGAGCTGCCCTGCAAGTGTGTTAGAGCTTTTCCATTAGTTTCAGTGTGAGCCTGTAGCTGGTAGTTGCAGGTTTTGGATGTTTGTTGTCTGTTCACCTGGGTAATGACTACTTTGTACAAACTACAACAGGGCTATGTGTATCAGTGTAGAGATGGGATTGAGGAGCTCATTTCCTGACATCAGGCTCTCAGGAATGCTGCAGCTCCTCTTCTCTGCAGTTCACCTACCATGTCTCTTCATCTCACTGCTGTTGAACTTTCTGCAGCTGATCTACAAAAAACCCAGCAAATATAAAAAGACAAGAAATTGTATATGTGCAGAACTTCTTCCAACATCATTGATCCCACAGCAAACAACTGCTAGGTCTAATGTTGTCATTCCAAAATGCAATTGCAGAGCCTCCTAAGAAAGATCTTGAGCGCTATGGTTTTCTTGTGAGAATCTTGCTGTTAACCTCTAGGTGACGTCATCCACGTTGCATTGTGCTTTTTGCTCTTGTTGAGGCAAAAGCAGAGATAAAGGCAGAGGTGTCACATGAAGTGAAGTCAGGCTGTTAGAGGAGGAAGTCTTTTGGAACTTCATGTCAGCTGCAGGCCAAAATAGATTAAGGTAGTAAGTTTCTTGATTGGGAGAAAAGCAAATAATGTTATTAGAGGGTATTTTAAAAGCAACAGCTATAGAATATTTCAGTTAGAAACTCAATTTTTCTTTTAACTTTCCTTTTTAAAAATTTTATTTATTTATTTTTTTCTTTTCTAGCAGTCCATAGCTCAGTTCCTCTCTGGATACCACAAGATAATGTGCATTTGGGTCACCACAGGGCAAATGTGTGGTTAACTGATGGAAATACTGTTTTGTCTTAGTACTGCCCTGTGTTTCTAACAGTAATGCATTTATGGAGCACACATATACTGCACAGTTCTCAGTTCAATGTGGGAGCAGAGAAGCACTGCTGGGAGTAGATGACACAGTGTCACACTTGGTTTTGTATGTGACACAAAACGTTGTTTAAATGATGTCTTTAACCCTTGTCTGTCTCTGCTGTTAACCGTAAATCCCAATTATCTTGCAAATACTGCTTCTCTGTTGAGCTTACTCTGCCAGATACAGATGTGCAAAAATCCCGCTCTTGCAGGAAGCAGCCCAAATTACCTTTTTCTTGTAAACAAATCAATATTTCCACTTCCCAGTATCATGCTTTCTTAATTAGAGAAGAGTCACTGCTGAAGGTCAAAGCCTGTGACACTTGATTTCGCTCAGGCTAGATGCTACCCAAAGGAGTCACCAGCATCAGCTGTCAAAGAGATGCTTTGGCAGTGGAGGCAGAGCTCTTGCTTCCATTGTGCACAAGGAAGGAATCAGAGAACCCATGTCCCTTTTCTCTGAAGTTCTGTGTGATTACTGCCTGAGCTTTGCAATCCTCAATCTTGGGTGAATTTTTAGACTTTAAAGGTTGTGGGACTGGCTTTTTGTTTTCTTGTTTCATTTTTACATTCAAGTAATTTTTAACTTGCACTTTATGCCTGTTGCGTAGCAAAATGTTCCCTTGGACAGAAGTTCCTATTGCAAGCTTCTCCTGCAAATACATTTTCCCAGTGATCTCTAAATCATTTGGCATATTTCTTTTCTACTGTCAAAATTCAGTGGCTTAAAATAGACAGATAGCTTTATCAGTCTCACATTTCTACATTTTATATATATATATATATATACACACACACACACACACATATATATATATATATGCATGCAGGCCAACTAATTTCTTCCAATGGAGCTTTCATATTGAAAATTGGTCCTGTATTTCTGCATCTACTGTTGCATTTCATTGAAAACTGGGCAACTATTTAAACTCTCTTACTATGGCTGAAGCAGCAGTTAAAGGTTGTCAGAGTAGGGTGTGTACCTTATAAACATGAACTGCATCTACAAAAACAATAGAGGAACTTTTGTAAATGCTGTTCTCCAGAGAAGAGGCATAATTTTGCATGCTCCTCATGAACATGGGAGGAGAGGTTCTTAGAGAATAGAATAGAATAGAGTAGGTTGGAAGACACCTTCGAGATCATCTCATCCAACCTAACATTCAACCCACCTAATCAACTAAACCATGCAACCAAGCACCCTATCAAGCCTCCTCCTGAACCCCTCCTATGATGGTGACTCCACCACCTCCCCAGGCAGCCCATTCCAAAGGGCAGTCACTCTCTCTGTATAGAATTTCTTCCTAACATCCAGCCTAAACCTCTCCTGGCACAGCTTGAGACTGTGTCCTCTTGTTCTGGTGCTCGTTGCCTGGGAGAAGAGACCAACCTCCGCTTGTCTACAACCTCCCTTCATGTAGCTGTAGAGAGCAATAAGGTCTCCCCTGAGCCTCCTCTTCTCCAGGCTAAGCAACCCCAGCTCCCTCAGCCTCTCCTCATAGGGCTTGTGCTCCAAACCCCGCACCAACTTTGTTGCCCTTCTCTGGACAAATTCCAGCAAGTCAACATCCTTCCTAAACTGAGAGGCCCAGAACTGGACACAGGACTCAAGGTGTGGCCTAACCAGTGCAGTGTACAGGGGCAGAATGACCTCCTTGCTCCTGCTGGCCACACTGTTCCCAGAGAAGAGGCATAATTTTGCATGTTCCCCATGAACATGGGAGAAGAGGTGCTTAAAGAGTCTGTCATTATGGCAAAACTTCAGACTCTCTTCACCTCAGAGTACTCTGGCTTTGTTGAAGATGTGTAAATATGCCCTTGATATCTGCTGCTCCATTATATTTACTAAAATGTGAGCTATTACACCAAAGTCCTGTTTATACACTTAGATTTATTACTTTGTTGCTGTTGGTTTTGTTTTACAAGACGTATTTCAATCTCGCTAGTAAGCAGTCATAAAAAAGTGCATTTTTTTCCCCCTTTTTCTCACTACAGTGAGAAAATTCCTGCAGCTTTACTTTCAATAAAATGCATAAAGCAGAACACTATGAACAGTATCAGTGGATTTAGTATCCCAGCACGCATTTGAAGCAAACATGTTACTTATGAAAGGCACAAACCTCATATAAACATATTTGTATTTTAAATCTCCTTGGAAAATAACCTTTGAGAAAAGTTGTTTGTGCAGTGATTGAGAAGCAGCCTGACTGTATCACAGTGACTCCTGACAAAATTACTTTTTGCACAACACAGTGAACAAAAACCTAATTTAATTTGGTTTATGATGCATAAAGATGAGCTGAAAGGGTTTGTTTATTTCCTTTCTTGGTTCTTGACCGCAGATAGATTCGGAGCAGTTAATCTTCCTTAGTTTTGCTGGACTTGTCCTTTGAACACAGAAAAGCTTTTCAATGTCATCTTTCTGTGAGTGTTACCTCATGAAGAGGGGTGTGTGTTCTGCTGCCTCAGCCTTTTTTTCTGAGCTCTTCAGCAGAAGCTGCTGCTGCTGGAAACACATGAAAACCAGAATTATAATGCAGTCTCTAAAACTTGCTCTTTATTTCCCCATTTATTCAAGTAGAGAACAATTATGTTTGGTTGCTGGTGTCCTAAATCGACTATTGGGTTCCTTAGTAAGATGTGACAATAGAATAGAATCACAGAATAGACTGGAATAGACCAGGTTGGAAGAGACCTTCAAAATCGTTGCATCCAACCTATCATCCAGCACTATCTAATCAACTAAACCATGACACCAAGCACCCCATCGAGTCTCCTCCTAAACACCTCCAATGATGGCAACTCTACCACCTCCCTGGGCAGCCCATTCCAACAGGCAATCACTCTCTCTATAAAGAATTTCTTCCTAACATCCAGTCTAAACCTCCCCTGGCACAGCTTGAGACTGTGTCTCCTTGTTCTGGTGCTGGTTGCCTCTTTCAGGTTAAAAAGACTCTCTTTTAAATGTTGGTGGTTTCCCATACCTTATCATCGTAAGGAAATAAAAGACCTTAAATATGTTTTCAAATTCTCAAGTAATTCTATTTTTTCCTTTTTTGTCATGTAATAGGACAAATTGGTCCAAACCTGGAGTCTTTCTGGTTGCAGGTGCCTTCATGCTTCAGTCATTACATACATCATCATTAGTCAAACTTTAAAAATGTTATTCCACTGCCACTCATTAATCTGGCATCAGGCTTGAGATGTTATAATTAAGGTGGTGGCAGGATTTCCATTACTGACTATTTTCTTCAGCAGAAGGAGCAGTTAGTGCCTGCCAGCAAAAGAAATAAATTATGATGCTGGCTGCCTGGTGCAGCCATCAATTCAGAGTCCTCTGTCTAGCTGACCTCCAGTCACACTCTCCTGAGATCATCCTTGAAAGACAGCACACAGGTAGGCAACACTGATTAATTATTATATGTACCAAAAGGAGTGCGAATGCTGCAGAGGATGGGGCACATAAGGCCTGATGAATTGTTATACCCTGCCCAGACTCCTCTTTGTGTCTGTGGACTGGTTCTGTTCTGTGGAGGAACTGCATCTTGAGCATATGGGACGAGTTGTTTCTTAACAAGTATTATTTTTCCAGTCAGTTAGAAATTCAGCACTTCAATGAAACAGACTTGCAGTATTCAAAGGTAATGAATAGAATTAACCAGGTTGGAAAAGGTCTTTGAGATCATCAAGTCCAACCTATCATCCAACACTATCTAATCAACTAAACCATGGCACCAAGCACCCCATCCCGTCTCTTCCTAAACACCTCCAGTGATGGTGACTCCACCACCTCCCTGGGCAGCCCATTCCAATGGCCAATCACTCTCTCTGTGAAGAATTTCTTCCTAACATCCAGCCTAAACCTCTCCTGGCACAGCTTGAGACTGTGTCCTCTTGTTCTGGTGGTGGTTGCCAGGGAGAAGAGACCAAGCCCCACCCGTCTACAACCTCCCTTCAGGTAGTTGTGGAGAGAAATAAGGTCTCCCCTCAGCCTTCTCTTCTCCAGGTTAAGCAACCCCATCTCCCTCAGCCTCTCCTCACAGGGCTGTGCTCCAAACCCCTCCCCAGCTTTGTTGCCCTTCTCTGGACACGTTCCAGCAAAATAAAAAGGTGCAAAAGAAATTAGTCTAATTCCTGTTAAACCAGCATGGCATCCACCAACAATGTTGCAATCTAGAGATATTTATATTAGCTTAATAAATTTCCTCAGTTGTATTAGTTGTTTGTACAGAGCTATGCAGACAAGGGACTCTCTTGGGGAACAACTTCATGCCCACTATGTAAATCAAGAAATGACATTTTGGTGACTGAAGCTTCCTTCTCTCACCTCTTTTTCATTTTCTGTTGCTGGGTGTCTCAGCCCTTCCTGAGTCCCACAGCATGCACAGCATACCTGATATTTGAAGATAGTTGGCCTAGCAGATTAGCATCGAAGAGAGCATGCCTGCATTTGGCATGGTGTGAATGATTCGAAGGGGACCATGAGTGCTGAAAGGGTCCTGCCTCTGGTGCCACAAACTTCTGGCAGAAGGTCTGACCACCTGTATGATGCATTCACACACTGCTGGACAGCAGAGTTTGGGGTATAGTTTCTAGCATTTATCAGCATTGGGGGGAAAAAAACAGGTTTGTCATGTAAAATCTGTGTGGAAGCTGACAGCTCTCGCTTCTAGCTTTCATCAGTGTCTCCAGTTAGCCAGAACAAAGGGGCAGATGTGTTTTATCTTTGTTTTGCACACCTTTGTGTGGACCATTCCTGCTGCGTAGGAGTCCATAGATTGATTGAGAGCACACCAGTTCACAGGATTGTTCATATGAGTAGCAAGTTTATACTGACACTGCCTTGTGGAATTCTTGTTGGCTTAGACCTGATCTCCCTATTGGCATTCCGGTTTCCTACCTTGGTACAAACATAACGTGGTTCTTTGGAAGGCCATAACAGAGCCCATATCACAGCCTCACCTGAAATTTCTTTGCAATGCTGGCTCCTAAGCAAGCAAGATCTGAACCTCTGTAGTTCTTCTGCAGGACATTGTTTTGTTCAGTGCAGAATCATCCTACCATCATGTTACAGGGTTCCTGAGCTTCAGGCATGGGACTGAGAGAGGAAAAAGCCCTGTTTTGTTCTGAGAGCTCAGTTTGGTTTGCATTGTAGTAAGGAGGACTTCCTTCAAATACTTCAGAGGATTTCTTCTTCCACATATTTCTTCTGTAAAGACTTCTATATATTCTTCATTTCACTGTCAGTCTCTGCCTCTTCCCAACATCCTTGATTTTATATTAGAGATCTATTCCTTCCCATGGCTTCTGTTCCCTCGAATGCCACTTTAGAGATATAGTTTCCAAGGTGTGATGGATATCGCGCCACCTCCAGCATCAGGTAGAGCACTTGATAGCTCTGTTACCCCCTCCAGCAGCTGTTGTTGATTCAACGATGTTCTGCAGCAGTGTTCTATATTTCCACATCTCCCTGATGTTTTCCACTACATTGTCTTTCGGGTGAATGGAGAGATGATTGATCTGCAAGGCTGTTCCCCTGAATTTAGAGCAGAACTGTCTCCTTCAGACTCTAGAAACCCTCAATGACTGCAATCACATGATGAGGAAGTAGGTAATTCTCGCTTGGTTTGTGGCCACTTCCAAATGCTTGTACCTTCTGGCAAGCTGCTGTCCTACAGACTAGTATGCAAGTTGACAAGTCATTCCTGATGAATGCTTTGCTCTGCAGATGGTTTGGGAACATGCATGCCATTTGTACCGTTTCATGAAGACTGATGGCTGATATTTACAGACTCACAATCCATGCTTGTGTGTGGTAATTGGATTTTTTCTTAATTAGGGAAAGTGGGTGGACAGTTTTGTCACTTAGCAAGGTTTTTACCAATTAAAAGGATCAATAACTGCCCCCCCACCCCGGAGCCTCTAGGCCAAATATACACAGCGCAGATACCTGAACTGGAATAGATGAGTAAGGTAACTGTTTATCTGAGTTGCTTGCAGCAGATTAATGCTGTGTGCTAAAGCAAAGCCTGGCTCCAGCTGGGTGCAATCCAACAAATGCCTTTTTTCAGTCTACCTGCCTCTTTCCTAACGTTATCTGCTTTCTTATGAAGACATTAACTGCTGTGCAGAAAGCAAGCCTGAGACCCTCAAACACTCACATTTTACATATAACACATTTAGCTTTTTGTGGTGGTTGTTATTAATTTAAAATGGCATTAAAAGGAGCATAATTGTTGTACTGTCTACTGCACCACTATCAGTTTTACCTTGTAAGTCATGGTGCAGATGACCCTAGGGTACAAGTGACTGCAGGCTTTTTATTCTTGTTGGACTGTTCTTCAGACTGCTGGAGTCCAAATGTATTAATGAAGCCTTTGGGTTTCTGCTTCACCAGCCAGACATTAGATATGGCAAGAATCCCAGCCTGGTTGTTCTGCTGGAAGGAATATTCCTGGAGCTGAGGAATAAGTGGAAATCCAAGATGCAGCAACCTTGGCTCCTGCTAGGGTCCCTATAATCTGTGACTGTTTCAAGGAGAGTTTTGTGGGCTTAGGCAAGCAACTCATGCTTTGCAAGCCAGACTGGTGACTGAAATCCCTGGCAAACAGCAACTCTGACAGCCTGCTGGGAGTGAGACCTCCAGCAACCGCTTCTGCCCTTTGGTGCTTTAAAGAAACTTCTGGTGCATTCAGAGTAGGTTCTGAAATTCCTTTTTTTTAATTAAAAAAAAAAAAAAAGAGTCATTGAATCTTCACCCTTGTTTGGAGGTTGCTAAAGGGAAAATCCTATATAAATTGGAGGTCTGGGAAATTTTTAAGGGAGGTCATTTAATGAAACATTGCTCAGGGAGGTATGCAGAAGGACAAATGGACAAACAGGTAAGGGGCTATGTAATGCACAGACTTAGTTAACTTAGTAACAAACACCTGGAGACAGTGGAGTTAAAATGCAGCCTGCAAATGGTTAAGGGTATGACTATAAGCATATTATTCATGAAAAGGTAAGCAGGAAACCCAAGAAATACTTCAGCACTTGTTTATCCGTTAAAAGGATGGAGCACTGACCACAGAGGATTTCAATTACTTCAAGCTTGACTGGAATAAAAATTGCTTCATGCCAGAGGGGGAAAAAAACCCCAACAAACCAACAAGTGGTAATGTGTAAGATTATTTCCTCTGTTTCCTCTCATAATTTAGATAAAGCAAAGAGAAAATAAAATATTTCAGAATATTTTGGGCATAGACCCAGGAAATGAAGCAGGACCTGTATGATAAACAAGATAGAATGCTGGAATGCTGGTATGCTGGTGAGCTTTTATAAGGTTGAGTGATCGTGATGCAATTGAATTTGAAATATTCATGAGACTACAACATGTACAAAGAGTAGTGGCACAAAAATATTAAACTTTGAGAAGTCAGTATTCAAAGAAGTGTGTAATGACTTGAAGAATATTGATGGGGATGCAACTATTGTCCACAAAAATGTGTTGTGGGAGCATGGAGGAAACGTTTTAGGAACACAAAGATGCAATCTACATTCCTTCCAGTAAAATGTAAATGTCAATCATCTTGTCAGTCATCTCCAGGCAATGTTTTAGCAGCGAAATAGGAGACTGCAAAAGGATTAAAAAGAAGAATCAGCCTTGGCAAATTATATAAAAAAAAAAGGAAAATAGCACAGAAGCAAAAAATAATACAGGGAGGACAGAAAGCGAGACTTGCAATGCCATAGAAAATAGCAAGGCAATTATGTTCTGAAAATGAAACTTTCTTCTGCCTAAAAATAATAAAGGGAATTAGACAGGTTAGAACTATGGGAAGTTCAGTTCAAAAAAAAAAAGCCCATCTGCTCCTGCCACTTCATGACTTCCTAATCCTTCGTTTTTATCCTCATGCACCTCACTTCTTGCTCTTCGGAGTGATATTTGCATGGTTTTAATCTTAAATGAGGATCCTGTTTGTGACTTTTGCATTAGTCATTCCTGTGTAAATTACCAGTTAATTCCTAGTATTCCACCAGTCCTTTTAAGCCCTTGCTGCCCATCTTTTGGAATTTATTGGTATCACCCAGGATTTATCAATATTTTAAGGCTAGATTGGGTTTGATTCTACATGCTTGATTTAAGCTTAAATGGAAACAATAATTTTCTCTGCATGCTAAACAGGATTACTTAGAGATTGGGTTTGAAAATACAGGCTTACACAATGGGTCTAACTTGCTTCATTGCCTCAGTGATGTTGAGCCTAGAGCCTTATGCCCCCTGGCTGTATGAATAAGACTTAGTCGTTCCT
Source organism: Picus viridis (assembly GCA_033816785.1). NCBI lineage: Eukaryota > Metazoa > Chordata > Aves > Piciformes > Picidae > Picus > Picus viridis. The sequence continues at coordinate 10,693,429 of CM066594.1, forward strand.
CTAAGCTGGTGTCCTTGCTCTGATGATAAACAGAAAGTGGTTTGATCATCAAGGGAAGAAGGACAAAGCATGGGGACTGAGAGTGCCAAATACAATCTCTCCCGATTCTGCCGTTTCTCAGCAAGGTGGGCTTTAAGGGCTAGGTTCCTCTCAGTCATATGAGAAGTCAGAATCACATGCTCCCACCAACAAAATGCTGTTTACTCACAGTTACTGTTTTCTATTGAGGGCGTGAATGTGGATGAAAAAGATGGGTGTAGCATTAGTGAGAGAAAGGGAGGCAAGAAAAATGAATTCCTAACTGCTTTACTGATTACTGGCACTGCTTGGCTGGTTCAGCAGAGGTCCTGCACACAGAGAAGGAGGCCACTGAAGTGCATGGAGTTAAGCCAGTGTTGAGTATACAGTAGCAGAGTAGACCTCTCTCAGTACACCCTACTGCACTGGTTAACAGCCCAGTGATGTCAATTCCTTTTCTGTGGTAGTTGCCGAGTTCTTTGCTCCTCAGTGTTCTGAATGGTGCCTTGTGTTGTAGCAAATATCTCTTCTATTCTTATGCATGTTTGTCAGGGGCAAAGACCTCGTAGGATCTTATGGCCCAGCTGTGTAAATGACCCAGACTCTTGATTTGAACCTCAATTACTCTTTTCTTATGACTTCCTCTGTGCCAGGAGGAGTAATTACATATTTGTTACATGACACTGATGGTTCCTGATTGCTTCACAGCTATTCTGAAGATTAGCTACTGCAAGCTGTGGTGCTCTTCGATTACTCAAGTGGAGATATAAGATGTGCTCACATTTTTATGTGTCTAATTAACAAGACTGACAGATTTGGAACAAAAATTAACTTAAGCCCTTCCTGAACTAAAACTGTGTTTTTTAATGATGCTGTAGCTGGCATCATTAGAATTCTGTAATTCCAAATTAATCTTCCAGACTGTCAGGGAGATCTTGTCTCTTCCACATGATTGCACTGTGCCCAAAGATGAATATCTGCTTCTAATTATTTGCTTAGTAAGTTTTTTTAAAATTAGGTGGAAAAGTGAATTAATGACCATTTAGTGTTGACCACCAGTCTGCTGTTCAGAAAGGAATGAGTCTGCATCCGGGGAAGGAATCTTTCAGCCTCAGGACTAGTGGATGGAGCTGGAACTGTTGTTTTTCATTGCTGGAAAGCTCTATGCTCTACATATTGCTGTCATGTTAATTAACCAGCATCTCACACTGTTCTGTTCAGGCATGTTCTCACCACACAAGTTGACTGAATATGTGAATTGTCCAGTTTGTCTCATATCTGTAATGTTCACATGTCTTGGGTCAAAAAAGAACTCCTACCTATCAAAAGGTTGATGTCTTCCAAAGTCAAACCAGGCAGACACATGCACAAGCCTGTGCACTGGCTGGGCTTTTCTTGCTTTGTGTCCTCTCCTGGGCCTTCAATATTTTGACCATACTTTATTCAAGAGTTGCTTCCCTTCCCTTTTCTTATTGAAGAAAATCCTTTGTGCCATTACTGTTTACAGAATTGAATTCTCCTGCTCTATTGACCTGAAAGCATTCATTGTTCTGTGGCTGATTTAGTGTGCTCACTTACATGCTTGATAACAGCATAAATGCCATGCCTATGAACCCATCCATCTTGAAACGTTGAAAGGAACCCAGAATCCATCAGACCTGCCAGCTACTCCTTGTGAGTCAACTTCAGGATAGTCACAATCATAAAAAAAGTCTGGTGGTGGGTTCAGATTTTCAGATGGTGCAATCAGCCTTCCAGTGAAGCCAGCAGAACTGCCAGACGATGAGCTCTGTGTCACTTGTCTTGTGAGATAAAAATGTCCCATCTATGCTGTGATGTGAAATTGCTGCAGTGCCTGTTTGATTCAGGGTGTAATAGACATCCTTTGCTAGGAGCACTATGGATATGAGGATCCAATTCTTCTATTTTGGTAGAAAAGACTGAGAAGAGAAGGGTCTTGTGTTTGTTTTGTTCTGTTTTCTGTGAAAGATGTTTTCTATGCTCATCTAAGCATTGCATAAGTATTAAAGTGTGGGCTGATTGAGGTAAAACAAGATGTACACCTACAGTGTCTTGCTAGTGGGACGACTTAAACATTTTTCTCCCCACTCCCTTAGCTTAAACATTCTTTTCTCCAAGTCAGCCACTGTCTTGCTCAATTCAAGACTATTCTGAAGACTCCTTCTGTCATGAGGACCTTTTGATTCAGATTCACTTTTCAAAGGAGAGCAACTTCACTGTTGTTTCAATGGAAATGATACTTTTAACTTTGAACCTATTCTGTGGGATTTGGGGTGCTGTAGTGGTTTGAGCCTTAATTAGAGTTTAAGAGCTCAGATGGTAGCAAGAAACCAAGAAATCCTCCCCCTGCCCCCGCAGAGACTGGAGGTAAATCTACCAAAAAATAATCCGGAGTCAGTTTGGAAGTAGGAGAATTAATTATTTTAACAAATATATATATATATATATATTAGTAACAGGGAGGGTTTACAAGGATAAGGAATAAGGATGAATAGGAAAATACACAAAACCAAATTTGGATGGCCTTGCATCTCCCCCAATGTATGTGGATTTCAGTCCTTTAGATAAGCATGGATGCAGCAGGAAGAAGATCAGGCCTGACCACATGGCAGAACCAGGAGGCTAGCAGCAGCTGTGGGTCCTTTTGAACAGGTGAGGCAGGAGCAAAGAGAAAGATGGCCACTACACCCTCCCCTATATAGTTTTGCTGGACAGGAAGGGGGAGTGGAACAGACCAACTTAGACCCGGGGACCCCTCCTCCTGGGAGGGGAAGCCCAGTCCATGTGGATCAGGTTTCTTTTGTCCCCTGGGGGAAGCAGGGCTCTTGCAATCCTTATCCCCCAGGGTGGGTGTAACCCACCACAGGTGCAAACACTGCAGTTATAGCCCAGTAGATTCAAAGGGTAAGTCAACAGTGTTTATGGTCTAATCTTCCTTCCTCTCTGCTTCCAAATGGCTGCCTTGTGTAGATGTTTATCTTTATACTGTGGGGAAGTTACTGTTTGGTAGCACTGAAAATACTACAGATACATCACCAATAAAGAGAAGCTGAAACTATATATGGAGGAGAATCATGACTGTAGCTCATGGATAAACATCTCAAAGCTGCTTTTCAAAAGGCAGTAATAAGCCAGGCTGTTCTACTCTGTCCGTTTGTACCGAACGGGGGCATCAAAAGAATCTTCTTTATTGGAAGTGGTTTAGAAATTGCATCTCTTTGTCGCTAATACCTGTAGGAATAAGGATTGGGTTTCAACCCCATTTATACATCTGGTCCTGAAATCTAAGAATTTGCTGCCTGTAGGAGTGTGGGGAGGATAGGAAAATTTGATTGTCTTTCTTGAGACCATATTATGTTAATTTTTCTACCTAGACTATGGAAACACAAAAAGCAATAACTCACTTATATGAAGACAAAATTCTTAGGGCTGTTGTCATGGAAACAAAGTGGAAGCAGCTTCTTTTCCTTGAATAAATTCAATAGCCAGGCTAACAAAGATTGAGCACACAACTCATATCCATGCTCTCACCGAATGGTAGTGATAAGGGCAGCTGCAGTCTGTACCCCAATCTCCAAATGCCTGCTGATGCATGGGAGGAGCTGGGCCTGTAGTTCTCAGCCTTTTCCAGAAGAGTTAAAGAAGTGGTCATGGGTTGATGTAGTGTGTGCTGGAGCAGGAGACAAGAACAGTGTTAATTAGTTTGGACAGATCTACATAGGGACATCACAAGACAGGCTGCTTTCATCAGTATTTTACATTGGTTTGATTCAAAGTTCAAGTTAATTAGCCTTGGTAGGCTTTGGCTCCTGCTCCAAATCAGACAGACCTCAAGAGCTGTTGTAGTCATTGGTACAAATCCTGTTTGTGCTTACAAAGCTGGGTAATTATAGTTGAGGAATCAATGAGAAGCAAACCCAGGAGCTCCAGACTATTTGGTTCCTCTGCCCCAAAGGGTGCCTCAATAAACGATGAGTTTGCTTTTTCTGTAAAGTAGAAACCAGCAGCTTTTCCAACCTTTGTGCAGATTTTTACACTTGGAATATGATATTTTAGTTCTAACGATTCATTGCAGTTCAACAGCAATTGTTTTAGCATTTAGGTACCTGTTTAATGGGTTTGGCTCTGCAGGTAATCAGCCAGCAGAAGGAAGAGAACTTGGAAGAAAATAGAAAGATTAGAAATTACTTTATTTTAGTGAAGTCTTGTTAATTTGTTCCTGGACTGGAGCCAAAGTGTATTTTAAGTCAACAGAAAGGCTTCTGTTTAAGTGTTACTGGGCTTTAGGATGACACTTTTCTGTGTTACCCAGAAGGCATAAGGTTTTTTGGGACTGTTGAGTCAATCTGCTCTAAAGGAGTTCCATGTGTCTGAGTATCCTGGAGTTAACTATGGAACATGTGACAAGCCTTCAAACAGAGATCACTTAATGCATGCATGCAAAAAGTTTGAGAACTAAGGTGGCTAGATGGAAAGCATCGTGTGGCACTGTGCAGCTTGGAAGCGTTTTTGGTTGTTCTTCCACAGGAATTGGCATCTGGTCTTGTGCTGCCTTGAAGTCCCTTCATTACTCTGTGCACATTATTGAATGTGAGAAGGGCATGGATTATCCTTGTGAACTCTAATGCAGATTAAATTTTGGCTTGTGCAGGAATTTTACATCTGAGCAGCTTTACATCAAGCATGTTTTGTCAGCACTGCAGTGTGCGGGCAGCTCGTGTAAATGCCGTGGAGCAGCAGGCAGTGCCATCAAAGGTCATTAGCAGAGCAGCTAGAGCAGAGTTTATTTTGTTAATCTCAGCCATGACATGTGTTTTCAGAGATTCAGGTACATCTGATGTAGGGTGCAGTGGGAAGCCTAGGATGATAGATGAGCAAAAATCCTCTGTACTTCTGTGGGTGCCTAATATGATAGTCATTGGTTTACACTGCAACGCAACACACAGTTGCACAAGCCAGTGAAGCTGTGGAGCTGGCTTCACATCTTCAGTGAAGATTTGTCTTTAAATTCAAACCCAGCTACAAGAGTGTATCCCTGATTCAATTAAGAAAAAAAAAAAAAAGCACCACAAAGAATTGAATTTGAACTGAGTTGAATTTCCTTCTGTAAGAGTCAGATGAATAAATAGCTGAAGAATTCAAGTTTTAAATGTGCTTGGCTGTTGCTGTTTGTGTCTGTATGGCAGGTGGAGTCTGTTCCTGACTATTGCATGCCTTTCTTTCTTTTTTTTAAATTGTTGTGAGTCCTAAATTAAAAAACCAACCAAACCACCACCACCAAACCCCCCCCAAAACAAACAAACAAACCCACAGTAAGGGCACCTTATTTTTCGTTTGTTTCTTGCTCCTGCTTCTTGCTGTCAACCTTGTGGTAATCATAGAATCAGTCAGGGTTGGAAGGGACCACAAGGATCATCCAGTTCCAACTCCCCTGCTATGGGCAGAGACACCTCACACCAGATCAGGCTGGCCAGAGCCTCGTCCAGCCTGGTCTTAAACACCTCCAGGGACGGGGCCTCAACCACCTCCCTGGACAACCCATTCCAGGGCTTCACCACTCTCATGGTGAAGAACTTCCTCCTCACGTCCAGTCTGAATCTCCCCACCTCCAGCTTCATTCCATTCCCCCTAGTCCTATCACTACCTGATATCCTAAGAAGTCCCTCCCCAGCCTTCCTGTAGGTTCCCTTCAGATACTGGAAGGCCACAATAAGGTCACCTCGGAGCTGCCTTTTCTCCAGACTGAACAGCCCCAACTCTTTCAGTCTGTCCTCATAGGAGAGGTGCTCCAGCCCTCTGATCATCCTCGTGGCCCTTATCGATCTGCTCTTACTCTGGAGTTGGTGAGAATGTTTCCTATTGCTTTCTCATGGAGGAAGTCTGTACTGTAGGCATCTCTGTGTGCTTCAGTGAAAAAAAAAAATCTATCTTTGCTTTGTGATAAAACTTGAGTTCTTCATCTCTCTTCATACCTTTCACTTCTCTGTGTTGCAAAGGTAAATCCAAATATCAGAGTTGAATGAAACAATCTCCTTTGCCACAGAAATTCGAACAGCTGCACATGAAAGGATAAAAATGTTTTGCCAAGTTAATCTCATATGATTTACTGCCTACACCTAATCTGTTTGGAAGAGGCTATGAATATTCTAATACCTGTTGGAAATTACTGATTGGAATGACAGCAGCTGAGAAAAGATGTGAGAGCTTTAGGATGGCTTACTGTGGAACATACACCTGCCTGCATGCCTGGAGCAGCTGCAGTCAGATTCTTGGAACAATGAAAATTCATTGTTATTTGTTGCAGCAGTAAAAATAGTACTGTATGCACTCTCAGGAACTTCTGGAAGAGTCAGCAAATACAAGGATTACATCTGCAACCTGTTAAGAAAATTGATGGTTTGCATTTGGCCAGGTAGTGCTGTTGGAAGTGAGGCAGAAACCCCCAAGGAAGCCTTCCACAGCCCTACAGAGCGCTGGTAGTCATAGCTCACCTATGAAGCTGGATTCTCCCTCAGCTGTCCTGTTTCTCTGGGGACAGGCAGTGCATTGGTGCTGTTGTGAAGTTTTGAGTATGATCTGTTCACTGCTGTAGTATGGGTGTAGGTGTTTGATCACCCTAGAGCACAGCTTCCAGGCCAAGATCTTAGCAGGCAAAGACATTTATTACGTTACACAGCAAAGTTATGTACTCCATCAGAAGGCATGTGTGTCTCATCTTAATTGGCTATTTTCTAGTGGCATGAGTGTAATTAAGGCATGCAATAGGTTAAAATAACAAAACAATATTCTAACACACCCAACCAAATTCTGCCAAGTTTCTCCCTTCAGTTACAAGTTGTTTTCATTCTTTTCTAAGTCAGAGACCAAACATAACCATTCCCAAGCTATCCGAAAACAGCCCTTCTCCTACAATTCACAACATTATACAACTTCTTTGTAGTGACAGTAGCAAAAGCTTCTCACTGAGAACCAGGCTGCAGCTGCCCCCATTCTTAGGGAGCATGGTAAGGCGCTGGTTTTTAAAAACAAGGTCATCAGAATGTGTTGTGGCTTTGGCATTCTAGAGCACAATAGTATTTGGAAATGTGTCTCAGTTTATTTTAGCCTACACTCGGGCCTTACAGGACAGAGGTTGCTTGAAGAGGCTGAATTATACTGATCAAAGACGCCTTTCAGACCTTGTTCTGTGTCTTGAAAGTAATTGCTGCTTCCACAGGGAAACACTGAATTGTGTTTATATGGCTAGGGAGCGTGCCCTTACTCTGTTTGTTTCCCCCACCCCCTGTTTCTATTTCTGCATGTGTGTAATTGATGTTTTAGCAGTCTGCAGTGCCTGTGTGTATTTATCTCTTTGTTAATGAAACGAGTACTCCTAGACTCATAAAAAACAGCTGATGAACTAAATTGGGATGTCCTGAATAAAGACCTTAAGTAAATAAAAGACTTCAATATGGGCAAGTAGTGTTAACTGTAATTACCTGGGGCTGTGTGCCATGGAACTGGAACAAAAGTCCAAACAAGCTAATTTAATTGTTTTAATGGAAGTCTGCATCCCATTCGTTAGACAGAGATACGACTGGTCATTAGTAACAGTTTGTTTCAAAAGCTATGGTGGATAACAGTTGATTAAAAATTAATGAGGCCCAGACCTACTGTATTGCCATAGTGTCAGGCTTGAACTCATTGTTTAAATCTGTGGAGCTAAAATAAGAGCAGGCTTTAAATACCCTCTTGGGCTTTTCTATTTTATATGATTTATAGGTTTTTGCTCTCTGCCACGGAGCAGTGAGAACTTGTGAATACCTTCCTTGCTGTAGACATCACCAATAAATTAGATGATTAAGTCAGTTGTTAACAAAACAGATTGCCTTGTCATACTGATGTTTCTGTGATGCATTCTTAGAGAATATATTTTGCTGAGAATGCAGGAAGTGTGACTTCATTAAGTGGAGCACTCTTTGCCCTGAATTCTCTGGGATGTCGGTGGCATTTGATTGACACCTAGTATGCCAGTCACTCATAACTTGTGTTGCTTGCCCTCTTGCCAGCATCAGTGCTCAAGGTTTGTTTCAGGAGCACAGCACGACTATGAGCAGACCAATTTGTTTATCCATGAGCGCGGGGAGGTTCTCTGGCAAGCGGTAACTGGCAGAGTGAATGTAAATGCTGTCACTGGGGGTCAGGTCAATTTCTCTCCTTGTGTGGCTGAGTCCATTTACTGAAGCTAGAACTAAGTTCTGAACTTCTCAGATACTAGTTTAAATATCTGCAAAGACTGAATTAGTTTTAAATAGATTATTTTCTACAGTGCAAACAGGTGTCTATCTACATGGGACAAGAAATGGTTAGAAGGAAAAGTTAAGCAGAGGCAGAAGAAAGCTAGCCCATAACCTAGCTAGCCATTAACATTGGTATGGAGATCTGTTTACAAAGAGGAATCATAGAATGGTTTTGGTTACAATTCTTCAAGGACTTCATTGTGCTCTCATGCTTCAGTTCATTCTCAGTGGTCTTGTGAGGTCTAGGGATAAGAACAAGAAGACAGTCTCAAGCTGCACCAGGGAAAGTTTAGGCTCGAGGTGAGGCTCACAGAGAGAGTTGGTGGCCATTGGAATGTGCTGCCCAGTAAGGTGGTGGAGTCACCATCCCTGGAGGTGTTCAAGAGGGGATTGGACATGGCACTTGGTGCCATGGTTTAGTAGTCATGAGTCATGAGGTCTTAGGTGATAGGTTGGACTTGATGGTCTTTGAGGTCTTTTCCAACCTTTTTGATTCTATGATTCTATGATTCTAAGTATACATCTCATCTGGTTGGCCAGACCCCAGAGACCAAAGGTACTAAGCATTTTATTAACAAATATTACCTTGTTCAAATAGCAATCTACACTTCCTAGTAATTTTACAGCCCTCACTGAAGTATCTCTGTTGCTTATCATTACATCTTCAATATGTTTAACTTCAGTTTAAATGTTCTGTGAAACAGCTGAGCTTGAGCCGGAAGACAGTCAGAGAAATCTGTAGTGACCATATGGTGTTAGAAAATTGTAGAAATGTGAGAGAGGGTTGAGCCAACTCTGATTGCCAAACGTGCTACTCGCTTCTAATAAACACTGAACTATCTGGCATCTGCTATCCCTCAGGTGATACCATCAAGAGTGGAAGTAAATGTTTCCTTTTAATTGCATTGTTTATGTCTCGGAGGGTCCAGGGAGATCACGCGATGTTTATGCCAATTTTCCCTGCATACTCAATCAGTTATTTCAGGGGGAACTTTGATATTCTCTCCAATTTTCTCTTCAGTTAGGCTGAAGTTTCACTTGTCATTTTTTGGAGTCAGATTCTGCACATTTTCAAAAGTGGCTGCCCTATCAGTTCCTTTCGCTATGGTTTTCAACAGGGTTGTTTCTGTTCTTTTCACTGTTAATTAGCATTTTGGAAAGAAAACCCTGAGTCAGTGCTTTCAGGGAAAACCTCAGATGAAAACTGATGAACACTACAGATTTAGGGCTACTTGGATCAGAAAAGGGTTTGGGAATTCTGTTCTGTTATTTGAACTCAAAGGAGTTTAGTAGGGCAATGGTTGAGAGGATTTTAGTGGAAAAATTCTACTGAATGACACTGCAATATATTGTGTTGCTACCAGTTCATAGCATGACTACTGGGGTGTATGGAGCTCTTTGCTACTCTGTATGGAGTTCTCTGTTAGTGTGGCCTCAAGATATGACTGTGTAGGTTTAGACTAGACGTTAGGAAACATTTTTTCCACAGAAAGATTTGTCAGGCATTGGAATGTGCTGCCCAGGGAGGTGGATGAGTCACCAACCCTGGATGTGTTTAAAGGTTGTATGAATGTGGTTTAGGGCTGAACTTTGTAGAGTTATCGGTTGGACTTAGTGATCCTGAGGGTCTTTTCCAACCTGAGTGTTTCTGTGATTCTGTATGGAGTTCTTCTCTGCTGCTGTGTATGGAGTTCTCTCCTACTAATACAGTCCTTGGGTGTTGGTTGGCAATTACAGTATTAAATATTTTCTTGGTGTCCACAAAAATGGCATTTTCTTTTGAGGTCTGAGTGTTATGCTGCAGACAGTGAGATATCTGCAGGCAGACACACTGGCTGCTGAAAAAATGACAGTCCACAGTCCACCTGGTGTGCCAATAAAAACAATGCAGGTGGCAAATAAACACATTTCCCTGATGTTAAAGCTCTTTTTTAATGTCAAGACTGTATTCCAATTCTTTCTTTTACTGTTGCCCCAATATCAGGAGCCATTGGCTGAAATGGCAGTGTGGAAGGGAATTCTGTAGTCATTGCAGCTCCTGTGCTCTCATGCTTTGTGTGGAAGATAATTAGGATCAATTGTGCTCTTCCTCCTTGGAATGGTCTTTCAGTGAAGAGAGGCTAATCTTGTCAACAGGACATTTCCTAGCAATGATCATGAACAGAAATGAGCCCTTGCCTTTAACGCTGGTAGAAAACATCTGGGACATGCTCCCAATTGAATTGGGAACTGACCCAGCAGCACAAGGAATTATGTGGCGTAAAGAAGGATTTGCTCTTGTCAATGGTGAAATCTTTTGATTCTTGTATGAAGGCTGGGATTTGATTCAGCTAAACTGAATGGCTGCAGGAGCCGCTGCTGGAACGCGTGCAGAAAAAGCAACTATCCAGAAGTGGGAGCCTGTCAGTTTGACAAATACTGCTGCACAGCTCATGTCACCCACAAGCAGTAATTCCCTATGGTGAAGTGCATGTCTGATTGGCAAGACCCTGGCGTAATTTCCCCTCCTGGCTGAGGCTCTGCAAGCACTCGGATGGGCTGCCACGGCCTCTTCCCGGGTCTCTTCTTCTGAGGTCTGGACACATTCTAACTGACACCTGTCAAATTCCATTAGTATCTCCTGAAGTATCCAAAATTTCCTGCTCATCTACAATGTGTGAGAAGGTGTTAAGAAAGCCAGTTCTAGGAGATACAAATTTTAGCACCTGATACACAGAATTCCAGGTTAAAAAAAACCCAACAACATACTGCTGTAGGACATAAGAAATATTTGAACTGGAATGCTGGAGTGTGAAGTGATGCCACATGGGGAGAAATGTCATACTGTAAAGTATCGACCTGTCCAGCTGCTAGTTTCTCCAGGCTTGTGCTTCACCTTAAAACTGAATGTTCTCTAGATAGGTGCTGTGGATCACAGGGGAGAGAAGTTGTTTAATATGGCCTTGTTTGCTCTTATTTGTGTTGTGGCAAAGGAATTGTACAACAGATCTGTAAATACTTCTATGGGGAGTTTTTCTAGCACCTAGAGATTGGAGTAGGCAGGGAATCTGCTAAGTCACCCCGAAGAACTCAGTATCTGGAGCTGTTTAATAGCAGACGATTTGGCAGCCTGTGTTATATTGTTTCATTCCAATGGCAATAACATGGCTGTAGAGGTGCAGATTTTGACATGTCAGAGACAAGATGGCATCTTGAATCCACAGCCCTAGGGAGCTGCACTCTTGAGTGAAGTCTGTAGATTCCCCTCACCTGGGCCTGGCAGATGGGCAGGAGAGTGCCAACAACCCTCAACACCAAGTGCAAAGATGAAAAGTCTCCAGGGAATCAAAGGTATTGAAACATTATTCTGAAGGCATGAATATTAAGCAAAGAATCATCAGTTTCATAAAGAGAGCAGTATTTTCTAGACTGAGATGACTTCCTACCACAAGGGACTGGGGATGTTGGCAGCCAGCACACACCTGTTGTGGTGTGAATGGATTCCTGATCCTCAATCAAAGGAGGAGTAAAAGGGTGCACAACAGAGGCACCAGGGCATCTGCAGTTGGTTAAAAATGAAACCAAGATACTTGTTTTAGAAAGTTATTTGCATTTTACAGAACTGCAGTCAACAGGGTTGTTTGGGTTTTTTTTCCTCCACAGATGGTTCATTTTCTTTTCTCCTATTGTCCTTTTAGTGACTGAATGCAGTAAATGAGAACCAGGTGACAAAGTAGCAGAATGGAAACCATAACCCTAGTTCTGCTATTTTGTTCCTTTTGATTTTTGGAAGTTAAGCTTGGGAAATGACATTTTTTTGGGAGGTTGCATGTTTGGAATGGTAGACGTCTTTCCTTTTATGTCTAAAGTAAGAGACGGGTTAAAAGTGAAGAGACTGATAAAAGAAGACCTTAAGTTTAAAGACAACTTATCTTTTTGTTCAGACTGACTTTATAAACCATGATGAACTTGTGACATTCCTACTGAATCCATCAGGCCTGGATTTTATCCTTTTTTCCCCCTCCCAGTCTCATTCAGCTGCAGGTGACTAGCACAGACAGGAGAGCCTTGCTGCAGCCAGTGATAGTTTTTCAGTGTTGGATCTCCTTAGGATGAAATTTGAAATGGTCTAGGGCAGTGCATCTGTGGTGTCTTTTGTGATGGCTGAACAGTACAACTTCTGGTCACTTTGTGATAATAAAACAGAGCATTTGGGAATTTTAAGCTTGTTCTAAAAATGTCTTCTGTGCCATCCTAAATGGCAGGAGGGCTCTTTGTTCACCTGAAACAGGTAATGTTAGGATAGGATAGGATAGGATAGGATAGGATAGGATAGGATAGGATAGGATAGGATAGGATAGGATAGGATAGATCTTCAAGATCGTTGCGTCCAACCTATCATCCAACACCACCTAATCAACTAAACCATGCAACCAAGCACCCTATCAAGTCTCCTCCTGAACCCTCCAATGATGGTGACTCCACCACCTCCCTGGGTAGCCCATTCCAATGGGCAATCACTCTCTGTGTGTAGAATTTCTTCCTAACCTCCAGCCTAAACTTCCCCTGGCACAGCTTGAGACTGTGTCCTCTTGTTCGGTGCTGGTTGCCTGGGAGAAGAGACCAGCCCCTGCCTGTCTACAACCTCCCTTCAGGTAGTTGTACAGAGCAAAATGTATATCTTTTAAATACCTATCTCAGATTTTACAAACAGTAGTCAGACCCAATCCTGTACTGGAGATGTGCTGTTTGTTTGTTTAATTAGGAAGTTGAGCTGAGCTGAGTCCTGTGGCAGATGTTGCCATGTGTAATGTAATAAATAAAAGTCTTTATGGGACCCAGCAGGCAGCAGAGTTTTCAGATAGCAGATGGCAAAATATTAAACTGGCAGTGCAGTAACTTAGCTGACTGTGTCAGCTGGACTGCACCCAGGTTTAGCACAAGCATGAATCAGCTACACAGGAGGTGTCAGCCAGCCCTGTGTTTCTGCAATGGATGTTAATAATATTTTTAATAACATGCATGATAAAAGAGGGCTTTTTATCCAGTATAATGGTGTTGCCAAAAAAGTCAGTCTAGGTTTAACATGATCTCTGCTGTGCAAGGCTGCGAAAGGTCTCTTACAGCAGAGCAGCTATTAAACAGCACAGATGTGCTACTGAGTCTGACCTAAGTGGTGGTGCAGGGATTGGAGGTGGCAAACCTGCCACAATTAACCCTTGTAGAGCCTGACAGGTGAGAGAGTGCCTCTTCTTTTTGAGAGGCTGTTGCACTGGGCACTTTGCATTGGCTGTCCACCATTGTCCTTGATGGGTGAAGGGATTAATACAGAAATGTCGCTGCCTAACTGGAACTAATCTCTCCATTACCTCCACAGATCCCAACTTCTGCAGGCTAAAAAGACTTTGGCAATTCATTGCCATATGGGCTCGTTATGCTTTTCACAGTGATTTACCTACTGGTTTTCCTTTAGGTGCATTTACACAGGCACAGTTACACAAATACATAATTTCAGGCATAATCTTGTTGCCCTGTGCTGCGACCTCTTGTCTCCTGAGGTTACTGCACTGCAGAGCAGCTTCTCCAGATGGCAGTCTGGGAATGCCTTCAGCCTGCAGTTTCCTCCTGTCCCACCTCTCCATACTCTTAGGTGATGTGCTTCTCAATCTATACCTGAACAAAAAGCCTGAGTTCAGACAGTGCTAAGTTTTGTCTCCATCTCCTCATGAACTTTCTGTGGGGGATTGTGTCCCCCGGGGACTGAATGGTTGAGGATAAGAAACTGCCAGGCAAGATGAGATAAGAACCACCTGTGGTAGCTTAACAAATAACTCTAATAAATAAGAAAGGAGTCAGTGGCGCTACCCTAATAAGTATCGCCGGCCAGTAAGAAGAGGAGGTCGATTAACCAATCTCCTGCAGCCACACCAAGAGCAGAGCTACGAATGTGAGCTGCATGAAGGCAGTTGTGAGTCTCGTGGGCTTGCTGCTATGGGCAGGAGCTCTTGACCTGGGCGCTTCCTACTCCCCTGTTTGAATTCCACCCTCGTCGCTGTGGGTGCTGCCCTGAACCCCTCAGCGACACCTTTCCTCTTTCCATTGAAAAATAAAGCATTTCCCCCAGGGCCAGTTCAGGCTCCAATTTGAGACTGTTGCTATAATGTTTTACTCCATCTTAAATACAGTTATTGGAACAGCAGGTGTTTATGACAAGGTGAAAAAGGATAGATTGAAAAGCAACTGGGAAGATAAAAATCTTTGCGTGACCACCTTCAGAATCTAGCATAAATCTACTTTTAATGATGAATTGAATACACTTTTCTCTATTAAAAAAAATAAATCAAGGTTTTCAATGGTTGGTTGCTTCCTTTATCTTTAGAGAATACCATAAACTTATGATGGTGAATATAGGCCTTTTATTTGTCCTGTTTCATTCTTCGTTCTTTAGTCTCTTGATGTCTCTCTTCTATTGGAAGGCAGCTCACACCAACTTCTGGCCAAACTGGAAGATCAGAATGGTTTTAAAATTAGTTTGAAAATACAGCCCTGGTAAAGTGTAACTTTAAAAATAGCAAATTGTTTAAACAAAACAAGAGATTGTTTGCCATCTTGGTTATATTTGTTTAACTGGAAAAGATGCACTAAAACTTCCGTGCCACTGAGTCATAAAACACGCATTGCCTCTTAAGAGAGCAACTGACCTGATTTACAACATGTTTGTTTCCTGACAGCTCTGAGAAGCTGGAATGGGTTGGGTTGGGGTAGAGTGCCCAGTATCCTTCACTCTTGCTGTTCTGCTGTCAAGTTCTGTTCTGGCTGTGCTGCAAGTATGACATGAGTAACCTATTCCCTTAGAAAACACTGTCTGAGGCTGTAGGGATCCAGAAATGGTTTATGCTGTTTGAGGTACCTAGAAGGCATAATAACAAACAAGCTTTATTCTCTCCCATGCACAGTGAAGGCCCAAAGCTCTGAGGGCAAGGTTGCTTTACACTGTTTTGGCTTCCCTGCATTATGAACTTAACCAGGGTTGTTCCCATTCCTGCAGTCCCACTGAATGCTAAGAGTCCTCAATTTGAGACAAAGCATTTGAGGTTTGGAAGGTCTCACCCTAGTATTCAGCTGTTGAGTCCCGACGCCTAAAAGCATCTTACTGGTTTTAAGTGGAGTTATTCAGCTAGGAACATTCTTAACCTGAATGTTTGCTGAGAAAATCTTTCAAATAGCAAGTTTTAAGTCCATTTAGGTTTACACAGTTTGTGATAAGTTCAGATCGGTAGAGTGCTTCAGTGATGGTTAACATTGATCCTTTACCTCCTAATGCCTGTGGAAATTTTGTCCTTTGTAAGAATTTATAAAGCAACAGATGATGTGTCAAGACAGTAATTTAAACCATGAATCCACACTTGCTTGAAGATGAAATTTTGGGGAAGAAAAATGAATAAAATGCTGCTAGCAGACAAGCAGAATCTCTGGATAAGTGCATCGATTTCTGTTATTGGCAGATCTTGTGCCTGTAATAAAAGTGAAGTGCTGAGGTCAGCGTCGGAGTGAAACCACACTTGCCTTTCACAAACATATTTATGTGCTGCTAATAGTGGTGATTAGCAGGGGTGACAAAGCTATCTGCCAGATAGAAAAATGAGTTGTCCTGCATCACAAGATGAGCAAAGTTGGGGGAACAATAAATCATAAAATTAGTTAAGCCATCATTTATCTTTCATGGCTCTCCTACGTTGCAGCTTAGAGTCCTTCAGGACTTAAATTAATTTACTGCCTTTATTGTTACGAAAACCTGTCAAAGCTGGGAGCAGATGATGGGGAGTTAGGTAAGCAGAGGCAACAATATGTGGTGTTAATCAAACAGGCATTTGCATGCTTTCACTCAGCATGTGGCCAACTTGCTGTAACCTGTTGAATCACTCTTCTTCCTCTGAGACCTGTAAGGTAAATTAGAAGGTTCCAGAGTGAGTACCTTCTGTTTAAAGATGTGTGGCTCTGTCTATCACTGGTGCTAGGGGATGGAAAGCAGTAATGGTTACATTAAAGCAAGATGGGGCTGTGCCCTCTTTGCTGTTTGCATCTGCCTGTAGGTTCTGTGCAGTTAACCTACATTTTCTTTTTTTCTTTTTTTTTTATCATTTCAGGCTCTGTCAAAGTTTGTATTTGGCACCTCTCTGTCCTTTATAGATTCCCAAGGAATTTGGAGTTAGATGTCAGAAGATTGTTTCTCTTGCCATGGAAATGCATATACTGTTTCTCTGGTATTGCTTCAGGACATACGAGGAGCAAGAGGATGAGATGAATGTGTCAGTCTGAAACCAGAGAGGAAAAAAGACTAAATTCTGCCATTTTGTACTTTCTATTCTCCTACTCTCTTTGGACAATATCTAATCATGTGATGAAACTACTTCCTCAGTATTGGGTTAGTTACAATTTATGTGACGTTTTGGCCCTTTCCGCCTTAGGAAGGAAAGACCCTTCCAACCTTGGCAATGCTGCTGCTCAAATCTGGTTTTACTGGTTGATAGTAGACTTGAACATGAGCCAGCAGTGTGCCCAGGTGGCCATGAAGGCCAATGGCATCCTGTCCTGTATCAGGAACAGTGTGGCCAGCAGGAGCAGGGAAGTCATTCTGCTCTGTACTCAGCGCTGCTTAGGCAAAACCTTGAGTCCTGTGTCCAGTTATGGGCCCCTCAGTTTAGGAAAGATGTTGAGTTGCTGGAACGTGTCCAGAGAAGGGCAACAAAGCTGGGGAGGGGTTTGGAGCACAGCCCTGTGAGGAGAGGCTGAGGGAGCTGGGGTTGCTTAGCCTGGGGAAGAGGAGACTCAGGGGAGACCTTATTGCTGTCTACAACTACCTGAAGGGAGGTTGTAGCCAGGTGGGGGTTGGTCTCTTCTCCCAGGCAAGCAGCACTAGAACAAGAGGACACAGTCTCAAGCTGTGCCAGGGGAGGTTTAGGCTGGATGTTAGGAAGAAGTTCTTCAGAGATAGAGTGATTTGCCATTGGAATGGGCTGCCCAGGGAGGTGGTGGAGTCACCATTACTGGAGGTGTTTATGAAGAGACTAGATGGGGTGCCTGGTGCCATGGTTTAGTTGATTAGATAGTGTTGGATGATAGGTTGGACTCAATGATCTCAAAGGTCTTTTGCAACCTGGTCTGGTCTGGTCTGGTCTATTCTATTCTATTCTATTCTATTCTATTCTATTCTATTCTATTCTATTCTATTCTATTCTATTCTATTCTATTCTATTCTATTCTAATCGCCATTCCCCACAGTCTCCATGCAGCCAGCTGGAGCTTAATCCCTCCTGTGCATCTCTACAGACGTTTCTATAACGATGAGGTTGGGTCCTTACAGACATTTACATCCTTGCTTTTGGTGATGTGGGTTTCTGGTGGTTTTTTTCAGTGGTTTGGGTTTTTTTCTGGGGGTTGGGGTTTGTTTGTTTGATTTTTAGTTGCCTCCTTATGCCCCCTGCTGCCCTCTGCCTTCTCTCACCTGTTTGCTTGCATACATTGTCCACCTCCTTGTTTTTTCTGTCAGAGGACACCACGGGAAGTTATCCAGCAGCTTTCCTGGGTTTTTGCATCAGTGTGCACAACTCTCTGGGCTTTGAAGGCCTTTCCAGCTGCTGCTCTGACTGAGATGAATATTGTATATTTGTGCAACACACAGCAAGTAACATAGCACATCCATATTCCCTGTGCATTAGGCAGAATTTCTCACTTCATACATCATTCTCAGCTGGCTGCAGCAATTTCACAAAGTCAGTCCCTATCCGTTAACACATTGGAAAAGCAGTGAAGGAATACACACGTGAGGCACAGGTTTTTTATTGTTCTTTAATTTGAGAAGGTTTTCTACACATATTAGATGTGGGCTTTATTTCATTGCAGTATCAAGAACAGCATCTAATCCTCCACAGCCAAGCCACTTTTATATGAAATAGAATAAGTCTTTGACTATTTGATAGGGTCTGTGCAGGACCTGACTTGCCTGCCCATCATGCTGTGTTGATCACAGGCTTGACTTACTAAGTGATGTAGTTAATTCATCTATAGATGATCACCCCAACATAGTCAGGGCACTATCTCTCATCCTCCTTTCATAATCTTTCTGATTGTGGCTTTTTGTATTTTCTACCTTAAGTTTCCAGCAGAGACTCATTTCCTCTCAGCCAGCTTCCAAACCATTCAAATGTTGGGCTTTTTTTTTCTGTAAGAAAGGATCTTTGAGGCTTTTGCACCTTGAGTGCAAAATTTGTTAGCTCAGATTTTATCTTGGGCTTCAGAATGTACCTCATGCAGCAGAGAGACTGAAAAGAACAGCTGGAAAAGGCTGGTGGATATATTTCTACCTAGAATAGTTTAATTTCCAGGCAGGGACTCCCTAGACTTCTCTGTGTGAAGAAGTTGCTACAATACTGGCATGAGTTATGGAGCAAGTTAATTGGGCGTGTTGCTCTGTGAAATCATTTATGCAGTGTCAGACCTCTGTGGCATTGCATTTTAGCTGGGTAGCTGCAAAGTGTGTTGTGACATGCAGCAACCCAGGGGCAGTCCATGGCATTCCTGGGAAGCTGTGTCCTGCTGCTTGTCTCACCCTCACCTTTGGAGGTACTACATCACTTGTGAACTTCATGTATAACATACCATCTGTGAGAGGCCCCCAAATAATTCAGCCAAATTAACCACTGCACTCCTCCTAAGTGCTCCAGTTTGTTTTTACTGTTTGTTTTTACTGTCCATTCTCACTCCTGTCCAGGAGGCAGAGGTGGTCTTTAGTGCAGCTCAAGCACAGGAACTCTTAGCATGGCCGGTGTCTCTTCTTGCCAGTCCTTTGACAGGAGTTATGTTTCTCTGCAGAAGTGGTGCTGCAGATGGGCCTCCATGGTGTTTCTGGGGGATTTGATATTGTTGATTGGGTCAGTTGAGTGAAAGCAATTTTTGGAAGAGTAGCTGGGAACTGGAGCAGGTAAGTGGAGTTACTGGAGCAGGGAGAAGCTGCGCGATGCCTGTGTGTCTCGCATGCTCTAGTGAGATGGAGCACAACGCATGTAGGAAGCAGACTGGCAATGAGCACATTGCAGCAGCCTTCTAGGGCTTTGGGAAAAGAAAGGCTCGTATCACACTGTAGCAGACAGAGCATGGCACACTGCATGCTGGAAGCAGGCACATCTCTGTGCTAATGTCACAGCTGACAGACGACAACCATGTTCTGCAGAGGCAGGCGGTGCAGAGCCAGGGACTCTTTGGAGAAGGCCCAGGAAGACAGCCTGTTTTACAGCTCTGCACTCACAGCTCCCTAGTTGGGAAGCAGTCTGTGGCACCTTACTTAGACCTGTTACATATTTAATTATCTCCAAGCAGCTGGGCTAGCTGGCGCTAGTGGAGAAGGGCTTCTTGTCCCACAGCCACCATGAAAGTTGCTCTCAAGAAAGAGCAACTTGGCAGTAGCTCCCTGGAATTTGTGATTTTTGGCAAGTTGTTAACAGTTGGGAGTGGGGAAAAGGTGTGAATGAATTATTCTGTCTTCACAACTTCCCCTCTGGGGGATCCAGGCATAATCTTCCTCCTCCTGAGCTTGCCTTGCTGATTTAATAAATCTGCAACATGTAGGCAAGGTCCTACATATCACCTAAAAATATCTTCCCATTGTGGGAATTTATTCATACTAGGCCCTCGTGGAGTATCTCTGCCTCAAGGTATTTTTCCTGATGTGCTGAGTTGGGTGGTACTTATACGTATCTGGGAATGCCTTTGTCTAGTTCTGGTAAGACAGATGGAAAATACTGTGAAGAGTAGGAAAAAGCAAAGTAAAAAGTGAAATGAGAACAACATCAAGCTTGACAAATACAGTTTCTCTAGCCAGAAGAGAAGTTTGTACAGCAAAGCAAGCAAAATGCATCTATTATCTGCTCTTTGTAATGAGGCTCACAACCAGAAAAAATTAATTTAACCACTGCCAGTTCCAACAATAAAAGGTCACGACTGAATTTCCCTCCCACCTGAGTCCTTAGAAGCACTCACTGCTTTCCCAACAGTATTTGAGGCTAAGCCCTGTTTGTAAGCATTTTGCTATGATTAGAAATCTAATGTTTTTTAAAAAAGGTGTGACTTACCCACATGGTTCCTGGGGTTGGGATGTTGCAGAGATTGCCAAGCCTTTGGGAAGCTGGGATAAAATGCTGGAAGCTGGCAATGCTGCATCTTGCCCCTTGTCCCTAGCAGGTATTTATGAATTAGTATTGATTTTCAGTCATTGATTTTTTCATAAGTCAAGTGCTGCATAGGTTAAAAGAAGCGGCAAAAGGAAGTCACAGTCTGTGGAGACAAAGCAATGCCATGCAAGAGAGGGACAAGAGGTGTTTTGGCACTGGAAAAGGCATGTGGATGCCCACTGGCATTTTATAATAGAAAAGAGAAGATAAAAATCTTTCTGAAAAGAAAGCAGCCACATTCCCCTCTTAACTTGTGGTGCTAGGAGAGCTTGCAACCACGATAAGACCAGAGCAGGGATCTTGCAGCTCCAGCACCTTGAAGCGTTCTGAGCCTGAGAGAAATGCCCAGCTGGTGGGTGGCTGGGCCGTGCAGATGGCAGCTGCAGAGCAGGTGTGCCCCGTGCCGGCTCTGCACCGCTGCCGCAGCGCTTGGCAGGCAGGAAAATGCTGAGGGCAAGTGCTTGCTTCTTGGTAAACAACCTAATCTTTTATCAAATAATTTATTTTATGTAAAGGAAGGATTTTAGTTTGCAAAGCTGAGCTGCCTTGTCTAAACCTTCATTTTTATCTGTGAGGCCCAAGTAAGTGTCCAATTTATAGTATTTAGTAGATAGGATTTGGGATTCGTATCGACTTAGCAATCTTGGGTTTGGAGTTTCTGGTCACGTTTCTATGAAAAAAAAAATGACTGAAGAAACTTACATTTTTGACAGTGTATTTGCTTTTCTTGAATGCCTGAAACACTTCTGCTTGGGGAAGCATGTATTACAATTATCAGAAGGTTCTAACAGTATTCTAAAAGCCCTACACAAGGGTTTTTTTTTTTTCTCTGGCTTCGGTATTGTCAGTCAAACTATTCCACAAGAGCCAGGAGATACCAAGTTTAGGGAGGGGGTAAAAGCCAGTAGCAAAAGAAAGGACTGAATCAGAGTTGTAAGTTCCACTTTGAGAAGTGCCAGCAAGTTTTCACTTGTAATTGTTTTTGAGGCTTGTGTCTTAAGATTCTGAATCTAGTGGGCAGAATCTCCCCACTATCGAAGGTGTTGAGCTCTTGCTACATTCCAGAGGGCTCAAATCTTCAAGGTCATATCTTCATGAGCTTAACACCCCCATTTCTATGACAATTTTGGTACAGCAAAATGCAGTATTGCAGCACCTAAGGATGGAAGTGTAACTAGCCTGAGTAGCCCATCTTGCATGATCTGGTTAGTATGAATGAACCACCTCCTTTCTTGCTGACCCCCTGCTATCAAGAACAGTTGTAAATAAGCCATTGTCACTGCATGGGTGAGTGAACAGTTAGTGGTCTGTCTCTCTGCAACAAAAATATTGTTTCCAGGGCAATCATTACAATCAGTGTAGAGGTGTTTACGTACCTGTTATTTCGGTTCTTGCCTAAAGTTCTGCGGTGTGGCTTGTTTGTGGTAGCATTCCCAATAGTGGCCTTTGCTGTGCCGGGAGCTGCAGGCACAGACCCGAGGAGCTGGAGTGTGGGCTAACACCAGGCACATTACATACAGAGACTGTGCTGTCTGTGCTGCTCCTGGCACCTGGGCTGACCTCCACAGCACCAGAGCGGTCACCCGTGTCATGTTCATGTTGTGTAATCAATTTGTACCTTGCCTCAGCAGACACAAAATACCAAAGAATCTTTCTGGACTTAAACCAGATTGACTGTAAGTAACCCCCATGGGACAGTGGTGTTGCCTCTCTTCTGCCACAATGTCTCAGGTATTGCTTAGGCAAAGGACAGGAACTGCTTCAGTAGTGGGATACCACCTGTAGTATGTTGTGACACCTTAAGGTGTCTTTAGGAATCTGCTGGTGTCCTGTTGGCTTTTATAGGTGAGTCAATACTTGCATTTATGAAGGTGGGCAGCTGTGGGCCAGGGCACCCTGTGCAGGGGCCATGTGCAGGATGGGGCTATTGATTGTCCCTGCAGCTGGTGTAATACACTCTGCTGTGGCCATGCTATCACGGCTGAGTGTGGTGTAAAATGCCTGTCAGCATTTAGATGGATGCTCTTCCTCTGCATGTTTACAGAAAAATGCCTGTGGCCACACACAAGCTTACCACACACTGGCATGTGGCTGAGGAACCTCTATCAGTATACTGCTGGGCACTCCTGCCTGTTGGATTGCCTGTCTCGATTCTTCTCTTGTACTGACTTTACCCTGATGAATTTCTCTGGCTTCTGCGAAATTACTCACCTCAGGTTGCCCCGGTGTAAGCGAGGAGAATCGGACTGTCAGTTTGGAGACTGTGCTGCCTGTAGTTCATCCATACTGCTGGGTGGATCTGCAGGGGAAGATGCCCATAAACAGATGGCCTCAGGTATAGATTTGGGTTAAAACAGATGTACAATCAGATCTAGTTTGTAACCTCTTCACATCCAGGCATTAAGGTAATATGATGCATTCCACAATATACAGGTCAAACTAACTTCAGTACTGTGATGCTGATTAAATCCCTGCATCACTTGATATGTGCCATGTAATGCTAGAGGCTGCACAGACACATCCAGCATCCTGGAGTGCCAAAACAACACAGTGGCTTCCCACCTGGCTTCTACCTAGTAGAATTTATTAGTGATTTCTTGTGTGAATGGTTTCTGTAACCCAGAGAAAAATCTGCCTAAATGGAGTGACTTCTCAACTAGAAGGGGAACTGGGAGCAATGTACTGTGCAGTAGCCCCTGCAGACAATTCAGCCTCTTAATGCGAATATGTAAATTTGTCCTGGGCTATATGAGCATAACACAACATACAGGCTTCTGGAGTCTGAGCTTGGCTTGTTTGGAATTCTCTGGCAAGTCTTTGCATGGCATGACAGGGCAGCCATCCTCACCTGCTACAAATGCTCATTTAAAAAACATGAGCTACATTATACAAGTGTGGTGCCCATTACTGAAGCAAGCTGCACAAGTCTGTTTCCTGATGAGAAGCATGATGTTGGTACTAGCAGCAAACGAAAGGAAGCTGTGTTACTTGGGAACAAGCTCAGGAATGACACCGCAAGAGTCTCACTGTCCTCTGCGTGTCTGGGTTCTGTTCTCTAGTAGATTCCCTCCCCCAACACCCTCTCCCTGCCCCCTCCTGCTCAAAAACACCCAAGCAACCCACGGACCAAACAGTAACTTAAACAAAAAACTGAAGCAGAAGAGCTGTTGAGATGGTTAATGTATAAGCAGGAGGAACTGCAGTGACCATCCCAGGCATAAATGAACTACTACTCTTGCCTGACTGAAACCCTGGATCTGAATTTCTTTTCCTCTTCCTCTCCTCTTCCTCTCCTCTCCTCTCTTCTGCAGTGTAGTGTCTGAATCTAGATTGATGTTTTCACAAATACTCTATATTAAGCCAGGCTGGAAGCTGCAGATATGAATGTCGTTGCTTCACAGTAGGCAAGGGAGATGGATTTAGATGTGGATTTTCATATCTAAGTTTTTTCCCTTCTGATTTTACATTCTGTATAGCTAAGGATGCTTATACTGTATGTGTGTGCTTGAGTGCTGATGGAGGGTGCTAACCCATGCTGATGCTATTTGCATGGTAATGAAAGTGCTTTCTCAGAGTCATTAGCATTACAGTACAGGGACTTGTGGACACGTGTGCAGTACTTGAGGGAAATGAGTATTTCCAGACAATAAAATCTGAGATGGTCATATGTGGTTGTAATAGCTAGAGCATTTATTTGTAATAGGAAGTGAATATATCAGCTCTGTGTGGCTTAATGTGGAAAAGATGCCACCACCAGAAACATCTCTAGTTGAAGAGAGAGCAGTTTGTTATTTTGAAGGAGTGAAGTCATACATGCACAAACCTCCCAGGAAGTTTATTCTGCAGTCTGCAGCAGATGGCAGGTGAGAGTAAAATAATGTTATATACCTTTGAGCTGCCTTTACTTAAAAGCAGAGTAGAGTTCTGTGGTGACTGCTTTCCAGGCAAAAGAGATATGCTGCTTTGGTTTTGCATACCAAGAGATACAGAGTGGAGGCTGAACTGACCTGGCTATATATTTTTCTCTGGAAACAGCCACCCCTTGGGAGGATGCAGCTCTGAGACTGCGAGGGCTGAGCAACACTAAAGACACTGTCAGAAAACTGCCCTGTGTGGTAACAATTTCAGGCTTCCTGAACTGGCACTGAAGAGTGGCTGGTGGAAGACCTCTTTGGGCATAAGGGGTGGATTACTCCGAGGCATTAAGAGCATGCAGTTTGTTGCACAGAAAAGGGACAAGAAGCTGAAGTGCATGGCAGTTGGCAAAGACAGTAGAGCCTTTTGAAGCAAATAAAAATGTTGTAATGAGGTGAATGTAATGGATGAGGGGAGAGAAAGAGAGGGAGTAGGAGAAACTGAAAGGAGGAATGGCACAGTTCCTTCAACACTGTCAGCCTGACCTCAACTGATCTTGTGCTGCTTAACACAGAAAACTATAAAACTACTTGAAATGCTTCATTTCCTAGTGGTCAGTGGAGACAGGCTGCACGAGGCTGATGAAGTCCTTATTGCACAGCTTGTGACTCCCTGCTGTTGAGGATTATTATGGTTTAAGTGTAGCCAGCAGCTAAGCCCCACACACTTACTTGGCTCACTCTCCCATGGCAGGGTAGGGGGAAAATTAGTAGGGTAAAATTGAGAAAACTCTTGGGTTGAGATAGAGACAATTTAACAGATAAAGCAGAAGCTGCACACATAAGCAAAGCAAACCAAAGAATTTGTTCCCCACTTCCCACTGGCAGGCAGGTATTTAGTCACCTGCAGGACAGCAGGGACCAGCACTTCCCAGTGGTTCCTTGGGAAGACAAATGCTGGAACTCTGAATGTCCCTCCTTCTTTCTTAGACCAGCTTCAAAGGCTGAACTTGTCACAATGTCTGGAATTTGCTTTTGCTCAGAAGGGGTCAACTGTCCTGGATGTGTCCCCTCCTAAGCTCTTATGTATCCCCTGCCTACTTATTGGTGGGGTGGGATGAGTAGCAGAAATGGCCTTGATTCTGTGTAAACACTACTCAGCAACAGGGAAAACGCCCCTGAATTATCAACGTTTCCAGCACAAATCCAAAACCTAGCCTTATACTAGCTACTGTGAAGAAAATTAGCTCTGTCCTAGCCAGAATTAGCACAGTATAGGCAAAGCTTCCTAAGTTGAGAGATCCAGCTAAGTAATGTGTTTATCCTAAAAAATGGTTTCTCCTATCTAAAGAACCATCTCACTCTTAAAATGTCATCATACTATTAGCTGAGTTACACTTGGTTGTGAAAGCTCAGCTTGTGATGTTGTCTTTTCAACACCATCTCCAGATAATATGTTTGGCATCAAACCAGGCCAACTAAAAATAGCAACCATGCTGAAGCTCTCTTCTCTTTTCAGCAAACAAATGACCAGCATTTTTTACTGAGCTTAAAATAATTGCCTAATTCAGCCATATTCACCCAGTCAAGCTGTTTGTTTTTTTTCTACTTCTCTCTTTGACAGCTTAAGACCAGCTTTAAAAAAAGCTGTGTGCAGTGGTGGGTAATGTTAACACAACTGAAGGAAAATGTCAAGTGAGGAGACTGATATATATAAAGTGATGGTGTTTCTTCTCATCAGCTTTTGCTTTTCATGTGAGCAATCCAAATATGTAGCTATGCAGATAATCAGCAAGCATAAAAATAAGATGCTTTGCTGCTTTTGGTTGCGTGCGTTCTGCTAATAAAGTGTTGGCTGCTGTCTGTGTTGGAGTGCTGTGGAAAGGAGAAGGTGCGAGAAGGTGAAGTCCACAGCACAAGGCATTAATTAGAGGAGATGATAGTGTGAACATGCTTAGGTGACCCTCTGGTACACACTGGTTTGTGTGTTATTAGAATAAACTCATTTGGTACTTTCTGGTACCTTGAATACTGAAAGCTGATTAGAGTGACAACATCTTCTTGCTAAAGCCAGACATGGGGGACAGGGAGCATACACTCTGATAGGTAATGAGCTCTCTTACTAGGCCTGCTGCTCCAGCTCCATTAACCACAGATTTCCTCACATTGCTCTGCTCTTGTCTTTCTTTAGCATAGTTCCCCCTCCACTTTTCTGTCACCGCATGGGTACTATGTAAAGAAAGAACTGGCTTTTCCATCATAGAGGGATTAATTTCAACATTTTAGCAGCTGTTGCAGGGGAAGTGCATGATGCAAAGCAGAAGTGTGTTCAGGTGTGCTCAACATTGCTTTTGCTTATAAATAAACTTGCAATGTTTGTGTCTTTATGTTATCGTTTGGGAGCTTTAGCTACTAACTGAGGAAAACAAATATTTTCCACACTGGGCTAAATCCAAGCTATAGGCTTTGATTTCTGAAAGAAATAGCAATTCCAGTCTGAAGACAATGTCTGGGGGTTTAGTTAACATTCCCTATAAATTGGGAAAGTGATGACAAACCATTACCAGTTCCTGTGCTATTGCAGGGACAGTATGGAAATAAGTAGCAGCTATTGCTGGCTGCAACCTCTTTCCCAGGAGAAGCCTCTTCTGTCTTCATGTTGCTGAATAATATTCAGTGCACAGAAGATGCAGAATCTGAAATGAAAGGAAGTTTGCAATAGAGCAGTAGGTCAGCGGGGTAGAAGATTAAATGGAAAGAGCAGTTGTGACAAGTTCAGTCTGAGACTGTAGAGGTTATTAAATGCTCTGGATGGTGATGCAAGTTCTCACTTGGACAGTGTTAACAAGTTTTGCCAGTTATACCTTGGAAACAGTTAAAGCAGTTTAAAAGCAAACTTGGTATAATTACTAGTTAATAGCCAGAGCCAGTGCTCCTAAAGTGTAAATTGTTTCTGTATTGATCTAAGCTTACACCGTCAGCATTCCGTAGAGGCTGAACTTTAAGTGCTTAATGCAGCTATATGCAACCAATAATTTTGGGTTTTATCCCCCCCAAACAAAAGTGCATTGTGTATTCTATTTTTTCTGCAAGACCAAAATCCATTAAACTCCTTTTCCCCCACCCAAACTTAGCTGACCTTTGTAATCAACACATTTGAAATGCCAACATGCAAAAGGAAAATCGTGACAGCATATTATGCTTATTAAGAGAAATGAAAATCTGGATAGCAGGTTAACACTGTAGCTGCAGATCAGGCCTGCTTGACATTGATTTCCATCCTTGCTGTACTAAGTTTACTGTTTTGGCTCCAAACCTGTTCCAGTGTAGTTTAATATTTAGCACCTGGGTTGCTAACTTTAAGTAAACTTCCAGTAAAGCACAAGGATGTGTCAGTCTGTATACACATACATTAGAATTGGAGACATCTTGTTTGCAGGGCCAACCCTCTGTCTCCAAACTGGACAATTCCATTAGGAATACTGCCAGTCTGCCAGAGCTGTTTGAACACTGAAACTGAAAATGGGGGGATAGCATGAGGACTGAAAGGTATTTTCTGTAGTGTCCTCCCCACATTCCTCATGTGTTAGCAGAGTGGTGCTATGTGTCTTGAGGAGTATTTCGCAGAGGAGCTGTGCTGGTTTTGCATCAGATGATTTCTTCTTGAACAAAAGGCAAATTCTACTTTTAAAATTTTTGGAGGTAAACCTGAAAACTGGGGTAAAACATATAAGTAAATAAAATTAATAGATTGTGAAGGAACAGATTGCTCCTCATGGCAGCAGGACCCATAGAAGTCCTAGGCAAAGGAGGTGCAGCTAGTCCTGTGGGTGGTTTAATCTCTAGCAGGCATTAGTGCTGATGTCTGCACAACCTAGGAGACAGAAAGTTCAGAGCTGAATCAGTTTTAAATGGGTCTCCAGCAGACCGTGACTTCAAGCTGGTCAGCTCTCCTGTGAGGAAACATATTGCTTGGTTGGTCAGGAGGGTCTGGAGAGCTGTTTAACTCTACAGAACAATTAAGAATCATGTTTCCTCCTGCTAATTAATTTTATTTTACTTTGAATTTTTCTCAGCTGACTGATACATACTCTAATGAAGCTCTCTGCATAACCTTCTATGTCTCCTAGCCTTTCCCTGTCTCCCATGCAAAGCCTATCATAGTTTAGTTTTTACTCTTCCTGCAATTTATGTTTCACAGCCCTGCCAAGCTTCCTCTTGTCTGGCCATCTCCTTGAACTCCCACTTGTTCGCTCCTGTGAACATATGTCGTGTGTAGTATATGATATAAATATCTGTCCTGAGAGGAAACTGGGCAGTCCATTGGCTTTAATGGGCACTTGGACACCAGATTCCCTTTGGGACACATTTCCTCAGTTTATTGGCTGCCTGACTGGATGGGGGATAAGAGGTTGAAATTGTTTTATATGGAGACCCTCATGGGAAGAAATTTAACAGTTCACTTCAGAATGTTTGAAATGTAGAGACCTCAGCCTGATTACAGGTAGAAGTCGAAGTGCACTTGCAGGTGCACGGGGATGTTTTACCTGTTCAGGTTCCTCTGAAGTGACACAGGACTTTGCATCAGCCTCTGTGGCAGTCTGCAGTTAGACCTCACTGTTTAAAACTGGAGGGAGAATTTATGAAGCAAAAATGTCATTAGTGGAGGTGGGAGAGTGGAAAGGGGGAAGACCACCCAAAGATCCTGCAAGGTGACAATAGGAAAACAGTGACCTAATCAAACACAATCATGCAGAGATAATGGCCAAGCAGTGTGCATTTGCTGCCGCATCAAAAGCAACATGACCATCAGGTTGAGGGAGGAGATTCCCTCTAATCTGTTGTCATGAAACCTCATCTGTAGTACTGTGTTCAGATCTGGGGCCTTCAGTCTAAGAAGGACATGAACCTGTTGGAGTGGGTCCAGAGGAGGGCCATGAAAGTAATTGGAGGGCTGGAGCACTACCTTATGAGGACAGGGGTCTACCTTATGAGCTCTACCTTATGAGAAAGTTGGGGTTGTTCAGGCTGGAGAAGAGAAACCTCTAGAGAGTGTAGATTATTGCAGAAACAATTGCTTTGTCCATGAATGGATGCATTTAATTCTCAGTTGCTTCCCATAAACATATATCTCTTGTTCAGTGTGCTGCAAGTGTAGTACCTATAAACTGTGAAGGCAATAAATGATATCATCACTCCTTCAGTACAACCAGCACCTGAAACATATAACACTGACTTTGTGATGTTTTGATCTGGCTGTCTCATCAGTCTGTGCCTGAATGACAAAGTACTGACACTTCACATAATTTACAGAATTTAATTTTGAAATCCAGAAGTACTGATTCACACTTTGCAAGTCTTTTCTTCAGTCTCAGGAAGAGACACATGGAACTGCTGAAGGGCTAGCAAATGCAAAACCACCACTAACCGTACTTTTGGTCTGATCTAGTCCAATCCTGGGTATAATCAACTGCTCTTAGTAGGCACAGATATAATTGTCCAGCACTTTATATGCAGTTCTGAAGGATATGATTTTAACATGTGTTTGACTATGATTTTAACATGTGTTTGAATTTTGGTACTTTAGTGAATCCACCAGAGAGTCCAACAGAGTAATCTGGCCATGTGCATGCCCATCTGGCAGCAAGATATAGTCCAGTGACTTCACTACTGTTCTTAATTTTACAGAAGTGGTGCTCACATTTTATTAACTTGCAATATTAAAACCCCTCTAATTTTGCATACAGAATTAAGAACAATCTGCTTGCTCTATGAAACCAACTTTGAAAATCTAAATGAAAAAGGTAAAATTACATCAATTCATAAGATTGTAGGAAAATAAAGAGATTGCTGTAAAGTGGCAGCAGTAATGATGGTTATTCACTGTTACACTCCATCTTGAAATGATGTACTACCTTGTCAGCAAAGAAAATTCTTAGTTCTCATCTGGTAAGAGCTCTAACAAGCAATAAAAGAAAAGGTTTTGGTTCATTTACCCCTAGAAGCTGACTCCAATTCAAAAGTTATTTGAGTTAATGATGTATGACCAAAAGAATAATATAGATTTAGCCAACATAGAGGTCTTGTTCCTGACGTATAGTATCACAGAATCCTAGAATGGTTCTGGTTGGAAGGGACCTCAGAGATCATCTACTCCAACCTCCCTGCCATAGGCAATGACACCTCTCAACTAGACTCAGCTTGCATCCACAGCCTCCCTGGACAGCCTATTCCAGAGTCTCACCACCCTCCTACTGAAGAACTTCTTCCTAAGATCCAGTCTAACCCTGTTCTCCCTCAGCTTCAAGCTGTTCCCCTTTGTTCTGTCTCTGGACACCTTCATGAAAAGTCCCTCTGCAGCCTTCCTGTAGGATCCCTTCAGGTACTGGAAGGCAGCTGTGTGGTCCCCCTCAGAGTACTATCTTCTCTCGGCTGAATAATCTCAGATCCCCTGCCAGTCTTGCTGCCTGTATAGTGTTATGCTGTGTTGTTTCTAGAAGCTGCTCAAGAAAGAGGGTTCAGCATAGGAGAGTTACCATGGCAATGGTATCATTAGAGTTGTCTGGACAATGAGTGCTTTGGCAAATACTCTTACAATTGTTTTCCTCTATTTTCCTTCTCAAATTTTGGTTTGGAGAAACATTTCCATTCAGCTCTTAACTATGAGTGTGCTTCTGGGTTTAAACTGCCTCCAAGCACTTTCTGCCAGCTAATATACTCTATTTTCTGCTAGGACAGGGACAGAAGCAACAGTGCACAGCCCATCTGGAGAATGCTTCATCCAATGCAACTGAATGGATGCACTTGAACACATTGCTTCCCTCTGTTCTCTAAGGTATACTCCAGGCATCCTTGAGCCTTCTGCTGTAACAGCTTCAGCTGTACTGCTGTGGTTCAAGGGATGGTAGCTCTGATAAGAATAGATTGTGTAGATCTAATTATGCAGATGATTCAATATGAAGCTGCCAATTGATTCTTTGGCGTTGTGTCAGACCCGAAATGTAGCCTTGTATGGGAGAGTATGGCAGTGATATGTTCCTAGCAGAGTGCTAAGGGAAGTTGTTTGGGGGTTTTGGGTGGGCTTTTTGCTTGTTGGTTTGGGTTGTTGTGGCTGTCTGTCAGATTTTCGACAGGGAGAGGGAGAAAAACCTCCTGGTACAGCATATCTCCTTGCTGCATCATGCACAATTCTCAGGCCAACAGTAGAGGTGTGCAGCAACTCCCCTGTTTGGAGCAGAATGCCATCAAAAGATGGATGGAAGGAATTCAAGATGCATTTTGTGACTTATTTTGCATCCTCGCACATCTTCGTGGCCTGGTTGGTTGCAGACGTTATTGTTTGTGGGAAGTTTTGCAATAAGGTTCTGCTCTCTGGGCTTTCCAGATGAAGTACTTGCAGTGATAGATTGTGATCTTGCAAGACAGATTTCTTTCTCAGACAACTTTTGCAAACCAGTCTCTATTTCTGGGGACGGTATTTTGCAGAATGTACTCATTCACAGCTTTTTCTTTTCCTCCCACTGCATGGAGCTTCTAACAACCTAGAATTAAGGTGGGAAAGATGAGTAACAGAATTGAAAATATCATCGTGGCTCTTGCATATGCAACAACAGCTTTGGAAATGCTGGCTGAGAAGTTTTGGCTGTATTTGTGTGTAAAAAGGACTCAGCTTTGCCTTCCTACCTCCCGGTGTGGAATTCAACATATTTCTCTCCCTAAGAGTCAGACTCTGCATCTCTAAAAGTGATGAGAACAGCTCTGGTTGTGTGAGATGTGTGGCCATTTAAATGGCTCTAATTCCTTTAAAGCTTCATTTATCACTTTGTAATGGTGATATTACCATTTACAGCAATCATTCCACATTAATAGGAGAATCAGCAGAGTCTAGCAGCTGACCTAAGGACTTAGTATATGCTCTGTTCTCACCTTGTTACTGACTTCTGCATGACCTTCAGCAAGCCTCTGGCCTTTTCTGTGACTGTCAGTAATCTCCTCATTAGTGAAGGTAATGATACTGAAATATCTTTGTAATGTGATAGGAGATCCTTGGATATAAGAGACGTGCTGTACACACACTGCCATGTATGCCAAATTATCTTCTGCTCTTATCACAGTGGGGCTCCCCTGAGAATATGAAGTGGACAGGGTGACATTTCTTCTAACACACAGTTCTGGCCTAATTCCACTCTTATAAAAGTTTATGGGCACTTTGACTCCACTGTCCCATGAAGCATTCACTCTGTTAATCTCTGTATGGGAGCCATTCCAGGAGAAAGTGGAGCACTATTTCCTAAAATTTCTTTCTCTTTTTGTAGTACCTAAATGCTTTTTAATCTTAAGTGGAGGAAAACAGTGGAAATGAAAGGGGTGCTTTGGGGTTTTCAAGTCATACATGGTTTAGCTACTAGGTGCCTGAAGGACTATTTATTCAAGAGATGACGTTTGTCTCAAAATGGCTTAAGTTCTAGCACACCTGGTTGGAAAGAAATGAAGCCATTGACAAGACCTTATTTAAAATGATTGTCAATCCAGTGTGGCTTTTTGAAATCCAGTGGTCCAAACTAAAGCCCATTTTTAATCATAAAATGAGACTGGAGAAGGGAATGTCATTCTTTATGTGTTTTTATGGCACCATTCACAGTGAGATCCAGGCTGGGCTGAATTCTGCTCACGATTCTATTAGCAGAGTCTTAAATCAGTTGCAGTAGCATTGCAGTCACAGTGCACGCCAGCTCACAAGGTGAAGTTTTACCTTTGGTTCAACCACTGGAACAGGATAAGGCAGGTGAACTTTCAAGCAATAGTATTAACTGTAAGATGATAATGTTTGTGGTAAATGTAATAAATGTATGTGGATAATATTACATGTTCCTTAGCAATACACTATTAAAACCAGAAAAGCTTTATTCTAAATATAAAATACTTGCTAAACTAAAAATTGCACCATGTTTGAATCACTGTAAAAGGCCTTTAGCACTAGCAATCTGTTACAGGTTGTCATGAAATACAGTTAGTTATTATAACCATAATTGTGGCTACAAGATTAATTATAGTCACCTTCACATGGACTTAACCATGTTTATGCTAATAATTTAAACCGCTGCTTAAGTGAAGCTTTACCAGGAAAAGCACAAAAATGTGTAGAGTAAATTAATGTTAAACAGACTCAAGAGAACTGCAGCTGGTTAAAAATGCTACTTAGAGTCAAGTTTGGTTCTCCCTCTTCGAACAAAGTCTTTTATGAGCACAGTGGTGTAGTGTTGTGGTATGGTGTCCTCTGCTGGGGTACACAATGGTGCTCTGTCTCTGACTAGCTGCCAATACAGAACCTTTTGGCCGGGACTGTTATGCCAGAGGAAGGTCTTATCTGGCTACTGAGCAAACAACCACACCACTCCTTTCTTCTGCCACTGGTGAAAGGCTCCTGAAGAGATGCATGAGGGACTACTGGGTATAAGAGAATAATGCTAGGTGTTGGGGTTAGGCCTCCTGTGCTTTGGCAGCTGTGAGCATAGACCAGGAGGGGAATGCACAAATCTTGATGTATTGAACTGGGCTGGGCACAAATCTTACTGGCAGCTGTTTCATAGCAATCAACTGACAGGTTACTTCAGAGCACGTTGAACAGGACAGCTTTCTCATATTTGTTCTTTTCAGTATGAGAGGGGGGGAAAAAAAAAGGGAAGAAAAGTGTGTGCTGTCAAGTGCTGTGAGTTATTTTTAGCTGGTTACACGCTGTTCTGCCCGCTGTTGTGGGATATTCAGAACAGGAACTGCACTTTGCCTGTCCATCATTTCTTAAAAACTGTTTCCACAAGTGAAGATTTCTCCCCCCGCCCTTTTGTACATTATTAATGCTTAAAAATCTTCTCAGCAACAGACAGAGGTTTATGGAGAGAGAGAGAGAGAGAGAGAGAGAGAGAGAGAGAGAGAGAGAGAGAGAGAGAGAGAGAGAGAGAGAGAGAGGTGTGTAAGCCTCTTCCCAGCAAAGGAAGCTGGCCCTTTGCTGACCACTGCCCTGACATTGCTCACTGACAAATAATGTGCCCACTTCAGAGACAGATAGTAGCAACCTTGAGATTTTTCTGTAAGATTTTGCCACCATTTCATTTCTGCTTATTGGAATAAAATGATGCAAGTGTGAGATGCTAAAGTATCTGCAATTACTGCATGTCATTGCAACTGTTCAGTTGTTTCTACACTGATTTCAGGAGAACTTAGTCAAGCACAGCTACAAATAAAGAAATAAAATACTGGTTAAGAATTACTTGGGTTACTAAGGAGGATTCTCTGTCCTTGTGTCCCTCCTGAGCAATATAGTGAGATTTCTCTAGGAGATATTTCACTGCTAGGAGGAAATATAGGTGGCTAGGTGATGAATTTTTTACTCAGCACATTTATTATAGAAGGGAAATTCCTAATCTTCTTTTTCTTCTTTATTTTTTTCCCCTTGAATCTTTTCACTCTGTAGGAATAGCTTTGGAAAAGAAATCAGTGTTGGACATTGCTTGATGGTCTGTAACTAGACCTGCATTTCTAAGAGCTGAGCTCCAAATCAGCATTAAATAAGGCATCCAAAGGCATCCAGTATTCTCAGCTCTTGGAAATATGGCTCAATGCATTTGAAAGTTAAACTCATTAAATACTGTGTAACTGTTGTCAGGCTTTCAATATTCAGAGACAAATTAGCCAAGTAGAAATATTAGCTTTTCTCTGGGATGCAAATCTGCTGTTGCTATTTTTTCCTGCTTATTTTTGAGGCATTTATTATTATAAAAAAGACTGAAGTGATTTTTATGGGAAAAAAAACCCAACAGTTGCTTTCATTATTTTCTTCTTTTCACTGAGATGAATTCTGCTCTCTAACGCTGATGTGAATGAAGCCACTCAAATGTTCACTCTCTGGCTTGGCACATCCTTCCATGGGGACAGTCTTGACTTGGTGGTGAATTAATTGCTGGAGAAACCATCCAAAGAATATGCTTTTGTCTCTCATTTCACCCACTCCTGTCTTCCACTCTCCACTGACAATAATTTTTTCCAGTGGTGTATTACTAAGAGTTATTTAGTACCACTCTGCCCAGGAATGCCACTGGTCATCTAGCAACCTTTCTCGTTGCCTGGTGGTACCTTGGTCACACGACGAGACCTTGCTTTTTCTCAGATTGCAAGTGCCTCCCCTAAAAAGCAGATGAGAATGAAACAGTCTAGGAAAGGGAAGAATATTTGACAGAGTCACTCTTGCTGGTAGAAAAGCCCTGCAATATTTAGAGCAGGTGCTGAAGGGTCCTTTCAAAGCAGGGTAATGTGCCTCCAGCTGGGGTGGATTTGCCCTCCACTGGAAGTGCAAAGGTCACCTTACAGCTGCAGAAGGTATACACCTGTAGGGAAAAGACAAACAGCTTAACACTGTTTAAATGTGACAAAATGAATTTTATGTTCTTTTGTGGAAACAGGCCAGCTAAGCAACATGGAGATCCAAAGTGTGCTTTGAGTTTATAGCTGACCAAGCAGTACTGAGTGCTTCCAAACTGTGCCACTGACTTGTGAGAAACAGAGTAAGATTCTCATCACAAGAGGCCTGGTTTGTTTGGTGTTGCCTTTCTTATTTTATTTATTATTTTTTCCCCCCCAAAAAAGAGCTTTGGTTGCTCAAGAGGTGGTGTCTTAAGTGCCAGAGGCAGCATATTTTTTGCTGTAAATGAATGTAAAGGATCATTATCTTTCCTCCTTTCAGGCTATTCCTATTTGACATCCCTGGGCTGTAGGGAGAGCTCCGAAGTGCTCTGCAGTCAGAGCATTGTGACTGCTTTCACTGATATACAAAGGTGGGAAGGAAGACACAGTGTGCTCCTGGGGAGAGTAGGGGGTTGCTGGGATCACTAGGAGAATTGGGAGGGTGCTGGAAACACTGGGAACATTAGGAAGGGAATTCGTAGTTACTAGGAGCACTGGGAGGGACTGGAAGAATACTGGGCCAATATTGGAATCACTGGGAGGGACTGGGGATCACTAAGTATTACTGTGAGCAATGTGCTCCTGGCCTTAATGTTACTGATAAACTTTTACCCCAAAATATCATCAGGATTGAATTTCAGCACTTGTTATCTTGATGACAAAACCATAGACAGTAACAGTCAATTAAAGTAAAAAGACACCTCTCACCCATGGGTAAGACAGCTGCTCCAATCACCCCTTAGGGTGATGAGAGAGCACACTGGTGCTGACTCCAAATTCAGCACACCTCTTCAGGTGAAATGAATCTTATGATAATTTATTTTACTGATAACAAAAAGGCTTCCTACAACTCTGGATGCAGATGCTGTTAATAATAACACTGCAAATGAAGTTAGCGCAGCCAGAGCGGTTCCCTACTGCTAGATGGCAGCATTAAGAATGCTGGAAAGAATTGCCATTAGTTTTCTCTAGTTTTGCTTGGCAATCAATATGAACAAGAGAGAAATATGTTGCATTTGTCTTTCTTGGAATGTAAAAAGGCAAAAGTATAATTTCTTATTGATTAGCCTAGCATAGCCAGGCACAAAAGAAAACAGTGCTTCAAATGCTAGAACTGGGAGGAAAGGAAGTTAAAGAGTGCAATCAATGTATTAAATGTCCCAAAGTGTTTGGAAAAGAATTCTCCACGAGTTCCTAGTGATTTGATTGATGAAAGTGTTCCTTGACAGTCTATGGGCAGTATTACAAAGTATACAGAATGCCAAGGAAGGTATACCTGTAGAAGCCTGTTTCCATAAAGATGGGAGAATACAGACCTGACTCTCTGCTAGATTGCCCCAACAGGAAGAGTTCAAGGCTAAGAGGACAGGATTTTTTGCTCTCAGCCAGGGCACAGTAGTACAGGACAAGCTTCAGGATTTTGTGCATTTCTTCTCAGATATTTGTTATCTGTTGGCACAATCTTTACTCAGTATTCATGTGTGTTTTCATCAGTGAAAAGAGTAGACTTCAGCTGCCTGAGAAAGTTTTGTTTGGCTTATTTTCATTTCAGAGCCTCTGCTCTGTGGGGAGCAAAATGCGAAGAGAGCCTGAGTTTCCCTGTAGCAGATCTGAAATTTGGTTTTACCTTATGTTCCCAAACTTTATGGTTCAAGGAATTACTAAAAATCCCATAGGTAGCCTAGGCTTGTTCAAGATGTCACTGTGGCTTTAAAGACATCAGAGAGGATTATAATCCCAAATTATCTTCTGGAAAACTGCTTCACATGGCAGTGAAATGCCTTGGCAAGATGTGCAAAGAGCAGAGCCAGCCCATTTCGACAATGCAACTCCAGAGCCTTCATTTTATAAGGAAGAAAACCTATCCAAATCATCCCTGCTGCTGTACCAGATTATTTATGGGATTGTCTGTATCCTGGAAGAATGTCGAGAAAGTAAACTGAGGATTATGGAAAGCTCTTAATGTGGCTGTTCTGGAAGCTATTGAATGTTCAGCTATGCAAGCACTGAGATTGTAATCTAGTCCTTCCTTGCTACCATGCATCTTCTAATTGTTTTTTTTTACTCCTGTTAGGGCAAAATATAAAAGCTAGAAGGAGTTATTTTTAATTGGAAGATGTTTGTCAGCATATGTGTACAGAAATTGCTGAGAAGGAATGGCAAAAATGCTTCTCAAAGCCAGCACTGCCCACCCTCCTCCTGTGCCTGCAGCCCTGTGGAAGACTCAGAGTTCAAATCTTATCACTATGATACAGTTCACGCTCAGAGCTGCTCCGTTTCAGATGCTCCTGGGAGCAACTGCAAATGAGATGTAAAACTCTGCATGTTTCCTTCCTTTTTATAGAATAATTTGCTAAGTTTATTGGCTTTTCTCCATGTGTTGGCTCTGCTATGTGTATGGATTAGGCTGTGCTGTTTGACCTGGCCTATATCTTTTCCTTCTCAGCTGTGACTGGGGAAAGTGGTCCTAAGGCACACATCCCTCAGACAATCAGAGAAACCTTGTGTTTGAGCTTTCATGTCCTCTCGTAATTGGAACTCCTGCCTAATAATGACACTGACAGCACCAGAGTATGTGAAAGAGATCTTTCCCATTTTGAAATATTGTCATCTGCTCTTTGCTGGAGTATCAAGTTTAATCCATCAAATGGCTTCATTAGTCCAGCAGAATAATTCAGAAAGGCAACTGATCACATGCATTGAGTCATAATGGCATCTGAACTACTTCTGAAATCATCTGAAAATCTATTCCTGTCACAGAGGCAGTAAGGAGAGTGGACATTCGAAATGAAATAGAAAGGCAGATAATTGGATCGATGATTTGTTAATGATCATATTGAGCAGCTCATCCATGAGAAAATACATTAAGAAAAATAATAATTGTGTGGGCACTGTGTCCAAAACAGACAAGGTGCCAAAACAGGGCTTGTGTGCAGGGATAATGATACTGCTCATAGGACTCTCAGCAGCTATGCCAGGGAGCAAAGCTTTTGGCACAGCTGGCTCTGGTGGAAGCCATTTGTATTTCTCCCTTCACAGCTTTGGCTTTTGTCTGATGAGAGGGAGAAATTGTTTCCAAAGGTTGCTTTTCAGTATGCTGTGCAGGAATTAGAAGTCACAAACCCAAAGCACGTCTTAGTTCAGCCTTTAGGTCATTCCCCGGGCCAGGCTAGCTATATATTTCAGAGCAGCTGCAGCCCAGTGTCGAGGAGAGGTGACCCATGGCTGCTTTCTACACTGCTTTGGATATTAAAAATGAAAATGTCAGCATCAAAATGACACACAGCAAATTCTGTTTCACCACCACCACCTTTGTCTGGGCAGTGGAAGAGGCTGAGCAATGCCAGCCTGTCAGTGTGCTTGGCTGGTGCAAGAAACTGCTCAGACCACCGTTGTGTGTGGTTGTGACCCTCTGCAGGCTGCTCAGGTGTTACTGTTTTGAGACATTTACAAGTGTTTTGGGAAAGAAGCTTGATTTAAAGAATGTTGGGGTTTTTTTGCTAGGTACAGTGTCTCAGGTATTCAAACCTGAGTGCTGAGATGTGGGCGAGTGGCAAATAGCTGAGCTGGTGGTGTTCAACCCCTTCTGAGTTTGGCAATGCCTGTAGTTCCCTGTAGGGTGGTATGTAGCTAGAAGCACAGCAGGCTGATGTCTAGAGTAGCTAACGTCCTGCAGATGGGCAGACAGGATCCCACCACCTTTTCCCTCCTGGTAACCAACTGTTCTCCCTGCTGTTGCTGGAAGTGCTAATGGGAGCATCCTCACCCTGCCGTTCCCCAAGGGTGGAGCAATTCCCTGACATGACAACCCTGGTAAAACTTTCATCAGAAGAAGGGAAAGGCTCCTGGAGTTTTGATCATGCTTCTTCAAATTCTTGAGCTAGCTTTAATAAATTACAGCTGTGGAACTCCTTGCCTGCCCCAGAGAAGAGATCACAATCACCTTTCACAGAGGTTCTCCAAGAGTGGTGGATCCCACTTGGTGTCCACTTACTGAATGGTTCATCAGTTGTTTTTTTTGCCAGCACACACATCTGGCATGGGAACATGGACACATTGAAAAAAGGCAGCTGTCTCAATCAGTGTCTGGGATGTTTCTGCAGCAAGCTGCAGTTTTACTGGAGGAAAGTATTCTAAATCCTGGAGGAGCCTGTATGGATGCCACACAGACCTTTGACATGCCAGTTAGGGTAGTTATAGCTGGAAAACATTAATTACACACATCAGACAGAAGTTGCTCAGTGAGGAATCGTATCAAACGAAGGCTTTGATTTTAGCAAGCTGCTTTTATTCCCCACATGCTGAAGGATAAGATTTGCTTTAAATCATGAATTTATAAATTGGTCTACCAATTTATTTTTAAAACAATGTCTGGTTTCTAGACGAGAACAGAATATTAACAAGAAAAAATTACTCTGCCATCGACTATTTAGAGTTTCATCAAGAATTCTGTGAAAGCAGTCAGCTGATGATGAAGTTGGGACAGCAAATTACAGAGGGCACGATTTAGAAAAGTAGTTGCATTAATGTCAGGAGAAATTGTCTAAATTGTCTAAATGCCAAGCCCTTCTGCTGTGTAGCAGTGGTAAGCATGAACGTGCACTGATGAATTCTCAGTGTGCTGGACAAGGTATGAAAATGACCTGGCGGACACCATCAGCTATCACTGTGCAATCCGAGTGCTAGAGCCGATGAAGCAATTGATGTGGGTGAGGGTGTGGTGTGGTCAGCACCTAACTCAAGAGGTGTGTTGTGTTTTCTAGTGCTTTTGAAGAGAAGGAGCTCATAGTAGTTAGTTGACCACTGGCAGGTGGATTCCTTTGGACTAAAAGATGGGGAAACCTCACCAGAAAATTCTTTTTCTTATTAGCTTCAGTCAGCACAGCTGCTGAAAGATTTGGACAACTCTTCCCCCTCTGTTTCAGCAAAGAAACCATTTAATTCAGAGGATGATAAGGTTTGACCCCAAAGTCTCATATGTGATGCAGCTCGTGGGCTTCAAAGGCAGTGTGATGCAGGGGTCTTTTTGAATGCAGAACCTCAAATATTGATAGGAGTCTTGTGAAGCTGTCTTTCATGGTCAGCACTTGGAAAATAGACTTGAAACTCAGATGTTTTCTTGTCAGTGGGAGCACTGAAAGAAAGGTTGAATGTTTCTGCTTAAGTAACAGGGTCATAGGGCTGAATGCAGCATCAGCTCCAGAGGAGGAGCTGTACTTCAGCCAGTGTGTTTGGACAAGTGAATGACAAGAATGTAAAGTAAATGCAAGTAAAAATCCCCTGGCATGGATGACAGGAGTAAGTTCAGGAATGCTTGTACTTGATAACAGAGGGTGGTGCTGACAGTGTGGTGAATTGGACCAGACAGCTGACTAGATGAATAAAAGGGAAGAGCAGAATAGTCAGGGCCTTCACAGCATGTGGGAATCATTGATTTGATTCCCAGCATGGGGCACAAGAAGATAAAAGTATTTCCTGTTGTCTTAGTGGTTATGCTGTTCGTGTGAGACTCAGACAGCATCTGTCAAGGGCTTTCAACACGGGAAACTCGAAACCAGCTCCTGGTGGTAATAAGCACCTTGCATTAATCCTTAGCATGGAGGTAGCAGTAATTAACTGCTAATAAATTAATAAATAATGAGAGCAATAAGTAATAGCCCACAGGTCAATGTACCTGGAAAACC
This sequence comes from Picus viridis, assembly GCA_033816785.1. Lineage (NCBI taxonomy): Eukaryota > Metazoa > Chordata > Aves > Piciformes > Picidae > Picus > Picus viridis. Next base: position 10,734,948 of record CM066594.1, read on the forward strand.
TGAAGGTTTTTTATCTCTGTGAGCTGCAGGGACTCACCTCAGGGTCTGACTGCTCAGATGTGTTCAATATGGCTTGAAACAGGCAATTAGAAGTGAGATCAGTTTTGGCTTGCAGCTGGCAATTAGCTGGTTTTTCAGCTGATGATAAAGGAGCCTGTATCCCATGATCCTGCTGTGGATTTTTGGTGTTGGATTTTAGAAAGAAAATAGAAACTTGTGACTGGTGTTGGGTCACAACATTCAGCCCGGCTCTGGCCTCACACTTATTCCTGTTTTGTTGCATATGAGCTTTGTGAGGTCCTTGATTTCCAGTGCTATTAGTATAAGCAGGGATGGATCAATGAGAACAGTGGTTTAGAAACCTGCCATTTTTTCCCAGCATCACAGAAATTTAGCCTTCATCTGGCAAAGCTTTCAAGTGTACATTTAAACTTCATAGTACTAATGGCTTTCTAGATCAGGGCCTTTAAGCAGGGTTTGTGGCTTGGTGCAGCTCTTTTGAAGCAGATGAGTAGATTATGCAGAAGATAATTGATAAACATGTTGAGAATATTGGAACTGGAGATGGGAATTCAACAAATATATGAATGGATCTTATGATGAATGGTGTCATCACAGTGTCTAGCAAGGTTGTACGCCAGCACTGCTGTTGATCCATCGGTGACATGAGCCTGTTCATGAATCAAAGGGGACCTAAGAATAAGAGGAAAAAAAAACAAACAAAGAATTTGAGGTTCTCTTCTAGAAGATGCTAAAGAAACTCAAAAGGCCTCTGATGAGTTAATACATGAAGCTCTACTTACACTGTCTCTGTTTTATAGACTGGGAGTCTTGAAACAACCCATGAAAAAGTACTTATGTATTTTACCACAGACTTCTGTTAATTATGCAGTGGTCTCTGGAAAGATGTGGAATATAATTACAAAGCCAACACCTCAAGAGCATATATGTATGTGTGAAAAGCATAAGAGCCATATGCTCAAGCTAAACCTTAGGCGCACTAGAAAAGTAATAACACAGCTATCAATTTTTGCTTCTTGTATCAGCACTAAGCCTGGGATTTATTTTCCAGTGTGTCCTGACTTACTATGCTCCAGCCAAACTGGTCTTCCTGAGAACTGTGAAACCAAACTTCAGAGCTGATAGAGGCAGAAACAACTTTAGATTAGAGGGACCTGAGGTTTTTTGCTGACTCATTTTTCATCTCCCTCTTGCCATTTTGTTGAAGTGTCTGAATCTTGTGAGTGGACTAAGGAGCCAGAAAGGAAAGTGATGGGAGAGGAAGATGATTAGGAAAGTCCTGAACATGCTAGAAGCTTTGCATCTGAAGTGTGAAGAGCTGGGAGATCCATAACTGGTCCTTTGTGGAACCATTGAAGTAAGAACAAAATTCCTATCTGGGAGTGGAATACCTCTGTCTCAACCCAACTGGGGACAATCTCAGCTACCTAGCCAGAAGGAAGAAAACACAGCTTTTTCCTCTTTTAATAAATAAATAAGGTAGTTGAGGGAGGATGAACAATGCAAACAAATCCCTTTCCTCATCTCTTCCAACCCTATGAAACTAAGTCTTGTTCTAATCTTCATGGAGCCTTTCTTTAGATGGACAGATTTAACTGGAATTTGAACTGCTGATTCCACCTTCACAGGCAGAATTGTGAGTTTCTTAGGGAAAAAAAAATCAAATCCATGCTTACAGGCTTTATTGTCCTTTACAAGTGGAATTCAATCACTTGGCTCACCTGAGAAGTTCTTTTGTTCTGTGCTTGTACCTTAGGTCATTGGAAATTAGGTGTGACTGTGTCTTGTGTCTTCTCTACAATAATTTGCTAGGGAACCAGTAATTTCTGTTGCTCTGTTTAAACTGAAGTAGTATTACTTCTGAATGCAAGATATTAGAGACAGATAATCAGAACTATTAAGGACCTTTGCACTAGTAAGAAAGCCCCCAAGCCCCACACTGAGAATTAGCCCCAAAATGTTAATTTTCTATCTGTAATATAGACATCAACATCCTGAGAGAGCTCCGGCATATCGAGTTTTACCATGGGGGAGATGGTTTGATTTATTTGGCATGTTGAATGTTTAGCTGACCTATCTTGATGGGATCCATAATATAAAGATATTAATTCTCTTTATTCCCTGTGTTCACTTATTTTTGGTGCATCCTTTCACTTGCAATAGTTTTCAACCCCATCCACTCAAAAAAGCACAGTGTTCCATATAAAAAGGGTTTCTATATTTCTAATGGCAGTTATCTCCCATTGTTTCCATAATAGCCTGGGTTTTAATTAATAATTTTTGCTTTAAATCAGCAGTGCTTGGGAGATGAGAATAATTAGTGTTGTACTGTAGCCAGTTTTAGATCACTTGCAAATACTTCTTCAGGTGCTCAGGTACAAGCAAAGGACCTACAATTAAATTAGACAGTAATTTGTTTTCTATTAATTAAGTTTTGTCCAAAATTTCCTTCCTAATTTTGTTGGCACCTACATACCTTTTCTTGTTTCAGATACTTAATCTAGCTGATCTGTCACTGGAAATGTTTCCCTTTTTTCTAGGTATTGTACACAGCTAATGAAAAAGCATGTCATTAACACATCCTTGTTCACTTAATTGTTAGCTCTTAATGCCTGCTGCTTTACATGCCTCCCTGTATCTAATAGAGTAAATTAGAGGTTCACTCTAAGAGGACAGATGTCCTGTGCCCAGGCAGGTCACCCTGCGAGTCATTCATGAACTCGTGGGGTCAGTACAGTCAGCTCTGCTCAACTGGGCACTGTAGGCTCTAAGGCACAGTCCCCTCCCTGCCCCTCCAGGGGATCTTTGCACTGAGCTGTCCTGGATAATTTGTGTGAGTGTAAAGCAACATCACATGATTCCAGTCAGTGAAAGAATGTTCAAAGAGATACATCTTTCCCTACTCCTTGCCCTGTTGACCATGTGTTCCAGTAAATCTGCATCCCAATTCCACCTGTGAGTTGCACTAACACTTGGTGTGTAGGTTGGGGAATGCACTAGAGAACAGGATAGGGGAAAAAAAAACAAAAACCACTTCTAAAATTTTAAGTGGAATCCTAGTAACACCAAAGTAGCTTTAGATGCACATTTTTTTTCCCAATAAATCCTGATACTCACAAGATAAAGTTGAGATCCTGCAGGGGCTCCAGGATGTACAAGGTATTTCATGAATATATGCTGCAGGATGGTCTGGTAAGGCCCACTTGTTCGCCCTAACCCTTCAGAAACAGAGTTGCTATTCTTCCTGTGGATGAAAACATTCCAGCCCTTGTTTTCCCTTCATTTTTGCGCTGTATAGATGCATTTCCAGAGGTATGTGCCAAACATTTTTAGTCTGTTCTGCTTTTTCTCCAGGATATCAGAATGAGCAGCGAGAGCACATTCACAGCACAGACCAGGCGGTTGCCATGAACCTCTGCTCGTGTCCTTTGTTCTGTTTGTTTATATGTTAAGGTTCATTTTTTAAATGAAACTGCTGCAATTGAGGCTATCTCTTTCCAGTTATTTAATGTATGTCATTGAAAGAAATTATTGTAGAGAGCAACTGCAATTTGTGCTTTTTAAACAAACTGTGTCTTGCAAGTCCCACCAGTCTCTAGCATAAATTCTCCTCTGTCGTGCTGATGGCATTTCAGCCTTGGCTGTTTGGAAGAAACCAGGGCAATCAGAAACACTAAATGCTAGGCTTATAACAAAAGTGAAGAAATTCTTTCACAGTATTTATTCCACATAAACCTCTTAAGATATATTTTATTATTGTTGTGTAGTATACCCATATTTAAGCTTCCTGGAATGGATGTTTAAAGCATCATTTTTCTTTTCAATAGGGAAAAGACTGAGAAAATTAGCCTTGTGAGGTTAGAAAATATGTCCTGGTTATGAAACCTGAGCTCAATGGGCTTTATCAGAATATAGTAAGTGATGGAAAAGAAACTAAAATAGAACAATTCTGCTTGAGTGATTGGAGTTTACATAAGAAAGGAAAGCATGAAAGATTAGTTTTATAAGGTTGGCTTGAAGCAGCATAAAGCAGGCTGCAGCGTCTGGGTCACAGGTACAAAGGGAGATCGAGGAACCCTGAAAAGCTGAAGATGCAGCCTGCATCTGTAATGCAGTATTTGTAATTAATGTGAAAATGGTTAGCATTGCCTTTACCTGCCCTTGTTACACCAGGAACATGAAAATAAATTGTGAATAGCTTAAACTCTTCATTGGTAGGATAAATATCTCTTGGAGCTGGTTGAAGCTCTAATCTAAAAGTATATCATCATGGGACCAGAATGTCAATTGGCAAAAACTTCTCATATGATTAAATCGTAAGTCTAAAAATACCTTATAAATAGAATACCTTGTGGAGGAAGCCAGACAGAATGATAATAGTCTATGTTTAATATTAAAGACAATGTATAAGAAGCCATAGATCTCTTTGGTTAGTGAGCACAGAAGCTAAATCACACTGATTATGTTTGTGTTGAACACAAGCTGCACCTGTGAGGCCTCTCCTTGATGGCAAGCTATGTATCTGATCTTTTGAAATGCTGCTTCTGCCTAGTCAGTGATTCCTTGAATTAATGTTACTGAAATTAATAAGGACACTATCAAATCCCTTTCTACCACAGTATTCTTCTTGTGCATATGCTTTTTCTGACAGTCTTCAAGTTAGCTTGTATCTTTAGCCCGCTTCCTGTGCTAGCCAAGCCAAATCATCAGGCAGCTGGAGCCATTCACATTGTAATTTTTTTTTAGAAGATACAAAATAGCTCTAGTTCGTGGCAAAGCGTTCCACAGTTTGAATGCAAAGATGCCCTTCTGCTGGGGAGCTGTGCGGCAGCGGGCGGGAAGCAATCAGGAACCGCCGCCACAGGTGGGCGCTGAGCAGGGCAAGCCTGAGCGCTGCAGAGCTGTTCTGAGCCTCTGCTGAGTTTTTTTGGGGTTTGTCTTGGGTTTTTGTTGGTGGTGGGCGGTTGTTTGTTTGTTTGTTTGTTTTTTTTTTTTTTTTTTTTTTTTTTTTTTTTTTTTTAACTTGGGCTTCTCTGTGAAGAAGAACAAAATATGAGGAAACTACTGATCTCCTTCTATGACCTGGTGCTGGAACAGAGGCTGTACAAGAGCTTCTGGTCTTGAGCAGGATTTTTAGCTTATTTAAGATGCATGCTGGGGTCAGGATTTGGGCTCCTGTTGCTTATTTTTGAATCATCTGCAGAGAAAAGCAACGTGTGCTCCACTGTGTTCTTCTGAACTGGCTGGCTTTGCCATCAGACTAATGAGCCTGTCACAGGAGGCTGCATTCCAACGGTAACAATCATGTTATTGAAATAAAACTAGAATGTGTTAAAAGAAAAAAAAATAGTACTTTTAATGTAAAAGGGGGAAAAAATTACCTGGCAAGATACAGCAGCATCTGCTGCCTTCAAGGTATTGCACCATCACAGGTCTCTGGGGTTTGGGGCAGACAATGGCCCTCAACGCAATTAGAAGATACTGCTGAGGTCTGAAAGCCTGTCACTTGCAAGGCCACTTCCCTGAGTGTTTTGAAGGTCATACTTTCTAGGGTGTTTTTTTGAAATAAATGCCATCTCATCAAGCACAAATCCCACTCCTGAAATAACCTCTGTTCTGCTACCAGTACAGCAGTGATGCTTCCAGCCCCTGTTCCCCTTGGCTCATAGTTTGTATGCATGAGGCAGTGAACGATGATCAATTTATTGGCAATCACTGGCCTGAGAACTTAGCTGGTTCAACATGTTTTTACTACTACACTTGCTGGCTAGAAGGAAACTGCAGGTAGACGTGCTTTTCTGTAAGGAAATTTGAGGTGACATTGGCATCTCCATGTCTACTGGATAAAATCAGACCATGCCTGTTTGTCTGTGGTTCCAAAGATCACTTAGTGAAATCGGTGAAAAGATTCTTTCCTTTACACGGTGGTAATTTTAAGGATTGTTTGCCATATTTTGCTACTGTTTTAGAGCATTGCAAAGAATTAACTGAAAAGTGATGTTTCTGATTGAGAGGTGAAAAATAAGTGTGATGAGATTGAAAAGGTTGAGTGGCCAGAAAAATGAAAGTGTGTTTGAAAGCCTCTGAGATTTCTGTGCCAGAAAACTTCACCCAAAGAACAATAAAGGTTGATTTTTTCATCATAGGTGACCTGACTTACATAAGTAAGTTCAGAGTTGTCATAAGGACTAATATTTAGAAAGGGCATCTCCTTTGGGGAGTTGATTTCCAGAGGGGCTGACCTTTGTCAAAACATGGAAGAAAGCTTTCAGTTACTTTTAAAGGCAAAAACAAAGTGAAGGGATAGTTGAGTTGTCAGCCCAGCTTGTCCAAGACTCATTTGCAGTCAGCTTCTCCACTAAATTGGCATTGGCATTCTTTGTTCTCTCTAACACTTGGCAACCTCTAATTTCTGCAGCTCTGGTTGGTGCAGAGTTATGCTTTTAAAGTGAAAAACAATTTGTGAGTGGGGGCGATTACAGACAGTGATTAATGGCCACCTGGCTGTGATAGGACTTTCTGCTTTCTGAACATTTAGTTTGCACGTGTGTTTTGTTTGTAACCTTTTCTCAACATCCTTGAGGGCTAAATAAGTGGAAGGAAGGAACCAAATTTCTCAAGTAATTACATCAGTGTGGGCACCAAAGCTTGAACTGCCCCAAACATTGTAGAGTTTCAGATAAAACCTACACAACTGAGATGCCATGTACTGGGAAAGAAATTGCAATGACAGGGGCAAATGCAGCATAATAAAGGAAGATGGCCTACTTCAAGCTCCATTAGCCTCAACAGGCAAATGCATTTTCAATTACCAAACAATATTTTAGGTAAAAGCACAATTAAAAAAAAAAAGAAGTCTTTTAGAAAATGTATATTTTTAACTACAGTTAACCAGTTCTGACAGCAGATGCTGCCCTCTTGCTCTGCACACAGGAAGAAGTCTCCTAAAGATCCCCACCTGTACCAGCACATACTGGCAAATATCACTGAGCCCATAGTAAGCAAGCTGTCATTTTCTATGATAAAGCTGTTCTTGTGTTTCAAGCTTCAGTTTTATTTTTTTATGGTGCAACTTGGAAGCCAGATTTCACAACTCTGCTCCCAAATGTTAAACCCTTTTGCAGGTGGCAGTCTTAGAAAAGAGTGGCCTATAAGGGGAGGAAACTCCTGGCCAAGCTGTCAGCCCGTGGCTTGGACAGCAGCACTCTGTGCTGGGTTAGGAACTGGCTGGAGGGCTGTGCCCAGAGAGTGGTGATGAATGGTGCCACATCCAGCTGGCAGCCAGTCACTAGTGGTGTCCCCCAGGGATCAGTGTTGGGCCCCATGCTCTTTAATATCTTTATTGATTATCTGGATGAGGGGATTGAGTTCATCATCAGCAAATTTACAGATGACACCAAGTTGGGAGCAGGTGTTGATCAGTTAGAGGGTAGAAGAGCTCTCCAGAGGGACCTTGACAGGCTGGACAGATGGGCAGAGTCCAACAAGATGGCATTCAGCAAGTCCAAGTGCCAGGTGCTGCACTTTGGCCACAACAACCCCATACAGTGCTACAGGCTGGGGTTGGAGTGGCTGGAGAGCTGCCAAACAGAAAGGGACCTGGGGGTACTGGTTGATAGTAGGCTGAACATGAGCCAGCAGTATGCCCAGGTGGCCAAAAAGGCCAATGGCATCCTGGCCTGCATTAGAAATAGTGGGGCCAGCAGGAGCAGGGAGGTCATTGTTCCCCTGTACTCAGCACTGGTTAGGCCTCAACTTGAGTCATATGTCCAGTTCTGGACCCCTCAGTTTCAGAAGGACATTGAGACTCTTGAACGTGTCCAGAGAAGGGCAACAAGGCTGGGGTGAGGCCTCGAGCACAGCCCTATGAGGAGAGGCTGAGGGAGCTGGGGTTGCTTAGCCTGGAGAAGAGGAGGCTCAGGGGAGACCTTATTGCTCTCTACAACTACCTGGGTAGAGGTTGTGGCCAGGTGGGGGTTGGTCTCTTCCCAGGCAGCCAGCACCAGAACAGGGGGACACAGTCTTGGACTGCGCCAGGGGAAGTTTAGGCTTGAGGTGAGGAGACATTTCTTCAGAGAGAGAGTTGTTAGCCATTGGAATGTGCTGCCCAGGGAGGTGGTGGAGTCACTGTCCCTGGAAGTGTTCAAGAGGGGGATTGGATGTGGCACTTGGTGCCATGGTTTAGTAGTCATGATGTCTTGGGTGACAGGTTGGACTTGCTGATCTTTGAGGTCTTTTCCAACCTTATTGATTCTTATGAGAAGTTTGGGAGCTCCTTTTATTTATTACAATGTTTTAGTAAGCAGGAAAATTCTCTGGGAATGTTAAGACTTCTGTGGGGCTGTGGTGGAGTTTCAGGAGTCTTGGGGAAATGCAGTGCTTGCAGGTCAGCTGGGGCTCCCAAATACCTGCTGGAAGGTGAAGTGTTTTGTGAACACAGTGTACTCACCTGACTCATGCAGTGTCAGCAAGGGCATCCAGTCACCTTTGCAACCTCACCTGCAGTGCTGTGTGTGTCTGGCTGGCTGCAATGTGGATGCAAGAGGGTGTAAAGACAAGGTCAGGAACTGCTGAGCTGCTTGCCAGCTGTCGGCAAAGCAGAGACCTGAGCATGCCAGAAGGGAGGGACATGGAGACTTTTGGTGTGTCAGATGCAGCTAGGGAAGGTGTTTTGATCACAGATCTTTGTCTCCCTGCTTTTGGGAGCAGGGCTTGTGGGAATACTCATTTCTGCACACAGCCCAACATTACAGTGTGCAGCTCCACTGGTTTTGGTGCCTCTTGCCATATTTTATTAAAATATCAAGTGGGAAGGGAGCTCTTCTGACAAAAAGGAAAAGCTTTTTAACATTGGAGAATAGACTTAATACATTGCCCTTTCATTAAGCAGGCAGAGAATTCACTGTTTTATTGATGCCAAGGGCCATGCTGTTATTAAAGGAATAAGACATCATATGCATGGGAAGCAGCTCATGTTTGGGGGGTTGTGCCTTTATGAAACTTTAATTGCTTTTTGAATAGAAAGCTTTAGACAGGAAATAGAAGGGCTTGAAATAAACAGGCCTATACAAGGTTGAAATGTTAATGGTCAGCCAAGGGAAGGCAGGTTGAATTTGGGAACAAGCACTGGACATTGTGGGTAACATGCACATATGCACCAGTGTTGTGGTTACAGCCTGGCTTTCTGCCCATGATTCTGTCTGATAGAGCCAGCTGTCAAAGGAGAAATTTATTTTGCTGTGAAAGGGTTGAAAATTATGTTCCATAATGTCGTTGAGCTGGGAAATGTCCTCATGGGTAGATTTGCCTGTGAGTGTTATTGATAACTTGCTTGGGAAGTGGTTCTGTCAGAGGCTGCTGTGACCTGTGGGATCACACGTGGTCTGTGATCTCTAACTGGCTGCGACATGATGTTCCCAAAAGCGATTTCTCTGCAGCCTCTGTGCGGTGCTATTGCATTCCTTTGCCTTCTTAATAGCTTCCCAGGCGAGCACTCACCCCGGGAAGACCTCTGGGTGTTCGTGTCTCTGGCTGTTAGCCTTGCCTTTTCTTATAGGTGATCAAAAACTTATTTAATCCTCATCCTCCTTCAGCATCCCGACAATACATCCTGCACCAGCAAACCAAGTTATAGCTGGGTGTAAATCATTTGACCAGGAGCAGAGATCTTCAGGTGCAACTGTTGTGGGAGTTAAGCTCTCAGTGGCTATGCTCAGGCTTCTTGGCAGCAGCTGGATAATAGATTTTCTTGCAAGTTTGTAGTATTTTCTGAAGCTGCTCTTTGGGTTTTGAAAGATGTTGATGGTGATGCCTGCAGGGTCTGTCTGCTTAGGCTCAGGAATTACCAACATGCATTGGAGTCTCATAAAGTGCATCTGGAGGAGTCTTGGCTCTTCTCCTGTAGGGTTTTAAAATCAGCCATTTTGGAGTCAAAAAATAGTGTTTAAGACTGCACAGAAAAGCTGAGTGAACATCACAGCTGGAAACAGATACAACAGAGCCCTGAGGTAGGATGTTCCCATTATCACCTCCCCATGTGCCCATTTCAGTCACAGCTTCTACAGACTTGGAGAGGGAGTGGTAAGTTTTACGTGGACTTGCTTTGGGGTCAGTCTTGTGTCCAACTGACTTCAGCTGCAGGGTGCCTGTTGCTTTCATGGTTACTTGGCTGTGCTGGCTTAACCATGCACCTCCATCTTGTTGTTTTAAAGCTGAACTGCTTGAGAGACCTTTTCCCAGGAATAAGTAGTTTACCTGCTCCCTTCATGATGGCTTTCTTTGGTGGCAGATCTGTCAGGAGAGCATTTCACTGACCAGACTGTTCATTCTCATGTGACATGTCTGTAGAGATGCTGCAGCAATGCCAATGCTAGGAACCTACCACAGAGTGAACTCTTTGGACTTGCCACAAATATTTAAGGTTCTCAGCAAAAACTTTGTTTTTGACCAGGAGAGGAGAAATGTGTTTGAGGTCTTCATTCCACAGAAATCCACATGGAATTTTTGGGTTGTCTATGTGACCCTAGTACATCTGTAGAGGGATATCAGGACCTGTTGCTTGGTTAATACTTTAACTAGCCAAACCAGTGTGGTGTTACAACAGGAAATCTGCATTTCTGCATTCTTTACTTGCACTGCATCTGGGGCTCTCTGACCAACGATCATGCTCTTTTGCACTCCATATTTTACTCCCTTTTCTCTCTTTGTTTTCTTTCTTTCTCTTTTTCTCCTTTTTTATCTTTTTCTCCCTGATTCAAGCAATTTCAAAGCCTTTTCTGTTTCCACTACTTTTACAGAATATCCTAACCTTGAAACAATCAGATTTCTTTTTTTGGAATGAGACTTCTCACCTTGTAAGAATTAAATTGGGCAAAATAAATTTATCTTTCCCAAATAGGCTAAAGAGAATTACAGATTGCTCTCAAAGTCTGTTTTTCTTTTTTTTTTTTTTTTTTTTTAAAAGCAGAAGAAAAGTTCTTCCCTTTTAGAGATCTTCTTTATTTTCAGGTTAACAATGGCCTACTTTCAAATTTATGCACAGTATACACAGTTGGGTTTTTTCAGGCATTCAGGTCCATTTTTGCAAACATTGCTCATTACTTAGACAAGTAGACATCTTGTGAAGACTTGGTGTGACTGCCTGTCCTCTGGACAGTAATACAAAATGTGAGAAACACCTGAAATAAGAGCAAGGGAAACTGGTGCTGCTAACACCTGACAGAAGGCAACTAGGGGCTTAGACAGTGGCTGTGAAAAACACATACTCTGCGTTGCCTGATTGTATCTTTGGAGCAAAAAACAACGCAGAGCTTTTGTATGGATTGATGTTGCCATTTGCTGTAATTTCTAGCTCCTCTTTCATCAAATTTATAACTGGAGCTTTTCCCAACATTCTATTTCAGGGAAAAAAAACCAAAACAAACATCCACCCCTTATCTCAGTGTTTGCATGGAGCTGCTGGGAAGGAAAGAATGCTCTGCATTCAAAAGGCAAGCAGGGTGACTAGAGGCAGCAGAGGCAGGAGGCACACTTGAGATAGATGTTCTAAGATCAATTAGTCCACAAGTAACATGAGTTTAGCAGTCTGAACTGACTGCCCTCATTTCAAGTACCTAAGGCCACTTTATGGCTTCATACAACTGTCAGACTTGCTCTGCAGTTCATATCCAAGTGAGGGGCAATGCAGATGGGAGAGAGGTGGCCGGGGTTTGTATGTGGGTGGTCTGCACAGGGCACCTGTGTGCGCAGCAGTGGTTCGTGGAAACAGATTGCAAAAGGGAAGTTCAGGTTCTGGGTGATGCTTCAATCATTGTTTATAAATAACAAAGTTCAGAGGCTGCAGTTCTGCAGCTATGAAGAATGAGTTACAGTAACCCAGATGTGATTATATGAAAGCACAAACAGTGGATTGTTACTGAGGCTTGAACCTTTCTTTTTCAGACCATCACACGCTATGCTGAACTTGGTGAAAGAAAGCACTCGAGGGAGATCTGACACAAGAGACTGTGTCTCATGAGCACTGACCGAGTCAGGGTCAAAAGTAAAATTTATCAGTGTACAGAGAGGGGCACCAGAGGATGTAGTGGCTGATAAAGCAGCTGGCTACCATTATAAATGAGACTTCATAAAAAGCCATAAAACCAATTACCCATTCTCCCCAAACACAGAGCTCGAATAGGATAAACTATTACTCCAGATTGTGCTCTCGCTGCAGCAACATAAAAGTGACTAACAACCTAGAGGAGCAAACTGCTGTTAACGTACAAGCCTGGAAGTCCACCACAGCCAGAGTGGTACTGCATATACAGCTGCATTCCTGGGCAGCTGTGCTTAGCCCCATGGGACTGGGCCAGTACTCTGAAGTGCTAGTGCTGGGACCAGGCCCTGTTCAGTGGACTGGCAGCAAACCTCCATTGCTGCCTTTCTCTCCTGAAATAGATATGTGGCAAGTGTTTCCTGGTGGTGACCCATGCCTGGAGTGGAGTTAGTTGGAGGAGTCTGGGAGGTACTGGAGGCTTTGCTAAAGCTGCTGTTTATTATAACTCAGCACTCTTGAGAATGCTGGAGAATTATGTGTTTCAGCCAAGGTTATGTCATCTGTTTTCTGTCTTCTGCCTCCCCTCCACTGCTTGCCCTGCCCTCCATCCATGCACACAGTCATGCCCATGGCCAAGAATTCAAAGGGAGGAGGGAGATGGTGTATAGTACAAGCAAGTGCCCCTTCTGATGCAGCAGCTCCCTGGGAGTTTTCAATCTACTCCTTTTTGCTCACAGCCCTGACTGCCCACAGTCCCACAGCTGGGACAGCTGGGCTTACAGATTTGTGATTTCAGCATGTGCCCATCTTCTGTACTTTTGGAGAAGCATCAAGACTGCAAGTGATACTGGCTGACCTAGATCCATTGCAATGTCTTGATGCTCAGCAGGAAACACTTTCATTCATAATGTGTTTATTCCAGGAGCCTATTTCACTTGTCCTGTGGCTCTTTGGTAGAGCTGGGAGATCACATAAGGTAAGTGTTAAATGAAAGAGAGCCAGTGACATCTGTCTCTTAATTAAAGTGGACAGTTGGAGTAGGACATACCCACAAGACTTTATTCTAATAAAGGCAGCCTGAAGAAGTGGTATCAGCAGACTCATTAGCAACCACAGAAACATGGTGTTAATTAAGGCATGTGTGATCCTAGTATCAGACCAATTTGGGAAAAAAAGGTGAATGCTATGGACACAAGCTGCCAGTGATATAATAGATCATAATTATTGTGCACATTGCACTGGCATTAATGGTAGTGGCATATCAGGGTGGGATGCTGGTTAATTCACATTAGTGTCAAGTCAGGCGGTTAAAGCCCTAAAAACTAAATGAGGAAGTCTAATTGCCTGTTCAGAATCAAATAACATGCACTTGATTACCAAATTCCATCATTAACAGCCTGGAAAACCACTTGTGGGTGACAAGAGAAGGGACAGCAGATCTGCTGAATGTAAGAAGGAACCAGCTAGCTGAGAATCCAGTATTGGTATAGCAGCACTGAAGGAGTGCAGGGCTCTGTGGAGCAGCTACTTGTGCTAAACAAACACAGACAGTCATTATAAGTCATGTGCAGGTTAAGGACAAGAGCAACTTCAAGGGGACAGTACCTGGTAGTGATTTTCACAGAGCTTTGGAAAAGGAAGCAAGCAGTGACACTTGGCACAAGAAGGGTGGGGATGTTGTGTGTGACTGAGCTGCACAGATTACATGTGATGTGATCTAAACTGAAAGTACAGCTCTTCATCCGTCTGCAGCAGGGATGTTGTCCAGTATCTGGCCACATAGGGCTGTAAGTGTTTTGAGAAAGCAAGTGTTTCATCCTGGAGAAAAGAAGGTTCCAGGAAGACCTTATACCAGCCTTCAGTACCTGAAGAGGACAACAAGAAAGCTGGGGAGGGACTTTTTATAAGAATTTTTTTTAGTGATAGGATGAGGGGCAATGGCTTTAAGCTGGAAGAGGGTAGAGTTAAACTGAAGATTAGGAACAAATTCTTTCCAGTGAAGGTGGGAAGACACTGGGACAAGTTTCCCAGGGATGTTTTGGAAGCCCCCTCCCTGGAGGTGTTCAAGGCCAGCTTGGATGAGGCCTTGAGCAACCTGGGCTGGTGGGAGGTGTCCCTGCCCACGGCAGGGGGTTTAAACTAGATTCTCTTTAAGGTCCCTTCCAACCCAAACCATTCCATGATTTTATGAATGCCTAAGTTTGTTCCTTCCCACTATTTAATTTGCGAAGGGAAGTGTATAGGTGAGAGCAGCAGGACTGTTTCCGTAAAAGACGATAAAGGAAATCCCACAATAGGCAGAGGTGGAATAATCTTGCTCAAGGAGAGATTCTTCTACTAACTTTCAGATATTTAGATTTTGTCTCAGAAAGTAGCTTCACAGCATACCTCAAACTATGTTGGTGGAACAAACTGTTAATTTCTGTCCCTGAGAATGGAGCCTGTGATCTGAGCTATGTTGATGTACCTCCAGATAACTGACTGCACTCAGCTCAGCTGAAAACACCAGCCCCTTTGAAAGCAGACTGTGAAGGCCTCAGAAAGGATGTGGCTGTATAGTCTATGATCCTTTTAACCTTCACTAATCTTCTTTGCAAGAGTGTATTCTGAGGTGGTTTCCCTTTAATACTGTTCAGTTCCACTGCTTATATACTGTTAGTCTCACTGCTAAATGAAGTACCTCAATCAAGCAAGTGCAATTCCTAATCAAAGCAGGCATCCCAGGGTAATTCAGCGATTTCCTTCTGGGCAATGCAAAGCCATTAGCAAGTTCATACCGTTTTGCCCTTATTTAATTACACCCCAAGGAGAGGACTGAGCTGGCAGGATAGCTGAAGGCTGAGGTGACCCAGTAAGGACTCCAGGCATGAAGGCTTCTTTTTAATATTTCATGCAAAATCCTTGCAGCAGCCTACAGCAGAAAGGGCTTTGGTTTCACCCAGTGCACACGTGCAATGGCTTCTAGCCATTGCCACGGAAATATCCATTTCCAAGGCTATCACACAGAACCATCAAATGTACATTAGCTTTTTGAGGTCCAGCAGCTCCTCCCAGACTAGATGATTGAGCCAGATAGACATGTGATGCTGAGACCTCTCTTTATTCCCTCGGGAAGCGTCAGAGGCTGTATTGCCACAAACAAAGAGCCTTTGTGTCTGGGGCAGTTAATGAAACCCACAGCAATAATGAAGTGACGTCTACTGTGCTGTGAAGGTGGATGTTTGGCTCAGACCTGCGGCCCTGCACCTGGTGGGAGCGCTCTGCTTGTGCAGGTAGTACAGTGATGCTAAGTGTACACTTGGTGTGACACTCACTGCTGCAGAGCTGTGGTATCAGGAGCTGTCCTCTCTGTGGGAGTCACCCGAAGCATGAGCTAGACTTTATTATTTGTTTTTCCCTCTGCAGCTCTGCTTAGGATCTATGTCTGCTTCCCCTCTTCTTTCCAGAAGAAAGTGCTCTCTAGAGAACTATTCCAAACAGCTGCAGTATTCCACCTCTCAGTGGGCTGTACCCTATTCTGCAGCTCCTCTCTGCTCATGCAGAGGTGCCTGAGTTTGCTCAAGCCCTGGATTTAGGTGGACTCACCTGACCAGTTCAGTGAACGTGGAAGCTGAGCCGTTTCCAGTGGAAAGTTTTGCTAATAGTGCTAATTTAGGTTCTGTCTTATGCAGGCATACTTCAGCTTTTTTTCCCATTTTCTGTATGGATTTAAAAAGGGCTGTTACAATGATGGGATGCACGATAATATGGCTGAGAGGGGAGAAAGGAATGTAAGGAGAATGGGTGGAAAGTATGTTGAATATCAAAAATGGAGCTTCACACCAGGGCTTGTGCCATTCAGCCAGAAGTTCTGCTTACGAATCAATGTTCTCAAGAAATGTGACAGTCTGAAAAGCCAGAAGGCATTTCCTCTAGTGAGGAGTTTAAGTACAGCCATTGGAATGCATTCATAGCTAAGAAAGCAGTTTTATCTTTCTTTGCCTGTGATTATTAACAGAGAAATCCAGCACGGAGTTTGTATCTAGCGTTGCAAAACTGAGATGAAGACACTGACTAAGCCAGGTCTGTGGTGTCTTGAGATTTTAGGGCTTCGCAGAGGTCTGCCAATTGTGAGTGTACTGATGAAATCTGGCCACCTGCAAGTGAGCTCCCAGCATGCTGACCAATTGTTTGACAGAGCTAACCACCGCAAACCAAAGCTCCTTGCCATGCCATACAACATTCTTATTTGGTGATTTAATCTCTGCTGTTCTTAGACTTTGACATGCTGAAAACACCCCCAAAGACTTGCACCAGAGGTCAAAATGACAGAACCAGACTATTTGCTCTAGTGTTTAATGCAAACCCACAACGAAACAGCTTTGACTTCAATTTAAAAACAAGTAAATACGCAATTTAACATGTGAAACTTGCTTTTAAATAGAAATGTGCTAGGATCTGGGGGTTTTATGGCTTGTAAAATAATTTTAGCATGACCTTTGCCTGTTCTTAAAAATGTAATTACTTTTAAGTTGAAAAAAGAAAATCAAAATATTTCAACCAGTCATAGTTGTGAAATCAGGAACTTTGCTTGAACATGTTCAGAGAAGGGCAAGGAGGCTGGGGAGAGGCCTCAAGCACAAGCCCTACGAGGAGAAGCTGAGAGAGCTGGGATTGTTTATCCTGGAGAAGAGGAGGCTCACGGGAGACCTTATTTCTGTCTACAACTACCTGAAGGGAGTTGTAGCCAGGAGGGGGTTGGTCTCTTCTCCCAGGCAACCAGAACAAGAGGACAGTGCCTCAAGCTGTGCCAGGGAAAGTTTAGGCTCAAGGTGAGGAGAAAGTTCTTCACAGATTGAGTTGTTAGCCATTGGAATGTGCTGCCCAGGGAGGTGGTGGAGTCACCGACCCTGGAGGTGTTCAAGAGGGGATTGGACGTGGCACTTGGTGCCGTGGTTTTGTAGCCATGAGGTGTTGGGTGACAGGTTGCAGTTGATGATCTCTGAGGTCTTTTCCAACCTTGGTGATTCTGTGATTACACAGGAAATTCAGACCAGAGACTCAGAGAGCAAATTAGCCCTTTCAAATGCAAAGACCTCTCCTTGCTTAGGAACTGAAATGTGAGGCATCTTAGAAAAAATGGAGTTGTTTCTTTAGACCAAGTGTTCCTTGTTAATGACACAGCCTTTTAAAAAGACTACTCCTTGTTGTTTCTGGCATATAAAAATGCAGCCCTAGAGAACAGATCTCATTTTTTGTAGTGCTCTTGCCAGCTTTGTAGGCTATGGGCATAGCCTTGCTCTCACTGAATTCAACAGCAAAATCCTGAGGGGTTTCATTGCATGGGTGTTAATTGTGCTTGACCTCTTACTGTTGTGGTCCCAGACATAGATGAGATACTCTTTAGTGACATTTTTGTCAAGTCTTCTTTTTGCTGCCATTGCACCTTAGCAGCCACTACTATGAAGGACTTTGTCTCAGTGTCCTGGTGAGACTCAGCAAGTTTGCTGATGACACCAAGCTGTGTGGTGCAGTGGACATGCTGGAGGGAAGGGATGCCATCCAGAGGGACCTGGACAGGCTGGGGAGGTGGGCACAAGCCAACCTCATGAGCTTCAACAAGACCAAGTGCAGGGTCCTGCATCTGGGTCGAGGCAATCCCAGGCACAAATCCAGGCTGGGCAGTGACTGGCTGGAGAGCAGCCCTGAGGAGAGAGACTTGGGGGTGCTGGTGGACGAGAAGCTCAACATGAGCTCTCAATGTGCGCTTGCAGCCCGGAAAGCAAATCAGATCCTGGGCTGCATCAGGAGAAGTGTGACCAGCAGGTCAAGGGAAGTGCTTCTCCCCCTCTACTCAGCTCTGGTGAGACCCCACCTGGACTACTGCGTCCAGTTCTGGAGCCCCTATTACAGGAGGGATGTGGACGTGCTGGAGCGTGTCCAGAGAAGGGCCACAAGGATGATCAGAGGGCTGGAGCACCTCTCCTATGAGGACAGACTGAAGGAGTTGGGGCTGTTCAGTCTGGAGAAGAGAAGGCTCCGAGGTGACTTCATTGTGGCCTTCCAGTATCTGAAGGGGTCCTACAAGAAGGCTGGGGAGGGACTTCTCAGGATCTCAGGTAGTGATAGGACTAGGGGGAACGGAATGAAGCTGGAGGTGGGGAGATTCAGACTGGACGTGAGGAGGAAGTTCTTCACCATGAGAGTGGTGAAGCCCTGGAATGGGTTATCCAGGGAGGTGGTTGAGGCCCTGTCCCTGGAGGTGTTTAAGAGCAGGCTGGACGAGGCTCTGGCCAGCCTGATCTAGTGCAGGGTGTCCCTGCCCATGGCAGGGGTTGGAACTGGATGATCCTTGTGGTCCCTTCCAACCCTGACTGATTCTATGATTCTATGACTCTGGTGGGAGCATGTTTGATTAGCCCTAAACAGCTGTCAGTGACTTGTGGTTGACTGGCTCCACGTTTCACATGGCTGCACCCACCTCTGGATGTATGCTCGTTAAGAGTGCACACACGATAGTCACTAAAAAGTGACAGCACAATATGCAGAGATGAGAAGTGCTTGGTAATGAGAGAGAAGTAGCAAATAGGACTCTAATCACAGTTTTTGAAAACTTCAGAGATAATTTGGACTGTTTCTGTTTCTATTGTAAATAGAAGCTTAGGTGACTAAGGGCTTTAAAGTGTAATTAGCATTTCCTCCTGATAAGCTTCATACTCTTTTCCCCCTCTTATTTTCTTCTGCCTTGTTTCTCATCTTGTTTTCCATCTACCATCCCAGCAGAGAGAAATAACTAGTAGCTGCTAAATTAACACTCACAGATGGCCATTTTTTAATAGAAATTTATCATCTGCTGGTCTAATTAATGATCCCTAAACTTCTTCTGGTCCCTTCAGTGCTCTTTTGGCAATGAGGGTCTTTAAAATATCTGGTAGTTTTAACTTCACAAGGAGGGGTTGAAGTTAAACTGGAACTATTTAGGATGTGATTAAGGAAGGAGGAGGATTAATAACATGTGATTTGGAATGCCTTTTGGTAAGGGAGTTTGTCCTACGCTAGCTTCTATGGAAAGCTTTCTTTGCTAGACTGACTCACATCTCACTGGGGCTAAGCAGAGTTTTTCTTTTGATTTCAGTGGCCTTTGGGTCTGGTTCCAGGACCAGTTTTGCCTTGAAATTGCTTGAAATGGAAGAAACCATGGCACTTCAGCTTCACTGTTAGCCACAAAGAGCTGGTGAATGTGCAGATCAGAAGCTGTCATCTTCAGGACCACGTATCTCCACTATAAAAGGGAACAAAAGGTGAGTTTGGTTGATGACTTTAGAGAGGAAGAGCATAATAAACTGCAATACCTGTAGACAAGGCTGTGAGCTAAATAGGAATGAGCAACTCTTTAACATCTTCATTGATGATATGGATGAGGGAATTGAGTCAGTCATCAGCAAGTTTGCAGATGACACCAAGTTGGGAATACATGTTAGTCAGTTAGAGGGTAGAAAGGCTCTGCAGAGGGACCTCGACCAACTGGACAGATGGGCGGAGTCCAATGGGATGACATTCAACAAGTCCAAGTGCCGGGTGCTGCACTTTGGCCACAGCAACCCCATGCAGAGCTACAGGCTGGGGTCAGAGTGGCTGGAGAGCTGCCAAACAGAGAGGGACCTGGGGGTGCTGATCGACACCCGCCTAAACATGAGCCAGCAGTGTGCCCAGGTGGCCAAGAGGGCCAATGGCATCCTGGCCTGTATTAAGAATAGTGTGGCCAGCAGGAGCAGGGAGGTCATTGTGCCCCTGTACTCTGCATTGGTTAGGCCACACCTTGAGTACTGTGTCCAGTTCTGGGCCCCTCAGTTTCAGAAGGATATCAAGACACTTGAACGTGTCCAGAGGAGGGCAACAAGGCTGGTGAGAGGCTTTGAGCACAAGCCCTATGAGGAGAGGCTGAGGGAGCTGGGGTTGTTTAGCCTGGAGAAGAGAAGGACCAGGGGTGACCTCATTGCCCTCTACAACTACCTGAAGGGTGGTTGTGGACAGGAGGGGGTTGGTCTCTTCTCCCAGGCAACCAGCACCAGAACAAGGGGACACAGTCTCAAGCTGTGCCAGGGGAGGTTTAGACTCGAGGTGAGGAGGAAGTTCTTCACTGAGCGAGTCATTCGTCATTGGAATGGGCTGCCCGGGAGGTGGTGGAGTCGCCGTCCCTGGAGGTGTTCAAGAGGAGACTGGACATGGCACTTGGTGCCGTGGTCTAGTTGTGAGGTCTGTTGGGACGGGTTGGACTTGATGATCCTTGGGGTCTCTTCCAACCTTGGTTATACTGTAACTGTGATGGATTCTTGAGCAGGTACACATACCATTCCTGCAAATTACTGCCCAGGACTATGGTACCCCAAGTCTCTTCCCTGTACTAGTTCTTTTGAGGTGCTGTAGCTGACATATGGATGTCTGATGCATTGGATAAGAGCCTGTCTCTCCTTTGCTCTCAGTGATTCATCTTCTGATGCTGACTCAAAATCAGATTAGACATTGGCACTTCAGAACTGCTGAACAGACTGGGAAGAAGAGTCTAGGAACTGGGAATGATAGTTAGAGATAAACATTATCTTGCCTAGCAGGGCAATAGCTCCTGGATCCACTGATGGAAATGGTAGCGGATAGCTTGACAGAGATTAAGGTGAGAGAAGATACTGGAGAAAAAGGTTGATTGAGAAATGAGACTAGAAAAAGAAAGTGAATGGAACAATGGAGAGCAAACAAATCCAAAGGGAGATGTATCAGAGCTGAGGTGAAGCACTTGTGAGCTGCTTTATTTTTTTTGTCTTCACCCTGACAAGTGTTTTCTGTAATTATAAAGCTGCATTCAAAAGTACAAATGAGACTCAGATGCACACCTCTCCCTCCTTTTCCTTTACTGAAATCTTTGAAGGTACTGTGGTTTTAAGAGGGTCTCCCACTGTCTTACCAGAAATAAACCTCATTAGTTTATCCAGAGCCTGCTGAAAGCAAGAGAGTCTCACCCATTAATTTCAAAGTGTCTTCTGCTGAGCTCTAATGAAATGTCAGTCTGCTGTGGCAAATGACTCAGAATGAAGCTGTCAGTCAGTGTACGGTCATCAGACTGTATTTCATGAGCTGGGAGATGCATCACCCAGTCTGAAAGCACAGATAGGCTGAATCAGCTTCTACTACATAATTATGGTAAACCTGTCGATCAATATTGTGTGCATTTTTAATACCCACACATTGAGGCTGCTGAGCTCTCTGTCTTAATGCTGATAATAGTTTTGCTTCTCTCTGCAATCAAATAGCTTAAGCCTGAGGTCTCTCTTGCCTCTTGTTCCCACAGTTAATTACTCCTTCAGCTCTGGAAAGCAAATAGGGAGTTCTATTACTTTATTTTTTGACTTACTTTGAAAGAGAAGAAAAAAGGTCAACACCAGGAGATGGACTGATGGAGTGCAGACTCATGTAGACTCTATTCGTGCTATCCCTACTAATAAGCCTTCATAAATCCTTTTAAATATTGAAGTCTAATGAGCAGCATCTCACCAACAAGAGCTCATTATTCACCTGTCATAAAAATGCATTTAGCAGTATAATCCTCTGTGTTCAGCTTTCCCCAGAACCTGGCTACAGTCCTTCCCTTTCCCCTTGCCTGCTTCTTGCCCAGGTTGTGCTGTTACTTACTAGCCGTTTCAACACCATCACAGCAGGTGCAGCCTCAGTGCTGTGGCAGGATGCACAGCAGAGGTGCTCCTGTGGATGCAGTTCAAATTGCTGTGAAGAGCTCCAGATCTGCCTGACTGCCATGCAACTCGCAGTGGGTGTGAGAGGATTTTCAAGGCTCTACAAATCACTGTCATCAGAGCTTAATTTGAAGACTGATATATTTGAGTTCCTAAGACAATGTTGAACTCTGTTGTGTGCGAGTCAAGCTTAAAGATACCTATAGCCAAAGACTCTAGGGGCCATTTAAGCAGCTTCCATTGTCTCTCTAATATTTAGCAAATGAATTAATAGAAATTAGGAAACTTCTCTTATAGAGTCTTATTTATCAAATTGTTGACAACTCATAGTAACAGACTGCAGATTGCATCTCCAGCTTACTCCAGCTTGTCCCTCACTACTGCAGTGCAATCCATACACCTCAATATGAACTCTCTTTTACACAGGATTGTAGCTGAAATTTGGATTTAACTCTCAATACATTTTATGAAAACGTCTAATTATTCCCAGGACTAAATTCTGCAAAGCACAGTGCAGGCAGCCTCCTACATCAGTTAAACCCCAGCAGTTTCATATGGGCACAGAGGCTCTGTGGAAGATCAGAGCTATGCTTGGCATAACAAACTACAAACAGTGTCAAAGCCTGCAAGCATACAACTCTCATTACAAAAGGCCAGCCTGTAATGACTCCTCTGATATTAACTATAGGACATTCATGAACTGCACAACAATAACTCACACTCATGAAAATGCCCATCTAACTCTCCTAATGAATTCAAATCCTGGTAATCCTATATGCCACAATATAGCCATAGACATCATCCTCTCTGTCTGCCACTTGATTCTTCCCATTCAGGTCCTAATTTGTAGCAAATCTATTTGGAAGCTGCTGTGGCTCACACTGTTTTTGTCAAGGCCAAACTGGTAAAAGAACTGCTATCTTCTAAGGGATTGATGGGATCAAAAACAATGCTTATGCTGGGTTAGAAATGGAAAATGATTATATATTCACTTTCCCTGTTGTCAAACTGCATGTAACTGCTTCTTCCAGTATGAAGAATGACTGCAATCATGACCAGCAGCGCAACTGCCTGCAGCCCCGAAGAGCAAAGGGGTGTACTTAGTGATTTCATAACAGACACATAACACATACCACATGACAAGAAACCTGGTTTTACTGTTGGACTTTGCCCTGGGTTTAATATGCAATGTGTTGAGCAGAAAATGTCTAGGTTGGATAGAAGCTTTTTTTCACATATTCAAAAGTGACTGAGCCCTCTAGGACCTGATCACAATACAATACAATACAATACAATACAATACAATACAATACAATACAATACAATACAATACAATACACCAGGTTGGAAGAGACCTTCAAGATCATCGCGTCCAACCCATCAACCAATCCAACCCACCCAACAACTAAACCATGCAGCCAAGCACCCCATCAAGTCTTCTCCTGAACACCTCCAATGAAGTTGACTCCACCACCTCCACCGGTAGCCGATTCCAATGGGTAATCACTCTCTCCATGTAGAACTTCTTCCTAACATCCAGCCTAAACCTGCCCTGGTGCAGCCTGAGACTGTGTCCTCTTGTTCTGGTGCTGGCTGCCTGGGAGAAGAGACCAACCTCTGCCTGGCTACAACCTCCCTTCAGGTAGTTGTAGAGAGCAATAAGGTCACCCCTCATTCTCCTCTTCTCCAGGCTAAGCAACCCCAGCTCCCTCAGCCTTTCCTCATAGGGCTTGTGTTCCAAACCCCTCACCAGCTTTGTTGCCCTCCTCTGGACACGCTCCAGCAAGACAACATCCTTCCTAAACTGAGGGGCCCAGAACTGGACACAGTACTCAATCTCAGCTGCTCTCAGCAGGATTGGACTCCTAAGTTCCCTTTCAAAAAGGGACTGGTCTAAGTCTGCCAGAGTTTAGCACTTTTAACATAACATTTTCAGCCTAAATTGTTTGAAAAGATTGAAAATTAGTTTATTCCCCTGCCCTCAAATAGAACACAAACTTTAAAAATTGATTTGGCAAGGGTACTATGTACTGTTAAAGCAGGATTATTTTTTTACCTTTTTTTTAAATGAAATGAGTCTTTTAGAGTTAGTTAAGTGCACAAATTCAGTTGTCCAAAGTAGCACATTGTTATATGTGTGGCTTTATGTTTGTGTACTTACTGATCCTGAACTAAACATATTGGTTCAATTCAACAACAGATCATTACCATACAGCTTCAGGTGAAGCAGTGTCATCTGATTTTTCTAACAGAAGATTTTTTCTTTATCATAGAATCATAAAATCATAGAATCAATAAGGTTGGAAAAGACCTCAAAGGTTATCAAGTCCAACCTGGCACCCAACACCTCATGATTACTAGACCATGGCTTGAAGTGCCATGTCCAATCCCCTCTTGAACACCTCCAGGGTTGGTGACTCCACCACCTCCCTGGGCAGCACATTCCAATGGCTAACTCTCTCTGTGAAGAACTTTCTCCTCACTTCAAGTCTAAACTTCCCCTGCCGCAGCTTGAGATTGTGTCCTCTTGTTCTGGTGCTGGTTGCCTGGGAGAAGAGACCAATCCCCTCCTGGATACAACCTCCCTTCAGGTAGCTGTAGACAGCAATTTATGGTATTGCATGTTAGTAATATGCAATTATGTTGAAATGGACTATTTTCTGAAAAACCATTTCTTGATTCAGAGGAAATGAAGCTTTTAGTAACAAATACTCTGAATGGTAAATGTAAATCCAATGCTAACGCAAGAATTGGACCAATTTTAGTGCTCAGATATCCCTGCACCATAGTCAAAGTAATGTTTTCAGTACAGTGTAGGTATTGCCAAGCTGGCTTTAAAGTAAAGCTGTTGGGATGCTGGGCACCGTAAATCTGCAGCAGCACAGCCTGATTTGGCCTGCTGAGAAGCAAAGCAAATTAGTCCATGCTGAGGTGTGACTCAGCAGTATAGGCACAGTCTGTCTTTTATGCTATATTTGAAAGACCCCAAAGACCCCAAGCTGCATCAGGGAGGCTTAGAAAGGTCTCAGCGCTTTGTTTGACTTTGATTTCATTGGATGGATGTTAGGAAGAAATTCTTCACAGAAAGATAGATTTGCCATTGGACTGTGCTGCCCAGGGAGGTGGTGGAGTCACCATCACTGGAGGTGTTTAGCAGGAAACTGGGTGAGGCACTTGGTGCCATGGTTTAGTTGATAAGATGGTGTTGGGTGGTAGGTTGAACTTGATGATCTCAAAGGTCTTTTCCAACCTGGTTAATCCTACCCTACCCTACCCTACCCTACCCTACCCTACCCTACCCTACCCTACCCTACCCTACCCTACCCTACCCTACCCTACCCTACCCTACCCTACCCTACCCTACCCCATTCTATAGCTGCAAAGCAACAATCAGCATTGCCTATGATGACAGATAAAGCCAGGAAAAGGTTTTACATCTCAACAAAATTGTTCTGTGATGGCTGCACTGCGTACTAAAAGCAAGCCCAAAGACATCTGTTACTCCATGGCTGAAACACATGCACTGGTGTTTGCAGTACTATCAGTGCTGTTCATTTGAAAGTAGATTTTTCAAAGAAAAAGTAGGACAAACCCATTTCTAGATAAAGGCTGGCTATGAACCTCTGCAGAGACTTGTGTGCTGATATCTGCATGGTCTACAAGGCAGAAAAAATGGTTTAATAAGGTGCCAGGATGGTATTGCTTGTCAGCTTCTGATGTTAAAACCAGATTCCGAGTATGTGTTTTTTTCCCAAAGGGGTCCTTTTAGGATCCTTTGTGCTCTTCAATTGTGCACTACTGTGATGCACTTTGCAGTAACCTCATTGTGTCACAGTGTGCTGGGAATTCTCAGCTTCTCTATGATTGCCCTATGAAGAAACAAAACTGAAAGAAATGTAGAAATAACCACTAACACTGTGAGGCTGGCTGCTGCTTTAGAGGAGTTTTAACATTTACTGTGCTATTGCTACCACCAGTACTTGGGGAAAAAAAAAAGAAGTGATGGGTATTGCTGACAGCTTGTATGTACATGAAACTGCTGCACAATTTGTTTTCCAGAATTAAAAACCAAAATAGTGGATGGTTTCAGATAGGAAGAAAGTTAGAGGTATTTGTCTGGCACTTCCGGCCTGAGGCAGGCTTTCTAAGATGGACAGTATGCCACAGATGTGGAATTTAGCCGTGGCCTTAAGGTGCAGACACTGGTGGTTTCCTGGTACTGTGACCCAGGGAAACTTTGCAGTTCTTGCTTGTTGTGGTGGCTGTTCAAGTTCCCTGCCACTGAAATTCTCTGCCATCTATTTCTCATAAAACATGGTGTAGCTCTGCCCAAAGTTTTTAATCCTGTCCTGTACTTGCAAATCATACTCAATGACACTGCAAAGCAAATGTCCTTCTCAGATGATATCCTAACTTCTTCATGTGGCACCTTCTCCCTCTTCAGAGATTCCTGTTGCCTTTCTGGAGCACTTGACAAACATGTGGCTCAAGTACATGCATACATCTTTAACTGCACAGTAGCTAAAATTTGTGGCATACAGCAACAGGTCCCACTGGACTTATGCCATAGTGAGTGTGCCCTCACCCATCTGGTTATGCCTATAGCTGGGACTGTTCAGCATAAAAACCAATAAAAACTATCAATCCTTGTGCTACCTCGAAATTGAAGATCTTATAGGGCAAATTTGAGTCAGACTTTGGTCAGCATCGATTAAATGGTTAATGTGAAAAATGATGAGCATCATAACTAGCATTTCTAATTCTCCCAGGTTTTTGGAATAGCCTGCTCCTAGAGCCACCAGCCAGCTCATAAAGTCCTGACTGTTCTGGAACATTTTTCTTGCACCTTTGCCTCTGTCTCGCATCTTCCCTTCTTCAGTTTGGATTTGTGACTGCACGTTCTCCAGCACCCACTGATGAGTCCCTATTACTTACTTCCAAATCCCTCAATCTCTCTACGTTTAAGAACTGTTTCACATGTAACATCCCCTCACAGTCTGCTCCACAAAGTTCCAGCTAATCCCCAAATCACTTTTTCTGGATTGCTTAAAGATATGTTGCGGAGTACTTACACGAGAAAGGAGTGAAGAATGTGCTGAGGTGGCTCTTATCCAAAATCCCAGGGATGTCAGTTGTTTTTTCTTTGCTAATCATAAGGATTAGAGCAACACCATTCTCTATAGTGTCTTCATCTGGAGAATATCTGAGCTCCACAAGTACAGCAGCAGGCTCAGGAAAGGGGAAGTCCTGAAATGTTGAACAAAATCTATTAAAATTGTTGTGCCAATTCATTTTAACTTCAGTATGCTTATGCCAGTAGTGTGTCATCAGCAATGTTTTGGTTTTTTCATCTGACAGGAGAATTTTGTTTAAAAATAGAAAGCCCATAACTATTGTGCAAGAAAAAAGAATCCATTTGCTGCTTGGAAACTGTTTCCTTTTCTGCACTTCTCAAAACCTATATTCTGTTTCTCAGTCACCTTTGCAGCAGAATTTCCAAAACCAAGCTTTGACATTCCCAATGTTCCAAGTACAAACACATTGTAAGTACTTGTTCCAACAAACCAGCATTGTGTGCCTTAATGTGGCCCTTACTGGTTTGTCTCAGGTATTGCCAGCTGTTTCAGCAGAGCTTGTGTCACTGCATGAATTGCAATTGCTTTTTCATCTCACATTGGTCACGATTCACCCTGAAATTAAGATTTTAGCAAGCTGCTATTTTATGCATTGGTTACTTAGGCTGTTTGCTTCAACAATAGAACATCACTTTATCACTTCAATTCAAAGTGATCAAAACTCTCTGTGAAGTGACGGAATCTGAACTGGTCCCAATTTACTGATGGGAGCTGTGTCAGAGAGAGCTCAGTCCAGGAGCTGTCTAGAGCAGACAGGAATAGAATAGAAGTTAACCAGGTTGGATGAGACCTTGGAGATCATCAAATCCAACCTATCACCCAACACCATCTAATCAACTAAACCATGGCACCAAGTGCCTCATGCAGTCTCCTCTTAAACACTTCCAGGGATAGTGACTCCACCACCTCTCTGGGCAGCACATTCCATTGGCCAATCACTCTTTCTGTGAAGAATGTCTTCCTAACATCCAGCCTATACCTCCCCTGGTGCAGCTTGAGACTGTCCTTTTGTTCTGGTGGTGGTTGCCTGGGAGAAGAGACCAACCCCCACCTGGCTACAACCTCCCTTCAGGTAGTTGTAGACAGCAATAAGGTCACCCTGAGCCTCCTCTTCTCCAGGCTAAGCAACCCCAGCTCCCTCAGCCTCTCCTCATAGGGCTTGTGCTCCAAATCCTCTCAGATAACTGACACTGTGCAATATTTTAACAGCAGAAATAGCTTCTGTTGGACTTTTGCTGCATAGGGAAGTATAGGGATGGATTATACAAGGGATGAACTGCATGTACCACAAAGCTGCACCTCAGTTCCAGGTGAGGAACAGGGCTGGATGCATACACCTTCAACCATGCTGCTTGCATTTAACTCATGGGGCATTTCCAGT
The DNA here is from genome assembly GCA_033816785.1 of Picus viridis. Lineage (NCBI taxonomy): Eukaryota > Metazoa > Chordata > Aves > Piciformes > Picidae > Picus > Picus viridis. The sequence goes on from CM066594.1 coordinate 10,763,244, forward strand.
GTCAGTTCTCCTATGCTGTTTTGTTTCTCCCAGTGGTCACTGGTTCAGTCCACACAACCTTGTACTGAGAAGGTTTGGCAATGATTAGCCCTCCCAGCTAACTCCAGGAGTGTTGCTACTATTGCACTGCTGCTCTTCATTATCCTGGCTTCATTACAATAACAATGTCAACAGCTAGGCATCATGTGTGCGCTCAGCTGAGCACTTTGCATTTGAAGAGAAAGCCAGGAGACAGCTGTTTGTGTTGCAAGAGAAAAACAATGCTTCTGAGCTTTATTTTCTCACTAGAGTCCAGGGGCTGAAGGGCAGCTCTTCAAATGTAATCTCGTACAAGTGGTACAGGAGTGATAATCAAATCATCATACTCTAATATTCAGCCATTAGTGGTCAATAACTGTCACCTTATTTAGCTGCTGCTGGTCACACATTGCTGGTTTATTTTTATGAATTCTGATAGGTTTTTTAAATGCTAAACAGGTAATCCCTCTGCCCAGCTGAAAAACGTGAAGTTAGGTGCAGAAGTCCCCAAAGCAAGAAGAATTACTAGGAGAAAATTACAGAAGTGTAAATCAAGAAAGTAATATTGAGTGTCAGAAGACAGCATACAATAATCTGACACTTTATTCCACTGCTGCCTGAGGTTTATATATACTACTGTCACTTTCTTACTGTTCTCCACCACTAGTAATTTTCTTCCAATCTAATTTTTATTTCCCCAAGGGTTTGCTAAGGTTAAAAGTGTCAGCAAACCAATGACTATTCACTTGCCAAAGGACAATAAATTAAATTAACCGTTGTTGGTAGCCAAGTCAAGCCAGGAGTATTTATATGTAAATAGGTGCAAAACCCTGCTGGCAGGGTGTATGATTATTAGCAGCTCATTTCAGACTTTGAAAATCAGAGACACTGGAAAAGCAAGGTGTTTGCTTCCAATTCTTCCTGCAGGAAAACCACCCAAACTTCTGCTTCCACTGCACCTTGTTGTTAGTAGCTATCTACGCATTGGAAATCATTATTCAAGGTCAAACCCCGTGGGATTTTTCAGTAACTTGTTCTGTTTTAGTTACCTTCTCATAACCACTATAGTGTAGTGATTTCCAGTTGATGGTCCTAAGGTGAGGAGGTTTTGGGGGGCCATGTAGTTGTTGTGTTGTTCAGGGAATGAGTGCTACTCAAGTGGTATTCAGTAACCATGTCTGTATGCTGAGGGCAAACCGCTTGGTGACCCTTTCTGACATCCCGTTTTGGGGACCCAGTACTAACAATTAACCTCTTGGTATTGCTTTTGTGTGTAACATCCTTTTCTCCAAGATCCTTTGGACTTCAAGTGTGGTGTAGATTGTTTCTTTCTTGGATGTCTAAGATAGCAGTTGGAATTGCACCATGTCAAACTTAACAGCATCAGTGTCCTGGGGCTTCCTGATATCTCTTTAGACTCTGCCCATAGCAGAATCCCAAAAAGTGAGTCACATCCACATGCTGTGCTTAGGGCAGTTTGAGAACCCGGCTTTAGCATGAAAAGCTTTTGGGGAAGGAAAATGAACCAAGCTCAGGGGTTTCCATATCCTTGAATGAGGAGGGTGCTGTGCAGTTTTCAAGCCCTGTTTCTAGCTGTGTTTGTTTATCTTGACCCTTTATCTCAAATTCTTCCAAAGCACAGGGCAAGACTAGGCCATTGGTTCTGCTGCTGACAGTACAAATGCTGCCTTCAGGAGCACAGTGCTGACTTACAGCAGTAGTGATGAGCATGGTGGATGTTTACAGCTGTGAGTTGGTACTTTGGTATGAAGTAGAGAAACAGTCCTGGAGAAAAAAATTCTTAATAATATTTGTATTGGGCTTCTTCCTTGCATCATTTGTGCACACTGTATTTGTACTGACCCTTAACTAGCATGCTTCTTGTTTGCCTGCAATTACTGTGTGTTTGATCATAGCTGGGAACTGTAAAGCTTTTGCATTGCTGCTCTTCAGTTAGGGGTTTTCTAAAGTGTGAAGTGCACTCCTATCCCAATTAAAAATTATTTGTATTGCTTTAACTTAAGGATACACAGTGTGGCACAGAATAAAATCAGCAGTGTGAGCGGTAGTGACAGACATACTCTCATAGTCCGGGGACACTGAACCCTGCAAATCTGCCTCCATAGGTATTCTGTAGGCTCTATGTTTAAGCAGTTACTGAGGAAAGATTATGTGAAATTTTGCAATTACTGACTTGGATAGAAACAGATAAAACAACAAAGAGCTCTTTAAAAATTAAGACCTTAAGCCACAGGCCAATATTTTTTCTTCTACCCAAGTGGTATTAAACCAACAGCTAACTTAGATGCTGGGTGTGGGTATTTGCAGTTTAGACCACTTAATCAGTGTAAGCTGCTTGTGTAAAGAGTGTTTCAGATGAACAGTTAGACACTCATGTTCTTGAGTCACTATTTGCACATACAGATCGATTTTGGAGCACCTTGAAGGTGTGTGGCCAGGCACGTTGAAAGTCTCACTTGTGACCTGTTGTTTCTGTTGCTTGAATAAGATAAAAAGAACGGCCAGAAGATACCCCTGGGGTAATGGTACTCAGACTAATAAATCTGGACTTGCTGAACATCAGGGCCAAAAAGCAGCTTTCTTACTGGGGATTTGTATGCTACACAGGGTTTCTGTCAGCTTTCACTACAATAAAATCCTCATGCTGGCAACTCCATGATCTTTTTTATGCCTCTAAATAATTCTGGATTTGTTTGTTTGCTTTTTACATTTAAAACCAGTTTACTTATGTATCTTGATGGGAAATGGGATGTAGTGAGATATCACACGTATAGTGGGACACAGAGAAGTAGAACTGAAGCATGAGGCTTAACTGTTTCCCCATGTGTACAGTGATGTCAGTGGGAACCTCTACCTGTGGCAAACATAACAAAGCTCAGAAATGGCATGTTAGTGTTCTGATCAGGTGTCAGAAACCCTGAAGACTCTTAGTAGAAATTATTTCATATCCTATGGTATATGTGGATTTTAAGTACAGTTGAGGACTTGCCCAGTGGTCTCAGGGTAACAATATTCTGTGATCTACTGACAAATATTAGTCTGTGTGTACTTCTGCCAGATTTGTTAGAACATGATATTCTGAAGCGCAAAGAATCAGCATCTAGGGCTCACTCCTTTCCCAAATTAAACAGATTTATAGAGAACATATATTTCTCTCCAGATGGTTAGCTCTGCTGTTGTTGAGTACAAAATCTTTTCTGTGCATTAACATTATAAAATTCTGTTATTTTCCTTTGTGCCATGCAGCTAAAATTCCACAGGTACAACTGACGGAGCTCAAACACGCCATTCCGTGCTGGTTCTATTGTAAGATGTGTTTTAAAAGTATGCTCAAAGAGGCAAACAGACATCCTTTTTTCATGTGATTCACAAATTGCTACACTGTATTTTTGACCAGGCAGATGCATTTGCTTCACCACTGAGTCATTTTAATGATTGGCATATTCAGCTTCAAGGATATTAAACCATGAGAAAATTGTACCTATCAGAAGGATCAGGAAAAATACCAAATAGTTAGAGAAATAACTAATTACAATCCTACCAGCTTTGAGTTGAAACTGTTAGAGGACACTCCCAACATCAAAAAAAATTACTTCATTTAAAACAGAAACTGCAGCTATAAAATATTCATTATTCTGTCATTAAAAGAGAGCTAAAATATGTCTCTCTGATGAAAGCTCTCGAATTGTTTTGTTCATTTGAATAGGAAGAGATGGTTTACTGGCAGCCCCATGGGCAAATCCATACAGAAATTGTTTAAACATCACATCAACACAGTTTAATTATGACTAATCGTGCCCCAAACAAGTAAATGAGACAGACAAATAGCAGCACAAGCATATCTCTGTGTTCTGAACTGACACTTCATGTTATTTAACACAGAAACATGTAGGGGTTTGTTAAAAGGAATGTCGTGGGCAGTTCAGGCATTGCCAAGATAGACTTTTCAGTGTTCCACTGATCTCATTTTAAACATCATTCTTTTTTTGGGGGGATCTGAGAGATTTCAGCACCAGCAGCCCAGTCCCTCTCTCTCCTTGTACAGTTGCATGAGAAAATAAAAGTATTTAATTTCTTACTGTTTGGCTTGACCATCTACCCCTGTGAGCATATGCCTGGACATGGACCTTTTCATTTGTGCTTAACCTCATTCAACTTCCTTCTGATTTAAGATTGCACATCAGCGCTTAATTTGGTTTATTTATCTTCTCCTGCAGATTATTAACCTCTTCCTAAAGGCCATTTGGCATCCAGTTCTTGCTTCCCTTGGTAGAAGTTTCCTGTCACAGGGAGCATGTATGTGGCATCAGGTGGTTGAGCTGTGAGTGTAGGTTGGCTTTAAACAGGCTTTTAACAGTTTTGGTGCTGGGTGTTTAGCCTGGTGATAAAAACTTTTCTCTAAAGTTAGTAGATGAGCTTTCTTCAGTGGCTTTGGGTTGTTCCAATCTGGCCAACAATTTAATGAATGCAGGGAAGTAATAACAAAAATTACTAATTATCTCTACATAGCATGTTGGTGTTCCTGCAGTGTGACAGCCTCTCTGTGCAGAGGATTTATGCTCCAAGGGTTGCAGCAGAACAGAGTTGTTAAGTCTCTCATTACTAATTTGTAGAGGGGCACTGACTATCAGTCCCTAATCAACTTGCATGAGGCTCTCTTAAGCCTTTAGAGCTTTAGGTTTACAAGTATATAAGGATACCTGCATCATCATAATATAATTAGTGCAAATATAATTACATCTTTCAGGGGTATTAGGACTGGCTACTTGGAGTAAATAACATTTCCATTAAAACACATGCCAGTCTGCACAGTGACCCTTGAACAAGTCTGTGTGTACACAACAGACATTGATTTCACATTAAGCGTCCCTCTGAGGTGAAAACTGCAACACCATGAATATGGCTTTAACCCATTTTGTGGTTTGTGTTTCTAGAAAATAGTTGCATTTTCTGCCTTAATTCTGTTTCACCAAATAGCTGTCCTGTGAAACTTACTGTGTGAGATAAATATTTGTTCCCCATAAAATTAATATCTCAGTTAATATGGAAATTAGGGCTAACAGTTTGGGGGAAAAAAAAACAAAACAACCAACCAACCAACCAACAAACCAAAATCAACACCAAACCCCCACTCCACTAATTAGTAGTAAATCTGCATGTTTCAGGCATTTCTAGTTAATTAGTCACAGATGAGTCTAGATGCAGCTGAGTTACTATGTCCTGGGAGGTGAGTGGTCCCAGGAAGAATTCTAGGAGAGAATTTTCCTTGAATACTTTTCTTTCAAAGCATCTTTGGTTTCCAACAGAACATCTCAATAACCAAGATGTGCAGGTTTTGCTTTTGCCTGAGTGGTACCACGCTGTGAATTGGTTGTGCAAGGCACAGGCATAGAGAGAATGCCAACAGAATACCTTTTACATGGAAGCACAAGTGTGGTTGATGAGGAGCAGCTGAGGGCACCAGGCTTGTCTGAGGGCTCTCTCATGAGGGACTGCCAAACGGGTGGGTCCAGCCTCGTGCAGGGGCCTAAGTCTATAATCAATGTCATCCAGAAATACAACAGTTCTTCTGAGCAAGCTGAAAGACCTATTTTGAACTGTTGTGCCTTTGGCATCTGCAGTTTTGCTTACTGAGGTAATTCCAGTGTCGTCTGCTCAAGGTCGCTGGGGTTCTGTTTTTCACTTTTGTTGTGTAGCTTTCCCTGTTGTTTCCCTGCCTTGCACTGAAGGGCAGTCAGTGCCCCTTAACAAGATGAATTGGTTTTGTGTTTTCCTTGCTAGTAACAGAGAGCTGAGAAAATTTTTCTAGGTGAATCTGCGGTGGGTTTGTTGCCCAGTTAAAAGCTTCACTGTGGCCCTGCAGAGGTGGTGGCCATTGCTGGGCAAGGCCTCACGTTAGCTGTAAGAAGCTAGGGAGGGCCACTCTGGGGATAAGTGGCTGACGAGCTGCAGTTCCTTCTGCTGCCCCAGGGTGAGTGGGGTTCTGCCTGTAGGAAAGCAGCAGGGTGGTGACCCATAAGCCATGATGGTGCTTGGTGGCCAGTAAGCCAAGCAAGGTCTTGAGATGCTCTGGAGCTGGGTGAGGCAAGGGGAGCAGGCAAGAAGCTGTTTGCAGGGTTGGAAGAAGCTGTGCAGCAGCGCCTGTGACGTAGGACAGTGAATGGTAAGGGTAATTCCCAGAGAGGAGATTTCAGATGTAAATACACGTACCCATCTTTTTATTTGTGATACGGAACGGTGTTGTCTTCGTTGTGCATACGCAGAGCTGGGTTCTGCAGTAAATTGCCACTCTTGTCTGCAGCTGTTACCTTGGGCAGCATCAGGTGCAGTGTGGAAGGTCAGAATGCCATTTGCTGTGCTATGGAGCTCCCTGGTCAGGAGCTGGCCTTTTGTTAGCCACCCTGTATCAGTAATGAGAGGCACAAAGTGGTAACACCTGAACTTGGTCCTCCCCAGGCAGCTGTGAGTCCTCCATTTCACTGTGGTGAGACACAGAACGCTGGGAACCTCTGTGCTGAAGACACAGAGCAGTCAGGGAACTGCTGCTTCACCTTGCCCTGCAGCAAGGTCTGCTTCTTCTTGTTAAATGGTGCCATGGCTCCATGTGGTTGTTGCTGCATCTTTGGAGGTTGCAAAGTGTGTGGAAGGGCTCCAACTCCGACCATGGACCAGCAGCAGACAGGTGAGCATTCTACCTCCGGTAGGGATCGCGTGGCCGGGTGCTGGGGCTGTAATACCTGAGTAAGCCTAAGCCTTAAAAATGTTTGCAAAGAACAAACTGTGGCTTGGCTGCCTGCTTTGTTCTTGTTGTGTTAAATGTGAGTTTAATTTTAGTTATTGATAACACACCGGGGGGTATTTTCTCTTTATGTGGAGCTTTAACAACTTGTTCTGGAAAATGATGCAGTATTCCTGTGCTTTGTTTGTTTCTTCCTCCCCCAAATGAGATACAGCTGTTCTAACAGCCTCTGGCAATCTGGAGAAGAGCACGCAGGTGTAGTTTGCTTTGCACACATTCCTGATGTGTGCAGGGCATGTTTGCTGCTCGGCAGAACAAATTGCCCAGTGTCCTTCTGGATGTCTCAAAGTGTTTAGCTGAGAATCAGAAATTATGTTGCTAGGACTTCTGTGTTTCACTGCATATGACCTCAAACAAATAGATTGTGAAGGGTCAGTGCCCACTGTTCCTACAGAAGCCTGAAGGAAAATCCCTCTGGCATTTCTGCAGAGTCCCGTGTAGTTTTCCTACTTGCCACAATGAAGGACTTTTCTGAGTTCTTCTATATTTGTTAATAATCAGTCTCCATAATAGAAGAGGTCTGCAGACTTTTCTGTTCCTATCTGACTTGGTTGAACTTCGGGGTATTTTTATCTTTCCATCACTGTTCCTTTTTTAAAGTGAAGAAATGCCAATCTTTGTGAGGTTAGAAACAAATAAATGATGCCACATTTCAGAGTCAGGGCAGGAGTGATACCTGGTTACAAGTTTTGCACATAAATTGAGTACATTTCCTTCTTTTCTGCAGCTGTCTTGTATTTGGAATGATTGGACCAGTTACCTTCCGTGCTAATTATCCTGAATTTCTCTCCAGTGACCCAGACCTCCAGCAGTTTCAAAGTGACTTTTGGCTCTGTGGAGAAATGTGGTTGATAGTGCAAATAGTGGTGTCATGGGGTTGTGTTGACAGGCAAATGCTCATCATTGTATAAGCTACAAAGCTTTTAATGCTGTTAGGTGAGAAACAGAAGCCCTTTTGGAAAGACTGTTGTGCAGGATTACTGCACAAAGTTCTTCAGAGAGAGAGTTGTTAGGCAGTGGAATGGGCTGCCCAGGGAGGTGTTCAAGAGGGGATTGGATGTGGCACTTGGTGTCATGGTTTAGTAGTCATGAGGTCTTGGATGACAGGTTGGACTTGCTGATCTTTGAGGTCTTTTCCAACCTTATTGATTCTATGATTCTATGGTGGCTCTTACTCTTGCAGAAGGTGAGGAGCAGAGCTGAGAAAGGGGAGACGCTGGCTGCTCCCAAGGAGACCTCTCCTGTCCCACAGCAGCAGCTGTCATCTATGAGGCAGAGAAGTATCTATCCATGTAATGGTTCTTTAGTTTTGCTAGACTGTGTTCCTAGTCAGCTGGAGGAAAAGAAAAGGAGCATTGTGGGCTGCAGGCTGATTTGATGGTGCTGGCCTCAGCTCCTGAAGACACAGGAGTGTCCCTGTTAGACACAGAGTGTGCTGAGAGTCTCAAGGAACAACAGCACATCAGTAATTTAATGGCCAAGAAAGAATCTTCCCCTTTGTTATTGTTTTTTCCATCATCCCCCATGCAAATGTGGTTGAAATGGCAGGAGACAGCAGATGGGGGTGAACTTATTTGCTGTATGGCACTGCTGCTTCTGAAATGCCACGGCTGCATTAAATCATTTCATTGTGACAAGCTGGGTTTTAATTTAGTTGTGAAAAGTCATTCTGAGTATATAAGCTGGAAGCTAGACCAGATCACTGACAGGCTGTGGTCATGGATTTGTGTTAGTCTTCCCTAAAAAAAACTGCTTATGGAGGGTGAGTATACAGGCCATTTGGTATAGCAAGGGTTATTTCTGTAGTGAAGATACTTGAAAAATCAAGACTGTGTCTTGTTTGCTATGTACTATATATAAATCTATGTGTATATCACAGGTACTCTGCAGCTGTGGACAGCTGCTGAAAATATATAAACTAGTAATGACTTGATTGTCACTGGGAAGGGCTTGATGTACTGGAATTGCAGAAGCTGGAATGACAAAGTTGTGTTGATTCAAAGTGATGATCTTAAATTACCATATGAGGCACTATTTATAAAGCTTCACAGAAGTTAATGTTATGTGTGAGTGCAGTGCTGATTTTTATTTAGTTATTTATTGGTTTTGTATGCTAGACAGATTATAGGTTTTGGCCTTGTGATATATTTGCTGACTTCCAGCTATTAAATATTTATGGCAGTGTTCTAAATTTTCCATTAAGAACATGTGAAACCTTGAAGCATTTTATAATCTACAGCTTTGCTAAGCTTTTTGCAACAAGGGAAGGGCAATCTGAGGATCACCCTGTCTGCAACCATTGTGAGCTATTCTGTTTGAATGTTGTGAAGAGAAAACCTGGCTTTCTTTCATGTTCTGTCCTTCTCTGCCATTACTTTTAACTATTTCATAATTACCTTTATATTCCAGTACCCACAATTGAAAGTGTGGATGTATTACACCAGGAAAACATAGTAAGGGACTCCCTAACCTCAAGAGTTGAGAGTGTAAATAAAATAAAGGCAAGCAAGGCAGTGCTGGCACTTCTTGTGAACCAGGGATCAGGCAGAGGCAGGTTAAATGACGTGCCTGAAGTCATGGTGTCAGTATGAAAGATCTCACTGCAGGAGAGTGGCATTCTGCAGCATCTGCCCATTCATTTACTCCTTAGCTAAACGGACACACTGATCTCTTGGCGTCACTCAGGGTATTATTTGCATGGAAAGTCAAGCCAGGGTAAAAACACTTCAAATAAACTCTCTTGAGTGCAGCCACAGCATGTGCTTGGAGGATGTTCCAGACCCATCCTGAAGAGATTAATCTGTGGGAAGCTCCAAACCCACTCAGAATAAAAGGTGAAAAAGATTTCTCAGCCTGAAACTGTGCAGTTGTACTGATTTAATGAGAAAATCTGATGTGTCTGCTGATCCCCAGTGCTGATAGGGCAGATGCTCTGTCGGTCATCACTTAAAGTCTGTAACTCCAGTAATAACTGCACTTAAAGCATCTGTGTTACACTGCGGTGACAGCTGGTGGGGCTTGGCCTTGTGTAGGTGTTGGAACTGGGCTGGCATCCAGGGTCTGCAGGATCAGTCTCTCACTGTCTTGAAGTACTTGAAAACAGTCTGTGGGTGAAGTATGCCCATAATGTGGAGAGTTGTGTGGTCTGAGTCTTTACTTTGAAATAAACCAACTGCAGTTGTTTGTTCTGCTATGGAAATGCAGTGGGAGGGATTGGGCACAAGGTCAACTGACTGGAAGCGTTTGTTACTGAGCTTAGCCATAACAGACACCCTGTTGGAGGCTCTGTCATGCTGAGTGTGCCAGAAAAACATGGCTGTTGCTTTCAAGTGAAGAATTCTAGAGGATTTGTTAAATGTACTTTAGAAGTGAGAGGCGTCTATAGCAAGTACACAAGACAATAAATAAACAGGAGTGAAACAAAGTTTATATACAGATGGGAAAAATACTGTGCAGCTTAAGGAAGAAAATCATACAGTCCCGTGCAACTTGATAGTTGACTCCTGGGGGATTTAAAGAGCCCCAACATCCTTGAAAATGCTGTGTAGGAGATACAAGTCCTATCACACTTACTAGAATGCTTCAAAAGTAACATGAGGAAGGGATGTTTTCACTCTTTAAACAAGGAAGAAATTTCTGCCCTGTGGTGCTTCTGCTAGACCTGAGAATGATGTCAAAGAAGTGCCAGTTACAGAGGTTTTATTCTTGGTTTCTAAGCAGGAGTGTTTGTTCTCAGAGTCTTTCCCGCCTGTTTGGATGAAGAGCAATCTCTCCAGATGGCCACAGTCATTTGTTCAAGAGCTGGAAAACAAATTCTCTTTCTTGAATGTTGCAGCCATATTGCAGATGTATGAATGAAAGGGAGAAGCAGCAGCTTGTTCTGATCCTTCACTTCCCTTCACACATTTGTTGGAGTGCATTCCCTGATGGTCACGTTCAGCTCTTTTCATTGCTGTCTCTGCTACTGAGGCTGCTGTTGCTCTCCTACTCAAAACAACTGACTTTGCTTTCCTCCTGTTGAGTCCAGCTTACCATTTTGGCTTACCATACAAAACTCTTGAGGCTTTTATTCAGGCTCTAGGGAGCTTTAAGTGTAAGCCTGCTATGTCTTATGCAATTACTGTATTGAAATTCAGGTTAGGAAAAGAATATATTTTTCTCTTTTGTTTCACCTATCATGAAGCTTTAATTTTACTTTCTGCTGTTTTGTTATGGTTGATATAACTTTCCAAAGAGTTTCTTCTGCTCTTAAAGCTCATCTTTTACTCTTTTCTTCCCCCCCCCCCCCCCCCCCAAAGAAATATTGATATTGTCTTAAAGTATGGTATTTGCATATGAATGCTGTATTTATAGCAGTGATATGAAAATATCTTGGCTGGTAAAATGTAAGTGCTTAACCTGAGGGGTATAGCATTTTAGCTCAGTTTTCTCAGTGGAACATCCTAACTAGCTGCTGGCTCAGTATAAAATATGTACATGTGGTGTTCAGTGATAGAGCTGGGTGAATTACTTGTGGTAAAACACATTTGCTGTAGGGACTTGAAGAATCAGAAGGAAAGCAGGAAGATGGTGAAATTGCTAACAAAAAAAAGGAGGGGGGGAGAGATAGGTCTCATTTTTGAGCATGTGTATCTGTTAGAGGTATAAATTCAGTCTCTGCTATGATCTAATATCCTTCATCTGTGGGACTCCATTTGGAAAATAAAAGGGAGTTACAGACCAACAAGGAGAAATGGTGGGCACAAGAACTTCGTTCAAAAGAAACGTTTGCAACTTTTTCCTTGATGCCTTTGTGTGAAAGAAATCTGAGCAGGGCAGTTGGCTGAAGGAAGGTCGTCACTTGTAATGTATGTTTTTATTAGATATTAATAAATTTTGTAAACATCTAATAGAGATCCTGAGAAAGCTGCAAATTACAAGCAGCCTATGTCACAGAAATCAGGGTGAGATTTGAGAAGGGAAATCTGTGATATGGAAATCGTAGAATCAACAAGGTTGGAAAAGACTTCAAAGATCATCAAGTCCACCCTGTCACCCAAGACCTCATGCCTACTAGACTGTGGCATCACGTGCCACGTCCAATCCCCTCTTGAACACCTCCAGAGATGGTGACTCCACCACCTCCCTGGGCAGGACATTCCAATGGCTAACAGCTCTCTCTGTGAAGAACTTTCTCCTCACCTCAAGCCTAAACTTCCCCTGGCACAGCTTGAGAATGTGTCCTCTCGTTCTGGTGCTGGTTGCCTGGGATGGAAAGCAGAAGAAAGGTAATAAGTCTGCTACATCTGTGCACAAGGGGAGCTGGGAAGGTTCACAGACACTTGCATTTGAATTCATATTTAGAAATAGCTTTCTGCTGCTTCTTCATGTGCTTCTCTGTCCAGCTATAATTATTCGTCCTCCTTTTTCTCCAATTACATGCTGCATAATGTTTAGCAGCTATTCCAAGAAGCAGCTTATTCCTGTGTGACAAGATTTAATTAAACTTCCACTGAAATAATTAGTGAGGGTATCTCAAAAGGCTGTTTAAAATCAATGCAGTGCCGAGGACCAAATAGAGTTAACACTGTCATCAAGGATCAAAGTCACCAAAGAACGTGACTGAAAATTAAACCCCCAGCAAGAATCTAATGCAGAGGCATACCGAAGCAGTTGTGATTTTCTGCCTCTTGGGGTCCTACCTACAAATTGATTTGACATGGAAAATTTCCCTCAGGAAGCCTAAAAATGGTAAATTTCCATTAATTACATAGCAAAGAATGTTCTTTCTATAATTTATAATCCATTAGGATTTCTTTTTTTTTTTTTTTCCTTGCCTTTTCTTCCCATTCCCTATGTTTTGTGCTTTGGTGGTGGAGGTTGTTAGAGGTTGGTTTGGGTAGTTGTGTTTCCTGTAGCTTGAGGACAGTTCAGTGCCTAAACCATGGGGTTCCTTGGGCACACCAGACCACCCCCCCCCTATATGTTATAGTTCTTCAGTGTTTCAAGAACTCAGGAGCCAAGAAAGCAGCTTTTCCCAGTAATGTGTGGGGCGGTGTTTACTTCAAATAGGATATTCTCATCCCTTTGTAGAGCTGTAATTTGTATTATGAACCAAATCCTAGCTCTGCCTAGGGACTGTGCCAACATAAATTTAATCAGCAATTGATTTCTGCAGGAGCTAGATCAAGGTGCCTTATTCAGCAGCACAGGGCACAGTGCAATTATTTCTCCCACCAGTTGTGTGTTGCACAGAGCTGCTCTGGGGAGGCAGCTGTGAGCAGTGGAGATCCTCAACTGTGACACAGTGTGGGTCAGTTTGCTGTTCCCTGTGCCCTGCACTGGAGAGGCTGTTGCACCAGAGAGTACTCTGCAGAAGGAAATGCTAAAAAAATCTTCTTGCCTGGTTTGTGCTATGGATCATTTTTCCTCAGGCATTGACATTTTATGTTTCCCTCTTTTCTTTTTAAACATCGTAATATGCAGTTAGCTTGTGTTGTTCAGAGCTGTACAGCAGTGCCTAAGCCAGAATAGAATAAACCGGGTTGGAAGAGACCTTCAAGATCGTCGTGTCCAACCTACCATTCAACACCACCTAATCAACTAAACCATGCAACCAAGCACCCTATCAAGTCTCCTCCTAAACACCTCCAATGATGGTGACTCCACCACCTCCCCAGACAGCACATTCCAATGGGCAATCACTCTCTCTGTGTAGAACTTCTTCCTAACATCCAGTCTGGATTTTCAAATGACCTTTATGCATGTGCTAAGACTCTGGAACTACAATAGCAAGTGTGGAAAACACAAGTTGGGCAAATAAGGAGAATGCCACAGCCTCGGGGCATGAGACAATGGTACTCTGTGGCTCATGAGGGAGAACTTCCCTGCAAGGTGGGAAAAACCTGATTGTATGTGGCTGGCTGCCCTGCCTAGCACCTTGGAAACAGCTGGAGCTGGGTCAGTTTGAGGCAGGATCCTGAGCTAGCCTGACTGGCCAGAATGTGTTTCTGTTCCTCCTTGTTCCAGCTGCACATGCAGTCTGTTGTGCTGGGAGGATGGCTGCATTTCTGTAGTGTTTATACCTGGACTTTGCTGATTTACATTGCCTGATGCTAAGGAGTGCACCCCTGGGCAGAAACATCATTAAAATATCAAGAGCTGCAATGAGGGGAAGGGATTTAGGAAGGGTGTGCTGCGCATTTGTCATCTCTTTTGAGCTGTGCTGTGCTCGAGTTGAACTGTGAAGATCTGAATAATTTCCTCAGAAAGTTATGGTCCCTCTGTATGGCACTGAAACACTGAAGATCGGTGAATATTTAATGAAAACATTTCTTCTGCAGCCATGTCCTTGCACAAGTCACTCAAGCCTTGCTGAGTGTGCCGAGCGGTCAGATGCAATATTCTGCGCCTTCAGGATTCCTTCAGTGTTTCTGATCTCAAGAAAAATAACTCTTTTAAAAGCTCTTTAAAAATCACAACTGAATCATTGAAAGCAGGAACAATAAGCTGTGTTTGTGATATGTAGATAAGTGTTGCAAGTCTGTGTGCTTATATATGCAATACAGATATAGGTAAATAAAATTGAGGCCAACTGTAGGCAGCAGGAGAAAAGCTGGGACCGAGTGGAGTCAAGTACAGTCCAAGTCAATGTTGCGGAGAGTTCCTGTAATCTCTTAATGTGTTTCCCTCGTTGCTTAGCACCTCCAAAGCAAGTCAGTGTTGAAAAACAGCTGAAAGGCTGGTTTGGGTTTTGGTTTTGTAGTGGGGATTCAACAGCAAAAACTTACAGTTAAAAAAGAAAGGTGTAGCAAATTCCAGTATCAGTAAGCTTCGCTGCTCTCCATGAAGGGAGATTCCATCTGCCTGCGTGCAAGGACGTGTGCCTAACCCCACTTCATACACCTTATGGCTTTAGTGAACTTCTGGGCACTTACCTGGTCGGTTTTAAAGGGCAGGTAGATACAGTGGGTAGGGTGAGAACAAAAATGTTCTGCTTCACTGCTCGTAATGTGATTAATCTTTGACACTTTGGTGACTCCTTAACAGAATATTGTCTGCCTTGAGAGTCTCCTATTTAATAAAATGGCTAGAGTGAGGTTAGCAGGACTTCCTTCGTGATGGTAGTTTACTAACCAGCACTCTAATCGCGTGATAATACCTGCAGCAATTGACATTACTGCTTTACCTGGAGACAGGCTTGGTGATGTGCTGTCTTGTTATTGGCTTTGCTTCTCCAGAGAGCTTTAAATTTGGCTGAATCTCTGTTTATTTTGCCACTTAAATGGTTTTCCCCAAACACTCGCTTCCCTGACAATTGTTCTTACTCATATCTGTCATCCAAGGATTTTAGAACATTTGAAGATAAATCTCCTGGTGGTTTTCTTTTCTTGTTCTTTATCCTTTTTACCTCTTTCAAGCTGTTGCTATCAATACTGATTTTAGTATCTGTCAATTTAATTTCTTTGCTGCCTGTACCATGCATAACAGCTTACTATAGTGTACATGCAGTGATGTGTTACATTTTTAACCAGCTAGAAGTTTACCTGTCTGGAACCACAAGTCTGATTAATATTGTTGTTAAAATAATGTCTTCATGATATAAAGCCAAGAGGCACTAGAAGTGCAAGAGCTTAGTAGCAGTGCTCCAGGCAAGAGATAATGGTGCTCATGCTGGAGAGGCAAAGGGCTCCCAGGGAATAAAGAGGCAAATCAGGTCAGTGAAGTCAGAGCAAGTATTTGTCAGTGCACCTTCAGCTTACAGCGCTTGTGACAGCAACACGCTTGTGATGATGGCTCTGATTCACATCCAGTTTGCCAGATGTTAAGGTGTGGACCAGACTGTGGGCTGCCTGAAGGCGGTGGGATGCAAACCAGAATAACCTCTGACCATAATAATACAACAGCATTTGGGATTTTTGCATCAAGTCCCCATGTTGGACATGTAATGCAATGTCTGTCTAAGCAGTCTGTGGATGATGAAAGAGCTTGTGCATGTTAGAGATGAGCAGGTTAAGCTTCAAAAGATAGGAGGTTGAGACAGGAGCAGACGAAGACAAAATACGATCAGCTTATACCTCCTTACAAAAGGTTAGCCACAGGAAAAATACAAACCTTGGTGGATAAGTTAAACATGACTTAAGGCTGTTGTCAGCCACTTGGTGAAACTGTACTCCTAGAACAGCTGCTGCTGAAGAGAGCTTGTTTGCTTCCCATACCTCTGAGTGAACCTTTTCACATGCTCTTGATAGCTCTCTTTGAAAGACTTCTTCTGAGCCCATCTGCCATTGTGCCTGTTTGCAAAGACGGGGGAGGGAGGGCCCCGTGGGAAAGGTGGCAGCGCTGTTTTAGCAAGCAAAATGTAAAAACAGTTTTCTTTTTGTTAATCAGTAAAAAAAAGAAGTATCATCATGACTAACAGTCCGATTACAGAGACAAAATTATGTCTGTTACCCTTCCTTGACCATCTTTCTGCAAATTGTCAGTGCCTTTTTCTTCCCTCCAGCAGTCTTTAGGTCAGTCCAAGAGGGGAAAATATCTGCAGGTGAAAACTGAGACTTCTCAGTATTTGGTGGAAAGAGAGAGCAAATATATGTGGGCAAAAGATACATTAGAAGGTTGCCGCAGGAATTACTTAATAACACATGCAATGGGAGTATTTTGATTTGTTTTAAAGGACTTTGAAGGTGTTCATAGCTCTGGGGATCATCATTACTGAGTTCTGCATCAGCAAGAAGAAAAAAGTTCATCCTAATGCAAAAGTCTGTTTTGTGAGATTATACTTTACTGGTACCTGGAGACTGGAGCAAAGACAAGGATGACATTACTACTCCAAGACAAAGGGCAGAGGGCATCTGGAGACAGAGTTGAGATCTAAAACTGTACTTTTGAGAGATGAGACACTGGACTTGCTGCATTTTAGAAAAGGAAATATGGAGCATCTGAGGGACTGCAGGGGCCAGGGGGCTGTGTGCATTGGCAGTGTCGTGTGGAAGTGGGAGAGAATGTGCCACCACACAGATAGAAAGGGAGCTTGCAAGGTTTTGGTTTTGTGGAATGACATGGATGAAATCCATGGGCTGCTCCTCCTTTCCTGAGCTACTTTATCTTCCACAGCAGTAATCCTTTTAGAAATGCTTCTCTTGCAGAGCCCCATTTTCAGTATGCAATAGGAATGATAAAATAAGCTAAGGGGAAGTGCTGTGCTGGGCATTGCTCATGTTTGCCTGACATCAGCCATAAACAGCCAGAAAGCTGTGTTTGCATGGAAATTGCCCTTATGGCTTTGGTCGCTTTTAAAAATGTGTTCTTCAGAATCACCTGAAGAGTTCTTTATTCCAGGATTCTGTGCAGGATGCATCACAGCCTGGCGCTGGAGATCCAAACCCGCAGATCACTGCACATGATCTGAAAGAATTGCAAAATGGGGCTTTGCAAAAGTGTCTTTTGAAGCAATGTGGAATTTTCTAATTGCCTTCTGCTTGCTTCTACGTCCTTCAATTGTCTAAATAGCACCTTTGTAACAACAGTGCCATTCACTTGGCAATTTGTCTTTTCGTTCCTGATAATAAGCACGTTGGATACAAAAATAGCCATTCTCCTCCTGATCATCAAAGTTTAGCTGCATTTCAAAGGCTTTGGCAGATCTCCAGATAAGACATTACAGAGCAGCACAGGCAGGTATCAGTATTTCTTGCTTCTACATTTTGTGCTTTGAAATCTCTGCATTCCTTCTGACACGTTCAGAAATAATGAGCTATTGTTCCCCTAAACCACAGTTTGAAGTACGTCCAGATTGCATATTGCATTATTTTTGTATGGGAATGTATCTTCTGGAACAACAAAGACTAAGTATAGTGCAGGAAAGTTTTGTGTGTTTGGAGAAATGAAACACTTTCTGTCTCTGCAGTGGTCTGCACTGCACTGACTTAGCTCTACCTTAGTCAGGACACAGCCAAATTGTCTTGTGTCAGTTTGGAGCAGAAAGATTAGATTTGCACTTTGGTTTCTCCATAGAGCTGTGCCTGTGCAGGACTCGAGAGAGTGTATTACCCAGGGTACGAAAGCCCAAAGTTGAGAGACCTGTGCTGCATTTTGCAGAGTGAAAACCTGGCTATTGACTGAATCAATGGAAAAAAATGCCTCACAGTCTTATCTCAAGCTCTCTGTGGTCAAAGCGTGAGCCCTGTTCCCATAAATCAATTTGTTTAAAGCAGTGTGGTCCTGATCAAGAAAGCACCTGCCTTCTGGCTTCAGTGGGATGAGTTGTGCAGCTAAGGGCTCCCTGGCTGTTGGACTGTTGGAAATGCTGATAATCTGTTCATTGGAATTTCAGGCTTTGGGGTTTTGAGACAGCCTTGGCTTTTCTGTTGAACAAGCTTGGTGGGTGTGATAATCCTGACGAGCCCAGCAAGCAGGGCTGCAGAACTAGTACCAAGAACTGCACTTGCTTATTATAAGAATGCTGTGGAATATACTGGTGTCTTAATACTGCAAATGCAATTAAGGTTAAAAAAATGAATGTAGCTGATTTCTGATCATAAATCCATGCTTAATATACAGGAGATTTTAGAGCTGCCCATTTGAAGGATTAGAGAGCAGGCAGAAGCAGTGTTGTTTCTTTATCTTCAAGCCACATGCAAACGGTGGCATCCAAGGGCTGCTTTTGCTAAGCTCAATGTGACTTATCTCCTCATAGCAATATACATTGTTCTTCCCTTTAAAAAGATTCTGAGATTCAGCTTCCCCTCAACTGTTCTCTTTCTCCCCTTCTCAGTCTCCAGCTTATTTTTGTTTTCAACATGCAGGGGAAATGATTTGCTTCAAAGTATGTATCTTGTCATACCATAAACTCAAAGAGAGGACAGGGAAAGATGTCTGTGCTTGGCTGAGCTAATGAGGAAGTGACTCAGTCTGTGTCTAACATCTCCTCGCATCACAGAGAGTGTTTGACAAAGAAAAATGGGTTTTGCTTTAAATGCTTAGAGCCTCCACAATAACTGATCATAGTTTGTAGATTACAATAGGCTTAAAACAACAATAAACCATGAGCCTCACTGCCTGTTCTGTCTGCAGTTTATAAATACCAAATGCAGCTCAGAAACAAATCCTTAATTGGAATTGATGTGAAACATACTTTAGTGACAGTAAAATCTTAATTGAAGGAAGAGAGCAGAAATACAGACCTATAACCTTACCAGCCCTTCCTAGAGAAGGTTTGCAGGTCACCGGGGTGCAGTATGGGCAATCAGCTGCTACAAATGTTACCCTTGTATTTACTGAAGCAAGGTGGAGAAGCTGCTTGGTCCTGTGAAATGAAAAGATACTCAGTCTAGTACTTCACACCCGTGCTAATATTCAGCACCCAAACAGAACTGTGATGTGCTGTCATAGGTTGCATTAGAGACCATCCTTGACAATTTTTATTGGTATTCCATTTTTAATGCAATGGCCATGATTGGAAGGGCTCAAATAAGACCAGGTGTTTGGTTGTGGTCTTGTCCTCAGTCCCATTAGACAGTCTATTAGGGGAATTTAGTTTTTATCTGGAAAGTGAAATTATTGCTGCTACTTTGACTTTTTCTTAAATGTATACATCTTCTTGTCTACCAGCAAGTGTAATATTGTTCTCTAATATTTGGCATTCTAGTGTCCTGTAAAATGAAGTACAGAAAAAGTCATCTATCTAATTGCATAGCTACTGCTGTAATGTGTAGTGTACTAAATCACTTACACTGCTTGCTTAACTGAAGGAAAGCAGAAGATTTGTAAGGCTGGAAAACGGGCAAAAACATTGATATTGCCAGAAATTTCCATGCTGTTTTGCTTCCTTCCTCATTTTTTTTTTTTTTTTTTTTTTACCCTGTAGAATATGCTATGTGATATATATGCTGTAAATAAATGTCATGATTATTCTATGGCTGGAAAAAAATTTTTACTTCTAGCTATTTCTAAGGCAAGTTCCCTGTGGTTATTTCTTTGTCATGATATATCTGTCCTGTGCAATAAAAAGATGTGGTTCTAGACCACATTTATGAGCCTACTTGTGAGCTTAGGTGTAGTTTGGTCCTTTCATTTTGGTCCTTTCTGTTGTTCATGCTTGAGCAAATTGCTAGACTGTGACCCTAATTTGTAACCTTACACAATTTTTTTTTAACCAGTCTGGTTCTACTGGGGTCAAAGGTGAACCAAGAGTTAGAGAAATAGATGTTTGATTTGCTGTTGTTTTGTTAACCTCTTGTGAAACAATTTAAACTTTATCGAAACCATCTACTTGTGCACAAGCAGTGTAGGGATTTACTTTGCAGTTATACTAGCTTAAATTCAGCTCATGATGGCTTGTGAAACCTCCTGCTTCTTTATCGGACCCTGCAGAAGAAATTCTTGGCAAAAACTGAGTGTTTTGAATTGTTAAAAATGGACCTGCTTTAGTGAAGCAATTGGAAGTATCAGTTTTATGTTTTCACTCAGCTGAGGCTGCTGTGCTTGTCAGTGAGTGCACAAGTGTGACAGGGAACAGGGATTCTCTGCATTCTGTACAAAAATCAGATGTTATCCATCTTCTGTCATCATGACTCCTTAAAGACATTGTTCATTACTGTACTTTTCTTCTGCAACACTTACTCTGTGATCTAAACTTACTGCAACCATCTGTGAGCTCACAGCTTGGTAAATTAAGAGCAGAATAAACAAGAACTGTTGATAAGAGAGCAAATGTTTTGGCATGTGCAGGACAAGGATATAACTAATAACTCCCTTAATGGTGGGGTTTGGATTTGGTGACATTTAAAATAATGAGCCAGATGTCTCTGCACACTTACATTTTTGTAACCTCTGAGGGATAGGAAGAACCTGACTTTCTTCAGTGCTATTTTTATGTACGAAGAGAACTGGTGGCACCATCTTGAAACAAAGGAATGCATCAAGCTCTGGGCATCAATTTTCAGTGGAGATCCTGCAGTCTTTACAAGCCTTGCACATTTTAATAGTATCTTTGAGGTGCATTAAAATATACATGTAACTTTTGTTATAGGAAATAATTTTAATGCACATTTAATTTCCTGTGCTGGAAAGAAAGTGGTACGATGAGGGCTTGCAAATAGGGAAGTCAGGGAAATACTGGAGGTGAATTCAGGCTCAGTTACTGGCCTTGGTGCTGTTTTAAAAGTGCTCAAGGTCCAGCCCTCCGTTTTCTTCACTGACAAGGCAGAAAGGCAGCCATACTCAGCATACTCACTTTTTGTTTTGTGGTAAATTCCAGTAGTGTGTAACCCTTTGTTAGATCACCTGCTAGCAAAGCTAATCTACTTAGAGTCAGTTCCCAGTGTTGCCCTAATGTCCCACAGTCCCTGAGCTGCGCCACTGAATTTCATGTAGATCATCTATTCCCAGTGAAGAAGCTTATTATAGCCAAATTCCTATGGGGAGTCAAGAGGTTCTGATAACCCTCTGCAGCAGCAGCAGACAGATACTTTAACATATTGAAAAGTCATTGCAGTGAGTCTGTGTGCAAGCACCACTGCTATTTATAGCAGCAGTTCATTAACTCCAGCTTGAATGTGTGTGAAGTCCAGAGGCAGCCACGAAGGTTGTGCCTCGGGACAGGAAAGCAACCTGAGGCTGTGTCAAAGATGTGCACTGTGCACCACTGTGCACTGCAGAGCTGGTGTGAAGAACTGAAAGCTGCGCTTTCAATACCTTTAACTTCCATCGCAATTGTTATTTCTTACCCATCCTAAATTTGAGACTTGTAGCAACCTTCTGTGCAGACAGCAAGATCTGCTCTCATGTGCTTTGCCAAAGCAGGGGACAAGGCACCTGTGTGTGCTGCTCAGGTGTGCAAGGACAGATCTGGGGCACTGGCAACATATATGGTGATATTTGAACACCTCACAGAGACTCAGCAGCTCTGCATGAAATACCCTTGCACCCCTACACTGCTGGGAAGCTGCTTTGCATACAACTGGATGTCTTTAAATAAAATTAACTGAAATTAAGTAGGTAGTTCCTCATTAATTCTTTTGACTGTAATCCCATATCACAAGAGCACTATATTCTATCTGGCACAGGCTCCTCACAGGAGAGGCCAGAAATAAATTACTGTGCAATCTAAATTACCTTTAATTGCTTGAAAGACTGGCTCAGCTGTGCTGGGTTAAAGTCATTGCTGGAGAACTCAGAAAGTGGTGTGCTGGTTGGGGTTAGGGTTACTAGGGTTAGAGTTGTGGTTTGGGGCTTAGGCTTAGTGGGTTTGAGTTAGATTTAATATCATTAAAGTCAGGATTAGTGGTCTGGGCTGGTGTTAGGGTTAGGGTCAGGGTTTGGTTTCAGGTAAGGGTATAGGGTAAGGTTTAGACTTCGTACTTGGGATAGTGTTATGGGTTAGGGTTTAGGGTTAGGATTAGGCTTTGAATTACTTCTCATGAAATAAGAGCCTCAGGGAAATATTAAAGCTAATATTACCATGATCAGTAGACTTTGGAAGTTTTCCATCTCTCTTCTTTATAATACCTGGATTCTTGCCTATCACTGTGGCTCTGCTGTGGTTAAGTGAGTATGTCACCCCTTCATATAGATCCAGCTTCCCACTCCCTGTGTAGGTAACATTTGTCCCCTACATCCACTCTGTTCCTGCATGTTCTATCATAATGGCCTCCACTTGTCTTTCTGTCTTTATTTTCTCAATAGTTTAAACAACCAATCTTCCTGTAGCATGTTTTGGAAGCCAGCACCTTTTTTCATACATTGTTGTTTGAACTGAAGCAGATGTCTTTAAGGAAACAAAATGCTATTAAATACAAATTAAAGACATTCTTTGTACCTCAGCACTTACCTGAGAACACAGGTGCTTGTATCTTTCAGTGGTAAGAATTGTCTGTATGTGGGTAAGCACAGAAGCAATTTCCTGTCCATTCTGTTTCTCAGCATGTAGCTTCGACAGTGACCACTCCATTCTCAGATTTAGAAACACTTTTCAAGATTACTCATTTAAGGGTGAAATTATGTAGTGCTTATCTGAACTATTTATTCAAATTACTTTGGAAGTCTCTGGAGGTTTTAGCCTCTTTATTTCTGTAGACACTTTGCAAGGAAGAAAGCATTTCTAGTCTCACACAGCGAAGGATAAAATCTCTGCTGGCTTAGCTACATAATTTTTTCGTCTATCCGGGGGAGAAAACACCATTTAGAGTGTGGACAGCATTGGTTTGCACTCTAGATGTTTCCTTGTTGAGGCACTTTCTGAGACTGGTGGTGATAGAAGACATTTGTCCTGTGGTGCATGTTCAGTGACCCATGTGCAATGTCTTCATTTTTCAGATAAAGGTTTTCAGAGCCGTGCTTCTAGAAAACAAGTGGTTTTTTCACTGTTGGCATTTATAGGAACAGAAAAGATAATAACATGTGGTTTAGCAAAAATTCTGAGCACATCAAAGACAGAGAATTGCAAAGATTGCAGAACTTTATTACTAGAGCTTCAGGGGGCTTGGTAGAAGATACTTGTGTGTTGCATGGTCCAAAATGTTGCTTAGCCACGCGTTGGATTTGTAGTCCCAAAACTGAGTTCAAGTTGATCAAAACCTTTGTAATTTCCTAGATAAAGTAGGTTTCATCTGCAGATTTACAAGAAAACCTTTACACACACCAGTTTCAGGCTTTGTTACTATGTTTTTTACAAGGTTTTGCTATAACCTCCATGCTTCAGTGCTTGATTGCTCCTGGAGTGGATATTGACTTTCTGTTGAGACAAACGTGGAGAGCTGATATGTTTTGTTTAACATCTAACAGCTCCTGGGGCAGCCTCAGGTTCACACCCACATTGAAAGAGGTGGGAAAGAACTAAGAAGCAAGATGGAAGGGAAAAACCACTGATGAGCATCTGTAAAAAAAAAACCACAGCAATTCTTGTTCAGTAAATTCAAATCTGTCTCTGAAAAGGTGATTTCAAAGTTTCTAAAAACCTTCCTGTATTGAGGTCAAGAAAGAAAAGAATCCCATTCACAATAGAAGACTGATCAATGAGAAATCCAAATAGGGCAGTGATTTTGTTTATGATTGTATTTGATGGTGTCAGGACCACCTTTACTTAGAAGCCTGTGTTGTTTGTGTGAGTGAGCAAGCTTCCACAGGCTCTTTGTATGTCCCTGAGCAGCAAGAAGAGGCTGACAAAAGAAGAATGCCTTTTCTGTTTTTCTTCCTGTTTATCAGTTGGTTCATTTCTTATTATAAAAGATGAAAGGCAGGTTTAAGATTTGCAGATGAAGCTGGGTAAGCACTGGCCCTCTCCATTAGCCCTCACTTGTTCCTTCTCCTTTTGCTCAGGCCAGTCATACACACGCCATCTGTAACTTCTCTTTGTCTGCTGTTTTTTTGGTCTTGGCAATTGTTCCTTAGGACTATCTCTATGGCTGGCCTTTCTTGACTAGTCCAGCACAACTTCCTTCAGTTTCTCACCATTTTCAGCATTTTGCTGTACATCTGTGTACCAAATGCAGCTGCTAAGACAACATCTTAGGCAGTTCCATTGAACCTTGTTGCCACTCTGGATTCAGCTGTCACTTTACTTTCTTTCCCCTCTTCCATCAAATGCTGGATACCACCCAACTTATCATTCCACCAGGATGTCCTGTTCAGGGAGATCCTTGCTTCAGTTCAGCCTTTCCTTCCATTCCATCTCTCCTGTATGTTAGTGTGAGACACTTACTTGAAAATGTTCCATGGTACCATTTCTACACAAGCCCACCATGGCAGCATCAGTAAAATGACTCAAAATATCTCTGCTGACAAAAGTGGAAGAAACTTTGCACTAAGCCACTAAGCTTTCACAGAGCAGTCTTGTTTCTTGTTGCCTCAACTTGCTGGTTGCTTGGTTTTATTTATTTATTTATCATTATTTAACTGGAAGTTATTTGGGAGAAAGAGAGATTTTTGCTTTATCCCATTTTCTAGAGCACCCAACAAGCTGTGATAACTGCCGTGCCTAGAGGTCCTTCAGGGTGTTAAAACCTATAAATAACTTGCAAGTCTTTGAAAGAGAAAAAGGAGCAGCTCAGTTTTCATGTGTTTCTCCTCCAGTAGTCCCACCTCTAATTTCAGGCTATTAAAATTCAGTGTGGTTAATTCCATAGGAATTAGATTAAATGTTTTGTGCCTGCAGAACAAGCTAGATTAAATAATACTGCCATGTGCCAATAAGTTTTTATCTTCCAGGATTCTACCCACAAAATATTGCATTAGAAAATCAAGGCAGTTGCTAGGGTTTCAAGCATATCAATTTGGAAGTATTTTGACTCTGACAGACCTCAGGAAAAAAGAGCCTGAAATTATTCTCTGCATTCCATTCTCATCAAATTAATTCCATTTGAGAAAGTGCATCTGTAGAGCTTCATTAGCATTACTTCCAAACCCAGTTACCAGCACCATTGCTGGTTCTTGAATGATGGAGTTATTGAATTCTTTACAAGATGAGGTTATCTGGAGCCCTGAGGATAGAATTCTGAGAGTTTATTACTGTGATAGAATTTGAATGGATTACTTACAGTTGCAAGCCTGTTTATTTATATATATAGTTATGACACCTTATATAAATTTACAAATAAGGACAGAGTAGTACAAGTTTCTTAGGAAGGGATTTCAATACCCACTGTGCTCAAGCTAAGTTTCTCAGAGCCTTCTGTATGATTTTAGCAAATTGACTAATATGATTGGGGTTTTCACAGTCCTGAAGGTGACTCCGAGTCTTGGTTGCAGTTTCTGTTTTGCATAAACATTCTGCCTTTCCATCACCTTAGACTGACTCTCCATTAGTTGTTAGTTGTTCTCATTTATGGGTTTTGATATAATACTAACAGCTTACATAGCAGGTAAAACAACTTGTGTAGAGGACCTTAATTGCACAACAAGCCGAGCTTCTTGGCCGAGCTGAGGGAATTTTATATAAGGCAAATTTGAATTGAAGTAGTTCTGGCCATGCACAGAATTCATTAGCTGTTTAAAAATCATAGTATTTTTAGCTAAACTGCTGTGGCTTTGAATATTGATAAGGCTGTAGACACAAGTGATGTATGAGCAACACCGCTGGGATGAGGAAAGAATGGCTTAACCTGTTCTGTCTTCTGTGTTTTCTTGATCACAGAATCTGGATTAATGCCTGTAAAGAGAAATGAGGATTTACCATTGGTACAGGAAACAAAAGTGTTCTTTGCTCATAAGAGACTGGTTATGCACTGTCCTTGAACTGCATCTACTCTAACCACAAAACTGACACCAGTCTGCATCCAGTAACTGGGGACTTGCTGGGAGCAATATCCTGCTGCCCATTAGAGCAACATAGCTGTCTGTCAGCAGCAAAGCAAGCACAGCACTTGGAGCACCCAAGCTTCTGTAGCGCATCACCTGGATGCCATTATGTAACACTGATGTCTACACAGAAGCAGTAAAACTTTGAGTTATATTTTGTTTTTCTTAGCTAGACACATAGGCAGCATCTACTAGCCTGCCCCTCCTCTTTATTGATCTGTATTGCACTGCATGAAATAGGCCAAGCTGTCACCAAAGGCACCTGGGCTGGCTCCAGCAAGATGATGAAGCAATAGGTTAAATTTAATTGATGTGGGTATTATTCTAAATGGCTAAATATGGCCTGATGTGGCAGTGGAAGTGTACCTTTTATCTTTGTGTTCCTGGGTCTGAGGCTGTGACACTCTAGGCTGCATCATTTACTCAGACTTACTCTGTATTTCTGATACTATAGTGCTCTAATATCTTGCTGTATGCCACTGTCATCTCAGCTGCAAGACTAATGCAAGAATTCATCTTGGCTGTGTTGCCCTTACATCCTTTGCACAAGGCACAAATATTTACCAGACTAGAGCTAGAAAGAGCAGTCACTGAGTAATGCATGTGAAAAATGATCTGTGAATGCAGACCTCGACTGACTGGAAATGAAACACTGTGATAAACCATCAGGAGGCAGAGGCAGAAGGACTCACATTATGGCCCTTGGGGCATGTGGAGAGCAGACTGTTGCACCAGTGTGCAGGGAAGGTAAGCTACAGTTCTGCTGGAGGACAAGGGGTCTTGTATGTGTGGATGACTGTTATGATGTTCAGCATGGTGTCTCAGAAGGTTGAAGCATTCAACAGTTTTTTTTATGCCTGTGCTTTTTCTACGTGCTGTGTGGGCTCAGGACACAATAGATGACCCCAGCTGGGAACTTCTGCTCTCTGTTGTTTTTCTGAAAGTTGGGTTTTGCTCTACAAAGTGTTATTTGACACATGTGCCACCCGTGGATCCATCCTGGAGCTGCTGAAGGTTTGCAGGAGTTAGTGCACAACAAAGGCAGGAGCTCAGGATAGTCAAAGTTCAGTGTTGTGTGAAAGGAGCTTTGTAGCTGTGCAGAGCTGTCTTGGTTAAACCTTTGGGAAGAATGCTTTGATTCCCAGCATGTTGTGGCAAGTTTTGGAAGGTTTGCAAAGTTTCGTTGTGGGATGTTTGAGGGGACAAAAGCTCCAGATGTTATGTGTGCTGCTTGGGGAACCTTGGCCCTCAAAGTGTGCGAGACCTCTGGGAGGCTTTGTGAAAAGGTTTGTGAGCTTTACTCACTGCTGGTGCAAAGGAGTTCCAGCCCCTGAGTTTTACTAATTTCTGCCAGAAGTTTAATGTTGCTGTGAGTATCATAAATTATGGAGAAAAGCACGTGTCCATAAAAAGACCTCTTCCAAAGCACTGGACTCCTGCAGGTCCAGGCTGCTGTGGTACAGCCTGCCCCAGCCAGAGGAGTGACCGGGCAATGACAGTTCTTGCTCCTGAGAAAGGGGAGGTTCGTGAAGGGTGACCTTTCGGCCCTTCAGATATTCCATAAATGTGCTCTCCTGAGGTGCTGTTATTGAGCTACAGGCATCAGAACTTGTTCTCCTGCTGGCTCTACAGCTCTTGCTCATTGATGGCTGAGAGCAATCGACACAATTCCTCCCAGGCTGCAGCTCTGGAAAGGTCATGCACACCCTGGCAAAGGCTGTCACTCCCCTTTTAAGAACAGTAGGAATGAAATCTTATCAGTAACTATGACCAACAAAGCTACAGGAGATGTTTTGCAGCTTAATATGCTCTTACAGATTAGAGTCACTGGGGAAACTTTTGAAGAAAGAAACAAGAAAAGTAAATAAAAAGCTCTTTAAGGCTCAAGTCTTTTAACAATACAGTCTGTCAGTCCAGACTCTTCTGAATAATGTATTGTGGATTGCTCTGGAGCTTTGCTGAAGGGAAACACTGAAAGACTTTGATGAGACTCACCAAATTTAATTTTTTCTTGTTCCTTTTTCCAAGTGAAAAATTAGGCACCCTCACCTCCCAGAGAAACCCCCAAACAACTAAACCACCCAAACCCCATGCCAGCTCGTGGCAATTTTACAAGGAACTGATTTTGTCGCTGTGGATCTTCTCAATGAATAAGAAAGAACATATCCTATATTGTGTGTGCTGGTGTGCTCAGTGCAAATGTGGCTTTGAAACAGAGTTCAGGAATTTTACAAGCAGTGTTTTTTTTTCCCTTGGGATGCTGCATTGCCAGTGCTGCTGGAGCTGGGAGCACCAGCTGCCTGTGAAATACTTGTGGAAGTGATGGGTTGATTGCAACAGGGAGCTGGCAGGCATTCGGAGGGAAGAGAGAGGGAGTAAGAATGACAGGGAGTTGTGAATGTATGTGCTGTGGATAAAAGGTTCTAGAGCCAACTCAACAAGTTCATGATTTTCTTAGGGAGCAGATTGTGTAGTATGAACTCAGAGTTTCACCTGTTTAAGGCTTTGTGGCAAGACACTGTCACTACGGCAGGAAATGAAGTGTTCATTGGCAGCCCTGGTACTGCATTGAGTAGGACATTTCTGTTCCCTATGTGATATCCAAGCATCTGCTTTGCATTCAGGGAGTGACTTTTCAGTGTTGTAATGGGAGTGAGCACCTCTAAAATTGCTTGGAGTGAAGAAAGTACCCAAGATTAGTTTAACTGAAATTCATCAGCCACGTGCCTTGTGTAAGCCACAGGCACCAAGTGCTTCAGAATGGCTAAAAATCTGCTGCAGCAGCACTAAGCATATGTTAGTTACTTTTGTGTTCATCGTAAATAGGTATGTTCTTAAAAACAGATTCTGTTCCTCAGCTGAAGAAGGTACCTGAAAAGAAATGAAGCTGAACTATGTGACGCCTCTCTTTATTCTCACTGTACTCTGAAGAGTCACGATTGCATGTGAAAGAATTGGACACACATCTAAGCAATGGTTAGGTTAGTCTGATTTCACTTGGTTGGATTTGTCTAGGGTACATTGTTAATAACAGGACATTTTGCTTGCCTTGAAAACCATGCTGTAAAGCCCTTCCTAATTCTGGAGAACCCAGCTCATAACTTCTAAAGGCATATTTGAGAGCTGGTGAAGCTAGGTGCAAGTATAAGCCATTTCTGATGCTGGTGCTGAGCACTTTGAAAGTCCTGCTGAAATATAGAAGCTGGAGCAGACCTGGAGGTCAGGTTTTAAATTCAGCCCTTTTCACTTGTCCAGTGAGTCTGGGTTTTCATGCAGTGCACCATGTGAATAGTTATCTGTAGAATGAAGAGAGAGAAGGAGGTTGATTGATTTCCTTCTATGGCCCCAAGGCCAGAGTGTGTGAGATGAGGTGCTGCCACCGAGGTTGTGCACGGTGAAGTTGATGGAAGGCAAGAGCAAATGTTGATAGCAATGGTGTCTGTTGCAGCCATAAAGGCCTCTGCAGCATCCTTGCTCTCTAGCTCAGTGCCTGTGTTACAAAGCCCTCGATTCCTCATGGTCGTTTGTGCCTTAATGAAAATGTGAGGCTTCTGAAACCATAGAAAAATTCAAATGGCAGCTTGGTACTTATGGTAATAAACTGCTGCTAGATTCCTTCTATAAAGCAGCTAAAATGGTGTTTTGGAGTGGCCACATTCAGAGCCCCACAGCGTCTGCAAAGCTCTGCCAGGCTGTCTCTCCCTGCTGCCGTAGCAACAGAGAGCCAGGAGCAGGAGCTGCAAACTTTAAAATATGGCTTTTCAGCCAGAAAGCCTTCTTCTGCAGTACTGAAACCTTTCCCTGCATTTCAAGTGAGTGGGAGATTGTTTCCCCAGTCATAAGTCTCACTCTAAATGCTATAGCAACCAAAATTAGCCCATACATCATTCTAGTAGTAGTTTTCAAAGAAGTCTTCACAGGATCAATTCAGACCATGCAAAGTGATAAGATTTTGAGCCTAGTCACTAAGAACCGGAGCATCATGAATGTAGTACAGGATGAAAGGGACATGGGGGGCAGGGAACAGTGCTGCAGCACGGTTGGAAGAACATGAAGAGGGACATAGCTGTTGGCAATGTTTCACCTTTCAGTTTGCATGATAGTGACTTGACATAATGGTACTTTTTCATGTGTTTCTTTCCATCAGAACTGCATTTTCTTTCCCCTTATTGCCTTCCCAGAGGGAAATCACAGCATTGGTTTGGGTTAGAAGAGCCCTTTAAAGATCATCTAGTCCAATCCCCCTCCCGCGGAGGAGGCTGTTAGGAGGAGAAGCTCTATAAATACAGGAGTCTATCTGCCTAGAACCCTTGATGGTTATTGCATATGATGATTTTCAGTAACAGAAAATCAGATTTCTCAACAAGGCTGCACACACTGTTTCAAAGCAGGTGTGTAAGTGGTGCTGCCCCTCTACCTCAGACCTGCTCTGCAGATGGTAGGGCTTGTGCAGGAGAAAACAAGGTACGTGAGTTCTGCCTGTCCTATGTGTTGAGGTGACTACCTAATAAGCATTGGGAAGGTCACAGCAAATTTGCAGAAGACAGTGGAGTGCTCTGGTGTGGGTAGGGAGATAATCTGACCTGAATTAGCCCTTCCTAATGAGGTATGAGCAGTCTAGAAAATTTGAGAGGATTTTGCACGCCTGTAAGGTGGTTGTTGGGCGTCGGGCGGGAACTGCCTACAGTCTAAACAAATTCAGTCCTTACACTGAAGTGCTAGCAGCAGTGAACCTCTGTATGTTGTATACTTGAGCAGATTTTGTGGGTGACCAGGGCAGTGGTGATGAACACTGGCATGATGTTGTTAGAGCACTGAAGTTCATATTCTGGTTTTGGATGTCAGGTGATGACTCTGTGTCGAAGCAGGCTGCTGGAGAACAGAGGCGGTTAAGATGCTCATGTGAACCTTGCTAGGAACTGCCTTTGCCTCAGATCTCGATTCCAGAGACACCTGGATTTGACCTGAAAAGATGGAAAATCCCTGCTTTCTAAAGATTCATGACAGGCATGGAGTTTAAATTTCCACTTCTTGTATGAATCTATTTGGCTTTTATTACCAGTTGTTTGAGTGTACCGGTGTCCTTGCACCAGTCATGTGAGTGTTTCAATGCACTCCTCTCCTCTGTATGGAAGAGATTTGGATATTTTCTCCCTGACAAGGTGCACCATGGCCCTGTCACCTTCTGTTTTTGCTTATGATGGACAAAACCAGATTGAGCTCCTCAGTGTGAGGCAGCACTGTGTGTAATGGCAGCTAGTTGTGCCAGCAGGAAATCTTGCACTGAAAAATGTCAGTGCCAGGAGAGAGGGAAGTTTCATGCATTTGTGTTAGACCAGTGCATCCCAAGCATCTCATGATTTGCATTCATGCAAATGCCTTGCTTGTAAATAATCTTTGAAAGAGCAGGATACACCACGGCACTTGCTTGAGCGGCAGGCTGACAACTGCTGCGTTAGCTGACGAATGTGACACAGATCAGTGCGTGATGCGAGGACATGAGCAGCCGGTTTACTTCTGCACGTGCACAGAATGAGTCTGTCTTTTAGTCATATGACAGCAGGGATGACAAAATCTAATGAGAGAGGTCAGTTCATGAGCAACTATGGATTAGTGGTGGATAAATACAGAAATATGGTGCTTGTCTAGGTGTGACTGGATTGTAAAGAGACTATTCAAAATGAGACGAGGCCCCTGGCAATACAGGTTTGTCCTCTGCTAGCTCATTGCTATCCTGCTCAAGTAGATACCTAGCTGCAGTTTCATGACTACAGTTATGTTTAAACAAGAAACATGTCTCAGTTAATTTGTATTTAGTTTGGGGTTTGAAATAAAATAATGCTTATGGTGTGTATTATGTATTTTTGATGATAAGGAGCACCCCAAACTTGGATTTGGGCTCCTTAGACTAGGTAAGAATGCTATGAAATACTGTGTGCAGGCAGAGCCAGCCAGACCACGTTTACAGGTGAAAATTAGGGACAGGAAGGAGTGAGCTTGCACTTTTTCCTCTTTCTACAGGCAAAGTGACATTCTGGATAGTAAGATGTAATCATATCTGTTCTTCCAGACAGGTTTCTTGAGGATGGCTGGCGAATTGAGGCCAGGGACTGTCTCTGTGGTTTCTCTGTTACCTGTGAAAATGATCAGTTGTTTAGTTGTTTATCTTAGGAATGCAAACATTTGGAGTTGTTTGTTATGTGTTAAAACTGCAGCGAGGATGAAAAATCTCAATGGTAAGGCTTAAAAACATTCCAAAGGAAAAATGTACTCTCAGCAATATCTGGAAACTGTCCTTTGGAGCCAATTATCATAACTATTAATTGATAAGCTATGAAAGGCTCTCTTTGGGCAGAGAGAAGGGATAATATAGAAAATCTTTCCCTCTCCCTCTATGGCTTGTACACTAGACAGATCCATCATGGCACGGTCATTGCTGTAGTAACAGTTGCTAACAAAAACCAAGCTGCACAGTGAAAGATGTAAGGGAAGAATAAGTGAGAGAGCTTCCATAGTAATTTCTGAAGCATATGCTCTAAGTTCTGGATGTATAGAGTTGTAGCTGTTTGAAGCTGCATGTGATGTCCTCCCCAGACCTCACTGGAACTGGGTTAGGGCAGTGATCTGATTCCTGCTTCCACAAACAGAGATGGCAGAGAGTGGGCAGCTAGAAGGAAGCCTTTCCTCCCCTTGGAACTCAGAGTATTATTCACAGTGCTGCTGAGAGGAGTGAAGTAGCACAAGTCTCTTCCTCTTCTTTCTCCACGAGGAATGGATATGGTCTTTATGGACTCCAGGATTTTGTGAAGCGATGTGAGTGGAGCTTGCTGTTCCGAGGAGAAGATAAAATATTGCCAGCAGCTGCTGTTCCAGCGAGGATGTGTAAATACACTTGATAAGGGCTCACTGGATATATATGCCTTTAAATAAACAGCTGATAGGGAAGGCTGCAGAGATATACAAAGTTAAAGCCAAGTTAATCATAGCAGTAGGCTTTGCTGGGAGTACTAAATATTCCTGTTTATTGTTAGCATGTGCCTCACATTGTGCCATTCATCTTAATACAAATGTTGAAGCATCTGACATGGCATTACTCACCATGTATAAACTGTCAGAGCATGTCACTGTAAATCATTCATGCTGTTGCAACCTCATTAATTAATGGTAAAATAAAAAAACCCACAACTAAACAACAACACAAAAACCCCAATAACCAACCAAAAAAAACACCCAAACCAAAGCAAAAACCATACCCAAAACACCCCAGGTTTTTGTTCCTGAGAAACTAAGTTATGTATCATTAAACTAGGCATAGAGTGATAACCTAACAAAGTTCCCTGACTAGTTTTCTGTGTATCTGAACACGTGTACAATCTTTTGTGTATTATCTTCAAAGGCTGAGTTTTGTTACAGCATTTTCAGAGTTTAAAATGACACCTCTGTTAAAAAATGAATGAAATTTGTGTTCTTGGATCCTTGGGGGAAATCATGTCTGCAGTAGTAAGTGCTTCCAGTATTCCTCAGTTGTAGAGACTGTTCT
Source organism: Picus viridis (assembly GCA_033816785.1). Taxonomy (NCBI): domain Eukaryota; kingdom Metazoa; phylum Chordata; class Aves; order Piciformes; family Picidae; genus Picus; species Picus viridis. The sequence goes on from CM066594.1 coordinate 10,796,897, forward strand.
TCTCATATCACAAATCCCTAGGAAGAGGGAGTGTGTGTGAGAGGGAATGAGAGGTTTGTAGCACAACTTCTCTGCTGGCAGAAACTGTGATGCTGATGAAGTCTCTTTCCAGCAAGGGATTTTGTTGTGTCAGATATTTGTGTCTACAGGCTCCCTGGAGATCCCAGCAAGAAGGAGTAGGAGCTGGCTGTTTAGGTGTAGCTGAGAGTCAGGGGCAGAGCTGCTGTGCTTCATTTTGTAGTTGTCAGGTATAACTTCTCTTCCTTCCCCAACTAGGACTTCTGTGCACATGAAGCTCAAGTCAATTTGGCTATAGAAGGTCATCAAATGCTGGCTGATCTATCCGGTACCTATAATTAGAACTTAGAGGAAAGAATCTTGTGGAAGTACTAACAACCCTTGAGAAGCTAATTAAAGCTGAAATATGGAGCGTAGTAACACCCTCCAGGAGAAAAATCAATCACATTGTTGAATTGGAAGAAAAAGGTTCTCAACCTCAACTCAGATACCCTTTGTATTCTGAATTGCACAGCCTCTCTCTGAATCTATTTTGGTGGTGGTTGTTGGGTTTTGTTTTCTGAAAGAAGGAAAACTGGGTTATTTCTGCTTGTGTCACAAAAGCCAGATGTATCACAGATGTACAGCAGCAGTGGATCTGCCACATTTACAAAGTTAGATCAGTGCCAGTTCAGAGCATAGCCATGAGCACATGGGAGTGGAGAACAAGTAGCAGTGTGTGGTTAGACTGGCTCATCCTGTCTTAACTGTATTGCTTCTATCTGTAAAACAGAGTTCCTCCTGCCATTTGTTGTGAGCAACCAGCGGAGACAGGATGTGGACAGAGATCATGGGCTGGCCCGGGGCTGGAGGGCATCATCTGCTCCTTTGGAGCTGTGTTGGCACTGCTGCAGAGCAAGGAGCAATGCTACATGTTGTTTTAGTGTCCTCTGCTCCTTTGGAGCTGTTTCTGCACTGCTACAGAGTGAGGAGCAGTACTCCATGTTGTTTTCAGGCAAGAGAGTAGACTCAGCCCTTGGACACGTGGCTTTTTCAGAGGCTAGTGCAGTGGACCACATGCTAGCACAGATCTGTTCTCCCTGACACAGCAGAAGAAAGGAGCTGGGGACCAGAGCCCATAATCATTGTGCTGCTCCTCATGCAGCCTACTGTACAGGATCTGCGCCATGGGTGGGTAATCAGCTTGGCCACACAGGCCAAACTTGGTGCTCATTCAGGTGCGGCGTCTATTGATCCCACTGCCTCTGTGGAGGTCTCTGGAAGCAAGCCACTTTCTAGTACTCTGAGGATTCTGAAGCTAACAATTTTGCTTTGTTTCATTAGCTTGGCTGTAATGTAGCAGAGCTAATGCAGTCATATCCCAGTTATGGTACCAAGCAGCTTTAGCTGCTTATCTGCCATGGAAAGAACTACATTCACTTGTGCGATGAAAATTAAATGTGGAAATAATTCCCTTTTCCTTTTTGGAATATTACTGTGCTATTAAATAGGCTTAAGACCATTAAAGAGTAACGACATGAAGTTGCATGCATCATTATTTTAAAGGAGATTGAATGAAAATATACTGTCTATCTGTTCCAGCCCTTGCCTAATCCTCAGTTTAATAGAGATTTGTAAGGGCCATGATGAGCGTACGTTTAATAACGAAGCAAAGTCTTCAGTCTCTAAAGCAGGAGTTTTAGTATCTATGCTGTGGATGAAGTAAGCATAAAAGACACCAAAGGCCCTGTTTGCTCAGTTTCAGTAACATTAAAATTTCTCTGTTAAATAATATAGTTAAACCTAGAGAAATCAAATGCAAAGTAATAGTAAAACATCATGTTCTTTGCTCTCCGTTACTCTTTGTGTGGCAGCTGGTTACAGTCAACTGATTTCTGTAGTTAACTGTACTTTCAGCTCCATTGTCCTGGTCTGAGCAGATTTGGGCTGCTGTGCAGCACGTGGTGGCTTCCCTGTTTTACCAGCGGGGAGGTGAATCGTAGGAAGACTGAAGGCTTAGTCTTCTCTCCCAAATCCTGTGTGCCGACTCGGGGAACTGAATCTGGATCTTTAAAGCCTGTGGCCTGCATCCTACCACCTATTCTAAGATACTTTATTAGCTGAGCTTGGTCTCTCTGGTCTGGCTTAGATAAAAGGTCTCATCTGTTTGTCACAGTTGAATGGTTGACAAGATTAGGGCATGGGTTGTCATCTCTTACCACTGGTGTACTTGCCTTAGTTCAGAAACTGTGTGCATTTGTCTGAATCTTTATTCCACACAAGCTTCTTTATTCCGCACAAGGAAAAGACCTCAAAGATCCTTTAAGGCAACAGCCTCTTTTTGTGATGGAAGCCTGACAAACACTGCCATTCACACCTCATCTGATGCACTTCATGTACAAGACAAGAAGAGCTGCCTTGGAACTCAGTGAGGTTGAGGAAAATCGTAGCTGCCTTGACCCACAGCCCCTTGCCCCTGCAGATCTGCTGCGTCTCTAGCACTCTGGTTTACCCAGCTTGTCCTCTCCTGCAGGGGTCTGGGACACAGCTAAGAGCAGCTCCTGAGGGACATGGTAGCTCTCTGGGGATAAGCAGTGGGACATGTCCACAAAACTTTGTAAACTTCCTGCATGTACCTCTGTGTTGGCTGTCCTGGATTGTATTTCAGTAAACCTCCCTGGAGTCTCAGATCAAGCATGCCCTTAAAAATAATGCAGCTTACTTAGAGGGTCTGAAAACTTGATAGAAGTTACTTTTCTGCTTCTGACCTGAAAGAAAAGGGTGCACATGAATGTGTGCATGCACATGAACACACAGAGAGACCTCTGAAATGCTACAGATCAACTCACTGCCATGCCTGAACTTTCAAAAACGTGTAAAATCCACACTGTCAGCAGTTCTGCAAGCCATGGCTCAGCAGGCCCTTCCCTGTCACTTGCAGAGGAGTGGAAAATGCAGTCAGGGGCTGAAGCACCTGCAGGTCCCCTGGGCTGTGTGTCTGAGCCCTTGTGGGAGGAGGGAGCAAGGAGGGTTTGAGTTTTTCTAATACATTGCACTTCAAATTTGTTTTGCTTTAGAAGTAGAACGATTATATCAGTGGGAAAAAAAATAATCTTTACATCTTAGTTGCCTTCTTTCAAAACCAGGACTGAACTGGAATAAAAGATATTGCCAAATAACTGCAACACGTATGCAGAATGAAATATTCATAGAGGGAGGAAACTCAGCCTGTGTTTAATAAGAAAGAGATTGTGCGCTGTGATAGCAATTATGGATGCTCAGCTGTTGTGCATGTCTTCAAATCTTGGGTATAAATCCCAAATATATAATTAATGATCCCATCAATAATGCATTTCTAATTTTAAAATATGAAATGAAATCCCCTTGCTCATTTTTATAGGATGGCCCTTTAAGAGAAATCTTTCTCAGCCTTGAGTCTTACAATCAGACACAAAGGAAAGATCAAGAAGCTGGGATGTGTGGTAGATTGACAGGGAAGTTCCTATTTGGGAAATGCAAAGTATTTAATGTTTTTATAGGTCCCAGTTTTCCCTTAAAAAAAAAAAAAAAAAAAAAAGAGAAAGAAAAGGTGACTGCAAGATGAAAGCACCTAGGTAGCTCTGAAGACTGGTAATGGGATGCAATTTTATCTCTTTCAATCACCATTTCAGCTCTGGACAGGTTAAAACCAAAACCCCTTAAGGTTTGATTGCTGCTTGAAATTGGTGGGTTCAGACTGGGAGTAAAGCAGGTGCCCACTATATGAAAACCGCCCTTACAGGTGACTCTAAGTCAATGCTTTAGTGAGCTGGCTCAGATGGACAATGAGTCTAAGGCATATGAGAAGTGAATGCTGCCTTTATCTGGGGATAATTTCTGTCCTCCCTTGTCTTGATTTCATGTCAATCACGAGTCTTCATAATGTCCTAATTCACCAAGACATACAGGGGGCCATGTTGTCCTCCAGGGTCTGGTGTGAAGCTCTTCTTGGATGCTCACTGGTAAGGTGCTCAGCAGGTGGACCATGAAGGTGCAGTGTCAGTGAGTTGTCGTTGTTTCAAAACCGTTGCTCATGCTGTTCTTGGAAGAGATTGATGAGCACCAAGGGTTAAGAGTAGTTTACAATTCAGTGTAAAGCAAAACCAAATAGTGTCCCACTCTTCTTTTTTTTTTTGTTTTTCTTTTCCTTATTTTCTTTTTGTTTTTGTTTGTACTTTTACCTCACTCCTCTCCCTTACCATTTACATCTTGTAATATGTCAAAAAAGGTACAAACCCAGGGTGCAGAAGTCTTAATCAAAGCAGTCACCTTGATCACCTGATACCATTCTTTTCAAAATCAGAAGCACTGGCCAGTGTTCAGTTTAGAATCTGGATCACTGGTAGCTCAGGAAGAGGTATCTTCAAAGGTGCAAGGTAAAGGGACTGATACTCACAGCCAAAGTGCCCTTGAAGAATTGCACTTGCCTTCAGCTCATCTCTCAAACTGAATTTAAACAAACACCTCTCTTGGAGGGGAAAAAAAATGCAATCTTTAGCTGAAGTTATTTGTGGAGGTGAACACAAGCAAGAATGCAGCTGCTGGGGAAAACAATTTCCTCCTCCTCTCTTACCTAGCATAAGAATTCTTGCCAAGGTGAACAACTGACTAACAGAGGATCTGATCAATAAGTCTTTTGCCGCCCAGGAAGGTAGAAGACTGAACACAAGCTGCTCATTGTGTGATTATAAAAGGAAATGGATGTTGAAATTCACATTAATAGCTGCTTGGAGAACAGAGCCCCATTGCACTAGTGCATCGCACAAACAAATCCGAAGAAGGACAGTGTTTACTTTGGAATGTTTATCCTCTCATAGGGAGCCAAGGGGATGGGATTATGCCTTGAGAAGTTAGCCTTCAAAAACCCTAACATGCAGACCATGTCATCAAACACCCACTGGGCTGCTCATTGACTGTTAGTCATTCAGTGTTGACTCTCAACGCCAAACAAACTTATTTTCATCGTATCCCTTAATTTGTATTCATAGACATTAGCCTGGCATCTGTGAAAGGGAGATAAATGTGACAGACAGTATTGTGCCACCAGCCATCCCTCTCCTCAGATAGGATGTCACAGTGACATCATGCATGCCTGCTGGCATTGTGGGTGCAAAGAACCTCCCAGTCCAGCAAGCAGCCTTGGCAGCACAGCCTGCCACTTCCTGCCTTCAGACTGGCCACACATCACTAACACCTCCCAAAGTACACATTTTGCTGTGTGCTGGATGTGATGACAGGACATATGAAAATGAATAAAAAAATATCAAGCAGAAAGAAAATGTTTCCAGTGTGAGTGTACTTTTAGTAGTATATTTTTTCTTCTGTTCCTTACCCAAATCCATGAATTATGTGAATGCAAAATGAGTGTAAAATGAAATAGGAAGTGGAGGCAATATCTACTGTGTGGATGGAGAGGACAGGTGAAAGAAAAGGAGGTGATGAAAGAGGAATAACTGTTGCTACCCAGAGAAAAGTTGATTGGTTTCTTTCTGAGACAGGATAGTTTCATTGGGCAATGGATGACCTGACCTCATCTATCACCTCTGTCAAAAACCAAGGAAAAGGCAGGAGAAAATGAAAATCTTTACAAGAAATTAATTTAGCTACCACATTCTTAAGAAGAGGAGATACAATATCTTTTCAGATCAGAGAAATGTGGATTATTTTATAGTCTGGATTATTTATCACCTCCCCCCTCCCATTTTGAGCATTATGACTTTTCTTCTGGCAAGAAGTGGTCATGTACAGAAATGTTTGCAATGAGTTGAACGTTACATACCTCATAAGCACAGGCTAGAAAGGATAAGAAAATTTGAGAGATGGATGGTGTTTAGGACTTCAACTTCTTTCTTATACATCCTTTTACATTGTCTGGCTCAGTGTAAGAAATACAATAACTTGGCTGTGAATGATATTAAACTCCACATTTACTACTCCTAATTAAAGGAACTTGATATATCTCAGAATTCAAGTCATTATCAGAGCCTGTAATGGTGTTCACTAAAGAGGGCAAATTACAGATAAAGAGTGAAACATCAGATTTCATTGTTTCCAGCTATTCTACACCAGTTTTTGTATTGCATCACAAGTTTAGGAACAAGATCTAGCAGCCCAAGAAGCAATGACTTAGTTTCTTCTGTTAGGTTGGTACAAGTCACCTCTATAGAGCAGAAATACATCTGGAATTGCATCTTTGGTTTAGATCTTCAACTTTCTCTTTCTAGTATGGCTCAGCTTTCTGGCAGAATTCTCTCTGAAGTCAATGAAAATGCTGACTGTGTGAAGCCTTCAGTATGAGTCTTGAAGGAGTGCTCCTATTTTCCTTGGCACAAGTCTGTGACAGAACTTTGCATTCAGGATGTGTGCATTGCTCACAATCTCTTTGCAGGACTCCAAGTTTTGAGAGGCAAACCAATGGGACAGAAACCTAACAAAGAACAGAAGAGCAAGCAGTTTGCAAAGTGATGCTTAATGTCTTATGCTGCATATTTTTATGAGGTTGTATAGAGTACTGTGATCTTCTGTTTTGCATGCAAACAGTTCTGCTGAAGAGGGATGTGACTGCAGAACTCTTTCAGCTGTTGAAAGTTAAATTAAGCTGTTTGGTGGAAGAGAGGTAGAAATTGCCCATGGAAGGCTCTGATTTTAGTCCAGGTTACTTTAACTCCTGTTATACTGGAAACTTTGCCATAGTAATCAAAAAGACAGTGGCAATATATGAAAGAGACTGTGGTTTGTCAGGACATGGCTTCTAGTAATGCCCTGGTGTAATTTCTGCATGGTGCAGGATGAGATGCAAAGGAAGGAGCCCTGTTTCCTCCTAGCAAAGAGTGACAGCTGTTGCTCTCTCAGCATGTTGTGTGGCAGTGCTGTCTCCCTCAGTGATGAAATGGATTTGCTTGGTCTTTGTACTGGAGGACTGGACCAAATTCAATGCTAGGGACAGGCCTAAATGGCTTTCATTACTTCTGAATGCAAAGAAATAGGGTCAAGGCACAAGGAAAATCTTAGTTGAAGGATTTGTGTGTATATGTCTTAATTTTCATATGAGATGCTGAGTTAAGTTATATACTGTTTGATGCTACCTATACTCCACCAATACTCTTGTATAAGCTTTCCTGTTCTGAAACATTACTCAACACAGGCAGATGTTTCTGTGTGCTTCCATAAATGCCTTTCAGAAAGGCTGTGACTCTGCTGCTGCCATTGTGAATGACCTTGACTTTCCATTCCGTGTGCTCTAGCACTCAGGGTGGGACAGGTGAAGGTTGTGCTGTGTCTGAGAGCTGGGCTATCCCACTGGGTGGACTGTGACCCACCACTGCTCCTCACCAGGTTTGTGTGTATCTCTGTCCCTTTTCACAGGACTGTTTGTAACTGGCACGTGGACACCCAAGTGAATGCTCAGCACAGCTAGGATCCTCAGATTGTGGTAGAGTTAATGAATTCTCACAAAGCCTGACCTCTGCAGTTCAGAACAGGACATTCTTGTCTCCCTCCATGCATAGCTTTGCTGTTTGAAAGAAGCAGTGCTGTTACAAATGGGGGAAATGGGACTGCATGCACCCTAGTGACCACTGCCATGCTTCTCACCTTCCTGGCGCTGACAAGTGATTTCACAGCGAGATTAAGTCATTCTCTTGACAGAGTTATTTATACACTGTGTGACTCACCTACCTGAGAAACCACCTTTGTGGTGCCACTTGTGTGTCATTTCTTCCTCAAAATATTCATCCCATGTTGTTAGATCGGTAGTGGAATTCTTATGAGCACCAAACCAATGATGAAATGGGGGGTGTGTGGGTGTGTGGCAATTGCTTTATGTTAATCATAACCTGAAAAATTGACAAAATTGACTTGCTGTTTTTATTTTCCATCCTTGCATCAATAACAAAAAGCCTTCTGCTGCAGGAGGATTAAAACCAGAGTCTGTGTTTCCTCTTGAGCCTGAACTTCATTTTCCATCTGCAGAGTTGTTGTCTCTGTACAGTTATTTCAATGGCTGCTGTGAAATAGTTCCTAATTTCCAATAACAATGAAAAATCTGGATCAGCCCTTCCTTTGCCATGCATTACAAAGCTAATTTTTTTTGCATGAGGCACAGGTACAGCTTAATAAGATGTTCCTTGGCTTTGTGCAGTGGCTGTTTGCTCACAGGGGTGAGATTTTAGCTTGGCAGAATGCTTTCATTCTTCTAGGGAGAATTTGGGTCTGTAACTCTTTGCATACCCGACTTCACCCCAGATCTACTTGACCATGCTTATGTCTTTCTCTCCATTGATGTGATGTCCTTTTGCTGCATGTTTTCATTTGTATGCAGAAAGGCTTTCCCCACCTTGTTTTCCTTTTTTTTCCCACTGTGGGACTGTGGGAGAGTATTGCTCCTCTATCCTGGGGTCTATTTTATTCTCTAACAGTACCTGTTTTGCATTTCCTCGAGGCACTGAGCCATTCCAGTGGTGGGAGATAACCTTTTTTTTCTGCGTAGTGAGTTATGTGCATGAAAAGGCAGAATGTGTGGATTGGGTTTTAACCTTCCTTGCTTTTGGTTTTCACCTTTTCTTCAATCTTCTCACTGTCTTTTTAAACCTAGTTTCTAACTATTTTGTGGTGCTGGCATTGTTTTTGCTGTGAGATGGCTGAGTCTTAACTGTGTCAGATGTTTGCATGCTTGTTCCCTTAATCCAACCAAATTCATCTTTATGAATTCAAAATCATCTTTATTCATATTGTCCTTGTTTTAAATTTAAAATAGAAATCCCTTCCCAATGTAGCAGTGCATTCAAATCAGAATTCAGAATACTTATGGCCTGATTATGTTGATGGTATACTGTGCTCATATGTTCAGAGCCTCTTGGCTACACTGCTTGTTACTGGAAGGTAAAAGAGCCCTGAAAAATTATGGTGGGTACTGAACATTTTTTACCAGTACAAGTGACAATCCCAGTCTTCAGCTCAACTCTGTGGAGGCAGTGCATTTCTAAAGCAGATGACTGTTTGGAGATGCTCTTTTAGTTTGCTTCAAGCTTCTACCTTGCACTGCTCTGTTGCAGGTTCTTTGTGCAGACAGAATACAAATATTCACCAAAGTGATGAAAGTAAGATATGTAAGAGTGGAAATCCTGTGCCCAGAGTGATGGAATAGCGGTGGCTTGTGTGCAAGGGATGAAGTGATGGCCTAGTGCTGGGACTTCAGTTCCTTTCTTACCCTTTACCTTTGAATTGTATAAATGCTGTCCATGTGCAATGATGTTTTCTCTGCTGCACAGGAAATACTGAGAAACATGTTTCTGTGCTCTGGATTAGGTGTGCTGATCATGTCCTATGCCCTTGGGAAGGATGTCTGCTTCTCATGGTGACAGCATAGGTTCCAGTACATGCAGCCTCTGTTGGATGGCTGAAAGCAATAGCTGGAGCCAAGAAGAACAGAAGGGATGTTTTACCTTGGCTGGATAAAAGTGAAAAAGTCAGGCCAATTCTAATGCTTCACAGGTGGAAAACCACGAAATATTTGACAAGCTGAAAGCTCCATAGGATTTCAGTTACACAGACACTAATGTCAAATAAGCAATTACACAGAAGTCAAACTTCTCCTGTAAATTTGTAACACAGTAGAAGAACATTATGCATAATTGCATTACATATCATTTTAAGGATGAAGCTCATATTCCAGGCTCCATTAGCTTTCAGAGGCTCTGTAATATATCTGTTGAACACATCCTAAAAAGTGAGACAAGATTGTCATTGATTTTTTTTTCACAGGGAGAGATTTAGCGGACAATTGATGCCGTTCCAGTTAGATTTCTTTAAATACTTATTGTCTTAAATTCTGGTATCTCTATCCACAAGACCTTGTGTGACACCAGCCATGACTCTCAGTATGTTTTCTGACCTAGCTGAAATTCTCTTATGGCAGTGACGTGGGTGCTGAAGCAGAGAGCTGCAGTGACTCAGCTGTTGCAACTCCTAGGTGTCTGCTCTGCCCTGTTGCCAGAGGTTACAGCCTGTGTAGCAGAGATGCTAGAGGCAAGTCTATGCTTCTACCTTGCCTGACATTTTAATGTAAATGGCAGTTTAAATACCCCACACTACAAGCTGGAGTGCCTGAGGAACGGCCTATAGGAAAGCTGTCTGAATGCAATAGCAGCTTCAAATTCATTTAGTCTTCTGGGCTCCATTTTCCTTTTCTCCTGGCAGCTTCAGACCAAACACTGAGGTTGTTCTGTCTTTAACTTTACAAAACATCCCCATAGTGGTTACCATCTGTAGTCAGAAACTTACCTTGGTGATGTGACTTTCTCAGAGGCATTCTGAAGGGAGGGGATGAAGAAGATGACCCTGGGAAAAGAAGACTTTAAAGATCGGCTGGTCATTGTGGGTTTAGTGTCTGTAGAGTTGGTGGTTATCTTTTATATTGGAAGAATTTGTCAAGCAGCACTTCATGTTATTCCTTCTTGGGGGCATGCATTTAGCTGCTTTGCTCACTAACAATTGCTGGAGTGGAAAAAGTAGAACTGCCTGAAGGAAATACCTATTCTTCTGTAAATCAGGCTGTTATTTTCAGCAAGTCTGATACCAGGTTGCATATAAGGTTATTATTCTTCTATATTAGAAAAAGCTGCTGAAATGTGTGGTCTTAACTGACTCAGGGAGATTGTCATACTGATTGGAGATGGGGGTGCTGGGCTTTCTTTTTCCCAGTGTATGTTGTCCTTAAGGTAATGGTATTTCCATTAGACACGTAAGTTCCAAATTAGAAAGAGTCCTGTTTCTGGAACAGTGTTAAATGCACATAGTGCTGCCCTGAATCAATAGAACTAATCAATTCTTTCCATCTGTTTTGTTCTCTAATCTCTATTCTTCTGAATTGTTTTGCTTTGCTAACACTCTCACTGTGTCAATTTCAGTGTGCAGTTCTGGATTAGAAATGAGAGTCTCTGTGCTCCTTTCAGCTCTTCAGCTTTAGAAAACTGAAATTCTTTGATATTGTTCACCTTTAAAGTCCATTTCTTAATACCAATAACTCAATATAAATTACTGGCAAAATTAGCCTTCTGAATGGTGGTTCAGAGGCAGAAATTCAGTTCCGAAAGTAGAGGCATTGGTAGGAAAATGTGTAGGTTCAGGGTAGAAAAATGACTCACGTGAACTCAATGCAGAATTATGGTTTAATGAGAGACGTTCCACAATTGTTGTACAATTTCAAACCAATTGCTGCAGAGGGGACTAGTATTTCTGGTTACCATCACAGAGATGCACACCCAGTTTTCAGGTAAAGCCATGACCAACTTATAAAAGACGTAACACAGATAGCATAATGCAATACAAATTGCCTCATCATCGTGGATTGTTCTGTCTAGTGAAATGAAGCCATTGGCCTGTCTCCATTGCAGTACAGCACAGCAGGTGTTAATGTGAGGCACACAGTAATGTGATGCTTTCTGGTGTTGCAGCATGTTAATAATTATTGTATTGTTGTAACACTGATTTTTCTGGATCCATGCTGTGAGTACTGACCTGATCTTTTTCCCTCTCTGTCTCAATCACACTGTAAACAGAGGAACCACAGTCATTTGCAGGAGTGGATGTGATTCAATAGCAGCAAAAGCACGTTCTCCATTTGCTCTGTGCCAAAAGCTGTGTAAGAATCCCCCTGTAACAGGCTACATACTGACCCTTGTAAAATGCTGTTGTACAAGCACACTCATTATCAGCCCCTGTCAAAGAAACAAATGCTTTCTCTCCTCCCTGAGATGGAGTGCTCTGAATTACAAACACAAGAGAAATGGTGCAGTCATTTGCTGATTTAAGGTGTGGGAAGTCGATTCACACTTTACAGAACTAGCAGTGATGTCAGTCCACCAGCAGAAGCTTTGCAGCCCTCAGCTATGGGGATTCTTTTCACTGTATTTTGCACCAGCATTTCTGAAACAGACACACAGAATGCATACTTATTCCATGTAGGCCTTGTTATTGAAAGTGCATCTACAGTATTTGAAATGCCTCTTTGTTCTAGAGACAGGCAACTTCATAGATCCTGCCGATGGTCACTCTCCTATAATGGTAACACCTGCTGGCAACATGACACCAGGCTATCAAATACTTACCCTCTACTTGTACTGTTTTCTGCACAAGGCCAGTTTGACTTCTCTCTCCTTTGACTCCTTTATTAATACTTTGGCACTTTATGACACATTGAACCAGCCTGCTAACAGTGTTTGGGATTCTCCTGGAAGCTCATTTTGCTATGTACTAATTGTAGGGGTCTTGTTTATAGGGATGCACCAAGAATGTGAGTAGTTGGGTTACATTCTTCAGCCTGCTGTCTTGGCCATGGTATGAAGCTGAAAAAAGTGGATTTGGAAAGAAGGGGAGATTGAGAAGAAGCAAATGCCCTTTCCTAAGTGGCAGCACTCTGGTTTTCCTGTTTGGCTCGCAGTGCTCAGTTCTGCAGTCACAAAGCACAGCTTCTGAAATGTCAAGCACTTGCTCCTGACTGATGCTGTGCACTAAACATGGCAGTCATCCAGTCAGGCAGCCTCTGGAGTCTGCTTCCCTTCAGCTGCAACCAGGGCAAAGGTCCCTTCCAGCCACAACAGCTGATTATACCCAAGGGGAAAATGTTTCTTTCTTGAAGAGGTGAGGACTTGCTAGGAAATGTTTGCTCTGTTTCAGATAATGCACTCACATCTTAAAACTGCCCTTAAGGAGAGGTATAAGTCAATATTATTCCAGGCAGAATAAAAGGTAGAGTGTGTTAATAGAATAATAATGACAGAAGCACTGAAAGGCTGCCTAATCCCATGAGATTCCTTCGCTGCAGCAGGGCAGCAGCCATTAACCACTGGTCTCTATCAGGCTTTGTGCTGTTATGCTTTTGTGCAAGGTCCCCACCTGCCAAGCCACATGGCTGGTGTCCAGGCTGGTTGGTTGAGCTGCGCAGGTCCTGTGTCCTGTGCGCAGGTTCACAGGAGCTGGGGCTGAGCTGGTGAGCACTTGCTGTCCTGCTCTGAAGACCACTGTGGCCTCTGTGTGTGAGGGTGAACTGACTGACTTCAGCCACCCCTTGCACAGCCAGGCTCTGCGTAAGTCAGTGCCACGATGTGGTGTGCGCAGTGGGAATCTGTAATACGTGACTCAGTGAATGGCAAAAGGGGAAAAGTCTGAAAGAGTCTCAAGTTTGCCATAAATTGCATCTTTCTGCTGACTAAATTCTACATTCAAAAACTGTGAAGTAATGACAGGAAGAGAAATTCCAGTATGGAGAGCTCTGCTAATTGGGCTAATAAAACCTTCCAGCGACAATGACAGAAAAAAATCACAATGGAGTTGGATTTCTGCTGGCTCCTGGAACAAAATTCAAAGAAGAAAAGCTCCTCCCCACCCCCACCTCCCAGAAGTGTATTCTTTCACATCTTTATATTTTCCTATGCTTAATCCTTTATTTACAATAGTAATGCCAAGAGGTGCAGGAAGAAGTGAGTTTACAATTGCAACTCTGAGCTACTTTTCAGAAGAGTGCTAATAAGCAGACTGCTTTCAAGCAGGCCACTCAGTAGTTTCATCATGAGCTGTGTGTTCCTGGATGTTTGCTGGTCAGGTGTAAGGAGGATCTTGACAGTTTGTCAGGAGCAGAGAAAATTGAAAGCATAAATCATGCAAACCAGAAGTGGTTTAGCCATTGGACCTATGACATCTGCCGTGATGGTGATGGTCTCAGGACCAGAGTGGACACAGAGCTGTGGGAAGGGTAAGCCAGCTCCCTGTGAGGAGCATGTTGCCTTTCTTCTACAAGGGCAGAGCTCTGATATTTTTCGGATGGAAGACTTCATGACTAGATTATAATCTGCATGCACAGAGCTGCCTGGGCTGGTCTTTCTGCCTATATGCCTTTAATCCCCATTAATTGTTGCTCTTTCTGAAATGCTCTGGCTCAGTTTCCTGACTAGTGCTGACATCTGGGGAAATGCAGGGGCTGGTGGCATTCCTGCCTCTGTGTTGCCACTTTACCCCATGAGCAATGGTCTTGTTCCTCTGTTCTGAATTTTCCAAGGACAAGCTTTTGGGATGTTGCTGTATGAGTCTGCTTGGGTTTGGGAGCTATTGCTTGGCCAGAGAGACTTCATGGGATGGCTGGAGTGCTTGACCTCCTGAGCAGACCCTGCAGCAGCATGGTGTAGGACAAATTCTGGAAGCAAATGCATGCCCAGGGGAGAGCTCTGGGAATAGGTGCCAATGGGCAAGGGAAAATCAGATTGTTTCCAGGTAGACAGGGTCTGTAGTGACCACAAAGGATGCATCAGCCTGGGGAGCCACAGCAGGTGTGTTGGAAATCAAAGCTGGAAGGGAGGGCAGCTCTGCAAGGATGCAGTGGGTGGGAAGGGATGCAGGATTTGTTTTCCAATCAGAAGATTTGCATTTTGTATCTGAAAAGTTATGCTGTTCTTGTTCAGGATTTTGTCTTCTAATTAAACACTTTAGAGATGAAAGCCTTTGCATGCTTTTGGCATAGCCCCTGAAGGCTGCTATCCTGCAGCAGGGAGGTGCCCTGCTGAGCACTGCCCTTCTGGCTGTCTCCAAGGCTGCCTGCGCGGCTTCCTGTGCCCTATTGCTGTCTTTTCAGCTTCCCACCTGCATCCTCAGTGGACTTTGTTCCTAATCTTTCTGGCAGCTCAGACGTGAAAACCACTGCTAGAACCTGCCATGCCTCTTGCACTCTGCCCTTAACGTTATGAGCAGAGGATTTATGGATGTGCTTGGGCTGCTGCCATTTCCTGAGTGGACAGTAAGTCCTGGCCTTTCCTTCAGGAAACTCCAACAATCTTCTGCCAGGGTTTATCCCTGCTAGTGCTCAGAGCTGTTAGAGGAACAATCAGAGTTATTTGGTGTCCCAAGAAACAATTTTAGCACTGAAATATATTTTATTTGTGTTCAGTTTCTTTGACTTAGCCAAACTAGAGAGTGTGAATATCTAAGGAAATCTTTCCTTCTTGCTCAGTAAGTGTGGGGTTTCAAGAGGCTGAGATAGAATAAATATTCATGCAACTCTTCATTAAAAATGTCAATAGTGGTTGCAACCAAACCCACACTTTTCTCTGTTACTGCAACATGGTTCATCAATTCCTATTACTCTGTAAACAATATACATCATAAGGACTTAAGCAAAATGTAAAGTGATACTGATAGGAACAGAAGAGCAGGATTTTAATCTCTTTTTAAAACAAATATATATGGCTCCTGCTAAGAATGGCAAGGAAAAATGGACTGTTCTGGCTGTGTGGAAGTGGTAGGATTTCTGTATCAGGTCCTACAGAAGGCAGTCCCTGGAACATGTTCTGAAGCGGGCCAAAAGATGAGCGAGATCTTGCTTATGCTCAGGGTTTTCTGATGGGTGTCTCTGTGCCTCTTAGTTGGTCCTGTTGCTCCATGTGGCCACCTGTGATGATGTTGTGATAACCAGAAAAGGCTCCAGGCCTTTTCAGAGCCTGTGTAGTCCTGGAGAGCAATGAGTTGTGCTGCAGCAAAGGAAAATTTGGTTTGTAGGCAACCGAGTCACAGGCCAATTTTGGATCATCTGAAGAAGCAGTGGCAATGCTGGGTGGTAGGAATCCTGAGGAATCAGGTATTTCATAGTACCTCTGGGACCTCTTTCTGTCCGTGGCTCACAAATTTCTTGTTGTGACTTACTGAGGTCTCTTATTTGTGCACTTCACAGGGTTGCTATGGAATGTATTGGGCTGAGTGGTGAATGCAGAAAGCAGTTCCTTTCAAAGGAGAATGAAATGTGGGTTTCAGGGCTGTCTACAGATTTAAGGTATGCAAATTCAGTTTCCTAGAACATTTACCAAAAAATTTCCTGGACAAGTTCCTTCTCTGTACTTTGGGCTTAGAGAATTTTGCTTTCTAGCTCCTGGTTTCACAGTGGTTATATGAGAGCGCCAAGAAGAGAGAAAGCCATGTCTGACAGCTCTCCCAGTTTTCTCTCTACATAAACAAGAGGTGCTTTCTAAGGGCAGCATTATCCTCCATGCCTGAGTTAATTCTGTCAGTAATTGTGGGAAGCTTTGGGATTGTTTTGATCAGGGCTTTATTAGCATATGCACAAATGGATGCAGCTTTGCCGTTGAGGGGTATCACTGAGAGGGGAAGGGACAGCACAAGTTTGTTTTTGTCTGGGATGTATGTGAGCAGGAAGTTAGGCAGGTGAGATTTCAAAGAGCCAGGCAGAGAAGCAAGGTCGGGTTTGGAGTTTACACATAGACATCTTTGTTCCCATCTTTGAACCTGGGATGTAGGCAGCCGCTGTCACTTTGGGAAGCTGCAGAGCAGTAGAGAGCTGAAGAGGCGGCCAGGCGTGTGTGCGTGTGGGAGGTGGAGAGAGAGCTCCCTGGGAAATGAGGTCAGGCTCAGTTCTTTATAGAGCAACTCAGCAACACAAGTTCACAAACCCTTTTCTGAGTGTGAAGGAGCATTTGAATAATTTGACCTGTATGATGGTACAAGAAATAAGTCTGGGCTGTCATAGCTTTAGATTTTACCAGAGAAGATTTAGACAGTCACAGAAATGGAAAGACTGAAAAAGGAAAACGGGTGGAAAAGCAGCATTTCCACATTGCTTAGCTAAAGAATAGTCTCAGCACAGTTGGATAACAGTCACAGATGGAATTTGATACATGAGAAGAAATACAGTGCTGGACGATGACCAAGCAATGTTTTCAGAGTCTCACAAAAGCCAAGTGAAAATAGGATTGTTGCAAAAGAATTTGATCTCAGAAAATATTTTCCTAACAACAGAACACCTGAAGGAAGTGAAAAGAGAAGCCACCCATGGACTAGCTGTGCTGGGGTTCTTTCAGCAAACTGTAGAATTACATTTGACTTTCTAGCTAACAGTATGTTGTAAACTCATTGGGGATAGTTTTCATCTGTATCCTAGGGAGGGACTGAAGTTGAGTCCATTGGAGAATATAGATATATATATATATATATATACACAAAATATAATACAAAAAGGCAAACTGAAAGCCAGAGACAGAAATGTTGCCTATGAACCAAAATTCCCATCTATCTTTATATTGTGTACTACCTGTCCAGGTACCTGCACCTCATCTAATTGCTGGAACATGTCCAGAGAAGGGCAACAAAGCTGGTGAGAGGTTTGGAGCACAAGCCCTGTGAGGAGAGGCTGAGTGAGCTGGGGTTGTTTAGCCTGGAGAAGAGGAGGCTCAGGGGAGACCTTCTTGCTGTCTGCAACTACCTGAAGGGAGGTTGTAGCCAGGTGGTGGTTGGTCTCTTCTCGCAGGCAACCAGCACCAGAACAAGAGGACACAGTCTCAAGCTGCACCAGGGGAAGCTTAGGCTGGAGGTGAGGAGAAAGTTCTTCACAGAAAGAGTTGATTTGCCATTAAAATGTGCTGCCCAGGGAGGTGGTGGTGTCACCATCACTGGAAGTGTTTAGGAAGAGACTGGAGGGGCACTTGGTGCCATGGTTTAGTTGATTAGGTAGCGTTGGGTGATAGGTTGGACTCAATGATCTCAAAGGTTATTTCCTGTCTCTCCTGGTCTATTCTATTCTATTCTATTCTATTCTATTCTATTCTATTCTATTCTATTCTATTCTATTCTATTCTATTCTATTCTATTCTATTCTATTCTATTCTATTCTATTCTATTCGCATAGCTGGTCCTGGCTCTTCACCTTCCTGTTTCAAATGTGTTAAGTTTGAGCAGTTTACTGGGGGTGTGTGTGTGTGTATTTGTTATGCAGAAGTATTTTAGACTGGTTTAGTTTGTAAAGCTCTCAACACAGTAACTGGAATGGAATTCCTCTCACTTAACTTCAGCCCTCTTAGAAGGTTTTTCAGGTCCTTGAGAAACCAGTGAGGATCAAGAGGCACTGCCAGGAAGGATTCCTCAGTTTCCTTTTCAGCCTGAGCCTAAGGAGCAAGACTGTAATTCCACTCCAGGGTCAATTATTTAGTTTTTCCTTAGACAATAGCCATAGACCTTTTACAGTTTTGTTCAGTGTCTCTATTTGCACCATGCTGCAGCAGTATCCAAGAACTGCAGCTACATGGAAAGGAAAAAATTTCCAAATATGGAAGTTTTCTCTTTTAATTAGCCCCTGGATGCTTCCAGCCAGCACTGGGTCTTACTACCAAGGCCGTGACGTTTTCCCAACGACCTCTGTATTTCCAGTCATCTTAAATCCTGTTCCAAACCATGTTATTGCTATGTCTCAAATAGTAAGGCTTAGACAAGGTAAGGAAGGACAGGCACTTGGTAAGAAAAGAAAATAATTGCATTGCATTTTGAAGAGCTGAGTGCTCACTCTCTTTTTCTTTTTGCTGGTTTAGGGCTTGATGTTTGCCTTGGTTGGACTAGTTTCAGACAGACAAAGCAGCCCTCACTTCAGCAAGGAATAATTCCATTATTTCTAGCTCTAAGCATTTATAAATTGTTAACTTTCCTTTACTGTAAGCTGAGGGTGACTGTGACTTGCTTTCATAATTGTGGGCTAGGAAGCACAAGGAGGCAAATGCAGTGCCTGGTGGCCACAGTGTCATCAACAGGAGCAAGAGCAGAGCCCGAGACCCTGGTCTGGGGTCCGATGTGAACTGCTGGAGCCAGACATTGATGGGTGATTAGTGGTGGATTAGTCTGGCAATCCCAGCCAAGAAAAAAATTAAAACAAAATTATGCCATTTCCTGGCACCTAGCAAAGCTAAATTAGGCTGGCCAATTCCTGATCAAATCACAGCAGGGAAAGCAGAACAGGCACAGCAGAGTGTTGTTTTTCCTTTAGTTCCTGTACTATTTTTATGTCATGCTGACAGCTTGTTAAATGCCAGTCTGGAGGATGGCTTGAAGCACTGAGTCTCACTTAAGACATTTTCCATGGGAGGCTTTGCCCTGAGAGGATAACTAGCACAGAGTGCCCTTTCCATATGGAAGTCAAACCCTGCAGCAGCCCAAGGACTCAGTCTGTGTGTCCTTACACCCTTGATGTTAGTTCTCCCTGTGGTCTCAAAGGTGTTACAAGCTCAGATTATGCTGCATGACTCTGAACATCACATTTTGATGTTTCCAGACCTGTATGCCTGCTATAGAACACACTTAGCAGTTGATCTGTGTTACACAGGCACCCTGTAGAGATCTTTGCTAGCCCTCTGATGGATTGTCAGTCATGCTCGTGCCTGTCCACACACTGCCAGTGTACAGGTTCAGCAGTGAATGTTCTGAATATGCAAAGGGATGCATGCCTCTGGGGGTGGGGGGTGTTGCAGCCACTGTTCTGAGGGCAGCTGCTGAATGCATGCAGAGTGCATGATTCCTTAGCTGACCGATTCCTTAGCGTGCTGCGTAGAGCAAAACAATAACATTCCATGTGTGCCAAGAACAGCATCCTCACGCTGGCACCCTTTGACTGGAACATGCTGTACCTTGACATGCTGGCACCTCCTACTAGGAAAAGATTTTTAGCTTATATATGTGGTTGGATTTTACTAGATAAGTGTTTGATAACAAAGGATATACAAGCAACCACTCTGAGCAATACTTACTTTGGTTAGGGCTTTGGTTAGAGACTTCTGCTTCTGTTAGTTAGCTACTTCTGGCTAGGGCTTTGTTTTAGGGATGTTGCTAGGGATATGCTCAGGACTTCTGTTAGCTGCTTTGTCTGTTAAGGGCTTCTGGGACAACTTCTGTAAGTGGGACTCTAAGACTCTGTAATACTAGGGGTTCTACAACACAGCAATAAAGGGCTTCTCGGAGGACTTCTGAGGTTCTCTGCTTTCTGCATTTCTGGAATCTCGTTGCTATATGGCAGTGGGGTTCAGACCTTCATTTGTCACCCACTGGCACCTTGTTATAAGGGGTATAGAACTACATTCAGCTCCCCCAGGCCAGAGGAGCGATGGAGGGGGTGGGCAGTGAGAAATTATTGAGAAAAAGAACTTGTCTTTGCTTCTTGGGAGGATTGTGACATTCACACCACCTAGCTTGCTGTCACACTTAGGTGCCTGTGTTAGAAGCAGGAGCTTACCAGTCTCTGCCAGTGGAAGACAGCACGCCTCTTCTCTCCAGTGAGGTGCTGCAAAGCTGCTTGCACTGCGCTGCCTCTCTGACTTGTTGTGGCAGACTCTGAACCAGCTGGGAAAGTCAGTGACATGGCTGGATTGCAAATTCAAAAGACCACTTACCAAAGGATTATAGGAAAGTGTCTTCATTTTCCTGTATGAAGCTTTGTGGTAGTTGCAGTCTTTCTTTTTCTATTAGCAGTGTGTTCTGCAGAGTGAAGCAAAGCTTTCTAGTGTTTAATTCTGAGTAGCATCCCTGATGCCTTATAAATCTGGTAAGAATTGAGTGCAGGAGCACAGAGTCCCAGGCATTATAATTCTGTAGACTGTCTCTTTTTTTTTTTTTAAATGGAAGTCTTCTATCAGAAATAACATTTGGCTAACAGGACCCTATCAGAATATATTTTAACATGCTGTAGCTGAAAACAAGCCACAAATATTGAGTATATGTTTGAATGACAGAAAATCCCTGAGTTTCTTCCATCTGTGGAAGATGTGTGTTGGCTTTTATCGCTGTGCCAGTAGGATGCAACATTTAGATTTCCTAGATCTTATATCAGACCCTCTAAAGAAGAGTATGTGAACCAACTAATATTTTATCTAACAAAGCTGTTCTTCCTTCCATGCCTACCTGAAAGCATGAAAGGTGGTTGTAGCCAGGAGGGGGTTGGTCTCTTCTCCCAGGCAACCAGCACCAGAACAAGAGGACACAGTCTCAAGATGCACCAGGGGAAGTTTAGGCTCGAGGTGAAGAGCAAATTCTTCACAGAGAGAGTTGTTAGCCATTGGAATGTGCTGCCCAGGGAGGTGGTGGAGTCCCCGTCCCTGGAGGTGTTCAAGAGGGGATTGGACGTGGCACTTGGTGCCATGGTTTGGTAGCCATGAGGTGTTGGGTGCCAGGTTGGACTTGCTGATCTCTGAGGTCTTTTCCAGCCTTATTGATTCTCTGATTCTGTGATTCTATACCATATTGTCTAAGGAAAGACCTTATGTTTGAGAAATTAATCTGTACAATTTGGACTGACAGTGAATGGGTGATTCCTGGTCCTTTGGAGAGTGTTTAATAGAGAAAAGGATGATGAGTGGAGTTTTAAAAATCTCAGCATCCCAGTTACTAGGGACTTTGGCTTCAGGGACACCATGAGGAGGTGACTGCCCCTCCTGTGTGCACTTCCACCCAGGGACACTGAATGTGTGTAGTGTCACTGTGTGCTCGTCTATTATTGCATCTGGCTCCTGTGTGCCCATGGGTCTGCTGAAAGCCTTACCGAGTAGCTGCACTGTACAACTCTGCTTCAGCACTAGGGTGTTATTTCCAGCCAGTGGGTATCTGCAGAGTTCTCTTTTGTTTTGAAGAGGAAGCGAGGAGGTTGAGAGAGTTGTTGAAGCCAAATGGAGTGATCTTTGTCTGAGCTTACTTCTGTTCTGATGTTGGTTTCTATGCTTCATTAGCTGTGCTGCGATCGCTCTCTGCATTTCATCATGCTGTGTAGTGTGCCAGCGGTGCAGGCTCGTGTCATGAGTCAAAATGCAAGAAGTCATCCTGGGGAAAAATGGAACGTCATTAAAACCCATCAGAATTGTTCAATACTTTAAATGGCTCAAATAGTGAGGTTAATAACGTTTTAGATATACAAATGTCACCCTGAAAGTGTTCACCTCACTGCTTTCAGGGAAATGGCAGTGGAATTCAGCTCTGTGCAGGGAAAATTTGTCTCCTGCAAAAGTGGTGGACATTGGAACAGGCTGTCCAGGGAGGTGGTGTAGTCACTGTCCCTGGAGGTCTTCAAGGAACATGTAGACAAGGCACTCTGGGTCATGGTTTAATGGCCATATCGCTGTTAGGCCAGCAGTCGGACTCAATGATTCTAGAGATCTTTTCCAGGCAAAACAATTCTATGATTCTATGACAAATTAGTGTTGGTTGTGAAAAATTGTGACTAACTGGAAGAGGGAATGGAAGTGTCACTCTGAACAACTGCTTTAGTCAAGGTTGTCCCACCTTTCATCTGTGCTCATAAAGTGTTTCTTCCTAGTTATGTGTGCTTAATGTCCTGTGCCATGCCACAGAAGGCAGACAGTAAACATATATTTAAACTTTAAAATTTAAGCTTGGGCTATCACCAGTTATGCAGGATCTGACTTTGTCTCACACAAAGTACTACACTTCCTAATTGTATCCCTGCCTAATCCCTTTGTGTTCCATAGATTAGCACTTCTATATTAGTAACAAAGAAAGGTTTGAACACCAAATGTGAAACTACATCATCTCCAAAAGGCACTGACAAACTTTTGAAGAGCAGAAAATGCACTGAGGGTCCAGTGCTACAAGCCCTTACCCAATCATATGTGCTAAAGCTCTGCATGACAGCAGCACAACTAGTGCCTGCAGAGCAGCCAGGCAGCTCTGACTTGCTTTCTGCTTCTGCTCTGAGTTGGGCTTTTTATTGTGCATTTAATGACAACTGTACCCTAGTGGCCTTGATTACTAAAATTTATGTCTATTTACAGTGTCATTATTAGCATCCAAGTGCCTGTTGTTATGATATTGGTTTTAACATCCTGAAGTGGTACAGCTGAAAGTTTTCATTTAACACACTTGGCTGCACAGTGTTGGATAGGATAATGAAACTCCCATCTTTCTGGTTTTATTGACCTAATTGTATCATCTGTATCTCTTTATTAGTTAGTTAAAACACTCCTTCCCTCCCAGCCTGTTGAAATGATTCTGCCTAATGCACAGAATGAGTTTCATTTCCTTCAGCATCACTGGGTGTGAAATGATTTGGGATTTTTAATGATTTTTTTTGTATTTGGGGAATGTAGTTTTTCTTATCGAGCTCAGTCCTCATAACTCCCTAAATTCTGATGACAGTGTGTTGAAGGGAACCCTTCCCCATTATATGGTACCTGTGTGGTCAACTAAAAGCCAGACCTGAGTCAGATTTTATCTTCTTTGTTGTATCTTTTGACTTTAGTTCCTTAGCCACAGACTGCTTTTAATCTCCACTTACAGCAGCTCTTTCCTACACCCTATATCCCTTGTGTAGGTATAGCTGTAAAGAATGCATTGGCATCAAAGAAAGCAATGTCATACATCCCTACATTGCAAACTGTTCTTTAGCTGTGTCAGGTTAAAGTTAACTTTTATGTCACCAAAATGCTTTATCCCAGGGTTTCAAAGATCCTTTGGCAGCAGGTACTCTGCTCTTTCTACAGAGGAAGTGCCAGTGTTTTGCAGCTGGTGTTTGCAAGAGGCACACCTGACAGACTTTATTCTTATTTGAAGTCCTGAACTGTTGTGTTAGAGAAATGCTGCTATTGTGTCAGAAATAGATTCCTTAATAATAAAAGCTCAGTATTTACAGGCATCTGTGAATAGCTGTCAGACTCATGGCTGTAGCATTTTCTCATTTCTTCTGTTGTTATCTCTGAACAGTTTCAGAGGCTTTAGGAGCTGTGTTTTCAGAAGTCCAAATTCGATTGTTGGTTCTGCAGCCTGAATCAATCTTTTTCTGGAGTCTCACACTCAGTGATACACAAATTGGGTTTCTTGGAGCCTCATGTCCTATCTGGCCCCTGAACAGTGCTTCCCAAATGCACACGTTGTCAGCAGTGTTTTCATATCTGCCTTGCTCACGGGCACAGACTGGGAGAAGATTCCCAATACCTACTTGAGCATGCAGATCTGAGTATGCTTTGCATAATAATTAGCTATAGATGCAATTGCTGAAGTTTTGCAAAGAGGAATGTCTGATATATGATTCAATTACTTCACAGTAAGTACAATAATAGAATCCCTGCTGTGGTTAGCATTCATCTCCCTGCCAAATGTATTTTTACATTTAAAAAAGGGGGAAAAAAGGACATATTTATGCACAACTCTTTAGTTCTGCTTGTGGAATAAAAGTAGGGGCAGCAGTTAAATAGGACAAGCTAACATCTTATCCACAGTTACAGTGAGCAGCAAGGGGGAAAGTCAATACCAGCGCTGGTATTGTCCAGTATGACAAATGATATTCTGAGCTAATGCGACATGCTTGCTGTAAAATGACTTTTTGAGGTGGTTGATAAAAGAGAAATCTGTTCACAAAATTCAATATTTGTACAGAAGTTTCTGCTGCTTTTGTAAGTCAAAACTTGAGTCTCGAGGTATTGTTTCTGCTGGTGTTTGTGTGGCTGTCAGGACCAAAGCAATCCCCAGGCAAGCAAAGGCAGTCTGACTCAGAAACTCAGTCCCTTGATTCCTCTTTTAAAGGGCATTTTCTGCTTTATTTCCACTGCCTTTATCAATCTCTCTCTCTCAGAAGTACTGCATAAGGTGTTGGAAACTTCTGCTAGACTAAGACACCGCTTTGAAATGAGCCCTTGGAATAGGAGAAGATACTTTTGTGCTTCTAGAGAACAACTAGAGAGAAGCACAGAGCCTGGGGCATCCCTGCTTCTTGAGTGGAGGCTATGCAGAGCTGTGGCTCACACAGGCTTTTGTTTATTTTCCTAGCTAGTGTTTAAAATAGTCCATAAAAGTATTGCATTTAATAATTCAAAATTCAGTGACAAATACTGGTTTATGATCATTTTATAGTGTGCCTCTGTTTTCAAGTACAAAGTGAATACCAAGAAATGAGCTTCTGAGATTGTTTCCAATTCTGAAAATATCGGAAACTGCTGCATAAATACTTAAAAGAACCTGGGTGTGGTGGGTTGAAAAATTCCCCCAACATCAAATGTGCCAGACCAGCTCAGCTGGAAGCAAATGAAAGCTGCATTTACAAGCAAAACTGCAATCTACAATGAAATGCAATGGATGTGTACAAATAATGCAGTATTTACAGTATTTACAATTAATGGACAGCACAAGGACCCCCTGGCTAAAGACCAGGGGAAGCTAATAGCTTATCCCTCCCTGCCCCACCTTTTACTCCCTTGTACACAAAAGGGACAAGAGAAAGGAGCAGAGAGATATTCTGTTAGACTTAGTCAAAACAACGCAGCCAAGGTCAAGCAGAAGCAAGTTAATCCTCCCTGTGAGGAGAGGCTGAGGGAGCTGGGGTTGTTTAGCCTGGAGAAGAGGAGGCTCAGGGGTGACCTCATTGCTCTCTACAACTACCTGAAGGGTGGTTGTAGCCAGGAAGGGGTTGGCCTCTTCTCTCTAGCACCCAGCATCAGAACAAGGGGACACAGTCTCAAGCTGCGCTAGGGGAAGTTTAGGCTCGAGGTGAGGAGAAAGTTCTTCACCAAGAGAGTCATTCGCCATTGGAATGTGCTGCCCATTGAGGTGGTGGAGTCACCATCCCTGGAGGTGTTCAAGTGGAGATTGGACGTGGCACTTGGTGCCATGGTCTAGTCATGGGGTCTGTGGTGACAGGTTGGACTCAATGATCTTCGAGGTCTCTTCTAACCTCAGTGATACTGTGATACTGCAATCTCTCCCAGAGTGAAGAAGGGAGGAGAGAGAGAGATTATTTACCAAACTAATTCTTATGGTCTTTTTGTTGGGAATCCTGAAACTTTCCTTTAAACCTTGAAATGACCCTGGCCACAGAGTTCCTGTCCAAATCCTGGCTGGCTGGCTGGCCAGGGAGACCAAATCTTCTGATCACCACTGAGTTCAGCTTCTTTTGTATAAACCCCTGGTGCTCTTTATATATATTATTCATTAGCACTCACCAATTAGCTGCTGTACCCTGTAGAAAATACTGGGGGGAGAGGTGGAGGAGGGGTGCGTGTGATATCCTCATCTCAGGATTTGATTTGTTTCCTACGAACAGCGGAAATAATCTCAGCAGAGAAACTGTTGACTTGAAAATTTACAACAGCCAAGATTCAAAGGGGTAAAGGCAGGCTGGTTGCAGGACAGGTTTTTTTCCTCTTCTTTGAACAACACAGAACACACTTGGTTCTACAGAACCCGACCAGGGGAAAGCCAGGCACAGAGGTAATTGGATATTTGCTTGGCTGATTTCCCTGTTTCTAATGGAAATACAAATGAAAGCTATAAACCATTCATCTTTAGTTTAGTTTTGCTAAGTATTGAGCAGCATTTTAAAAACAATTACTTTGCTTCAGCAGCCAAAGTCATTAGAGAAGAAGGATTTAGCAGCTACTGCAGTCCAGCATTTGTACAAGAGCAGGCTTGCTCCTTGTTTTATGGTAGAGGTTACACAACAGGTAAAATTATTTACTTAGGGCTTCGATTTAGAGCTCAGAACTTGAGGAACTCAGAAGTTTTTGCCAAATGGATCTTTTTTTTTTTTTTTTTTTTTTTTAACAGATAAAATAAATTCTTATATAAGTGACATTCTAAAAGAATGTAATTTCTGAAGTACATTTTTACTACTCCTTTATTTCCCATCTTCCTGTTTCCCATCTGATCAGTGAAATGCTGCCAAGTGTCACAAGTAGAAGATTCGGTGACCAGTGAAACAAAGGGAAAGTATCCTGTGGATTTCAGCTTTGAGCTCTGGCACTGCAGAAGACTCTGCATTTTTAGACAGAAGTTATATTGTGGCTGTGTTCTTCCAATCTGCTGCTACCTGCTGCTACTGCCCCAGGAAATGTTAAGCCATTTCATATATGCATAAAAAGATGCACAGAAGGGTTTGGTATTCTGCTCTAGAGTGTGCTGGAAGTTAGTGGGAGAGCCAGAAGTTTTAGGCAGACCTTGAATCCTGAGCGTACGCTGCTGAATCTGTGGACTTGGAACCTCTTGTCATTAATTTCCCACATTTCCCTCATTATTCCCACATCATTCTGTATTTGCTTTCTGCACATTTCCCATCTAAAGCTGAACTGAAACGCTGGAGGGTGGTACCCAGCGCGATGCTAGCCATGCCCAGACTGCCCAGTGCAGTGTGTAGGACCTTGAGGTGTGATGCTGTCCCTATGCCCAGGCTGCCTGCTCTGGGGGGCACTGCAGAAGAGACAGCCGGGTGAGGACCTCTTGCCTGAACATGAGCTAGTCAGACCCAATGCTGCCTGTGGCACTGAAGCACCACTGGTTCAGGTGGTCTAATGCTGAGTGAGGGCTTAACCCTTCTTACAGATAGTCAGGGCTTTCACACCCTAGGATGTGCCAGGCCATGAGCTCCTTTTGAATCCAAAATAATGCTAAAATCGGGTGGGGCTGGTTAGGGTGCTGCCAGGGTATGACCAGATAGCATTGCTGTGAGACTGCTCTTGTCCCCTAAGGCTGTGGCATATTCAGACCCTTAGCTTTAGTGTGGCTCCTTGTCAAAATGAATCCAGTGGTTCTGGAGATAAGCAGCCCCTCTTGGTTGCTAGGAGATGCTTGAATCATTACTGTTGCTGTGCTGCTGACACCCAAATACTTTAATGTTTCCTCCGTCTACAGAATGCTCCTGTGTGGAGCAAAGACAGATCTTGAGCTGTAAAATCCCTTCTAGATCAGGAGAGAGAGAAGTAATACTGGTGAAATGGACAAGCTTTTAAATGAATGAGCAAAGTCAGTGGCTCCATTAGCTTTGAAAGTTGTGTTTTATTTAAAGTTGCTGTCCTGGGTTTGGCTGGGAATACCACATGAGGTATTGCATTTTTCATCTAGAGCTCCTAAAGACTTCCC
This sequence comes from Picus viridis, assembly GCA_033816785.1. NCBI lineage: Eukaryota > Metazoa > Chordata > Aves > Piciformes > Picidae > Picus > Picus viridis. The sequence goes on from CM066594.1 coordinate 10,824,593, forward strand.
TTTGGGACACTGGTTGGGTCTTCATGCTGAAAAGACCATGTCAAGCCAGTAGGAGCCATCATAGTAGGCTCAGCAGCCACCTTCCTGTGTGACCAGTCAGCTCACAGGCAGAAGGCCTCCCTCTGCACATCACAAACTTCCTAGTAGAAAAAGTGCAGCTTGTGATGTACCCTGCTTTGGCCAGTGGATCAGAACAGAGTCCAGCATCTTGATGTGTCAAACAGTTCACCGGGTCTCTGAGCCTCAGCTGCCTCCGTTCACGCTCAGTGCCCAGAAGAAAGATATAAAGCCAAATAAAGATATGCAATAAATAGGACCTGACTAATTTATTCACGCAATAAAACAGCAATAGGCTGAAAGTTAACTGAGCAAAACCAGACCCATGCTAAAGTGCTCAATTAATACCACCCTGCTGCACAGAACCCGCTGCTCGAGTGTGTTTGGCAGGAGTTTAAGAAGGTGGCATTAAGTGTGAATGTGTTTTAAAGATTGTTAGAGAGGGCATTCCTTGGGGGTAGTTCTGGTTCCATTATTTGTTAGCATTACATTCAGAATATTAAAAAATAAATTGTTTCAGCAACTCTTGAACTGCACTGCAATCCACAGCTGACTATAGAGACATTAAAAACTGACAGTCCTGATGCCTTTTTCAGCAGCTAACCAACAGCTGGACATTCTTCTCCATCTGGTATTTATTACCTCCTGCCTTCTACTGTCTTGTTTCTAGCTTTCAGCCCTACCTTGCAGCAACTCTCTGTGACAGCACTGCAGTGTGTCCTGCTATAGCATCTGCAGGTCTGAAATCTCCTGCTCCTCATTGGCCTGGTGTGGCTGTGCTGCATGGCACAGCAGGACGGAGAACTGCCCAGGGTGGTACATCCTCCTGCTGCAAACACAGGCTGCCCCTTCCAGCACACCCAACAAGCTGCCCAGAGCGTGTTGACCACAAAAATACATTGTTGTGCATAAAGACAGCACAGGATTTGGCTTATGTTTTGATGGCAGCACTTAGTCTCAAGTGTTCATGGTTTACAGCTAGACTCAGTCCTGTGTTTGCTTTAAACAGTGTCACACTCTGCAAGCATTGCTGTCACGGAACAGTCTGGGGCAGGTTCTGACCTTCTTGCCTTCTTTGAAGGCAGAGTAACACCGCTCTTTATGTGATAATGCCTGTATGTCACTCTTACACCCTTACTAGCTTGTTGTCTTGTCTTCCCAGGATGGCTAGAGACCCCTTATTAGCTGTTTTCATCACCCTGGTGTGGCCTTCTGTGCACAAAATTCACAGCTCCAAATCCCCAAATGCCTATTAAAAGAGCAAGTAATTGTTGCTTGTGCTTGTTGATGGCCTGAAAAATGAGAGAACCTCAAACAGTAGATGAAAAAGGGGAGGGTTAGAAATTAGGAAACTAGGAGGTAAACTGAATTTTAAATAATACAGCAAGAGGAGAAAATGGCAACACCTGCCCCCTTCCCTGAGTCAGAAGTAATTCTGAGCTACCCATGACTCCTGTCCTGTCTTTGCAGATCTCAGTTGTGCAGCCTCTGCAAGCTGAAAAATGGCTCTTTGTAGCCTTGTAATATTTTTATTGCTTGCAACATTTGTTTTAGCCACTACAGTGAAGCAGCCCTTTAAAAGTAAAATACTGACACATCTGAAGGAAACTTACAGTCCATAACATCATTTAGAAGAAGGAGATTTTTATGTTGTTTTCTAGCTTCCATCTCTCTAATGCATTCTAGTGATGGATGATGTTGCAAAAGGACCCTGCCCAGCTCATGATGCTGTATAGTTCACAACTGCTACAGCTGGAGGGGGATTGCATTCACCTTCTGTGGCACTGAAGCTCTCCTGGGCTATGATTCCCAGCCCCACTTTTCCACCCATCTGACTCCTGTCTGCATGAAAGCAGAGTCAGAGAAAGTAGGATCCTGTTTGGCGGATCCTATTACAGGATGTGGGTGTTAAACATGGTCCTGAGGTGTGAACCTTGGATTTGAATATAATAACTCCCGTCTAGGCACTTTCTCTAAGCTTCATAGAAATTGTTAATGTCATTGTATAAATTATAAATGTTTCTGCAGTGTTCCAGGTAATTTAATACTTCCTAGGTATTAAGCCATTAATCCAATCTCCATCAGACTTTTTCATGCTATAATAATGTACAGGAAAACCTCTCCTAAAAGCCTACAAAACACTACAATGTCCTTTTTTCCCCAATCTCTCCTTGATCTCTTGCCCCTGCCAATAAAATATTCAGCAAGAGCTAGGCAGCTGCTCTTCTGCAGCCACTGCTTACTGCCTTAGTCACAATTATCTCTCTTTATATCCACCTGTTGTTCTTCCAGCTCTTGTGGCTGTTTCCAGTTGTGCAAATATCTATGCATGCTCTTGAATTCATGAATAGGATGAATAATCACTTTAGAGTCTTTGGAACAACCTAGCTCCCTTAAGATAAGGATGTGAACAAGTGTTCAGTCACAGACTTAAATTGTAAACTCCTTAGAGCAGGAATTGGTTTCTGGTAGGTCTGTGGAATGTGTTTCGCTCTAGAGAGCTGTAACTGGACTTCTGTCCTACTGTGAATAAAATGCTAAGGTTTGTGGGTTTAAAGCTCTTTATCAGAACTCCCAGTAAATACAGAGTTGGTACTTTTGAAACCAGCAATTAATCACAGCAAAGTAATTGCCAGTCAGTGTGAAGTGGCATCCTCTGAAGAAGTCGTTGGGGATGCAAGCCAGTGTGGGGAGTGGTTTTGATTTAAAAATCACAACATGATGCCTCTGCACTTGCACAGACAAATCCCCTTCCTGGGGAGGAGCCCACACTCTGGAAGGGAACCACCAACCTGATACCTGCTTGCATGCAGAGGTGTGCTTGGAGGGCAAGACTTTCCCTGCCAGGTGAAGTCATTGTCTGTAAGTCCTCTGAGATCCCTGAACAAGTAAAGCTGCCTAAGCTTAGGTGTTCCTGCCCATGAGTGGCTTTTCTGGCTCCTTCCGGAATGCTGCAAGCTGGTTTGCAGGGGACAGGGGATACTGCTGCTGCTTGTCCTGCAGCTACAGGGATTCTGAAGGCCATGGCTAAGAGTCTTTTGTTCTCTGCATTGGTTAGCTTCTTACTTTTCCCTTGTGCTTCACCGGTGGTTTTTCTCTGTTTCATTGTTCCCTCTTGTCCAAGCCGTGGTATTTGTCCCTGCTTGCTCCAGGGCTGTGCAGCAGCTCTGGCAAGGGCTTGCTGGGGCATGTATGAAGGGGACTCATGGAAACTGCCCATATGGATTTCACTGGGAGACATGGGCAGGGGTAGGTAACACACTTGCAGGTAGTTAATCATTTGTTCCTGATGTATGATTCTGTACTCTGTACACATACTCCTTCATGGGGCAACAGCAATGTCACATCCTCAGCATTTTCCCTGGTGTCTGACCAGTAAATGTACCTTACTGACCAACTGCCTTTCAGGTTATAAGAAGGACCACACTGCTGTGTGAAAGCCTGGTCTTGCCAAGTCTGTCTGAGGTTAGATCTAAAATCACCCAGTCAGTGGAAAGCTGTCATCGACATTCTTGGCCTTTGGATTAGCTGTACAGACGCAAGACAGTAAATGCCTGGGGGAAACCAAGCTTTAAAATACCAAGGTACTGGAAGTATTGAGCTGCAAATGGCAGATGTGTCTTCAGATGAACTTCTGTGGAGGGAGCGAGGTGATCAGTAGTGGGAGAGCATGTCACTTCACACCAAATATGCTCGAATCACCCCTCACAACATTTTGGCTAGCAACTGAGGGCACTCACAGTGGTGGAAATCTGGACAATTTCTTCCCAATAATGATTTACTGTATGGAGGGGAAAAAAAGAAATCTATGAAAGTTTTGGATTACAACCCATAGGGTGGCTGTGAGTGATCACAGTAGTTGAGCCATCGTTCACTGTGCTGTCATCATCTATCGGAGAGTTGGAGGCTGTAAGGAGCAGCTGTCCGAGGAGACAAAGCAGTGGAAAAGGTTTTGTCTTGCAGGCTTCCAGATATTTACCCCAGGAATATAATCAATTATAAAATCAATGTAATACATGGAACTTGGGGTCACATAGTGAGCACACCTGGTTTTGAAGGGTTCTGGTTGTGCAGGAGTTGTCTTCCTGTCTTCATGAAAAGTTATTTCACAAACTGAAGCAAGCCTGATCCGCACAAGCTGGCACGCTGGCCTCTGCAACATGCAGTGATTCCCTCCTATCCTGCTTGTATCCCAAGCTATGAAATAGGAATGGAAGGTACAGAAAGCAGAACTGTGATACTGAATCACATAGAACAGGTTCAGGCAATAGGAAGAATCAGAAACTGTTGTAGTGGTTGTAAGTGCAGAAGTTTAGATCTGACCCTTCTGTGTGTTTGTGGCTGATGTTTTGTGAAAATCCTTTCTTGCTGATGTGAGGTTTTTGGAAGCAGGTATTGACTGTGAGTTTCTCTCCTTCCTGGCAGCTCACCTGGGCTGATAAAGCTAAGTGACAGTCAGTACACATTTCACCAATTTAGGGTAATGTGAACCCTTTCACATTCCAGGTGAGTTTTTTTTGCCAGGGTGCTCTTTGCTCCACAAATAGTCTCTTAAAGAGAGAGACTCTGCTCCTGCTCCTTAGCAGATTCCAGAAATTTAAGATGACTTTCATTTGACTTCAGACCTATATGTTCATCAGATCATGATCCATGCTAGATAGTTTTGAATCATGACCGGTGTTTTGAACATAGGCTATTCCTTTATACAACTATTTTGGACACTCTTATTCCAGGCACACAGAGCAGTCTTGATTCAAGGTGAACCACATCAGTCACCAAAATCAGGTATTTATTGCTAGGGGAAGAAATTCCTTTCCCCTGCCTAGAAGTCAGCAGTGTGTGCTGGCATGGACTTTTAAAATATTGGTTTTATAGGAACAGTTTCTCACTTTTACTCATTTGAGAACTGAATTAGTTTTTGCTGCTGCTTCACTGGCTTCACAGAACATTTCCCTGCAATCATTTAACACGCTATTAAATCCTAGAGTATGTTGTCTGTACAGCTGATAATTTGATTTTGAGTGATGTTGGTGTCATTACCAAGCATTTCAGTCAGCAACAGCAATGTTGGTAATATGTGGTCGGCCTCTTAACAAGGAGCTCAGAAAGAGCCGGAGAAGGCCTGGTGTGCAGCTGGCAGTGACCAGAAGGGATTACTCCCAAAGCCATTATCTTCCAGCAGCTTCTGAGGCTCAATTCACTTAGACTTGCGGCTTTTGCCTTTTCATCAGTTACTTCAGTTTCTTCCTTTTAGTCCAAACTGTGCAAAATCGGATTTCATAAAGCTAATTTTAAACAGTTTGCAGCTTCCAATCTACAAAACACGAGTTACTCTGAGGACTGTGCTTCTCTCTGGATGTCTTTATGCTGCATGCTGTTATTCAGGGGCTATCAAATGGCAGAGAAGGCCTAACAGATTATTAACTGTAGCCAGCTGTTTGTTTTCCAGTTCTGGGCCTCGTTACCCAGTATAGATCATTGCACTGAAAACAAATACTCTTAAAGCCACACCAGTTTGGAAGCAGTGAGCATGAGAGAAAATTGGGAGTGTCTGAGTACCAGCTTTGACAGAAGTTTCACTGGCTTTAGCAATTTAGCACGTGGAAGACTTGTACAAAAGGGTGGTGCTTTCTTTTTCCCAGGGGTTGCAAAGGGTGAAATGCTGTGATTAGAGGAACACCTCTCGCCTTGCTGCTTCTTTGGTTTTGGGTATTAATTTTTTTTGTTTCTCCCTGCAAGTCTTGTCCTAGATGATTCTGTTGTGGTTTGTGAATGCTTTGCTTTGTGAACATTGAATCCAGTGTGGGCTTCAGCAGTAATTAGTAACGTGGATATTTATGGAGACATTCTGACCTGCGTTGTTCATGAATATTTCACCATGGTGAAAATTTCACAGCCTATAAATCACTAATGAAAATGTCATTTCTCAGCTGCCTTTACCTGACACGCTGTTAATCTTGCTGTACCCGTTGGAGGCAGAATTACTGTCAGAGTTGCAATACAGAAAGGAATTGATTCTTAATTAGTGACCCCAATAGTGTAGGTTAAACATTGGTTTTTAAATGTTGATTTAATGCTATCAGCTTCATTCCCTGTAGTGATGTTTTGTGGGCTGCCATTCAAGCAGATGCTTGGAAGGTCATCATAGCAACTGTTGGGATTGAAGGGGTTAAGGAGAAGAGCAGTGGTGCAGGTAAAGTGGTTTTGAAGGCAACAAGTGTCAAAGAAACCCCATGGAACCCCTTGCCTTCTGTGCTGGCAAAGCTGGCATAGCAAAAGTGCCAGGTACCTTGCTTTTGATATCATGCCAAAGTGGCTCTGAACCAGACCACCCAACCCTTGGATGGCATTTCCTGAAGGCAATTATTACAAGATAGATTATTGTGTTTGGAAAGGTCATAAATTATTTTGCCTGATTTATGATCTGTATCCTTGTTTCTTGATAAAGTGATTTGTATCATTGCCAGCATCCATGTGGTCAGACAGCTGTATTTCAAGGGATAACAGAATGGCAAAGCACAAAAAGAGTGCAGCTTTCCTGGGATTGTCACTGCAGATTACCTAACTGACTACATGAACAAAGTTAATGAAATATTAGAGTAGGATGGTTGCTGTTACAAATGACTGTGAGAAGAATCAGAATCATGCCATCTGAGGGAGCTAGAGCCTTCTCCTTGCTTGAAAGTCAGCTTCTGGCTGCATTTTATTATTCTGTATATTGCTGACTGCAGATGCTCACAGTCAAAAATAAAATAATAAATTATTAGATGCTGGCCAGTGTCTGGGCAGCCTTCAGCTCATTAGGTTCTGGGGAAAACTGAATCTCCAGAAATCAGCCCCTGCTTCTGAACTTGCAGGTGTGTGTAACCCTTGTACAGACAGATGCTGCTCAGTGTAAATACCACAGTGAGCACCCCTACAGCCAGCCAAGGGATTGTCATTGGGGAATGATAGCACCATCTCCTTCTCTCAAAGGAAGATGTGGGACTCTCACCTGAATTCTGAATGCTCCACAATTAAGGGTTGTCTGCATCCATAGTGATTCATAGAATCAATAAGGTTGGAAGAGACCTCAAAGATCGAGTCCAACCTGTCACCCAAGACCTCATGACTACTAAACCATGGCACCAAGTGCCACATCCAATCCCCTCTTGAACACCTCCAGGGATGGTGACGGCCCTTGGTAAGGTCATAGGCTTCTTGGGTATCTAGAGCTGTGGCATTTCCTGCAGGAAGTGCAATCCAGACTATCTGGGGGATAAATTTTGAGGTCTCTTTTTCAGTCCTGATCACTAACCAAACAAGTTTGCCACAATTCACCTGATAGAGCAGGTATTCAACATGTCTAAAATAAGACTTCTTTTTTAAACTGCCACAAATATGAATTTAAGAGCTTGAACTACCCATGTGTCACCAAAATCAAACCAAATGTCTCTGTTCGTGTTGCCAGGGGTTTGAGCAAAGCTTAATTCCTATATTTACAGCACTCATGTTTGAAAACATTATTGTTCACGACTAACAACTCTATCATGTCAGAGACCATGGAGCTGTGACATGACTAAACACCCCTGCTCCCAGACTACAGCCTGGTTTATATTTGATAGAGGCTCATAACTGGTGCTATTCACTGCCTTGAGATAACTCCTCTCTCTGAGGTACTTTGTCTGAATCAACACTCCAAAAGTAACTGCCTCTGACATCAGTTGTGTTTGCCTTCAGCTGAACCTCTCCTTCAGCTGGCCAGCCTCCTTTTCAAGAGGAGAAAGCAAGTATCTTTTCGAGAAACAGATTAACCATAAGAGTCACTTTTGATGTCTGAAACCGCAGAGGGTGTAGCTGTCACAGCGGAAACGCACTGATGAAGAAAAGCTGCCTACGCTGCACATCAGGTCACATCCAAGGGGGGTTGTGGGGCTAACAGGATACCATGATCCATTGCCTCTTGGAACGCTTGTCCATTTGTATTCTATCCTAACGTGCATTTGAGCTGTGTTTGGAAGGCTGTTAAAAGCAGCTTTGACTCAGGACCAAGTGCTTTCCAAGTCTTTGTGCTCCCATACTGAGAGAAGGTGGAATGAATCCACCAGTTCATTCCCACTTCCCACATCTTTGAAGGGCAGCCCCACTATACCTCTGGGTTTAGGCAACATTTTTCTTTGACTAGAATTAGGTATTCTGTCTTGGTGCAGTTTGCAAGCCAGTTTGCTCTTCCCGTGGTGCTGTGAGAGCTCCAAGCAGCCTGTGGTGAATTCAGCAGAGCAAACCTTGCAGGCAAGACAGGTTTGCAGGCATGGATCCCCAAGCTCGTGTTGTCAAACACTTTGACAAAATGAGAGGTGAAATTTGTTGTTGATAAATGTGCAGTGATGCACACGGGAGAAAAACACACTCAGTGATGGTCTCTGAACTAGCTATTAACTCCAAGATCTCTTTCCTGAGTGGTTTTATAGAACTATCCATTATATTGTCAATTCAGCAGCAAAGCAAAACAAACCAAAACCCATCTGGAATGGGTGGAATTATTAGGAAAGGACTGGAGAATAAAGCAGAAAACATTACTGTGTGGCTGTATAAATCTGTTCTGCACCCACATTTTAAACTCTTTATCTAGTTCTGACCACCCCTTCCCCTCCCTTTTCATCAAGGCATGGTACAGCAGGGAAAGACACAGGCTTTCAGTGCTGGAAGAGAGTGTGTGAGAATAGATAGATGGACTCATACTGGTTATGACAGCAAAGAGAGAGCTGAGGTGGCTATGATTGCTGTATATGACATGATGGGTGGCTTGGAGAAGGGGCATGGCAACTTAGGGTGAGAACAAGCCAACTTCAGATAAGATGGTCACACAGCAGACTGAGGGCAGATGAAGGCAGGCACTCCCACAGCTCAGCTGGACTGCCATGTGAGGAACTCCACCATTTATCATTGTGGATATTGAAAGTAGTGTTGTGTCAGAGCAGGAAGGTACATTCTCAGAACAATTAGGGATGTTAATGGAAAACTAGTCTGGCAAAGACCACTGAGCATGTGTGTGTCACCTTTGGAAACCTCTGAGCCACTGGTGAATCAGGTGATACCACAGGGAAGTATCACTCACTGTATGATTGTCTTATACTTGCACACTACTCTTGGCATCTAGACACAGGATTCTGAATTTCTGATCTTTCAATCATCTCATACACTTTTTCTGATGTTATTTTTCTCTGTTAAGTCTAAATTCTCAGTAAACTCTTGTGCAGTACAGGCACAGATTCTCAGCAGGCATTCCTAGCAAGAAAAGGTCTCAGCGTCATCCATCCAGATTTAAGGGAGGCTACATAGCCTGGCAGCTAATAGACAGTTTAGGAGCTCAGTACAGAAGCTTATTCTCCTACTGTGTCTCCCTTTTAACAAATATGAACACAAGGAGCTTGGGAGCTAATTGTAAATTGAAGTTTCAAGAAGATAAGAATCATTTCAAGGCAAAAATATTAGAAAGTACTGTTCCATTGGATCCAAGGTGGTTTGCTGCTTCACCTTTCCATGCTGTGAGCTCTCAGGTGTCACTGGTGGAACATTAATTATTCAAGTCAAAATACTGTCTCTCATATTTCATTAATAATTTTTCTCAGGAGATGGGGTGATGGTATTTAACTATTGGGACAGACATGAAAATGGTTGTTTAAGCTGAAGATTCTGCATGGATGGCACAAAAGACTTTGCAAAGGCAGCTGAGGTCTCAGATTCCCACAGAGAGTCAAAAGCCCTTCTGCTGAAGGCCTGAACCTCGTCAGAGAACAAACCCAAAACAAGAAGAGCAGCACTCTGCTTGTGCACTAAAATTTTCAGAGAGAAACAAAACAGTCTCATCACCTCATTTTAGCTGAAAATTGTTGCCTGATGCTTGGTTCCTAACTTTTTATTTCTAAAGCCAAAGAAAAGACCATTTATGACCCTTGAAGTTTAACTCACTTTGCAGCTGTATCTGAGCACCCTGTTTGGTGAACTGAGTGCTGGATTGGCCTGATGGGCCCAGATCTTGCTGTCTTTCTGTTTGAGAAACATCTGCATTTGATCCAGATGGAAGCCAGTCAAGGAGGTGAGACAGGGGAATTAAGATGTTCCAGCAACACTGCACATTGTCACGGCCAACACGCTTCACCCGGGAGAGCACTCAGAGAAGGACAAGAACCAATCTCCAAATAAAGCTTCAAGAAAATCCAAAGCCTTGAGACATCTGTTTACATCTTGATCTCCTTACAGGTTAATACAGATAGCTGACAGAAATCAGATGTTCTCTCTGAGAAGTTGATGAATTTATTCCTAAAACAACATTCCTTCAAAAGAGCAGAAGGACACTGCTTTTAAAATTCACAGTGTACACTAAAAAACCCAAAGAGAATATTTCCTTTAAAACAAACAAACAAAGAACAACAACCACCAAAAACCCAAAACAAGCCATGAACCAAACAACCAGCCACCAAAATCAGACCTTGAAAATAAACTTGTTAGTGGAAGTCAATAACCAACTGGAGGCAAAATGTTCTTGGCTTGTAAACCAACACAGGAAGGCTCCTGCATAGCTGTACAGAGGCTTTTTGGAGAGCTTTAGTGACGCCACTAAGAAGGAAAGATGACAGTGGCCCCACTGCACACGGGGCTAATAACAGCCCATGGGCTATGATGGGATTTTCCAGGATAATTTTCTTCACACCCAATTCAGACAGATCCCTAGAATTCAAATGGGCCAGTCAGTCTGAGTATTGAAAGAAGAGTAAAAGCTTCAGAAAGACAATCTGGGGTTTAAAACCTGTAGCATAAGTATTTCTGTGTCTTTTGGGACTGGTTCACATATGTGCTGTGCCATGTAAAGAATTTAGAGTTCTCATAACGTGGTTTTTTTTGGCCTCTTGTGTCACATGGGTACGTGCAGCCTTTCATGTCTAATGTGTTTCATGTAATTACTGAAGACCTCCAGTGTTTAAGTGGAAAATGGCTTTAATCTGGCTGATGAAGTTATGAAAGACTAGCACATAGTGAAAAATGGTGGGAGGTTCTAAAGAAAGAAGTCTGAGTGTGTGATAAATGTTATTTTTACTTTAGAAGGATGTCACCTTAGCTTATTTAGGCTTCTAATTGTTAGAGTTCATCCTTTGCAGAAAGGAGGAAAAAAAATCCCTCAGGCAGAAAGCTTTAGGGAGTTTTGCACAATTTGCAGTCAACCCAGAAATAAATGCCACATTCCAAAAGGGCTGAGCCCATTTGAAGGCAAGATTTTAATCTGATCATGGGATTAGCCAAAAAAATTAAGGCTGCAATTTATGTGTCTGATTCTGTGTAGTTCATTAAAATGATTCAAAGGAAGAGGAGCCAGGGGAACCACAGGAGCCACTAAGGACTGCTCAGTCAGGTCACCACTTCAGTGCTTATTCAGAACTGTGTAGTAAAAGTGACCTTGATGGAAACTCTGGCTGATGAGAAAGAAATTGTGGCCCAAATCCTTTCTATGCTCTTTTCTGATTTATTGATGACTTTGAGAAGGTCAACATAAGCTGAATCCTGAAGCAGCAGGTTTTTTTCTGCTATTTTTCTTCTTGAACAGCAAAGTGAAGAGGAGAGCAGAGGCAAACCAAGCAGGGTGCAGTCTCTCTCTTCCCACCTGAAGACCAGGGAGCTCACTGTGGGACTGAAGGTCAGAGAAATCCTTTAAGATGTCACCTGCAGGAGAGGCAGGTGGTTGTGCTAAACCGATTTATGAGTGACTAAGCAAGATTCTCACATAGCTCAGTCTCTCTGCATATTGCCATGCCCACCCACCTTCTGAGCATCAGCAGTTGTGCTTTGGCTGAATCAGTCTGTGAAGCAAAAAACCTGCAGCTGGCTTTGTGTTGGAAAGGGCCAGGAGCACTCGTACAGTCTGTTGTGATATTGTGGGGCTGGGGACAGCAGCAAGCTCTGCAGGAGCTGCATCCTGCAGCCACAGACAAATGGCTATTGTCTTACAGAAGTAATAAAGCTGTAACTGGATGGACAAAGGGATTGGCACACTTCAAAACTTGTCCTTTTTAGGCTGCTACATACCAGAATTACATTGCCAAAAAACTGAATTCTTCTTCTGCTTTGTGAATTTCACTGCCTGAAATTAGTCTGCAGTATCCAGACCTTGGAGTTGGTACCTGGCCCATCTGATGGCTTCACAAGACACCAGAACAGAAGACTTGAACTTGGCCATGCTTTCTGCAGCAAGTTATCACATGCAGCTGGTTCTTCTGGCTATCAGTCCCAGGTGAAACTGTCTATGTCTCTACTTCAGTCATCAAACATGAAGGGACCATGGGTTTTGCAATGCAGGACTGGAGGAAAAAGCAGTCTCCAAATCCTTCTTTCCTTACTGTGCACCTCTAAATGGTGCTCAGTCCAGTAGGAAGTGGGGAGATTTGTTAAGACTGGGAGAAGATAAAGATGTGGGTTCAAAAAGGAATTGAAGCCTATAATAAGACAGAGAAATATCTGATAGGTTTTCAGTCATGTATGAAAAAGTAAACACAGTTCCTGTGGGATTTATGTGCTCAGAATAAGAACTTATAAAAATCCTTGGAGATGCATGTTAGTTAATTACATGTTTAGGTATCTAAATACATATGGCCTTTGCAGGCTGAAAAACCTCGGTCTAGAAGCAGACCTGGGAGAAGGGAGTTGTGTGAATGTGGCAGGCAGACCTGTTCAAACAGTCCAGAAATGGTAGTTGGAGTGATGGTTCAGTTCACAGCTTGGCCATGCTCTTCTGTAAAGAGTTTTAATGGTAGAGGAGGCTGCTGCTGGGAAAGCAGTAGCAGTAAACAGAGTACCCTGCAAAATGCTTGTCATTCTGTTGTTTATCATCATGGTAAGTGCAGTTAGGCAGGAGAGGTCAAGGTTTGATCAGCTGGAGCAGAAGCTCTGGCTCTAATGGTAAATGTAGTCTGGTAAGGGCATTAGTGGGAAATGTGTGTACTGGAGTGAGCCCTGTTAAAATCTGTCTTTAGCTGGTTAGAGAAATCCTGTGAACTTAGATAAACGTGCTGACCAGTATTCAGCAGAGCCAGTTCCACCCTGCTGTGCTAAAGAATTCTCTGAGAGGAAAAAGATCAGAGTGTGTCTGCTCTTTCCACTCTTGCCCCATTTCTGGTAGCAATGGTACTGGCTAACAGCCTGCAGTCTTCCTTTGTACCCAACAGCCTGTCTTCAACTTTATTTGCAGTTTCTGTAAGGCAGACAAGAAGCCCTGAAAAGAAAAAAACAGGATGATGTAGATCTCTTGCTAAAGGATCTGTAGCTGTTTGGCACTGTGTCCTTTTCAAGGGACAGACTGCTTTGTGAGAATCCTCACCCCATGCCTATCTTCTAGCCTCTAAGTGTGATTTCTTTGCCTGTTATTCCTTTTCCCTGTTCTTTGTGCATTCTCTGTTTACCTAAGATAAGCAGTTGTGGACTGAATATTCATCTAGACTTAGGGCACTCCCTAGGATTTGTTTTCATGCCTGTGACAAAAGCTCTTGGGATTTCACCATCCCAAATTCAAGACCATCCAAGCCATCATGCATCTGCAGACTCTGAGCACATTGGCTCTCATGGCTTGTAAGTTTATTAATCTATCAAAGATTTTGTCCTGACAAGCTTGGGTTTGTTCATCATTTGATTTAAAGAGAATCAACTTCTGGTTACTCAGTGCCGATTTATTATTCACATTGTTACTCAATGCCAGTTTGCTATTCACAGTAATGCTCTCTCTACTTACAACAGCAAGTCTAGAGTAGCAAAAGCTGTTGTTGGTCCAGTGTCTCAGTGTGTTGGACTTCATGTATCCCATGTTAATAAAAACCTCCAGAAATGCATGGAGAATCTCTCTCTCAGCTTCCATGAAATGTAGCTAAATCCTCTTTCTGCATTTGAAGGGTTTCCTGTTAGTGTTCTGTTAATATCATTTAAATCAAGCACAGAGTCTGTCCTTGATTTTACCAGTGTTTCGTGTCACTCACTCTCTCAGATACTTTTGCCCCTCCTGACAGCCTGCATTCCCTGCTCCTGTGCTAAATGTTAATTCCCTCCCATAATTCTTTGGTTGTGGAGCTTTCAAACTGCTTTCTATCAACTTGTCAGGCATTGTCACTCTTGTGAATCCATTCAGCTGACCTGTGGAAAACGTGCTTACCCCTTGAAATCCTGATGGTCAGTGATGGGTTTGCCAGCTCCTATTCCCCAGACTTCTAGTTGGTCCTGCCCTAAATCACAGGGCAGCAAATTGTGTCCATTGGATCACTCCAAACGTGTCCTGATGGATCACGGTGGGAAACATTACTTCACTCTCCTACATGGCAGTCTCAGTCAGCATTGCTCAAATCAGAGCTCCCAAGGCCAAGCTCATAGCATTCTCCATTCAGAGCACATTCTCCATCTGCTTTTGATATTTTATTCTTGAGGGAAGGTTTGGTGACTAAACATCAGCAATGTAGTGACTGCAGTGGGTGTCCATGAGTCAGTGTTAGCGTATTCCTTTGTATTGGAACAGGCATTGAATCAAAACACTCTCGATGATAACAGAAATGGTAATGAAGCTGTATCATAGCCATGGTTTATAATTGAAGGTTAAGATATACTCCTTACTCATCCTTCCTTCCAACAGTGCATTTTTGGAAGGAAAACCTTAAGAGGAGAGCACTGGAAAGCAGAACAGCTCTGTGTGAAATGTCTATTACTCAGAGGGCTGGAACATCCCAGAGTGTGTGTTTGGAGAAGGAGAAGGTAAAGGAAGGCACGAGGTTGGTAGGGCTTGTTGGATCGAGGATGGTTGTGTTGCTGTGCCTTGTTCCTCTCTCCAAAGCAATTTCCTGAGGAGGTCTTTGTGTTTTTTATTACCTAATCAGATGGCTTTTTTTTGGCAATAGGTTTGTTTTGGGGTTTGGGTTTGTTTGGGTGTTTGTTTTTTTTTTTTTTTGGGGGGGAGGGGGTAAGAAAGAAAAAAGCTACATAAAGAGGGTAAAATACACATTCTCTTCCTCTGATCACTTTTTTTTTCTCTTTACTTGCCTTAACATGAAGAAAACCTACAGTTCTCATTGGGAGAAAAGAAAAGTAAAGGCTCAGATTTACAAAGTGGTGGGAAGTTTATCAGGAGCATTCTAATGCAAGAAATTCCAAAGGATTCAGTGAAGTGCTGCACAGTGGGAAATATTTGCTCTATAGCTATGCAACTAGTGGAAGACCAGCTATGATCTGGCAGTTGAACTCACTGGCACAGTTTGAGGCTGCCAAGAAAAAGTAGAAACAGCAACTAAGCAGTGAGCTGCTGAGCTGTGGAGCTCATTTTCTGCAGCAGCGTAAGCTGCAAGAGGCACACCACTGTGATCCGTGTGGAAACCCTGGTTTTTAAAAGTGCTGGGCATCAGGCTGCAGTGAGCGTTGATTACAGTGACTGCACGAGTTAATAGCCTAATGATGTTTAAATAACGTTACTAGCTGCTTGTGTGATGGTAGCATTCAGAGAGAACTTTCCTGCAGGGAGTATAAGTGATAGGAGAGACGCAGCAGACTCTGTGGGTGCTGTTCTGTAGTGGGTAGCTGGACTGCAAATGCGAGATCACCTTCGTGGTGTGGTCTGGCAGGGAGGGTGTGCAGAGCTGTTGTTTTGAGCAGATGGCAACTGCTGTGCCACTTTTTATTAGATTTCCAAATCACTGGAAGGAGTAACAAGCTCCCTCTGCATCCGTCTCCTTCCTGAAAAGGTCTCACTGAAATCTGAAACTCCTGGGTGATGCAAACCGCTCGCTTGTTACACCCAGCAGTTCTCCAGCAGTGAGTTTTAAATAAATTAGAAAGGTCTTTCTGGACTGGATCAATAGTTAGGTTTTCTCTGAAGGTACGGCTCTAGGCTCATAGCCTCACCCCTCCCCAGGTGCCCCCTTCCAAGGCAGCATGGCCTCTGTAAGCATGCACCTCTGGTCACCACTACCGACATGTATCTCCTTGCAGGTGCGCCTGGGCTGGATGTCAGCCCCACTGTGGCTTGTGTGCTGGGGAACAGCAAACTGGAGGGCACGCTTCACCAGGGGCCAGCAGCAGGTGAGGCGCTGTGCCTCATCGCGTGGCTGTCTGCTGCGTGGTCTGCCTCTGGGCCCCAAAGGCAGCAGTAAGCAACAGAGTCCACCCCACACGTTACAGTGACCTCAAGAATGAGCTCAGTGTTTGCTAGAGGATGAAGCTAATTTGTTCTGGCACTATTCAGTCATTGCACAAGAGTGACAGCAGGCTTCTAAGTGATAAGAGTCATTGTGCCAAAGGCTGAGAGGGTGAGACTCCCCATCTGGGAGTGATGGCAGACATGTGTGGCTTCAAACAGGAGTAAGTGGGGGTCACACTAGCTGGTGGTGTCCTGCTGCTTGTGCAGCTGCATCACTTCTCTCATTAGACCTTGCAGTGGCAGCAGTGCTGGTGTTGCAGCCACAGGGCTTCCTGGCACTGTGCTTTGTCAGGAGTCAGCTCTGAAACCCAAGCCAGGACAAAATCTGTGGATGCCTCTTGCCCACAGTAGTCACTGTGAGGTGAAGGTTGGTACCCTACTGCAGTGGGCTTCAAAGCACCCTGTGCCCCTGCTGCTGGAGGATGGTGCCAATAGCATTATTCTGGGGAGGGCTTAAGCTCATAGAGCAGTCAAACAAGCTTTGCTCAGGGAAGGAAATGAACTTCACATTTTATTTGATGATAATGATGCCAGATTCTGATATGAACAGACTGTGCCTTGCATTTTACATCTTCACTCAATTATGCTTTAAAATTTGCTATTAAAGACTTACTTCACTTGGGTTAGCTCATTGTATCTCTTCCTCTGGGTCATTTGCTAATTCAGGCAACCTGTGAATTCAAATGCAAGTAAATGTGGGCATTTAAGCAGATGTCAGGGGCCTTTGGAGTGGTCAGGACACTGACCCACTGAAACCCAGGGTGCAGGGCCGCTGTGAGCAGTGGTCTGTCTCGGCACGTAACTGTTAACCTGGCTTTTTGGTAAAACCAGCCTGTGCAGTGAGAGCTTTTCTGTGCACTACTGACAGCTGTGGCCACTCCCTAACTACTTTTTCTCCCTAGCTCTGATTTTCCAGCATCACACTACTTACCCAGTAACTGCACAAATGTCACAGACCTCTTTAAAGCACAGTCCTCATCTCTAAATCATTCCCAAAGCCAGTCAAAACCGCCTTGCCCCCAAGCTGCTGCCTGCAATGACTGCTAGAGATATTATACTTTGCACTTTGACCCTTAATCAAATTTAATTGGAGTTTTAGCTCATTGCTTCCATCGCTGAGTGCTTGACACCATGATAGCACAGCACAGGCCGTGTGCTAATGACCCATCAGCTGCTGGGTGTCACTAGGAACCATCCTGGGCGGCCTGAGCAGCCACATCTCTCTCAGCCACATCTGCTCAGGACAGTGCAGGTAAAGCTGTCCAGGATTCAGCTCTTCATTCTGCTGCCCTTCCTATCTAAATTTTTACCTGTCTGGAAGCCATAGATTCATCTCAGCTGTGCCTTTTTCTACACCTAGTCCCACCTTGACTCCAGGGACTTGCATCTTTGGCAAGGAGAGTAAGTCCCTTTGGGGAAGAAGGAGCCGTGGCAGGTATGACCCAGTTTTCTCAGGCTATAACCAGCTTTATTCTTTGTCTGCTCCCAAGTCTGAAGTATAGAATTCTCTAGAAGTCCAGCTGTGGGCTAACCATTTGACTCCTGACAAAAACAGAAAAGAAAAACTGGTTGCAGTCACTATTCACTTGATCTTGGTAAGCCAGACTGAGGTTAGTTCATCAGCAGTGCAGTTAGGGGAAATGCAGTGCACCTGATCTGCACGAATGGAGCCAGAGAAAATACACAGTATTCTGCTTTAAATTAATATTGATCCTACTAATAGGGATCAGAGGACCAAAATAAATTACATTAATGGAGTTAAGACAAAAACAATCCAAGTGTAGACTTGTGTTAGTGGAGCTGATTTCGCCGATGTGATGTGAAGGCGTAGAGAAGGATAAGAGACCATTTGTTGGGAAAGAGCCTGGGCCCTGCTGCCTCCTGCCCAGGACTGATGAGATAGGAAATTATTTCTGAGGACCCAAGATGTAATTTTTAAAAGCCCTATTTTTTTTTTCCTGCTTTACTTGACTCTCTGTGAAAATACCCAAAAGCCTGTGGCTGCCAGCATGTTTGCTGTATTTGATCGATAGCCCTGCTTCCCTTCGCCTGGGGAGTCTCCCCAGCTTGGAGGTGTGCATAACCTTTGCTGGGAGAGAGCTCCAGCGACGCTGCTGGCGGTGCCTGGGAACTCTGTGCTCCTGCGAAAGGGCAGGGCAGCAACGCGTGCGGCAAGCAAACAGGTAGCGATCAGCAGGAGCTGGGGAAAGGGAATCGGTTCTGAGCCTCTCGGCAACAAAGCGAGCACATAATGCTTTAAAATGTTTCTGCCCCTCCGCTCGGCCCTTGCTACACAGACGTAGTTTAACTTGTAACTCCGGTGGCTGAGTGCTGAACTTCCCTCCTCTGGGGAGGGAGGAAGGAAGGAAACGGCTGCAGGAGGAGCAGGGTGGCCTGATGGCTGGTACAGGGTCATCTCTCAAGGACCTCAGAGTATAAGTCTTGCAGTGCTTTATACTGCATGTAGCACAGAGCACCGATACCACTTGTAGTATTTGTGCAATGCAGCTTGTGGGCAGCCTGTACTGCCTCCACTGTCCCGGTAGGCAGGACAGGGGAGACAGTTGGTTATTCTCTGTTTGCCAGGTAGTATCTGCTCTGCTTTGGGAGGAGGAGTTCAGGAGGCTTCCATTGCTGAGGAATGGATATGCAGGCTGGAAGCGGGACTCAGGCAAACCTTGTCTGCTGTGGAAAATCTGTCCTGACAGGAACGTTCAGTCCCACCTATGCTTACCTCCAAGTCAGGCATAGACAGGTGCCACAAGTGCTTGAGATACTGCACCTCAAATCATTTGGAGTAGGTCTTCTAAGCAGAGGCTTCAAACTGGCAATGATGGCTAATGGAGTGCTTGTTTCAATGTGTATGAAACATGGTTGGAGACTGCCTGTCACTCCTCTAGCTCAGCAGATCAAGAATTTGTTTCCCCTCCTTCCCCTCTGTAGTCTGAAGCTCAGATGTCTACCTGAATGCATTCAGAGAGTTCTAGTGCATATCACTGGGGCTTCCCCCAAAGCAAATCAGGAGTATGACATCTCCAGTTCCACCAGTTTGATCTATGCTCTCCCTTACAGAAGTGTTTTGCCACCTTCTCCCACCACTGCTATCCCTGAGAGCAACTGGTGAAAAGAATTCAGAGAGTGTGATGACAAGACGACATTAAACAAAGTTTGACATTCACTGAATCTGTTTCTGGAGACTTTGAAACAGTTCAGGGAATTTGGATGTGTCTTTTTCATCCTTTCTAGTTCTCTTCAATTTTTATTACATGGACTTAAATGCCTCAGATGGCATCAAATATTGCTGTGACTGAATGTGGAGCTGTACTGGATTGCTGTTTGTTAAATGTATTATAGACTGCAGCTTGATCTTGAAATGTAACTTTTTTTTTCATGACATTTTTCTGACATTATAGCTTTAGTCATTCAACCTTCATGTTACATTAGTACTTTCTTGCATATTTGATACATTTCAGTTTTGTCTCTGCAGCAGTTGCCAAAGCTTGCAGCCAAAACCTTCAAGGAATATAGAAAGTGTAAATCTTCATTAAAAACTTATAAGAAGATTATTCCAGGTACTTTCCCATGGTAATGCTTTCTGTGTGCTTGGTAGAGAGTTTGTGTGCTGGTGTGCTCTAGGATGCTGTGCACATGAATTCAAGGGACATAAAAGAGAGGCTGAGCTAGTGAGTCTGTACAATAATACAGCTTTGCAATAACCACAAAGCTGCGGTATCTCAAGGACTCAGAAACAAATCTTTCCCATCCATTAACTGTGTTGTTGCTAGCAGAATGTTTGCTATCAAAAGGAATAATACCAGGCAATATGGACATCTTCAGAATATTAGCTGGAGGCATGCCAGGAAGTGAAGAGCAAAGCATGCACATATGCAGTGTGCAGATGTTCTCCACCACCTCCTTCGGCCAGCAGAAGTGTGCAAAGACAGTTCTGTTTATCATCACATTGAGCCAATAACTTGCATTTAACACTCACAAGATCTTTTACCATCCCTCTCTTCCTTCTTCATATTCACAGAAAATCCTTCCCACATTAAAATAATTTCTTCCAGCTTTGAAATAATGTATGTCCAAAATGATCTTCTGACTATTTAAGAGAAATGCAAAATGCCACTATGCAATAAAGAAATAGAGGGTTTAGTGGAAGAAAGCTGTTTTGACTAGCTGGAGGGTGCTCTTTGCTTGTGGAGTGGGCTAGAAAAACACCTCTGTCAGTTCTCTTCCATTACAAGGGTCCTGTGCCATTGTACCTGCATTATCTTTTGGCTTACAACTAATTCACCTCTGGGGAACTGCAGCAGTGGGCAGTCACCCCCAGTTACTGAGCCTGGTTGAAGGATAAATATGTATTATTGAATGGTTTGTGCTTTACAGAGGGAAGGAGGACAGTCTCATTTGATAAGCAAATGATGTCTCTTGAATTGTAAGCTGTATGAAAGTATTTGGGCTGTTATTAGAGCACAGATCCTTGAGAATCTCATGCAATGAAAGCAATGAAAGAGGAGTGGAGATCTGATAATTCCCCTTTCCAGTAAAATCAAAAGCTACCATCTGGAAAAAAGATGACCTGGGTGGTTTTTTGGAACTTAAAGAAGTAACATCTGAGACACGTCTCCTTTCTTGGCTTTGGAATTGTAGAAAAAGTTTTGTGTGCAGCATTCAGGCTACTGTGCCCCCAGACAAGGCCATCACAGTGATCCAGGCCCAGGAGATCCATGAGAGTGCAAGGAGTGTAGGAACTGCCAAGAGAAAGGGAACAGGAGCACGTTTAAGCTTTGATTTAAAACCAGTGGACCTCACTCTTCACTGCTTATAGCTTGTGCCTCCCTTTCTTAGCCAGTATAAAGAAAGGGCAAAATGTATTTCTCCGTTGACAGGCAGCCTCTTCTGATGTGTCAGCAGAAGGGGCAAGTGAGTGAGATTCAGAGAAAAACACACAAAACACTTGAAATTCTGGCTGTATCTTATACTCCCCTTGTACCAGACCAGTTCAAAAAGTCTCAGTTATCATCACACCATGAAGTCTGGAGCCTCTGATTTTGAGCAGGGACCTGTGTCAGAGCCTTGCCTTCAGTACTGCAGGCACCAACCAGGTGGCTGCAACTGAACTGGGACCCTAATTCCCTGCACTCTGGGCCCCATTTCCTGCCAGACCAGCTGTTTTCCCATCAGTTCTTGATTTATAGAAGACAGCAGAGTAGCTTGGCTGCAAGGATGATCTATGAACATGGGGAATATTGAACACACTGCATGAAAAAATAATCAGCTTCCAAAATTGGTAAGTTGACTTAAGTGAAAGCTGTGCCTGTAGAACCCTAGAATATATGGACTATTATAATTAATTGCAATTAATAATTAATGGTTGGCAGTTAATTAATTGATTGCCATTTGTACTGGAGTGCAGAACAATGATCCACAACAGCAGAGGCTTGTTAGTTTGACCAGCTGCACTTAGCTGACTGTGTTACTGTCACAAGGTGTCTGTCTACAGCAGGCAGGATCAGCCTGCATCAGGTACCCAGCAGAGGGGATGGGGGAGATCTCTCACAGTCAGAGAAAGCTTCCTTCAGCCCACCTCCACCTTCTTCTTCCTGCAGAAAGAACAAATTCACTGTAACAGGTATTTAAAATGATAATGCTTAATTGACATTATGAAGGAGGAAGGAAAGGCAGAAGCAGGGATTTCTTCTGTGTTCATGGATATGGACCTGGGTGGTCTAAATTCTCATAGAAAATTTGACTACAGAAGGGTGAGGAAAAGTTAGTGTTCAAAGCCAAGGCTTCCAAAGGGGTTCAAAACCTTTCTGTAACCCATAAGCAGGAAAGAATGGCATCCAGTGACCTGAGTGCTCACACCTGAAGCTTAGTTTTGTTTGTTCTCCTCTCTTTCTTTGGAATCTTTTCTGTGAGCAGAGTTTTGCTAAAGTGAAGATAAAGCTGCTTTCAACTCTGTGCCTTTCTTGTGTGTTCAGAGGGCTGCCTGGCACGTGCCTGCATTTTGTTTCCACGAGCATGTCCAGGGCACACTGCCCTGCTGATGTTAATTAACAGCCCAATTGTCACTGTCTTCCTGGTTCATGTCACTCATTATGGGATGCTGCTGCTGGGAAAAGCAGAATTCAGGGGGGAATTTCATGCCTGGATGTTGATCTATACCAAAGATGAGGTGCCTGCAGTCTGAGGCAGAGTTTTTCAGGTATCTGAATTTTGCTTTAACTGGATGTATGGGACCAGTATGAGTCTCCTTAAGCACTCATAGCTCTGGTCTGATACTTGCGTGTATTTGCTGACTATGGTGTATTTGACTGCAGGACCAAAGTGCATAAGCAGGAAAATGGGAGGTTATCACAAAGACACTGGAATATTTTGCCAAAAGCAAGTCCTCGTGTAGGACCAGGGGAAGGAGACATGAAGGAAATTGAGATGCTGTGGTAGGAAAGTGTGAACACACGGATGGAGAAGCTGGAAGGAACTGGAGAATACTGTTGGGAGACAGCAGTTGGACATCCAGCTGGGGGCTGAGCACTTTGCAGAGGCACAGACAGACCTGAGGGATTTTGAAGGGGATGGAGAAAGTATAAAAGGTGAGAAGCAACAATTCCTGTGAAATCTCTACAGAAATATTTGAAACTCTCACGTATGAATCTGTGTGGAAGTCTCTATCAGCAATAAAGGTAACACATTCATCCCGGGGCCAACAATAATGCTGCATAGGAAATAAGCTAGCACTTGTTTTATTTCTTCTTCATGCTTCTGAAGGGCATTTGGTAAATTTTCCTAGCAGTTCTTAGAGCTGAGATCCAATCCCTCAGTATTTTGTATGAAAATTATTGCTAAAATTCAGAATCAATTAATGAGAGTAGTGCTAACACACTGAACTTTAGAAAAGTGAAAAGGAACACAGAAAGAAATCTGCCTTGCTGTCCTTCTCACTGAGCTTCTCCTTTCACACCATGATGCTGAAAGGCCAAAGCAGCACTGGGGAAATACACTGCTGAAAGAGGAAGCTGTTCTTCCCTTCGTAATTAAGGAAAATAAATGAATTAAACTCATAGTTGATGGTTAGAGAACCAAAGCCAGACTCTTGAACTTTCCAAATGTGCTTAAGCTCCCGAAGGTCTGCATCAGGGAGCCGGCAAGGGCTTTGTCTGTAATTGCTCAGCTCTATTACTTGGTCTGTTTTTCTTTCTTCCTTCATGTCTGACTCTGGGGAATAACCTCCAGCAGAAGGCCTTAACTTTTGCTGGTTTGTGCACAGGGTCCTATACTCAGCAATAGTTTTAGTACCACATCCAGCTCACGCACTCTGCGCTGGGATCGAGGTGGCACTGGAGCAGGCATACCACAGCCTTGCTTGCAACATTAGTGCCAGCCTCCAGAGTTCCTGTGTAGGAAAAAAAACTTATCTTATGGCTACAGTGTAAGAGCACTTGCTGTGTTTCTCTCCCCATCTCAGTGGGAAGTGGAAAACTTTTGCAGTTATTAATTCTGCTCCTAGGCAGTTTCACAGCTCTGCTGCCCAGCTGTTTACAAGGAGAGCACCGTTAAACCCTTGTCTGTGGACAGCCAGTCGCACTAACTGCTAAAACTGGATTAGGTGTTCTGCCTGGGGTTTATCACAGGAGTTGAGATGTTTGAACATCAGTTATGGTTTTGCATGTACTTCCTGCTGCCCTTTTCTGATAGCATTTATTTACCCAATTTCTTGGGGAATGCTTTGCTGGCAATATGCTGTCTTAGGTGGCCGGCCCTTGTGTAGTTAGGGAAAACAGGATGGACTTGGAAACTCACTGCAAATCATGTCTGCCTGAACCTTCACCCAGAAGTAACCTTGTTGTGAGACCTGTTGTGGGCAGATAGAAGAGAGTAAGTGCAGAATGATGGGCACTTCCCTTGCTCACATTCAGTTATAATATCAGGAGGGCGAGCCAACATCGTTACAGCCTTGGTGACAACAGGGCAAAATCTTTTGAGCCACAAGTACTATATTAAGGGGTGTTGGAGACATGTCAGGGACTGTAACAAGGCATTAGAAAGCTGGGTAAAAGTGTTCCCTTAATATCTTTTCTTTTATATCTGTCTATATTAAAAAATCTGCATGTGTGTATGTCAGCTGTGAAGGAGTCAGTCCTGATGTTAATCATCAGCTCTTCTTGCAGCAAGAAATATATAGATGAAATCTAAACAAGAAGTAGGGGCAAATATCTGGACTTCTAATCTTGCTCATGTTTGATATGCATTGCAATTAATGGAGAGAGAGATGCTGTAAATCAGGATTGGGCTTTTCTCCCTTTCCTGTACTGTAAAACATAACGAGTCTCCACAGGCACTAAGGCAGGGCCCATCTCCTTCCTCCTGACTGAGCTATGCTGTAAATGGCAGCAGCAGTGAGATGCTTCTGACAGGTTTACAGGGCAAGACCTTGACAGAGTTGTTTAGGGCATATCTGCAGGAGCAACATGAGAGCAAGCTCAGCCCAGGCTCATGTGGGAAGCCAGCTGGGCTTTGGGACACCTGCTGCTTTATCGCTGTGGTCTGGTGCAGTGGCACTGGGCTCACTGCACTGAGGGCATGCCATCACTTCCAGAGCAGAGCAACCATAAGGAGATCTCACTTTCCTTCTCCTCTTCTAGAGCACCATGAGATTAAATATGTGTTGAGCTGGAAATACTACAAAGAACACTTAGCAGTGTTTTTACCAAAAAAAAATCAACTTAACAATTGCCTGCACTTAAAATTGCTCAGAACCAAGAAGCTGCCTTTGTCTTCCAGTTAAAATTTACATCTGCTCTCAGACAACCCAAATCAAAATGCCTCAAATTCGAGGAACTGCCTTGTACTTTTGAGCCATCTTTTAGCTTATGAGTTCTCTTTTACAAAAAAAAAAAAAAACCAAATCCTTATCAAGTCTCCCAACGTGCAACGGAGCTGGATCCAGCAGATTGAGATTTACTGACTTGAATGCACTGTGCCAGCTTTTGCTAGAGAGCAACCTGGCTCGCTAGAAGCTGTGTGCTTTGGAATAAAGTTCTCCTGCAGATGCAGTTTAGAAGACCTTTAAATAATAAACCCCTTCTCTTCCATGCATGCATATATACTTACATTAATCTGCAACTATGTTAACAAATGTGATTTTTGCCCTAAATACTGAGTTTGATGAAAACAGTATTTTGTGCCAAGCTGGTTGTAATGATTGTGCAATTCAGAAAATAGATGAGACATTAAACCTTGGTCACATCTCCTTCCCATGCTAAAGACTGTAAGGAGCGATTGATGGGACCAATAAATCCATTCCCATAGGGAAGACTGTAGAGAAACTGGGAAGCAGCATGAAATATAGCCCACCTGGTAGTTTTATGGTGCTGTCTGAATGCTGTAATCATTTTAAAGAGATGCTGATTAGTATCAGCAACAGGAGTTGAATTGGCAGCATCAGTAGCATCAATTTCAACAACAGCACTGGAGGTCCTTAAGTTCCCGTTTTGTGACTTGGATGCAAATGATTCGAGTCAGCAGGTGCTGTGCAATCTGTACTGAATATCTGTAGCTGGCAGATGAAGGAATGCAGGATTTGCACTTAAAGAAATAATTGAGTGCTTCAACTGTCACCAAAATTCAGTGATTCAAAAGGGCATTTTAGAGCACAGATGCCAAACAGACAGAAAAGACACAGGCTCAGCTCTCTGGTGAAGCCAACCCAGCCACACTGGTTTATCCACACTGGCATGGAGATGGTTCTTTCACCATGAGTTTCTGCAGGTTTCTGCAGCCAAACCTCTTCCTGCTGAAATTCAGCCAAGCAACAGCAGTTGGCTCTAGCCATAGCATCAGGATTCATGTGGCTGAGCCTGAAGGAGGAAAGGCAAAGAACCGTAGCTGGACTGTCAGGATGCATGTGGTCCTAGCACAGCCAGCCTCAGTTAGCTGTAAGGTATGAACCAGGTATTTCCTCCTCACAGCCATTTGGGGGTGCAGCTATGTCGTGTCACAAATACACCTTTTGCTGTAGTTTTTTTGTTTTCCTTCATTCTTTTTCATGGAGCAAGATTCTGCAGAATTCAGTGACAGATTGGACTTACACCAGCAAAGCCTGGAGTGTGCTGGCTCTTGATCTTGTGGCAGAGCTTACCGTCTCCATTATTCATGGCAGTCTGGGGCCTATTACCATTTATTATTTTTTTCCTTGTCATTAATAAAGGGAGGGTGAAAAATACCTACTGTGCTCATTCTCCTCTGTTCCCTGATACTTCTGCCAATTTCCTGATATTCTAATTCCTTCCTTCCACATTTTGGTTCATTTTCCTTTAAGGCATTGTAATTAATGGACTGTTCTAATTTCCTTTGAGACAACATTCTTAATTGCTGTAATTCTCACTTATGTCTTTTAGGCATCCCTGCTGGCATTGATTCATTTCAATTTGCATTCCTGAATGCTGCAACTATAAATAGTCAATACATGGAGCCAGCTAGACTCTTGTCCTTTTGAATGCTACACAGATTTTTCTTTGCTTTTTTTATAGCAAACTGAATAGTGACAAGGTTGCAGCATTATCTTAAGAGCTGGTATATGTGGGTACCTTCATCATGTTGGGCAGGTTGTGCTTTGGGCCGGTGGCAAAGTGTCAGGGAGTTGTGTGTGATGTGTTCCACTGTGCACGCCTGCCATTCTTTTATTGTTTTGAGAATAATAACCTTGAGGGTTTGGGTTTAGGGTATTATTTATTTTTTTTTAACCATATTGTTCAAACAAATGAGTTTTCCAGAGATAGAAACCGCAAGTTATGAACAGGACTTGCAAATCTGGAAAAAAGCAATGTGTACTGGTGACACAAGGTTTGTGTCATAAAGAGGTGATGTGAGTGAGGTCATACGAAGCTTAAGGTCTCCAGCTTTGGTGCTAAGTGAAGGCAGCAGGAACAGCACAGCAGATGCCATTATGAAGAACTGTTACCACCTCTGCCTCTCTGCACTTGTCCCTGTGCCAGCAATGACCCCACCCCAGGGATCAGCCTCACACAGTGTGGCAGGGGACTTTTGAGGGTTGAGGTTCTCCTGCCACTGGCCTCGTGACTCCATCTTACCTTAAGCAGGTGTTTTTCCATCGTTAACTTGTTTGCTGTAGACCACCAGAAAAGCCACAAGGGAAATAACTTTTAGTCACAGCTGTAAATAACAGCTCAAAGCTCTGTGTCCTGTTACCAAACCACTCCATCACTTGGTCCTCTTGGTTTCTCATTTGGCCATTCACTTTGGTACAATTACTTCTTGCAGGCACAGAACTTCAAAATGAGATGAAAATTACTTGGTTACAGTTTAGAGTAAGTGCTCCAGATCACTCCAAATACAATGAAAATATCCCCTGCAGAGGGAAGACTTCTCAGAGGATTCCTATTTATAGATCAAAGAAATACAACAAATAACCCACTACTCACTAAAAATGTTTTCCTGTGAAGGGAAACATGAAATGTGGTTCTGTGATCAGCACTTGAAACACTTCCATTTTCTGTATTGATGACGGAGACTTGCAGTGGGAAACAATTGCTGGGCTGCAGTAAAGTGGAAAAGGATTGACCAATTGTCTTCTCACCAATTAAGACAATGAACCAACAAACTAGGGCAAGAATTAAAAGCCTAATGCATTAAAATAATATTTATAGTGGTGATCTAAACCTCCTGTCATAGATTACCTCCGTTCTAATTTGTGTTCACTGGACATCACTTACAAGCAAGAACTGAGCAGGCAGGCAGGAGGCAAAAAAAGCAGACAGGTCTGTGATAACCTGCACAACAGTTACAGGGCAGCCACTGGAAGCTGTCATTACATTCTTTCCTACTCCATATATGTTTATTTGGAACTGTTTAGGCATTTTTGAGTATTTTGATTAATTTTTTTGATGGAAAGTGTTGAACTATCATGAAGTTCAATGAAGATTCCCATTCCCCCTGCCCCCTTCCATTCACTGATGAAAAAGCAATTCTGACTACCTTGTTCTAAATGTCTTGTAAAGGGGTTTCATTGCAGCCAACTTAAATGCTGATCAGAATGAAAGGTGACATGGGCTGGTGGTAAAGCTCACAGGCCAGGCAGCATTAGGGTGCAGGCAGTAATGTGGTCCGAGAACAACCTGTGCTGCTGTGACATCTTTTGTTGACACTTTTGCTCTTAAATGATGTGCATTTGTATAGCTCTGGGTGCTGGCCACAGAGACGCTGCCAGCCTGGGGCAGACAGGTCTCATGACTCCCCTCAGGAAAGGACACAGGGCAATAGTGGGGCCAACTGTAGCCCCCATTTCCATCTCTTGCATAACACAGGTCTCCTCCAAACTGATCAGCTCTTGCCAACCAACAGGCTTTGTAATCCCATCAAACACATGGTGCCTTCCAGAAGCAGCTTGCTGACAGAGAGGTGTCTGCCAGAAATCAGATGGGTTACTCAGAGCTGCCCCTCTGGGTGCTCTAGGCATCACCTTGGGGCTCGGAGGGTGTTTGAGGCTTTCCCTGTCCTTGCAGTAGACTGCAGAGCCTGATCACCTGCCTAGGGCCACACCATAGGTCTGCAAGGCACTGATCTCATGGAGTGCTTGGCCCCTTTACAGCCCCACTGCTACAGCTGCCTCCAGCATGGTGCCCACCTCTCTAGTCCCAGCAGTGCAGAGGAGCTCAGGGGTACTGCCTGCTGAAACAAGTGCTAATTGCTGAGACCAGAGGGCAGCTTAATTAGGTGGGGTTTATATCTTACTTTTTATCTCTGGAGTTTATGCTGGGTGAGCATGAGAAGAGCAAAGAAGAAACCTGTCACACGCTTTTATACTCATTCACTTTCACACTTCAGCCATTCGTATTAGCTTGGCAGGTTGTCAGCAGGGTGGAGAAAAGCCTCTAATAAGAGTGCTGGAAAATGCAATACAAGCATCCCTGGGAAGTGCACAGGCTGTGAAAGAGGAGTGTGAGGGATGAGATGAAAGCAGTTGTACCAACGGGTAAAAGTAACTTAATTATTACTTGGCAAAAAGTACACAGAGCCAGCCCCAGCATCCAGCAGTCTCTGCTCATTTTCAGTTCAGCTGCAGTACTCTGGTGACTGCCCTAGAAAGTTCTTGGTGGTTGCATGAGGCTGTGATCAGGGGCATGATGTCCTGCTGGAGGTCAGGCATGAGTCATGCACCCTTGACTGGGGGCCAGGGGGGTTTAACGTTTTTGTTCATGGTCACCATTGACAGGATTGTGTTAGGGTGACTCAGAAGCAAGGCACATCAAAATCAAAATAACTTCCGTTGTAAGGTCAGTAGAAGCAATGTAAGACATTAAAAAAGTAACTGCATGAGAGAAGGGAAAGGCTGTGCTGGTAGACTGCATTGACCAGATCCTCTGTGCTAGTGGGCTACAATTGCTGCCCCAGCCATTTCACACCAACTCTGGACCTGATCCACTTCTCCGTGGATGCTGTATGACTCAGGTCCCACTTGGCTTGATGATGCACACTGGTGCCGTGGTGCAGGCAGTGATCCCTAGCTGGAGGAACTGACATGTTTGCAGCAGAAGCATAGAATTGTTAGGGTTGGAAGGGACCTCAGGAATCATCCAATTCCAACCCCCCTTGCCATGGGTAGGGATACCTCACACTAGATCAGGCTGCTCAGAGCCACATCCAGCCTGGCCTTATAAACCTCCAGGGATGAGGCTTCTACCACCTCCTTGGGCAACCTGTGCCAGTGTACCACCCTCCTGGTGAAGAACTTCTTCCCAACATCCAATCTGAATCTACCCATTTCTATTTTTGTTCCATTCCCCTAGTCCTATCAGTCATATGGTCACTCCATGTGACAGTCAGGGAATGTTCCCACTGGAGCTTTTGGGGGCACTCCCTGTCAGAGCCACTCTTAACCAGTTTCTGTTGTGGCAGGCTGAGTGCAAGGGCACACGGTATCTCAGTGGTGGCTAGGCAGAGAGCTGTTCAGCATTTCATTGACCTACAGGCCAAACTGATCTCTTCACTGGGTCATCTCTTTGACCATGGGTGTATACAACACTTGTAGCATCTTTCCAAAGCGGGATGTCACTGTACATTTTGCTCTGTGCACCTGGTTGGCTTAGCTGCACCCCTTTGGGTCAGAATGCTCTCTGAGCTGGACATGCCGTGATGTGCTGAGAGCAGGCAGACCAGGTTTTCTCTACAGATCTGTCTTGGTTTATATTAATAATAAATTGGCTCATTCTCCTTGTGGCTTGGTTTAAAAGAGATAGATGACTTAAAATGAGAGTGAATTAAAATTCAAGATGTGTTGGGAGCTTGAACAAGCTGGGCTGAATTCCAGGAATCTTCATGAAGAGACATAGACAGAAGGGGAGACAGCCGAAGCAGTGGGAGCAGACAAGAAGTGAAGTGGTGGCTGGCAAGGGGCAGGGAGGGAGTGGTTCTCCCTGCTTGCTGGGGGAAGTGATATGAAGGAGGTGCTGCTGTGCCCATGCTCTGTGCAGAGCTGACTTGCATTTTAATGTTCTTGCAAGTTAATCAAACTAGGAGGGAAATTCTTGAAAAACATTGCCCCTTTTCCCTTCCACTCCTTCCTCCTGCAATCAGTGCCACTTCTGTCTTTGCCATTTTCTCGTTTTTCCTGATCCAGATGTTTCTACTGGTTCTCTGCAAAGGGAAGGAAGTATTAATTTTCCCTGATTGCTTTTCTCCCCAAGCAGTCCTTCCCAGGATGAAAAGTTGAAGACAGCTGTATGCAGGGAAAATGCTGCTTCTTTCTGGACAAGTGAGACGGTAGGGAGGGCGCAAATAGCTTTGCCTCATATCCACATGGCAGCAGCTGGAAGTCAGCACCAGCTCTGAGGGGCTATGGCCAGGCAGGAAGAGCAGGCTGCAAATGCAGAGTGCTGAGGAGCAGTGGGAGAAAACCAGCAGGAAGCTGGCACTCCTTTGGGCTAAGCTAGAGCTGGCATGGCAAGTGGCCAGCGTGACGTGTTGTCCCAGCACTTCAAAAGTCTTTGGAGCAGTGTGTAGTGCAGCAGCACCTGGCTGAATAGGCTGCATAGGGAAGGAACTTTATTTTTCCCCCTCTCCAGTGTAATTTTGATAGGGAAAAGTGCAAATTCTTTTTTCTTTTCTTTTTTTCCCCCCTTTTCTTCCCCCTATTTGTCTAATTGGTTTGCATTCATTGGTGTTTTCTTACAAAGAAAATGATGAATGGGTCCTAAGTTAACACCACTTTGTTTCCAAATGAACTCAAAAGAAGTCCATTTAATAAATGATAAAAAAAATGCAACAGAGCTGAAGGGAGTGCCAAGTAATTGACAATTGTTTTCTTTCAAATTATAATATAAAGAAAGAATTTGAGCAATGCAATTTTCAGCTGGCTTCATGAGAATGACTAAAGGTGTTCTGCAAAGCACTATTAAAACAAGAAAGGATGCGAGTAAGATGACCAACAGAGTGTGCTGTGACTGGGGTTCCATTGCTGCAAAAGGATGGTGTACTTAGGCAAGGCCAGTTATTAATGAATGTTTTCAGCCTCTGAAACATTAAGGGCCACATGAAATATTTTCTGCTGTTATGCAGAATTTCCAGTAAGGAAAGCATAGGCAGAAGTAGCCAACCTGCACTCTAACAACTGTTCCTCCAGCACATTTTTCTTGTCTGCTAAGTCCCAGAATCTCTGCTCTGTGCATGACATTAATGCCTACATGTGTGACTAAGCTTGCCTCCTGCACCCTTGGCAGCCTGGAGCCCTGTGAATTTGCATGCTGTTGTTTAGCTGGCTGTATTGAACAGCTCAGAAGGCTAGCCTCACCCAAACATTAAGGATGGTCAAGTTATTAACAATTAAACCAAATGCCTGAATATCAGCAGCTGCATCCTGCACTGTGAACTTGGACTGCATCTCTGCCAGGAGTAACCCAGCTTTCCTTTCTCCTCTGAATTTAGCATCTGCCTCATAAATTCTCCTTCCTGGGACTGTAACTGACATAGGAGCACACTTATTTGAGGTCAGAGCTAGTTTTTTGATTGCTTCCATAATGGTGACTGCCATTCTTAAGAATATGTACTGGAAGAAATATAAAGCCAGTGGCCTTTGCTGCCTGCTGCTGTTTATCAAAGCTCTTAGCTGTACAAAATAAATATCCTGTGCTCCTCCATTTGGTGCTAGTGCCGCTGGAGCCAGGTGCTGTGGAGCTGACAAATGAGTGGCTAAGGGGTCTGTTTTTAACAACCTGGCTGCTGCCAAGGTGCTACTAAAGCCATTTATTTGGGAAGGGAACCATTGTCACTCCTGTCTCAGCAAGTACTACCTTTCCTAGTGCAGGAAATCTTCACTGAAATTATGCAAGAGTTTGCACCAACGCTTTGCTGTGCTCTAGAAACCTGCTCCTTCTCCAGCTTCTGCCTGGGTAGTCTTTTCACATTAGGATGCACAAGTGGGAGAAGTTAAGTAGAGCTTTCTACATTACACTTCACCAAGTAAAGAAGAAAGCCAGAATGAGTAACTTCTGAAGCTTTTGAGAGCAGCCAAGTGTCTCAGGGAGTGATGCAACATGCAAAAAAACCCAGGAGAAGTTCACCATGGTAAAAATAAGCTGGTGTGTTGGTGAGGAGACTTGTCTGCTTGCATGCCAAAGCACACAGAGATCTCCAAAGGTGGCCTTCAGTATTTGGATGATTTACAAACTTCAGCTGTCTGTGGGGATTTGCCTTCCTTGGCCTTTGTGAGAGGCAGCAAAGGTGATGGCTCTGGTTGCCTGGTGTGGAACACAGGGTTTCCCCACAGCACAGTAGATCTCTCTGGACACAACACTTCTGTAGCACTGTGTTTTGGTTCTTTATGTCCAGGCTCTTCTCCTAGAAGTCTAAGATGATAGTAAAGAATGAAGATGCTCTAGAATTAGTACTCTCATGTGCTGTGCAAAGTTACTTCTCTTTGGAAGACTTAACTGTGCCGGCAAAGCAAAGTTTGGGATATTAGTGTCTGTCCCTGTTGCCTCAGCCAAGTGTAAAAAGCCAAACCTGAGGTGTGCTGTTGATCCTTAAAGGCTTCAAAAAATGCCAGGGTGACACCTGGATCCTTGGTTCAGTTGTTCAAAGAGGAAAGCATCATTACAGCAAAGGCTGAGATGTACGGATAGTTTACTCATGTCTCACGTGTAGATGCAGTGCTGTAGTTAGCTATAGCCTGTGGCAGTTGAGAGCTACACACTACATGCACAGAGACTTAGTAACATCTCCGACTCCTTTCTCCTAAGGAACAGTAAAAGTCAGTCTGTGGAAACATCGTTGTGGGAAATAGCAAAGAATGTGCACTTCTGGTCTAAACTTCCAAGTGGAGGATTTTGGAAGAAAAAGCGTAAATGTGCCCCTACATTCCTGACTCTCAGGTTTGAAGCTGCCTTGCCTGTAGCTCTTGACAGAAACCTACTGTAAGTCGTTGACTAGACCACTTTGATCTCACATTCATCTGTCCCTGCTTCTGTAACATCACTTGCAAGTTTGTTAAAGCCCCTGCAACCCAGCCATTGACTGCACACTTAGCTTTTGCTCAAAGCTGTTAGAAGAGCTCCCATGCAGTGAGCCCAGGTTGTAAAATTCACAGTGGCTGACAGGTGAACTGAGATAAAGGAAAACATAAGAGGCACTTTGCATCTTTCTGCTGGTTGCTTCTTATGGTATGCATCTCACACTGAGCTCCTTAGCACAGAAGACCTTGTAAGAAGAAACCTGGCTTTTCTATCACAGCCCTTCATCATTATAAGACCCTCATTCTCTTCAAAGCTGCTGAGTGCAACCTAACATCAATATGAAATAAGATAGTATTCTCATGCTTCCACTTGGAGATATTCCCTCATCCTACATGTCACTTGTGAGTTTTCCCCAAGTTGGACACAGCATTTGGCTAGGCAGTGAGTGCTGGAGAGGATGCTGTGTGCAGACTTCTCAGCTCTGCTCCCACGGCAGAGGGTGGCCTCAATATAGATTCTCCTTCCAAAAATACACTGCAGATTGGTGTTATAACGGCAGCCTTGCTTTTTATTAGTACAGCCTTTAGCTGAGCTTGAGTGGGAGCTTTTGCGAGCCGGCGGTGAACGCTTCTGTGTTGTAGGCGTTTTGCTAATGACCTCTAATGAGCTGCAGCAGTTAGCGTGAAGCAAGCCCAGCGGCTATCGGACTCACACCCCTGTTTGGGGGGGATGCTGCACACCGTGCCCAAGCAGACTGAGAAAGGAGGGGTTTATCACGAGAAGTGACTAACTGTGAAGCACACAAAGTTGAAAGCCTGCTGGCTCCTGTCCCAGCTCTTGACTGAGAAGAAATTGGAGGTGGGAAGAGACTGTGGCTAGCAAAGGCATTTCTGTGCAGCACGGTGGGATGTGAATCAGAAACAGAAAGGATGACTCTTAGCAAGCTGGTGGGTAGCTGATTTACTTTCTGCAGCACAGCTCCCTTGTCTAGCACCAGAGCAACTTCCCTTGGGTGGCATTGCATTATGGCTGATGGTCACCAGCAGCTTCAGATGGCCCTTCGTGGGGACAGCTTTCTGACCTACTGTTGTCACCTACCAGCTATCCCAAGTGGTGATTCTTCACTTCTCCCTCCCTGCCTGCCTGCCTCGCTCCCTCCCATCATCAAGGCAAGTTCAGATAGACCCATTCTCAGCTGGTAGAGGCTGTGATGTTTCTTGCAGTGCAGCAGCTGTGCAGTGCTGCAGGGTTTGGGTTGCAGTGCGGGTGCTGTGTGAGGATGCCACCCCCAGCCTTATGTGTCCCGGGTATGAGTCTGACAGCACTGCTGTCCTACCATGGCAGGGTTGGGATGAAATCATTGAAAATTAGAGGTGTTAAGACTGAAACATCATTTTCATCCTCCTTCATCTCCTTCATTGCTGCACCACTTTCTTGTGTACATTCAAGGAGTCCTAGGATGCAGCCGGAAACCAAAGGTTGTTTGCCGGGGTCCAGCAGGGTGAGGGAAGTGCTTGGTGCAGCTTGCTGAGACCCATGCCTGTCTGAACTCTGCAGCTGTCAGAGCCTGTAGTGGCAATGAGGAGCAGCTTTGCTCTTTGCTGGTGTGTGTGGAAAGAAGCAGTTTATCTCCTGAAGTCTCAGGTACCAAGGTCAGATCTCTACAATGACAAGAGGAGCTCTGTCAAACTCTCAGCACTGTCCTCTTGTAGACATTAGCAGGTATGTGTAAACTTTGCATGCCACAAACCACTGGGGAACTCTTCTTTCCTAATACACTGAAAATGAGAGAAGATTTCAGCCTATGCCTCTGTTGCACTGTTTTATTCATGCAGCACACATTGCAATAAAGTCACATTAAAAACACTGAAAACCAAGTAAGAGAGGGAGGGAGAGAAAAAAACAACAAACCCTGGTGCAGGCAGCAGCAGATTTTTCTGTATCATGTCCCTCATTACCCAGTCACTGAAGGGTGCTATTTGACAGCTTTTTCCTGCACCCATTTGTGCCAAGAGACCTGAGGAAATTTGCCTTATCCTGCCCTTGCCTGGGAATTTCTTTGCCTTTATGGGTTCTCATTATCACCTTTATGTTTTCCTACCATAGTTTTTGGAGTGTGAACAAAACCAGTGGCAGGACACATGGTGCTTAGAAACTGGTATCTTGTGTCTGGAGTTCCAGATTATGGCTTTTTGTTGTTGCTTTGAGAGTCTAATGTGGGGCTGGAGGAAGTGTTTTAATCTGGTTCAGATGTTGTCTGAAGTAAGGGGGAGGAGAGAAACCTTCAGACGTGCAGGGAGGCTAGCAAGCTAGAGATGGATGGGTGCTGCAACATGTTGGTATTCGTGGTGAGCCTTCTGAAATGAACCTGCAATTCACAGCAGGCCAGGAGTCACTTGATACTGGATCAGCTCTGAATTACTCATCCAAGGCACTGGGCCTGATACTGGGCTTCTTGAGCAGAACTGGCCATGATGCAAGGTTAGCATGAGCAGCAGATCAGGTTGTCATGCTGGGCCTTTCTCTGTACCATGTTGCCACTGTTGGGAGACTTCAGTATTTGTGCTATTTTGTTTGTTTTTAATTAAATGCTTGCTTAATCTATTGGCAATCCCGCGTAGTTTTCTGTTAGCACTGGTTGTGTGCTGGTGCAGGGCACTCTGGAGTGGCTGAGGGTTTGCAGGGTGACTGGGTTAAGGACTGACCAGCAGAAGCCAGGCTGTGCAGTGCTGACTTCTAGCCAGTGAGTTAGGTGCTGCAGAGAGTTTTAACCCTCTTTTTCTGAGAACTGAACTCCCCATGAAATGTTCCTTATTGTTATACCTGCTAAGTGCCACTGCTGCTGTGAGAGAACAGAATTCAGACAGATTTTTCTACCTCTGGTGTTTTGCAGGTGATTGTCAAGGAAACATAACTCCCACTCTATTTAGGAAGTCTACTTTTATAACCTTAATGTAGGTAAAGCAGCGTTGTTTTCAGAGCAGATGGGAAGACCCGAAACCTTTTGAATGTTTGTGAAACTTCACAAGTTTTTCCAGCCACTTCCAAATTTTCTTTGAGAACTAAAGCTTATTTCTGGAGTTATCCTCCATACTTTGATGTCTTTGTAAATGCTGCAAAAATGTCTCCCTGTCTGCTGTGGCTCAACATTTATAGCATGCTTACAGCAAAATCTTATTTCTGTTTGTAGTTGTAAAAACTCCCAAGCTGATCCTTAAATAGATCTGATTGCTCTGTAGTCCTTATGGCCTCAATTTGTCTTTAAAATATTGGTCTATCCTTTCTAGTCATTAAACATGTGCCCCTTCTGTCTGCCACCAAGGATTTCGTTGGTGTAAGCAGTGCAGAACAGTTCATATTTTCCATGTGGGGATTAGAACAGCCTTAATAGAGTATAAATCTTTGTATAATTTGAATAAACAGGCTTCTGTCTTTCTTCTGGCTGTTAATTTTCCTCATGAATTTTGAGCACTCTGCACCAGACCTGCTACAGGGATCAGTGAGAGCTGAGGTCAAGAACTGCTGGAAATGATGGGATGGTGGCAAGCCATAGTGGTTACCCTGCAGCTGGCCCACCAGCCCCGCCCCTGCCACGTCCACACTTGTCCCAAGAGCAGCACTGCTGGACCTGAGCTTCTCTGGGTTAAATCAGCCTCACCAGTTTCTGTCCCCATCAGCCCCCAGCTCAGCAGAGCAGCTTGGGGGTGGGCAGCTCTTCCATGGCTGCACCTGCTCTGCAGAACCAGCCACTCTTTAAATGGGGTTTTGAAACCGATTTGAGGTCAGAAAGATCTTTTCGTTGTGAGTTCACTTACTGCTCTGACTCCTGTCAGGTTTTCCTGACATCCATGGCCCTGACTTGGCACCTCAGGCTGGGTTACCCTGCTAGGAGGATTCGTGTCACATCTGCATGGCTCCTGCAGGCACTCTCCCTTACTGTAATCACTGGAGTGCCAGTCTAGGCTAGAGGTAGTGAACCTTCTCCTCCTTTGCTCCTGCAAATTGACATTAACAGGGTTTGGAAAATGTTATTTATGATAAAGAAATTACTGGAATTATTTTGCTCCTTAAAGCTCTCTTGGTTATTTTCCTTATACTTAGCTCTTGAAGTCACACTTAGGATTCTGTGTTTGGGAAAAAGATCCGTGGCAGAGTGAAAAGAGATCTTTGGGATTAAGGGAGAGTTCCATGCCAGCAAGTTATTCAAAATAAGCCTCAAAAGAGAACAAGTTTGGGGGAAGGAGGGCATCTGTCAAATGATTTGAAGAAATGTGAATGAGTGGAGGATACTGGGGAGAAATTAGGTGCTGCTGATAGAGATTTCTCTGAAAAATTTACAAATAACAGATAGTGAGATCTGTTGTAATAAAGCATTGAGCTGTCCAGCTCAAAGAGAAGAGACACACATCTGATGCCCTATCTTGCTGTGGGCTTTGCAGATTTTGTCAGGGGAGGCATTTCTTCCAGAGCTGTCATTGTAGAGCATGTGGGTGCCTCCAAGGACATGGCCAAGAAAAGAGCTCTCCTTTCTGAGCAGAGCTTTTGCACCTGCAGTGCAGCCATTGAGGGCAGGAGTTGCCTTTGAGGCATTGGTTTAGGTTACAACAGGCCACTGCATTTAGTGGAAATACTCTCTGGGATAAAACTCTTTAGTTTCTTCTTTTTTAGCTTTCTGGTCAGAAATTCTGGAACAATTCTTCTGTGTCATCCCAGCAGGGTCTCTAGTTGAGGTCTGTAGTGACATCCCAGGGATGTCTAGAGTTCTTCCAATATGAACTCTGATTGCCTACTGCCGTTCACGCTGCCCAGCTGCCTTCTTTATAACCCTCACCTCCCCCTAGCAAAGAAACAGCTGAAGAGATCTCTTGTCCTTTCAGAGCACCTTGCCCTTACATTTTGTCCCTCTGAGATATTTAAAGCTCAAGCTTCGTGCAGTGTTTTTACATAATCGTTGTGCAGTTCTTCCTGTGTACTTGCTCACCTCAGCAAACAAAGGACTGCACAGCACTGATGTTCAGAGTCTGCAGAATTTAGTCCCCAGGGTTGTTTATACACTATGCTGCTTCTATTTTTCTCTCCCAGTGCTCATATCTGTCAGATGACAGCTGGGAAATTCAAGATAGTACTGTCTGTATGAAATGAGAAACCATTTTCTGGTGATTTAGTAGACAAGGCAGCAGCTCTTAAGAGAGAAGCATCATGGGTGTGTTTTCCCTACTTCAAGGCCTGGAGAATAAACAATTAAAAACTCCAGGTATTTCTTTTTCTGCTGTGAAGCAAACTTCCTGCGCAGGCAGCAGTGGGGTCAAGCCTCAGAGCTCAGGTTAGAGCAAGAACAGTGCCCAGGTTTTAGGTGACAAGCAGGGCAGTTGTGAGACTCCGTTAAAGGCTGGCTCTGGATTCTGCTCTAAGGCAAAGATCGCATGGAAGATATTTCCCATCGATGCAGGTGCAGATCACACAGGTGAAGGCTGATGCTGTTTCCTGGCAGATGGGTCTGGTGTGAAGTGCTCAGATGAGTTTCTGGGCTGCCCATAGGTGGAATTCCTAATGCTGCAGTCGCAGAGACTGGGTTGCTCTCTATCTCTAGAGGAGCTGCACAACACCCGGCCCTATCACACGCTGCATGCAAGCATGTACCACATACAGATACAAAGTGTACTCTAATTCTTGGGAGGATTTGCTTCATATTCATGAATAAATGGAGAGGCTGGAAGGCCCATGGAAACAGGCAGCAGACCAGGAATCTTGTAGCACTCTTCTAAAATACTAATCTATTCTCTTGCTGAGGAAAACCACCCAGCAGAGCTGGAGCTGGTCTCAAGCAGGTGTCATCCCTTTGCCAGGCTGCTCATGCTTCTTGCTTTGTCATCTTGGGCAAGATGCAGAGCTGTGGCACTGAAGTGTCCCCATCTGTAGATTAAAGATAGCAATATGTGTCATCCAAGCAAGGGATTTTGCTAGGATAAGACAGTTAACGTTCCCACATAAATGATGAGTGTCCCTGCTAAACACCAGGGACATCTGTGTTGTTCTCTAAACAGCAAACAACAATAAAAATATTAAATTGGGTAGACTTTTTTTGTTGTTCCAAGCTGTTGGTAACATCTTTTTTTTCCAATCATTCAGAAACAAATTAGCATGCAAATGTTTCTGCCTCCACTAAGAGATGATTTTGCCAGGTTTTGGTTTAAAAGATGAACAGTGTAAGATTAGAAGTTTGAGCCTGTAATTTTCTTGGTGGCAATGGAAATATCCTGTCAAAAATAAGGATGGCCAAGGGATCAGGTCCAGCCAACATGGATTTAGGAAGGGCAGGTCCTGCCTGACCAACCTGATCTCCTTCTATGATCAAGTGACCCACCTGGTGGATGTGGGGAAGGCTGTGGATGTAGTCTACCTGGACTTAAGCCTTTGACACCGTTCCCCACAGCAAACTCCTGGCCAACCTGTCAGCTCATGGCTTGGACAGCAGCACTCTGCACTGGGTTAGGAACTGGCTGGAGGGCCATGTCCAGAGAGTGGTGGTGAATGGTGCCACATCCAGCTGGAGGCCAGTCACTAGTGGCCAGCAGGAGCAGGGAAGTCATTCTGCCCCTGTACTCAGCACTGGTTAGGCCACACCTTGAGTACTGTGTCCAGTTCAGGGCCCCTCAATTTACGAAGGACATTGAGACTCTTGAATGTGTCCAGAGAAGGGCAACGAGGCTGGGGAGAGGACTCGAGCACAAGCCCTATGAGGAGAGGCTGAGGGAGCTGGGGTTGCTTAGCCTGGAGAAGAGGAGGCTCAGGGGAGACCTTCTTGCTGTCTACAACTACCTGAAGGGAGGTTGTAGCCAGGTGGTGGTTGGTCTCTTCTCCCAGGCAACCAGCACCAGAACAAGAGGATGCAGTCTCAAGTTGTGCCAGGGGAAGTTTAGGCTCGAGGTGAGGAGAAAGCTCTTCACAGAGAGAGTTGTTGGCCATTGGAATGTGCTGCCCAGGGAGTTGGTGGAGTCACCGTACCTGGAGGTGTTCGAAAGAGGATTGGATGTGGCACTTGGTGCCATGGTCTAGTAGGCATGAGGTCTTGGGTGACAGGTTGGACTTGAGGATCCTTGAGGTCTCTTCCAACCTTATTGATTCTATGATTCTAAAAAATCCAAGAGACTTTTGCTCCTAGTTGAAAGCCTCACAATTGCTTAAAGGAAGTCTAAAGGGGAATTGCCATCTAAGATCTGGGTGACCTCAAAGGTGCAAATAGGCAAGTGCAGAATCAGTTTCAAAACTCACCTACACCCATCACGGGAAGGCAGCATTTCTGGTACCTTCTTCACACGTGATCGGCCTTTTGAATTTTTGCAAGGCCCTACATGTTTGGTCTCATTCAAGCACACAAATCAATGAAACCCAGCAGTGGGACAGGACTGGCACCCCAGTTTTCAGGTAGGCTGTGGTATTTTGAACAAATCCTAGATGAATTCAGAGTTAGTCTGAAGCAGCATATGCGAAGCTAATGGGTTTCACCCCGTGTGAGCAAAAAGGGAATCAGATCTGTTGCCTGGAATCTGAATGTACTAAAGGATCCCTCTACTATTTTGCATTCTTTTTCCTGCTTATCTCCAGTTTTCACTCTCTTTATCAGTGTTATTTCTGGCTTTCAGATTACATAAGCATCCTTAGTCTCTTTAAGGTATAGCCTTGTGTTATACCTAAGCCTGTTTAGTGGCAGCTGCTGTCAGAAGTGCTCCCAGTTCCACATCTGGCTTTGCATTCCTGTTGTCCTTTTTGCATTGGATCTTGCAGAGGGAGTTGGCTGACCTTGATGGAAAACTAGCTCATTAAAGCAAGCAAACAAACCAACCCCAAACAAACCAAAAAAACTCCAAACCACCCACAAAATCTGAGACCCTACCATTTCCTTCCAATCATCCCAGGAGACAGGAACCTGGAGCAGGGACAAACTGCTGAGGGGAATGCAAAGTGCTGATTTTGACTGAAACCTGTAGTTGCACCAGATTGACTGTAATGTGAAATTCCTGTGGTAGCACCCTTGAGTGGGAAAGGTGTGAAAAGAGCACGTCTTCAGGGTGACAAAGTTGCTGTCAAGGGAATGTGCAGCTGACACAAATTGTAGGTCTCAAGAGACTCACATATATAAGGACTCTTCTTCTCTTAGGAAGAGCACACTTTGGAGCTGCTCTCTGGAGCTGGGTTGACACATCAGCGCAGCAACTGGGGACAGCCTTGCCATGGCAATACAAGTATTGATGATGGCAGCCCTCTGATGCTCGGGACTCTCTTAGGAGGACCAGCCTGCTGCCTGTGATGAATCTGACTGGTTTAATGTCAGTGCCACTCCTGGCTGTCACCCTTCAGCATGGCAGAGCTGACAGGCCCCTGGCTTGCTGCTGTCAGACATGTTTACAGCAAAGGCAGGCAGCAGTCAGTGCAGACATCAAGACTGACATCGAGATTCAGATGCAGACAGAATCCAGATTAAGTGTGTGGTCTACCCAGCGTCATAAATGTTAGTGCAAACAGATGTCTGTGATAATTGATGAAATACTGCTGGTGAATTCCTAATAACCAAGACAGACACAGAGGGCCATTATTCACTGTGCAAAGGAGCACCTCTAGCAGCCTCCTTGGCTGTGACCATTGCAGCTCCAAAGCTGATGGTGCTACATGTGGGAGCAGAAAGTCTCCCTGCACTTGGCTTCCATCTAGCCCCCAGCCCTGCTAACCTCTTGCCCAAGTACCGGCAACACCTTAGCCCTCCCCCACTGAGGACCATATCCTCCTCTGACTGGTTAGAGACCTGTGGTCAAGACTCAAGGACCGTAGCGAGAAGTCTTAGTAACCTCACTGTGGACCAAACCAGCAACCTGGAAAGTGTCATAGGTGGCAGCTTCATGCCTGTAGTTCAGGTCTTTCCTTGGAGAGACAGGGTTGCTTCTGCTCTCTTCTGTTTCCCATGAGCTAGACTATGGCAGTTACTCCCTCAGGGCATTTCAAGGCTGCAGTTCAAGGCTCTCTGGTAAATTCAAAGCTAGTTTTACACTTACTGGTCTAATTGCTTTCAAGATCAAAGCCTTTCACTCTGATGACAGAGGTTATGATTGTTTGCATGTCAGTTTGAACACTGCTTTCAAAGCTGCGGGGTTTAGATGTAACTGGTGCTGAATTCTTCTCTAAATGAAGCTGCAGCCCTGTGGGAGGGCTGTAGGCTGTATGACATAGGGTTGTGGCAATGGAGATGGGGTGCTGGACTGGGTGCTGTGTGACTCCTCCCTTGCCAGGGTATTCCCTGGATGCTCTTGGTGCCACTTGGAAACTTCTGGAGTGGGCACAAGCTTGGGGTCAATGTGAGGTTATTGATTAGGGGCATCTTGCAGTTTGGACAGAGAAGCAGCTGAGAAGCCAGCAGGAGGAATTGGTAACACAGTCACTGGTTTGCCTGTCTGATGGGTTTGCTCAACATGGCTGAGCCAAGGACAGGGCAGAGTATTGCTTTCATCTCAGGGCCCTGGGGTACGTCCTGGTGCCAAGCAGCAGGAAGGAAAAGCAGAGCCATATTAACTCCTGGATACGATATAGGTTGGTCTGGATGCCATGATACCAGACACAGACACCCAGACTGGTAACATGCAGCAGCTTCTGGAGTGTGTGGTGGCTGCTGAATATCACCTGGGGCAATTAGAGATGCACTGGCGAACCGTCATTCAGCTTAGTCCACAAGCTGCTCAAAGGAGTGACACAAATCACTGCTCTCCCATTAGAATTGCCAGGAGCCCCAGAAAATGGAGTTTATTGCTGTGAAGTGGGCCCAGGGACTTCCAGTGTTCATTGCATTCAGAGCATCACATCACTGAATCTTTTTTGACATCGTAGGCAGCAAAGACTGACAAGACTGAGGCCTGAAGGCACTTTCCGCTGTAGCAAATAGCACCAGCTGGCACTGCAGGAGGTGTTATACTCCCCATGGAATTATTTCTGAGCTCTGAAAACCTTCTGTGTTCCTGTGATTTGATGATCAGGCAGCAAAAATTGGCAAAGCCCCTCTACATCCATGGGGATGATGCTC
The DNA here is from genome assembly GCA_033816785.1 of Picus viridis. Taxonomy (NCBI): domain Eukaryota; kingdom Metazoa; phylum Chordata; class Aves; order Piciformes; family Picidae; genus Picus; species Picus viridis. Next base: position 10,868,382 of record CM066594.1, read on the forward strand.
TGGAACTGCAACCACAACCACAGGATGGGATTGTGGGAGGAGGAAGACTGGATAAACTGGAAAAAAAGAAGGAAAGAAGCCAGCAGGAAGAGAGGCTGAGGGATGTACAAGTGGTGCATTACAGCTGAAACCAGAACAGGGCCTTGTGTCCTCTAGTGAAAAACAAAAAGTGGGGGGAGGAATGTGTGGAGTCAGGCAGGCAGTTGTTGCTGTGTTTCTAATCACTCTTGCATTTTTCTGGTAAACATAATATCAGCCTAAAAGATGGCCCATCCTGTGCTAGCAAACATAAACAGATGATGCTTAGAGACAACCAGAGGTGCCAAGTCCTGCAGTCCAGCACAAGGTATGGCCAGCTGGCCACCCACTCCCTGCCTGCTGCTGCAGTGCTCTCAGCTTGCCCCAAATGGCTCCAAAAGGTTTCTGGAGTTCAGGCACCAGATGTAGACATGAAGGCAGCTCAGACAGGCCAGATTATTTTGTAGAATCAGTATCAAGAGGAGCAGCCTCCAAGAAAGGGACCCATTCCCCTAGATTTGTCCTGAGAGTGGAGGAACTTGAGCTACATGCAGTGGCATGTCAGGCGAAGGTGCAGGTGCCAATTGCTGCATCTCTGCCAGCTTCCCTCAAGGGACTCCAGCACGCAGCAAGGCAAATGGTTTCAGAGCAATAGTTCCTCTTGTTTAACTGCTCAACAGCTGAGCTTCAGTAACTCAGGTAAGGTGCACTCGCAGTTAGTGGTAAATGCAAATCCCAGAGCATGGCTGGTGCAGCAGAGGAGCTGCAGTAAATTACATCTCATGGTGGTACTTTCATTCTTTCTTGGTTTGATTTGCCTTTTGCCTGAACTGTGAAGCGGAGCATACTGGCTTTTTATAGATGGCAAAACTGAGAGAGGCTCAGAGAGAGCCCCATGGCCTGGGAGTCCCAGCCCTCCTTATCCGACATGCACCTTCAGCTGAGGGAAGCTCCTCTCCGGCACAGCACATGCGCTCCATGCTGGCCACAGTCAGCGCAGCTCCCTCAAACAGTGCTCGATTCAGGAGGTCTTCTAAGGTGTAAGAAGTGCTCCCACTCATCTACCAATTATGAACAGCCTGACTGAAGAAAAGCCATGCAGCTTTGCCTCACAGAAGCATGAGGATTCATTTTTGTTCAGGACTCTGTGTGCACAGTGTGGTTTGTGTAAGTGGCATGGTGGGAAGGGATGGGTTAATCTTTTCCAGTTGAAGCCTCTCTGATGTCTGGAAATTGAATGGAATTTGATATTTTTTAAATTAGTAGCTCCACACAGAGACATGGTTTGGGGTGGCCAGTGAGTGAGGAGGGATATTATCTGAGCTTAGCATAAATCATTCTGTTTGCCTTTTTTCCTGTCAGACTTAAAACTTGACTATTTTCTGCATGGTTTTCATGTCATTTCCCCCACCAGGATGAAGTAAAATAATTTCATGCATGATAAAGAAATCCCTGGTCAGTTCTGTTCTGAGAGACCAGTGTCAGAAGCTTTAGAGTGAGATAAGTGAAAACACAACCTAACTTCTTGATATCTATTTCAAAGACTTTTTTTTTTTTTTTCTTTCCCCCTGCTTAATCTTCAAAGACTTTTATTTTGTCACAGCTGACATAGTTTTGATCACTAGTGTATGCAGAATGCTCTCTGCAGAATGTGGGCATCCAGAGATGACTGGGGGAGGGGGATGGATGTGCTGGAACGTGTCCAGAGAAGGGCCACGAGGATGATCGGGGGGGCTGGAGCACCTCTCCTATGAGGACAGACTGAAGGAGTTGGGGCTGTTCAGTCTGGAGAAGAGAAGGCTCCGAGGTGACCTCTTTGTGGCCTTCCAGTATCTGAAGGGGGCCTACAAGAAGGCTGGGGAGGGACTTCTCAGGATCTCAGGTAGTGATAAGACTAGGGGGAATGGAATGAAGCTGGAGGTGGGGAGATTCAGGCTGGATGTGAGGAGGAAGTTCTTCACCATGAGAGTGCTGAAGCCCTGGAATGGGTTGTCCAGGGAGGTGGTTGAGGCCCCCTCCCTGGAGGTGTTTAAGACCAGGCTGAATGAGGTTCTGGCCAGCCTGGTCTAGTGTGAGGTGTCCCTGCCCATGGCAGGGGGGTTGGAACTAGATGATCCTTGTGGTCCCTTCCAACCCTGACTGATACTATGATACTATGATGTCTGCCCTTACTGACTTGGAGGCACTGCTCTCATGCAAGGAAAACCCTAATCTCCAGGATTTGCAGTATCTCCCTCTAACACACAGGTAAAATCAACAGGAGCTCAGCATTCAAGTGTAAGCCCGGCAACAAACAAACAAAAATCCAAACAAATAACCTCCATACAAAGCCTTTTCTGGAATCTCTAAATGCAGAAAGCCTTCATGCCTTTGGGCACTAATTGGAGGCTGAGCTCATCATTCATGCATGTGTGTTTGTGACAGGCAGTGACTGCTGGAGCACGAGCCTTGATGCCATGTGCCCAGTGCACTGCTGCTGGCCTCACAAGGTGGATTTTGTTTCTGATGTCTTCTCACCCCTCTTGGGTAAATGCTGCAGACTTGGACTGCATGCAGGTCATTGGTAGCTTTATCAGACCCTCTTGCTCAGTCTGCTGGGTTAGGAATTTCTGTCACACCTGAAAGCAAGAAGTATCAGTGCTTCCCTGCACTGCATCTGAAACAGTTTCCCTCTTCCTTAAGACTAGGTGCTGGGGGATTTCTCAGGGCTTGAATCCTGCACACCCTTGGCCTCCACCTGTGGCTGAGGTGCCCGGAGGCCAGGAAGGCACAGGCTCCTGGGGGCACCATGACAGACAAAATCATCCAACTGCTCTCTCACAGCAAGCTGAAGTTGATCATGCCCTGTCACGAGCTGTTTCAATCTCTGTCTTTGAAAGTGGGCAAAGCCTACTCAGTCTTCCTTGCAGCTACTCATCAAAGCTCTGAAGAAGTAGTATTTTTCCTGCAAGGCAGGGGCACAGCCCGGCATCTCTTTTCCCATTTTTACTTAAAGCAGTAAATCTTCATTTTGTTAGAGCTCTAGGAGCAATTTCTCATCTCCATATATTCCTGTTTATAAAGATGTTACTTATGCAGGCATCTCTTCTGCAAAATCTTTTCTGCCTCAAAAGACTCAGCACCCTTCAAGCACTATATTCCCCTTTTAAGACACATCTTGTTTCCAGCCCAGCACCCTGCCTAGCCATAGCACACTGCCTTCTGCTGAGGCTTCAGCCATCTACTGACAGCAGCTACTTTGCAACTCATACTCCTCCTGCAAAAGCAAAGCTGATCAGCAGCTTCTTCCAACCCATCTCCTCTTATCTGAGATAAAAGGCTGGCCCCCTCCACCAGGCAGCATGAGAAATGTGTCAGAAGAGCAGCATCTCACAGGGCCAGACTTGTTGCTTTAAAGGAGTGTCTGATCCTCTCCTTTGGGACCTGTCATCCCATGTTACAGACCAGCCCCAGCAGCCACAGGGCTCTCTCATTAGTATTCACTGCATTTAATGGGAATTGTGAAATACTGAACTCAGATGAAAGCAGACTGCCTCAAGTGACATGGCCAACTGCAAGCTACCCTAGCACAACATGCTCTCCTGTGATGGTGGAGCAGGATTAGGCCAAATCCAAACGTCTCTGGCAGTCTCATCTGGGTTTTGCTGAGAAATAATTTGGTAATACTCATGGGACTGAAGAAATGAACATCCACTTACCCTCTGGTGATTGCTGGGGCTATTTCCAGGCATACTCTGAAGAGGCTGATGAAGGATCTAGTGGGACAAAGGAGTGCCCTCATCCCAGCAGCTCTGCTGGCTGTTTGTTGACCCACTTTGACTCCACACTTGCCTTGCACTAATCTGAGCTCAGTGGCTTACCAGGTTTCCAAAATTACCAGTGTAAGAAAGAGGACAATGTGACCCTAGCCATGATCACAGTAGAAACGCCAGCACATGCTGCTTGCAGGGGGAGGGGAAGAAAAAGGGGAAAGGGAGAAGAAAAGAGCAAAGCTGAAGCAGCTGTGCTGTCTATAGGATATCTCTAGCAGTGCAAGGGCTGCTGTGAAGATGTGGCAGCAATCAGACCCCAGGTTGAAGCCCTGGTGGCTGTACTCCCTGGCAGTAGCAGGGAGGCACCAAGTGCTGTGCTGAGCTTCACCTAGCTAACCTCTCCCACTTAGGACTTTTGGAATTTTAGTACAGGCACTGGACTTGTGCAGCTCACAGTCAGTCTCACACCACATTTACCACCATGCCGCCCTTCTAGTCTTCAGAACTGAAGCAGACGAGAGCCATCAGCTGCAAGCCTAGCTCCCAGCAGACCTCAGGCAGGTGCTGCACAGGAAGGAACTTCACTCCCCCTCCTCAGTCAGTACTTTGGTACCTCCAGCTCCACAAACCCTCCTAGCACAGGCTGATTCTTGGACACGTTAAATGCCATCGTACTGGGAACACATGCAGACAAGTTCCCCCGAGCTCAGCTCCATCAGTGAATGGCACAACTTGTAATTCATCCTGTCGATAAGTGGGTGTGTTAATCAAGGGGAAAATATGTGCAACTGGCTGATCCTGATTCCAATTAATTTCCCATTAACAGATTTCCTAAATCATTAACAGAATGCCTAGTTACAGATGATGCCAATAACTCTCTGGCACATATGGCCTTCCTGCCACCACGGGAGGGCGTGGGCTGGTTCAGTCAGAAGGCAGAACTCTGAGGATCCTGATGCCTTTCTTAAAGTAAGGACCTTCACCTGAATATTTTTATGGTGGGACCTGTTTTCTGGAAGCTCTGTGTCTTGGTTAAGATTTATCTCTTTGTAAAGGGAAATGAGGTTTTGTGTGATAAGAAGCAAAGTTTACAGGAGCATCTGCATGGTGAAGTTAGATAATTTTGCTTTCTGTCTGACATTATTGCAGCTCTGTGTCAATCTGAAAGATATCGTGTTCCTTTTGTATCCCTTGCCTTTCTCCCTAATTGATGGGGGTTTTTCACAGCATAAATATTGGGGGGAGGGAAAAATCATGTGAGTGAAATGTATCTATCCTTCTCTGTCCATCCTAAAACACTTTAAAGGCTATGGAAAAGCACTTTGGAGCTGTTAATAATTCGACCTATTGATTAGGTAGCAGGGAGTCAAGATTTGGGCTTGTGATTCATCAGACTTGCTACAGGATCAGATCTCTAAAATGTGCAGCACTCAGTGTGTCAGGGAAGGAAGAAGGTTTTAGCATATGTAGGTATTTCAGAAGTTTTATGGTTCATCATGTCCCTGCTGTTTTGCACTGCTCCACTCTTGAAGAGCTGCTTTAAATTGAACCCACCAAGGGGACTTCTTCAGTGGAGAGGAAGTTTTGGGAGCTGAGACTTACTGGGTAGGAGCTGCAGATTTAGAGCCTGAGCAGGATGGCACAGCAGAGAAAGTTAATTTTCATGGAATCTTTTTGTAGTTCAGGGGATTTGAAAAGATCCCTTCTCTAGTCAATTGTATTTCAGTTGGTAGAAATAAAGTCTTTCTTTCATGAAGGAGTTCCTGGAGCCTCTGAAATCAGTGGGAGTTCTGCTGTGGACTGGAGCTGCCTCTCCATTGTTTTATCCTCCAGTTTTGTGGTTTGCAGTGAACCACCAGGGTTCACCTCTGATTCTGGACAGGCTCACTTGGGCCGCTTTTGGCTTCTAGCTGTGCAATAGACCATGGGGTGAGGACTCTGCTGTTGAAAAAGAAAAACCCCCAGGTCTAACCCCAGTGGAGTTAAGAATGGACTTCAGCTGTGGGTGCTTTATTCAGAGTTTCAACCCTGAAAGTGCTTGATGTCATTCCAGTCACTGAGGGATGGCTCTGGTAAGAATTACTACTCCTCAGTTTCCTACAAGTTTGTTGTCTCCTTTTACCTGGAAGTTGTGTTTGAGGTTTCTGGGTACATGGCAGCTGCTGCTGTGCTGTAGTGACTGGCAATATGCAGGACACCACGAATCAAGATGCAATAACTTAAGCAGTCCTTTGACTTGACTATAAGCGGCAGACTACACAGGATTCTCTTCCAGCGTAGCTCAGGCTCAAATGCTCACAGGTGCAGGTCAGGACCCTCATGGTGCAGCTTTACCAATGAATACTGTATCAGCCCAGGGAGAACTGTGGTAGGACCTAATGGATCAGTTACATAACCCTGGAACTGGAAACAGCAGCAGGAGGAAATGAATTAAAAAACCAAAACAAAACAGAGCAAATAGTCTGGCTGGGGGAAAGAAAATAATTTTATTTTATAATTAAGCTACAAAGCAGGATGACAGACTTCATAAACTGAGCCCTGTTTCCCTAGACAAGCCAATTAATGTACATGGTTGGAATGATGCATGTTTTAACAAGCAGCATGAAATACAGAGTGTTTCAAGTCAGGAAAGTCGTACTCACAGCCTTTAACATGCATAGTCAGCTAGATACAAAATGCCAACAAATCCATCTTAACAAGCTTTTAAAATGTATTTGGAGTAATGAGAAGAAAATACAGGAAGACTTATAAACACACATGAAAGTAATTTCAGCAGTTACAGATTGCATAGCACAGTGAAAGCACTTTAGTTACTGAACAGCAGTAAAATGTGTCAACTGTTTAATTTGTACACAGTTTTGGTTTATAGCATTTTAAAAGTTGCCTTTTGGCAGAGGGAATACATAAGGCTGTAGACTTACTGTAAGGCAGATGACTGCTAAGAGAGCTCAAGTCATCCTCAAGGTTAGAACTACCGTAGGAGAGCAATGCTCTTCAGCATGTGGGATGGCCGTGGCTGTGCCTATGATCAATGCCAGTTACAGATGGCACCAACAAAAGCATAGTTCATGGAGTTCATGAACAGCTGTGTTTCAGGTACTTTGCCAGGGCCTGATCCTGGCCTCCTGCTGGAGAGCCTGCTCCATCCGTCCTGCTTCATCCAGTGAGCTTTACATGGGGCCTTTAGTGAGAAGCTTTCTTTCTATGGAAGTGCTGTCATGAAACAGAGCAGGTTCCTCTCCTGGCTGTGAAATGATGCTGCCTTCCTGCATACTCTTTTTAATCTGTTAACCTCACAGGAGTTCCAGAGTCCTTATGAGGTCTAGAAACTTCAGTACGGATAAGTTGGCAGTTACTATCTTCAAGGGTAGCTCACTTTAGAAGTAATGCACTTTGAGCAGTATACAGGAGCTCTTCCCTCTGGACAAAAAGTTTGGGTTCCACCCTTCCATCTGAGAGGCAAGTGCTTCTGAATTGTAAGGGCAATAGCTAACAAGGCGAGAGCAAAACTGGGTAGAACTACTTGGTCATGTATGAAGTCCATGTAGCAGTGTAGGCAGCAACTGTCTGCTGCATTTAGGAATGAGAAGGATGACAGGAACATGTAACTAGCCTCAAGTCTCAGAAGGGAGGACATCAGTCTCTAATAAATAGAAATAGAAATGGCAAGAGCAGAGTTTACACTTCAGCAGCTGAGCATGATGCTTTCTCTGCATGCTGCAAGGCTGATTTATGATGAATTTTCTCCTCCCTTACCCTGGTAATGCCTGAGGAGAGCATCTTCTTTGAAGGTCAGTGAAAGGGGCAGCCTGGCTCAGGCCAAGGGCAGAGCTGAGCTCCTGGGAATCTAGAAGCCCTGAAGCACTCTTCTGTGATAGTGCTGAGGCTGTTGTCTTCCATAAGGAACACCCAACTGTTTGGACTTGATAGCCACTGAAATGGAGCCATCCATTTCCATTCCAGCCTGGAAAGTGTTAGCTCAGGGGTCACAAATCTCACGCTCTCATTCAGCATGTTAAGCCATTATTTCTCAACTGCTCCAAGCTAAATGCACGTCAGCAGCAGTGCTGATACCCAGTATTGATGTACATGGCGCTCTTGTGTGGGGCCCATGTGTCTCTCCCAGATGCTGTAGGTGCAAGCCAAGGAGTCCTGGGCAAGCTCCCCTGCTATCAGACCCACGAAAGAGTGTTCAGTTGTGTTGTTACTGCCGAGGCAATGGCTGGGCAAGCATTCTGCTGTACTGAAGACTAAGAAGAGCTCTCAAAATAGCAGCCCAAAATTTACCTCTCTGTGGTTTGGTGCAATATCCTATGAATCAGTGGTGGTTAAGGCTGTTTCCATCTATTTTCTTTCCCCCTCTGTGAGATTAAAGACCAGGACCCCACCCAACCCCACCCTCCTTAAGTAATAAAGTTTCCTCAGCAGTTCCTCCCCACATGTGGATGGACCAACTGCCTTCCTGAGTGGACAGCCCGTTTCCAGCCATCTCTAGGCATCTGGTTGTCATTATCTAAAAGCAAATAGCCCTGTTTTTTCCATCTCTCTTACATATGCTAATATGGCACAGCTGGACTCCAGAATGTGTGGAGAAGCTGTTTGCAGAAGTGTGAGACCAGAAACATGCTGCTTCCTATCGAGCACAGTCTGGTGGCAGTGGTGGGCAGGCATCAGTGCTTCTGTTTCTCCTGGGGGTTAACCTTCAGCTGCAGCTGTAAGGAGCTGTAAGCCTGCCTTGGGCCCCGCAGGAAACACTCCATATTGTTATTGCTGCTGAGAATCACTGCTTGGATGGAGCAGAAAGCATCTTTTGTGGAAACTGCTGAGGATGAGTGCCACATCCATGTGGTTGCTCAGCATCATCAGTTGCTGTCTGGGTGTGCAGTGTTGGGAATCACCTGCAGAACAGCTCAGTGAGGCTTCCTAGCAGCACAGGTACTTTCCTTATCAGCTTTATGTCTTATTTGCTTTCTCCACTGCCTAAATACTATGTAAAAGAAGTATCAAACCAAACTGCTACAACCCCCACCTGTTCTCCTTTAAGCTCTAAACCCAGGAAACAGCTCTGCATATGTTTAATGCTCAGTGTGCTCTGGTCATTTCACTGAAGTTCAAGACCTGGATGTTTAGCCACGTGCAGGGTTGTATGAAAACACCAGTATAGAGAGAGTGGTGTAGATACAGCTGCCACCTTTAGAGCCAGATTCAGTAAATATCTGTGCTGTGCTCTGGTCCCTCCCTCTTCCCAACGCTTAACATCGGTTGAGGTCTCCTGCTTTTTGAACCACTACCCACCAAGCATGTGCCTTTTGTTATGCTAAAAGAAAAGAAAAATGGAGGTGAGCTGACTTCCAGGATACACAGACGCCTTAGATGTTACCTGGCATCCCTTAATGACAGTCCCTTAACTATAACTTGGAAAAAATGAAAGGACAGCAGATCATTATTTTAGTTTATGTTGGTAGCTTCTTTTCAGAGATTCATAGAATGGTTTGGGATGGAAGGAACCTTAAAGATCATCTAGTTCCAAGCTCCCTGGCATTGACAGAGACACCTTCCACTAGACCAGGTTGCTCAAGGCCTCATCCAAGCTGGCCTTGAACACTTCCAGGGAGGGTGCATCCACAACCTCCCTGGGAAACCTGTTCCGGTGTCTTACCACACTTACTGTAAAGAATTTCTTCCTAATCTTCACTCTAAATCTCCCCTCCTCAAGCTTTTCTCTTACTTTCTATTTGTTTAATTTATCACTACATTCAGAGTTCCTCATGCAAGTTATCACTGACTGTTTAACTCTGCTTAACTAATTGGTACTTGTATATGCAAGATCAGTGATCAACTGTATTAATATTATTGACCCCTGTTTGCCTCTTAGTGCTATCTCTTTTTCCCAGGTGAATGCAATTAGAGCATAATTAATTATCAAATAGCTGTGTTCCTTTTATTCTGAACACTGTAACAATTACACACTGAGAGAGGCACAAAATCCTGAATAGGTAATTCAGTGGCTGGTGCTTTCCCCATAGAATCCGTGGGAGATTTGCTAGAAAACAGACACAAGCAGTTGATACATAATGCATTTAAAGACCTATAAAAGTTTCATCCCTGAGGGTCCCCTGGGAATAGGATGGTTTGAATTTAACTTTTAATTGTGTAGCTGAGAAATGCAATGCAGATAAAGGGATGGGTACTACAGCTGGCACTAGACCAAAGGAACTGTCAAACCCAGCTGGCCATAGCCTTGAATACATGAATAACTTCCTGCTCTTGGGCTGGATAATTGGATTCTGTGGGACCGAATTTGAGTAAACTTCTTCATGCATGGGTATTTTTTTCAGGATCAGGCAGTTGTAAGTATTTTCATTGTTGAACAGAGGATAAAATTCACAGTGGCTGTAGACAAGGCCACGTGCTTGACTCTGGGGGTGTCAGGTCTGCATTCACCCAGGCAGGGCTCTCCATCCCACGCTCGAATCCCATTTACCTGGGCAGCAGCTAATGCTGCAGGTGCTCAGTACTGTAGCCATGAAGTCTACTAAAACTGCAACATGAGAAGAAGAAATTACTTCTGTTCTTTTCAGAGCCATGCCTAAATGTATGTTGGCTCCTTCAGTTGAAGTAAAAGCAGTGATGGGATAGCAAGCCTGTGTGTACCAGTTAGAGATAGCTCATTGGTCATTCACCCCATCATGTGCCAGGCACTACCTCAGCGTTACTGACTTCTGAGCAGTTCAAGCCCAGATGTTTGTCTTTATGCAGGGTGCCCTGTTCCTCACCTGCTGCTGAGCACCAAGTTCAGACCACAGGGAGATTGTGGCCACAGCAACCCTGAGCAGGAGTCAGACCCTCAAACACCTTCGTCATTCCCACCTCCCAGTTAAGGGTGTGATGTACTTGGGGATGCAGGCTGATGGCTATTGAGTGTGAATATGACTCTTTCACTTTGGGTAAAAGGCCCTTTGACACATTTGGGTTAAAAATAAGATGCATGGTGCAACAGCTGCAGGTTTCACTTTCCCCTCACAAAAAGCAAAGTGGAGCACAACAGAAGTGTGTGTTTGGCAAGAGTGAAGAGAGGTTGGTGTGATGTGCTCACTGAGCAGATTGCTGATTCACTTAGGCCCTTACAGCTGTGCCTGTGTGCATTAGAGGAAATGCAGCTGGAGAGTTGGATTCCTTGGGGGCTTTCTCCACCTTCCCCATTTAGAAAGGACCACTGGAGCACTGGACAGGAAAGAAAAGCATCTTGATTTTTCTCTCTTTGTCAGGGGTAGTTTGAATAGATTGCTTTGCCCTGCCTATCCACACTTTTCTGTTAGTCAGGCAGGGACAGTAATATAAATGTTTTCCATAAAGTGCTATGAGTTTTATTTATTTATTACTCTGACAGTTTGGGATCTGAGCACTCACACATGCAAAGCCTTGTAAAGCACAGTGTTTCCCTCAATTTCAATCACTGTTCTGAAATGTGGGTTTAAATTACCCAAGAAAAGCAAAATAGTATTTGTAGATGAGTTTTGGGCTGGTCTCTCCCCATCCCTCCCCATATCAGTTCATTAAGTCCTGAGCTCAGCGACTCGGGACGGTCCGGCCGGCTCGCCAGGGCGCAGGACGCAGCGGGCGCTTTCCGAAGGCTCCAACGTGCCGGTGCCTGGGCTGGTTTTCCCTCCCCTCTTCTTTTCACTTGACTCATCCCTCCGGGTTTGGGAGCCAAATAGCCCGGTACGAGGGAGCGCTGCGGTTTTTGGAAGGTCGATGCCGCTCCCCTCGCTGCCCGCCGCCGAGCGGCCACCCGGACCCGGGTCCACCCCAGTCCCGCTCAGGGCTCCGGCGCCGCCCCCGATGCCGATGCTGCGGCGCCACCTGGCGGCACGCGGGGGCGGAGGCCGCCCGTCCCCGCCAGCCCTGGGCGCTCGCGGATCCCACCGGACGGGGAACTTCCCCCAGTTCCCAGCCCATCCTGGCATTTTCCCAGACTTGCCGGTAGCTCCTTGAATAACAGGCGGTACCACTACCTGTTCATAGCCGTTTTCCGACCCTGCGTTTGCTGACCGTGCTGTAGAACTCCGCCGCTTCAGTCTCACGTGGTGCGGGTGACAAGCCGGGAATCGGCGGCAGAGGGAAAGGCGCCGCGGTACCTCCTGAACAGTTTCCCAAGGGATTTTTCCAGAGAGGTGCTCTGCTAATGCTGAGCTCAGCTCTCCACGGCAGGCTTTACTGGTTTGAGAAGGAAACTAGCTGTTAAAAATGAGAAGGTGGAGATGGAGGGGAAAGTAGAGAAAGCACCCCAAACTCTAGCGATGACAGGCTGGAATATCATGAGCTGAGCTTCTCCTGGCTGGAATGCCCTGGAATACATAGTGCTGCAGGAGACTTTTAGAATGATACTGCAGTAAGTTTGAACAAATGTACTTCATATTTCCACTCAGTTGTAATTGGCAGGGATGGACAAGCCAAATCTAACTGGTAGAAATACATCAGAGAGTTGCGTGTTTAATTCTCCTCTCTAATTGCAGTATTTTTTTATGTTTTATAGCAGAGACTTTATCTGATTATGCATGAGGCAGTTCTAGAATGTCTCCACGTATATAGTGGGTGCGTGGCACAAATTATGCCAGAAGATTTTGAAATTTCACTAAGTTGCTGCTGTTCTTGCCAGCATGTACAGCTGAGTGAACCATAAAGTCCAGTTTTCTAATATACATAAACATGTCCTGGGGCTAGGAGGATGATTCCAGGTCCATCAACTGAGCCCATGGCCTTAACGATTCAGACTTTAGTTTTATCTTTGTCTGAATCTGAATCAAGCAGAGCAGTGATCCCATCTGTCCTTAACTCCCCCTGCTGATTATCAAAACTATCAACACATGAAGGTAAAGATTCTTCCTCTAAATGAAGAGGATTTGCTATCTGGCTGTCTTGTAAAAACAACTTGAGAGCAATATCTGGAGATGCCAGACCTCCTCTCTTTTGGTTGTATCACTTAGAAATTGCTCATTTACTAAATTAAACTTCTTCAAGTCTTTGCTTGACCCAAGGTTCTTGATCCCACAGGGTTCCTCCCACTCGTTTTCAGTGGGATTTACATGAGAAAAGATGACATTCTCCACCCTCACCTACTTTCCTTACTGCTTCTCATTCGGATCTTTTCTTAGCCTTTTCCAGTTCTAAGAATTGCTTTTACTCTTCACTGAGGACAGGCTGTTGTCTTTGACAGCTGCCAAGGTATACATAGTCTGTCACTCGCCAAGCAAGTCACAACAACTCAGATTCTGGCTGTGTCTCTCAAAATAGGTTAGGCAGTCAGCAAAAGCATTAATAGAGCCCTTCCTTATAAATTACGATTAATTGAGCATGTGTTATGAATTAGAGCTCACATTTGGTGCTCAGCATGCTGCTTAAGAATACTTGTCACATGTGGTACTCTTCCATTTTCCAGTAAGAATTAAAGGATGTTTATAGAGAACAAAGTGTTTTGATGTTACTGTGGCAGAAATTAGAACAGCTCCACTGTTCAGTGATTTTAGTCTGGGTTTCATCCAGCATTAATCAAGGGATAATTTCACCCAATCTCTTTTGCATTTCTTCCTTCAGATGTTTGGTGTGGTGTTTTGGCTTTTTTGTTGATGTTGCAATCTTGTTGGTTTGTGGGTTGTTTGTTCAGTGCTCCACTCCCCTTTCAAGTGAGTTCCTGATTCTCAACTTTGTGACTTCACCTTTGTTTTGTTCCTGCTCTGTATATGTTGTAGAGCAGGCCAGCCATTCTTGGCTCTGGGGATTAGGAATCTGGTTGTAGGCTTTCCCTCTGGTTTTCTGAACTATGCAGAAAATGAGAGCTTTAAAATCAATGTTGTTTCACTCTATCATGACATAACATCAGTGGGAATGAAAGAATTGTAGTGAGCACAGAAGAAAAATAAAAACTGTAATACACCACATTAGGTGTATATCAGGACAGGATTCTTTCCACGGTGCCCCAGTTTGAGGCAGATCCTCCCTTGCCTCCTACTGGGGCAGAAAAATGAGGCTCAGACAAACAGATTGCAGAAGTGATGGAAAGTTTAAATGGAAAAGCAGTGACTGGTTTACAGAAGCTACAAGCCCAGTGACAAAAGAGACCCCAAAGCATAGAGTCACTCACAGCAGCACCCAGAAGCATCCTAGCATTCCCTTTCTCCCTACCTGAGGGTACACCCAAAACCCCCAGGGCTCTTTCTTCCCCCCACCCTGTTAGGCCAGTCTCAGCTGGCCAGATCTGAGATTGCCCTTCCCCCTTCTCCTCTTGGCATTAGGCCTAGCCAGGCCTAAGAGGCCTTGAGATAACTTCTCCTCCATTACCAGACAGGGAGCATCTCCCATGGGGGCAGCAAGGGAAGAAACAGGAAGTGTGAGACCTTGCAGATGGATTTATAGGGAGCAGGACATTATGGGTCTGAGATATGCAGCTTCCTGTATCCACCCAGTGGGCTGGACACCCGGGGCAGCAGAGGTATGGCAGCAGCAGGAGGCGCCCAGCCCAAACTGCCACGCACGGGTAGAAAAAATCGTAAAAGGCGTTGTCAGGCAAACCTAACTGCACAGAGGGACTGAAGATGCTCGTGTTCCGTCCTGCTGTCACACTAGCATAACAGTTTGCAGTTGAGTTCTGGACAGAACTGGTGGTTAAAACCCCAGAAAAAAATGTGGCCATTTAAACAAACTCAGCCCAGGCCTGAATCTTCTACTCTCAATCCTCCTCTTCATATCCCTCCAGCACAACTCTCCATAATACCTCTGTCCTCTCTGACTCCCCCTGTGGCCTTCTGTTCCCGAGGAAGCTCTTTAGTGCATGCAAAATCCTTATACCAAGTAAAGTTGTGCTAGCTTCCTGGCTTTGGTGGAATGGCTGGTGTCTGCTGTGACCCAGCAGGGTTTCACCTTAAATTCTAGAAAACCGAGTAGGATTGCTTTTCATTTTAGCTTTTGTATGTCAGAGTTCAGATGAGTCCAATTTATAATATTTTCGTTGTTGTTGTTAAAGGATTACTTGGTGTACAAATCAGGTGAAGCAAGAATACAGAGGATATATTACAAGTGCAAGTGAATAAGAACGACTGTGTCCTTATTTAAAAGAAGTTGTGGATAATCAATCCCATAATTGTCCGTGGGCTGTCAGGTTGGGTCTCTGGGTTGGGTCAGTATGGAGACTGTGAAGCTGAAGACTGTGAGGGCAACAGCATGGCTACCAGTTCTCTAATTAGCCCATGGGAATTACAAGTGACCAGAGTGTTGTGATAAGTATTTTGAGCTGTAACTAGGTCTGTGAGCACTCTGACATTTTTTGGCACTTCTATGCCCCATTAGTGTCTGCTTTGGACAGATATTCCTGTAGTTAATCTTTCTGGCACAAATGATCTACAGAAGCACATTCCAGAGATCCAAGCAGAAGGCATTACAAAGTAAGCCTTGCTGTAATTGTTAGATGAAAGAAGCTGCCACTAATCGGGCTGTAGAAGGCTGCTTTGGAGGGAAGGTCTTCCATGGGACATGACTATGGAGAACACTGGGAGTCAACTGAGAGGGAGACAAACCCTGAAGACCGTGGGTTTCTTTCTGGAAGTCTAAGTGACCTAGATAGCCACATCCCATGGACATTTGCTTTCCTTTGAGACTGCCATGAATCAGTCACTGCACTGGAGTAACAGGGTTGTTTCTGGGACCAAAGCTAGGTCACACCATCCCCTTTGTGCTGTGTAGGCAGACACATCAACCTGCATCATGTACGGTGGCTGCTTTTGCTTTCTTCTCAGTATCTTTGGAGTCACTTCAATAAAGTTTCACCAGAGGAAGTTAAAGATTGCTTTCCACTTAATACATACTTTCCAACCTGGGAGGTTGCTAAAGTTTACATTACAAATTTCAAGGCTAAGCACTTAGCATACTTAGCCCAGTTCCTGCACATGGAATTGTAAGCAGAAGACAAGGTCTCATCACAGTCCACCAACCTCAATAGATTGATTCCCATTTCAAACACATTGATTTTTGTGGTGCTCACTATGGTAACAGCATTTTGCTCCTTGTGTTTTGTACCCTTGACTGATCAATGTTAGTCTTCAGCTGGAAGCCTGGATGTATCTCTGGTGTGAACTTCAGCTTAATGTTCATTTAGAGCTTACAAGCCTGAGGAGTTTCAGCCTGAAATGTGACAGTGACTTATTAGCAGCTCCAAAAGGAGATTTGTCTGGAAAATAGGTAGGAAGCTGGGTCAGGTGGATCTGCCATGTCTCCGGCCACATCTTCTTGTATCACACTCCTCTCCACTCATGCTGACTTTGGCAGTGAGAATCAGTATAAATGAGTCCCGTTTCCTGGCCTGACATCACACCTAGCACAGCAAAAAAAGGGAAGTTTTAAATTACTTGTATGACTTTACACACTTAGGTTCTGAATTGAAGCTTCTTCTAGTGCTTTCTGTCAGTCTTTTTGGTCTGCAAATAATTTACCTGGAAAAATATTCCATTCTCCCTCTGCATGCAATAGCCTATGTTTATTTAGAGGCAAACATGTGCCAGAAGACCACAAGACATAAACCAGAAAATGTAGAATCACAGTAAAATGTGAATGAAATGATCCTGTCAGTGAGAAATATGGCACCAGATGTCTTATTCAAGGAAGGGTCGCCTGGATGTTACCTACAGATGCCCCGAGAGACTTGTCTCCACAAGCCTAGAAAGCTAATGTTATTCATTATCTAAGGGTCAAGTGCTCCCTAGCAGGGGTCACAGGGCATGCTACATCAAATCTAAGCATTCTAGAGGTAGTTACAGTCATTGCATACAGATGCACACCAATACAATTCTTGAAAGGGTGGAACTGGATTGCTCCAGAAGTTCTCAGTGAAAGTGCTCAGTAGCTATCAGTGCGTTGTGCCATGCTCTTAATTTGTCCAACATCATCATAATTATTTTATTAATATTTGTTTCTGTTACACTGATTTGATTAGTTGTAGCCTTAAGCATGTGACTCAATCTTTATAATTCTTTGTAAAGAATTATCTTTATGAATTCTTTATGGCATTCTTTATACTTACAGTGGAGCATGGCTCTAGCAATGGTCATCTGTCTGGAACAACCTTTCTCATATGTTCATAAATTAAAACCAAATAATCCTATCAGGGACCATTTTTGTCATGTTCTCTCAGCTTGCACAGACATAAATTAATTACATCTTGGTCCTTTTAGGGGGATTTCCCCCCCCAAGCCTGCCTTTATTTGATCTTAAAAGTGCAGATGTTGAAGGTTATGCCTTGAGAGTGTTCAGTGAGTTTTGTAGGCTATTCCTATCACTGCTGCCAACCTTGCTTTAAGGTGCCCAGCTGCAGTGGCAGCCCATCCTGCTGACCTTGCTTGCCATCCAACCAATTTAGTGCCAGTATTTCATAGAATCATAGGATCAATATGGTTGGAAGAGACCTCAAATATCATCAAGTCCAACCTGGCACCCAAGACCTTATGACTACTAAACCATGGCACTAAGTGCCACGTCCAATCTCGTTCTAAGTATTAAACAGTGATCTTCATTCTTTCTTGATTTGAATAAATATTTTCTCCCTCCAGAAGCTTTCTGTAGAAAGGGTTTGTCCTACATCCCTCCATCTCCTTTTAGTATTCCTTTAGTTTTGTCTTTTTTAACACTTTTTAAGTTATTACTTTCTCCCACTGTGGATTCTGGTGCTGGATATAGTATTCTGGCAGTGGCTGTGACAATATAGAGTCTGTGTAACTTATTATTCTTTAAATGCTTGAGGCACATCAGGGTCATATAAAACTGCCTTTATTTTGGCTGGGAGGAGGGAAGGAGGAGAAAGAATGGCCCATACCCAAAAGACCTCTGCAATTTCTGTCTCTGAGCTTATATTGTACCTTTACTGCTGATACCATTTTTTGGCAGAGGGAGGACAGACCACAGTACTTCATCTTCTCTGTGCTTGTGCTGGCTCTCAGGGGAAATTTGGTCTTTTTAGTATGCAGTTCAAATGCTGTCTGAAAAGCATCATGGTTTGGATAACATTTTTTCAAACAAATTTAATACACTGATTTCCTTGGGATGAAGATCAAGTGCTGTTCCATCTGAGATGCACCTAAAGGGCAACTTGTTTGAGTTAAGTTTACTGAAACAGAAGTGACAGAATATCAATTTGTTTTCTATCTTTGTGCCATATTTGAGAATCAAATAAGCAATTACATGAAAGTAAATTGGATTTATTTCAATATCAGATTTGCGGTCCACTTGTTGTTTGATTGAGACAACACAGCCTTTCACTCTGCAGCAAACATGCTCAACTATTAGATTTCTTTCTTGGCTTCTCCAGCCCTTGCTGCTTCTCAGCCTGTAAGTTGAAAACATTACTGATACATAACATGTAACCAGCTGCCTTAGCACCAGAAGCCCTTCTTGCGTTACAGTGGTGAATAGTCCCAAATCTCTCTTTCTTGGCCAAGAGGCAACTTGCAGACTGGTGCAAATGTGTTTGTGTCAGCTTCCTCCATCATTTGCATTTACCAAAACCCCAAATCTGAGTGTAAAAGCAGGACCTCACACACAGTGTGTCTGCGTGCAGCCACGTGCAAATATAGGTCAAAATGATACGACCCCAAAAGGGGACAATTTTCTCTTTTTGTTGTAGAAAATATGGCATTTTCAGATTTATCCCAGACCTTTCCAAATGTTCAGATATGTGCAAGTAATCCAAACTGTCCCACTTATAGGAAGCAGATTTCAGCAGACTCCTCCTTCCTGTCATCAAAGAGCTTTTACAGTAACTTAGCTTGTTACAAGGTATGATTTACACAAACGTTTCTGCACCCAAATGCAACGTAAGGGACCAGACAGCTCAAAGGACTGGGAAAAGACACTTGAGTGCTTCACCTCTAGGCCTCCTGCTCAAGATTTCATGGCAATGGAATCTATTCCTTTCACCCACAACACAAAATGGGTCTGACCAGACTCATCCAGTTCCACAAGTTTTCTGAATCGGAATGAAATCCTGTGGTGAGGAGGCAAAGGTCATTTTGCTTCTGTTTTAGTTCATCTTTGACACACAATGATTTTGCAACATACTGTCTTACAGATTGCTCCTGTACCAAAAAGCAGGTTTCTCATTCAGAACTGTAATGCCCCTCTTGGCCAAACAGAAGTTGGGTGAAACATGAAGTTTTTTGCCAAATGCCTGTGCCGTCCAGGCTCACTCCATTCTACACACACCAGACTTGTGTGCTTATAATAAACGTGAAAGAAACTCCAGACATGACAGCTGAGGGTTTACCAGCCTGAAAATTATAGCCCAGTCATGGAACTGAAGCTCTGACAGCAACAAAACTGAAATTTGGCCACTAAAGGCTGTATTTAGTTGTTTGTTCTCATGGTTGTGACCACCATGAATTCTGAAGGAAATTAACAGTCTTGGTCCAGAAGCAGTTGCAGTGCGTGCACCCTGCATGAAGCAGCTGGGTATCTACAGGTGAACTAACAACTGGCAGCCAAAGGAATGGTCTTGGTCAGCTGAAGGCTACGTTAGTCCCTTGAAGGAACCACTCGAAGGAGCTGTGTGTAAAGGCTCAGAATCAAGCTCATTAGTACTGCAGCATCTCAATGCCATCACCCACTGGAGTGGGAGCTGCAGCACTTCTCAGTGGGTGCTGCCAGCCTTCAGAAACCATGAATTTATGTTTTTTCCTGACAGAGAAATAATACTCTGCCAGTGTTTCTTAAGCCATGATTGGACCTTCTTATTGCAATAGCTTCTTTATACCCTTTCAGTAAAAGCGTACCACATGGTGATGCCTGGGGCTGTGAAAGTGTTTGCTAGCATCCCATGACTGGCACACAGGAAGTGCTGACTTCATCTGTGTTCCCATGTGGAGCTGGCAGGGCTCCCATCCCTTTCATTCAACTGCTAGCATGTTCTGTAGCATCACAGAACATTGAATGGGATCCTGAAAGTTTGTTTTGCCCTCAGGGAAAATCAGAAATGCTGAAGCCATTTCTGATAGCTTATTCATCCAACCTGGTTTCGAGGAGACTTCATAGCCTCCCCAGATGATCCTGTCAGTGCTTGGAAAGTTTTCTTTATGTCTTTCTACATCTGTTGTTTTGTTGCAGTTTTCTTGTCCTATCTTTATTCAGGCTCAAAGAACAGCTTATTGCCTTTCTCTTAACAACAGTCTAACATGTATTTGAAGGCCACTAGCATATTTTGTCCAAGATGTGTAATATGCATTTTTATTTCTCTTTTGTGTCACAGGACATGCAGGTAGACAGGCTCTGCCTAGCTCCAGTGTTACCATCTCCATGCTGAGATAAAGTTTACCCACTGACTTACAGCAAGGAGTGATATCAGTGTACATCAGCTATGGAACAGGCCAAGGATAAAAAGTTCTTACTGATCTGTGAAAGTTTTCTTTTTTCCCCTCTCATTTTCTGACAAAATTATGGCTATGTCTCCTGACCACAGAAGACAGGTCAGTCATCACTAGGGTGTAGACCTGTTTAAGGGCTTGACTTGATCATTGTCTACAGATCTCTTCAGCAGCTGGAGCAGCTCACCTTAGCATGTTGTTCTTCAATCTGTGTGTGTCTTTATTACTTTGTGTTGCCCTGGCCCTACCACCTTTCTTTTCTGGACTTCTCTCCTTTCTTGTCTGTCCAGAAATACCTCAAAATTCAATCAGCTAAACTCTTCATCTTAAAAAACAAAACAAAACCAAAACCCATCCATTCTGAGATGTTGAAAGCTCTTTTCTCACCTTGAAATGTTTCCAGTATGTATTGATATGTACTAAGTGCAAATACATTCCCTGGTTCACTTTTCTAATGATTTATGGCCCTTTGGTAATGTGGCACATCAGCTTACATTTGCACCACTGCTGAAGTTATCTGGCAATAAGCTGTAATTCTGACATAGTTACAGTGATGCAAACAAGAGCTTGTCTGAATAGTACAGAAAGCTAACCTCAGAGTCTCCTCTAGAAGGTTAACACATCATCTAAGGAGTACAGGAGGGTTCCTCCAAAGGGTTTTGATAGTAATTGTAATTGTGCTTTGGTGGTAATGGTAATTGTGTTTTGGTTGTTTGGTCTCAGTTATTGTGCTTGATCAATGATGGTATTTCACAGATTAATCCAAAAGAGGAACCAAATGGCAGTGTGAGACATATGGTGCAGAGCTAGAAGGGTTCCTCCTTGTTTGGTACTGGTTTTCATTTCTCTGTAGTAAGAATAAGTGCTTTTTTTAGCCCTTTTGCACAATTATTTAGAAACCCGGGGAGGAGCTGCTCATTTCACTCCTTTCCACTTCCCTCCCAATCCAGCTGTGTCACAGAATGAAGTCACCATCCTCAAATGTTCTTCACTATTGCTCTGAAGGAGGGCAATGTGTGAGAGTGCTGCCTAATAGGCCTCTGACAGAGCCAACTTGGCAAGTTTGAACAGTTTTTAAATGCATAGTCTGAGCTCACACAAATTTGCTTTGAGAACTGTAGGAGCCTTCCTGCAAATGTATTCAGTAGAGTTATCTCCACCAGGAAGCGGTGACAACTAGCTGGCATGGATGATCTCTCCCACAAACACAGCTGGATGGGGAGATGTCTCCAGCTTGGTCACCAGGCCAGCAGTGCCTTCACAGGTATTTAGCTGTGCCTTCGGAGGGGACTTGTCTGCATATGAATGTTTGATCAGTCATACACTCTGTACCCATGCTGACTTTCTCAGTTGAGTGTTAACCTTGCCCTAAATACCTTAACAGGAGACTACTTTGTCTCTGCAGGAACTACAGTCTCACAAATAGCAATGGGAACTTACACCTGAGTTTAGTCCAGCATAATTTCTCCTCTCATCTTGAAACGTGCTGTGCATCAGCTAAATTGTGTTAACTTACCCTCTGTGTGCTCTTAGCCTATGAAAAGCTTGGTGATTTCACCTCAGTCGTGCAGTAATAAAAGCAAAAGCTAAATAGTCCAGGTGATTTAAAGGCACTGCAACTGTTTCCACCAAATGCCCATCTCCTGTTTGTAAGCAGATGGCATTGTTATTTGAACAAACACATTGAATTTGGCAATTGGAAGTGAGAAAGAGATGGGAAGGAGCACTTAAAACTTTTGACTATGCTGTGCACAGCAATATGATGTGTGGTTTCAGCATGTTTCATTTTCAGTGCAGCATTTTGTTTATAATGACACACATGCCAAATAAATAAATCCTAATTCGAGGTAGTCATGATAAAGGAAATGTGGGGGGAAAAATTACAGATTTGGTGCAAATATCCATTGCATCTCATGCTTCTGTCTTTGGCAGAATGATTCATTTCATCATCCTTTTGCCTCACCTGAGACTGCCTAAGCAGCACAGTGGTTGTGGTCAGCTGGGTGGCACAACCTCTCTGAAGGTTATTCTGACACTTAGAGAACTTGGTCTTTTAGCAGGTGGTTTTGCCATTGTAAATGCCAAAACTCCTCCATCTGGCTAACAGGTGCCTACGTTTCCATTTCATACACCATGTCAGCGTTGCTTACACTCCATCCTCGGACTGAAAGTGGCTATATGCTTTCAGCATCCATTGAAATTCAGTGGCATTTGGACACCAAACTCATTTGTGCGCCTTTAAATACTTTGCCTTTATTTAGCTTGCAATACTATTTAATCAACCATCTAGCCTTAATATCTTTTTTCTAATCCCTTACTGTGTGTGTGAAACAAATGGAACTAATATCAATTGACCTCTTAATCCATTAATCTAACTGGCTTTTGTGTTATCAATATGAGCCTGACTTTCCAGCAGCTCCTTCTTTATGTTTTGCTTTGGGTTCTAATATATGTTCTTAATGTCTTTGATGGCTTAGTGAGTAAAAGCAAGCCTGTTGTGACATGCTTCTGGATCTATGTCTATTACAACTTCTCCTTGTGGCAAAGATGGTTCATAAGGTTTCAGAGGCCAAGTGAGCAATGAAATTATTTAATGTGTACTCAGCTAAACTGTTTCTTTTGAAGAATGTGTGGCTTTTCTTCACAGTATTAGCAAATTTGCTAGCTTATAGTTGGGGGAAGCAAAGGAGGTGCTAGTAAGCCATAAAGAACATAAGAACAGTAAGTTAGACTTGATACCCAGAAGTATTCAAGGCTCAGAGTTTAACACAATATTGTGTTTAAGAGAATGCTCAGAAGCCAAGACACTATGAATGTGCAGCAGCCTTTTGCAAAGCAAGGCTTAGAAATTTTACACCAACGTGAAGTTAAAAGCTGATGTCCCTGGAGTTTAACATGATGGTAGGTATGGTATCTCACTTGCATTGGTGTAAGGCAGGAGCAAGTATGGTGAAGTCCAAAGATACACTGCTGTAAGAGCAGAATCAGGCATCATTTCTACAGACTATGGGATTTATTTGCTGTTCAGGATTTACAGGCATCTCTGACAATTGCTTCTTTCAGCCACAAAACCATGTACATCCTACACTGAAGCACAGCAATAACAAGATTTGAATGTCATTAGGGGCTGCACCTACACATCTTGCATTAAAGCAGCTAAGTGTTTAACCCATGAATAGAACTCCTATTATCTTTGTTATTGAAACCTCAGTATAGATCACTTAACCACTCTGCAAGAAATCCCATGAGAGACCAACGACGGCAGAGAACAAAGTCAGACAAAAAAGGATTCTATCTGCTAGAGCTTTTTAAACACATTTTTCATGAGCACAGAGCCAACTTGGATATTACTCCTAATATAGATTAACCTGAGACAGATTTCTGCAGAGCACGAGGCTGTAAGAGAATTTGGCCAGATAGTTTTTCACTGCAAAGCTCTGCCAATTATGTGCAGCACAAAGGAAAGGCTAGCACACGGAATGCATAATATGCCACCTCCTTCACTACATGGGGCTTAAAAAGAAATGTTGCAGAATCTATCTGTGCTCAGTTAAACCCAAGTCTGAGATAAGAAGTAGTTTCAGCAAAAGGAGCTACCAAATTTGTGGGTTCAGTTACCAGGCAAGAATGTTGAGAAGTTTTAGTGTTGGACAGGGTCAGCTACAGTCTGTGCAACAGTTGTGTAAAGCTGCAGGAATGGAATTGAAGAGGTAATAGAAGTGTGAGATGTTTACCTGTATGTAACCAATGGAGAAGAAACTTAGAGGCTCTCTGCTGGCTAACAGGCAAATTGCCTTATTCACTTCAATACATTTCATAAATAGTAACTGATCATTAACAAATGTGTAGTACCCTGGCTTTGGACTCATGTCTTAATGCTTAAAACATATGTCAGACAAATCTCTTTGGTTAGTCACAGAGAAGTTATGTACAAACCCCCATGAAAAGTCTGTTTTTTCCTCTGCCTGTTACCCGGTGACTGAGAAGAACTGACTTGAAGAGGAAAGGAAGATGAGCGCAGATGGGGGTAGCTGTGGCACTCTTTCTGAGATCACAGAGAGATAATTGTGATGATGGCAGTTGTGTGCAAAGTGAGGCAAAGAGACTGAGGCTATGAAATGCATTTGACCTATGCTAGCAGCCAGCTGCAATCCACTCTTTTGATGAGTGTATTTGCCACAGTGTTTGAGCCATCATTTTACAAATTATATGTGGGGCTATATATTAAAACAAATGGGCTTGCACATGCATGCATGAAATCTGCATTAGGAGTTGGCTGTATCCTGCACCCTGGAGCAGCAACAGTGCTGGAGAACAGATCTGGGATCATGTCTATGCTGTAGACTTGCCTGCATAGCAAATCAGAACATTTCCAGAGTATCTTCTGCATGATCTGACTATGGACCAGGGGAGCCCTCAGTCTGGTTGCCACCATGGGAAGTGGCCCTTGCTGAAGTCAGAACCTCTCTCATGCTGTTACACGAGAGAAATATCAGTCTTTGAAACTGATGGAGCCATGGTGATGGGCACCAACCATGCCCCTTCCTTAAAGGTCGTTACAACAGTGTGTGCTGTACTGTGGTGTAGCTTGTTGATCTCCATAGGTACATAATTTCTGCAGCTGCAGGAATGCAGTGAAGAAAGCACTGATGGCATGTGTGCAAGTGGTCACTACATAGTAGCCACTGCTTAGGCATGGTCAGCAGCATGGCTCTGGAAAGCACAGGCGGGTGGTATGTTTTTTATGATGCTGATGATGTGGGCAGATTGGATTACCACCTCCCAGTCCTGAAGTTCACCAAAGCAGAAATCATTCTGAGGCCAAAACCATAGAGATGCAGAAGATAATTTCAGGACACTTCTGCTGCCTGCTCCTGCAAAACTGCTGTTCGGTATCTAGTTCATAAAGATTTCCTCCTGGCTCCTCAGTCTCCGTAGGGCTTCAAGAACCTGCCTCTTGTCTAGTAAAGCCAGAACCTTGTTCCCTAGGTGTAAGTTTGCTAGATTCTCAATGAATCTTGCTTCCCTTGGTCCTATTTATGGATTTTTTTTTCATTGTGATGGAAGATGGAGGCAGTGGTTAAACCATTAAAAGTAAGAGTCTGAAAGATCTTCCCTGATCCAGTACCAAGCATTTACAATGTTAGCAGTTCTTTGAATTCAAAAGCTATTAGAAGGAGAAATCATATAGTGTGCAATGCAGTGAACTTTGCTGCACATGGACTAATACCTTCTTCCTCTAAAAACTGTAATTTTTTTAAGGCACATCAAACATCTTATCTGAACACTTCCTTTTCTTGTAGCGTCCAAATCATAGCCAAGGAGGTTTTTGCATCCACTTTTGTTGAAGCTTATCTAAATACAGCAAGATTAATAACAGCTACCGAGCTTGTTTGCTTAAGTTTGTATAATTGTCTTTGGTTTATGTATCCTTGCAAGCCTCTGGTGTTGACAGACTGGTCTTGGAGGTAAGCTGAAACACTCTTTGCTAACTTGGCTGCTAGGAACTGCAGCAGGAAATGCAAGCTACCTGCTCTGTTCCTCTTTCCCAGGGGGAACCAGCACCTTCACGCTTTCTCCCTGGCCTCACTAGGCAACTTGCTCCAAAGGTTTGGAGAATTTATGCAGATGTTCAGCATCAGGCAAAATGAAAGCATATGAAAATCTTTTAAAAGCTTCCTGTCTAATTGTTTCTGCAGCAAACAGTTGTGTGTAGATGTGGAAAATGTTGCAAGTGACTAGTGGAAGAAATCTTTAGTGGAAAAAATCTCCACATGAACTCGGCATTGGTATGTCACTAATAATTGTAGTCTAAAAACCTGTTGGTGCTTTAAAGAACTGGCTAATCATGCAAACACAATCCACAGTGTCACTCTTTGTGAAAGAGTCTTTTTTCTTCTTCTTCTCCTCTTTGATTTTCCATTTTTTTTGGGTGCCACTTGTCTTTTTCCATCAATTGAAAGGAAAAAAAAATAGAAGAAAGCAAAACCTAGAAGTCCCAGCCAAAGAAACCAGTTCCTTCTGCATCTAACCAAAGTGCTGTTTGCAACAGGCAGTGGCTGGTTCTAACTTAGACGATCCAAAGTAGGTCAGCTTCCTGAATCTTCCAGACTTCCCAATGTAGTAACTCAGAGGAGTAATAATACAATTTTTACTTAATGAGAGAACATCAGAAAAAAAGAACTGCAGGAAGCTGTGAACTGCAATATCTCCTTACTGAAGACAGAATGCCACATGGCAAGAACAGATGGGTAATCCTTCCGTGATTATCCTCGACCACTGGCTGAAAGAAAAAGCTGTCACAGCACTGAGGGCTGTATATAAAGTACATATACATGACATTTCCCCTCACTGCTACTAAAAGGTTATATATGCTAAGAGATTATAAAGAAAAAGGGATGCTTAATGTGATGTTGAAGGGAAATAATTCTTCCATATCCTTCGCTTCCTAATGCGGAGCATATGCCAAAGTCCTGAACGGAATGTGTCTCTCAGAAGGAAGAAGTGTATCAGGTGTTTGGTATGAATGGGTCGTACAGGGGTACCTGCTTTTATTGTCTCTGACCATACTGACCAGAAGTGAATAATAAGGATTGCTTATAGATCAGGATTATTTCTGTTATTCATTTATAGATGCTGTTACCAGAATGAAATGGTGTTAACCATTTGGCTTTTGCATATATGCTGACATCTGAGTTTGCATTTGCAAACTATTAAGTGGCAAAATGGGACAAAAGTGGATGAAGAACAGCTTGCTAGCATCTGCAGTTTACAAACCCGCCAGAATGAGAGGCATCTCTTGCGCACAATGGTCACATCCCCATTGATTTTAGTTTTGCCAACGTATGCTAAGAGAAAATTCACTTGGAGAGCAGCTAGATGTCAAAAGAATGTGTAGCAAGGAACCTGGGGACTTTATTTGTTTATGAAAAGAAGAGCTGGAATAGTGAATATTTGTAGTAGAATACACCTGAGGAGTGAAGAATGTACATGTCACCCATAAAATCACTCAATTGGAGAACACAAAGTTATTGAAGCCGCAGTGGGTCCCCCAAAAAATCAAAATACATTTCTCCTGTCTTCAGTGTACAGCAATATGCAGTACTGCAAAACAAAAAGCAGTGAGCTGGGATCTTGTTGCAGAGCAGACACTGAACTGTGTTCCAGGATGGTGAAATTCTCAAAGAGAATCTTTTGGATTTGGTGTGTAGACCATTGTGCCAGACTCTCAGGGAAAAGGTCTGTGTGTTAAACCATCACACATATGCACAAGCTATCACTACAGTCCTGAGGGTTGGTGTTGTTCAAGCCAGGGAGAGAAGAAAAAAAATAATTAGACATTTCAGGGTAGAAGCCCAAACCTGAGGATATTACCTCTACCACAACTGCAGGTTACTCATCAAACACTGCTCATAGCCTGTTTCCAATCTTTTTTGTTCCTAAGGTGCATTCCTTAGGTGGTGTGATTTTGCTGCAATCCTAGCAATATACACAAATTGTTCTGGGCTCTTCACAGATTTTCTTTTAAGATTTTAGCATATTAGAGATACCTTATCCTCAGACAAATCATTCCCAGGTATGCCTTTGCCCCCTTCACCCTGCTAGCACACATCTGAAATGTAAATTCTGATGTGATGGGGGCATGCCTGTTCTTAAGAAAAATGCAAATCTTCACTCTGAAATAACTGAAGTCTTCCACTGATTACAGAATGTGCTTCTATACTGCCTCTGAGTCAGCCTGTGAGTTGGAGTTCAGATAAGCCTGTAGTGTTTGTTCACCAGATGGACCATAAGCTCTTCAAAGCAGAGGAAAGGATATTGCTTATTAACATTGCTCTCAGTTTCACTTATTTCTTTGTACAAAGTCTGGTTAGTTGATTCCGTTTTAGACTATCTCCATGCTGTAAGGAGGATGAAATGTATTTTTATAACAGGATAGGTAAATCTAGCAAAGCAGATCAGAGTAAAAATTTTACTGGGAGCATGAGGGTTTTTTTACATCATTTTAAGTAGCCATGATTGATACTCAGCTCCCCTCAAGCATGCCCCAGTTGAATTTACATACCTATGCAGAGGTAAAAAATGTTCCATCTGTTAGGATTTCAGAGCAGATTAGCTAAGTCCCATTAGTTATCCACACCATCTCTCTGAGAGGTAAGTCTTAAGAATTGAGTGGTTTCTCTCTGCCATGCTTCGAGCTAGATACCAGCAGTCTCACATAACAGGCGCAACAGCAGGGATTTTCACAGGGGTAACTCTCTCCAATGTCTTCTGTGACATGAGATTAAACACCTTCTGATGCAGCATAGCTCACTCAATCTGCCATTATTCATGAATGTGATAACAAAAGTCCATTTTGTGGTTCTAACTTTCATGCAATTTCTGATTTCAGTTTGTTCTTGGGATTTGTACGGCTCAGTTTTCTCAAGTTTTGTCATTTTCTTTCATCTTCAAAGCCAAAAAACTCAGCCTTGTCTTTTCTACTTTCCAGTTTCAATCAGCAGTGGAAAACAATAATTAGGTAAATTATTCTCCTTCTTCCTTCTATTTGGCTGTTTTCTTTAGCAACAGAAGGATATTTTGAGCAGTTAGTGGTCAGTGGTCATGGCACACTTTTAAAAATTAATGCCATACCTACTGCAGTCTCCTTTCCAGACTTTCTTACATAATCTCTATAAATACAGGGAAAGTTGTCAGAGAGGAAGCCTGCTCCTCTCCCTGCTCTGATTTTTCACTCAGTGCAGAAGTGTCCCCTGCTGAGGCTTCCACCCATATGCAGGGCTGATTCTACACTGAAGACTCAGATCTTTACATCTTATAAGTTTATTGTAGCTCGGAAACAAACCTTCTCTCCAGACATCCTTTCAGTAGGATACACATGAGACAGAGCACGCACTGCTGTTCCTTGCTGCCTTATCAGTCACACTAATTATATACAGAGATTAGGAAAATCCACAGATGTTTTTCCAGTATGAAAAATGTCTCTGGAAATATGAAGGAAGTTTTCCAATAGGTCATAAAAATTTTAAGGCACGTGGATCACAATTTGGTCATAATGACTACTGTGCTCCTTTTACAGAGAGCAGTGTTGCCCTGTGCTAAGACGTTGCCTTGCCTTGAACGTTGCTCTTAGCTATTTCAGGACATCTGTTTGAATGTGTCTCCCATTTCACAATGAGGCACACAGGACTGGAATCAGGCCCTAAGATCTGTGGCTCTTCAGAGCTCTTGGTGATTTGGCCTATTCAAAGGCTGTTTCTTCTGGCTCCTTGAGCACCTCCTGCCCTCTCAAACCCCAAGTGAAGGCTGCACGGGGCAACCACCTGCTAAGACCACAAGTTCCTTTTGAAGGGAAAGGCATTTAATCCCAAGCAGAATCCACTTCTGGTTAGTATTCATCAGCAGATTTGCTTGAGTGTATTTATAATGCCCAATTATTTGATTGCTTGGAATAAAATTTATCCATCAACTTCCTGAGCTGTGCAGACCCTTGTCAGAATATTCAAGAACACTTTGAATCCTCCTTGGTTTTTTGTTCAAACATCTTGTTTCACTGTGCTGTGACCAGCAAATGTGATGCATGTGCAACTGGTGTGGAAGCCTGGCACTGTCAGAGTTTGTTATCACAAGCTCCCTGCCCGAAAGGAGTGCCATCACCACAGATGGCAGAAAAGGACACTGACCCATCATGTGAACCAAAGGCCAGCCAGATGATGCTCAGCCTCACACAGCCTGCAGCCTTGCCATGCTAACTCTCCTGGAAGCTATTAACAATGTATTTTGACTTCGTATAGAGACAGCTTGAAGTCAGTGGCACTGACTGTGACCCTGTTTGAAACTGTGGGCGTGTTTTTGGGCCTGATTCAGATCTCACTGCTATACATCGGGAGTAACTGCCTCGTGTTGGTGGCTTTACAACAGGACATATTTACTATGAAGTGAGTATCCAACAGCATCAGAGGACAGTACACATTTAGAGAGCCCAGGAACTGCCATGTATAGAACATGCTTTTGAGGATAGAATTTCCCACTGGAGACTGAAAATTCCTGTGTCAGGAACAATTCTAAACCTCATTCTTCCATCAGATCACAAGATTATTATTAAAAATTGTGATATTAGGAAGCCTGCTTGTTGCATCAGGCCCTTGTCTCTAAAGCCAAATACTTGCACAATGCTTCATACCACTGACCTGCCACATACTACATCTGCTTCTGCAGCACTGCCACAAAAGAGACCACCAGTGAAATTTTATTTGTCGCCTCTCTGGATCATGAGGAGCATTCTCTTAATAAAGGATGCTTCTGAATCTTACTGTTTGTTTCATTGTTCTTCAGATCAGGAACTAAAGCACTTCCAATGCAAACAAAATTCAGCTGGTCTGTGCAAATGCCGTGTGGCTGTCATTTACAAAAGCAACTATCCTTATCAGAAGAAATTATTTTTCAACTTGGGATTTGGTTTGTCAAGTGGAATTAGGCTTACTAAAAGAGGCACTGTGCAGGCAGATGAAAAAATCTCCCTACTTCACTATCATCAGATAATGAGATCTTTCAGATTAGAAAGTCGATGGCAGCACTGGAGAAAAACGCAGCTGAAGTCATGCATTATGTACACTTTTTGAGACACTGGGCATTTAATTACAGTTACCTTGTGCTTGCAGCTGGTATTTGCAGCTATGTTTGCCTGTGGCTGCAAACCTTGCAGGGCTGTGGTGTTGCATCTTGCTCTTGTTCTCATTCAGCTGAGGCCAAGCACTGCCAGTGACCCTTTTGCTGTGGGGAAAAAAAATCTCAGACTTCGGGAATTTGAACCATTTTTGCCTATGAAATGGTTTGCACATATTGGCATCAGTGTCATCTGTGGGGGTTGCTGTTCACAAGATGGGAGGAAATTACTGTTTTTAAATGTGTACCTTGTGCTGCAGACCACATAGCCAGTGGCAGGGCCTGCACAGACTGAAGGTGCCACAGACTGAACATCGCATTCAGGTCTACTTTGAGCAGAGTCACAGAATCACAGGCGTTGAAAGAGACCTCTGAAGACCATCTAGTCCAACCTCCTTGCCAGGGCAGGATCGCCTAGAGGAAATCACACAGGAACGTGTGCAGGCAGGTTTTGAATGCCTCCGGAGACAAAGAGATTCTGCAGCCTCTCTGGGCAGCCAGTTCCAGTGCTCTGCCACCTTCAAAGGGAAAATGTTATGTGGTTTACATGGAACCTCCTGTGCTGCGGATCACGTCCGTCGCCCCTTGTCCTGTCACTGAACACCACTGAGAAGAGTCTGGATCCATCTTCCTGACATGGACTCTGATTCAATGATTAATGAGATCCCCCATCACTCATCCTTTTCTCACGGTTAAACAGTGACAGGTCTCTCAGCCTTTCACAAAGTAGATGTTCCAGTCCCCTAATCATCCTAGCGGCTCTCCACTGGACTCTCTCCAGTAGTTCCATGTCCTTGAACAGGGGAGCCCAGACCTGGACAGGGTATCCCAGATGAGGCCATGCCAGGGCAGAGCAGAGAGGTAGGACTGACAGCCTTGCAAAAGCGTGGACTGGTCAACAGCTACATGGCCGGCAGCTAGATGGCAGGGCAATTTACGAGTATACTGGGGGTTATGAATAAGCTGCGGAAGTCTGACAACTTAGAGACCAAATTTCCTTCCATTAAGGAATGCAAGATGCTCTGCCATTTTTAATGGGGCCAGCCAAAGCGAAAAACCAAACCAACCAACCATCTGAAACGACTGCCGGACAGTTCAGTGTGAATAGGCTCCAAGTCAGCTAGGAAAAAAAAAACCCCAACCAACCAACCAAACCAAACAATAACGATGATGATGGAAAATGGACCAAGTACCAGCTTTTACAGAGAAATGCTCTGCCAGTTGGGAGCGTGGGAAGGCGAGAACCGGGACTGGAACGATGGGCACCTTCTGCCCAGTTCACGGCCTCCTGACCGGTTCTCGCTTGCCGGCGCGGCAGTTTTCCCTCAGAAGATGGCACTCGCCTGCCGCCCCCTTCCCTTCCCTTCCCTTCCCCTCTCCTCTCCCGCCCTCCCGCCCGCCGTGAGGCACGGGGCGGCCCCGGTCCGGCCTCTTCTCCTCATAGAAGGCCGGGGACGACTTGCTTGCTTGCTTGCTTGCTTGCCCGCCAGCAGCAGCAGCCGCCCCCACTGCAGCTCCTCCTCCGTCTTCAGCCCACCCTTCTCTTTCCCCCTCCTTCCTCTTCCTCCCTCTTTCTCCGCCAACCCCACCCCTCGCCCCGGGCTGGCCCGGCCGCGGGCTGCAGCACCGCGAGGGCTCCCCGCCGGCTTCCCCCATCCCTACACGCCGCACACACCTCCTTCTCCCGCCCTCCCTCCTTCCCCACCTCCGCCCTCCTCCTGCTGACGTCTGGCTCTGCCCGGCTGAAAACTCTGTGCCGCGGCGGATGCGGCGGCTCTCGGGAGCGCGGCAGCAGCGAAGATGGTGGCCGCTCCGTGCGCCCGGCGGCTGGCGCGGCGCTCCCGCTCGGCGCTGGTGGCGGCGCTCACCGTGCTGCTGCTGCAGACCCTCCTCGTCTGGAATTTCACCTCTCTCGACGCTGGCGAGGAGCAGAGTGGAGGCGCCGCCGGCCGTGAGAAGCGAGACCGCGGCGGAGAGCAGCGGGCGCACCCGCAGCGCCGCGGACCCTCGGCGCCGCACGGCAAGGCGATGGTAGGCACGGGCGGGCGGCGGGAGGGGCAGCTGCTGCGCCCCTGCCTCACGGCGCTCGTCTGTACTTCAGCGGAGGGGCTGCCCGGGAGGCGCGGGGAAGTTTGGGCTAGCGAGGCACGGCCGCCCGGGACTCGGCGTCCCCTCGGCCTCGCGTGGGCGTCCCCGCCGCCGTGCAGGTGCAGGGGTGCGGGTCCGATCTCGCCGCAGGGGGTCCTGGCTGCTGGCGCCCCCGGCACGGCAGGCGGTGGAGGGGCCGGTGGCGGGAGCGCCCAACAGCCGTAGCTGATCCTTGTCTCTGCCTGATGCCCCTTCGGCACTGCCTGCCGCTGCAGCGGGCGTTTCAGCATCCCCGAACTTCTCCGAGAGCCGCCTGCCCCATCCCTTGCTGGAAGCTGCACAGGCTCTGTGCTGTGCTGCACAGCTCCGTCAGGCCCAGTAGGTGACAGGCAAAGAAATCTAATGCAATCGTTCTGTTAACCGCTGAAAACTCAAGGATACCGAAGCAGTGTCCTCTTGCCCTCTTATTTTCTTTTGCAAACTCCCTTTTTCGTTTAAGTGACCCAGGCCTGGAACCGCAGCAGGTTGTAAGGCTGGCCTTATTTAAGTTGTGTTTCTGAATTTTCGAATAGGTGCATAAAAAAAGGCATACCGACAGACTTCTTGGTCAGTTAAAGCAAGCCTCAGAAATACACGTTGGCATGTGCCACTGCTGTGTAGTATTCATCAGCTCAAGAGAAGCTTCCTTTGGTTTTCGCTTAATTCTTTTAGCATTCGGTTTACCATAAGTAAGTGTTGCCTCTTGAAATATGCATGTGGATTTTTGTCTATTTCTGTTTACATCTTGAAAGAGAAAGCAAGAGCCTGGGGCTGGCTCAGAGATGATTTATTCTCATAAATGGCTGTGGGTGTTTCAGCCACAGAAAGGCTGCAGAGAACTGTGCCCTGGGCACACGAGTGCTCTGTCTCTGACATTTGGGATAACTGCTCTGAAAGGTGGTGCATACCCATCTAGCTGTGCTTTCTGTATGTGAAAATTAAACTTCTTGCTTCCTGAGTTCAATTTTTGTCTCAATATGCAGTCGTATCTTGGTGCTTGCTATGTTCGTAAGTGTAACTATTTAGGCTCCGTTGATTTTGCCCTCTGCCTCTTTTCCTGTCTACACTTCTATTCTTCTGTCTCCTTCTTTTACAGATATTTTCCTTCTGGTCTTTCCACTTTGATTTATCAAAGACTGGAGGGTGCTGAACTCTGGGCAGGAGGGGGCTGGGAGAGGGCAGGCTGCACCTGGCACTCCAGCCTTGCTACCCAGCTCACGAGGCTTTCTAGGAAATAATCCTCTTCCGTGGGCTCCAGGGCACTGTCAGAACAAGTACAGTTAGCAGTTGTCCTGCAAACGGCCTGGCACAGGGTCTGGTTTGTGCCCGGTGCATTGGAACAAGTGCCAAGTTCAGGGCTGAGGGCTAATTGTTTCTGAGCTGGTGACATGCACATGTAGAATATGATTATTGTGATGCTGGCAGTTATGAATCATGCCTTTGTGCATACAGATTTGATCAAAGACCTAAAGATGGAGCACTGGGGTTCCAAACAGAAAACATGTTTTAAAACACGTGGAGTGTACCTGTGTGCCTTTTGTTAGCTAAATGACTAGTGTGGAGCACACTGGGCTATCCCACAGTGTCTGGCACTGGTAGTAAAAAACCAGCAAACCAACGACGCTCAAGACAAGCGGCAGTGTGCTTGACAACGCCTTGTTAAGAGGTGATTTGTCAACACTTCTTCAAGATGACTTTATGGTACTTGTGGCTTTGCTTAACCTACACACTGGGAAGTGGCTATCATCCTTAACACTACTTTAATCAGAATACAAAACCTCACACTTAAGCATCCGTCTATTGATTAGAATGTGTGCTTGGTGGAAATGTGATAGGGAAATTGGATTTGTGCAGGTTTCTGCCTTAACAACCTGGCAGCTTGCTTAAATGGGTAGGTGAAATCCTCAGGCACTCCTGACATGCAAATGCTGATTTACCTAGCCCTACCTATGATGCCTGTCTCTGAGGCAGGCCCAGGTTGGATTTCAGACTGAGCTCATGAGGAAAATCTGTTTAATAGGATTGCACAACACAGAATCGGTGTGAATGGAGTTTTCATTTTGTGGTGGCATTTTTTTGTTGTTGGTGGGTTTTTTTGGTGTGGTTTTTTTTTTTAATGTGGCTTAGTTTCCACATTAAAATGCAATTTATATGATGTCCATGCAAAGTTATTATCATTCTCATCCAAGTTTCCCATACTTTGTGTATGTCAGATTGGTTTGCAACAGTTGGTGAAGCTGGCTGGTGTGAATACAGTAGTCTCATTGTATCCAAGTGTCTTTTGGGTAAGTGTATCCCAGACCCTCCAAGGTTTTTTTTTTTTCTTCCAAGATTTCTCAGTTTTACATTTAAACCAAAAAATAGTATCAATTTCAATGTGTCTTTGGTCTGTTATTGGGATGCTGTGTTTAATATATCTTTGCAGAGTATTTTCTCAAGAGGCTGCTAAGTGCCTGTGATGTAGAACTTGATTACTTTTTTAACTTCGAAGAGTCTTTAACGCCTGGACACCCCACTAACTGCCTTTGTAAGAGTCTTTATACTAAATAGGCAAAGCAGATTTTGGACCCTTTTCAGAACATAGTGCTTCTCAAATGTGTGTCTGAAGGTTGCCATTTGAGGGTACAGTGGTTTTATTTTGCTTGGTTTTTCTTCAATGTATGTACAAGACTGAGATGGTGACAGGTGTTTTACTTTACTGAGCTGGACAGAAGTGTGGGAGGATTTGGTAATTTTGTGTCTGTGGGAGAAGAAATGCAATCCTGTGAACCAGGTGTGTAAGGTATTGAGATTTGTATTAAAGGCTGTCAGGTGTGAGCAATAAGCATTTCATCTGGGAAGTGAGATCTCACCAGAGTAAAAAGCATTGCTGCTGTACCTGTGCATAACTGAATGTGAATTGCCAACTTGGCAGGAAGAAACAGTTTTGAATTGAGCTACTTTGCAACTGAAAACATTTGCTGTGATAGTTCCTCTGGCCAGCTACATCTGGAGTATTCATTACTCATGAGAAGGTTCCTGCAGTTGGTCCACATTTAGTTAAACCAGCTTAAGGAGATCTTTAAAGAAGGATGAACTGTATGAGTAGCAGTGATTTCAGTGGGTAGTTGCAGCCATGTATGATTTTTGCAGTGGTTCAGCAACACCCTTTACACAAGCTTTATTCATTTAGCAAAACTCAAGCATTGAAAGCGTGGAAAAATTAAACTACCTTCTGAGAAAGGATCGATTTTGATGTGAAAGTCTTTGAAAAGTATGCAACAGCTCTTTGCTGCTTGAGTTCAGGCTTTTTTTAATGCAGCCTGCTAGCAATGGTGGGGGGCTTGTTGGTGGATGTTGTGTTGGGAGCCCAAAGGGAAGAAAAGGTATGCAAATCCCTGCTTCAGGACTGCTGTTGGTGAGAGGGATGTGAGAGCAGAGCATCTACTGTGGTCTTAACTCACCCACAGTGCTGCACTGAGAGACGGTTGTGTGTCTCAGTGATGTGCGCACGCTGCCTGTTTGTGGCCTCTGCCTTGGCATTAGACGTTGAAGGCTATGCCTGTGGGTATGTAATTCTCCTTCAGGCCTCATGGCAATGTCAGATTTTCACTACTGCCTGCTTGACCATCAAGCAAAAATGCCAGTGCGTTGTTACTGTGTCAGCTGAGTGAAATATAACTCTTATTTGCTAGTGTGGGATCAAAGCAGTTCTTCAGTCTGCGATCCTGTGTTCATTTGAAAGAAATGGCATGTTCCTTTCAGCAGGAGGGCAGCAGAGGAACCAAACAGAGCTGTCCATAGCTCGACGTGTTCTCAATTGTAACGTGAAAAGAAAGTGTGATGTTGTCTTTTGTGGTTTTTTTTTTTTTTGAGGGGGGTGGGGGCAATGAGGATTATCTGCTTCAACTCCAAGCAAAAGTTAAGCCAGGGAGGACTGTTCTGAGGATCGCTAGTGCCTCTCTTCCTTGGGTTTATTTCTGTAGTGGAAGTTGTGGTGGTACTTCTCCTGGGAGTGTGGAGAGTTGTGCTAAGTCCATTGCTTCTCCATCCTGAAGGTGCTCAGGCAGCTTATGTTTCTTACTTGTTCCTTCTTGTCTTTGTTCCTTCCTGGTTGCTTCCTGCTGATGCACTCTGAGCTGCACCAAACTGAATATGCAAGAATCAGAAAGTGGTTATGTGTGCCCAAGCTCTGTAATACTTGTTGGTTACCAAAACTAGCAAAGGCCTCCATCTGCTCCTCTGAGACAGCAAGACAGCAGCAACTCTAATGCTGGAGAAAATGAGGGGGAAGAAAACC
The DNA here is from genome assembly GCA_033816785.1 of Picus viridis. Classification (NCBI taxonomy): domain Eukaryota; kingdom Metazoa; phylum Chordata; class Aves; order Piciformes; family Picidae; genus Picus; species Picus viridis. The sequence continues at coordinate 10,905,620 of CM066594.1, forward strand.
TGGGAAACTTTGCTGCATTAAATATTTCCCTCACCTTTTCCAAATCCCCTCCTAAAGTAAGAGTAGTGCAGAATTCATCTTGTGTAGCAAGCTTGGTGGTTGGTTTTTTCCTTCTTTTTTTTTTTTTTCCCTTTTCTTTTCATAAAACAGGCTAGTGCTCTTTTGAAGAGTATTTATCCCTGTAATGTTTAGATTCTGCAGGTGGCTTCCCAGTGCTGTTCTGCCAGCAACAAATACACAACTCAGACCTCCCCTCTGCCTAGCATCAGTGCATTATCTGTGTGGGAGGTACTCAAAAAGCGAGTTTCTGCATGGCACATAGGTTTCAGAATAGCATCTGCACTGAAGCATAGCTTTGCACTGGGGTGGTAGCAAGGTGGGCATTAAAGGAGAGCTTGTGCCTTGGGCAAAGAACTGGGCTACCACTGGAAGACTCAAGTCTAGTTGCTGGGGCTTGACTCTACAAAGTTGCACTTAAGCATGAAGTATTCTGTTAAGATCCAGAAAACAAAAGCTATTTTAAGGAAAAAAAGAGTTATTTCACCCCTAATTTACCCTTTTTGCTGACATTGGTGAATATAGTGGTTCCATGTATGATGGCTGGTACCAGATGGTACCTATTTAAACATCTTCTCTAAGCAGCTTGTTGATGTAGGTATGTGGCCTCTGAACAGCAGAAATGACGAGAAAAGGGCTTTCTGGAAAATTTCCAGTCCTGGAAGGTGCAAGGGAGCTTAAAGGGAGCTAATTGTTTGTGTGTTAAACTTGATTCCAGTGCAAATGGAACTCTGGAAACTGGGTCCTCACTCATTTTATCTGGTCTCAGTGAAACAACTTTGCTAGGGTACCTTAGATCATGAATGTAGCCAATGGCATAGAGCAAAAAAAGGATACATTTCTTAGAGAATGGGTCTGTGGCACTGACCATGAAGTAGGGTTTTGCTTGTCTACAGGAGCTTAACTGTGCTGCAGTACAGCTTAAATAACTACTGAAAAGGAGAATGGAAACAACTAACCATTGCCTGATGGGAAAGGGGGGAGACAGTGCATCTGCATCTAGAAGCTGCATAATGATTTTTACTAAGTCTTAGCACTTAACAAGGCACACGTTAATATAGCAAACAAATCTTTTCAGTGACAGAGAACTAACATATGCATTATTTAAGTAGAGTATTAGAACCAGATTAGATTGATGGACTCCAGCAGCAGTTACCTCCTTAAGCATCTTCTCTGTGGGGATGTGGGAAGGTATTACATGAAGTGGATCCGTGTTAATTGGTTACGCCATCGGAAGTCTTTTTCAGGCCACCGGTGTATTTTTTTGTTGGCTTGTTTTATTTATTCTTGTAATGTATGATGGGATTTTGCAGATGTTCCCTTTGAAATAGAGTTTTTGGTGGGTTTTGGTTTTTTTTTTTTTTTTTTTTTTTTAAGCAGGAGAAGACCAGCTGCTGTACAGGAGGCATACAAATCCCATTTACTTCTTGTCAGCTATTGCAGAATGGGTACTTCTTGGTGTAAAAGGCCCTCACTACCTCCTGTGTGTCTGAGCTGTATGGAGAAATGTTTTTTGCTGTTTTTTCCCTTCAGCATTGAAAGTCAATGATATCTGATACAGCATCTTGTTAGGGCTTGGTGAAGCGGCAGGAGCACAATGAAAGCATGAAGTAAACTTAATCTGTAGAAACAGTCAAATGACATAACCTCAAGGATTAATTTTAATCAAATGCTTCCTGATTTTTGCATTACAGTGTTAAAATTGGGTCTGACACTTCACTGGAGCTTTTACAGTGACTCTTTAAATGGGATACAGTGTCCCATATTTTTCCTTCTAAAGTAGGTTGTTGGGGTGTCTGATTTGGCCAGATGCAGGAGCATCCCTGCAAGAATGCTTGTGGGATGCTCAAGTGCTGGTGTCTGTAACTGCTTGTGTTGGTGCTGTTTGAGGAGGAGCACTTTCAAGTGGTTTAGCCTGATTTTTAGACTTGGGAACCTCAGCCCCTCTTCATTTTTATAAGCAATGGTAGGCCTTTAATGGTGTGCCACAGAGTACATGCTGAACAGGAGAGTGTCCTCTGGGAGCAGGGAATGTCAGAGTCCTGGTTGCTTTCTCCCATCAGTAACCTCTTGGCATCTGCAGCAAAGTGTTTAGAGCCACATAGCTAAAAGCAACATGTAGTTTAAGGGGGTTCAAATGTTTGCTGTCCAGTCTGGTCTGCTTCAGTCTGATGATTGTATGCTGGTGTTTTTACCTCCAGGGGAGCTGAGCCCTGGCAATTTCCAGCTTTATTTGTCCCTTTTACGTTTGGTGCTGCTGACTGTGGCTGTCCCTTTTTGGCTGCTTAAGACTTGACTGAATCTCACAAACTCTGGGGTGCTCAATTTGGGCAGTGTAAGGCCTCCTAATTTATGGAGAGAGATGAGTGCCTCCAGAAGGCAATTCAGCTCATTTGAGGTCTGAATCTCTGCACAAGCCTGCTCCTCTGTGCCAGTGAGGGAGAGGTGCCATGGCTGTGATGCCCAGATACTCGCTGTGCTGTTGCAGGAATCCAGGTCTGGCGTTTCTCTTTCCTAGTCTGCAGCGTGTTTTATTAACCTCCTACACAGAAGTGGTGTAGGTTTGAAGTGATCAGTCCTTATGAAATCGTTTGAGATCTTCAGCAAAGACTGGGACCAGCTCATCAGCTGCTCTGTGTTGGCATAGCTCCACTGTAGTCCGTATGGACCAGCTGAGGGCTCCGGACCCACAAATGTGATTATTGTTGTAATAATGGCGTCAAACAAGTAATCATTATTTTTACTCTCTCTTTTCATTTCAAAATGAGAAAATGATTTCCTCTCAGATCAGTGAAAGCAATTTACATTATGCACGATAATGGTCTACATGGAAATATAATTATTATTCGTTTGTGTGGCACCATCTGGGCACTAGAAGCTTTACAGACGTGTGTGAGGAAAGGTGCCTGCCTTGAAGAGCTTACAGGCTGCACAGCATTTATAACTGTTAGTACTCAACAGGAGTCATCAGTGTAACTTTTGCAGCGTTGCCATCAGGAAGCTGTTCAGCACAGGACTTCCACAGACTCTTCTTCAGTGATTTATTTTTTTTTTTTTTTCACTCGCCTATCACAATTTTGCTGTGATTGGCACTCTACAGCCTAAGGGCAGGATGAGTCAATGGACTGATTAGTGTGGATGGATCCGGAAAGAAATCAGCAAGAGGCTAGTATTATAAGCTGTTTTCAGGCAGGAAAAGGAGAATTCCAGGCTTCACTTGGATGGGGAAGATGGTCTTGATGCCTTTTAGACCAGTGCCTCCTGTAGAGTTATTCCCAAGCTTTACATCTGATAGAGCACTGAATGCTTTACTGCCTTTGAGTATAAAGTAGAAGAGCCCAGGATATAAAAATTGAGCAATGTGTGACCTTGCCTAAACATATAGATATGATGTAACCTTGCAAAGTACATCCTTTCATGTGAAGTACCAAAAGGGTCAGTGAAGGACACTTAAATCATGTGACTTCTTATTTTTAGAGATGATTAGAGGATTCCTCCACGGGATGAACTATTTATAGCATGTCTATAATTGGCTGCTTGGTTGCTTGTTTTGTTTTCTTTTTGTGTTGGTGTGGGTTTTTTTTGTTAGTTTCTCTTCTTTGTGTGTGTGTGTGGTAATTAAATTAAACTTCACAATGAATGAATATCAGCTTAGTGAAAAAAGGTAGCTAGAAAAGATTTCAAACTAGTGTGTGGTTGAGTCTGAGGTCAGATCTTGAATACTTCCCACATACGTTGTGTTTTCAAGCTACTACTCTTAGTGCTGTTCTGTATATTATTAGAGAGTAAGTGGGATGCTTCTTTAAAACACTTCTATAAAGCTGAATGGCACTGCAAACCTTAGTTCCTGGATTTGGTTGAATGAGTCATGTATGCTCAGTTTTACTTCATACTACAGCCTTTGCTTGCCCTTGACATGCACTTTTGTGGTGCAGTTGTGTTGGTTGAGCATTTAGATTCGAGCTGATGCTATTTGCTGACTTTGCTGTATGGCGAGTTTTGGATTTCATGCTCTCTGAATTTCTGAGAGGTCCTCTGTTTTGTTCTTAAAACTCAGCCTGTTTGTAGTTGCCTTTGTTCTTCGTAGTTGCATTCAGGAGGACACATGGTTGAATTAAAATGTCTCTGAAAGAAAAAGTGATGGAGGTTGTGGCTGTGTTGTCTACAGTCAGAGTTCCCTGAAAGTGCATCCAGGCTGTTGACCCTTCCTTGGGAGGTGAGCAAACCAACCTGAGAAGTGATGTTTCTATGGCAAATCTGTGGTTCTTCAGAGACTTACAGCCACGTGTCAGAGAGACAAGAGGCGTCCTTGTGTCACACATTCTATCTGCAGGATGACAGCTGGCCACTGTTGATGGAGAGCCTCACAGCTGCCATGGCCATCAGTTATCTTTTTAACGTGTTCTGGTTGTGTACCTGGAGCTGTAACTAGTTAAATGGCCATCTGCTAACTATGGATGGAATTTGAATTGGACTTCTGTGTAGAAATGAAGAGTTTCCAGAGGACTGGGGTCATCTTGAACAAACATGTGAAGGAAAATGATCTGTTACCAAGCTAATATTACCTGGTAGAAAAAAATACTCGTGAAAAATGGCAGCTTGTTGCCTGCAAAGGTTCGTGTTTGGGTAGCTAGAGATAAAACTAGGCGTGCAACTATATGGACTGAGATGCCCACAGACTTGCTTATGCACTTAGAATGTTCTGTGAGTGTCTGACACAGATGTTTGAATATATGTAGATATAGACTCAGGTGGCTACCTTAAGGCATCTAAGTTCATCAACTTGGCATACAGTGTGTAAAACCCAAGCAAACAAGCAGAAGAGGAGTCAGTGTAGTAAACAAAGCTGTTAGTGTGTATACACCAGGAGAATAATAATACTTTGCACAGCTACTGTGCCTGCAATTGCTTACATTTTGGCATGCACTGGAATTGAGTTTAGTCACTCAGCTGCATAAATAGAAACTTGGAGGTGCTGTCTGCTAGCAGCAGTACATGGAGCAGCACCTCAGCCATGAGCCAGCTTTTTTGGCAGCCTTACAAGAAAAGATGTGCAAGTTTTCAGTGCAATATTTTGATAAGTCACTGGTTCTTATTAAAATAATAATTATGGTGATAATTATAACTGTAGTTGGCTCTGACTGAGCTGCTAAGTGAGTAGGGGGCGGCAGGAGGAGGATTCTGAAATATTCTTGTAAACCCATCAGCATCCTGCTCCTTCAGCTCCTGTGCACACAGAGGAGGACATTCGTGCCTGTATTTCTGGCATGTTGTCTGCCAGTGCATGGCAGTGGCTATGTGCTCCATGGCTCCCCATGGGAGGGAGCTGGAGGTTCCTGCTCAGTCTGCCTCGCAGGCTGATCATCATCCCCGTGTTTGTGTTCCTAATAGCAGAGATATGATCAAAACAGGTGATAGTATTTTGCAGCGGTACAGTGATAAAACAGTGTAATGAGCTCATGGCTGTCTGGCTTTCTGTAGTTGGCAGTGTGACATTTGCTGTGTCCGTGACTTCACAGCAAGATGATGCCATTGTGTTCCCAAAAGCCCAGATCAGGCCCTGATAGCATTGAAATCACAGGAAGGTTTCTGTTAGCAGGTAGCACTCTAGCTGCAATGACACTTTCCTCAACCTTTCTACTCTAATTCAGTATTAAACATTTACACCAGCCAGACTGCCCCTGCATGGCCTCCTGTGCTAAGTGACTGTGAGTGATTAATGACTGTTTATTAGAAAAAGATGGCCTCCAACACACTCATTTTCCAGCGATTTTCCCCTCCTCACTCTCAGCCTTCATTTATAAAATAAGATATTTTTTCTGTTAGTTTTTGTTTGTTTGTTTGTTGGGGTTTTTTTTTAAGTTGATTTTTTTTCTCATCTCTGGATATCTAGGAAAAGCTGACAGCACTGGTCACTGCTTGCTTCTCCCTGTGTGAAGCTGCAGTGGGCATTTGGAGTGTGAGTTTTCAGATGCTTGATCCCTTTGCTTAGGGCTTCAGCAAAATGCCTCTTGAAATGGGCAGAAGGAGAGTTTAGGTTTTAAGTTGCAGGACAAGCTTCTTGCAAGGAGAGGAGCACACGTGGGGAACATTGGGAAGAAAATTAAGAGGTCAGCTGTAAAAAGTCTGTGGGACCTCTGGGAGCACAATCAGTTTGAAAATGGGATAAATCTAAATGCATTTATCACCCTTTCAGAGCACAGGAATTTTCCAGAAGTGATTCTCATAACAAGTGCTCATTTTCAGAGGTGGCTGATGCAGAGAAAGTGCAAGGTTTGTTTGGTGTTCTAGTAGGGTCATGTAGCTTGAGACTTCGGTTCTGCAGCTGCTGTGGGACCCATGGCTTTATGCACATATTCCACACAGCAGAATTTGGCCCAAAGGTACTTTTTGTGGAAGTTAGGTTATAGGGTTTGTTTGCCTTTATACAGCCAAATACATAAGTTAAAAAAAAGTGCTGTAGTAGAGTTCAGGCAAGTTTGACACAGTGATTTAAGACCGTTTGGGTCTTGTCCTTTTTAGTACCATCAGCACCCTGTCAGATGTCATGCTGTCAGAATGCTACCACCAGGATACTTCATTCTGTAGTTGAAGTCCTTCAGAGGATTTTCACTTTGTAGTTGTGTTGATGTAAATTTGCAGTAATTCTCATATCAAGGACAGATGTGGAGGAAAATAAGGATCTCTCAGGTCAGTGGCCCTTGAAGGATCCTTTATTTGGACAGTATGGGCATCTCAGTGACAGGTGGAGAGCAGTTCTGTCACTTCTGTAATGTCGCTGTAATTTTCTAGTGATTGTTCAACAGTCAGACACTATGCTTTAGATGATTTCTGCTTGTGGGCTATGTGTCACTTGGAAGGAATAAGTGAAAGGAAACCCTTAAATTTCTTAATGTCTCTGAATCAGCTTCTGGGCTGTGTTTTCATTTTAGTTACCAGACCTAGCCAGGCTTTGATCTGAAGTCTGCTACCTAAACAAACCTCTTTAGTGCTCTGAATCCTCTGGTAGTCAGTGAGCAAGGTGCAGTTTGTTGTACTTGTTACTAAATGTTTGTATTTTGTGGTTAGTTTAGTCATAGTCTTGTGTACTACCTTCCTCCTTGAACAATTCACTCCTGTTTCTGGAGGTTTTCTCAGTGGTTGCAGAAGCTGGTTCAAGTCCTAGTTTGACCTTACTGGGAGTTATGGCATTGGCTTCAGTAGCTTAGGTGGGATTGTGTCGGTAGCACAGTAGCTTAGGAGGTGGATTAATGTAATTGCAGAGAAAAGTACTTCAGGTCTCTATTAGACACTTGATAAGTAGTAACTGGGCTGTAGGATGGTGTTTCTCCTGTGAATAAATTGGTGTGGTTTTGTTTCCCTTGCTTGCTGTCGTTGGCAAGCTGCTTTCTTCCTGAATTGTAGTTGCCCAGTTGGAAAGACTGTTTCCCATTTTCTTGCAATAACACTTCTGCAGCATTTGCCTGTTGTAGGCTGCCTGCAGGCAGCAAAATGTATTCTCCAGTGTTTCAGTCTGTTAGGGTTAGGATGGCAGCGATGTAGAGATGCTGTAGGAGTTTGAATCATCTCTTCAGTAGAGAGATGGTGGTTTGGTGGTTTTTGGGTTTCCTCCCTCCATGTTCACTAGGGTGAAATGCACTCAGAGCTCAAGCTTATAACTCATAAGCAGGCAGAGACAGCATGCACACCTGTATTTTATTTTCAGGCACCCACACCTGTATTTTTATTTTTTGTTGTCTTGCTCCTGATTCTCCCCATTCCACTGCAGAGCTGGGGAGAGTGAGTGGCTGCATAGTGCTTACTTGCTGACTGGTGTTAAACCATGGTTAGGTGACTGAGGAGGCCATGTAGCAGTACTTTGCTGTGACAAACTCTTATTCCAATAGAGGTTCTGTGTGTTGGCCCTGTGCCCACTGTTACCCCGTGCAGGTCTCCCAGAAACAGACAAGTTCTCTTTGCTTCAGTTTCAGAGTCTGGAATTAGAGCAAAAATAGTTGACAAAACAGTTGCCAGCCCTTAACCTACCCAGGTGGGTTGTGCTGTCATCTTTCCTGCCACAGACCCTGCTGCTTCAGCTGTCTGATAGGCTGTGGTTTGGTGGGATGGATGGTCCAGGTCTGGGCAGCGATGGTAACCACTTGCCGGATAGATTTGGTAACTAGTGCTGTGGGCTGGGGTTGTGCTTGGCTGCCTCGCAGCAGCTGTTTCTGTTTCAGCACAGTTGGTGGGAGGGAACTCATTTTATCTTCTTTCTGCTACATCTGTAATCAGTATAATTTTTCCATGAGCTGCACACATCTGTAGTCTAAAACCTGTGCTCAGCCTGGAGGTTGTCTATGGAAGCTGCTGATTCCCACAGCCCGGTGTTCGCTCACCGTTAGCAGAAGCTTGTGCTGCTTCACTCTGGCACAGCTTATTTTTGAGGATTCAACACCAATATTTATGAAGTCCTTTGGTTGGCACAGATCATACATTTGTCTTGTATTGATTCATGAACATTGCTATTGTACTGCAAGCCTAGTATTTCTTGTAGGATTGCCAATCTCCTTAAGTAATCCTTTGGTATGTGTATGAAGGGGGGAAAAACCACCCAAACACAGAAACCCCCTTTGGCCATTCCAGCTGCTGAGATGTGAGCCCTCAGTCCTTGAGAAAAAGCTTTTCCATTATCCTTAATGCTCTAAAGCTAGCTGAACAAACAAAGTGAACACAGATGTTTCCTTGCTGGTCATACAGTTCAGAAGACTACACCACTAAAGGCATTACTCAGCTGCAACTTAAACTTCTGTCTGCAGAAATCTGTTGACCAAACAGGTCAGTTTTACTCAAGAAAACTTCCTGCAAAGTTGAGCAGGCTTGCTGAATAATACTTTTTGTGTTAGCAGTTTATTAACCACTTGCTGAATTACCCAGCTGTGTTTAAATTAGCCAAAAAGCTGTGTTCTGACCCCGTGCAGATGCTGTGAGGACACTGCAATGTGCTGCTAAAGTCTGTTCCTGGAGAATTGGGCTGAACAGACATTGGTCTGCAGTTCTGAGGAGCAGCTCTTTGGCTCATGCTTAGTTGAAAGCAGACCCAGAATCAGTGCTGTGGAGAACACCAAGTGTTTTACTTCTGGCTAAACTCTGGTTATACCAATTTTAGCAACAAAGCAACCCTTTTCTACTGCACTGATCATGCTGCCTCTCTGCCTACTCTTTTGCAATTATTTTTCTCATTTAGGCAATTTTTTTCCAAGATTAAGATCTTGAGGTATATAGAACCCAGTTTGATACAGGGGGAAGGGGAAGCCAGAAACAATTATTCAGTGAACCTGAGCCACAGCAGCAGATGTGCCCTGGGAGCTGAGGGAGCTTCCAAGGTGTCTTCATCTTAGCTTCCACAGCTCACCAAACTCTGAAGTCATGGTTTGTGTAGTAGAGTAGGTGTATGTTAAGGCCTTAAGGCAAGCTTGGACCACCTATACCTTGCTTGCCACTACAGGATCTGCTGTTGTGCTTAAAAAATAAAGATTACTTTCTTGGTATGTATGTGTCAGGACTTATACTTTAATATGTATTTCAGAATAGGTACTGTGTCCAGTTCTGGGCCCCTCAGTTTAGGAAAGATGTTGAGTTGCTGGAATGTGTCCAGAGAAAGGCAACAAAGCTGGGGAGGGGTTTGGAGCACAGCCCTGTGAGGAGAGGCTGAGGGAGCTGGGGTTGCTTAGCCTGGAGAAGAGGAGGCTCAGGGGAGACCTTATTGCTGTCTACAGCTACCTGAAGGGAAATTGTAGCCAGGTGGAGGTCGGTCTCTTCTCCCAGACAACCAGCACCAGGACAAGAGGACACAGTCTCAAGCTGCACCAGGGGAGGTTTAGGCTGGATGTTAGGACGAAGTTCTTCACAGGAGGAGTGATTGGCCATTGGAATGTGCTGCCCAGGGAGGTGGTGGAGTCACCATCCCTGGAAGTGTTTAGGAAGAGACTGGATGAGGCACTTAGTGCCATGGTTTAGTTGATTAGATAGTTTGGTGATAGGTTGGACTTGATCTCAAAGGTCTTTTCCAGCCTGGTCTATTCTATTCTAGGATTTTAACAAGTATCAGTTGCTATTGGAAGGAAGCTAAATACTCACCTACCTCATGAACTGTTAGAAAGAACCCATGTGAGATGATACTACTTCAAAGCTGCTGATCTCTGTCAGTACTGCATTAACTCCTGTCCCTTCTTGGTAACTATTGTTGTATCCTCAACTCCCTTTTTGTTGAAAATCTACTCCTTCACTCTAACATCAGGCAGAGCTTGCTGGTTTTGTTAGCCCAAGGCAGTGACACATGGAAACATTCAGCCGCTTGTTCAATTGCTCGCTGCGGTGTGGCTGCTTCCCAGGGCCCACATATGTGACTGATTGTGCAGGGCTGGCCAGCACTTTGTCAGAGTTGTATCAGAGATGCTGGGGGCTTGAACTTCAGCCACCCCTTATCCCACACAACATGTCTGAGTCACCTGCAGGACAATTCATCACTGGCACAGAGATGAACTTTCTGTTTGGATTTTTCCTCAGTGCACCATGGAAACTTGGTTTCGTGTCTGTGGTCCCTCTATTCTGGCACCTTTTTACTTTCAAAAGATCACATTTTCCTGCTCTCCATTTTTATTTCTTATTCTCACTGATGTTCATCTCAGCTTCTATTCCTCCCACCCTTTTCTGAACAAAGAGCATTTCTTGTTTCTAAGCATTTGAGCAACAGTTTTGTTCCCATTTTGCAGAGGTAGACCAACTTTGATCAGTTGCAAAAGGAAATGGTTGTAGAAATTCACATTGTGCTCTACTTGTATAGAGTGTCTTTGTAGCTGGTACTTAGCATATAGCCTCTGGAAGCGTGTTTCTGGAATGCAGCTTTTCTTTGTGCAGTGAGGGACCTTGGCAAATGCTTCATGTTTGATATGAGCCCACGGTCCTTTTGGATGTTAAATAATATAAACAAGGACTCATCAACAGAGGAAAGCGATGGCAAAATAAGTGAAGATGTGAGTTTGAACCTTGATAGTTTCTGTAGTGCTAAGGGTCCGTGTGGGTAATTTCATTCCACACCTAGGGTGCTGTACTGTGGGTTTGCTTGGTGCATTCCCAAAGCTGGCCAGGTTCAGCTGATGGGTGCTTTGACTGCAGTTGAAAGCCATCACCCAGACAGCAGGTGAGGATCAGTTACTCTGGGCTATTGACCCAAGTCCCAGGTGTATGACTTGTTCCAAATTATCAATGTTTGATCATTTAGTCTTTGTGTAAACAAGCACTAAGTAGAAGAACTGTTTGCCTTCAAGCAAGTTGCTATATCTCAGCACTTTCTTCCAGAGTTAGTTTAATATTGAATTATGTTATCCATGAGAGAAATTGTGGGGTTTACTCTAAATCTAAGTAAAAGAGAAGTCATCTTTCTACTGTGTTACTGTAGTTCCTACTTTGCAAGGCAGCTGGAGGGGTCAGAGATGACAGGAACCAACACAAACTGGTACTGGGAGACAATTCATGGCATATGTTCCGTTAACACAGGGTTGTTCTGCTAGGTGCATCTGTAATGCAGCCTTTGCTTACTTTAGCTGATTTGTTATGTCTGACTCTTCATTTGCATCCCATTTTGTGTTGATGGCATTTTTTCACCGTGGATGACGCTTATTTCTGTGCAGAACATCAGTGCAAATCCTGTGCCAAACTTACTCAAGGGTCCTCCTCATCAAACCTAGTTATGGGGTAAAAGCAGAACAAATAGTGCAAAGGAATTTGCTGTGACCTTTTACTCCAAAGTGAATATTTATTTTAAAGTAGAAAGTACCTTGGAAAGTCTGCTCTGTAAAGCAGAAGTGGAAATGTGAATACTGGGGGGCACATGTTCTTCAGATAGAGAAGTTAGGTTTGACTGCAGGAAAACTTACTGAAGCAGAAGTCTGGGGGGGGGTCCTTAAGTGACAGTGCTTTAGGAAACAGCTGCTGAGTATGTGTCCTTTTACTCAATCCAAAGGCTAGGTATGAGCGTGCTTCTGAGGCCACGAAAAGTCCAAAGTGAACTCTGTGAAGAAGCAAGACAAAATGTGCACTGCCTCCCCTTGGCCTTTTCCCTGGACAATGCTTCTTTCACACATGTATGTTCGTTGTGGTATCAGCTACTTTATGAGAGGGATCTTTCTGGCTTGGTTTTCAATGCTAGCAATAGGAAGAGGCTGATAGTTACTTGTATGGAGGTTAAAAGAGCTGATGGAAACAGGGTATAGCACATTGCTTACACCTGGTAAACTGTGGTGTGAAATAATCTCTGCTTTGGCTGGGTGCACAGCGTCTCAGAGCGCTGCAGGTTGTGCCCTGCAGAGGTGGTGCAATATGGTGTGGTACAGTGGGGAAGTTCCAAAAGGTATTTGAAATTACACAGATGTTATTAATTACAAAATCAATCACATGTGCCAGCAATTTCTTGAGAATATGGTGATTTTATTTTGTTTTTGATAGTGAATTCTCTTAAATGAAGTCTAGAGGCTCTGGGGTAACTGGAAGTTAGTAGTGGAGTCCAGGCTTTAGGTGAAATACTGCCCTTGGACACATCCTTGTGTGATTCATCCACATCATTGTGCAGGAGCTTTATGTGGTGCTAGTGTTTCTATTAGCTAGGCTCAAGGACACTCTGCTGCTTGGTATTTTTACCTTTTCAATATCACTTAAAGTTAAATCAAAATTAGTTTCTATTATCCTTTACTAGGTTGTGACTGGTGTGAATTCTCAGCTTCTCTGACGCTGATGGAAAAATCCACAGTTAGTTTGGTGGGGTGAAGATGTCACCTTCAGGCTTGTTTGCTCCCTTTGAATTGCAAACTCCTGGCACAGCTGTAACACCTGAAATAGTTTGTAGTGATGGGCAGTGGCTGAATGCAGCCAGAGTCACCTGGAGCATTTCACCATTTTGACATTTGTTTTCTGTTCAATACATTTATTAATGATCTGGACGAGGGGATTGAGTCCATCGTCAGTAAATTTGCAGATGACACCCTGCTGGGGGCAGGTGTTGACCTGTTAGAGGGTGGGAGAGCTCTGCAGAGGGACCTTGCCAGGCTGGACAGATGGGCAGAGTCCAACGGCATGAGATTCAACACATCCAAGTGCCAGGTTCTACACATTGGCCACAACAACCCCATGCAGTGCTACAGGCTGGGATTGGAATGGCTGGAGAGCAGCCAGGCAGAAAGGGACCTGGGGGTACTGGTCGATGGTAGGCTGAGCATGAGCCAGCAGTGTGCCCAGGAGGCCAAGAAGGCCAATGGCATCCTGGCCTGCATCAGAAATCGTGTGGCCAGCAGGAGCAGGCAAGTCATTCTGCCCTGTGCTCATCACTGGTTAGGCCACACCTTGAGTCCTGTGTCCACTTCTGGGCCCCTCAATTCAAGAAGGACATTGAGACACTTGAACGTGTCCAGAGAAGGGCAACGAGGCTAATGAGAGGCCTTGAGCACAGCCCTGTGAGGAGAGGCTGAGGGAGCTGGGGTTGTTTAGCCTGGAGAAGAGGAGGCTCAGGGAGACCTTATTGCTCTCTACAATTCCCTGAAGGGAGGTTGTAGCCAGGTGGGGGTCGGTCTCTTCTCCCAGGCAACCAGCACCAGAACAAGAGGACACAGTCTCAAGCTGTGCCACGGGAGGTTTAGGCTGGATGTTAGGAAGAAGTTCTTCACGGGAAGAGTGATTTGCCATTGGAATGTGCTGCCCAGGGAGGTGGTGGAGTCACCATCCCTGGAAGTGTTTAAGAAGAGACTTGATGGGGTACTTGGTGCCATGGTTTAGTTGATTAGATAGTGTTGGATGTTAGGTTGGACTTGATCTCAAAGGTCTTTTCCAACCTGGTTAATTGTATTCCATTGTAAGCTCAAGTTGATGTTTCCCTTAATGTTCCTTGCTCAAAATCAAGTTCAGTGTTGAGTGACATTGCCAGAGAGGCAGTACAAATTCTGCCCTTACCTAAAGCAGTGTGCCATTATGTGGCTTTAATCTGATGGCAGAGGCATGGACATCCTGAGCTAATTTTTAGGGTTCTTTTGCCAGTGCGAAGCAGTTATGGATTTTTCTCCCTGCTTAAGAAATGCACTTGTCCCAAATAAGGCATAAGCAGATACATGTGGAATAGGGGAGAGTATAGGCTGTGTGAGCAGTTGTGCTCCTCTGACAGAGTAGCTTTTGGATTCTTAACAAAATTGTTGCTCTTAGTCTTTTGCAGTGCATCCAAAAGAACTTGTCACATTGCACTTCTGGTTAAAGCTGTGCAAAGCCTTTAGGTGTGTGTGTGTGTTTGTTTGCTTTTAAAGGAACACACTGAACATTTCTTGCTCCCTTAGAAGTGGTGTCTGCATGCTACTTTTTTAGTTTTTTTCTTGTAACTTTTTCCTTCTTAGTGGTTGTAACAAAACCTGCCAACTACATTTTGCTTTGTGTTTGCTACATGACAAAGTACATCCTTGGCATGAATTCTGTAGAGCTGGAAGAGAAAGCACAATAAAAGGGGGATTTGGGAAGTAGTTTGTCTTTATCTAAAACAAATGTGGATAATCTGGTGACCTTTTTGACAGCACAGAAGTGTGATACCTGGTTATGTATTTGCAATGTGCTTGGTTATGGAGTTTGTCAGCGGGATCCTACCCATCTCTTGCCAATTTACGTATCCCCCTCCCCAGTTTTTATGTATGTGTCATCAGGAGTTTGAGCACACACAGTTCATTTTCTGCAGAGGAAAATGAAGTCTTGCTAATCTGCTGGAAGTTACTGGCAAAACAGATGATGGAGAGGTGAGGAATTCTGAGTCTGCAGTATAGCAATGAGCCATTCCATATTGGAGCTGTTTATAGGACACTGCTAGGGGAAGTTCAGTTGCCAGGAAGTGAGGAACAGCATCCTGCCATGATGAGGCATTGCCTGAAAGATTATTAAAAGAATGAGAGACCCATTTTTATTGTTGCAAAGCGTATATTGGGTCTTTTGTGTGATGTCCAAAAGACTGAGGAGAGTTTGGTAGTGCTTCTGAGAGAGGGACTGTGTGCACCCTGGTCCTTTGAACAATTACTTCATCTTCATGAGCATGAGCCCCCCTCCAGAGAAGCAATGTACCTTTAAAAGTCTCCCCACTGAAAATAGATACCCAGCTGCTGCTGTGTGACTTGCTTCCCCCTTGGCAGCTGCCCATCCAGCAACTTCCTTAGCCTGAAATGGGTTTTAGTGGGCAGCTGAAGTATGGGAGATAGAGGGTTCCTGGGGGCAAGCAGGCAGACTGGGGGGAATCCAGGGCAGGAAGGATGCAGTATGTTGCAGTGAGTTTGGTAGTTTCTGGCTCTGAAAAACTGCTGGATATTCTGACTTTTATCTGTCTGTAGGGGCTCAAGGAGAGGCTTTAGGTTCTCTCCTTCTTTTTCCAAGTCTTGGACCTCAAGTTGCTGTCCTCTGCCAGCTGTGGTCCTCAGCCCACACCCAGAACCAGTGACAGCATGCTGCATTCCTGATTCAGCTGGATGTGAAGGATTGCTAGGCCTATGCTTAAAATCCAGGTTAAAATCTAGGACTGTAGAAGCTCAGGAGAATAGGAAAACATGTTTGACTTTGAGATTATGCTTTGTGTTCTTGCGCAACAAAACCCCAGAAGGCCAAACAGAAAAATGGTCTCATTCCATCTTGTTCAGCCTATTTCTAATCTTTGATGTGAAGGCCTCTAAGTGCATTGGTTCCTTCATTCTTAGAGTGATTCTTCTCATACATACAGAATTGCTGGTATCTGTATTCTGAGTATTCTTTTTGTAAGGAGTGCTTAGAACATGTTATGGTTGAGGATGTGTGGCATATATCAGAGCTTGGTGACCTTAGCTGAGGTAATGACTAATTGGAAGTACCACCTCAGACACAGGGATGTGATGCCAGTTAAAACCACACAGGAACTGCTGATGCACAAAGTAACTCTACTTGTTTCTTTTTTATGCACTTGTACGGCCAGTTTCTGTTGGCATCTCCCTAGCTTGGAAAAAAAAATGCAAGGGCAGGTGTAATAGCAGCATGTAACATGCAAGGGCCTCAGAACCTCTTTTAGAAAGTAAAATGTGCCTGCAGTTAGACAAGCACATCATTTTGTGTCCCAAATGAAGTCCTGTAGTGCCCTTGGAGAAATACAAGATGACATAGCAAGCAAGGTGCTAACCCTGTGAGTTTACCTTCGTCTTCTGGCAGTTTTTCAGACCCTACTACTGTATGCATTATTTATTAACTATTTTAATGGCTCTTGCTGCCACCTTGCAGTTGGTTTTGTCTTCCATAGTTTTAAACCATGTTTAAAATGTATCCTTGGGTAAGAATATAAACCGATTCAATCACTATTCATGATAAAGCAGCCAAATAGATCAATTAATACTATGTGAACACTCTCTAGCTTTATCATTTCAAATTAATTCATAGTCTGCATTGTTTTGTGATTACTAACGCAATCATTTACCAAACCTTGAACTGAGTTCTAGCAATAACTTCTAGTTAATGTGACAAGTTGCAGTTTAGACTGTCTGGTGAAGTTGTCCAATTCCTCTGCAGCAGCTTTACCTCGGTTACATGCAGTGCAGAGGGATCTTTGTGCTGGATTCCTGTAGAGAAGTGAACTTTACGCTTAAGCCTTTTGAGGAACACTAAATACGGCTGACTCTTGTTCTGCACAGTGCAAGAGTAGCTTCTCTCATTGTCCCATGTCTCCTTCCGAGTTCAGAGGATACTACACTTTATTACTGGGAGTGGGAGAAAGGATCAGAGGATGCTCAGAGACCTCTTGACGCTGCAGGGGGAATACTGGCTGCAGGGAACAGGACTCATAAGTTTTACCTCTGCTGACCTCTTTTTTTTGTGGCCTTTGCTGGCCTCTGCCTCTATCTGCCCACATTTAGTCTTTTGTCTCTATGGATCTTGTAAGTTTTCTTTGAAGCAGGAATGTTATTTTGCATTCAGCACAGAGGCCCCACTCCCAGCAGGGGTATTCGGGGGCTTTTGTGTTGCACTTAATGATCAGTCCCTATTGTGAAAAAGGCAAAGTAAACAAACTAAGAGAGAAGAGCCTATATGCCTCTGCTTTGAAGGCAGGTTCAGCTTTAGGAAACTGAAGTGTGTTACAGAAGAAATACTGAGCTGTAGCTTTCCACACATTGCAGTTTCTCTTTTTTAATATATATTTTTTCCTCCCCTTCTTTCTCCCTGGATCAAAATTGTCCAGCAGAATGCTCCTCCAAACCACTCTTTTTGCTATTTTAACTCACATAATTTGTCCTAGGATTTTTGTGAGGCCATAGTCTGAGGTAAACTGCTTTCTTTTTTCATTAAAACCTTTTTGGTAGTAACTGGACTGCAAGACACCTAGATCTTTATTGTCATCTCCTGAAGCTGTGCTGTGTTTGTACCTGTGTGTTCTAGCTCTGTCATCCTGTTTGTTTCCACCTTTATGGAAATAGTCTACCATATACTGTTTGCTGGAGATTTTGATGCATTTAGCACTACTTGTCTTCCAGCAGATGGATTTACAGGCACTGACTGCTATGTGTCTGCTGTTTGCTGCTGTCAGAAGTGCCGGGTCGTGTTAGAAACTCAGCAGCACTTTGCTACCTAACTATGGTAGCTCTAAACCAAGCCTTGAACTGCAGGAATGGCAAAGCCTTCAGAAACTGAGCTGTCTCTCCTGCAGACCTGCTGCTCTGAGGAAATCAATTACTTCTTCATAATGTTCGCTGCTAAGATGTTTGTCCTTTAGCTTTCTGATGATTCATCATCTTGTCAAACTATTCCTCTTGCCATTTACTGTTTTGTTTTAAATATCTTCTAAGTTTTGATTTTTATCACGTTTTCCTGGTTTGGAAGAGAACAAGTTTGGGAGCTCTGAAATAGCTGCTACAATGCCAGCCCCTAAGGAATGCTGTGGGCTTTGAATACTAATGCAAAGAAAAATTGCATGGGAAGGTTATTATTTTGTTAAATGCTGTTACCTAAAATTCTCAGGGATCTCGCATAAACATTTTATTCTTGCAAACAGAGCCCCAAGCAGATGCTTTATCTACCTCATTTGAAGTTAGAAAAAGAATTAGTGCTCTCTTTGGAGTGAACCTGTAGGAGTTTGAAGAGTCGCTCTGTTGAAGTGATTGATTTTTTTTACTTCAAGGATAAATCTTTCTTTCAACACCCAAGTGCAAGGGTTCACGTGCCTGCATGGAATAACTAAGCATGTGTGTGGTTTCAGTCTGTGGGAGGCAAAGGAACAGGCTGTTTACAAACAGAAATGCCTGTTCTGTTTCTCTGGAGAGCAGGAGGCCTGGCGTCTCTGTCAGGGAGACACTTTGGTAGGTGTTGTTTTAAGATAATGTTGGATAGGTTTGTGTGGACAGGGGTGCACAGCTCTTCCTCCCCCGGGGGCTCCTGACACAGTTGCTTGGTCTGCACTTGGCCAGGTTTTGGCGTGCGCTGCTTGGGTTGTGACTCTGCAGTCATCTTGTAAAATCCCAGTTATAGATATTGGCTCATTTGCAGCGTCTCAGAAAAACCCAGCACTACCAAAACTGTGCTGTTGCACAGCCAAGTGGTGCAGAAGAGCTGTGGAGATCCCATCAGTATTCCAGCCACGTGGCCCTGCCTTGGGCAGGCCATGCTAATGGGCTCTGCACAAGCCCAAGTGCCCGCCACTGCTGGATGGCGCGGGGCAGGGTGAGGAGGCAGCTGAACTGGATATCCATCAGCAGCAGCTCCGTGGGGACAGCCACAGAGGCAAGGTGCATGTGCTGCAGGGGAAAAGGGACATTCAGTAGTCTCTGCTGCTCTTGTGTGGTAGTGGAGAGAAGAGAAACTTTAGCAAATAAGTAAATATGCTTTTTGCTACCAAAATACTCTATGCACAAGCAATGGGAAAAGGAAATAGGTAGCCAATACGTGGCCAGCCTCTGCCCACAGCTGCGTCTTTGTCTCTGTGGAGCATCTTAGAAGTTTTGGTGGTCCCGTTCAGGGTAAACAGGTTGTGTCCCGTGCACATCTGTAGTCTGCTTTTGTGCTCTCCTGCACGTGCACTCTGCACACACAGGCTGACACTGCCAGCAGTTGTTGCTGTGTTAGTGACAGTTGTTACAGGCTGCCGTTGTGTCAGCAGGGATTTCTCGGCTGCAGCAGCCCCAAATTAGCATCTACTGCTCTTACTCCTTACTGTGTTGGTTGGAAATCCTTCCAACATAACTTACCTGCTTAAAATAAAAAAGAATCTCTATTTTGCATTATATGTAACAGGCTGCTACTTAGGTAACAAAAAGATGAGCACTTGAATGTGAGTAAATGACAAAGCAGGAGTTTTATTGGGTGTAGGGGAGCTGTTCTGTGCTGGAACATTGCCTTTTCACCTGCCTGTTGAGAAAAAGATGGGTTTCTCATGCAATTTTTCACTGCAGATCTAATTCATGCATGGCTGCAAGTCGTGTGCTAAGGGATTATAAATGTTATGCAGAGGACTCCCTGAAGAAGTTTATGACAAACAAAGCAGCGATACAAGCTATTGGATGTTCATTATGCATTTTTAGGTCTCTTTTGTAAAAGAGAATCTTGGAGGTGTCATACAACTACAGATTCTGAAATTCTAATCCTTTGGATAAGGTAGCAGAGGTATCTTCAACTAAAATGACACTGCAAAGGGCTGGGACTGCAAACAGCAGAGGATTGTCAGAGAGGATTATGTTTTGGGGCAGAGCTTAAGCTTTTGGGAAGAGAATGATTTTATTTTTGCTGAAGTGCTTGTCATGGAGATGATGTTAGTGTTTGGTGCTTTGCTACGCTCTGCCAGCCCCTGCAAAACACAGAGATGCTCAAGAAGATGAGCTCACATCTGTGCTTCCTGTAAAAATCTTTCTCAGCTTCCCACTTTGTAACTTCCCATCTTGCGTGGTTTTCTTCTCTCTCTACCCCATCCTAACTGCTGCCTGGATGTTCTCACTGTTTCTCGCCCTTCAACAGCTGGGGGGTTTTGTTCTCCCTGTAAATCCTAGCAGTGTGTGTGCTGCTTTCTTGATGCTGTAGCACTTCCTGTTGAGGGTTTCTGTGAGGAGCCCCAGCCCAGCTTTTGCTGGGTGCTCATAGCAACCCTCGACCAAGGCACAGCCATGGCTGAGCCAGTTCCTGTTTTCTCTTAGCTCTGCACAGATGCCACAATGTGGCATGGCTGCAGGGCTGCTGAGTGCTGGCACACTTGTTCTGCTGTTGCTGGGAGAAACCTGACTAGCAGCGGCACACAAACTTAGGGGAGTAATGTCAGGCAAGTTACTGTCACAGACCCTGGCAAAGTGACTCTCAAAAGCCTTGCTTCTGCCTTCCATAGGGGCACAGTGTTTATGGGGAAGTTTTCTGCTAGCTGTTGGCAAAAGGAGTGAATTCTTGAAACCAGTAATTCTTACATAAAGCAACTGCTGACATTGTCAGGGGTAATAAAATCATCCATAATCTGGCTTTCAGCCAGTGTCTTCTGTGAGGAATTTCTCAGGTGGACTAGACATTGTAGAAGATCTAACTATCATAGAACCATAGATTTCTTTTGGTTGGAAAAGACCATTGAGACCAGCTGTCAACTTAAGACCACCACAGTCATTAAACCATGTCCTGAAGTCCACATATTTCTTGGTGTACTTATTCACTTGTTTTTTAACAGAGTAGCTGACATTGGGAAACACTGTCTGACAACAGCACACCTGGCATGTGTCAAAACTCAGTGTAAGACTTTAGATAACTGGAGACCAGAAGAAGCACTGCTGCACTGCCACCCTCCCCATGCTGCTGTCCTTCCTTCTATCCCAACATTTTCTGTTATTCAACTGACTACAACTGCCTGAAAGGAGATTGGAGTGTGGTGATTTTTGGTCTCTTCTCCCTAGTATCAAGTGAAAGAACAAGAGGAAATGGCCTCAAGTTGCAGCAGAGGAGGTTTAGATTGGATATTAGGAAGAAATTCTTTCCTGCAAGAATGGTCAGGCGTTGGAATACGTTGCCCAGGGAGGTGGTGGAGGTGTTAAAAGAATGAATGGACATGGCGCTTAGGACGTGGTTTAATAGCCATGATGGTTTTAGGTCAGTGATGGGACTTGATGACCGTGGAGTTCTTTTCCAACTGAAATGACTCTGATTCTGTGAATATAGTCTGAATATATGGTACCTAGCAACAGCTGTGTGTGTCCTGTGTCCACGAGACTGACAAGAGCAGACTTTTTGATGCCCTTAAAGTGAAAAGCCTGTAAAATAGTGACGAATTTTTCTCTAGAATTGTCATACAGTTAAATTTGAATTTTTCAACTTCTGTTTCATATCAAGAAGTACATTTAACTTCAAAAGCATCACCCTTGGTGTGTGCTGAAGGCTCCTTTTTCTGTCCTGTCTGCAAACAGCGGAGCAGGTGCGCGCCTCAGCTCTGACAGGGGTGTGTGGAGTTCTGCTGCATTACTTCGCTGTGTGCAGAGGTGTAGGACACTGTCTGTGTTTTTACCAAATGGAAAGCATTTCATCCGGAAATGTCTCCACTGCAAATATGTTCAGGTTTTCTTTACTGCAATCAATACAGTATTCATGGACTTCTGCTCCCAGCTCGCTCCTGGCTGTATTTAACATATGTCATTGTGCCAGGCTACATCGTTTCAAGAAAGGTTTTTATTGTTGTACAGCTGTGTGTTGCGACGAGGCCAGTGTTGTATACAGCCGGAGCGCTGTGTAAATCTGCCTCCTGCTCCTGCAAACATAAGCAGGGTTGCTGTGTGTTGGGTTTTGCTGATGGCTGATGTCTGTTTTAAATTCCTGGGGAGGCTGAAGCCAGCTCAGCAGATCATCCTTGGTGTGCTTCAGCAGCCTCGCAGCTTTGCATAAAGAATTGCTCAGATGATCTGTGGAGTTCACCTGGTGCTGAGGGTGATTTGCATTTGCTGATGATCAGGCCTGGGACATGATCTATCCACCTGTGGTGATGTCTCCTCTGACACAACAGAGTTCATTGTTGTTTGTTTTTTGGGTTCTTTGGATTTGGATTCTTCTGAAATGAGTGTTGAATTTTCAGTGACTGCATTCTTTTAAAGGTCAGGGGTTGCACAGGCACAGCTGGGAGCATCTCTGCTGTATTTTATTGAGAGGGATGAACCAACACATGAAAAGCAAGCAGTGTGTGTGTGTGTGTGTGTATATATATATTTATCTTTTTTCTTCAGTCTTTCTCTCGCCTGTTGTCTCTAGATGATTTTCTGTTGAAATCTGATGCTGGGCAGTAAGGTTACGAGATTTAAAGCAAAGGCTGCTTCCATGCTGACTTTTTTGGGGTACATAAGTGAAGCCCAGTTCTTACAGGTGCTGGCTACTCATGGCTTTGAAGAACTTCAGTAAAGACAGGATCATTGGCCCATCCAGAGGGCATTTGGGAAGTTTTAGCTAGGTCCCAGCTGAGTAACACTTGTAATTTTGAAGAGCCTATGACCCTTTATACAGATACCATTAGTTTTGAGTGAAGTTGGCTCCTTTAGAATATCTCAGCTATGTGCCCTTCAGTGCTAACATTGGTATCAGAAGTTGGTTCTTACACCATGCTGGGATCCCCTAGTCTCTTATGTGTGTTTTCCCCCTCAGTAACCTTCCAGCATTGCCTGCAAGTTTTATTGCTCCATTTTGTAAAAATGGCATTTAAGCTAAATAGAATTAATCATAGAATCGCAGAACAGCTCAGGTTAGAAAGTACCTCAGAGATCATCTACTCCAACCTCCCCACCATGGGCAGGGACACCTGTCAACTAAACTTTGGCTGCTTGAGGTCTTATCCAACCTGGCCTTGAACATTCCCAAGGAGGAGACATCTACAACCTCCCTGGGCAGCCTGTTCCAGAGTCTCACCACCCTCCTACTGAAGAACTATCTTCCTGAGATCCAGTCTAACCCTGCTCTCCCTCAGCTTCAAACCATTCCCCTTTGTCTTGTCTCTGGACACCATCATGAAAAGTCTCTCTGCAGCCTTCCTGTGGGATCCCTTCAGGTATTGGAAGGCAGCTATGAGGTGCCCCTAGAATCTTCTCTTTTCCAGGCTGAATTTGTTGTATTGCATGTTTACTAAGAAAATACTGTTGTGCTTGGGATCTGGAGTCAACATCCAATTGGCTTGGTTTGGAACAGGTGTAAGCATCAGTGTCCTGTGTTGTGTGGAAGGGACATGCTTGGAAGTGCCCAGTGGGTGTGCATTAAGAAACTTCATCAGGAGCTGCAACTCTGTGTGTGTGTGTGTTTCAAACAGATGCCAGACACACATGTAGCTACCCCTGGAGTGAATATCAAGCACAGAAAGCTGTGGCTGGTACTAGTGTGACAGGTACTAGTGGGGTAACTGGGTTCATTTCCACAGTGCTGTTCTAACAGGATGCAGCTTACTAAGGTAAAGAGCATGAGCTGGCTGAAAACCAGCTCTGATTAATACAGTGACATTTCCAACCAACTATAGGTAGGAAATAAGTTAAATTTATTTATTACTAATTTCTGTCCCTCTACAGTTATGACCTAACAGGCCAGTGAGGAGTTAAGTTTCCATTCATTTCAGTGTCTTCCCTTTAGGGTAAAGCCACATTACCTGATTTTGAAAAGGAAGGTGAATGCAGAGATCATTACAAAGTAAATTTTGTCATTTGAGTTGCTGTTGCAGACTACAGATTGCAACCTGAGGAGTAAATGAGGTTGCAGTCTGTTTTGAAATGCTGTCACACCTGTATTTGTGGTAAGCCTTTGAACTTCAAAAGGAAGAGGGCCCTCAGGTGCAGGAGGTGCTGCTTTGGCCTCCTGTGCTGCTTTGGTGAGGCTGGCCTGCAGCATGATTTTGAAATATCTCAAATTTTTGCCATCAAATTGTTGTAGGTTGGGTTAGGTTGAGTAATCCACTGCGTAATGATGCTGGCTAACTGCTACAGTGACAGAGCATGAGTTCATTGACTTTGCATATTTGATTTTATTTTTCCTTCCTTTCCTTTCAAGAGAGTAAGACCAGCAGTAGCAGCAGCAAATACCTCAGAGATTGCAAGAGCAGCAAGACTTTTCTTTGCTTCATTGCATTCCACCTTGCAGTAAACACTGTGGCAAAAGTAAGGATCCTGCTTGGTTTTGACCTCGGTACAGCTGTAATGTCTTTAGAAATGTGCAGGGGTGTGTTGCCACATCTGAGGAGACAACTGCTGCAGAAAGGTATGCCTGAGGCCTTGCACAGGATTGATAGCAGATCTAGAATAAGAAATCAAGACCTCCTTGACTACCTGAATCTGCTCTTGTTTGTCTGGATGCATGCTTTCTTGTGTTTGTCTACCCCCATCCACGGGTAATACGTCCTTTAGCTATCATAGGAAGACTCTGTAGGTTTGAAGTATTCCCAGTTATTCATTAAGGGAATGAAAAATGTGTTGGAGCTGCTGGCTGGTGCAAGGGTGTGGCCAAGTGCTGGAACACTGTCAGCAGCTGACTTTGTGTGTGCGCATGCATCATTCATCTTCACCAAAACCAAGCTGTCTTTCATTTCCTGTGGTGCTGTGCCCGGCTGTAATCAGTCAGGTGGGAGATGCAGCCCTAGCCTGTTGCTTCAGCTCTCCCATAGGAGAGTCTGCTGGATACAGCTGCAAAGAAAAAAAACCTGCTGTATAGGAGCAACTCAATTCCTCCTGTTTTCTAACCTGGTCATCTGAACACTATTGTCTTGACCCCCCTTCTTTCAAATAAGTGGACTAAGTCTGGCAGTGGAAGTATGATTTCAGTGCCTGAAGTGATACAGTTATTGCTGTAAAGGTTTCTTGTTTTACTCAAATCACAACTGGCTGTGATTTGCAGAGTGGCCATAAATTAAACTCTGCAGACAGTGCTGTGCTACCTCCATGACATAAAAGGTAGGTCAGGCAGAAATATTTATGTGCACCCTGCAAAAATCCCGAACAAGTGCTCTCCTGCTAAGCACTCTGTGTATGTTGGTTAAGTTATTAATAAAATTGGCTCATCCTTATTTGCTGCTCCAGGGGCAGGCAGGCACAGTTTTGTGAGCTACACAATCCAAATTGTTCATGGCCACAGTTTTTAAGGACAGTCTTTAAGTCTGTGCAAGTCTTTAAGGAGCACCCCTGTGACCTTGAGCTGGTTTCCTGGTGAGGACGGCTGTGGTATGCCAAGGGCTACCCCTGGCTTCCAGCTGGTGGATGTTGTTGGGAAGATGTGAGCAAGAATGTGCCTGTGAGTAGTCAATTTAGCCCAGTTATTGTTGTGTGAAGCAGATGAGAGAGGTTTTGTGTTGCATCTTGCAGTGCAGGAGGGCTTTGCTTCTTTCAGCTGGCTACCCTTTTTACCACTTTCACTTTGAGAGTTCTCTGTGCTGGCATGCCTCTGACTTCTACTCTTTCTGACAGCTAGAAAGGCTTGCCAATTACATTGCATACCTAATATCACTATTTTCTTTCACAGCTGGTTGAGTGTCTTAAGCCCTAGACCAAGCAGCAAGGAGTAACTCTTGGTCTGCTGACTAGACTGGGTTTGCCCTTGGTCCCTTAGGGATTTGAGCAGTGCAGCAGCGCCGAGTGCCTCTCCTCCACCCCACTGCATCAAACACCTCCTGCATTAGTGTAGATTTCCCTGCACCGCTCAGGAGCAGCTGAATATGTTTATAGTTGCCTTTCACTGCTCTTTGCAGCTTGTTCTTGCTTGTTTTGTTTGCTTTTCTCCTTGATAGTCCTGTTCCTGGGCTCATTTGTAGTCATATGCTGGAAGTGCATTTTTGTTTCTTGGCTGCCTGTAAGAATATAGATGTGTATGACAGGACGTGTGGTTGCAAGAAAGACCAACAGTGGGAATGAGACAGGTTCCCGTGCTGTGGGGAGAGAAGCAGCCAAAGATTGTGATTGGCCACTGGAATGGGCTGCCCAGGGAGGTGGTGGAGTCACTATGACTGGAAGTCTTTAGAATAAGACTGGATGAGGCACTTAGTGCCATGGTTTAGTTGATTAAATGGTTTTGGGTGATGGGTTAGACTTGATGATCTTGAAGGTCTTTTCCAACCTGGCTAATTCTGTAATTGTTACCCACTTGATTTCTGCCTCCCCTCCCATCCCCAGTCATCTTTCCTTGCAGATCATGAAAGTGGTGTCCTCCAGCAAGCACAGCATTATCCAGGTGATGGAGCTCTGTTTGGTTTGCAGCATGAGCAGAGATCTATGGTTGCTTTACCTAGAAATTAAATAGTGCTGCCACTGAACTTTGTTTCTGCAAACAGCATGTTTATTACAGGAAGTCCTGAAACTTGCACTTATGTTGTGTTTAAAAACTTTGAACTTAGCATTTGGGCAAGATAGTTTGAGATATAACCATGCTGTTTACTGGCAATTGAGGTCAGATGTCTAAATAGTTAGCACCGCTAAAAAGTTAAACCAACGGAACACGTTTGCCAGATGTCTTTGCTGCTATCACTCCATTATCTGGATGAAATTGTAGCAGTGTCTGATGTCAGCTTGGAAATAGTAAAGTACACAGTTGTGCAAAATTTTAGGTCTGGGAGATGTTAAAAGTGTGTCGATTTCGAATGGGCTTGGCTGGTTTTGTCTGTGTGCCTATTGGAGAGTACAGAGGAAACACCATGCAGCATCTCCTGGTTACATAAACAGTAATTGCAAAGCAAGTACCTGGCTTGTTTCAAGAAGCATCCCCAAGAGAGAAAAGTTTTGTCTAGTGTTTGCAGGAGCTGTGGACAAAGTGTTGTGTAAACACGGTGAGATGCTGCAGCAGAGCTTCAGCTCAGGTCTCAGGTGTAGCTGTGTCTCAGCTGCATCTTGAGCAGCTGAAGATTGGATCTCTGTATGACTGGGAATTGCAAGAGTCAGTCCCAGCTTTCTTTGCTGTGTGGAGGGGTTCACTGAAATGATTCTGATTTTGTCCAAGACTGAAGAAGAATGAGGATTTGTAACTGTCCTAACTGCTTTGTTGCAAATCTCATCATCATTATTTATTCAATAAGGCCAACACACTTTTGGGTGTCACTCTGGACTCCTGCAGATCAGTGTGGTGTGACTAGGAGCTCGCTCTCTCTGCTCCGGGAGCTCGCTCTGTGCTTTGGCAAGCAGCTCAATGGGCTTCTTTCACCAAAGTGTCAGACTTGGCCGTGAGGGGAGTTTGGAAAGACACACACTGCCTTGCTGTTGCACAAAGAAAATTGTTGCTCCTTGGGGAAATAACAAAGTTAGAGCTCTGGTGCCAAATGTTATAGGATGCCGGCACAGTGAGTGTTTGCATTCTGAGAGATCTCTGCCCTGCCATTAACAAGGACTGATTGTGCAGCACGAAAGCATTTGCTTTGCTTTTAAGACCTGTGCAGCAGTGAGCAGAATTGCCATTAGAGTTTATTCATTGCCTGATACTACCTTTTTCCCCCCCCCTTTTCTTTTCTTTCTTCTGAGACCCCATCAGCTGGCATACTCAGCTTTAAATTGGAAGGCATTAATTTGTAATAGATTGCTGTAAAGTGATCTCATAATCTCCCTGGTCAGTAAAAGCATTGTTTTCATCCCAGGAAATACATATGAAAGGGAAGAGCATCCTAATTGCTCCTACATCCCATGCAATAAGTGGATTTTGGAGGCATTAATGTTAAAAGCAAAGTTGCTGAGTAGTGAAAAGTGTATCTAAAGTGTTAAGCTTTTTACCAGCTACCTTTTTTTGTCTCCTGAGTAGGTGATCAATTCGTGTTAGTGCAGGTAGAGCTTGCTTTTGAAATTGCATTTTTATCTCTTCATCAGAAATCAAGTCCAGAGCTTTCTCGGTGCCTTAATAGAGTTTTTGAAGGCACAGAGTTCCTGTTCTGGTGAATTCAGAGAAAGGTTTTCAAAGCTGTTGTGATGGAGAATGGGAAGGGAAATAATGCAGCCCGTTGGAAGCTTTCTGAGAGCATCACAGTCTGTCCCCAGGTAGGAAGGGTGTGCACACCTTGAATGCTCAGTTACTACAGAATAATGAATGCTCTGAATTGGACACATCCATACCTATGGATGTAGGTGGAGCAAAGAACTGGAACTTCCCAATGGTAAAGATGTATTTTGGGCTTACTGAGAGTAGTGCTGTAGCATATCAATGTTTGAGTGTTGAAGAATAATGCTTGCTTTTGTCTGCAGTGCCCCTGCTCTTGCTGAAGCACATTTCAGTCAATTACTCATCAATTAAATGTTTCAAAATGTATTTTCCTTCTCCCTGTCAGTGATGTTTTCTCATCCTGCCCGGTTATGTGCGGATCTGTTCTGTAATTGGCAAGGAGAACTTTTGAGTTCTCCGATGAGTTACGTTATCGGCTCTGATAGGAACCTGTGATCACATCACTGGCAGATGTTATTTGCTAAAATTGTGCCCAGGACTGGTGGAGATCATTCACTTAGTAGATCTTACAGTTGCAGTATCTGTACTAGAAAAAGTATAGAAGCTGGAGAATAGAATTACTTCACATTTTCTGCAGCATCCAAGAGAACCACACCTTTAATCCAGTTATAAAATGGAACAACTTTATTGTCTGAGTAGAATTACATCTGCTCCTACTGGCTTTGACCAAAATACTATCACACAGAATCTGTAGACTATTGCCCAGGGCTCTGCTGAAATGCTTTTTCTTGTGTTTAATGGCACAGTTTGACTGTTCTCCAGGTCTCATTTTGCATTAGCAGATTTAACCAATGTGTATCCCAGCCAGCAAACAGAAAGGGCTATCATTTCATACCTTAGCAGAGAATTTTCCAGATCATGTGGGAGTGTTTTCCATTTCTTTTTTCCTTTTTCACTCAGGTACAATAGTTTATATGCACTTTACTTTGAAACCTCCCTTTCATAAACAACCTTGCCAGCTATGGATGAATAAACAGTAAGAAAAGGACTTAACCCTCTTATAAACTGTTGCAGTGTCTCTTTGTTTATGGTATTGGAGTAACTCCATGACTTTCAGGTGTATGCACACACTCTTTCCATCTCCCATTGTGAAGCTCAACTCTGGATTTTTCATTGCTTCCAGAAGACTGTGGCCAGCATTGATAGGAGCCAGATCATTCTGGCCTCTGCTTCTGTCCTCCTGAGGTCTATCTGCAGGCTTTAGCGGTTAATTACCGTACCTGGAGTCATCTCACTGTTACACTAACTCCGTCCTTTTGGGGTTTTATGTATTACTCTTCCTCAGCTAGCAATCAAAATCTTACAGGCTCATTTCCTGGCTTTCTTTTTTTGGAAGTGGGCTGTCTTTTTTTAGCTGAGCTTGAGGGTAAAGCCCATGCATTGCTATTTAAAGATCCTGCTTAGCACACATTAAGGAAGGTCGTGGAGATTCTTAAACTTCAGTCCCTTGAAACACCTCTGAAGGGCTGTGCACTAATTGCATTTCTGCTTGGCTAAGTACAGTGGTGGTACTTGCTTCCTGAGAATGCCCTGGCTTCAGATAGCATGAGCTCCATTTCAGATGCTCAGCCTTCTTCGTGGTCATTAAGGAATGAGTGAGTGAGTATCTGTCTGGTTTCTTTCAAAAGCATATGTTTAAAAAAACCCAGTGACTGCTATTCTGATGATCCTTTCTTTAGGAACACCTCCCAGAAGTCAGATCTGGTGACTTGCTCAATTTTTTGTCCAAATTAAATACATAGTTAGCTCAGCCAGTGAAATGCTTGGCTGATCTGGTGTGAGTTTTGTTAGCTCGTAGCAAAGCAGACTTGTGGTTTGTGTCCCCCAAAACTTTCAGCTTCTTTTCAGTCAAAATAGCAAGAATACATGGAATGTGTTGCCTTGTTTAGTTTTGCTTTTTGCAAAATCATAGAATCAACAAGGTTGGAAAAGACCTCAGAGATCATCAAGTCCAACCT
The DNA here is from genome assembly GCA_033816785.1 of Picus viridis. Lineage (NCBI taxonomy): Eukaryota > Metazoa > Chordata > Aves > Piciformes > Picidae > Picus > Picus viridis. The sequence continues at coordinate 10,935,571 of CM066594.1, forward strand.
GTCACCCAACACCTCAGGACTACTAGACCATGGCACCAAGTGCCACGTCTAATCCCCTCTTGAACACCTCCAGGGATGGTGACTCCACCATCTCCCTGGGCAGCACATTCCAATGGCTAACCACTCTCTCTGTGAAGAGCTTTCTCCTCACCTCGAGCCTAAACTTCCCCTGGTGCAACTTGAGACTGTGTCCTCTTGTTCTGGTGCCGGATGCCTGGGAGAAGAGACCAACCCCTCCTGGGTGCAGCTACCCTTCAGATAGTTGTAGAGAGCAATGAGGTCTCCACTGAGCCTCCTCCAGGCTAAATAACCCCAGCTCCCTCAGCCTCTCCTCACAGGGCTTGTGCTTGAGGCCTCTCCCTGGCTACCAATAGACTGCAGTGTTACAGCCTGGGGTCAGAGTGGCTGGAGAGTGGCCAGGCAGAGAGGGACCCAGGGGTACTGGTTGATGGTAGGCTGAACATGAGCCTGCAATGTGCCCAGGCGGCCAAGAAGGCCAATGGCATCCTGGCCTGTATCAGGAGCAGGGAGGTCATTCTGCCCCTGTACACTGCACTGGTTAGGCCACACCTTGAGTCCTGTGTCCATTTCTGGGCCTCTGTTTAGGAAAGATGTTGACTTCCTGGAACATGTCCAGAGAAGGGCAACAAAGTTGATTAGGGGTTTGGAACACAAGCCCTATGAGGAGAGGCTGAGGCAGCTGGGGTTGCTTAGCCTGGAGAGGAGGAGGCTCAGGGGAGACCTTATTGCTGTCTACAACTCCCTGAAGGGAGGTTGTAGACAGGTGGGGGCTGGTCTCTTCTCCCAGGCAGCCAGCACCAGAACAAGAGGACACAGTCTCAAGCTGTGCCAGGGGAGGTTCAGACTGGATGTTAGGAAGAAATTCTTCACAGAGTGAGTGATTGGCCATTGGAATGTGCTGCCTGGGGAGGTGGTGGAGTCACCATCACTGGAGGTGTTTAGGAGGAGACTTGATAGGGTGCTTGGTTTAGCTGATTACGTGGTGTTGGATGCTAAGTGGATGCAATGATCTTGAAGGTCTTTTCCAACCTGCTTTATTCTATTCTATTCTATTGGATTGAGTGGAGGTGTGTTTCCTCTTAGCTCAAACTGCATTGCCTGTCTGCAGCCTGGCACTCACCTGTCTGGTGCACAATAGTCAGAAGGAGAAACATCTTTGAACGTATTTATTTGTTTCTAAGACATTTCCTTCATGGATAATACTGCCTTTAGCAATGTACCATTGAGTAAACTATCTGCCTTTGACAGAGTAACAGTGTTTATGCTTTAGCTCGGTGATGCTATCTTCAAGAAGGGAGCTGTTCTAAGGGTAGCAAATTTTTTTTTTTTTTTTTTTTTTTTTTTTTTTTTGCTATGCCTGGGTAATCAGCCTGTACTCATCTCCAAAAGTGTTGCTGGGTTTGTTCCAGCAAGACAGGAAATTCTTCCTTATGCTTGGTTGAGAACCTGCCTTCAGCATCCCATTAGTTTACAGTTTCCGTGTTGATTTACTTGTATCGCATCAGAAACTGAAGTGCATATTCCTTCTATAGGAGTGATAACTGTTCTCTGATCCATGCTGCCAGGAAGATATTTAGCCTGTGTTCAGCCTCCTCCCAAGTAGCTTCAGTTGTGTTTCAAAGGCAATTCATGGTTCTCAGGACAGTGAAACAACCCCCCTATGTTTTGTCCTGTGCACATCCCACAGCAGTGATGTGCAGTACTTGGACAGTTTCTCAGAACAGCTGAGAATAAATTGGTGTGTGTGTGGGTACAGAGCACCCCCTGCCCCTGTAGTCACAACTCATCTAGTCCTTTTAACCCCTTCTTTCTGGTATCTCCTAGCCTTTCTAAACCAGAAAGCAAACTGAGAATAACCCAAATAACACTGAAACTCAGTCCAGAACACAAGGAATGCTAGACACCCAGCATGAAACCTGCTGGGAGGTTAGCACTTGCTTTCTTGTTCTATGGAAGGTGCTCAAATAAAGATAAATGTCAGCAGAAATCTTTGATATCTGGATCTGGTGATTCCTGCTTCCAGGAAATAAATACAAGAATTTGCCTTTCCCCCCTGTTGTGTTTTGTCCAGAGGGATGCAGTCCAGCTAGCACAGTCAGTTATTTCTTTTCAACTGTTAGGTGTCAAAAAGAAGAACATGCTTCTCTATTAGCCCCTTCTCCCATTAAAAATAATGCTTGTCTGGAGTTTGAGGGTTATCAGTTCATGAAATTCTCTCCTCTGGGAGTTTGGGATGAACTGGCTTCATCCATCCCGCCCTTTAGCTCTAGGCTGGCTAAGATGGGGTCTTGGGATGTCAGGAAGCACCCTTGAAATGTAATTCCTGCTGTACTGTCAGGTTTTTCCTTTCAACTGTAGTAATTCACTGTCCCACATAGCAGCACTGACTTGCTGGCAGAAAGTGTACAGAGCCTGTTTTTGTGGCCAAGAGGTGTACTGAGTGCCAGAGAACCGAGGGCTCTGTGCCTTGATGTTCAGTGATACCATCGCAGCGGATTTCTTGGCTCTGAGGGAGTTCCTCTCTGACACAATGCTGTGCTGTCTGCATCCCCTCCGCCTCTGTGCTCTTATAAATGCCATGTGTTTTCCTCCACAAATGGAAAGGAAGTTGTAGTTTCTCAAGGACCTACTTGTCTTTCATTCCATAAGGAAGTTGATGGAATTTGGTTTGGGGTTTTGTGGGTTTGTTTTCTTTTTTTTTTTTTTTTTTTTTTTTTTTCTTCCTGCTGGTCAGCAGTTCCCTTCTAAAAGGGTATGGCTGCAGTCATTAAGATGAATTAGCCAAAACATTTATCAAGCTACTAAAGCCACAGAGTCATACAATTGGTGGTGAAGCAGGACCAACAAGTTGGTCTTTCATCTCAGTGCTGTACTGATTGGTTGTGGTTTTTTTTGCTCAGAGAAACAGAACTGAGTCAGATTCTTGAATGTAGGTGTAACTCTACAATAAAGAGCTTGGGTGACCATAGTGTTTGTGAAGGTGCAGATCTGCACAAGCAGGTTTTTCAGAACTGAGAAATGCTGGTGGAATGCTGCTGTTCACCCTCTGAGGTGATGATAGAAACTGTTAGCTGCGTGCTGTGCAACTCTGGGTGTGCAAACCGGTGCTGTCCAGGCTCCCAAACTCATTGCTGGAATGCTCAGCATTGCTTCTAAAGATGCTTCTTCCTGTGGGATATTCTGGTTACATTGTGTTTGTATTAGTCCATAAAGATACAGCCCTTAAAAATGCAGACAAGTGAGTAGGAGACCAAAGAGAAATAGGTTCCATTTCCAATGGTTCTGCTCCAGCAGTGGCTGGCTATCTTCTGTAACATGTATGTTATGCAAGAGCTTTGCATCTGCAAGCAGGATACTCTGAGCTTTGACTGGTTTCAGGCCCAGTGTAAGCCCTTATGGCTAAAGTAAAAGCCTGGCTTTGTATTGAACATGACTGTTACATGGAGGTGATATGCCTCTGTGTGAAAAGATGAAGCGCTCATGGCATGTCTTCTGTGCTCAGCATAACATGAGAATAATGGAGCTCTGGTCTACTTGAGCAGCTATCTTACTTACTTTGAATTGCTGTTATGTGATTTATCCTGTATTAGCCCATAAATGCAGTCTACACCAAAGATGATACTATGGAAGCAAACCTTTCAGCACTGGATCCAACAATAATGTTCTTGTTTACATGGTATTTTTTAGGCTGCATTCAGAGATGCTGAAAGTGTAGACAGATTTCAAATGATGATTTAATTGTTTACAAGTGAGTGTTTTCTGCAGCATACAAAAGAGATGAACTAATCCCAGAAGGCTTTTTGCTATAACTTGAACAGATGATTTCCTGACATTGTTATATATCCTGGTTTAAGGCGATGAATAATTAGCTATTTAAGTTTAAAAAACCCCCACTACCTTGAGAACTAGATGTCAGCTGAAAAGCTGTCAGTAAATTGGGAACAGCTTTGCATGTCAAGTTGATTATAGCAATGAATAAAAGGAATTACAGGAAAATGAACCATGCAATGTGCAGATTCTAACTTCAGTCTCCCCCAGTTTCTTCTGTCTCATTCTCCAGATTCCCAGGGTGTTTGTGATACTATCAGGCTGTGGAGTTCCCTTTCACACAATCCTGTTCTGTGGACAACTTTCTTGCTATTTTGCTCCATCAGTGTGAAACTTTACATCCAAGGATTTCCCCCTCTAGACCCAAGGGCCGTTAATAGCATCTTTTGTCTGGCTTCCTGAAATACGGAAAGCCACTTACTGTGCTTCAGTTCCATGCGACTGCCCAAGACCAGGCAGCTCAGCTGAGGGCAGTGGATTCTCCTCTCCTGCATGTCCAGCAAGCTGCCATGCTTATCCTCGAGCAACAGAGGCTATTTTATGTTTTCCAGAGTGGATCAGATGGGCTGTTTTCTGAGCAGCTAGTAACAGAGCAGTTGCTAGATCTGAGCAAGCTTTGGGGCGACCTTATTGCTCTCTACAACTACCTGAAAGGTGGTTGTAGCCAGGGAGGGGTTGGCCTCTTCTCCCTAGCAACCAGCACCAGAGCAAGGGGACACAGTCTCAAGCTGCACCAGGGGAAGTTTAGGCTCGAGATGAGGAGAAAGTTCTTCACCGAGAGAGTGATTCGCCATTGGAATGGGCTGCCCGGGGAGGTGGTTGAGTTGCCGTCCCTGGAGGCATTCAAGAGGGGACTGGATGTGGCACTTGGTGCCATGGTCTAGTCGTGAGGTTTGTGGTTACAGGTTGGACTCGATGATCTTCGAGGTCTCTTCCAACCTTAGTAATACTGTGTTACTGTGTGAGCTGAACAGTTTGCAGGCGTAGTGGGATGCTACTAAGTGAATTGCAATGAAGAGTTTTGGAGCCTTTTTGACAAGAGCATTAAGTTGTTTTTGCAAGTCTGAACCCTGTCTGTGGCTGTGCGTAACAGGGCGCTGTGGACATACAAGCTAATCAGGGTCTTAAAATTCTGGTTGTTTTAAGCAAGTGGGACTGAATTAATGTTCCTTCAATTATTCAACTTCAAAATAGGATCGTGCATTTATATGAAAGTTGGGGATTTAGATGGCCTGCATCTTGTAACACCTACACCTATGGAAGCAATACTGACTGCAGTGTGGTGAATGCTTTAAAATAATTGGAATTGGGTATTAATAATCTGTGTGTCCCATCTTAGTACACCCAGGATGGCTTCAGCGGGTCAGTTGATGATGTGAGCATGTTTTACATAGGTTGAAAATAAGTGAGCACCGTGGCCTCCAGTGATTTTCACACTGATGCAGCACAGATACAGTTTGAGTGTATACCAGAGTAGTGACACCGTGGGCTGTACACCAGGATAGTGATACACAACCTAACTCCTACAGTGTATTGCTAAGTACTTGGCTGTTTCTGAGGGGCTTAATGGCATCACATGAATGGATTGGTAGCTAAATGAAGGATTGACTAAACTAATCTCTGTGAGAATCCTCTTTAATGAGTTAATGAGGTGTTCTTAGGGGCTCCCTGCACACACAGATGCTAATGAGAGCCTTTCCAACTTACCAAGTGATGAAACTTGGATCTGTGTCCAGGCTGATAATAAAAATGATGGATAGGTTCTGTTATTTAGGAAAATGCTTTAGTTCTGGCATGAAAACTGCAGAAGGGAGCCAAAACTACTGTTCTACCTGCATATTCTTTATGTTTTCCCAGAGTGTATTGATTAAACTCAAAGCCTGGTGCTCAGCCCTCAGTGCATAAAGCTGAAAAACAGCAGCTGTATCAAGGAAAAAGGAAAAAAAGACACTCTTTTTATCCCTTAAAGAGCAGCATTACCAAATTCTGTACTAACAAATTTCCCAGGGTGTGGTGTTTTGTGTGGGGTTTTTTTTTTTTGTTTCTCAGCTAATGGTTTTATTTGGCTTTGTTTTGGGTTGGGGGTTTTTGTGTTTGTTTTTTGTTGGTTTGGTTTTTTTTCCTGTGTTTGAGTTTTTGTTGTTGGGTTTTTCATTGTTGTTTGGTTTTGATGTTGGTTTTGTTTGGTTGTTTGGGGGTTGTTGTCGTGGTGGGTTTGTTGTTGTTTGTTTGCTTTGGGTTTCTTTGTATGTGGCTTGTTTGCTTTCCTTTCTTAAAGACTGGAATGTAGGAAGTTCATGCAGAGGAAATGTCTGTTCCTAAACTGATTTATCAAGGATGTTATTCCATAAAACAACATTTTTTAAAGCAATAGCAGGGAAATAGGGAAAACATCTTGATGGGATTTAGGGCATTGTGTTGCTTGTAACACTGAGATTGTTTGCTTTCTGTCTGTGCCTGAATGGTACATGTCACCCTTCCTCCTGTCAGGGGAGGACACCTGACACCTGCAGTGGCTGGATTTTTGCTGTGCTTCTCATTTGACTCTCAGGAAGCAGAGAAAGTTGAGTTTATTTGCAGGGTGGCCAGTGGTGGGGCAGACATACAGTGCATTGGTCTGTGGGGGGGGGGGGGGCAAGGGGGATGGATGGTGAGTGGCTGTGGCTAGAGCAGCTCTGATGTGCCTGCCGGGGACCTGGGGGCATTACCCTGATGCTGGACATGTCCTCTTCTCCACCTTATGGCAGGCTTGCTTCCATCAGGCACAATCTGACTTTAATGCAGTCTTCAGATGTCCTTAGCATGCTTTTCATCCCTGTTCCAGGTCATCAGGAATTTGTTCAGTAGGACTCCCCTCAGCTCAATACGGTGCCATTTATCATTAGCATTTGTTTACAGTCCTGCAGCCGGTTCCCTACCCCAGTGCTGTGCACTGGTCCTTCTTGAGTCTTTTTGAATTAATTTTTCAATTAGGATTTCATGAGACACAGCATCAGATGCTGTCCTGAAATCCAAAAAATATGACCTCTGCTGTGTTCCTTTTAATCCACTCTGTCTGTAACTCTATCAAAGAACAAATAAAGCAATTAAATTTGCCTGGCAGGCTTCAATCTGTATGAAGCTATACAGGCTGCTTCTCATTCTATTAACCTCAAGATTTTTAGATGGATTTTCTTAACGAAGCTGACTTCCCCATGTCTTTCCTTTTCCCTTTCCCTCCTGTGAGACCGAGGGCTGTGTTCCCAGCCTCTTGCTGGCCGCAGTTTATTCTTTTGAAAGATCCTGTGCTTGAGAATAGCAGGATGGAAATGCTCAGGGTATGACTCGGGCTCTGTGCCAGGCTGCACCCCTCTCCAGAGGGGCCCCAAGAGGTTGCATCAGGGTGCACGATGGTGAAGAGCTGAAGGTAGTGCTCGCAGCATTGGATGCTTGTACAGCCCAGCTGGCACAGTTGCCATCCTTTCCTCTGCTTCGAGACCAGGCCTTGCACTGATGGCTTTTGCTCTGTGCAGTGCAAACTCCGGTGAACGCTTGCATGCTTTTGTTGTTGTTGGGGTTATGCAGACACCGCTTAAGCTGGCCCTACCCCTTACCTCTTTTCTTTTCCGAGTGCTTTGATATGGATTTCCAGCTCGATTGCCTGCGATCGCTTGCGAGTGAAAGGTGCAACTCTTCTGCTGACTGGCTGACTTCTGTTCGCACCGCAGCAGTGCCTGACTCAGCTTTGAAGCTTATTGTGCCTGAAGTCTGTGGTCTTCAGCTGTTCTTTTAAGTTTCTAACACGTTCCGTAGTGCAGGTTTTAATTTTCTTCTGGTAACTTGTTTGTCTGGAAACTATAGGTGAGCCTGCTCTTTGCATTTGGTTATGACCTTCGTGCTGATTGTCTGCACCCTGCCCTGTTTCAGCTAATGCTCCAGGAGAGCCGTTTGGGATTGCTCTTTTGAGAGATACTGGCTAGGACACTTCTTTTTTTCCTTTAAATGCTATGCTTACACACTTGAACTGAGTTAGTGTCTCACTCCATGTACTTTTTATGTGTCTTTTTACAACAGTTGGTTACTCTGTAAATACAGACTCTTCTAGCTCTATTAAAGCTGTGAAAATGTTCCATAAGGACATGGGTTTTGGGTTGCTTTTTTGTTGGTTTTTTTTTTTTTTTTTTTTTTTTTTTCCCCTTTCCATCATTAGAACTACAAATAACCCACATCCTCTGAAATCATACCCAGGATCCACCTCCTGGGGGCCCCTCCTTACAGGTTTTCCTGGCAACATCTGCTGGAGAAGTGGGCATGAAGCTGTGTCACAGCAGTGAGAAGCTGTGAAGCTTTCAAAGCTGAGCTGTATGGAAGAAACATGGTTTTCACTATCATTTTGTACCTGTTTCCATCTCTAAAAACACTGGTTAAGCTGATCTTCTAGATTAGTATTCCTCATCTTTTTACATATTTGCCTTTTATTCTTAATTTGTTTGCCACTGGAAACAAACAGAATACAGAATTAACCAGGTTGGAAAAGCCCTTTGAGATCGAGTCCAACCTATCACCCAACACCATCTAATTGACTAAGCCATGGCACCAAGTGCCTCATCCAGTCTCCTCTTCAACACTTCCAATGATGGTGACTCCACCACCTTGCTGGGCAGCCCAATCCAATGGCCAATCTCTCTTTCTGTGAAGAACTTCTTCCTAACGTAAAGCCTAAACCCCCTTGGTGCAGCTTGAGACTGTGTCCTCTTGTTCTGTTGGTGGTTGCCTGGCAGAAGAGACCAACCCCCTCCTGGCTACAACCACCCTGTCCAGTTTGTTAGGACAACTGAGCAATACAGCAGAGCTGCTGCTCCTGCCAAATCACGATACATTATTAAAGCAAGCAGGACAGTTGACCCTGGCTCTGGATCACTTGGGTGTATCATTCTTAGGCACAGATTTGAAAAGGTGGTGTCGGAGCAGCTGCACTGTATTAAAGTGTCAGGGCTGAAAGATAAGCCTGCGTGGAGTTAATAAGGTAAAACATGAACTGTCTTTCAGCTGGTACCTGTGAGACAGCGTGTCTGGCCTGGGTAGCTAACATATTCAACATGTCAAAGCAGTGCTTGGGCAGCAGCAGCCCTGTGGCCAAACACATTTTGCAGACATCTGGGAAAAGCTTCTACTGCTATCTGCCTACTGCTGCATCTGGCCCTGGCTGGGTTCTGAGGTCTGTGCTGAGCTGGTAGCAGCAGATATTTTTTGGGTGGTAAAAGACAGCAGTGGTAGGGATTAGTGCCAGCTTCATTTGTAACTGGAATTTCAGCATTTCATAGACAGCACATTCGGTCAGTAAGACGGAATTGGTTTCTTTTGAGTGATGGTTTTTATGGAGGTATTTGAGAGTTCTGGGCTATTTCTGGACACTGACTATTATTGCTGGCTAAAGAGTAGTAGTAGGTCTTGCTGCAGTTCGGGTTCTGTAAGTGAGTGTAGTCTCTTGTAAAGCTCCTGCAGACGTAAAAACAGTTTTATCTTTGTGGGCAAGCAGGGAACTAGCAGGTCTTAGATTTAACTGAGCTGTCCTTTCAACTGCTGGATAACCATAGGACTATTCATGTAGCAGAAGACACATTTGCCATGCTCAGGTCCTGGGCAGACCCTCAGCTTTTTGGATTTGAAGAGGTTACACCGATTTGCTTTGCTAGCCATGGATTAGAGCAGTGTTTACCAGAGCCATTGGCTGTTAAAGAGACTGCAGTTCTTTCTGGTGGCAACATCTCCAGAGCTGGTGTGCAGAGGCATTGGGCACACCAGGTTTTCCACCAAAATGTTCCACTCCAGCAGCTGGGGTGTACCTCAGCACACCGGGGGTAATCTTCACCAAACTCAAGCTACTTTAAGGACCAAATAGCTGTGAACTGATGTCTCTGTTATGTCTCAAGTTAAGATCTGAAAGTGCTGTCCTATCCTACAGCTGTTCTGGGGCTGAGGAGAAGAGACTTGGCAGCTCAGGCCTTTTCACACTTCTAATACTATTACCACAGATGCTTTCTAATGCCCTTTTTTCACATGAAAGAACTGTCCTGGTGTGGCACAGTTGTGTGTTAGCCTTTGCCGTACTCAAGCGTATGTGAAGTTATTCACTATTGTGCTACTTTTATTCTCTTTAACTTGGATTATCTTAATCCCTCTGTAATTACAAAAGAACCCCCAATGCACTTGGAAATAAAGTGGGAGAAGTACTGTAAGCATTTGAGGGTCTCTGATTCTGCTGTTTTGTCCTGAGTTTAGGCATTGCAAATGTCATCTCCGCAGATTTCGTCCTCTGGGTGGTTTTGCTGCATGTGCTTCCTTCCCCCTTTCACTAGGTTTCTTTCCACGGGTTGTTCTTTCCCACCTGTGCTCAAGTCTTGATCAATACCCTCATCTTTTGGAGGATTATAAGTGTTTTCAGTGCATTGATATTCTTGTTTCTTTTATACTTCTTTCTGACTTGTGACTCTCCTGGGTGTGCTTCAAATGAGAAGAGTGAAAAGAGCTCAGAATATTCAGAGTAAGAATCCAAATGAAGTGCCTATGTTGTGTACATAAGGATGTTGACCAAGACAGTTATTTTATGGAGCCCATCATGAGATTATGCTCCTTATGTTTCAATGGATGTCCTGGCTTAACCTGCCCTCCTCCTTTTTGCAGTTTCTCAGCAAACTAGATGAGGAAATTATCTTGCTTAAAGTATGTTTTCCCCTAACAGTTTGGTTTTAGTTAGCATCAGTTGTCCAGTTGGGACACAAGCACTTCATGTGTCAAAATTAGGCGCTGGCAGAGGCCGTGTGGGCTGATGTTGCTCCTGAAGAGCAGGTTCATTAAGCTGTGTACTAGTGAGACTATTAGCACTAAGCACACTAATTGCAACTCAGTGGTCTGGAGCAGCCTCTGCACACTCTGGCATCCCAAGAGCTTGTGGGAGTTGTAGGACCACCTGGCATGTTTGGCTGGGGCTGCTGCATTTCCCTTATGGCCACATGTAGCTATCACTAGTTGAGAGAGGAGCTTCTGGAAGGTGTCTGCATGTTCTGCATGCTGGCTTTGCTGTGGGAGTTTTCCCCTCTCCTGGAGCTTCAGTGTCTGTCAGTGCTATGTGTGGGACTGAGGCCTGAACTCAGGTCTCTGCCAGATATAGTGGGTGGTTGAGAAGCAGATGTCCTGCCCCAGACTGCATGATGAGCCAAGGGACTCTGCTATCACTGGGTGACACGAGTTCCTGCTACTGGAGGAAGGGAGCCTGCAAGCAGGGCTCATCCTGGCCCTGCTCATTGTCCCAAGGGGGCTGCTTCATGCTAACTCCACATTTCACTGTTTCTCCTCCTGGAAGCTGTTGTCATTGTTTGTATACTCCACACAACCCCTGCTCCCTTTGTGGCTCTTGGTGATGAAAATTTGGGTCTGTGTCTTGCAGAGCAGACGGGTTGGTTGCCCCTTCAGTTAGTTTGTGTAAGGGGAGGCTGTGTGTGCTTCAGGCTCAGTTTCTGCCACTGCTTTCCTGGAGCCTGCTGCTCTGGCTGAAATCTTCGAGGTCCCTTCCAACCTTGGCGATACCGTGATACTGTGAACTCCTGCCCTCCCTGAACACTTGCTTCCAGATCACTGCAGCTGTTGTAAGTGGTGCAGGCTGGTGCAGCGATAACACAGTAATTACTACCTGAGAACCTCTATTCATTCTAACAGTGCTAGTGGAGGGAAAAAATGGTGCAAGTGTACTAATTTCCAGTCTTGGCATTTCAAGATCAGCCTTTCATTGAATAATTGTTTCTGATGCATAGTAGGAAACATTCTCTGTAGTCTTCTTTCTGCTACCTGCCTTTTGGAGGGGGAAAATGAAGTTAAATAATAGCTTTTACACCTGTGTACTTGAGCCTCCTGGATATGTGTTAAGATGTCCAGCAGAAATAATGAAGTTATGATATATGTGGCCTGGGATGACAAGCTGAGATTTTTATGGAATTGGTGTATTAGCTTGAAAGGATCCTTTGCAGAGCAGTTGCACCAAGGCTCCAGATACATTAGTTCTAATGAGTCCTTCCCATCTTTTCCTCTTTATGACAGTGCTCCTGTGGAGCCTATGAAGTGATGCTAATACTGAAGGGGGAGGAAAACAATCAGGCTAGTGCTGTGCAGACCACCTTAGTAACGCTCACCTTTCTTACCCTACCCCTTGAGGCAGTGCTTGCAGATGTTGGTACAGCTCGTGATGATGGGCAGTGTGATAAAAAGCAGATGTGCAAGAGATTGGAGAGTTTTATTTTCTTGCTCTCTAAATGGCATCCTGTTGTGCCAGCCCCTTGGAAAGTGCCCAAGCACGCTGGAGATGCTGCTGTGACCCCTCTGCCTTGCAGTATGAGGACATGAGCTGGGTGACTTCAGGACTGCCTGTACCCCACCCTGCCTGGCAGCTCCTGCCCAGGCTCGTGGCACTGGTGCTGCCAGAAAGTCTCTTCCTCAGAGGAGTCATCTTGTGTCCTGTGAGCACTGCTGGGTGGTGTTGAGGCAGCTGTTAGTGGCTTTTATCTAAGGGCTACCAAACACTTCCAGTAACAAGGGGCTGGGTTTTGATGCAGGGACATGCTGCTGCCCAGGGTGCTGCTCTGACACACTTGTGCTACTGCTGATGCATGGAAAGTTGCCTGACTTGTGTCCCACTCAGTAGTGGAGAAACAGGTTGAAATGTGGACAAATGGCACCCTGGGAGGTCTCTTACAGTCCTTTATTTTTGCTTTTTGGTTTTTTGTGTCTATGAACACGCAAAGTTTTGGAGGCAAATTTGAGCAGAGGATGAAAACCACAGGTTGGCAGGGTAAGCAACAGGCAAGTCATGGAATGAGTCAGCAGAAGAGGTGAAGCTGCAGCTCCCCGGGGTAGCTGCAGCCCTCAGCTGCAGTTTGTGCAAACTGCCCTGGCCATGCAGGGAGCTGCTGTTCTGTGGTCCTGCCTTGCAGGCATCACTGCTGTAGGAGAGGCTATGTGAAATGTCACTTTCGGGTGGATGTTTTGTGTCTTTGTCCAAAACTGTGGTTTCCTGGGAAGAAGTGTTTGGTGGTGATGCTGACATTTGTTACTGCTGCTTGCCTCCTTACCCTGTCCCCAACTGCTAGTTCTTCTTTCATGTCCTTGCCTTGCTGGCCACCCTCTGCTGTGCCAGCACAGCTCTTCTTACCTTGTGCCATGAACTGGGTGAAGGAACCTATTCAGCTGTGAAGTGACACAACCTCTCAGGCTGGTTCATTTCCCCTGTGTGGGTCAGAGCCTGGGTGCAAAACCTGCTGTGGTGCAAACGCTGTGGCTTTGGAGCAGGGGCACCTGCAACTGGCACTGATGCTGGGGAGCAACTGCCTCGTTCCAATCCACATGCAGGCCAGTGCTGCCTCCAGGGATGGAGAGAAGTGACTACAAAATGAGTGATTATCAGTCCATCTAGTGAAAGGCACTTTACAGGTGCCTGCCATGCTCATCAAAGCTGGGCAGAGCTGTGGGGAACTGAAAACAGTGCAGAGGTGATGGAAGGGGCAGTGAGGGGAAGACATGGCTGCAGTGTTGGGCCCAGTGCAGCCAACAGCACTACTTTGGGTCTAAGCTTTCCTGCAGTCTCTTGGACTGTCACTAAAAATGCTTGTCATTAGAATGAGGCATAGATTGAGTTACCAGATTCAAACCTGGTGTCTCTTGAAGCAGTGCTAAAGAAACAGTTTTTTTGTGGCATGGAAGAGAAAGGGAAACCAGGGCCCCCCCAGTTTATGTGGCCCATGCTGATGCATCGTGTTCTACATGGTGCAGTATTGCCATTCAAAACTCATTTTTCTCTACAGCTTTCTTTAGTCAAGAAATCTTTGGAAATTAATAATTTCCAAAGAGCAATTGTTCTGTTCAGGAAGCATTGGATTTCATTTGTCTGAGTCCTTATCTGTTACAGGAATCCCCTGCTCTTTCAGGATGTTTTATACATACAGTAGCTGCTTCCTCTTATAGAAATAATGCTGTTTGGAAGTGAACAGTGCATGCTGAAAAAGCTTTTGTCTGCAGTCAAATTGGCAACAACTGAGAAAGCCCAGCTGATCTCCCAAGGGGAGTGTGTGCAGCTGGGCTGCTCTTTGTTACAGTGGTATTTTGCTCTTTCTATTTAAACACATTTTGTATTCTATCTGCAACACACACCTGCCAGTATTGTGATCTCCGTGCTATGATATAAATGTGAGTAGGACAATGTAGGACTATGTTCTGATGAAACTACATCAGTGTCCAGCTGCAAAATGGATGAGTTTGTCCCTGCTAAGTCTGTGAGAGAAGAGCTGTGATTGCTGACTTTATTTGTCTTTAGAAATGTAAAGACATCCAAGGACAAGATTCCTGTCACCTCTTCTTTCACCTTCAGATACGTTTGGGTCTCACTGACGTTTCTCAGTCTGCTTCCAGTCTTGAGGCCATTTGGCCAATGTAGCAGACATTGTGGTACCTGTGTTAAAGCATGCTGAGGACAGGTTACATTTAAGTTAGCAGCATGACAGGGGTCATCATGGACTCTTTCTGCTGGGCACAGCATGCTGCCTGCCCATGTCTTACTGAATGGAGGAAATATGTATCGAGGCCAGTTTCCCTCCTGCCTTTTCCTTGGGCTGATATCTTACTTGGTCATTAGTGTCTTTAAAGTGAATATTAACTCAAAAGCTGCTTTATAGATATAACTGCAAGTAAAAGGAATACAGAGCTTCTTGGAGGAAAGCCAAGTTGGTGTGCTGTTCTGCTCTGTGGTTTAACCAAAGTGAGAATCACAATGACTTGAGTATCTGGGGATATCAGAACTCAGAATTAATCTCAGGAACCTGATAATGTGGCAGACAAGAATTTACTTCAGTAAACTATAGCTGTCTAATTTCGACAGATGTGATGGATGAAAGAGAAAACACCATTGACCTGGTTCCACTCTGTTAGGCTTTCCAATTAAACAGGATGTTGTAGAAAGTGAGACCTTGCAGAATAATACCTGGACCAGCAGGACAGTGGTTTTAAATGCCCCTTACACTTTAAAAGATATTCCTTTACAGATTTTGCTTGAGCACTAATCCCAGAACACTAACGATAGAATCTCCTGTAGGGGTCTTACCTCTTTCTAACCTTAATTGACTGGCTAAAGAGACAATTTTTGTGCTTTTGTGTTTATAAGCTTTTTTTATGAGGTTTGGATCCTCTGGCCAAGCCAAGTAAGAGTTCAGACACCAAGGAAGGTGCCAGGCTGCAGGAAGTGCACAGTGCACTTGCACATACAGTGTGCAGAGCTGGTGAGAGATGTTCATTGGAGTGATATTTCAAACAAAACCCAAGCACAGTGTGACTACAGCTGTTGGAAGGAAGCATTTTGCCAAGAACATGGCCAACCCTATTGTCATCAAGTCCTGAACACCTTACTGAAAGGTTCTTATGCCTCGCAATTACAGGAGCACCAGTCAATTGTAATCTAAGAAAGAAATGGAACAGAGGATTATATTAAAGGTACAAGGGCCTGTGTGTGGCCTTCAGCTGTTCTGTACCTAACCTCTCTGCTATATTCTAGTTACTGCAGCATCCCTCATGCATCCAAATGTTATTGAGGTCCTGTAATTTCTGTGCAATGGTAGGATGTATGGAAGAGGAGAATCTTTTCCAAGGACATTAAAAAAAACTTCCTGTCATCCTTCTTCAGGCAGGTGTGTTTGTTCCTGATTTTGGATCAATAGTGGCTCAGAACCCCTTCTTTCCCACTATCCCAGTGTAATGGCCTTTTCTGTCTGCTCTTTTTGTAGATTGAACCTTCTAGTCCCTACACCAGCTTGAAGACTCAGGTTAGTACCAGGCCCCTGTCCCACTTTTTGTCTTATAAGAGATTCTCTGAAAGAGAGGGGTCCCCTGCTGTTTCCCCACTATATTTTATGGTGGTGGTGGTCCTGGAGAAGGTGCAGCTGTAACAGCACCAGCTCCCAACAGGACTGACTGGGTGAGAGGAAAACCACTCTTTACAGGTTACAGAGCTTGTGGATGGTGAGGAAGGGACCTGGTGTGCAATTGTCCAAGAGCAGAACTGACTTGTATTTGTTAGAAGAGAGGATGCAGTCATCTCAAGCATCCATTTATGGAAGCCTCATTTCTTTTTGTATGCTCAGCTTCCTGGCTTTTGTAGTGATCCCTGCTGCTGGTGTGTTACTCCAAAATGCTGCTGTGCTGACTATTTTCTTCTTAGACACTGCATTGAATGGTAATGAATCTGTGGAGGTGCCTGGCCCCAGAAGGTCAAAGTGACAGAAGAGATTTTACAAAGTCACTGATGCTTTGATTTGTGTTTTCTAACAAGGCAGCATAATTGATTTCCATTCTCGCTGATCTTTGGAAGACAGCAAGGGCAACAGTGCTTGCATGCTGAAGATGAGTGTTTATTCAGAACACACATTTCCAATGGCCCTTAGTGACTGCATAAACATTTCTACCTTTGTCTTCTGCTGGCCTTTCTCTGGGGAAAAGCTTTTGACTGTTTTGTTGTTTGTTTCAACAAACCTACTGTATCGTTTTTTATGGACCTCGCTTTGCCTACTGAAACTGGCAAGGAAGGATCACACAAAGGTTGTTATACACAGTGGTGTTATAAAATGGTATCAAAACAGAGTCCACAATGAAGTACTAATTCATGCACTGTGTACAATTAGAAATATACAGTAAGGAAGAGTATTTCATTAATGGCTTAAAATGGTGCAAGAACATCATTTGGTGTCAGTGTAGGTACTAGGGGCAAATGCACACACAACTGTGAGCAAGAGAATTTCACACTTGGAGGTGGTGGAAGTGAAAGGGACATAATTTGCTCCAGCTGGTGCAGCTGCTGGCTGCAGCAGATTGCTGGCTGAGGCGATGCCTTCAATCCCAGCACACCATGTCCTTGTCCTGTCCTGCAGGTCTCCATGTCATTTGCTCTTCCAGCCTGTTACCTTTTTGACAGGACTGCCATCAGCAGTGCCAGGTGACTTCAGAAGCTGTTACAGTTTCAAAGGGCCTCAATATTTTGGGAGTCAGAGGGGGCATAAATGCATTGGTTATGAATAATTAAGGTAGGAATTAAGTGTATGCTCATATATGTTGATATTTCTTTCAGTGTTACCAAAAACCACATCCACTTCTGAATCCATTTTCTGTTGAAAGCTGCTTATTTCTGACCTTGAAATAAATGAGGAGAGCCAAAAGCATGTCTTAAGGGCATCACACTTCTGTCCCAAACTGTTCTAGACTGGGGGCTGCTCAAGTGTCGGAGATGAGGTAAGGCAGGTATGCTGGTGTGGGCAGGGAAGGGACCGTCTCTGAGAGGTGGAAGTAAATCTGGACATCGCAGCTGAAGGTCAGGGTGTGACTAGGGATACATTACTCTGTAGGTGAAGTGCTCAGAAACATTTGGATTAGCAGTGGAATTTGTTGGTTTGTACCCAGAGTAAGTAATTTGAGACTGGGCCACAGTCTTCGCTGCAAGCGTCTCTGCTGTGAAAAAGCAATGCGAGAATAATAACATCAGCAGCTTTAATGTTTTGCCAGCTCAAACAGGTCATGAACTAAGATGATTGACAGAGAATCCCAGCAGTGGCAGAGGTTTCCCTACCTCCTTGAGTCCTTTCCTTTTTCTTCAGGGACAGATGGGAGCAGAGAGTAGTGCCGCATTTGAGATGCGTTAAGCGGGCTCGTGAGCAGCTTCTCTGCCTTGGTGGTTTCCTACACAATGCTGGGATGAATTGGCTCATTTGAGACTTTCTCTCCACTGCCCTTTGGTTTCCTGCCTTGGCTTTGGTTTGGTTGGTGTGTTGAATGTTGGCTTTTCAAAGGCATTCTGTGCATTGAAAAGAAACTGTGTTCTGGAGACCTTCTCATGAATTTTTCATATCATTTCCTCTGCTTTTCCTGGTCTTCCAGTCAGCTGTACAAGATGGACGAGTGTCGCTGCAAGTGATCCTCTGCAGAGAGAATGGGTGCTCAGCTCAGCAGATCCCTTTGAATTCCATTAAAAAGATGTATTTTAGATTGTGTGTAAGTGAGTAGAGGGAAAGCATTTACTTGAGAGCTAAGCAAGTGGTTTTGGCTGATACTTTTCCAAGGAAAAGACAGTTTTTGCAAACAAAACGTATTTTATACCATTTCTCTCTTTTAGAGGCATATCAAAACACTATGCTGAAATTGAACCTGCCAAATCACACAAATTAATCAAATACCAGTATATTGGGATCAGTCTGATCCATTTATACCTAGCTGTGTTGGGACTGTGTCAAAAGATGATGCAGCCAGGCAGTTCCTGTTCTTTTCCTGGTGGTGGGATTATATAGCTCACAAACAACTCTTCTGTAGCTTTTCTCATGTTAAACGGTGTTCAAGAACTGTGAATCATACCATGTATAAATGTGCTGCAGCAGGTTAACAAATATTTAATCAGCCATGTTCAAGGATGTGGTAAATTTGCCTCGTGTTGCAAAATGATACTCATCTAGGGTCAAGCCCAGAAGCTTGGTCTTTCCTGTATTGGCAAAATTATTTTGAAAACGAGCCTCCCATTTCCCATCTCTAAATCTCACTGAGTGCTAGTGCCAAACCCAGGTACCTTGGAGCATCCTGGAGGTGTTTGATAAGGTCACGGTGCTGGGCGTGTTTGTCTGCAGTACCACACCAAGAGAAATTGAGCATAATTTGGAGAGAATGAAGAAGATGAGCAGAGGATGAAAGCTGGTTCCAGCAGCTGAGAAGATTGTGCATTCCATCTGAAACAGCTGTCTCTCTATTTGTGGCTGCTTTTCTCACAATTTCAGAAGTTCTCTCTATCAATGAGACTATGGCTGTTTGTGTTTCACAGTCCCCACCCCTCATTTCACGAAAATACCAGGAGCCAAATTGAATGGCTTCAGCAGCAGTTAGCCTTGAGATGAATTTTGGCCCAGTTTTTCATTCCCTTGGAGCAATGGAGTTATCCTCTATGGGTCAGAGAGATCATTATCGGTCTTCTTCCAGAGCTGTAGCATTACGACTGTTAAAAGTTGTGGGATCAGAGGCTAGCGAGCCTTCTAAGGCTTACTGATACAGAACCATGGAGTGTGGCTGCTGGCAAAAACACTGGGGCTCAGCATGGCAGGTAGTGGGACTAAGTAACCAGTGCAGCAGCTGCAGTCCTGAACTCTGCTGTGTTATTCCCAGCATGAGTGCCCTGCACCCACTGCATGGGCACCCACCTCTCTGTGTGGCGAGCAGTTGGTTTTTCCAGCACTTGGAGGTCAACAGCCTCTCTTCTAAGCTTATGGCAATAACAGAACCTTACAATTCTTTTTCCCAGATCACAGAGCAGCCATTTGTCCTTCACTCTTAGAAGGCAAAATATGAACTGGTTTTTTGCTGTGTGGTTTCCTAAAGATGCTCTCACTGGGTAGCTGCTTGTGCAGGAGGTGCTGGTAGCTTGCAGCCTCCCTTTAAGTGATGGATGCAGTTTCCAACTGAACTGGGAAGTGTGAAACTTGAAGATTGCTGAAATAAAATGTACTCTCAGGATCTAAACATGAGAGCTACGTGTAGTGCACATGCCACACCAGCAGGATTTGAGCTGGAAAGTTACCTTGGCCAAGGGGAAATATCAGTCCAAAGAGGATTACATTGGCAAAGAGCCAAGGTGAAAGATACTTTGAAGGCCTCTTCCCTTGGAACACAAGTGCTCTTCCACACTGGTGAAGTAAACATTGATGCTTGAGTACCTGTGCTTGTTGTTATATGGCAAATCTGGACTGCTTTTTCATACTCTTCTGTAATTGGAGTGCACCCTGCCTGCAGCACAGCAGCTCAGTACCTCTTACCCCTGTCAGCCTCTAGTCTCTGAGAGCAGCTCAGATGCCGATCGCTCCCGGGCAGGATTTGTATTTTAACAGTAGTGCCTTCAGAGAGACCAGGGGAGAAGAGTGCTTCTTACTGTCCTCTCTGCCATTTCATCTGACTGGTTTTTAAAAGCTAGCTCTTTTTACAACAAAATGGCCTACCCTGGAGAGAATCATGTAAGGAACGAGAATTGTTGTATCAAAAGGTATTTATTATCCTGTAATTGCTTTCTTTGAAATTGATTTCTGGCTTAATTCAATGAAAGCCTCAGAACTGCAGGTTCGTGGTGTGCCACTCTGCCGTGGGTGTTGCACTTCACAATTAAGTGGCCACTTTGAAAAGCAAAAACATGCTCTTGGTGCCTTTCTTGTGAGCACCTAGCAAGATGCTTTTGTCATTGGGTACAAATCAAACAACTTCACTGCCTGTAGGACTGTCTAAATCATTGTCTGCTCTGTTGTTTGACCTTTAATTATTTCTTCTATTCAACTCAGAAATTTAAACCCATAACCCTCAGCTGTGGGTGGCAAGAGGGACTCGGGGCTGTGATACACCCTCATAGCCTGCAGGCAAGAGAGAGGCTGTCCAGAGACACACTGCTGCTTGGAAAGCTTACACACCTTTTACCCAGTTCTTGTTTGGGAAGCATGGGCTGCTGCAAGCACTGCTTGGATCCAGAGCACAGGTGTGGCAGGAGCCACAGCAGCAGCTGTACAAGTTGCCTAGTTGTGCATACTTAAACCAGAGATGGTTGCCTTTGCAGATTGAGAGATTTGCTCTGTGTGCATGGAGCTGGTCAGGATTTGCTTTGCTGGGGCTGCACAGCTGATTTCACCCAATGGCTATGTAATCATTGCCCAGCTGATAAGAATTGCAAACTTAACAGTACCATACCCACTGCTCAAAGCATGAGCAGAAGCACTCTCTGTGTTATTTGTAGAGTATCATATGGAGAATATGACAAAAAATAATGTACTGAATCTCTTGTGTGTCTGGTTTTGGGTATGTTTAGGATTACTTTCTGACTCTTGTGGTTACTTCGCAAGTTAAAAACTAGGGATTTTTCCAGTTTCAGTCAGTATTCATGGGGGAGAAGAAAAACACACCATGAAACCAGGAATCTTGGAGCCTGTAGAAAAAAAGAGCATCTTGCTGTTCCTGTGAGAAGATGGTTGTGATTGGTAACACCGGAGGCATGGAGTCTTTCATAAAAGATGAATGTTGTGATGACACAGTAAACTTCCAGAGTATTTCCTTTTCAAAATGCAAGTAAATAGTTTTCTTCCAGTTCATTTCATTGGGGGGGTGAGGAGGGTTGCATGCCCCTTCATAAGGTGCTGAAGTGAGTAAAGAGCTGAAATGCCTATGGGACATATTCCACTGGGGAAAATCCTGCGGTTTCTTGCAGAGGCTGTGCTCGCTTGAACTGAGGATTTTGCATGCTACTGTGGGAGTGAAGCAGCAGCAGCATGTTTCCCTTCCTGCTGAGAAACATGAAAATACAAGTAGGATTCATGGGCTTACCTCTAAAATCTTGATAGTGCAGTCCCCATAGAAACATTCAAAGCAATCAAGTTGCTGAGCTGTTACTGTCTAATAATCAGACACACTGATTTTGTCAAAGATAAGCTCCGAAGCAGCATCCAGAATTGTCTGCATTGTTAAATCACACAAGAAGGGAATTCAGGTCTTTTTAGGAGAATGTTCTTTTAGATTTAGCTGCTGAATGTGTCCTTTTTGGGTCTAGGTAGGGAATACTCTGCAGCGTTAGCTGGATGCTATTTGCATTGGTGATTCCAAGGCACAGTGTCATGCAGCATATTGCAAAGTTTTAGCTTTGATAGATGTAAGTGATACGGCCAGACAGAGGAAAAGCATCCAGCTTTGAACTTCCATCTAGCCCTTGTTTTCTGCACTATTTCTGTGGCAAACCAAGAGAAGTTTGGCATTGAAGGCCAATGGAGTCCTTTGCAACAGTCTGTTGCATGAAGAGGGACACATTCCTTCCTACCAGTGCTGTGAAACTGGATTTTTTAAATGAAACTCCTTTTATATCCATCCATCCATCCATCCATCCATCTATCTATCTATCCATCCATCTGTATTAAATTTAAAAAGGTCTTGAAAAAGCTTTCATAGGTAGGGGGGAAAAAGCCAGCAGCTAGCTGTCAGCTTAGTGACCTGTCTGCTGCCTAATAATGTAATTCCTTTCTCTTGCTCTTTGGAGCATATTTGATATTTTCTTCATGTTTTCAGTCCACCTGGTGCTTGTACAAGCATTGAGAATGAAACCTCAGTAGGCAGTACATGTGGAAGGGAACTTCTGTGGTGGACTTCTGGGACTGTACTTTCAGCTCCTCTCTGAACTCTGCATCCTTGCTGCTGTTTAATTGAGCCTGAACTGCAGCAGGTATTTTCACTATGTCAGATGTGGGTTGGTTTGGTTTTGAGGTTTTGTTTTGTTTGTTTGTTTTGTGTTGGTGGTTTTTTTTTCCTCTCCCTTTGTTCTGTTGGGTTTTTTTTTTTTAATCCTAAAAGTACTTCTGGCCTGTCCAGTGGGTTGTCTTTCCATTTTGAAACTGATTTGAGAAAATGTTCTTGTCCTTTCTAGAAACTGGTGAGTTTCTAATTGTCTCTAAGTCCATTAGCTTTATGACCATTCTGCAGTTATCTCCAATTATGAATATTTTTAACAATGCCCCTACAAAGCCTTAGGCTCCCAAGCTAAGATCTTAAAACCAGGAGAATTTCCCAGCAGAGAACTTGAATCTGAACAGCATTCCAAATGCTTGTCAGCAATAGCTGATTTTTGTGAATGTGTTTAGCCTCTGATGGAAAGAGAATTGTAAAGTTTGGTTCTCTGACTGTTTTTATTGTATAGGGCAAAATGGCAGAAGGGAAGATGTATAAGTTATGTTCATTCTAATCAATTACCATCAAAATCAAACAGTTTATTATGTCCCTGCTGTACAGTACAGCTATTGTGTGCTAGCATGCTCTGCACTTCAGATGCCATTACAGAACAGGAAAGTTCCTGATTATTCCAGAATAATGGTGATTGGACTAAAGGGTAAAAGGTTAATATTTGATAGCATGAGGTCTGGCTGATTGCCTAAACAAAGCTCTAATGCAGAACTGATCTGATGGATGAGGCTTTGAGCAACCTGGTTTAGTGGAGGGTGTCCCTGCCCATGTTGCTCTGGACCCATGTTAGCACTGGTAGGAGTAGTGTGGTTTGATGGCAAGCCCCATGTGCACCAGCTGTTTGTGGTGTCCCAGTCATGGGAATGGGGTGGCCCTGGCTGTAAACCATTGCATCGAGTTAGAGGAGTGCAGGGCTGCAGTGTCTCAGTGATGTTTTGCCTGCATCCAGCCTCAGGAAGCTCTGCATTAGGTAGGGGTGTGTGAAGAGTCTGAGCATTTGGAACCGGTGTCCAGCCATCGGCAGAGCATCTAAGCTGGAGGCTTGGCTTTCAGAGCTAAAGCCGGAGCCTGTGTTACTGCCGAAGCTCCATGCTTTGTGTGCATGTCCAGAGCTGACAGCCTCAGAACAGGATTAGCAAAATCTGTCATGCAGTGCAAATCCTGGGGATGGGAGATTAGGGTCCTGCACCACCGCAGCCTTGGGCAGAGCCAGAATGTGCCTTCTCTGCCTGCTTGGCGCTCGCAGCCTGGCACCCCAGAGCAATGCCTGTGTCTGTGCTCAGAGCGAAACCAAGCTCTGGTGTATTGGCATCCCAGGGTGTTCTGCCCACAATGCCCTGCACTACCTCAGTGGGCCTGTGGAGAGCAAATGAAGGGACAGTTCCCTGCTCTTTGTTGCAGGAGTTTATTTTATATGTGCTGCTGAACAAAATCTGCAGTTTTAAGATCCAGTCAAGATGAAAATAGCATTTTGGGGAGCCTGTGG
Organism: Picus viridis; assembly: GCA_033816785.1. Taxonomy (NCBI): domain Eukaryota; kingdom Metazoa; phylum Chordata; class Aves; order Piciformes; family Picidae; genus Picus; species Picus viridis. The sequence continues at coordinate 10,959,200 of CM066594.1, forward strand.
TGCTGGCTTCTGTTAGGGCAGCAACAGCCTGGTGCTGGCATTTGTAATGGGTTAATAATTTGTATGCATTACAGCAAAGGCAGGTTTGGAGAGGAGCTTCCAGGAAGGGTCCTGCTTGCAAGCAGGTTTGATAAGGTCCTTGAAGAGTCAGCTCTAAAACAGCTGTAGCTCAGAAATAGCTATGTTCTTGCTGATTATGTCTAATAGTATTTATTATATATATTATTCCATGAATTTACAGGAACTAGAAGGAAATTCTATTCCTATTATTTCTTTGTTCCTTTGGCTTTTGGCATTTAGCTGGACTTCATTGTATGTAGTACACGTTACCTAATGGTTGTATTTGCTTCTAACATGACTGTCTTCTAATGTTTGAATTGACATGTTTTTAAGTTATTGCTCTTCTAATAGAATGACTTTGTTATCAGCATTCTTTAAGTGCCTATAAAATGATTCTAAGTTCACTATTTGCAAATAACATAGATGCTAATATTGTTGTGGCCTTCAACAGTGTTTGGTTTCTTAGTAGGCAGGAAATGTGCACTGCTGCTTCCAGAGCACCTTTCTGACAGCTCAGCTTTGAACTTTCCTTGGTACTTCTATCCATGGTGCTTGTTAGCTAGACCAAGTGTCTTACATAGGTCAAGAAGTTAGTCTTGACTAACAGTTGAAATGAACAAACAAGCAAAAGACAATTTAAATAACAAATCAATGAAGGTTTATCAGTAAGTGGCAGAACAGGCTCATGCTAACCTTTCTCAAGGCTTGCTGCCTATTCCTTTGCCTGTGACAGCACAGAAATGTAGCACAAATGGAGGTCATTGCTGTTTTATTTTAGACATCAGCCTGGTGGCTGACACACTCTTCTCGTTCAATGGGTTTTGTTTATCCAGTTGAGTAGCTTTTTATTTATAGCCCAGCCTTTCAAAACTGACACAGACATGAAAATGTTGATGTTTCTATATAGTTTAAAAGTTCTAATGTGGAGCTTAAGCTCAAACAGTCGAGTCTCTGCTCCAGATTTCGTCATGCTGTGCAGAAGTCCCTCTCTGACCCTCCTGCTCATATGGCAGTTTGGTAGCTGAGCAACTTCTGTGTACTGTCTGTGAATGCAGAGGTGTGTGCAAACCTCACTCATGTTGCAGGCGTTTATAGGTTGTGTCTGGACAGGTACTGCATGCAAACATATTTTTAATATGAATTTCCCACTGTTTTGGCTTTTACTATCATTGATGTTTTGGGCATGTTCTGGTTCCAGCTTAGACGCAAGTTTTTCCCTGTAAATCATACACCATAATAAACACCCAGTTCATTTACCATGCAGGGAAAGAAGGGAAGAAAAACATGTTTTGATTTATTTTTACACAGTGCCAATACCATGACTGTGCCATTTTAGGCTATTACCTGCAAAGTCACTCTGCAGGCTGTGCTGTTCCAAGCTGCGTTTAGTCCAGAGTGAATTGGGAGGCCTTGGCATCATGCCTAGTTTACACTAAGCCTGCCAGCAGATGAAGTTAATCAAGAATTGTTGGTCCAAGGTGAATTCTTGATCTTTCTGTGATAGACAGTCCTAGATTTTGAGCTTATCTGTTCAACTTCAGGATTAGGTTGTGTCTTTTTCAAAAGCATGTTTTCCTTGAAGATGCTCCTAAAGCATCCAGCTGAGCCTGTCTGCTCCTGTATTCCCAGCTGAGTTTTTGGGTGCAATCACAAGCTAAAATGCCAAATACTGGCATCATTTAGAAAATGTCGTCCATTTGCTGTGCTGAAGCTGTTCTGCGTGAGGGAGCACGAGCCTGAGACTCTTCAGTGGGAGAGTGGGCGTTGCAAAGAGTCAGTCAAGGACTTGGGGTGTCCTAGCTTGCAATTTTCATTTCTTACTGGGATCACCCAACCCCCCTGCCTCCTTGCCCAAGATCTTAGCTGGTTATGAAAATACAGCATTAGAAAGCTGTGGAATGTTCTTCTGGGACATTGAGGCTCTAGAGGGTCAGCAGGGCCTGCCTCTTGGCTGAGAGGGAGGTTTGCTGTCTGGCAGAGATGCTCTTTTCCCTTGCCTCTACCTTGGTTCATTTTGTTCCCCATAGGTAAATGGCTGGAGTAGATGTTTGCTTTGTCCTGATTTCCATTCTTTTCCATCTCTGATATTGTATATATCCAAATAACTAGGTATTTTGACATCTGAAATGGTACATTGAGGGCTAAGTTCTGTCAGTGCTATTTGCTTGTAAAATGCAGTATCTTTCTATTGAGATTCAGGACTTGGCTTGAAATTAGACTTGCAGTTTGCCTTCCTTCTTATGAGACTGCTGTTTTCACTGGATATTTTGAAATCTCAAATAACTGTATGCTTCCACAAGGGAAAATAAATTACAGAGCTGGGTAATAGCCCTTGCTCAGTAAAAGACAAGAGAACTTGCAAGTTAGGCAGTGGCATCAATCTGAATGCTCACATGCTTTGAATTGAAGATGTTGTTTAAGTGTTTCCTTAAGTTTGGCCCTTGATGTGAAAACATTTGCTTATAATTTCAGTGAATTGGCATTTTCTGTTTTAATAGGCCTTTAAATGATTTGTTGGCAACATGAAAGGGAGTGAATTTCAAAGATGCATGCACTTTGAGTCGACACATGTGGACAACTGCATTTAAAATGCCTGCTTCAGCATTCAGTAGGGATGGAGGATCCATTAGGCTGGACACAATCACAGGAGGTCAAATGCTGTGCAAAGATCATAGAATCGATAAGGTTGGAAAAGACCTCAGAGATCATCAAGTCCACGATGTGCAGTGAAATTCCTAAAACTGCAGGAGGGTGTCTGCCAGAGTTCTGAAAGCCATCCAGCACTCCTTGTGTTTGCATAAGAAACCAACAGAGCTCAGTGGGGAAAATGTTTCTTAGGAGTTAGAAGCTTTAGAGATTTGGGTTCCAGTTGAAAACAAAACCAGCTCTTTTGATGCTTTCCTAAAAGATGAGCAGATTCATAGATTGCATCTTGTTGGAAGGGACCCTCAAAGGTCATCTTGTCCAACCCAGCTGCAATGTTGTGTTACCTGAGAAGTCCTGGAGGTTCAGAGGTTCTCCTTGATGGTTTGCTGTAGAGCAGGAGGCTGTGTGAATAATGGCAGGCAAATTTTGGAGACATCTTTTCTTTGCCAGCCTTTGAAGCATAGTGGGAGCACATTCTGTTGACGGAGTGAATTAGCCTGTGTGCTGCAGACTGCTGGTCTAAAGCATCCGTATAAGCCCCAGAAATCCTTTGGAGAATTAAGAAAAAAAAAAAAAAAAAAAGACAAATTGGTTCTTTTCTCTGTCTCCTTGTTGTCTTGATTTTGCCATAAGCCTCAACAACGCCATGGCAAAGACTGGATGTCTGCCCAAAGGACCTCTGAAGCGTGTATTTTGCCGAGGGTCGGAGCTCTGGCTCAGAGGCTGGGCAGCAGGACAGAAAGAGTAGGTGGTGTCTCTGCAAAAGCAAGTGCCAGGTAGTGTGACCGATAGCCAGAGGCAAAGGCTTTCCTTACAGGTTTAATTAAAGTCTCAAGGAATAGGCATTGCCTGAACATTTTAATGCTCAGTAGGAACTTTGAGTCAGAGCCAGAGGATAATAAGAATTAAACCATGTTTTAACCATGTATGTTACAAGGATTTATGTTCTTTGCTGGAGCCGAATAATGCCTGACTGTAGTGCTGGAACTGGGGTTATATGTGACCTTTATGAAACATTGTCATCTTTTCAAGCATTTGTTACTAAGTGGGGAAAAAAAAAATAATCAAAGTATTTTTTTCCAGCTATCCCACTTTCTTAGTGTTTGCAAGTTTAAAATTGGTTTTGGAACATAGCCTGGAAAGAACAATTACACTGGCATCAATATTTTTAGGGAAATTTGCACAGCTTGTTTCTACGCAGGTACAGAAAGACATAAAGGTAGTAGATGTAGAAGGATAGCTTTGAAACACTTTTCTGTGCCAAAATTTCATTTAAGGGTGAGATATCACCTCAGGGACTGAAGAAAATGTGACAACTCTTGAGCCCTCTAGAGTCTTGCTGGATGGAGTTTGAGCTCCATCTCAATGCCCAGAGATGTCATAGGTGCAATTCTCTGCTTCCCAAAGGGGACTTCCAAATCTTGATGCCAGCATTTAAATCTGAGTTTGGTTTCTTCTGGTGCTAACATGATGTCTTGAGCACTTTGCCTGTGGAAGAGAGGCTTATGATTTGAGCAGCTCATCAGGCCCTCCAGTAACCTGTGTTCCTTGCTCTGCCAAAAAAGATAGCTGTGGAGCAGCTGCAGTGAAGACTCTGTACCCAGCCTCAGCTAAACAATTTGCTGTGTGCTGGTTCTCTGTTTATGATGCAGTTTTAAAGGCCCTTTTAAGTGAAATTGGATACACTACAAAGTGTTGGTTTCATGTGTTTTATTTGCAGTTTAATCAGTGTGATCCAGCTGCCAGTGCAGGGGAAACTGGAGCTCGATTTTTAATTATCCCTGCTTTGCCTGAGTTAGGAATTCCCAGTGGTGCTGTCTGAGAGAAGATGCCAAAAACCGCATTGTTCTTTAATTAGCTGTTGTAATTGTTTCAGTCTAATCTCCATGATTAGCAGCAGCATTAAATACAGCAGTAAGAATAGGCCTGCCCTCTTTGTGCTGCCCTAGTAAACACAGTATTCTTTCTTCTGGTAAGGGACATAATATAAAATCAATTAGAAGCCAGCTAGTGTTGATTGGTAAATGATAAAGGGCAGCTACCATGAAGTGCAGACTGCTTGGTAAAGTTGGCTTATAACCATAGTTCTGGCATGACTTCAGTGCCCAGTTTTGGGGGAAAACACCAGAATAACCACCTTTGCTGCAGAGAAGCCTTTGGGGATCTTACAGAGACTCCATCCCACAGGAAACCCTAATGCAAACTCCAACATGGTCCTTGCTGTCGCTAAGGTTAGTGCGGGCCAGTTTTTAGGAGAGGACCATTCTTACCACCATGCAAGGCAGGTGCATTGTCAGGGAGGAACAAGTGCAGAATATTCCCCAAAGAGGTGAATTTTCATTGTAGGTTTATCTGAATTTTATTCTGAGGCTCAAAGATGCTCTGCAGTGGTTCATTTGTGGTAGGGAATTCTGCTTTGCAAAGAACATTTCTGCACAAGCACATGTTGGATGTATTTCGTGATACCTAGATTAGATTAGTAGATTTAGCTCGGTGGAAAACTACTTCATGAGATAGAAGTACAAGTCCCATGCCTGCATTGATGGTGTTGAGGTACTGCTAAGATACCAATTGTTATCTTTAAGTCTCTAAATACCTTTGTAAATTTGGCTTTAAGTATTGCTAATTGTGGGAAAATTAGGAATAACACCTGTGGAAAAGGCAGAGTTAAGGTAGATCATGCAGTTTCAAGTGTGTGTGTGTGGAGAAATGTAATTGCTGTAGCAATAGCTGTAGTCACAGGCTGTGGAAATGGGAATATTTTGGCTGATGCCATGATTTTGTCAAGTAATTGATACAACTTCTTATGTCTTTTGATGACATTTGTCAGCTGCTATGCTCAGGTGTCACCAGCAGAACTGGCAGCATACATTCAGGTTTTGTATGTCAGAGTGTAGGTGTGGCACAGACCTGGGAAATGCTTCAGCTGGGCATACACCCAAAAAAGCCCAGGGGCCTGAAGAGTTCATTCTTGCTTAAGCCATATGAAATATGGTGATGTTACCTTCCTTAGGAGGCCAGCAGGCAGGTGTGTTGCTGGCAGGAGGAGCCTGTGCTCATGTGGGGGGTGAGGGGGACCGAGGGAGGCAAATGCTGCCAGACATCCCTTCTGACAGTAAGTGCTCTCTGGTGTCTGACTCCTGAGAGGCACCTTGGAAACGCCTTGGAGGGGTGCAATGTACTGCCTGTGGATTATTAATATGTGTATATGAAGTTAATTCATTGTAATCTCTCTCAGGCTCACCACCAGGATTGCTTTGTTTGGTGGAAAATCGCTTGCTGTGTCACTACACTTGCATAATCCTGTCTTGTGGCCATTACTGAAGAAAATGTGTTTCTGAACATGGTTTTAACTGACTCAGCACCGTGCAAGCACTGATTGCCTAAGTGCTGCAGAGGTCCTCTTACTACTATTAGGAGCGAACAATTTGATCTTGGGCTGAGGTAGGGGAGATACCATCCTTGCAGCACCTCTAGTGGCTGTGGCAGGTGCAGGAAGAAATTTTCCTTGCCTGATCTTGCAGATAGAAACAAGTGAGATACAGTAATTGGCTTCCTAAACGTTTTGCAACTGTTATTTTTAAGATCTTCGGTTAGCAACCAAGAACATGGAACTTTCTATTCTTTGCTCCTCCAGTTGTGGCACAATTATGCCACTGATGTGCTCGTTATAACTCATCTCCAGTAATCCTTAGGGACTCCAGAGAGCTCCTTCCTCTACACTATGAAGTTCAGGCTGTACTGAGTACATCATCCAGCAGAATTTCTCTTTAGAGATAAAACTGCATTGGAATTAGAGTGCATTTATTTTGAGTTTCACACATGCACATCTTGCAATGGGACTTTGTGTGGAGCTGGTTAAAAAGATAATCCTCTTTTCTGTTCAAACAGGCATCACTTTACTTGTTCAGTTGTGGGCTGCCATGAGCTGAGGGTGTGGAAGAGATGATTTCATCCGCTCGGGAGCCAGGTCCGTTCCCAGCCAGGGCTCACCCCACCCCTTCCAGTACAGAGAGCTCCTGCAGTTCTAAAATGCACAAGAGTCTTCCCAAACAAATATGATCTGGCCTCAATTGGTAGGAATGTCTGTGGGGCTCTTGCTGGCAAAGTGCTCCAGACTGAGGAAAGCCACTGCCTTTGAGAGCAAGCACCTGATCCAAAGTGACCGAGGTCCCTAAGGCTCCCAGGTAGTGCCATTGCCACCTGAAGTGGTGTGAGAGCCTGTCAGGCCACTCAGCAGGCCCAGGGAGATCTTGACTTCTTTCTGTCACCATCACTGCCTATAAAACAACTGAATGAAATAAGTGGAAATCAATTGACTCCATCCGAGCATGTTCTGGTTTAAACTCAGTTCTTTGCTGAGCAGCAGAGCTGCTCTGATTTACCAGCTGAAGATCTGTCCCAACAGGGGAGGCTTTGGTGGTGGGTTTTTTCCTGTTCTGTTTTGGTTTTTCCTCTCTATTCATTGTTTGTTTGTTTGTTTTAAACATAACTGCTGGGCGTTGGGTGAATTTGTGAACTGCTGCAGGAGCAATCAAGAGATGTCAAAGGCTTCTACAGGAAGCAACAAACAAGCTCTTTTAGAGAATTACATTGGGAATTATCCTGAAAGGGTTCATGGTGAGATTGTTTCCCTGCAGTTACAGGGAACAGTAACAAACCTGATGATTCTGAGAACCGTGCTGCCTCCTCGGAGCTGCCCTGGTGTTGTGGATTTGCTCCTCTCTCAATTGCCATCTGTGAGGAGGAGCTGGGCACGCAGCTGAGCCAGGCAGCAAAGCTGCGCTCTGCCCGCAGCCGCAGTTGGGCTCTGCCCTCCACAAGCCACGGCTGGGCACTGAAAGCACCTCTGTGCTCCTGCACAGGCCCTTTTTGTCTACAGACCAAACCCGAGGCATCCAGGGCTTACTCAGGGACCGCTTTGCAGGGCTACGTGGGGAGGATATTGCTGGCAGCAGGCGGGTCCTGCCGTGGGGCTGCAGCTGCAGACAGGGCACTCTTTGAGCAGCTCCGTGACAGTCACGTTGTTCTTTCAGAGAAAACCCAGCACTCTGAACAGAATCCCTAAGGTAGATCTGTGGGGGGAAAAAAAATGCCTTTTCTGTGTTCAAAAATAAAATAAAACTAACAGTGAACATCAGTTTTTAGTTGAATGGAAAAGTATGTTTTACCAAAGGAACCCTTCTTTGGTCCCTGGTTTGCCACTAGTACTGAGAGATGCTTCTTTTCACTCTGAAAGCATTTGCATTGATCTGCTCTGTGTTTGTACTTCAGCCACTTAATGGCATACTAGATCTTGAAATCATAAAATCCCCCTTGCCCTCCTGCCTCCTTTGCTGTCACATCACAGTGGTTTCGGTTTTGTCTTCATCTTGGGTGACAAAAAGTTTCAGGTCTATTTCAGCTCAATACAAAGAGTGTTTTGAAACAGATGAGAAGGAAGGGGTGAGGTGGAATTGGCAGACTAGTGAACTGGAGGGTGCAGCAGTGAGTTCATATTTTATAGCCTGCTTGGCCTCAGTGTGAAAGTTAAGGTCTTTAACTAGGGGTATAAACCTGTCATTACTCAGTGTATTATCCTTTGGGTGTATCACTTCATAGTGTCTTTTCTTGCCTTCAAGTGAGGGTGAAAGGCAAGTACAGAAAATTCCAGATCTTTATGGGGAAGTGATTTTTATTTTCCTGGTCATCTCTGTTTTGCATATAGCAAGGCTGGAAGACTTCTTTTTTTAATTGCAGTTTTCTTGATGTCTTCCTCCTAATCATAGTGGGGCTTTAATAAAACAGTCAATCTATTTCTCTGGAGGTGCTGGTGGATAAGAAGCTCAACATGAGCCACCAGTGTGCACTTGCAGCCCTGAAAGCCAATCACATCCTGGGCTGCATCAAGAGAAGCATAGCCAGCAGGTCAAGGGAGATGATTCTCCCCCCTACTCCACTCTGGTGAGACCACACTTGGAGAACTGCATCCAGTTCTGGAGCCCCTATTACAGGAAGGATCTGGAGAGTTGGGGCTGTTCAGGCTGGAGATGACAAGGCTCTGAGGAGACCTAATTGTGGCCTTCCAGTATCTGAAGGGGGACTACAAGAAAGCTGGGGAGGGACTTTTGAGGGTGTCAGGGAGTGATAGGACTGGGGGGAATGGAACAAAACTAGAAATGGGTAGATTCAGATTGGATGTTAGGGAGAAGCTCTTCCCCATGAGGGTGGTGAGACCCTCAAAGAGGTTGCCCAGGGAGGTGGTGGAAGCCTCATCTCTGGAGATTTTTAAGGCCAGACTGGATGGGGTTCTGAGCAACCTGCTGTAGTGTGAGGTGTCCCTGCCCATGGCTGGGGGTTGGAACTGGCTGATCCTTGAGGTCCCTTCCAACCCTAACAACTCTATGACTCTATTTATCTTTTTGTTTGGAAAAGCTGTTAAAACAGAAATCAGGGAAGACTTTAAGTCTTTATAGCTTGTGTATAACCTATAGATTTGCTCAGGAGTAGGAACATGGGCAGGGCCCATGGAATTGTATGCCACTGAACTGTGGGATCATGTCCAGCTCCTGGTCTTCTCCTGGCACCACAGAAAGAGCTGGCTTTTGTTGACTATTGCTCTGCAGAAGCTGTTAGCAGTAGCATATGAGGGTAATTTTCATCAGTCAACAGTGCTAAGCAGAAGAAATAGCACATGAGCAATACTTTCTCCTCCAGGTTTTCCCACATCCCTCCTACTGAAGGGATAATTTGTAGTGCTGTGATACACTGGTCTCCTCCCCAGTTTTGCAGGTAAAATTCATAGCTTTGACTATCATCCTTTGTGTGAGAAAATAAGGCAGGGATTGGTTAGGAAGTATATATATCACAGACTAAATGTTTAAAACGTCAGTATTCATTGGGACCTGCTCGGGTCCCTGGTTTGACATGCAAATTGCTTGAGCTAATGACTGGCTGTGAAGGAAATAGCAGGTGAGGATGGTGATGGGCAGCGGTTGCCAGGTTTAGCTCAGATATGCAGAGAGCAGGCAGGCTGTGCCAGCAGCAGGCCTGCCTTCCTGCAGTAACATGTGTGTTATGTGATGTCTGTAGACACCCCCTGGATTGCTGCTAAGCCCCACAATGAGTGCTCCTGTCACATCTGTTGTCTCCACAACTTTTCTGACAGTTGCAGCTTTTTGCTCTCCAGCACTCTTCAGGGCCAGCAACGTTGGCACCTGGATAATTAAACAGTCTCCAGTACAGTGTGACACTTATAATTTCTAAAGTTGCCTCAGAATCATCTGAAATTGTCTCCTTGAGGCCCTGCTGTGCAGAAAAAGGTGGTCTCTGTTTCCCTTTTCTGTTGTGTTTCTACCTTCTGCCATTTCTTGATGTGCATATGTGGTTTACCATTTCTTCCCATCACACTGCGCAGCAGCATGGACTACAAGAACTCAGTACTGGCTGTGAGCTACTGAAAAGCTGCTTGATTCTGATTTGTGTCTCATTGAGTAGCCAGTGTGGTTCACTTGACAAGTCATTGCTTGCTGAACAGTGGGGAAGGCAGGGTCTGCTAGCTTCTGCTCAGGAGTTGCTAAATTAATGGTGTCATCTGAGTGCAGCAGTTGTAGCTCTTATTATAGCAATGCACATTTGCTTTACTGGTGGCTAAAATCAGCTGTGGACCATATGGGGAGCTTCTAAGCTCTTTTGGATTTGCTAAAGTATTGCTTAATGATCATGTACTCAAATGTCTGGCATCACAGTGTCTATTATTTGACCTATAAAATCAGTGAAACACAAACTGTTGGCTGCCAGAACTTGGCCAGAAACAGTTCATAACTTATTTAAATGTAATGCTGGTGCTCATTCTCATTTCTCTTTTTATATGGCTGTGAGCCCTCCCTTATGTAAAATGAAGTAGGAGCCCAAATGGGAATGTTGATTAGAGGAGTCCTGTTTTGATATTTACACAGGAGATCTTCATTGGGAAGTCTTTGCCCAGAGCTTTTCCAAACCAGTTCAGGAAGATTTTTAATTCCTTGATTTTTTGGGGGGAGGGGGTAGAGGGGATGGAAATTGTTTCTTGCTTGTGCTGATATTGAAGTGTCCAATATTTCAGTGGTGATGTGTGTTGTGGAGTGTCTAGGATGAAAGATGCTGTGTCAGCATTAGACAGTGAATTTTAGTGAAAGCTGGCCACAGACTGCAGCAAGAACTCAGAGATAAATCATCCTTGTTTTCTCCCTTTGGATTTGCTGAATCTGCAAACTGAATTCACTGCCTCCTGCTTTGCTTTAGACGAGCTGTAGTTTTCTGTGAAAAATGCCTTCTAGTTTTCTTAACAGGTCTGAACGTCTCTCTCACCTGTCTGCTGTCACTGATTTTTCAGTTCTCACAATCAGTAGGTCACTTTATGAGTGTTCTACTTACATAGTGCGGTGCTACCATTTCCATATGTGGCAGGCCTCGTTCTGGATTGACTTGTGTCTGTGTCCAGCTCAGTTTGCTGCTGCCTGAAGGAGATGCCTTCTGGCTGGATGTGAGCCGCTGGAAAACCAGTGAGAACTGGTAGCCTCTCAGCGCTGCTGCCAGTCTGTGCAGGCTGCACAGAGCTGGTCCTGTAACCTACTCGCATCTGGCTCTGATGCATTAGTTTTCTTTGCTGTTTTATGCATGCACCAGTGTTAGTGGGACAAGTGTCAGCTGCATGATAAATGCAGCTATCCTCAGTTCAGAATTTAAAAAGCGACACCAAAAAGCCCCAGGCTCCCTTGGGCTTCCTCAGCAGCCAGAAGTCACCAGGATGAGGCAACTGTGCCGATTCCTCTCTTGGTCCCTAACCTTGTCTGGATAAGCAGCAGGGATTGCCGCTCTGTGCCTTAGCACCTCACCATTCACTGGGGTGTGAAAAGCTTCCAATCACCAACCTTGTAATTCTTAGACATTGTGTTCAAATACTAGGAAAGTGCCACATCAGCAGCTTTATCTATTGCCATTGTAAAACAGAGAATAATCTTTTCTGCATTTTAACTGCTCGCTTGAATATCCAGCTTCCTTTAGCAGGATCAGCAAAGAGGATGCCTGTCAGAAAAGGCTTTCTTCTTTCATCCCTTTGCTCATTTTGTTGTAAACTGGATTCTTCATAAGAAAGGTTGCAAATGTCTGAAGTTGCAGTGAAGACAAACAGGCTTTTATTAAGCTTTGTTTGAAAAGCTGTTTAATACACAAGTCTGTTGATATCTGGGGGGAATCAGGCACTGTGTGATCTGTACATTTACTGTAAGATGTAAATACATAAGAAGTAAGCATCACGATGGCATCTGCTGGTTTGACTTTGGTTTTCAGCATATGTAGTGCATTTTGGTTTCACAGCTTTATAAATATTTCCATTTTGTGTGCATCTTCATAAGGACAGTAATGGTACTTGAAAAGTAGGTGGAAGAACTCCAGTGTCAGTAGGAGCCTGTTTGGAGAGATTGGGAATTCGTGGGAGGCTGGGGCTGGGCTCTCGGAGATGACAAATTAAAGGCAGGCAGAAATTTGTGAAAACACTATGTGCTCTTCTGTGGCCAGTCTCCTGGCTGAAGGACATTGCCAGCAGGAGAGGCAGAGGCTTGCAGGGAGTCAAAAATTTGATGGAAATGTCTGGGAAAGGAACAAGGAATCCATTTTTATTTGTTTTCTGTGATAACATAAAGCTGGTTTTAAAGGGACAGCAAGCTTTTGGATTGAAGTAGCTTTATCCTGACTTTGAATTGCTTAGTTAACTCTTCAGTTTACACACATGAAAATATTTATGTTAAGTAATATATGCAGCCTGCATGCATTTTTGAATGTCTCTTTCTTGTCTTTCCAAGACACCATCATGTATGTAGGAGGGAGCTTGATTAATACAGCGTGTATGAAGATCTACATAAACACAGTGATGGTGTTACTGTGCGAGGAACGTGACCTCAAAGCATTTTCCTTGTAGTAGGGAAAAATCTTTTTCTGTGAACACTGCAAACTGCCTCATCCTTCTGCTGTGGGGGTAAGAAATGGCTGCTGGATGTGGCAGATCCTTTGTTGCTGTGGTTAGCTGACTTTGCGGTGCTGCAAAGTACAAAACCTGCTGATTACTTCAGGACACTGTTGGCCTTTCTGGTGGCTTCTACTTGATTTAGCCCCTGCTGCCTTCATACCGGTGTCATGGCCACAATGGCTGTGATATCAGTTAAATCTGGTTTTGTGTCCTGCAGACCCTCACAGCCTGCTCCAGCCCTTTGACAACCATGGAAATATAACACAGTCCTGAGGAGCTGACTGATAGAAATGTCAAATCCATGTTTTCATTTATACACAAATCATTTGCAGTTTGGCCATAAGCCTGTACTCTGAACTACTGGACTCACTGTGAAAAATGTTATTTTATCTAGAACTTTAGAAGGCATAGTGGGAGAAGCAGCAAGCGAAGTGCTGATGCCATTTTGGTTTTGCATCTCCCTGGGAAAGAAGAGGGAAGATTTTGACCTCAGGTTATTAGGGGAAAACCTTGAAGTTTTATTTGATGCCTTTCATTGCTGACAAAGAATTGACAAATACTGGTGGCTTTTTGGATCCCAGTGTGCCTCTGGATGGATTTATTCAGCCAGTCTTGCGGGGCAGGGTTCTTATGTCATGATGAGCTCCTGAACCATGCAGAGGCCTTCATGTTGTTGTGTGTCTGCTGGTCTGGCAGTGCAAGGGGCAGGCTTGTGTAGGTGGATACAGTGTAAGGATGGATGGGATGGGGCATTAGTGCAGTTTTTCTTCGGTGTTCTGGTGCTCACCTGAAGCTGTGTTACGTCTTTAGGGCTGCAAAGTTTTTTTGAGACTTCCTTTGCTTTCACCAGTAAGCCAGCAGGTGAAGGAGCCTGACTCATCTTGACAGCAGAATCCAGCTGCTGTCCTAACTGGGAGTGGAACTTCACCCATAGTTATTTCTGTGTTCCATTATCTACTTAGAAAAGAATCTTTAGTTCCTTGTCTGACAGGTCTGCAGATCTGTAAAGATTGGAACCTGAGTAAGCAGCAATCAAGACAAAAGGTGAACTATTGGAACAGCAAAGCAGAAGCCAAGAGATGGAACAAGATTAAAAGACAAACACAAAGGGCATTGTGTCAGTTCTAGATGGCAGCTGACAGGAAGGATGCCCAACAGGAAGGTTCAAGATGGGATCAGAAATATAGTCTGCAGGAGACTGAGGGCTGTACTGATAAGTGTTAAATAGACTTAATCCAGAATTCATTTCTTTAAACTGACCGTGCTTTCTAGGGAATCATTTCAGTATTCATGGAACGCCTCATTGTTTCTAGTGTGCCTGCTCTGGTGAGTGTACCGAACCTTTGGCACATACACAGTTACACATTCTGTGTTTTGGAAAGCTGTTTGCTTTAGTGTTTCCTTCCTTCTTGCCTGATGTTGTGAAATGCTCAGGGTCTTGGAAGTCTGGGCAGTGTTTCACTTTTCTGACTGTCTACCTTCACACCTGAATGTGCTGATGTCAGTGCACATGCATGACAGAAGTTATTACAGAAGATTCTTTTTTTTTTCTCCCTTCTAACTTCCATTTCTGAGCCATGCATTACTCTTGCTTTCATAATTTTGCCATTAGATCTGCCTGACCACTTTTGTGTTGCCTAGAACTAAAATCTTTAGCCTCTGGCAATTGCATTGATCTTCAGTCAGTTTTTCTTAAAATACCAAAGAAAATCCATCAGACACCAGAGCTTGTACCACCATCTGCATGAGAGGTAGCTTGAACAGGCTGTTGTTGGCTTACTTGGTGGCCCAAAGCTGAACTCTGGACAAAAGGACATTACACTTTGTTTTGAGAATCGTTGGGAAAGCTTAGCTCTGGAAAAGCAGTGCTCCTAAACCAAGTGTGGCATGGGATTTCTTTGTCTCTGCACAGTTGTTTCAGCCTTGTTATTTCAGCATTCTGTTGACTTCATATTCTTTGTAATGGAAAGTGACAGTTGTTTTGCATACTGGAGGATCTTGCATGATTGGTCTCAGTTCAATATCTGCAGGAGGAAATTAAGATTACACTACCCACACATAATGATGAGGTTCCTGTGGCTTTTTAATGATATTTTCCTTTAAATACAAAGACACTGTGGTGGTGAATAAGATCAGAACAGTAAGTCCTCATGGTCATGATCAGATCATATTTGTATTAATATGCAATTAAAAAATACTGGTTTGTAACAGCAATTAAAGCATTCCATGAGCAATTAAATAGTGCTTCTTAAAGACTTTTGTTGCACTTTATGAATACCAAACTGACAGTTAGGAGAACTGGTGTTAAACAATTCCCTGCAATTTTTTCATGCCAGACAGTCGCCTTACAGTGTGCACACTTGGCTCTGCTCTTGCCCTCCTTGGCCAGCTGTGTTTTCACTCCTATATGCAGTGGCTGCTCCATTTCCTTGCTCAGAATCAGTTTTTATCACACTGCATGCATGGGTTTTGTCTGGTGTTGGATATTCATTTCACCATTGCCTCCTGCACTTCCTGCCTAAATGCCTAGGAGAGCAGTGGAAATAAATCTGAGTTTCTGCTTTTGTTATGACTGCTTTGTTTCAGCTACTGCCCTGTTGCTGTGGCCTTGTTCCTCCAGTGATGTGCCCATGAGAATTTGCTGCTCCTGTGGCGGATCCCCTGTTCTTGGAAAGTGCCGAGCTTAGGTGCTTCCTTCTTCAGTGAACTGGATCCTATAAAACTTTCTTGAGATAGTAAGTGGAGAGGTAGTGAGGAGATGAATCACAGAATGGATACATCTCCTGCTGTTTTATTTGCTTCTCTGAATTCCTCCAGTTTAACCAGTCCCCACCACTTGTGCTGTTCTCCACATGGCTCGTCTGAATGTAGTGAAACTGGTGCAGAGTTTGTGGTTTTTTTGTGTAATAAAAACTGTGGTGTAATGAACAAGGGAAGAAGAAAGCTTGCTCTTTGGCAAGCTTCTCACACAGTTTCATCCTGTTTTGTTAGTAGTTTCTTGCTGAGAAGTCTGTTATTTTGGACACACTTGGAGGCAATTTCCATTTGGTAGATCTGTTTAGAATTTCAGAAATTTCTATGCCAGCCAATTCACCAAACATCTTCTAAAATACCTGGAGTTATGCTGGGGGGGGGGGGGGAAATTATCGGTTCCTTCTAGGAGATTGCATTAAAATATGGGCACTGCATAGAATAATCAGCATTGCAAGCCAGCCAGTTGCTCACTGCAGTTAAAAATGTGCTCAATTCATTTCTTTGTGTTCTGCCTGTGCATTTGTGTTGGTGATAAGGAATACCCTATCTTTAAATTGAGAAAGGAAAAAAGCTCCAGTTGCTGTTCGTAGTTTAAAAACCAGGCCGTCTCTGAAGGGACCAAGGTCTGAGTGCTACTGCTGGGTCACCAGTAGAACTGTGACTTGTCTGGGGATGGCAGACAGCTGATGCTGGATCTGCCCCTTGGGCACTATGCATGCACAGCCAGTCTTGATGCTGGCTGCCAGAGCTTTGGTGGTAGTGGAATGTAGCTCATGATCTAGATTTGCTCTAGGTTCAGTCACTGACCCACTGATAAAGACTATCATATATTTCCTGAGCAAGATCACGCTCTAGCATGCTGGATCTGCATGGGAACGATGTGGCTTGCCTGCAGCGAAAGGCTGGCTTTCTCCTTTCTATTGATTTCCAAATGGGGACTACCAGATCTTCACCTTGATCTCTAAAACGATCTCTGAAGTAGCACAACTTACACATGGGAACAGTCTGCTTGAGTGTAGAGAGCAGAGGAATTTCTATTGATAGCTGTTGGGTAACATTGTAATTGTCACTCTCTATTTCACGGACAGTTGATGTCAGATAAGATAAGCAGGGGGTTTTCAACGGCTGCTCCTCTTTTGCTGCAACGTTCTGTGTCAACAGGAACCTTTGGCTAACTAGCACAAATAAGGAAGTAATAAAGAATTGAAGTGACTATACTTATTTTAATCACTGCTCTGAAATTATCAGAAACCATTTGTTTACTGGAAGCAGCCCAGCTCATGTGCTGGGTCAGAGAGTTAAGGATGATAATAATCTTCTTGTCTAACAGATTCCTTTGTCTGCTCTATCTGAATTTCCTTGAGCAACTCCAGGAGCCAATAACGGTCCCCAAACATTTGAACAGTCATTCAAAGACTTTACTTTCACGAACTGAGAATCTGGGCCACGTGCAGAGCCCATTATTGCCTGTTCTTGCTAAATGCTTTTGCTGTTATGCAGAACAACCTGTGAATTAAACTAAGTAAAGACGACAGCTCCTTGTCGGCTTTCGCCGCACGCAGGATGCCTCCGTTCCCATCAGGATTTGCAGCGGGCTTCTGCTTGTATCAGATTACTTCAGATCTGCTCAGCTAACATAATTTGATGCTAATAAAGAATAATAAAGGGCAACAATTTCAGATATGCTGACAATAATCAGTGGTCCTGCCTTTATAAGTGACAGGAGCCTAGAGCTTGTTTTCCTAGAGGAGCCTCCTGTATCACAAGTACTGATCTCTGGTCCCACCACGCTCTGCATTGCAATGTGCTACCTGCTGGGAAAGCTCATCTCCGGCTATTTGTTTCTTTCATGGCAGAGGTTTTTTTTTCTCCTTCCTGTTTGCTGTTCATCTCATTGCTGGGCTGCATTGCTATTCCAGCCAGCTCAGTCTCAAGTAAACATTTCTGTGCCATCCTTCTTGTGCAGCCGGCTTGCCCAGCATGGGGGCAGTTGGGAGGGAAGTGGGGGAGCTGGTAAACCCCTGTGTTTCCATATATTTCTCATGCTTGTTCTCCTTAAATTGCCCAGCGTTCAAAAGGGGAATTATGTGCAACCTGTCACCAGGAGGGGCTTTTCCTGGAAAGCCTTGAGGTGTCTGTGGATTTTACAGGCTGTTTCCACATGAAGAGATTGTGGAAGACTGCAGAGGGGGCTTGGCCCCTGCTCTGCACACCAGATAAAAGCAGAAGGGAAGCTGTGATTGAATTTCCCATTGGCCCCCTGAGAGAAAGCACTGCCAGATGTGTGGAGTCACTAACAGCTTCTGACTATAAATGGAGTACTGGCTGCAAGGTGTCCTTGTCTTTTACCATATCTCAGTGCTTGCTGGGACCTGCTGAGTGCTGTGAAATGAAGAAAATAATCCAGATGACCAAAGAACTACTGGTCAGACAGCAAAGATAGTAAGTTCATCCTGCAAGTTCTGCTACCCATTGAATTGCAGTTAAGTGGAAATAATGCTGCTGCTGCCTATTGGCAACATTGTATTCCCAGTCAGCTTGTTTTGGGCTGGTGCTGATGCTGTAGAAGACAAGAATCATAGAGTTGGAAAAGGTCTCAGAGATCATCAAGTCCAACCATCAACCTAACACCACCACAGGCATTAAACCCTGTTCTGAACTGCCATGTCAGCATGCTTTTTTAACACCTCCAGGGCTGATGACTCCAGCATCTCCCTGGAAACCTATTCCAATGCTTGCTCACTCTCAGTAAAGAAATTTTTCCTAATATCCAACCTAAACCTCCCATGGAGCAACTTGAGGCCATTTCCTCTTGTCCTGTAGTTAGAAGAAAAGCCTAGTGTGTGTGCGTCCCCGCTCCTCCCCCCAGCCTCCTGTTTAGGTACCTGTAGAGAGCAACAAAGTCTCTGCTTAGCCTCCTCCAGACTAAAGAACCCCAGGGGCTGAAGAAGGATTATTGCTTATGCTAATGTGTTGTGCATTTGTACAGCACTGCATACCTGAACCTGTCCCTGCAAAGCCAGCCAGCTGACTGTCAGTGAAGTGTGAGGAGCCCTGTTGCTACCGAAGAGGTTCCGCATTTATTGCATGCACAAAGTTATGTGTCCACCAAAACCAAAAGCATAGTGGGCCTTGAATTTGTTTGTGCTTTTGGAAGAAGCTGCTGTACTTCCTTAAGGCCTCTGGGGTGAAGTTAATTTTGTATCACATGAAAAACTTCTGATTGCAAATAAGCTTCTGGTGTAGTTGCAAGACTGCTGCTTGCCCTCAGAAAGAAGCATTTTTGTGATGTGCTAAGAGGACAGTGTTAGTGCAAACAATGGAGCTTATTGGGAGCTGAGTTTCCTGCCTGGCATAGCCCGTGAAAAATGACTAGCTGAGTTACCATCATACTGTGCTGTTGATCTAGTTCTGCCAGCTGAGGAAGTGCACACGTTGGGATGTGACCGCTGACTGCGTGTGGAGCGATTCCTTGATTCTGACAGAGTTGTACGTGTGGAGCTGTGGAGTTCTGACCATTGCTGAATGCAGTGTAATTGCAGATCACTCTTTTAACAGCAGTGTGCTTACAGCATGAGTGAAAGGCTGTTACGTGGCTAAAGAAGGTAGGGCATCATGCAACAGAGTGCTTGACTCATCATGGTTAGTGCAGTACAGAAAAAGGTTTTGGTCTGCAAAATGAATATTTATTCAAGCAAGGGTGGAGAGCATTTTCTGGAAGACTCTTTTGTGATGACTTCTAGTAATGCATGTATTGCTCACAGTCTTAACTGGGGCCAATAAAATGACAGGCTTTTGAACCTAAGGTGCTGCTTTATTATTTTTTTTGGTGTCAGAAGATTGTGTTCTGCTACATCTTTTAACCCTACATATCACTTACCATCATCGTGCCAAAACTCTTCCTTCATATAGCTCTTAATGAATGTATTTGCAAGAACAGAACTGCGCTGGGTTAGGAACTGGCTGGAGGGCCGAGCCCAGAGAACGGTGGTGATTGGTGCTACATCCAGCTGGAGGCCAGTCACTAGTGGTGTGCCCCAGAGATCAGTGCTGGGCCCCATCCTCTTTAATATCTTCATTGATGATCTGGATGAGGGGATTGAATCAGTCATCAGCAAATTTGCAGATGACACCATGTTGGGAGGAGGTGTTGATCTGTTAGAGGGTAGCAGGGCTCTGCAGAGGGACCTCGACTGACTGGACAGATGGGCAGAGTCCAACAGGATGGCATTCAACAAGTCCAAGAGCCAGGTGCTGCACTTTGACCACAGCAACCCCATGCAGATCTACAGGCTGGGGTCAGAGTGGCTGGAGAGCTGCCAAACAGAAAGGGACCTGGGGGTACTGATTGAGAGCCGGCTAAACATGAGCCAGCAGTGTGCCCAGGTGGCCAAGAAGGCCAATGGCATCCTGGCCTGCATCAAGAATAGTGTGGCCAGCAGGAGCAGGGAGGTCATTGTGCCCCTGTACTCTGCACTGGTTAGGCCACACCTTGAGTACTGTGTCCAGTTCTGGGCTCCTCAGTTTAAGAAGGACATTGAGACTCTTGAACGTGTCCAAAGAAGGGCAACGAGGCTGGGGAGAGGCTGAGGGAGCTGGGGTTGTTTAGCCTGGAGAAGAGGAGGCTCAGGGGAGTTGGTGTCTACAACTACCTGCAGGGTGGTTGTAGCCAGGTGGGGTTGGTCTCTTCTTCTGGCAACCAGCACCTGAACAAGAGGACTCAGTCTCAAGCTGCACCAGGGGAAGTTTAGGCTCGAGGTGAGGAGAGAGTTCTTCCCGGAGAGAGTTGTTAGCCATTGGAATGTGCTGCCCAGGGAGGTGGTGGAGTCACCATCCCTGGAGGTGTTCAAGAGGGGATTGGACATGGCACATGGTGCCATGGTTTAGTCATGAGGTCTGTGGTGACAGGTTGGACTTGATGATCTTTGAGCTCTCTTCCAACCTTGGTGATTCTGTAAGCAAACCTCACCAAGGCCATGTCCCAGACTGAGTCTGCAGAAGGGCTGAACTGCTGGCAGGGGAGATAAGGAGGCAAGTGGCAGAGACCATAATAATATTCTCTAGCCTTTTCAATTTTTATTTTATTATTGTAACTACTGATCTCACAGAAGAACCTTCTGTGAATAGACAAATTGGCATCTAAAAACTTCTTTTCCCAAGTTGCTTTGACATAAGTCTGGAGTCTGCTCCACAACCTAAACAACAGGACAGTTTCCAGGATTAACATCCATAGTTAAGCTTCCAGGTTATAGGGAAAAGGTAGCTTTTAAATTCATTTCCTAGCACTGACTGGCACACGTCCATGAGCCCATGGGAATCATGTGAGTGTATGTGAGCAGGCAGTTTGGCAAAATGTCCCTGGGTTTGATGGGAGAATTTCACTACTGGCCAGTTCAGGGCTGCTGTGTGAAATGTGCCTGCCTGCATCTGGCCACTGCTTCACCAGCACAGCAGGAATGGCCAAGATAGGGTTTCCTGTGAAACTGTGGAGTGGCTCTGGAAAAACTTGGGAGGACAATGACATCAAGGCAGTCCTTGCAGAAAGATGACTAAAAGAGATGCTCATTCCACCCTACTTTCTTTCTGTGTTCCTGGAAAGAGCAGAGACAGACGAGTTCACAGATGTTAGTGGTTGGAAGGGACCTCTGAAGATCATTGAGTTCAACCCCCCTGCCAGAGCAGGACCATAGAATCTAGCACAGGTCACACAGAAACACATCCAGATGGGTCTTGAAAGTCTCCAGAGAAGGAGACTCCACAACCCCTCTAGGGAGCTTGTTCCAGTGCTCTGACCCTCACAGTTGGTCAGAAGTAACTTGGCCTCCAGAGATAGAAATGAAGTGGTAGAAGTAGTTTGTCTTTGCCAGCGAGAAGTAGTGCAGCTTCACTGGGTCTGTACTACAAGCAAGTGTTGCAAATGGCCACCCATCCATCCCAGACCTTAGGGTCCAGGGGCAGCACTCTGCAGTTGCATGCGAGGGTCTGTTTGGCTGCTTTTGGTTAGTAGATACAACATAGCATGATGTCAAACTTTGTGTTGCTTTGTATCCAGCACTGGGTAACTGTTGCTGATCTGCAGTCTGTGGTGAGCCCACATCTTCAAGTGTTTGTGTTTCAGTCTCACTCGAAATGGGAAGAAATGTGGAGACCTTTCAATCCGCCATGCTTGGTTCAAAGACTTCTTGTGGTGCTAGGCAGGTGAAAAAAGATGTGAATGAATCCATTTCATTTAGTGCTGCTCATATTAATAGGCTTTGCTCTTCATGCTTATTGTATTGTAATTCTGATTTAACAACATTTATCAGTAGAAGATCACTGCAGGGTCTTTAATGATTGTGGTTGTTCAAGCTGATAGTCTGAGACTATTAAATAAGCTCCAATTACTTCCCATTTGTTTGTGTTGTGTGGGTGTTGTTTTTTTTCCCTCCAAGTAACAAAATGTAATCCTGAAGTTCATTATTATTCTTTGCATTGTATTCATCCAAATAGATTTTTCTCCCTAATTAAGGCTGAATACATTGGTGCTAAAGTGACCGTATTTTACCAGGGTGTTTTCATTTGTATGTGTGGGTGGCTTTGGTTCCTTCCATCCATATTTTAATTATGTTTAATTTCTGTAGCTGCCAGAGATCCTATTGTGTGTCTCAGCAATCCACCCTGGGCTGCTCAAGTTTGTTTAGATTGGAGTGGGAATAGGCCTCCAGATGAATTCAGTTGGAATCTAGTTAATAACGAGTCACCAGGAAGCAATTTCAAGTGTTTACTACTGCTTTGAAAGATATAAAGTGTATATTGGCTGAATTTTGGGTGAAGGAAATAGAGATGAAAGCAGAGGAATTCAGTTCACATCAGCCTTGTTGTTTTTTTCATGAGGTGGGTCACTGAAAGAGGGAGGTAGGAAAGAACCCAAAACCCTGAGCAGGTTGGCTAGTAATGGGTATTGAGTGTGGTGCTCGTGGCCATGTTCTGACCATGCAAATGGTTGAGCTTTACTCTTATTTTGTGTTATTTCTGTATGATCTTTCTGGGGCATCTTCATCAAATACCGAAGCAGTACAATATGGTAATAATTGAAAACACAGAACATCTCATTTTCAGTATTGTATGTAATGAATCCAGGAGGCTTAGTAATGCTGGTAAATGTTGCAGGACAACTGCTCCAAGTGAGCAGCCTTTCAAGGATTTGATCACCTGGGAACGGAGCAATTGTAAGCGTGAGTTCCCTTGCCTGCACCGAGGCAGAGCCAGCTGCAGTGCAGAGCAGAGGTGGAAGCCGTTGAAGTGTGTGTGTGTGTGTCCATATGAGTGTGCATGCAGCAAACCAGCCTGACCAGTGCTGCTGGTGGTGAGTTTGACTGCGAGGGACCCTTGCCAAGAGACGATCTGCGTGCATTAGTCTGGAGTCTCTAATGAGATCATCATTTGAAAGGGAGCAATGTTCAGAAAGCAGAGGCAGTTACTGGTTATAAATCCAGTTCTGTTACAGACTCTGGTGTCTTCCAGTCCTCCTGTGTAAGGACAAATTTTCTTGAGAAGTTTAATTAGCAGGAAACAGAGTTGTCAGTGTTTGAAATCCTATGGATGTGTGCTTTCACAGCTCCCTCTAGCAGTACTCCAGACTGTTTAATAGCCAGGTGGGTATTTGAAATGGCCGTTAATACAGGATGGCTGTTCATACAGTACAGTGCTTAGCTGGCAGGAGCAAGGGTGACAATCTGGACTCTGGAGGGGTGTAATGCTGTTTCACTCTATAGCCTAAATCACTCTGAAAGTAAGTCACATCTTAGCAAGAAACAGAAAAACTAGTTTGAGGGAAGCAGATGAAGTTTTGAAGTTTTAGTTCAAACCAGAACATTTTTCCTTAATGTACAAATGTTAGGCACGCAAAAGGGAACAAAAGGCCATTTCTATTCATGATATTTTTACAGTGTTGTTTCCAGTCTTTTGGAACACACTGAAGTCCCTTAAAAAAAAAAAAAAAAAAAAAAAAAAATCCATTGGTAGCATTTTTGGAAAGGAAGGGAAAAACAATCCTACAAACAGCAATCACTCCCCAGTGCAAGTGTTCCACTGCGGGGTCCCTTGGGTCTGCGTTTTGTGGTCATCCATCTGTTACTCAGCAGCCTTGAAATGCAAGTGTGCAGCTACAGCAGTGCCTGGAAGTGTTCATTAGTGCTGAATCCTGAAGGACTCTTGCTTTCTGAAGTACCAGCACCCCCTTTTAACTCAAATGATTGCTTTTCCTTGTAATGTTTTTACATAATAGAACAGACTGTATTTGAAACACTTTCGTCTTTACCAGCTTGAAAGTTCAAAGTCATCTTTTGTATCTTCCACTTTAATATCAGGCACAAAGTTACTTAATATATTTCTCACAAAATGTTTCTCACAAGTCTTCCACCACTGACAGCTGAAGTGCAATGTTCTAATTAGAGTGAAATGGAAAAACATATGGAAAAATCTTAGCAACATGAACATGCTCAGCCTGTGGACCGTGGTGGGCTGCAGCACACAGGAGAGGTGCCTGAAGCTCCTGCAGAGTCAGCAGTGTGTCAGCTCCACAGGCTTGGTCATCCTGGGGAATAGGCTTGCTTGGTCTGAGGGTGGGAGGGGACAGAAGCTTCAACACATTCATAGAATCGATAAGGTTAGAAACTTTCAGCTTCTTTTCAGTCAAACTAGCAAGAATACATGGATTATGTTGTTTTTAGTTTTGCTTTCTGCAAAATCATAGAATCAATAAGGTTGGAAAAGACCTCAAAGATCAAGTCCAGCCTGTCACCCAACACCTCACGCCTACTAAACCATGGCACCAAGTGCCACGTCCAATCCCCTCTTGAACACCTCCAGGGTTGGTGACTCCACCACCTCCCTGGGCAGCACATTCCAATGGCAAAAAACTCTCTCTGGGAAGAACTTTCTCCTCACCTCGAGCCTAAACTTCCCCTGGTGCAGCTTGAGACTGTGTCCTCTTGTTCTGGTGCTGGTTGCCTGGGAAAAGAGACCAACCCCTCCTGGCTACAACCTCCCTTCAGGTAGTTGTAGACAGCAATGAGGTCTCCCCTGAGCCTCTTCTTCTCCAGGCTAAACAACCCCAGCTCTTTTAGCCTTTCATAGGGCTGTGCTCAAGGCCTCTCCCCAGCCTCATTGCCCTTCTCTGGACATGTTCAAGAGTCTGAATGTCCCTTCTTAAATTGAGGGGCCCAGAACTGGACACAGTACTCAAGGTGTGGCCTATCTAGTGCTGAGTTCTCCTGCCTCACTCAGCCTTCCTTTGATGTGACTTCTTTTTTTGAAAGAATCACTTATTATTCTGATAGTGCCCATCTTTCTGTATGCATTTAGCAGAAGAGTGAACACTTGAACAATTGCAGGCAAATTTGACTTTGCAGTTTTACTTTACAAAGATGGAGAAAGATAGTTTGTCTCAGACCCTTGCAGAAGAGGAGGATGGAGCGAAGCTGCTTTCCCGTGATGGCATTGGAAGTCAGCTGTGGGGCTGAAGTGGCAGTGCTGCTTGGTTTGTCAGCCTGCTGCTGCCTGTGGAACAGGTAGTCTGAGGAAGTTTCTTTGGCTGTGTGCCCAGGCAGATGAGTGCCCAGCTGTTTCAAAAAAGGGGATGAAATTGGGGGTTTGAGACCACTGAAGCATGAGGAGTATTTATAATTTCTGCTCTCTGTTCTGAACACCACAGTGCAGTGTCTGGAGTTCTGCTGGGAGAGAACGTTTTGATTTCAACTAAGAGCGAGCCCTCAAATGTGCAAAGGTTAGGACAGAAGAAAATTATTTAATCCAGGAGCAACCTTCCCTGTGGAGAGGCCATCCTCTGACTCCTCTGGCAGTGTGGAAGGTATCATCATTGAATAATTAACAAGCATTGCATAGTAATGTGCCACAGAGCTGGAACTAATATTGAATGGAAACTTGGTTGAGTTTTCTTCTTCTACTGCTGTTTAAATTCTTCTTGGTCACAGGTCAGGTGAAACAGATGGGGCAGTAAAACCTCATCAGATCTCTTCAAGCCTTTGACTTATGATGCAGACTTCAACATTGCTCATCTTCTCCTCAAGGTGTGGGGTGGTTTGGAGCTGACATGAACACAGCTCACCCCAGCCAAGCAGCAAGAGTCTGCACAAGCTCCAGGCACTCATTTTTGTCTCAGATAAGCATAACTGCCCAGTGACTGCACATTGTCATATGTGATCAATAATTTTGTATTTTATTTATGTGACAGGAGGAAACAAAAAAAAAAAAGGTCTAATTTTTACAGTAGAGGTGTTTGATTTCTCCCTGGCCCTCAAGGCCAGCATGTCCACTCTTTCGTGTTTAGAGGCAGGTCTGTATTTTGCTGTATTTGCTCAGTGTGTGCTGTGCCTGTTTGTGGTTTGTTTGCCGTGTCTTTAGGGTACCAAGCTTTGCCAGGGGAAGAACACGAGAATATGTTCTCAGTACAAAGAGACAGCAAATCCCTCCGTGCTGGAGAGAAAATCAGTTGTGTCAGATAAACTGAAACTGTGAACATTTGCCTTTCAGGGCTTGATTGCACATGGTCCATCCATCTGTGTAGTATTTATAGGGCTTCCTTGATATAGGAATCATACAATGAAGCATTCATCCTGAGAGAGGAGTGTTTTCTTGTTGTTGGGAGGAAGCGCTCTGCACGACACACGGAGCAGGTTTTGCAGACAAATGCACATTCTTACAGTGCCCTTGTGAACTGATTGAGGGTTTCTTTCACTTTCCTGACAAAGCTTCTCCCAAAGGAGCTGTGTGGCACAGACAGGTGGCAGGTGCTGCTGGACTGGTGCCTTCCTGGTCACTGCATGCTCTTCCCCTTGGATCTGGTGTCTTGAGGTGGATCCCTCAGCCATAAAAGTCTGCATGCCCTTGCTGTCTGCAGAGCTGGTGTGCATCAGGCCTCTGATATTTTTGTCTCTGCTGACTTATGTGCACATTAGGTTATCTCTTTAAAAGCAGATTTGAAATTGCTCTGGTGTTGGCTCTTTGCATATTGCAACAATCTGACAGTCACGTGGCCTAATTCTGGCTGTTGGCAGAGGCAGCCTTCCAGCATCAGTCTGAAACCCTGCAAGTTGGCCCCTAAAGGCCTTGTAGCATAATCTGGTTGTGCAGTAGGATACCTCATGGAGATTGTGATGGGTTATTGCAGTTTCCCCTTGATCAGTATTGCACCTCCTGTCTTTAGGACTCAGGATGGAGAACTCTACTTGAAAGGTTACATGCGAGTTTGTGCCCTAGATTTTCTGAACTGGACAAACCCAAGTACAGATTTGTGCTTGAACCTACTTAACTTAGAGCCAACTATGCTTGACAGATGGAAGTGAAAAATGTGTGGAGAGAGGCAGCCTGCAGGTGTATAAACTACCTGGGGTCTGGCTGAGCAGGTGTGTGTTGTACTTGCAAAGCCTTTGAGAGTGTTAACAGGCTGTTGTTAAAATCCAGTTGTCATTACAGACAGCTGTAAAGTTCTTCCAAATTCTCCCTATTTGTGCTAGGTACAGTGAGCAGCAGCTGCTGCTGGGGTTGCAGTAGGTGACAGCATCAGTTTCTTCCATGGTCTTCTCAGTAGGTGGCAAAGGCTCTACCTCTGTAGGATCCTGGGCTTTCTCTCTTGAGATAGATGGGATGTTGAATTCAATCAAGCTCACAGTACCTGAGCCCCAGACCCTCAACCACCACAGACAAAGTGGGTGATACACCAAAGAGTGTGCATTCTGTGTGACAGATTTTATTAAAGCACGTTAAGGTGGAGTTTGGAGAATTCAAACCTGTGCATTCAGCAAGGAGCAGAGTTTGGAGCAGGATTAAAACTCTTATTGCATGCAATGGCCCTGAGCTTAAAATGGTGGTTTTGCATTAATGTTGTAGTATTATTTTTAGCATCAATGGCAATCAGTATGCAATTGGCAATGATCTCATGCACACTCCTGGGTACAGGCTGTTCTTTCCCAGTTTGGGAGTATTTGCTAGTTACTGAATTGCAGCATGTGCACACACAGAAGAGGCCCCAGAGTCATTAGAACTCTCCCTGCCAGGGCCCTCACCATCCAGTACTCAGCAGTTAATCTCTCCATGGATCTTCTGAGAACCAGATAAAGTTAGGACTGAAAATTTTGTCTCTGGAAATCCTTCTCTTAGAGCTGTATTCTCGGATGGATATCCACAGTGCCACAAAGTGACTAAAAGCCTCCAAAGGTTTCTTTATAAAGGCTGTAAACAGGGTTGCCTTTTAAAATAGGGGGTGGGAAATGCTTCAGCCTGATCCTGTGCTTCTCTGCGAAAGCAGAATGGCTTTCATTGGTGCCAGGAGCAGGCGTGGGGCATTGCTGAGACACAACCTCCTGTGGGAAGGGTGCAGGCTTTCCCTGTCAGACCTGGAGGGAGGCTGTGTCACTGCCGGAGAAGCATGCGTAGGATCACCCAAAAAGGGAGTGTTGTGCCAGGAGTGTGATGGAAGCACAGCTGCAATAGATGCTCTTGAGCAATGTGCTGTGTCCAAGACCTGTAGTATTGGGTAACTTTTATAGAACAGCCTCCCAAATGAGCTGGTTTTGGACACAGCCTCTTCTGATCAATGTCTGTTCCAAGGAGAACTGTTCTGCTGCAAAGGGCAAAATGGTGCTTTCTGTAATCACATTTTGGTGTGTTCTGTGCATGAGATGAAGTCTCTGCAACACACAAATTAGCAGTGTCAGTTTTGAAATTACTGCCTTAATCTCAAGACTCTGCATACATGCATACTCTCTGCTTTGAATTTGGTCCTGGTGTAACTTCCCACTTTTTTTCCAGTGTTTTGAAAGTGATTTGCAAACACCAAGAGAGGTAAGAAGGTGCTACTGACAAACAGCCAGAGAAAAGCTGGAAAAGGTGGTGCTGGAAACAGCAAACGTGCTGATGAACATCCCCTGGTGTTGTCAGAACCAGAAATGTCTGCTTTCAAGGCCATCTTTCTTTGGGATGATTTTGTTCGGATTTGGATGTCTTAGATATCCATGGCAGATAAAGTCTGCAATTAATCTAGGGCTCTAAAAATTAAGCATCGTAGAGGGAGTCAAACCCATCCTTCTATAGCCAGCTGAAAACCAGATGTGCTGCTTTTATCTGTACCCCTGAACTTCATAGATTAACAGACTTCATGCTCAGCAGCTGTTGCTGTTTTAAGCTCAGAGTGCTGAGCTTCATTTCCCCTACACTGCAAACATGCACGTTCTGCTGGCAGTGTGGATCCTGTCTTGAAGTCGCTGCACCCTAAAACTCACACTGGGCTGTGGTGAGAGTTACTGTGAGAGGGAAAAGCAGATCAAAGGCAGATGGAGATCTCTGGGTTTGTGACATTTAACAATGGCATCAACAGGTGTGGGATTGTCTAAGGCTGGAATTTGAGTGTCCAACTGTGGTATTTGCTACACATCCTTATTGTTTCAGTATGTATCTCTAGCTCTTGGATGGTCCAGTTGTCCTGTAGGCTGTGCTTTAGTTTTAGGCCATACTCCTCCCGAAGAGGAGGAGACGCCACCTGGCTCCGTGGTGAGGAGGAGGTTTCCTGGTATTCACTGTCCCTGTGGGCAGAGAAGAGTTACAGCCAAACTTAGGTTTGTGTCTGCTCTTGAAGCATTTAAAACTCATTTATCTTTCCAAATTCCAGCCAGTAGGTTTAGATAAGCATTTCCCAGAGGTGGGCAAAGCACTTGAAAAACAGTTTAGAGAGGTGAACCTTACCCTAGTAAATCTGCTGTTTACTTTGCTTATTTTCTCCTGAGGCTCCCTCAGCTATCTTCCAGTCTCTGTAACCACAATGCCAGAGCATCCTAGCTGGGTAGGGATGCTCTGCTGAAACCCCAGAGCTGCAGCCCATGATGGTGCCAGGCAGCTGCACACCTTGACCACCACACGTGGGTGCAGGGGTGGTAATATGGAGAACCAAGACTCTGACTGAAATACCACATAAGTATTATGTTAGATGCTGTTTGAAACAGGAGTGGGCCCAAATCTCATCCTTTGGGGCTTTTTCAAGCTACAGAGAGGTTTGGAATGGGGCAGGAGGACAGAGCATGGGGCAGGGTTGTGCGCTCCTTGGTATGAGGGAAGGCTTGTGCCTGTAGCGCTGGTTCAGGCCAGTGTCTCCTTTGTGAGTACTAAAAGTTATTGTTGAAAACTAACACAGTGAACACTTTCTCTCCCTTCCTTTCCCCTTTATCAAGATGTCATTTGCTGTACAGGTTAGGATTTTTAATTTTTTTTTTTTTTTTTTAAGCTTAAAGACAAAAAAATGTTTAGTAAGAGTCAGTCTGAGAGGGAATGTAGCCAAGATGCACAGAAATATCCCATCATGGCAGTGGCTTTTAGCAACCCTGGAAAAACTTTAATGGAGAACACAAATTTAGTCTTTTTTTTCCTCCATCATTGCAGCTAGCTGTTCTGCCCCTAAACTGCAGTATGGTGGAATGCTCCAGTTGCAAAGTGCTTTCAAGTGCATTTAGCATGAAAATTACCAACAGGGATACTTCACGTTGCTGCAGAGCTCTGTCCCTGTAGCTCTCTGCACACTGCTGCTCTTCAACCCCAACAAAAAAATCCACAGCTGCCCTTTCATAATTTCCTTTGTATTTCACTCCTTAACCTGTTGAAGTTTAAGGACTATTTATAAAGAATTGCTCATACTATGTTTGTGTTATTTACATTCATGGAATTAATAGCATCTTAAATGCTGCTTGTGTTGCAAAACAGTTGAAAGAGACAAGGGAAAGCTCTGGGTGAGCCACTGTGGGTACAGATTAAACCATCCATGCCCTTTTGTGCCTCATTTGGATATTCTCACTTATGCTTGCAACTTAGATAGCTCTGTGTGCTCCTGCCTACATTGGAGGGCTGGTGGAATGTCCTGCTGTCAAAGAGGGAACAATGTCTCTGTGTTAAAGGGTAGCTGCAGTGTGTGGGCTATGATTCTTCATGGTCAGTGTAATTTAATAGGTGCATACCTGTGTGTATGTAATATATACACACACATGCACACAATCACATATACATACACATGCACATGAGTGCAGAGAGAGCATCTTGCATTTAATTGTTTGAGGGGGAAAAAGGTGAATTCCGGCACCACTTAGAGGAGATGTGACAGCACAGCAATCAAAGACTGGCTGCATCTGTACAAATCCAAGAGCATTACAATGGAACAAGTCAAAGTATACAAGTGGCATAGCTAAGCAGAGGTTTTGGAGCTTGTTGAACAGCAAAGGCAATGCAAGAGCTGTCAAATATCTGGAGTCTAAGAGCAGCACCACTTCAGTGGAGATGTTTTGAGCTGATATTAATAAGCTTTATGTTTGTCTTGCTCTAGTTGCAGTTTGCTGAGTTTGGAGAATGAGCTATTCAAAAGTTTCTCATTGCAGGACAGCAGAGGTCAAAATTATATTGAATCCCTTCATGGCCTTGGATAAGTCATTATCTCCTTCTCCTTCCTCTACAAAACCTGACTGTTAAGTGGTTCCTTGCAGAAGAGGTGTGAGAAGCAATTATCTAAGGCTGGTTAAATGTTTTGAATACCAAATGTGGCTCTTAGGTGCCAAGAGTGGCTCCCATCGGTCACCCATAGCAGATGCTGTCATTTACCAGCTCCTGATTGTTGGCTGTTAGGTCTTTTATCAGTGGAAAGAAAACAGGACAGATGCAAAGAGTCTATCAATATTTATACTCCTGTCTTCAGATGTTTTAATGACATTTCCCCGTTGATTTAATCTTCTGTTGAACATCTAAATAAATTGTTACGTTTCCTCATCCAGGAGGTCTAAAAATTGGTCCCCACTAGCCTGAGGACTAGTTTCAGGTTTCTATTTGGTAGTAATATACACATATAAGTGCCTCTTGGTTTTGTTCTAGTCTGTCACATCTGCTCTATAGCACATTGCCATGTTCTCTGTCTCAAAGATCCCTGGGGGATTTCTGCTTTGTCTTTGCTGTTGTAAACATACTCTGTTGTTGTGGGGCTAGGACAAGTTCCCGTGGTAGTAGGTGGAGGCAGGGGTGAAACTGTGAAGCAGAGCATTATTCTGCATCAGACACGTGTTTTACATGGTCTGTTCCTTTTCCTTTATAGGGTATATTTTAAATGTTGAGCTGTGGTCTGTGTATTTATGAAGTGTGCCTAGTGTGGAGAAGGGGAACATGGTGGTCACGCAGTATCACCAAGGTTGGAAGATACCTCAAAGATCATCAAGTCCAACCTGTCGCCACAGACCTCATGACTAAACCGTAGCACCAAGTGCCACGTCCAATCCCCTTTTGAGCCCCTCCAAGGATGGTGACTCCACCACCTCCCTGGGCAGCACATTCCAATGGCGAATGACTCTCTCGGTGAAGAACTTTCTCCTCACCTCGAGCCTAAACCTCCCCTGGTGCAGCTTGAGATTGTGTCCTCTTGTTCTGGTGCTGGTTGCCTGAGAGAAGAGACCAACTCCCTCCTGGCTACAATCCCCCTTCAGGTAGCTGTAGAGAGCAATGACATCTCCCTTTGACCCTCCCGGGGAGCCTCAGTGTCTGCAGCTGCTCATCCTCTCACGTGGGGCTCAGTGTTTTGCAGTATGTTGTATTGTGACTGATTAATGTTTTCATGTAAGAAATGCTTCTAATGCAGGGGATGTGACTATTTGGAGTAAGATGAGTGTAATTTCTCTCCCCATTTATAGGATGGCTATTTTTCCCACCGACCGAAGGAGAAAATGCGAACAGACAGCAATAATGAGAATTCAGTCCCCAAGGACTTTGAAAATATTGATAACAGCAACTTTGCTCCCAGGACTCAGAGACAAAACCACCAGTCTGAGCTGGTGAAAAAACCTCTTAGCAAGCAAAAGGAGCACTTGAGAAAGAAACTGGAAGAGGAGAAGATGAAGGAGAACTTGTTGCTGGGGAAGAACTCCAATGAGGCGGTGCAGTTCAGTGATCACCCCGGAAAAAACAGCAGCAGCACCGACAGTTTGAAGGAGATTCACAAGCCTCCCAGACAGCACCTTTTAAAAAAAGGTGGAAACAGCTCCCCTGAACTGAGCCATGAGCAAGCACCCAAGTGTGAGGTCACGGGCAAGGAGGCCATCTCGGCCATGTCCCGCTCCAAGTCGAAGCAGTGCCGGCAGCAAATCGCGGAGGCGTTCTGTCAGCACAAGCTGGGCAGGCTGATGCCGGAGAAGGTGACGCGCTTCTGCACGCTGGAGGGTGAGTTGGCACGTGGTGAAGGAGAAATACTGCGGTGAAAGGATGTGGTGTAATTGAAATGGCCTTCTGGTGACAAATAGCTGTACCGGAGGAACGTGCAGTGGCTCAGTCTATGAAAACGGGTGAGGGTTTGAGGGCGTGTTAAATGGGGAGTTACGTGGATGTCACAAGAGCCTTGGTAGATTGCTACAGTTTCTTTTCACTTCACTTCCAGTTTTGTATTGCACTATGTGATCTAAGTGTTCAGCTGCTACTCCTGTTTGAGTTCTTAGTCTGCAGACACAGAGAAGCACAGACAGTCTTGCTGTTCTGTGCAGGAGTCACCTGCATTTTGGGGATCGGGGAACAGCCATGGTGAACTTTGGTGCCTTATGCTAGCCAATAAAGAGTGACACTGCTGTTGTGGTCACATGGCCATTTTTCAGCACAGTGGAGTCCTAGCTAATAACCAGGACTGCTAAACATTTTGATAACCCAGATAGAATAGAATAGAGTTAACCAGGTTGGAGAAGATCTTTGAGGTCATCAAGTCCAACCTATCACCCAACACCGTCTAATCAACTCAACCATGGTACTAAGTGCCTCATCCAGTCTCTTCTTAAACACTTCCAGTGATGATGACGCCACCACCTCTTTGGGCAGCACATTCCAATGACCAGTCACTCTTTCTGTGAAGAATTTCTTCCTAACATCCAGCCTAAACCTCCCCTGGCACAGCTTGAGGCTGTGTTCTCTTGTTCTGGTGCTGGTTGCCTGGGAGAAGAGACCAACCCCCACCTGGCTACAACCTCCCTTCAGGTAGTTGTAGAGAGCAATAAGGTCTCCCCTGAGCCTCCTCTTCTCCAAGCTAAGCAACCCCAGCTCCCTCAGCCTCTCCTCATAGTGCTTGCAAGTATAATTTTTTAAAAATTAAAGTAATCCACAACCATGGGGGTTGGGGGGGTGGGGGTGGGGGTGGGGTGTGAAATCTGAATTTGTGGCTCACTTCTATTTTTAATGTTCTTCAATCAGCAAAAGGAGTTTCCAAAATCCCTGTTGTGGAGAGTCAGTTCCCTCTGTTAGCCTAAGCCAAGCTCTGATTTGTTGCTTTTGGTTTCTCCATGCAGTCAGATCCCTGAGGTCTCCCTCAGCTTGCTGCCAGTT
Source organism: Picus viridis (assembly GCA_033816785.1). NCBI lineage: Eukaryota > Metazoa > Chordata > Aves > Piciformes > Picidae > Picus > Picus viridis. Next base: position 10,993,020 of record CM066594.1, read on the forward strand.
TGCATGTGTGAGCTGAACTTCTCCTACTTTGCAAGAAGAGTGCTTCATGTACCACCATTCATTTAGCTGTTTGCTTCTCATACACTGAAGTGCCTTTTTTTCCCTTTTTATTTTTTCATATAAAAGCATTGATCAGTTGATCAAAGTAGTTATTGATTGAGGGCCAGCACGATCTGCAGCAGCACTTACTTACACAGCAGTCCAAAGTCCCCAGCCTGTAACTGGCACTTCAGCCTCTGCAAGTAAGGATGTCTTTGACAAAGCTGAAAGTGCAGAGGGACTTTCCCAAACATGAGGATAGGTCTTGCTCTGGCCTGGGGGGCCGTGGGGACTAGAGGATGGTTAGGTTTTTACACTGGAAATATTTAGTCGGATCCTCTACAGAAGATCTCATCCCTGTGACTTACCAGTTCACTGCACCATTGCAAAGCACTGGTTAATACTTTGATTTCATTGTGGGAGGAAGGAGATCCAGGCTGCTACTGCCTAAATTAGGAGCTAAACTCTCATGTACACAATGGGGGAAAAAAGAGATGTCCCAGAGGATATTTCCATATAAGCATCTCTCTGTAATAGGAAGCTTAGGCTTTTAATTATGATGACACACATTACCAGGGTGAATGGTGTGAGCCCCCCATTTCCTACCCCAGTGCAGCTGGCACTGTTTGGGCTTATTTGGTTGTTACTGTCTCTTTTAGTGTTTGTTTTTTCATCCATTTCTTGTCATGGTGATACTCAAAACCTTTAACTGGATGGGCAAACATTGTCAATAAAGAATGAATGGAACAGGCAGAAGCCTTAATGTTCAGTGGGATGCAGGGAGAGAGACAGCAAAGACAGCACAAGTTGAAGGGAAGATAAAAGAACAGTAGAGGGGTAAGAATTGAGCAAAACCAGACATCAGTGACAGGCTGAGCATCAGTGAGTGCCCCTGAAATCCCATTGCAGTACCACTGGTGGAATCCACTGTGATAAGTGTGTCTTTGATACCCTTCCCTCTTCTCTAAGGACAGGAGAGTCAACTCTGGTCTGTAAGAAAGCTGATGGAGGTCAGCACCGTGAAGGCACTGTCTTGCACTTTTGGGATCAAGGGCTTAACTTAGTAATGCCATCAATATCTTGTGCTGGGAAAATGCATCACACAAATACACCGGCTTCTGGAGACAGCTGGAAGATGCATTGGCATGGGGCTGGGCACACACTGCAACTGTCTGCAATTTTGCACACACTGTGATTCCATGCCCTGCCTGGTAATCTGTCTCCCAGGGATGCAGGGTGACTTTTCAGAAGTGTCTTGTGCCCTGCAGGCAAAGTGACAACAGTGGTCTTGGAACAAAGAACAGTGTCCCCTTTTACACTTGAAACCTTTCAGCTCCTATGTGCATTGCACATTGGTGTCACTGCTTCCTTTGTAAAAAGACATAGCAAAAGGTCCAGGAAAAGCAGGAGCTGCAAGCACCAATAAAGCAATGGGGATTTGTCCAAATACAGTTCTGTTGTGAACTCGACAGGAATTTAGTAACAACTGCTGAGGTATGAATATATCCCACATTATAAAACTGAAGTGGAAAAAGACCACGGCTGCAGTTGTTAGGTTTGCAGTGCTAGAGTTTCATTTAGAGTTTTTTTTATTTTAGGCAGTGATGCTTGTTTAGAAAGAATAATTGGAGGCTGTCTTAACTTAGCCAGATGGATCTTTGTGGAAAATGTTGACTTTTCTTTGCCTCAAGGCTATTAACTCCTGCTTGTGCTGGCAGTTGAAATTAACCACTTCAACGGCCAAATTTCCTTGGCAAAAGCCCTAGATATCCTGTGCTACATTCAGGGTTGCTCTGGAGCTGGGAGTTTTGCTGTGGGGACGTGATAAAGCAGCAGCATATTGAGTGGGACGTGAGTTACTTATGCAGGAGGTGCCAATGCACAAGCAGATGGGAAGGAGATCCAGAGTTTGAAGTCACTTCTCAAATGTCTGAATATGAGTCTATGAAGACGCACGCATAGGAACCCCCAAACTGAAGGTGCTCAGTGCCTATGAGAAGGCCTCATATATGAATAACTTGGTAGCTACCTTCAATTTTACATCCTTGATAAAGATGCATTGTCTGAGTTTAAGTGCGTTGTGGTCTCAGATCTCTCCTCCTCACTGCAGAACATAAATACTGCTGTTGTTCATTCACAGGGTGGCTCCATTCCTCATCAAACACATCTTCTTCAGCTCCAGAGATCCTTTAAAGGAACTGAACTCGGTTAGGAGATGCCTGTGAAGCACTCGCCATCAGTTCTGGGGGATATAAAACACCCCATTATTAGGCTTGCTAACAGGGAGAACTCTGGGTAGAGATCTTGTAAGGGTCTCTTGCCACTTTATGCAATTGAGGCAGTTATGTGCTGTTTGTCAGCAAAAGTCAAACATCAGGGACTGAGTCTGTGTTCAGCCTGTGAGGGCTGCTGCGTTCAGTTTGGTTTGTAAAAAAGGTTTCCTGTCTGTTTTCAGCAGAGCTGTGAAGTATAAATATTTATACACTGGAGCAGCACATTCATCCATTATCCCAACATATAAACACGTTCCCAGTGCAATGGTTTCCATTGAGATGTCATCCAGCATTTAATCCTCTTGGATCCTGTCTCAGCTGATCAAAACCACAAAGTTGCTAAGTGGAGCTATCAATCACAAGCAGGACTCCATCCAGCTGGATTGTCATCAATGTGAAGTGATATGTTCTCTTGAGTGCTTATCAACAGGAACAGGATCTTACAAGCTGTTTCTTTTTCTTTATTTTATTTTATTGTTTCCAAGGGCAGCAGGCAAAAGAAGCCCAGTGTAACTACCTTCAGTGGATAAAAGAGAGAACTGTTAAAGCCAGGGGCATCATGTTTGCTACCTGTTTGACATGCAGGCTTTATTTCCACAAGAACAAGAGGACATGGGCTGCAGTCCCTCTGAGGACATTGCAGAGACACAACACTGCTGAAGCAGCAAAAGGGACTCAGCCACTTTACCCGTTACCTGGCTTGCAGAGCACATGAACTGGCACTTCCCAACAGGCTGGTCCCAAAAATCAGGCACAAATGTCGCAGGGCAGGGAAGTGGTGTCAACGGCTTTAGGTGCAGCCTTACCTGAAGTCGCAGCTGAGGTGAGGGCACGGGCAGCTAGCAAGTCACCCTTCACTCAGAAGGAAATGCTTAGTGTTTGCTAAAGTGTGTTAAGGGGAAATGCAGTCATGGAAGATAAGAGGGGAAAAGTGGGTTCAGTAAAAGGTTAGATGAGGAAAGGGCAAATCCAGGCCTGGACAGGTTAGAGAGAGGGTACAGGGAAGTTAATTTCTTCACAGGAGATCAGCAACCAGTGGACAGGTTCCTTGCTAAGGCCATCTCAAGGCTGGTTCTGTGCAGGCTAGACACTGATCCCCTGGTGTGCCAGATTTTCTTCTGCTCCAAGTCCCTGAAGTGTCTGTGTGTCACTCAGCATTTGCAGCTCTGAATCCCTTGCCTTGCAGGTTTGCTGGATACACAGCACAATTCCTCCTTAGTCGTTGGCACCAGGGCTGTGAGTCACTGTAGGCACAGTGCCAAGTGGTATCTGCATCAGTTCTCCTCGGGGCCAGCTTCTCTAGGCTGCCATCTCCCCAGGGGAGACTCTGGCTAGTTGTTATCATTAATGACCCAACCAGGTTTATGCCTGACCTAGGTCTATAAGCCGAGATAAACCAAAAGTATGTAAAAGTTTTCTGGAGGAGTGTTTTCCAAAATGTAGATATGCCAAAAGAAATGTCCCTAGGAAGGCAGAAAGCCTCAGTGAAAGTAATTTATTCCCCTTGGCTCTTCTGTTGTCTTTTCTTAGTTTGTAAATCAGTTTTTTTGCTGCCTCCATCCCTGTGGGGTAAACCTGACTCATAAATAAAGTAGAAAAATTACCCAAGTATCCTCATTCCACATCATTCATCAGCACTGAAAGCGTTCTTTACAGTCCAGACTGCATTCTCCCTAGTTGCTTACTGATAATGCTGCTCTGGCATATGGAAACCAGAGTTTTCAGTTTCTTACAGACTGCTGAGAAGACAGTTTTCCATTTTATGTCAGAAAACACAACATTCCTCTGGTTTTCAAACAGAGAGAAGAGGGCTCTGGAACTCTGTATACTGGACAATATGCACAGGTAATACCTGTCTGCAAGTCTGGAATGTTTTCATCTGACCGCTTCAAAGCGTTCAACAGGAGTGGAGGGTGTAAGCCACTAAGACACCAAATACTGATGGGCTGGAGCAGAGCAGCTTTTCGGGGCTTGGGAAGGAGGATGCTCTCTATGTAACTGCACAGGAAAGGGAGCTGTAGCTCAGCAAATGCAGAACTGCACCCCCTCAGTACACCTGTGTGTGCACAGGGAGGTGTAAATGGATGGCTTTGTGCAGCCTTTGTGTTTGTGGTTTGATCTAAAGATTATTGATCTCTGAATTTGTCTTTTCCTCCTGGTTTCAAGACTCCCAATGACATTGGCTGCTGCTGCTTTTCTGTACATTCAATCTGTTAGTGTGACAGAATTACTGTGTTGAGCTATACACGGTTTAAGGAGCATGTAAGAGCCACCGCACGTGCAGCCCAGACAGCATTTTAATTTGCTGCACCACAGATGACTCTAGTTGCAATAAATTCACTGTGAGTAGACTAATTGCAAAATAGCCCTAATTGAGTAGTTATCAGTGAACAACATCCTGTGGAACAGAGCTGCTCACCATTAATGGCGTTTAAGCCGTACGCTGGTATTCTGCAGAAGGCTGGGATGTAATTACACCGTGTCCACAGAGTGTGCTCTCCTCTGCAAACCATGTTTCCAGCACGCCTTTCATTAGAAAGGCTTGTTTCAAGATTCACTGCTTGCCTTTTAGGCAAAATGAGTTTATGAAATCAGTGGTGTGTCTCTCCTCTCCCCTCTGTGATGTGTAAAGCAGAACTAGCTCTAAGAAAATGGATGACGCTGTAGCAATCTAAGGAGGAAAGTGAGATCCCAGGAGGAATGGATGTTGCCAGGGAGTCTCAGCTTAAGTTTTATTATGCCCCCTTGTGCTAGTTTTAATATAATTAAAATAAGGATGTAAGTAATGAAGATGCTCCCATCAATCTGTCTGAAGATGGATCCTGTCTCATATTGTGCAGGAGGACTGGAGTATGTCATTTATGTGATGGAAATGCATGTAAATGCTAGAAACCAAAGTGCACATAAGCCACGGTCCACTGAGGGGGTATGCAGGAGTCCCACCATTGCCTGTGTTGCTGTTGGGTGATCAAGTAACTGTGGTTATTTGAAGGGAGTCATGAGGTAGCCTTGATGTAAGAGCTGCCAAAACACTTTCCCTTGCTCCCATCTGAGTTTTTACCTGGGCAGAGAGCCAACTGAGTGAGTGATCCTCAGAAACTGGATCTAACGAGCAGGTCAAAACTGGACAAGTTTCTTTGCAGAAGGAACATCTGTGCGCACCTTGTAAGGGAGCTTCTTGTGGCATCCCAAAATACAGTGACATTGTTTTGACACCTCCCTGCATCTCTGGGGCAGCTGCAGTGTAGAGGACAGGAAAAGGGTGTTTCTTAGGGATGGGTGAACTTGTGGTGGTGCCGACCTGAGGGTTTTTTCTCACAAAACTAAGGCTGCCTTGTGTAGTTTCAGCTTTAGTTTTAGAAGAAATTCGGTGAGAGGAAAACTGGATTGCCAATTAATCCTTTCATTTAAATACAGACAATTCCTGTCTTGGTGCATCTGTAAATTTAGAAGTGGGAGAATGAAATCAGACTGATGTTCCTCTGTTTTTCCCATGTGATGCTACTGTCTGGTAACGTTTTCCCATGTGAGGCCTGTCTGGTCACCTGTGGATGTGGCCACTGCAGACTTGGTCTCTGACAAACCAGGGAGCAGGCTTGCAGAAAAACAGCTTGTCAAATGGCATCTTAAGGAAATGCTGAGAGCAAAGCATGACATAAGGAATGTAGGGCAGAGGGACTGGAAAATTTATGGTCATCAGTCCTAGTTCTCACCAAGCCTGTACACTGGAAGGTGATATCATTTTATGAAGCATTAAAGGGGGAGCGTGGGCAGGCGTGGGAGAGGATAGTGCCTAAGCATGTCCCCGCTGCAAACCCCCTGGGAAGAGAGCACAAGGGTAGCAGAAGCTCAGAGGGTATTTTCATAAAGACTGTGTATGTACAGAGATGAAAGAAAAGTGCTTAAGTGATTGCTAATGCTTCCCAGTGATCCAGAAATGTGTGGACAGAGTGTCAAGGGGAAGAATCAAATACAGCTATGGCTAGAGAAAATGACTGGTACAATGATACAAGACGAGAGGGGACAAAAGGGAGGGGGAAAACAACCAAGCAACCCAAAAAAGCCCCCAAAACCAAGAACAAACCCACCAATCCCCACCTCCCTCTGTTGTACAGAGCTTGAGCTATACTGGGAGTCATGGGTTTTCTTCATATAAAGTATGTGTTAGAAGTCTGGAGCAGACTCGTTGCAGTGATTTTAGAAGACAGACCTTTAAGAGGACACCTCATTCTTTCCCTTTTTCACTGCTAAGCAAGAAGCTGCATGATGCAAATGCACAGTGGGACTGAAACAAGCTGGAGTTCAGGTTGCACAAGCAGCCTCAGTGTTACATTCTTTCCTATTTTGATTTTGCAGCTGTAACAAAACTGTTAAATTGTGGTTGTTACACACCGATTGTCAGCAGACAACAGCAACTTTCAGATTGTTTTTTTTGGTTTAGGCCTCAAATGTCATCAAGGGCACAAGGAGATTGCTGGGGCTGACTTGCTAGAAATTCAGCTCTGCCTTTCAAACCATTGCACTTCTCTAAGTATCGTGACTTAGTGAAGCAGTGCTCAGTTTTCACAGGACTCCACAGCTGCTGAACTGTTGCTGTGAGATCAGGGAACTGCCATGTGCCAGAAATCTTGACCTAGCTGCATCTCACAGTTGGGTCTGAAGTCAGTGCCACTTACTGAAAGGCCCATGGCAAAGGTCCGTCATCTTCTATATTTCTCAGCAGCCTCCAGGGAAGACAAAGAATTTTTCAGTTGTTTCTCCTCAAGCTTGCTGAAGCTGACTCAGCACCACCATCAAGAGTGTTCAGTGCTTACCTGAATGTCTTGTTACGGTGGATATGGCTGTACAGCTGCTGGGAAGTTTAAGCCAAAACCCAAAAACCATACTGAAGGAAAATCATTCACTATTAACCCAAACCCTAATGGTTTACTGAAAACAATGTGAGTAGTGATTGTGTGTGCTTTCAAACAGTGACATTTGTAGGATTTATGGCACTTGGTGCCATGGTTTAGTAGTCATAAGGTCTTGGGTTGACAGGTTGGACTTGATGATCTTTGAGGTCTTTTCCAACCTTATTGATTCTATGATTTGTTCTTGCAGGATTGACTCTCTTGTTGCCTTTTAAACCAGGATTTCTCCAGGTTGCTGTTCTCGTGGCAAAACAGTCTTCTGTGGGCAGCACTGCAAGGAGGGCGCTGGCTGTGCTCTAGTGGCTGATGTCCCCTGCTGAACCATCTTCTCTTATGCTGCTACAATTCTTCTGGAAGTTGAAAGTTTTGAAGAAGGGCCCTTTGCCTCCTAATGATGTGCTTGTCTAGACTGAGGAGAGTGGGTACATTTAGGTTGTCAGTGGGTGGTACATACTAAGCTCATCAGTAAGCGTACAAAGGCTTGGTTCAGGCTTGGGTTCAAGTTGCCTGTTCATCATTACTGCAGATACACTCTGGCTGTGTTTTGAAGGGGCTGTGTTGTTCTCCCTAGGCAAGGAGATTCAACAAGAACTTCACACATTTTTATTAACAGCAATTAATGAACTGCCTTTGAGTTAGGCCAAGAGTTTCAAAGTGAAAAAAAAAGCTTTATGTCTTCATGAATCAAAAGCTTTTATTTAGTCACTCCTCTCCTTACCTTGTGTTATTCCCTTAGGAATTACTGCCATGACAAGCAAAGATTCCTGTAGGAGGACACCTTGTTGACCTCTGTCATGCTGATGGTTTGAGGGCCAGCTTTGTGAGTTCAAACATGAAATGGTACTGTAAAGATATCACATCAGGTTTGTGTGGATCAGCTTGAAGAAGCTCATTTGCAGAGCTCATCTCCCACTTTCTTGCCAATTCCTCCAGCCTTCATTTGTTTACTCTAATGACCACTTATCCCTGAGGTGGGATAGTCTGCCACGGTTTAGGGCTTGTCAGCAAACACCACCAAAACAAAAAGTGAAAGGATCTTTTCCTACCCATCTCACTACTCAACTGAAGTTGAAGGCAGCCCTCCATGTAACTAGAATATAGTTGCTTGCATCATTCTCTTTGTTGCAAGGTGATTGCTTTTTGGGTTTTGTGTGGGGAGACTTTCTTACCCAGAGTAATGAAGTGTTTTGTTGAAGTCTTCATTTATATAACTCATTATAAGTTGTAAGAGAAAAACTTCTCTGGTGAGAATGCACCTTTGTTAGTAACCAGCTGTTAAATAGCAGCTTAAGCAGTCTCTCTGCTTACTCATCTGTGTTTTTAATTGGAAATTAAGGTTTCCAAGCCAGCCAATGGTTATTACTGTCAGTGGAGTACTTCAAGCCATGCTACTTTTAGACTGAAAGCTTCTCTGTGTGTTGTATTGCTCTGCTGAATAATATTGTTGAGCTTGACAGTAGCATGACTAAACAGAACCATACACGTTCATGTTCACCATCTATTTGTGGGCTGTGATTCATTCTGGGCAATTTACTGAATAGTAGGGAGGAAAAGGGAGTTTTAAAAGAGGAATTTGCTGCAAAACATGTTGTACCCACTTGTACTTTCTCTTTTGCATGGACCTAGGTGCAGGAGCTCTGAAAGAATTTTGCTGGTGTATCTCTAAGTCTCCCAGTAGGTTTGAGGATCTATCCCAAAGTCATTCTTGTTGTCTGAGATAAAGTCACATTCTTTGGTCACTCGTTCAAAAGCATTATAAGGAATATACTGCCTTACAGAAGGGAAAGCTGGACAGGAGAACCCATCCTGGCTCAGGGGTCCAGCTTGCTAGGTAAGTGAATAGCTAATGAGAGCACTAAAATATGTAGCTCCACGTGTGAAAGCCCTCGTGTTTGGCTGGGGAGACGAGGGCAGGCAAGAGAGCAGTCCAGCTGTAGGTCCAGTCTGACTTACTGCAGCTTCAGCTGATTTATTAACACATCACTGGCAGCAGTTCTGCAGCTTTGTACCAAGACAATGCCTGAATGTGAAATCAGAGGACAAGTTTTCTGTGATGTTGCCTCTCTAATTCCAGCTGTTTGGCTCAGCAGCTCCCATCTGGTACAAGAACTTGTGTGTGATGTTTGGTGGCTGCTGTTTGGTGGCTGCTCTAAGAGATGTCAGTTGTGCAGTGCATCAGTTGATGGCTTCTGCACCGGAGACCTGGGGAAGAGTGTGACAGTAACTTCCTTTCTTGATCTGGCAGGTGTTAGTATGTCTGATCTTTTTTCCCCAAAACAAATAGTTTAACCTAAGGTTAAACAGCCTAAGGTTAAACAGCCTAAGGTAAAGCAGCCTAAGGCAACGCAGCCTAAGGTTAAACAGCCTTCCCCTGGCATCAGGACTTGCTCCCTAAAAAAGAAAAGGAGGGTAATTGTAATTGGTGATTCCCTCCTGAGGGGAACAGAAGGTCCCATATGTAGGCCGGACCCATCTCATAGGGAAGTTATTAGCCTAGCAGGAGTCCAAGTTGGAGATGTTACCAGAAGGCTGCCCAGTCTGGTACAGCCCTCAGATTATTATCCCTTATTGGTCATGCAGTTAGGGAATGATGATGTTGGTACCAGGCCTCCCAGGGCTATCAAAAATGACCTCAGGGCCCTGGGAGATCTGGTTGAGGGGTCAGGTGCACAAATAATTTTTACATCGATACCATTAGTTGCAGGAGGGAACACAATAAGGAACAGGTCAGCCGCTGTAGTCAACAAGTGGCTTAGGGGCTGGTGCAGACGAATGAATTTTGGGTTTTTCGATCTTGGGGAACTTTGTACTGCACCAGGTCAGCTGGTAACAGATGGAGTACATCTGTCCCAGAGGAGGGGAAAGGTCATAATACATGAGAATGGCCTGTCCCCCAAAGGTAAAAAGATTCTGGGAAGGGAATTAGCAAGTCTCATTGACAGGGCTTTAAACTAGCTTCGAAGGGGGGAGGGTCGGAAACCAGTGCCCTCAGGCAGGAGTCTGGAGGTGATAAGCTAGAGCTAGAGGTGAAACCAGCAGCCCAGCTGCAGTGCATGTACACTAATGCACGAAGCATGGGTAACAAACAAGAGGAGCTGGAAGCCTTGTTGCAGCAAGAAAGTTATGATGTAGTTGCCATCACAGAGACGTGGTGGGACGACTCGCATGACTGGAGCGCTGCAATTGATGGCTACAGGCTCTTCAGGAGAGACAGGCAAGGAAGAAGGGGTGGAGGGGTGGCCCTGTACGTCAGGGAGGCACTGGATGCTGTTGAGATGGAGATCAGGGATGATAGGGTTGAGTGCTTGTGGGTGAGAATTAGAGGGAAGACCAACAGGGCAGACATCCTGGTTGGAGTCTGTTATAGACCACCCAACCAGGAGGAGGATGTCGATGAGGCATTCTATAGGCAGCTTAAGGCTGTCTCAAGATCACCTGACCTCGTTCTCATGGGTGACTTCAACCTGCCTGATATCTGTTGGGATCTCAACACAGCAGAGAGGAGGCAGTCTAGGAGGTTCTTAGAGTGCATGGAGGACAGCTTCTTATCCCAGGTGCTGCGTGAGCCTACCAGGGGTAAGGCTATGCTTGACCTCCTCTTCACCAACAGGGAAGGGCTGGTGGGTGATGTGGTGGTCGGAGGGTGTCTAGGCACCAGTGACCATGACATAATAGAGTTTTCAGTATGCAGCCAAGCCAAGAGGGGCAGCAAGAAGACCTCCACTCTGGACTTCCGGAGGGCAGACTTCAGGCTACTCAAGGAACTAATTCAGAAGGTTCCTTGGGAATCAGTCCTTAAAAATAAAGGGGTCCAGGAGAGCTGGACCTACTTCAAGGAAGAACTATTGAAGGCGCAGGAACAGGCTGTGCCGGTGTGCCGGAAGATGAGCCGCCGGGGCAGACGGCCAGCCTGGATGGGCAATGAACTTTTAATAGAACTTAGGGAAAAAAGAGGGTGTATCATCTTTGGAAGAAAGGGGAGGCAACCTACAGAATGTTTAGGGATGTTGCTAGGTTGTGCAGGAAGAAAATTAGGGAGGCAAAAGCCCATTTAGAACTTAGACTGGCCTCTGCTGTGAAGGACAACAAAAAGTCCTTCTATAAATACATCAATAGCAAGAAGAAGGGCAAGGACAACCTCCACTCCTTGGTTGACACGGAGGGGAACGTTGTAACAAAGAATGAGGAAAAGGCAGAGGTACTTAACACCTTCTTTGCCTCAGTCTTCACTAGCAGGGCAGAACGTCTTCCAGACAGCTGGCCTGCAGAGCTGGCAGAAGGAGCCAGAGAGCTGCATAGTTTCCCACTGCTCCAAGAGGAAGTTAGAGATCTACTGAGCCGCTTGGACCCCCACAAGGCCATGGGACCGGATGGGATCCATCCTAGGGTGCTGAGATTGCTGACAGATGAGCTGTCCAAGCCACTTTCCATCATTTTTCAGCAGTCCTGGCTCACTGGAGAGGTCCCAGAAGACTGGAAGCTGGCCAACGTGGTGCCCATCCACAAGAAGGGCCGGTTGGATGAGCCAGGCAATTATAGGCCTGTCAGCCTGACCTCAGTGCCAGGCAAGATTATGGAACGGGTCATCTCGAGTGCGATCACACAGCACTTACAGGATGACCAGGGGCTCAGGCCTAGCCAGCATGGATTTAGGAGGGGCAGGTCCTGCCTGACCAACCTGATCTCCTTCTATGATCAGGTGACCCGCCTGGTGGATGTGGGGAGGCCTGTGGATGTGGTCTACCTGGACCTCAGCAAGGCCTTTGACACCGTTCCCCACAGCAAACTCCTGGCCAAGCTGGCAGCCCGTGGCTTGGACAGGAGCACACTGCGTTGGGTTAGGAACTGGCTGGAGGGCCGAGCCCAGAGAGTAATGGTGAATGGCACCACATCCAGCTGGCGGCCTGTCACTAGTGGTGTGCCCCAGGGATCAGTACTGGGCCCCATGCTCTTCAACATCTTTATTGATGATCTGGATGAGGGCATTGAGTCCATCATCAGTAAATTTGCAGATGACACCAAGCTGGGGGCAGCAGTTGATTTGCTGGAGGGCAGAGAGGCTTTGCAGAGGGACCTCGACAGGCTGGACAGATGGGCAGAGTCCAATGGCATGAGATTTAACACATCCAAGTGCCGGATTCTGCACATTGGCCACAACAACCCCAGGCAGTGCTACAGGCTGGGGTCAGAGTGGCTGGAGAGTGGCCAGGCAGAGAGGGACCTGGGGGTACTGGTTGATTGTAGGCTGAACATGAGCCTGCAGTGTGCCCAGGCAGCCAAGAAGGCCAATGGCATCCTGGCTTGCATCAGGAACAGTGTGGCCAGCAGGAGCAGGGAGGTCATTGTGCCCCTGTACACTGCACTGGTTAGGCCGCACCTTGAGTACTGTGTCCAGTTCTGGGCCCCTCAGTTTAGGAAGGATGTTGACTTGCTGGAACGTGTCCAGAGAAGGGCAACAAAGCTGGTGAGGGGTTTGGAACACAAGCCCTATGAGGAAAGGCTGAGGGAGCTGGGGTTGCTTAGCCTGGAGAAGAGGAGACTGAGGGGTGACCTTATTGCTCTCTACAACTACCTGAAGGGAGGTTGTAGCCAGGCAGAGGTTGGCCTCTTCTCCCAGGCATCCAGCACCAGAACAAGAGGACACAGTCTCAGGCTGCGCCAGGGCAGGTTTAGGCTGGATGTTAGGAAGAAGTTCTACACGGAGAGAGTGATTGCCCATTGGAATCGGCTACCCGTGGAGGTGGTGGAGTCACCTTCACAGGAGGTGTTCAGGAGAAGACTTGATGGGGTGCTTGGCTGTATGGTCTAGTTGTTGGGTGGGTTGGATTGTTTGATGGGTTGGACGCGATGATCTTGAAGGTCTCTTCCAACCTGGTGTATTGTATTATTGTATTATTGTATTGTATAAATCCTTTTCCTTTGTTTTAGGGTGGCTGGGAGGGAAACTGTGCTTTTAGTTGTTCTATTTTTCAAAGTCTGCCCAGTGCTGCATTAATTTCCACAGTAGATTTCCTAAAGTAAAGTGACAAATTTTCCATTATGAATCCAGCTCTCCATGGAAGATTGGATTTAGGTCAGAATGTATTACCCTGTGGAACTGAAGCCAATATTTAACAAAATGTCAACTATCCTGATATTAGAGATTTTTTTTAATGGCTGTGCAGCTTTATTCACTGATGAAGTTATTTCAGTTGTGTAGTATATGTCTAGGCAATTTGATGTACAGAGCCTTGAGATAAAAGTGGATAAACATGGAAAATGGTGATTGATTGGTGGAAGGTTGCAATAATGTCTGCCTTGATATACCTTTTATTGTTAAATTATTTATCTAATGCAATCTCCTACACTTTTAGGAGTCTTTAAGTTGGCATTAAATCAATGTTTAAATCTTAACCGTCCGAAAGGCCTCATAACTCACACTGATAAATATCTTTTACCATATCAGAAGGAATAATGATCCATCTGAATTCTGAAAGTAGGAAAGATGTTATTCTTGCTGTTTGTTATGAATCCCTTTAGAAGACCTGAGCCATAAACTGGAAGAATTAAGAACAGGAGACAGAAAGAAATATTAGAAAGACAAACGTATAGTAGTGGTTTGTCTGGAGAATCAAGAGCATGTTAGGTTTGCTTTGGAGGATGAGTAAAAAATTTTCTCCAGGAGTCAGCAGAACAGGATGAATTGATGTTTATGTGCTGGCTGTCCTCACAGGTACACATAAAGCCTTCTGGAGAGCTGTGCAGTGGCTCGTTCCAGGAGGCAAAGAGAAGGGCCACAATTACTTTATCTGCCAAGCTGTATTCAGCATCAACTCCACATGACTAATTCTGGTTTTGATTTATGCTCAGGATGTGGAATGAACATGATAGATCTGTGAAATAGGAACACGTGGCCATGGAAGAGCTGCAAACAAAATCACAGGGTGGCATTTGGATTTGTCCCTTGGATCTAGTAGATAAGGCTGATCCCATGCAAATGGCCATTGGAACAGACCATGTCCTGTGACGCTTTGGTGCATTTGTGCTCGGTCCTGCATGTCCTCTCGCATGTTCTCCTGCCTAGAGTTTGCATAAATACAGATGAATACCTTTGTATTGCATTGTCCAGAAGACAATATAGGTAGGGTTTTTTGGTTATAGGTCAAGGGCCTGCATTATTTACCTAGCAGGCAGATAACAAGATCATTAAAGACAGCTGAAGCTGACCTTTTGCTGTCTTAGGTACCAGTTTAAACACTAGAAGGAAATATCAAGCACAGTCAACAGGGAAAACTAATAAAATCCTCATTTAGATGTTAACTAAACCCAGTGAAGAGTGAATGGAAAGTTCAAGTTCCTTTCTGCTTTCAGGACAGTGCTGCTGTTGAACACTAGTGCTGAAATTTTTCTTTTCACAGTAGCTTTTTTTGTGTTTGTTTTGTTTTTGTTTTTGTTTTGGTTTTTTTTGAAGTAGAGATAGGGAAAAAAAAATCCTGTGGAGAAATAGGATGTCCAGATGGGGTTTCATTTTCAAGCACTACAAATTTATTTCAACTTCTATCTAAAACTAACCAGCTGCAATAGCATCGGCAATGCCTTATATAAACCATCAAAACTTCCTGAGTTTGTCCAAAATTCAAGCAGGACGTGAAAACCTTTTATCATCCCCAAATAACCCATTTGGAAGTTGATGAAAGGGAATTCACAATTTGCATGAATTTTGGGGAGAGAGAACCGTGGTTTGACAGTTGCCTTCTCACTGTCTTAGGTGAGTACTGCAAATGCTAGTCGTTAGCTGGCCTAAATTGGCGTAGCTTCATTTGGGCAAAGCAGTGAACCTGGCTGACCCTCCGGCTTTTCTCAAATGCCATCAGCTTCCTTTGAACAGCATTTGCCTATGCTGAGGCCAAACACAGAAAATCTTACATTTCTTCAGATTAATTGGATTAAGATAGACTGGAAATTGTGTCATACTACACAGGAGGCATTTAGCATCCCTAAAACTTCAAGCTACAAAGAGCTGTTTCCCCAGCAGTTCAGGCTCCCTACCTGGGCCTGTTTATTGCTTTTGAAGATGCAGGTATACTTTAGTGATTAATAATCATCCATAAAGAAATGTAGCTGTTACTTAAAATGCTCTGTTGGGAAGGCTCAGTAGTTGTTAACTAATAATGCGTCAGTAAAGCAAGAAAAAATGCAGGTAAAGATGCAGTTAGAAGTGTTGGACGTCAAAATTAATACAATACAATACACCAGGTTGAAAGAGACCTTCAAGATCATCGTGTCCAACCCATCAACCAATCCAACCCACCTGAACAGCTAAACCATGGCACCAAGCACCCCATCAAGTCTCCTCCTGAGCACCTCCCATGAAGGTGACTCCACCACCTCCACGGGCAGCCGATTCCAATGGGCAATCACTCTCTCTGTAGAACTTCTTCCTAACATCCAGCCTAAACCTCCCCTGGCACAGCCTGAGACTACGCCCTCTTGTTCTGGTACTGGCTGCTTGGGAGAAGAGACCAACCTCTGCCTGTCTACAACCTCCCTTCAGGTAGTTGTAGAGAGCAATAAGGTCACCCCTCAGTCTCCTCTTCTCCAGGCTAAGCAACCCCAGCTCCCTCAGCCTTTCCTCATAGGGCTTGTGTTCCAAACCCCTCACCGACTTTGTTGCCCTTCTCTGGACACATTCCAGCAAGTCAACATCCTTCCTAAACTGAGGGGCCCAGAACTGGACACAGTATTTATGGCTTTTTTCTCCAGGGTTAGCTTGTTGCTGTGTGATGATTCTGGGTTCTGCTCTTCATACTCCATGCCCTTCCTTTAGGAAATACTGATTCATGCATGAGTATGTCCATAATTAACAGTAAATCCAAACATGTGTTGGCATGCTAGTGTGAGATGAAAATGGTTCTTAACATGATTTCAGTGCCAGAAACCTGTCAGGGACTTGTGAGAAGATAACACAAAATCACTCAATAATATCTTTGAAATGACCTAAATTTAAGTATAAAAAGGGGAGGAAAATCCAGCAAAACCCAAATCTGCTTTGAAGCAGTGTTATATATTGCTAAAGAGAAAGAGCAGCTGAGATGTGCACTTCAGCTAACTGAGGCGCATTACAGACATCAGTGTGGCCACTTTGCCACAGAGCCAGCAGGGATCAGTGGCGTGAAAGGCAGTGCAAACCTGGTGTAAGTGAGATTAGGGTAGGACCGACTGCTGCTGCTTTGGAAGAGAAGGGATGAACTATCAGGAGATTTCCACTCCCCACTGCTGGCTCACAGATGAGCTCTATTTAGCAGTATTTGTTCGCATTTGACTTTCCTGCTGATTACCACATTTGCGACGCATCCTATTTTTGCGTGGCGATTGGTAATCTGGAAAACTGAGTTGGTGTGCAAGTTTTAATATTGGCTCCTGCTGTCATGCTGACAATGAATTAACTTGTTGGACTCCATCATATGTCCTCAGCAGGCACATATGTAATTAAAATGAGCGCACGGTGGGTTTCGTATTAGCGCTCAAATCACCTTTGGCGAAAGGTCTCTGTGTTCTTTGGGGGTTGTACGCCAGGGCAGTGTAATTACAGTGTCAGGTAGAATTGCTGTTTTTGAATACTCCTTCCTTTTACATAATATTAACCCTTTCCATACTAGCTGACTTTTGGATTTGGAGAGTGATTTTTCTTCTAACAGAAGCGTCGCCAGCAAGCAGGCATTCTCTTTCAGATGTTGTCTGCACCTCTGTGATAGTTGTCTTGCTGAAGGGTAAGCATTTGGTGTCATAAGACATGGAATTAGTTTACGTAGAGTCATTCCAGAAATTAGAAGTGGGTTCAGATTGAGGAAAGGATGGTATTTACTGCGACAGTAAGTCAGAATGGTAAGCAAACTGCTTTTGCTTTTACCTGTTCTAAAATAATCACAGTATCACAGTATCTCCAAGGTTCGAAGAGACCTCAAAGATCGAGTCCAACCTGTCACCACAGACCTCATGACTAAACCATGGCACCAAGTGCCACATTCGATCCCCTCTTGAACGCCTCCAGGGATGGTGACTCCACCACCTCCCTGGGCAGCCCATTCCAATGACAAACAACTCTCTCAGTGAAGAACTTCCTCCTCACCTTGAGCCTAAACTTCCCCTGGTGCAGCTTGAGACTGTGTCCCCTTGTTCTGGTGCTGGTTGCTAGAGAGACCAACCTCTTCCTGGCTACAGCCACCTTTCAGGTAGTTGTAGAGAGCAATGAGGTCACCCCTGAGCCTCCTCTTCTCCAGGATAAACAATCCCAGCTCCCTCAGCCTCTGCTCATAGGGCTTGTGCTCAAGGCCTCTCACCAGCTTTGTTGACCTTCTTTGGACATGTTCAATTGTCTCGATGTCCTTCTTAAACTGAGGGGCCCAGAACTGGACACAGGACTCAAGTTGTGGCCTAACCAATGCAGGGTACAGGGGCTTAATGACCTCCCTACTCCTGCTGGCCACACTATTCTTGATGCAGGCCAGGATGCCATTGGCCTTCTTGGCCACCTGGGCACACTGCTGGCTCATGTTTAGGTGGCTGTCAATCAGCACCCCCAGGTCCCTCTCTGTTTGGGAACTCTCCAGCCGCTCTGACCCCAGCCTGTAGCTCTGCATGGGGTTGCTGTGGCCAAAATGTTCTGCAGTATTCTAAAAGATTTCCTTCCGAGGACATTTCCTGAAGTGCTGCCCCAGAGGTGTGTTTTCCTTGGGGTTTGTCTTCTAGTCTTGGACTTAGGTGTTAATGCTAAGAACTTCTTTCAGCTGCTGGTAAGCAGTACCATTCATTTGAATGGAAACATAAAAGAGGATGAGATTGTTTAACATTAATAAATTATAATAGTTAAAGAGTCACCTGGCTTTGAAAGGAAATAAAACGTGGAGGTTTTTTTAACCTGGAGAAGGAAATGCAGTGTTAATTGAAAACAGTTAGTTTCCACAGTCCATGAGCAGGCAGAACAGTCTGCAAACTGCAGTTTGTTTTATGGACAAGCAAGCTGGCACTGGATGTTTGGAAGCAAAGGCTTGTTGGAGTCTGGATGATGCTCCTAGGTGTATCATTTAATTTTAGGGAGTCCTGTGAGAGCAGAGGGTTGGACTTTGGTGATCCTGGTGAGGTGATCCAAGTTCCTTTTGATTCTGTTAACGTGAAAAAATAACGTTTTTTCTGACTTGAGAATACTCAATTTAATTAGATATGAAGGCACTTCAACTACATGTTTTAAAGCAAGGTTACAGCAAAACCACCTGAGTTGTAAAAGGAGGCATTGGCAGATCTCACCAAGGAACCACAACTATGCCTGGGGGAAAAAGAAGTTGTATACCACTGAAAACTCTCCTGAGCATCCTCAGTGGGCTACTTTGGCTCATCTTTTTGATAGCATTAAACAGATCTACAGTTTGCCAGCACTTCAAGTAAGTGCAGCAGGCCCCCAGCACTGATACTGAACTGGTAGGGAGTTGTTTTTTGGAGGGAGATGTCAATGAGGCGCAAGGAGAAGGATCCTCAAAAGTTACTTGGTTTTAGTGAGGCCAAGTGGTGGGTTCTGCCCTGTCAGTCTAGCAGAAGAAAGGGAGAAAAAGGAGTGGTGTGTGTATAAATAAACTGTTTGCCTTCTAGCAGTGTTGTCTTGGGAACTAATATGAAGAGATTTTTCAGCATTCTTTTAATGTGAAAATAAAGATATTGGAAAAGAAATTGTATTGGAAGGAAATTGCAGCTCAGTTGTATTTGATTCTTTTGACTGGAATGGGGAATTGTTAAGGAAGTTAATCTGCATTTATATAGATCAAGAGTTGTTCAAAGCTGGAACATGAGCAAGCTGAGCAGAATTTGGTTCAGACACGCTAATTCTCTTTTGATACTAATTTTACACTGTCAATTTTCCATTGCTTTCAGATGGGTGACTCCTGCTGCATGGCAGGAGATGGACTGAAATGAAGTTCATTCAGCACATGAGCTGAAAAGAGTTACATTGCTACTACTCATTAACTAATTTGCCTTTTAAGGTAGTATCTATACTTAGCTGCAATTAAAAATAGTCTTTGGGGATTTTTAGCTTTAAGCTGTGAGGAGGATGAAGTCCTGATAGTGTCTAGCCACACACAAGTGTTTCCAGCAGCTGCTGCCATAGTAATCAGAGACCTTGCTGTAACTGGAGATCTCAATGGTGCCATGATTTTTCTCTCTGTACTTCAGCTGCTAGCATTAGGATCCTTACTGATCCTACTCTTGCAGATAGTGAAATATATATGCATGTGTATGGTATCCACATACAAGCCCTCCCGTTGGATTTTCTTCACTACAAGCAAGATGCAGTCAAGACACTTATTGTTGTCTAAGCCTGACCTGTGTCTCGTCATGACGTCTGTGGTGACAGGTTGGACTCGATGATCTTTGAGGTCTCTTCCAACCTTGGTGGTGATACTGTGATATAACAACCACCCCAATGGGGCTTTTTCCCTGTCTCCACCACCTCCTCTACTTGAGGATTCTCAAAGTATTACTTAGGAGAAGGCCTGGTGTCACCTACCCTACATGCTGATTTAATTGCTGTCACTCGAGAGCTCAGTATCTGAGGGCTGCAGAGCACTTGCTTTTCAGGCCATGAGTCTGCAGTTAATGGCAAGCTTTAACCAACTGACAGCCTAGGAATCTTTTGGTAGTTACTGCTGTGCTGTGCCAGTAATTTTTCTTTTGCTGGTCTCCTTTTAAACAAACATGTCCTTTCACAGTCTGAGATGTTTCTTGTTTTTCACACTTTTTCATCTCCTAAATTAGTTTCGCTTAACAGTTTTGCTGCCAGTTGATGATTTTTATGTCCTACTGTACCGTAAAAGCCCAGTTGTGAATGAATTTGTTTAATTTGGGGCTCCATCTTCTTAGAGGAGGAGGAACTGAATTCTGTCTAAAGATGAGCTTTTCTTGGGTTTTGGGGGTTTTTTTGGTTGTTTGGGGTTTTTAAGCCTCCCTGTGTGACAGGAGTGGTCAAATCACTCATGTATGAGTGAGCAGGTGGCAAGGGAAAATAGCAATTATATTGGAAGCCAATGGCACTGAATTTCATCTAGAGTGTCAAAGCATTTTTTAGCACTGACTTTGCCTAATTGAAGTGCAGAACTCCTTGGACATGTGCCCTGTCTCATAGTGTGCTGCACTGTGAAGTTATTCCTAGAGTTCCAGGCTAATGCATCCTGCTCACTTCTGCCAAACTCCCCAGATTCAGTGGTCTGGGATAAGCTGTGCACAAGCAGAACCTTCCTGAAGCCAAGGTCCTGCCAAAACCCTGCCAGCACGTGGGCAGCAGCATTGGAAGGGCAATATCAGTCCCAGCCACAGCAAATGACTAAGGGCTGGTGCCAAGTGCAGTGCCTCAGACTGCTGACATGGAGAGCTGCAAAATGGGAAGACAGACTCTGAGGAGCAGAGCTAAAATAATTTTAGAAATAAAATCCATTCTTTTTGGCTGTAAAAGGTCAGCATTCTCTTTATATTTAAAAAAAACCCATACTCATCTTTGGTGCTATAGAGCAACTCTTCTACAAGTTACTGTTGAAGCAGCTCTTAGAGACATCATAGTCTTGTTGAAATATGAGAGAAGTTTCCAACTCTGCTTTATGAATGATGGTATTGTTGCAGGAATATATTTCACAGACCTAATTGTGGCCTTCCAGTATCTGAAGGGGGCCTACAAAAAGGCTGGGGAGGGACTTCTCAGGATCCCAGGTAGTGATAGGACTAGGGGGAATGGAATGAAGCTGGAGGTGGGGAGATTCAGGCTGGACGTGAGGAGGAAGTTCTTCACCATGAGAGTGGTGAAGCCCTGAAATGGGTTTTCCAGGGAGATGGTTGAGGCCCCGTCCCTGGAGGTGTTTAAGACCAGGCTGGATGAGACTCTGGCCAGCCTGATCTGGTGTGGGGTGTCCCTGCCCATGGCAGGGGGTTGGAACTAGATGATCCTTGTGGTCCCTTCCAACCCTGACTGATACTATGATACAGATTCTCCACCGATGCTTTTAGCAGCAGCCAGTAACTCAGGTAGTCAATAAAAGGACATTTTCTGCACATTGAAGTGGTGTTGTGTTTTTTTTAACAAGAAAACTGAAATACCTGGTGAAATACAGAAAAATCATCTTATTTGGCTTTTGTTGAACATTTTCCATTGCCAGCAGTTTGATTTTTCCTTTGTTTTCCTCTAGTGGTATGTTAATGGAATCCTTTTACACCGTAATGCAGTAATAGAATGCTAGTCCTGTATTTTGACAGCAAGACATTCTATTCTTTGCCCATAAATGTTAAGTTTGGATATCCTTGTGAAAACCAAGCTAAATCATTTTCTTGAGATCATTTGAAAAGTCAAGCTCAGGTAGTGAGCAGTAATATTTTTTTTTTTTGCTGCTGAGAATGTTGTACTAGGAATTGTTTTCCCTGTGTGGCTCAAAGTGATGAACATTAAAAGACCACCATCCAAACCCACCTGTCAAGGCTGTAGTCCACTGAATCTTACTAGTGATGTTAGAGGAGGCAAATGGGGAGTTAAAATGATGTCTTCAGCTTCTCATGTGTATTTATGTTTATGAATGAAAGAAACTTTAATATCTAAAGTTTCTCTTCTATGTGGCAAGTTTGCTTTTGAAATGGCTGAGAGGGCTTTCCCTGGCTGAGGTGTGAGGGCACGAGTCTGCTGTGACTGCAGCTCAGGGGACCAGAGTCAGCCCACGTGGAGGCATGGAGTGGGTGCAGTTGCAGCAGAGGGTGGGCAGCAGGCTGGACAAGAAGGCATTTAGCAGCTGTCTGGTAAATGGGTGTTTCACTTGCACAGAACTGACTGCAATGAAGCATGGAATTCAAGATACGATTTTCAAGGCACCCTAATTGGATTAGAGGGATTGTATTAAAGATATGTTGGCTATGAAATGTTTAGAGGATTAATGCCTGATGATTTTTCTCTTTTTAAACCATCTTTACTAATCCCTCTTGATCAGAAGCAGCTTCTGGAAAGCATTCCAGCCGGGAAGGAGAGCCCAGCTCTACCTTTCCCATCTCCAGGAAGGGAGCCAGACTGTAATAGGCAGTCTGGGTAAAAATGTGCTGCTTTGTCTCCTCAACGTTTTCCATGTTAATAAACAATCCTGCAGTGTAAAGGTGGTCTGTGCAAGAATCTCTTCCTCCTGTGTTCTGACCTATCCATGTATGTTAAAATCTAGCTAAAGCAATGCAGTGCTATTCATTATTCCAGCATTATTGCAACATAGCATACTGTCTGAGCAATCTTTTGAAGTCTGCCATAGGAACCATTGTTAATTGCTTACAGCAGAATCTATTTGCTGTTGGAAATACCACAATGTAGTTGTGTAGCAATTTCTCTGTCTGACAAGCAGTATGCTGAGAGAAGATTGGTCCTCTTTTTCTTCTGTGTTGGGTGTGATTATTCGTGCTCTTCCTGTAGTACATGTGGTAGCAAGCTTGTTTGGAAGTGCAGGAACTGATCAGTAATGAAATAATTCATATGGTAGTATTTAGATGGACAAATGAGAAATACTTCATACAGGGAGTGTGAGGTAGACAGGGTTATGCACCTAAAAAAATGTAAACTGCCCTATTTAATGCATGTAACAGAGAGAAAAGTCAGGTGGCTATATAGAGGAATGCTAATGCTGAGGGAAGGCACAGATCTCTGAAAACAATTTCGTGCTCTAATTCCTGTCCAAGGGCTCCCACTTCTGCTCATCCAAAGGCCTTTGTCATCTGAGGAGCCTTTAGGAAGTGGTTGACTAGCTGGGGAACTTTAAGGAAGGAAATGACCTGATCTTGCTGGAAGGACCAGCTGAGCTGAGCCTTGTGATCCACAGAGCTGGAAGAGAATCCGCTAACGTCCTGCTATCATGCTGGTTTTGCTGACCAGAGACAATGAGAAATCCCAGCTGCTCAAAGGGGAGCCTATGGAAACCGGGTGGCCATGCTTCTGCAGCTCTGGTGCTTGGGAGGAGATTTATTTTGAGTCATTAGGGAAAGCCACTTCTTGCCAGTAGCCTTTGACATAAAGGGTGTTTGACAATAGTTTAGTCAGCACATGTGCTGAAAAACACTCTGGATGCAGGAGCTGCACTTGGTACTGTGGGAAGCAAGGTCTTCAGGGAGGGTGTTTATTGCTGAACTAACCTAGCAGTGTACACAGCGTGTGCATCTGGGGCATGTGTCTCTGGAACGCACACACACACTGAGCTGATGTCTCATGCATCTTTTATTGCCACAGTGTGAGATTCCTAGAAGCACTTAGCTATCTCCCAGCCCTGTGCTCTTGATTTTTCCTCTCTTTGGATTCTGTTGAGAAGCTCCTGATAATTTCACTTGCAGCACAACTAGGGTCAGCTAAAATGCAAGGCTGAGCTTTTGCATTTTACAGCATATGGACACAAGGCAGAGGTATGTGGGTTTATTTTCCCTTTTACTGGTGTTAGCCTTTATTCCCTGTACCTAACTAGACCTTTTCAAACTAACTGTGTAAAATGCCTGAGAAATTCTTGACTTTTTTTGGTCTGTTTCCAGCATTATGTTCATCATTATCTTGGGCACAGAATAAAGGCAGGCTCTGTCCTTCCAGGTCTGCTTTCAAAAAATAGAGAGACAGATGTAATGGGAATCTCAAAGGAAGGATTAATTTCAAGTTAGCAGACCAGATCTTTGTATGGTATAAATTAACTTGGTCCTGGCCTTACACCAAGTGATTATAATGATTAACTGTTCATTTCTTAAGAATATCTGGGGGAAAGGTACTTTATGTAGGTCTTGAAAGTTGACAGCACAGTAAAACAGAATGGGAAGACATTGATCAAGCAGGTACCAAACATGCTTTTATCTACCTATTCATTTCTTAGTGGTCTCAGCAGTACATAAACATCTCCTGGGAGGTTATGTGAAGCACAGACTTACTTTAACTGCGTAATCGCATATGTTTTCACTCCTTATTGATCATTCTTGCTGTGAGCATGACAGGAAGAGATGGAGTAAAGGTTATGGATGTGCCAGTCTCCAAACACACTGCAAACATAGGAACAGGCACTGGAATGAGCAAAAGCTGTTTCAGATGCCACTTCAAGGCATAAGCATTGGTAGAGCTCTATTGCTATTATGCTTGGGATTTGTTATGTTGATTTTGTTACTTTCTTGTTTAATTTATGCTTTGTTTGCCCTGTAGTAACTGGTTAGCTTTCAAGTTTCTGCTCCTTGAAGGATTAAACTTGCTGATGCTTTGAGGCAGAAGGGAAAGTCTCAAATGAAATAAGGATATTTTCTTCTTGTCCTACGCAAGAAATCTAATGGGTTCTCCAGCAGGGAAGGGAGTGAAGTGCTTCAGTGTAGAGAACATCTGACTCTGAAACACATTGTTGGTTTTGGCATGAATGGTGGTGAGCCTATTACTGGTGTCCCAGTTGGGATGTAATCCATCTGCAGCCAGAGGGCTGGCATACTCTGATACATAATTCAGGCCACCTGTGTCTAATAGAGATGCTCTTAGGGCAAACTTGCAGGACCCTGAGTACCTCTGGGCTGCCATCACTCAGCAACAGCTGCAGTGTACCAGGAGGCAACTGATGTACCTATGGTCCACCACTGTTGCCTGAGAGAGAGCTGAGTCTATTATCAGAAAGGAGCCTTGTAAAGAGCCTTGTTGCCACTCTGGATAGCTCTGCCTCTACTGCCATTGTTTGGACAGCCTCTAGAGTGTCCTTCTATCTCCATGGACTGTTTGGTGAGGTTGATGTGTTATTTTAGATGCTTAATTTATGTTTCTGCACTTGACTGCTGTGAATCTCACCACTGTCACTGATCAGAGGGGCAGGGGGCTTCAGGCAGCTCGATTGCCAGGAGCCCTGGCAGGGGGTATCCAGGAAGAAGGGGCTGGGGGCTGGAGGCCCATAGCATGCACCACCTAAACAAGCTGCCTGGAGGAACTGAGTACCTCTTTACACTGCAGTGCTGGTTTTGTAGAAGCCAGAGTGCTGGTGGTGTGGCTCTGTGTCCAGAAAATGCAAATAGCAGCTGAGTTTTCAGAAATGCTTCAGTTTGGGTTTGTGTCATCTGTTTTCTTGGGAGTGGTGGGATGACTTATCTTGTCTGACAAATGCCTGTTCTCATCCGTTCCCATCCTTAGCAACAGTCAGTGGTGGGTAAGATATCTAAACACATGCCTCAACACTTGCACTGCTCTTGTTTCTTTCTGTAGCCTTTCCCTTCCTAATGAGCTCAAGATTTCACTGACAGTGGTTGCTCTGATGGGTGGGAGTCATCTCTTGGGCTACAAGACCTGAATGAAGTATCTCACCCTGCAGTCAGCTCCCTGGGAGAGGCAGGTGGCTCAACACACTAAGAAAACCTTCACACCATATGTGTTAACCATAAAAGAGAGGGTTGCTGCTTTTTGGTTTGCCTCGAGTGCATTGTCACAGAACTGGTGCAGTCAGGAATTACTCCTGATTTCTGTGATTAACCGGTTGGTCTCCACAAGTTTTGACTGAGCTGGGAGTCCCACTCTGCACAGGCTGCTGGTTAGTCCTAAGAGCCAAGCTGGAGAAAACTCTCTGTTAGTAGGGCAATTTCTTAGGGCTGTGGTGGTACAGGTACCTCTAAGTAGTGGTAGTGGTCTTTCTCTTTTCTTTTTTTGGTGGTTTCCAAGTGTATTACCTCCCAGATGTTAAGTTGAACTAAGGGGTAAGGTGCAAGCGGAGTGAATAGTCTCTGCAAGGAATATGTGTATCTGTTGTTGTATCTGCCTTTACCTCTCTAAAGTCCAGCAATATCACTGACTATAATAAAAGTAGCCTAATGCTCACTTAGAAGGCATTTTGTGTTCACCCTATTAACACTGAACATGATGCAGTAATTGGCTGTTGTGATAAATATTATTATTAGAAATTTCATTCTAATTCAACATTAATTAATTTACTGATGCTTTGGAGTGTTATTTATTCATGAGAGTCAGTGGGAAAAGGGAGGAAATACTTGGCTAACACACTACAAATAATTGAGGTTTGTCTCCCAGGAATGCTACCATTTGCACAATTAGGAGAGTCGGAAAAGCAAGCTCGTACCCAGGGATTATTGGCCTGCCTACATCAGTATCACACTGAATTCAGTTCAGCACGTTGCAGGTGCAGTGCAGCCATGTCTGATCATGAGTTGGTCATTTGCAAATCATCAAAATTGCTGCTTGAGACTGACTGCAAGGCAACAAGATTTTTGCTTGATATACAGCAGGCTGCTCCACACCAACTGCTCCTTGGCTTTGTTTGAGATGTGGTGGGTATCGGTGTGGTGCTGCAGCACATGCACCTGCACCATGCACACAGCCTAGATGCTGTGCTGAGACTGATTCTGAACAGTCCTGTGTCAGCCCAGCTGCTTTCACAGATTTTTGTGAGACAAAAGATTTCTCTCTCTGTTCTCAGGTTTCTTTGTATTGTTTCATTTACAATGAATCTTTCAAGTCATATGAAGAACGTAGAATCATAGAATCAATAAGGTTGGAAAAGACCTCAAAGATCATCAAATCCAACCTGTCACCCAAGACCTCATGACTACTAAACCATGGCTTCAAGTGCCATGTCCAGTCCCCTCTTGAACACCTCCAGGGACAGTGACTCCACCTCCCTGGGCAGCCCATTCCAAAGGCTAACAACTCTCTCTGTGAAGAGCTTTTGCCTCACCTGGCGTCTAAACTTCCCCTGGCACAGTTTGAGACTGTGTCCTCTTGTTCTGTTGCCTGGGAGAAGAGACCAAGCCCCTCCTGGCTACAACCTCCCTTCAGGTAGTTGTAGAGAGCAATAAGGTCTCCTCTGAACCTCCTCTTCTCCAGGCTAAACAATCCCAGCTCCCTCAGCCTCTTCTCATAGGGCTTGTGCTTGAGGCCTCTCACCAGCCTCGTGCAGGCTGTCTCTGGATTTCCTTAATGGATGATACCTGCCCCAATGGGTTCTTGAGTGAGTTTTGGAAGGGATGCATGCAGCACAAATGTTCTAAAGCTGCAACAGAAGGATGACAAAGGTGGAATGGGAATGTTGTGTTTTGAATGTCAAATGAGAACTTTACCTTTTTTTTTTTTTCTATATTTTTTTCCCTTGGGAAAAGACACAAAGGTTTCATCTTCTTATGGTCCAGCTGTGAATATGAAACAGTGCTACATGTGTCCTCTATCTTCCTTCTTTCATGCACTTTATTTTTCTATTCATAGACAAAGTGGAAATCTCTCCAGCATAGGGGTTGCAGCAGAGCTCAACCTAAATCTGTAATGGCAGGGACTTTCCCTTTTTAACATGAAATTGTGCAGGGATGCAGAGCTGCTCATCAGTTCACACACTCACTGCAGAGAAATTGCCAGTGGTCTCCTGAAGGGAATTATCCAGCTCTGAGTCAGAGGCTCAGACTGTCCTAAGTTTCTATTGTCAGCCTCAGAAATTATTAAATCAGACTCAAAATGGCCACATCAGCAGCCCCTTTGTTCCAAGCCAGGGCTTTTCCTCCTCATGTAAAGACCATTACTGAAATCTGTCTCTTTAATCTTAAATGGACAAGTCATTGAGTAAATGACACCTTGCTGCTTCCCACCTACCTTGCATTGATTTTTGCCTATGGGTTACTTGATCATATGAACTTAGAGGGGCTCATAAATTGTTTCTGTAATTCATGGTAGAATCTGAGAATGAAAAACACTAGAGTGAGGTTGTTGAAGTAAAATATTACTGCCCCCAAAAAATGGCATATCCACTTCTCAGTAGCAGCCTGGGTTCTGAAATGTTATCCAGTGTGCTCAGTGCTAACTCAGAGATGAAAAGTATGGGTTACAGCAATTTTAAGGAAATCCACAAAATGTAACTAGCAGCATTTCATTCTGTAAACTATAAGCATCCATCTCAAATCCCTGTGCCCTGGGGACAGTTGCACAGGAGATTTTCTCAGCTGATTTAACCTCTCCTACTTTGCTGAGCAAGTAAAACCTGCTAAAGGAAAGCAGGCACATGAGCAGGCATGATAATTATCTTCATCAGGAGTTCTGTTTGCTTTGCTGGAGGTAAAATCCACTCCATCTTTGACCTGGGCAGGAGATCTGTTAGGTTCAGTTCCCTGAGATGATGAGCACAATCAGCTCATGCCACTTCTTAGGGGCACAGGAAAGCAGCCTTGGCCTGGCAGTGTGCACCAAAATTGCATGTGCTGCTCAGATGAAAGCCAAGCCTGGAAATTTTCAACTGCTGTGTTGTTAGGAGTTGTGAGCAGTTGGAAATAAGGAGTTTGTAGTGGAAGTCTAAGTTTGGCAGCTGGCTGTTGCAGCAATGGTCCTGCTGAAGGGAATGGTGCTGTTCCTATGAGTTTTAAGTAGGGACTGCAGAGCTCTGCCTTTTCAGAGTGATTATGGCTCATACTCCTGCTACACTGACAGGGCTTCTGGCTGCATTTATGGATATAATAGCAATAAAGAATGTGCTGAACTACACAGCAATAACTCTTCTGGTGTCCTCAGTCCATTGATTCATGCTGTGAAGACAGAGTACACACATGCAGCTGAGTTCAGATGGAATCAGCAACACCCAGATATCTGTGCAGAGGTATTGTGTTGAACAGCCAGGACAATACCAAGCTGTGAATAGAAGCTGGTGGATTGATTTACCAAAAATAATGCAGCCCACAAAATTCATTAAAAGATTGCTTTGTGCTGCTGCAGAAGTCTGATGATCTCACTAATTAGCAACAGAAGTAAAAGATTAGCAGGTTGACTGTGTGTTATGCTGGTGGGTGATTGAGCATAATGTGGCACCACAACAAACATGAAAATGATTGCACCATGGTTATTCTGCTGGAATTTAGGAATGCTGCAATAGTTGAAGATTAAACTCAAGAGTATTGATTTCTTGGGTCTCTAGAAAGTGCAAGTTGAAATTGCAGTAGGGGTGAGATTCCCTTGTTCCTTGCAGAAGCAGATTTGGTTTGTTTTGTTGCTGGCACACAGTGGTTTCAGTCTTGCCATGCTTTGAGCAGGAAGCCAGAAAGGGCAGCTTTCACTTCTCTCAGCCGGTAGTGAACAGTGTTTGGTCACAGAGCAAAATGCCACCTTTGGTTTTCAGCATAGGACAACAAAGTAAACACACTTTGATAAAAAGGCATGAAAGGCTTGCTCTGAGCTGGGTGAATGCAGCCTCTTCTGCAAAGGGTCCCTGTGGCAGCTCCTCGGCAGCGAGGCAGCATGACAAGTTTCTATTTGCTGTTAGCTGTGGAAGTTTAAGGCAAGTCCTGCTGTTTCCAGGCCAGAGCTACTGTTCCACCTGTGCCAGGTGGCCAGAAAGAGGACACTCCATTCACTCTCTCTCCACTCACTCACGTATACAAAGCTATGTCCAAGGCTAGAGCTGGTGTAAGTGTAGCATAATGTTCTTCACAGGTTTTGTTTTACTTTCTGTTAACATCATGGGTTTTTTGCTAAATTTTGTAAAGCACCAATCTGCATTAAGTTGTCCTTGAAAGGAAGAGGATTCCCTAAATGCATAGGAAAGTTCACTCCACAGGCAGTGCTCGCACTCAGAGAAGCTTTGTAGGTGAGATGATGGTGCAGCTGCAGGCTCACTGAGACCACCCCAAGCACCAGGCACAGGAAGAGAAGATGGGAAATCTCCTTTGCTGGCTTGACTCTGTTTTGGAAAGGCAGGTGATGGCATGTGGAGAAGTGGTGACAAGTGTTGGTGAAGGCTGAGTGTAGGGAGTGCGGCAGGGGAAGGAACCTTTCTGTGGCTCCTGTGATGCTTGACAGGGCTCTGGGCAACCTGATCTAGGTGAGGATGCTCCTGCTTACTGCAGAGGGGGTTGGACTAGATGACCTTTGGAGGTCCCCTCCAACCCAGACCATTCCATGATTCTGAGTCCTCCATACCTAGTGGGAGAAGAGGAGAAAAGTGAACAGAGGTGAAAATATTGTGAAGGGCTGTTCAGGACCAAGGGAGAGAAAGGTGATCTTGGCAGCTGCTTGTTGCTGGAGTGGAGGGTGGAGGCCACTTGAACTGGCACCCAGAGTGAGCTTTACTGTATATGGCTAATGCCAGTGTAGTGATGGCAGTGAAGTAGCTATCAACTGCAACCTTAAAATCCTTTTGGATTGTTATCACTGGTGAATGGTGTGACATTCAAGGGAAATCAGCTGATGCATCCTCCGTGTCTTCTGTCCCCAGAAGGGGATGTGCAGAAGTAGCAGATCTGCTGACAGATGAAAGAAGCACAACATTCTTACCTTCATGAAAATACAAGCAGCCAAAGAAGCCATAATAGTATGCAGGTGGAAAATGAGACTATAACAATTTAAACCTAGAAGAGAAGGACGAAAATAGCATGTGGGGGAAAACAGGTTAGAGCAGAAAAACATCAGAGAGGAAAATTAAGTTGCTGCAGGAATTTATTAGGGGAACCTGAGGAAGTGAGTTGGCATTTCAGGTGGAGGACCTTGTTCTCAGTAATTGTTGGATAGATGATAGTGTGGGTGTTGAAAGCCAAGTCAGTTTAAAATAAAAGACCCTGAATATGGCTATTTCCAACTTCCCTCCCTTTGTGTAACGTTGCAGAAAGCCACAAATTTCAGAAGACGTATCCAAAAATGTCATGAAAACCACTAGAAATGTTTGAGCCCATTGATGTGGCATCAACCTTACACTGCAGTATTTGCTTTAGAAAGGGGAGAGCAGAAATGCCTCTCTTAAAATAAAAATGAACTTAACTTTTAAGCAGGGTTTCAGTAGCCCCTCTCCTCCTTGAAGAGGTGAAGATATGATGGTTGCCATTTAAATATTGGGGGACACTGCTGCTGTTACAAATAAATGCTATCAGTGGAGATAATCCTCAGCAGCTGTTGAGAAGCAGAGTTTCACCAACTTCTCAGCAGAGCCCTGCTGATTCAAGACCAGCATCTTTTGATGAAGAGGGGGCTTCGTTTCTGGTGGGGCAGGGGAGAAGTTGGCATTTCTTAGTACTTTGAACACTACTTAGAAACTTGGAGGCGATTCCTCTAAGATGCCAATGTGCATGTTCAGGGCTTGGTACAACTCATAAGCATTTGGGTAAAGCCTTGTCTAAGCTGAGGCATGCAGGCAGGGCTGTGTGGGGAAGGCTGGCATGGCTACTGCCCGTGGGGTGATGACCTTGTACAGTGCCGGAGGAGAGTGGTACGGTCTTGGCACACGCTGGCTCCCCTCCTGAGTTCTCCTCAGAAAGTGCTTTGGAAGAAGGAGCCAACATAAAATGTGTGCTGCTCTCTGCACCCCTGCCCTGTGGATCTGCTCAGAGATGTCCTATGTTTTGTTTTCGAACAGGAAAAGCCAACAACAATGTACAGTGGGATGAGGACTCCGTAGAGTACATGCCAGCCAACCCAGTCAGGATCGCATTTGTCTTGGTTGTTCATGGCAGAGCTTCTCGGCAGCTCCAGCGCATGTTTAAGGCTATTTACCATAAAGACCATTTCTATTACATTCATGTTGACAAGGTAATATATCACTGGTTATAAATTGCCTGTCTCACCATCTGTCAGTCTGCCCATCCTTGTCATCTTCATCTTCTCTTTACCCCTGCTGCACAGAGTGCATGTCACTTTTGGTCTGTCTCTTACATGTTTGGAGCCTCTTTCTTTCTTTTTTTTTTTTTTTTTTTTTTTTTCCCCCTTTTTTCTTTCTTGTTCTCTTCTCTGTGTAGCAGCCTTCTTTCCTCCTTGTATGTCTGTCAGTATCTGTCCATGTCTGTCTGTCGTGCAGTTAGTTAACGGTAATTGCTAAGCTGATGCAGGCTGACAGTGGTGGCCCACTGGATGGAGAGCTGACCTGAGGTGCCTTGGGCAGGTTACTGACCTTCACACTGTAAAAGGGAGGCAGTAACAGTCACCTCCTTTTTAAAAGCTCTTTGGGATCTCCTGAAGATGAATGAGCTGCTCACACTAATTAGTGATTACTGAAGTTGTAATAAAAGGAATTAGAGAGAGGTCTCTGTGCATTTCCACATTGGCATTCAGCAAAAGATTGTGCACCACAGTAAGTGAGGGTGGAACAGGGGCAATGCTCAGTAAGTCAGGAAGTAGAGCTGGTGCTTAGTGAATACAGGGAGGGACAGTCTGGGGCAGAGTAACTTGAATGTATTACTTTTTTTCTCCTTTAAAGAGATCCAATTACTTGCACCGGCAAGTGCTCCAGTTTGCCAACCAGTACCCCAACGTGAGAGTCACTTCTTGGAGAATGGCAACTATCTGGGGAGGAGCAAGTCTGCTGTCCACCTACCTCCAGACCATGAGGGACTTAATGGAGATGAATGACTGGCCATGGGATTTCTTCATTAACCTCAGTGCTGCCGACTATCCAATCAGGTACCTTGAGTATTTTGGGAATGTCCGTGTTTTGTTCCTGTAGCAAATATGTGTTGAAGTACATAAGGGATGGCATGTCCCTGCTGTATTGCAAGAAACAGAAGTCAAAGGAGCAGTTTCTTTTGTTTTACAGCAGAAGACTTGGTGAGGCTGGCATCTGACAAACACACTTTACCCAAGGAGACAGTCACCTAGGCACCTTGCTGTAGCCTGTGTGCCTTTCGCTTACCTAGAAAGGACTGTGGCTGTGAGCAGACCAGCAGCACTGGTTCTGCTTTCACTGGGGAAATGCAGTCAGCTCTATTCAGTCATTATTTCCAGCAAGGGGCATCTGCAAGAGAGGATGAATAAAGCGAATGGAAGTACTGGAGCTCAGCAAATGGAGCCCAGGTATGGAGAGATCCCTCCTAGGGCTCTGACCAACAAATTGCTTGGAGTCAGTTACATCTTAGAATCGATAAGGTTGGAAAAGACCTCAAAGATCATCAAGTCGGACTTGATGATCTTTGAGGTCTTTTCCAACCTTATCGATTCTATGATCTTCAGCACCATGTTGCCCAAATTTCTTTATTTGGATGGCATCAAGCAAAGAGCTTCACACCCTGCCATGTGACAAAGCTCTTGATTTTAAGTGAAATTACATTCTTTCTGGATTTACATAACCCAGGCCTCACAGCGGTGTTCTGTAAGGTTTACTACATAATGCAAAAGGAGATAATTCATAAAAATCAGGCAAACAAACAAAGAAAAACCCCAAATAAGACCCAGACCCTTGAAGTGTTTGGTTTAGGCTATGAGAATTATCAAGAAGAGGAAAAGAGGAAATTCTCCCTGTGACTTCTGTTTCCTTGCGTGCCAAAATGATTCGCTGAAAGGGGAAGTAGCTTTTTTGGGGCCATTTTCTGATGGGCGATGACAGAACATGTTTTTAGTACTCCTAGAAAATAGATAGATTAGATACTTTCACTACCTTTTGCTGATTAGGTTTCTCTCAAAGTGTGGGTCCCTTCCTGAAGCTGCTACTCAGACAGAAATCCTCACTGAAGTGAAAAAAATGGGAAAAGCCATGAGCACGTGCCTCGGGAAGGATTTGGTGAGAGAAGGTTTTGCTGCTGGTGCCCATTTCTAACCACTGTCAGTGAAATGCAGCACAAGCTGGGGAGAAAAATTAGCAAAGAGCCCAAGAGTCAACAGAGATTGTATTGGTACTGGAAGCTGGGGATTTGAATACAGAACTCATGATAGTTCACACTGCATCTGGTTTAAGGACTTTAAGCATCCAAGAGGCAAAGCCCTAAAAATGTTGACGTATTATCTTGCTTGCAAGGGAGAGTGTGTAGTTTTCTGTCTCTTGAGTTTTGAGAAAAGCTAGCTTGTTACTCCCCATCATTCACTTTCCTGATGAGGAGTGCTGCCCTGGTGGTAAGAGGTGGAATGATGCAGGACCATAAAGGACAGAAGTAGGCGATGGTGCTCTGAGTCATGATAAACTGTAAGGGACAAATTGCTGAATCACAGAACCACAGAATTTCAGAGGCTGGAAGGGACCTCAAAAGCTCATCCACTCCAACCCCCTGCCAGAGCAGGATCACCTACACCAGATTACACAGGAATGCATCCAGGTGAGTTTTGAATATCTCTGGAGAGGGAGACTCCACAGCCTCCCTAGGCAGCCTGTTCCAGTGCTCTGTCACCCTCACAGGGAAAACATTTTTCCTCATATTTGCTTGAAACTTCCTATGCCTCAACTTCCACCATTGCCCCTTGCCCTGTCATTGGGCACCACTGAGAAGAACCTACCTCCATCCTCTCAGCACTCATCCTTTACATATTCATAAACATTGATGAGGTCACCTCTCAGTCTCCCCTTCTCTAAGCTGAAGAGCCCTCAGCTCTCTCAGTCTCTCCTCGTACGGAGGTTGTTCCACTCCCTTAATCATCCTCATGGCTCTGCACTGGCCTCTTTCAAGCAGCTCACTGTCTTTCTTGAACTGAGGGGCCCAGAACTGGACACAATATTCCAGATGCAGCCTCACCAGCGTAGAGTAGGGGGAAGGAGATCCTCTCTCGACCTACTGCTCACACCCCTTCTAAACCTCCTCAGGATGGCATTGGGCTTCCTGGCCACAAGAGCACATTGCTGGCTCATGGTCATCTATCCATCCACTAAGAACCCCAGGTCCCTTTCCCCTTCACTGTTCTCCAGCAGGTCTGTCCCCAGCCTGTGCTGGTGCACAGAGTTGTTCCTTCCCAGGTGCAAGACTTTACACTTGCCCTTGTTGAACTTCATCAAATTTCTCCCTGCCCAGCTCTCCAGCCTGTCCAAGTCTCACTGAATGGCAGCACAACTTTCTGGTGTGTCAGCCACTCCACCCAGCTTTGTGTTGTCAGCAAACTTGCTGACAGTGCACTTTGAAGGTCCAGTATAGTTATAGACTAGTTCCAGCAGATGTATCCAGTTATCCTTCTGCTGTGCTGAGTCCACCCTAACCGTTGGGTAATGCCGAGGCCATGACCTGTGGCAGTCTCAACTGCTCTTAGTGCCCTGTGGAACAAGTTAAAGCACAAGGCTAAGAGGGATCAGTCACTTGTAGACAAGGCCATGGACAATCATGGTTGAGTAGGTTGTAGTCAGTTTGGTGTTAATGGGTTCTTTGCAATAATGCTGTGGTATCTTGCAGCCACCCAGACTCTAAAACATACCATTCAGCTAGAAGAATTCCAGAGCTTGTTTCTTCACTGGAGGGACATTCTTGAGGTGCTTCCCTGTTGCCAGAGCCAGGCAGCAGGGCAGGCATTGGAGAGCTCACTGCCCTGCCTGCCAAAGCCTGCAGTGCCAGAGCTGCTGATGGAAGTGTGCTTCCTCTTCACAGCGTGCTCTTCCTCTAAAACCAAAAACCCAAAACCTTTTCCAGTGCTACAGCTTTAATGACACTGACTTACAAGTACAGTTAATTTGTTTGCGTGTGTGTGTGTGTGTGTGTAACATTACAGCCATAAACCCTGGAAAATGCTATCTGAATCCATTTCATTTCCCTGGTGGAAATGTTACAAATTCCTGTTCTTTCTAATCTTGAGGAGGGCAGTACCTCTCCACATACCCATTAGAGAGCCAATTGTTTTCCCAGGCAATTGTAAGAGGGGTGTTTGAAGGTTTTTTTCCCCTTCTTTCAGGCCTCATGCCATGATTTGTCAGCTCATGGGCTAGGGGCAGTTTACACTTCTCTCACTGGTTAGTCATATTGCCATGGTTTTTGCTAGGTTTTCCTGCATAAGAACATATGAATTTGGTGGATTAATAGTTTTTATCTAGAGCTGCTTCACATTAAGCTTTCGCTTCCCATCTGCCATTCCATCTGTAACGCTGAAACCTTTACTACTTCTGATAATAAAAGCTAATCCAGCCTTATAAGTCAGAAAAACACATTCAATATGTGGGGTTAATACTGTATGATGAAGCCTAAATCTGTCCCAGGAGCAGTCTGGTATATTCACCAGCTACATTACAATTAATAGGAGCCCTTCATCCTTTAGAAGAGACATCCAGAAGCAGATATCAAGGATTATATAATATAAAGGTGAAGAGGGAAAAATAAGATATATTAGAAGCCTTCATTTTAGGAAGCAAATAATTAAAACTGTAAAATGAAACATAGGCAAGGCAGGAAAATTTACATATCCATCTTATTCTTCCTTATACCTTAATGTTTACTTTGTGGAATCTGTAGGTCCAGCACCTGGCACGAAGGAGATCCTAATCCATGCATTATTAGTTGTTAGTGCAGAGTGTGGACATAAAAGTGCCTCCAACAAAAATGCTGTTTCTCTTTAGCCATGAGGCAGTGTGCCCTTTACTGGCCAGGTGAAACGATGTTGTGCATTACCCAACCTTGGTTCCATCCAGCTCCATTAAACATTCTCAGCAGGAAAACAAGGAAGGAAAGGGGCCAAGACAAACCTCTACAAGCAGCTCTGAGTTTGGAGGTTGTGTGACTCACCGTCCTTTTGCTCTGGGGTTGTGAATAAAAAAGGCTTCTTGGCTACAGGGCTCTCAAGAAACCATCTCTCACAGTCACTGCACTCATAAAGAAGTGAAAGAAACTAGCACCTTGTTTCCTTTTCCTTGATTTTTTTTTTTTCTTTAATGACATTTTTTTCATGATTTAAACTCTCTTGAGAGACCCTTTCAAAACTCTTTGGGAAAGCTATTGATGTTTTTGAACTTCCAACTTTACATGGTTATCTATTTGCATTATTTATTGCCTCTGACAAACAGCATCAGGTAGTCAACCTTATGTTCAGGGACTGAAATTTCACTCCCAACAAGGTGAACTATGGTAGAGCATCTATTGGTGCTGAATGTTTAATGTGCATTGCAGCAGTCTTTGGATAATGTGGCAGGTGAAGTGTTGCACCACTTAAATTGAGAAGTTTAATGAGTTCGTTTAACAGTGACTGTCATGTCAGTGCTTACCTGGCCACTAAGATGTATAGAGAACAAACATAATGAAGCATTTGAACTGTGTATAATTTACAGTAAATCACAGAGCCTCAGTCACCAAATCTAATTGCCAGCTAATGCTTGGTCTTTAATAAAGGTCAAGCAAAATTATTAACAGAAGCCTGGGGAGTGCTCCAGAACAGTAAGAAAATAAGAGTGGCTTATGGATGGAGCCAGGAATGACTGCCTTTTCAATTATCAGCAACCAGGTATAACAAAGGAACTGGACAGGAACCCAGTAAAACTGCTCACGGTTGGCAGAGTACAGGTTCATAGCCATACTTCCCATGAAAGCCTGTGCCAGGAAGATTCTGTCAAATGAGACACGTTCCAAAGAGGTTTTGGTCTGGGACTTGAATGCAAT
Source organism: Picus viridis (assembly GCA_033816785.1). Classification (NCBI taxonomy): domain Eukaryota; kingdom Metazoa; phylum Chordata; class Aves; order Piciformes; family Picidae; genus Picus; species Picus viridis. The sequence goes on from CM066594.1 coordinate 11,030,494, forward strand.
GTGTGTCATAATACAAAAGGCACCTGGGGAAGGGTGGCTACAGGGAGTAAGTGGGATAATCTGACTGGGACTGGTCCTTTAAACAGGTTCCAGTTTGGTGAGGCCTTTGTCAGTCAGAATCATAGCTGGAAATTGAGAAAAATGAGCTAACAAAGAACTATTGACTGACCTACTCTAGTTTCATTCTGCTGTCCTCTGATGGTCAAGGTAACATTGTTAATGCTAAATAGAAATACTCATCTAAATATTTAAATGCTTCCTTAGAAATTTGAGGGATGTCCTCTGACTTGGGTGAACCTTTTTCTCAGGTCGATGCTCCCAGCCCAATCAGCCAGCAGCAAACTGGCACTCTGGCTCTCAGTGCTGTGTCGCCTCCAGCAGACCTCTCTTTTAGGAGAGTTGTTAGCAAAGACAAACACTCAAAATCAACAGCTTGATTTGAACTCCTGCCAAGTCTGAGTGTGGTAGGCAGTCTAGTGGTGATAAGCTGTGCTTTCACTCATCTGTCGTCTTCACAGCTTTCATCTCTAATATCTGACGTGGCCAGATCCTGCACTGGGGCTATACCAGGGCTGCTGCCTTTGGGTATCAGAAAAGGAAACTGAAGACAAAAGGGCTGTGAGGAAAATCTAAAAGCTTTCCCCTCTGCAAGCAGCCAGATGAAATTTGGCTAATATGAAACCAAGGTTTTTACTTCTGAATGAGGTCTCTGGGCAGTAGTGTTTGCCAAAAGTGAAAAGATGGGAGTGGAAGGAATAGGTCTCCAGGTTTTCCTTCTGGTGGCAAGTAGAAATAACGACAAGCAACAGGTTTTAGAAAGAGCCTCAACCTTTGGGAGAGTACCTCAGCACTTTTTCAAGTTATTTTGCAGGTGCAACACTACCTGGGAAAACAGCAGCTATGTTCTTGTTTCAGCCACTGGCCCAGATTCATCCCCTGAAAAACAGGTGACTGCCACGACTACCACTGTATATAACAAACTACATCAGGGTGATTTTTATTCTGTCAAATTTACCATGACTTGCCAAGGTGAAATCCAAATGACAGAACCTTTGAGGCAGATGACTGGGGGAAAACTGAGTGAATAGAGTTTACATGGAGTGAGTAAACCAGACTGGAGCTGTCAGTCTGCTTTGCAAAACCTCTCAGCTTTGGAGTGCAAGGTTTGAAATACAGTACTGGAGGTGCATGAAAATCCCTTCTCAGAACTGAAAGAACTCAGCTTTCACACACAGTGCATTAGCTTTGTGAGAAATGTCTGAGGCACAGTCGTGCCCTCTTGATGATTAGTAACTTAGAAATCCCAAAGCCAGCTGGGCTGATGGAAAATGTGGTCACCAAACCATTGGCTCACAAGGCAGTTCTGCTTGCTTTGATTTATCAGTTTGAGTTGATTTAATTTAACCATTGTCTCACTGAGGTTCAGACTTCAGAGCTGAATCTTACAGATATTTCCTTCCTGGCAGTGTGTAGGATGGTGGTGCAGGCATGAAAGCCTGCACTGAGGACACTGACTTCACTTACAACCCATACAGAAACTTGTTGCAATGCTGCTCTCAAATGCAGACCTTGCCACTGGGATGCTGTACCAGGCACTAGGCAAATTATAGAGCATTCTTTAAGGTGCCCTTTTGCATGTTCTCCTGAGCTGAAGCCCTGGTAAATCCTATCTGTACATCAAGGTGGGAGTGCAGTGTAGGTAGTTTTTGCAGTACGACATCTGTTAAGACGCCAGCGCCTGAGGTTTTTATCTCAGTACCGTCTCTGATGTTGTACGTGGTTTTGTTTGCTCGGAGTATCTTTACTCACGTAAAAGAGTAGACGTCAATCTACTGTTAATGCTTCACAGGGAATCCTTTTGTCCTGTCCAAAAAGGAACTTTATCAGTGTTTTTCTTGAATCTGCATTCCCCAAGAATTTCAGATGTGTGTGCTTCCTCCATAAATCGCTTGAATAACCTTTCCTCCTCCTCCTCGCTCACTTGCCCTCACATTCGGTTGAGATTTATGTGTATTTTGAAGGTTATCTTTCTGGTTTACCATCACATTTTTCTGTTTTACTGTTAAATTATCAGTGGGTGGCAACGCAGAGGTTCTGCACGTGGACACAAATGGGTGGAGTGGAATATTGGCATTATTGTGACTTCAAAATGCTGCTTATATCTGGGGTTGGAATAGTTTCTTCAACCTGGCGGTTGTTAGTGATGGGCAACCCACCCTTTCTCCGTGCAGCCACAAGAGCTGAGCTTACTCTTTCTCCACATCCCCTTCCGGGTTTAATGCTATAAAGCAGCTTTTGCCTTTGGAGAACTGTGACATCTGCAGCTCTTAATAACTGTTTTGGATATTTAGTGCTTCTGAAACGTTCTCCATAGCAGTCTCAGTCTGGCAACAGAAATAAACGCACCCCAAACTGGAGGCTGGTTTGGCTATCCAGGCATCCCCACAGTGCATGCAGATTAAAGATGCATCAATAAAGCACATTTTTAGACTGGCAGTGTTACTCAAAGTACCCTTGTACTTGGCAGCATGTTATCTTGTTGATTACTGTGCTAAACATTCAGCCCTTCATCTCTTCCTATGTGAACTGAAGCATCTGAGCCAGCGTCTGAGGCCACTCGGAGGACCTCCTGGCAGATGAAAGCCCCAGATGCCAGGCTGTGCAGTTTGATGGGCATTGCAGCATCTGAGTGCTTGCTGGGCTGCCTGGCTGGTATCCTCTTCTCTTCTGTCTTGGCACCGGGGCTGCTCCCAGAGAGGTTGTCCAGAGGAGAGCCAAAGGGTTTTCATCTCTTCATCATTTGCTTTCTGGATGCAATTTATTTTTCACTTATGAATGAGCAGAAAGTCTGCTTCCTAAGAAAGAGTTAATTGGGAGTCTTCACTGGGAAGCATTCAGGCTGCTCTATAAACAATAGCAGTGTAAATGTTGTGATAATGTGCACCATCGGATCCTAAGCAACACAGTTACATGTCTTGTCTTCAAGATGCTAAGACAGTATCTAGAGTAGTACTTCTCTAAGGGCAGCTGGCATGTTGGGGCTGGGGAAGGCACTGAGCAGTATGAGAGATCTTGGCAGCTCAACTACTTCTCCTTCACAGCTCCGGAGCTATATTTGAAACCTGCTTTTCATATGCAACTGTTTGTGGACAAATGGTCACAGGTGATGAAGGCAAAGGAAAGGGTCCTTTGTGGAGGATGGCTCTTGTACTTTAAACCCACAGCCAGCCAAATTCCTCACTTGCTATCCTGTGCTGACAAGCCCTTCCCATGGTGCTCAGCTGCTCGGTGTGTTCCTGGGCAAGAAGCCCGGTGGGGTTTGGGAGTGTAGTGGAATGTTGGTCGTTAGAGAAGTCCCAGGTGTCCTCTCCTGCAGTTTTACTTCAAATGGCTTTTACTATGTGGATTTAATTGTGAGGTGGGCAACAGAAGCTGCAGGGAAACAGGTCCTTATGCTGTTTCTCTGGGTCTTACGAGTAGAAGCTCTTTTCAGGTGCATTTTAGGTAGGTTTGTTGTTGGTTGTTAGTTGTTTTTGTTTGTTTGTTTAGTAAAATCATTATCAAATTCAAAGAGATAAAACTACTTGAAAGAGGAAAAGGTTCCTGTTCTGGCATTGTATTTTAAACACGTTCTCCCTTTGTGGCCTTGCTGAATTCTCGCAGGAAATTAAAAATCTGTTGAAATTGCCATTGAGACACTTCTTTGTTCAGTTCTCAGGATGCCACTTACCATAAAACAGCTGCAAAATAATATCTGGTGGCAGTTCAAAGTGAAGATGAAACAACAGTGTGCTATTATACCTCCCCTTGTCACTCTTAAGTAGTTGCAAACCAGGGGGACATTAAAGGGTGAGCCAAACTGTTGCTGTGATTCAGTCTTTCATCGGTGATGCTGAAATAGAAAGGAGAGGAACCAGGTGAGCTCTTTTCCTCCAAAACAGGGCTAAAAATGTAAGAGCTTAGTGGTGTTTGGTGTTTCAGATTTTTCAGGCAATTTGTACATAAATTCTGATCTTGTCTTGTTATTAAATAATGTGCATTAACCTTTGTTGTTGTTGTTCAGCATAACTGCACCTGAATGAGCTGAAGGGCTGATTTGAAAGAAAAACTATGCTACCAAATTAACAGATTTCGGTTTTTAAGCACGTCTGTATAAATAAAATGCACTAGCAACCCACTGTGATTACAGAGCAAGGCTGTCACAAGTGTAGTCCCAACTGCCTCTTCCCTTTTTCTGATCCAGTGGAAACTCATTTTCCCCAGCAGCATGTGCAAGGGAAGAGCCAGCAGGACACGAGCTACCTTCCTCCCTGGGCTTTGTGGAGAGCCCTGATGGGAAATGCTGTATTAACTTGTGCAGAGCTTCCTGCATTGCTTTGTCTGCCTGCTGCTGTTGCTCGGTGAAGTCGGGAAGTCCTTGCCGTGTGCTGATGCTCCAGTCTTTAGGCTTCAGGAGCTATTGAATGGAGGAAGGCGGCTGCAGGACAGAGGTGGGAAGTACAAGCCTGAGGTCTTGCATGGGTTGTGCTTAAGAGGCTCCTTTGCCTTCTTTCCCTTCTCCAGGAAACAAACCTCACTTCATCAGTCTATAAATGCTACAGAGGAAGCCGGGCTCAGCTCTCACATCTCTGTATACCAAAAGCAGTATCTCTGTGCAGCCTCAGTCCCGCAGAGCTTGGGTGCATCAGGAAAGAGTAGGGCACCTCTCTGCATGCTTTGTCCTTTGGGATGTGCTGCAGAATGTAGCTCTTTTTTTATGGTCCTGACTAATGCCAACCAGTGTGAACTACAGATCTTGAGATGCTGGGGAAGCTTTTACCTGACAGTGCAGAAATTCAAGACCTACATTTTGCTGTATAATCCCAGGCAGAATTAGTGGCTAGTTAGCTTTTACAGTTGCACCTTATTGCAGCTGAATGCTGTGTTTCTGCTCCTCCTGCACCGCACTGTTAGTCATAATGCATTTACATGAGACTTGTGAATCTCTCTCTCTGAATAGGGGTGCTGAATCCTACTGGCAATGTTTGTGACACTACTACTGGAGTTCCAGGCTGATCAGAGGAGATGAGGCCCTAAGTGGTTCACTGAAGCACACATTCACTGTGGTACCATTTAATTATATCCATCATTCAGCTTTACTTGATGAACCAGCTGTAGACATCAGTATCTCTAACCTTTTGTCAGAATAATTGCACTCTTTTTGCCACATTAGAAACTGGTTTGGGGCCAGATGTTTTCAAAACACAGAGCTGATCTCTGTTTAGAAGTTTGCTGCTCCAAAGTAATTTCTAGCAAGTAATATTGCAACAGTGCATTCTTGGGACAGCTGCAGACTCAAGTGCCTATGAATCCAAACTGAGTCTCAAGCTGCACCAAGGGAGGTTTAGGCTGGATGTTAGGAAGAAGTTCTTCATAGAAAGTGTGATTAGCCATTGGAATGGGCTGCCCAGGGAGGTGGTGGAGTCACTGTCACTAGAGGTGTTTAGGGAGAGACTGGATGGGGTGCTTGGTGCCATGGTTTAGTTGATTAGATAGTGTTGGATGATAGGATGGACTCGATGATCTCAAAGGTCTTTTCCAACCTGGTCCGGTCCATTCCATTCCATTCCATTCCATTCCATTCCATTCCATTCCATTCCATTCCATTCCATTCCATTCCATTCCATTCCATTCCATTCCATCACATTATGGCTTTAAATAATAGGGCACCTTTGGAGGATGTTGTAGCACTGACTCAGATCATTGTATTCTAAAGATGGGATGTGCCACACTAGTCAAGTGCGAGGCAGCTTCCAGTTGGTTTCTGTGGCAAGAGCTTGCAGTAAACCAGAGCTATGCGTGCTCTGTGAGAGTTTGTCATTGCCAAACCTTTGTGTTCTGTAGGTACTGAAACTGTTTCCACAGGGCTCAAGTCATGTTGCTGGTGACAGCTACAGAACCGTGGCTGAGGGCTGAAATGCTCTGGTATTTCCTCTGCGCATGAAACTGGTGCGTGTAGTGCATCAAGAGATACCAGTGCTGAGTATCATCACAAAGCGCCTGAAGGGCCTCCAGAATCATGAACCACTGCAACACAGGAGGGTAGAAGCAAGCCAGGACATTGCCCCAGACGACCTCTTGTCCACTAGGCAGTAGGGCTTGGCAGGGTCAGGAGATGATGTGGTGACAGCCAGCATAACATAAATTCACTTGTCTTTATTACAGCCTTGAGTGGAAGTGAACCACTGGTTCTGTTCTGATCTCTCAAGTATGACTGTATTGGTTTCACCTATGTTGAGCACAGCAATGGGTAGGAAAAGCAGCTTCCCACCCTCTTGGTTGTCTTCTTGCCAGCCCCAGTTGTATCAGTTAACGTACCTAAAGCTCCCTTTGTAGTTTTCTTGCTCAGACCTCCTCTCTGCCACATGTTTGTGCCCTTCATCCCAGTTTACTCCAAGCAGACCCAGTGAAGAGTCGGGCAGGTCATCAGCTGGTAGAGATTGTCAAAATAAGGATATTGCTCACCCCAAATAAAGATAACAAAAGGTGACCTTCTGCTGTTAAAACCAATTAAGTTTCCTTCCATCAACTCTCACTGCATTATCCCTTTCACCCCCAGGCCCTGTTCTTCCCTCTTTTCAGACTTGGTGCAGAATTAATGCTAAATCCCATTAGCTTGACCCTGTTCTTCCAATTTTGCCTTCTGGCCCTTTGAACCAGCAGGCTCTGACAGGTTGATTCAGCAGCTCAGGGATCAAAGGGAGTAGCAGGCCCAGGAGGAGCTTTGGGCAGGGCCTGCTTTACTCACTTCACTTTTAAAAGTGGTTTGTGAAAGGGCCTTGGCATTGGGGTCCCACAGGAGGAGAAAGGGTTGTCAGCTGCATCCCTGGCACAGATTGCACTGTGTGGTCCCTCTGCTATCGGGGTCCCATCACTCATTTCTTGGTATAGTTCCATTCAGGCAATTGAAGCTCATCTTTGGACGCATATTCCGTCTTGTCTTTTCCTTGGAAAATGTGAGATGGAAAACAAACTATTGTTCACCCAGACTGATCTTTCTCACTGCATCAGAAGGACCATCTGCTCACAGAGCAGTTAGAGACTGTGTTGGCCACTTTCTGTCTAGGTTTATGCTGCAGATTAAACAGGGAGGTGGCAAGACCCAGTACTGATATTCAGTGACTCAGCTTTACACTGTGGCCTCGCAGGGCTTTCCTGCTTGCTTTGCCAGCAGTGGGAAGTTGGTCTTAGGTTTCCTTCTGCTTGCAAGCTCAGCATGAACACTTTAGATTTCTTTATTGACTTGAAGGACTGGGTTAGCACTGTGGTGCGTGGCAGCAGAAAATGGTTGGTGAGCCTTGCAGAAGACACTGCACCTTAGCATCTGGGAGCATGCCTGCCACGCTTTCCCCTGGGTGGAGCTGGCCCTGCAAAGAGTGGCTGTGGTGGGATGGCTTCAGCAGTGAGCCAAGTGTGCAGGGAGGAACGTTTTGACTCCAGTCTTGCAGTGAGTTGCACTTTGGTGTTTTGCCAGGCGTGTGCTGATTTTGAAAGCGATGTGGGGAAGATGTGATTGAAGGGCTGTCATTTCCTGATGTGGCACATGGGTGATGGGGGGAGGGATGACAGAGTGAATCACAGCACACACAGTCAGAGCAAAAGCAAGTTACATTTCAGAAACTGAGAAATGACCAAAATGTAACATTTAATCTGGAGAAGTGGCTCCTGTATCCAGAAAATCAAAGATTTCTCATGAGTCTTAAGTTGCAAGACTGTTGCAGATGATCTGGGAACACACAGCCCGTAATGCTGGGCTTCAAATCCAAGGTGGATCTGCTGAGTAGATCCATGCCTGGCATGCAGCCTGGCCTAGCCTGTTACCTGTCAGCATGTCACCCTCACATTGCCCTTCTGCATGTGGTGATGAAGATCCTAGCCCTGGGGTGAGATGTCTCAGGAGGGGAATGCTGTGCACACAGGGCAGTAGAATCGCACCACCAGACTGACGGACTCAGTGGTCTGCAGACAAAGTTCTGAAATGGTGAGCAGGGTGGAGAAGGCAGCAGTGTTAATACTGCTTGTGAATAAGTTTACTTCACATAAAACATTCTCAAGGTCTCTTTCTTCCCACTTCCTTAAAGGAAAGTGAACATTTCTTTATTGTAATTACTCAATGAGCAAATAATTTTTCTCATCACCTGGTACAAATGAAATTTCAGCTGGGTTCAGGAATGTATAAATTAGATCAAGTGAATGATTGCTTTAAAACTATGCTCATATTTAATTTCAATTTCTTCTGTTTCACTCAAAACTCTTGGTAATTTGGGGACAATGGGGAAAAAAATTAATGCATATAAAATAGGCTGTGGAAAACATACATGGTAAAAACAAACAAAAAGATCCTATTCAGCCTAATATCTAGATTAGTTGGTTGTGGGTTTTTTTTTCCCTTTTAACCCAAAGTGTCACTAATTTGAGTGATGGAGTTGATCATTTCTGCAGCTCACTCCACTTGCTTATTTAATCAGTGATTATTGTTTTCATCCAAATGGGATGTAGGGTGTAGGCAGCCGAGGTTCTGCATGAATATGCAACGGCAGGCAAACACTGGAAAAAGGCAAAGCAGGGAACATCATCCTGTGCTAAATAAAATCCCACTGCTTTGATAAACCTAAAAATCTATCATGTTTAGTTTGAATTATTAAACATCCTTGGGTATTAGCAGCTGGTTAGGCAAGTATTTCACTGCTGGGTTTTAGATACTTTTCAGCAAGGATATGAAGTGGGCTCGGTTCTTTTTGTGAGGCAGGTTTCTCAAGTTTGTCTTAACTCTTTGTATCACTGCCTCGCTGGAGGTGTTTAGGAGGAGACTTGATGGGGTGCTTGGTGCCATGGTTTAGTTGATTAAATGGAATTGGATGATGGGTTGGACACGATGATCTCAAGGGTCTCTTCCAACCTGGTCTGGTCTGGTCTATTCCTATTCTATTCCTATTCCATTCCTATTCTATTCCTATTCCATTCCTATTTATTCTACTCCCCTTCCTATTTATTCCACTCCCCTTCCTTCCTCCCCTTCCTATTTATTCCACTCCCCTTCCTTCCTCCCCTTCCTATTTATTCCACTCCCCCTTCCTATTTATTCCACTCCCCTTCCTATTTATTCCACTCCCCTTCCTATTTATTCTATTCTATTCTATCCCTACAGATGATACCTTAGCATTAAGGAGGTGACTTCTGTTTTGAACCATCAGGAGTTTGCATGTTAGCTTGTTAAATGTAGTAGTTTTCTACATTGCCCTCTGTACTGATATAGTTGATTGGTAATAGAATGTCTGGCTGTTGCAATAAGAGTAAAGAAAACTTTGTGGAAAGTAACTTATCAGGGCAAATACATTGCAGCAGTTGTTAAAAGTCATGCAGTGACTGGTAGCAGTTACATTTTCTGCCACTCCAAGACATTAATGAATGGCCCTTATGGAAAAAAGCAGTTGCTCAGGAACTTTCCTGTGGAGAATTACCTGCTATGAAACATGTAAGCAAGGAAAAACAGAGCAGTTCTCAGAGTGTTAGGAAGACAGTGCTAATTTTCATCTACTAACATGCTGACAGCCTATGTTAACAGCCTCACCAGTCTAGCCTCTAAACTGGGAAATACCACCAAACTCAGGCTAGGATTTCCCATAACCCATACCAAGAGCACAGAGGCAGGTTTACAGTATGGCTTGCCCTGGTGTGAACTGAGTGCACTGCACTGTCCTAGGGGCATAACAGATGCAAAAGCAGAACGGAATGCAGTCTTTTGCATAGGTCTTTATCAGCTGCTAAGAGGTTAGAAGTTGTTTTTTGGGGGGTTTTGTCACTAACTAAAGGAATTAGAAGAGGGAGATTGTCTCACTGTTGAGGATACTAAGAATGTTACTGTTTTAAGGAACAAAACAATGATTGCTTATACTGATTTACTGATTTCTTTCAACATGCACCTCAAAAAGAATGGGCAAAATTGTGTTTCCCAACATTTCTGTCATGCTACAAGTTTGTTTTTTTCTAGCAAGAGAAAACCTTTATTGTCATGAAGGTTACTAAATAGGAATACACTGAAAAGAGAGAAAACAACCCCAAGACACTGGGTATTTAATTTTTCCTTGCAGGGTTAAAATTAAGTAAATAACATCAGTTAATTCTGGGCATGAATCCTCCTTAAACATGCATCTCAGTGTAAATAACAATGTGGCTTAAAGCTGTGTAGCTGACCTGTTGGGGTTATGCTGTTGTTCCTGCTCATTGTCAATCAAGATGATTGTTCACGTCAACACTCAGCTTCCTCATGGATGGGAATGTAAAATATGATAGACCTTTGACAGCATAGTATTAAAATACCCTTTCCACTCTGAATTTTTAGCAGATACATGTGTTCTTTAGCTTCACACCCTGCATTCAATCACTTCACCCAGTCTTAGTGGGAAAAGGTTCAAAATGTTCAGACTTTGGACTCATAGCTGTCATTCACCTAACTGGAGCAGTTTTATCATGAAAATCACAGTTCTTTCCATTTATCCTAACCACAGCTGCCTTGGAAAGTTGCTGACTAAAGTGTTAATGGCAGCTATTAGTGGAAGGTCAGCTGAAGTGACTAGGAAGGTTGGCTTCATGTTACTTCTGAACCCATCTGGCTGTGTGTGACGGGTTTCCCATGAAGTTCTTTGCAACGTGTGGAGGCTTGCTGGCCCCTGCTTGTGCTCCTCTGTGTGTTTCTCTTCCCTTTGTATCATTAATTGGGGAAGAATTCATTTTGAACCACAGTGATGACTGTTGCTGGCTTATCTTCTGAAGATCTGTCATGTGGCATGGAGAGTAAATATGAACAAGAACAAGTAATTGATTATGGTGCTTAGGGGAGAGCAGAGTTGAGCTGAGCTGTAGTATTTCTGCTGAGCATCTTGGCCTGGCTCTGGAGCAGCAGCTGTGCCTCCACCTGGACAGGAGTCAGACACCTTCCACACTACTGCTGGAGGATGTTGCAAAGGCAGGAGAGATTCGAAACACATGTATGACTTACCCCTTGCATGCCTGCTAACCACAGCAGGAGTGATAATATCTAACTATTGACTCTACCAGAGAAGAAAAACTGAAACAGAACCTGCATGTTAGGCAGGTTTTTCTCAGTTTGCTGATTTGTGTTGGTGAGATCAAAAGCTCAGAAAGGCTGGGGGTAAAAAACCAAGAAGAACACACTAAAATATGGCCAGACAAATTGCTTGTACTGCTGGCATACAGAGGTTGGAGAGCAGGCAAAGATGGCAGCTTTTGCAAACAGCTTTCACAACTTTCTGTGCTTACAGGGTATTTTTAATGCCCATGAACAGAAACTTACTCTTGCAAACACGAAAGGTCCAATGGCAAAAGGAAATCTGCTTACTCAATATTGACGCCTTAGTTTAGGAGAGCCAGCTTGTGTTTGGAGACAAGATACTGCTGAGGAAGCAGCAGAACTTTGGATTGCTTATCCAGTAGCGCTGAGCAGCTTGGATCAAGCCACGATCTGAAGTGTTCAAACCCCACGTTGCTGTATTTGCCATACAATCTGCATTATTATCATTTCCAAATACAAACAGTGGCAATTCCAGCGAGCCTTGGTAAAGGATTTTTGCCAGCACTGATAGAAGTGAACTTTCTTCTGTACATGCAATTTGGCACCTCTTGTGAACGTGGAGGGAAAGGAATTTTGCTTTAGAATGCATCCCTTTAACAAAGTTTTCTACCCCTTATCTAAGCTGGACACATGTCTCTGCCCTCACTTAAAATGTTTGTTGCTAATATGCAATTATAGGCCTTTGTAGCAGAGGTTATCTGGCAGGCACTTGAGCTCGGGGCTAGCAAGCTGAAAAAACTAAATACTAGTGGTGATGTGCTGATCAGTCACAAACTTCCACAGAGAGAGAAATAGGAAATTGGTTAACAGATCAGGGGAAACATTGCATTCCTTTCTACCCAAATGCCTCTGAGTTAAATGCATCAGCAGCAGGTTATTTGTGATTATTTTGCTGTGTCCCAGGTTCTGTGCAGCTGCACATTTGGAAGGAACTTCGGAAGCTTTTGTTATTCACGTGTGGGGTTATTTTTTCAGCGTAATTCATTGTTGATAAGCATGCATATAAAACAGGCTTAGCAATTGCATGGAATGAGGTTCAGGAGAAGAGAGCTACTTGAAATCATGCATTTGGGAATTTTACTGTAAAAGTACAGTAAGTTGCTTCAGAATTGGGGGAGCAGGGGGAAAGAGCTGCACATGACACAGTCTACGGGATAGTGGTTTTTCTCATTTCTTCACTTTTTTTTGTGGCTGCAGTAGAGATGCTCAGAAAAGTGCACAGACAAAGGAGTTCCTAAGATCAGTGCAGAGGCACTTCTAGGGCTCAGGGGATTTTTTTAAAAGGTTTTGTAAATATCAGGATTTTAAATCTCAAACCACGGACTTGATGATCTTTGAGGTCTCTTCCAACCTTATTGATTCTATGATCAGTGAGTGAGTTGTGTGATGTGTCTGTGGCAGAGATGGACAAACTGAGCTATGACTGGATTAACCTCCCTGGAAAATCTCCTTAATAAATGTTCTCGTGCACCTAAGAGATCTGATTAGGTAAAGAACAGCTCTTGGCTCTTGTGTATAATACAATACAATAGAATAAACCAGGTTGGAAGAGACCTTCAAGATCATCGTGTCCAACCCATCAACCAATCCAAACCACCCAAACAATTAAACCATGGCACCAAGTACCCCATCAAGTCTCCTCCTGAACAGCTCCAATGAAGGTGACTCCACCACCTCCCTGGGCAGCCCATTCCAATGGGCAATCACTCTCTCTGTATAGAACTTCTTCCTAACATCCAGCCTAAACCTGCCCTGGTGCAGCCTGAGACTGTGTCCTCTTGTTGTGGTACTGGCTGCCTGGGAGAAGAGACCAACCTCTGCCTGTCTACAACCTCCCTTCAGGTAGTTGTAGAGAGCAATAAGGTCACCCCTCAGTCTCCTCCTCTCCAGGCTAAGCAACCCCAGCTCCCTCAGCCTCTCCACATAGGGCTTGTGTTCCAAACCCCTCGCCAACTTTGTTGCCCGTCATGGATATGTAGACCCTTACCTGTAAAACCATTTGTGGGCAGAGTGTGAAAGTCCCATCATTTCAGGGGAGCTACGAGTGTGCTACAGTTAAGCCCAGGTTGTGATGTGCTTTTCTGGATCAGAGCCCCAGTGACTCTGCTGGAGTGTGGTGTCTCGGATCCGATCCTGGAGAATTGAAACGCTTGTGTTGAAATTGCAGCATAAAATAATTGGAAATGTAGTTGGTTGCTTTTTATACCTAGCAAATAGCAAACAACAACAAAAAATATAAAAAGAAAACCACCACATCAAAAGCAGCAAGTTAAAAAGTTTTAATGAGTGCATGTGGTGAGTATTTCATTATCATAAAAGCTGTAGGGTTTATTCAGCTGCTACAAGGCTGGAGTTTCTCATTCGCCAAAGGCATTTCAGGGTTTCATGGGATATAGCTGGAAAACATTCCAAACAAATGAATATGCTATTTTAAAAGAATAATGAGATGTTGAGGGGTTTTATAAACTCCAAAATTTGCTAAACCAATATCTCTAATTAGATGAAGAAACTCTCTATAGAGGCTTTGCATCAACGGCTGTGCACATAGAAAATGTTTGAAGCATTTACATATCAAATACTGCTGGCAGCGTTTTGGCTGCAGGCCAGAGCTGCAGATAGTTTTAATCACATTTGTTCATTAATCCTTGGTGGAATTCTCTTACAGGGTCTCTTTAGGATTTTCATTTAGGCATGTGCTGCTGCTTGTCAGCAGTAGGCTTATTTATTTATTTTATGAATGCCATCTGAAGCCTTGAATTATAGCAAGTCGGTTGTGGAGTGGCTCAGGAAGCAGACGATGCAGCGTATTCTTTTTCTCTCAGGAGATCTCCTTTGTACCCAAGCATTTATGTACTCTCTCTAGGAAGAGGTTTATTCAGTGGTGTGACATTTGAAGAAGAGTTTCTCTCTTTTGTGACTGTGTTAGTTCTTTTCCATAGGAAACAGAGAGCAGTTGAATGGGAAGCAGTAATTGAAAGTGCAGCAAAGAGAATTGTGTTGCTAATAAAATGTCTTGAGAGTCATACAACACTGGTAGAGCTGCATTGGAAGTAGCTGCATCTCATGTGATGACTGATCAGTGCCTGGAGACCATCAAAATGCAGAAAGATAATGCTTTGAAATCCACAGGTGCCACTGCCCAGATGGCAGCACTGTTGCTGGAGCACAGCTCCAATCTTTCAAGCACTCGAGTGAACTGAGCTGCTAAGGCAATAGTTTTCTTCTATTATCTTGTTCCTCTGTTAAACCTGACTTGAAAGACAAAACAAACCATTTAAGACCAAGCTGCTGGAAAAGCAGAAGTGTTAACAGTCACCTGGAGCCTTCCAGATGCATTTGGCCTCTGCAATTGTATCTGTCCTTCTCGTTCTTAGGGCAGGCTTTATGAAGGACTGCTCTTACAGGAGCCAGCTTCTCTGAGCAACACCTGCCATGCTGGTACTTGTTCTGGAATAGATGGCAAGGGCTAAATGCAGCCCTCCCCTTGCTTTGCATTTTTAGATGGCAGAGCTTTTTCTTTCAGCAGTCAGGGTCAGGCTTCTCTGAGCCTCTCCTTGCACTAAATTGCCTTTGAGGAGAGAGGAGGAGTTAGGAGCATCAGTGAGGGTCAGACTGCACATTCAGGGTCTGAAAGCTGAACCCCGCAATGAGAGGGATTTCCTGTGTTGTTGTTTTGCATTTGTGTGGTTGATCACCTTGCTGTGCATTCCCTTCAAGAAGAACTCTTCTAGGCTTTGGATTGTTATTTTTTCTTTAATTATTATTTTCTGCTGTTGTATCCTTCTGTTGGGTTCTCACTATGCACACATCTCCACACATGTGGGCTAGCTGCCATGGCAAAAGGGCCAGTACAGATCAGGGTCCCTTACTGGAGCAGGAAGATCCTACCCAGCTTCACTGCCAAGGGCTGCCATGTCCCCAGCAGACTGGGAGTGAAGCTTTCAGAGTGCTCTGGACACTGTACAGGCAGAGGTGGGAATTTGCTATCATTCTTCTCCTTCTCCTGAGTTGTTGTTCTTCCTGCCCACCTGCCCTGCACCTCATGGGGAAGCAGGGCTGTTGGCAGTTGCAGAAGCTGTGAAGCTGGTCTGAACATGTGCACTCCTAGTAGAAGAGGGAGAGGGCAGCAAGGCAGGTTGTCCCCAGGCTAGGAATAGTTGGAAGTTGTCTTCTGCTAAGGCTCTTGGCAGCGATGGCATGTCCCAATACTTTATAATGATGTGTTCACTAAGATTAAATTAATAATTTATTGAAATCAGTGAGCTTGATCATAATTACTGGAATGTATTGAAAGGGTTGCAAATTGAAGGCACTCAGCTCTTCCACTTCCAAGGCTTCTATGTGCACATCTGCATGTTTAACCAGGCAGTAATATTATGCTTAACTCTGAGTAGATGAGTTTGCCCCATAATTCCCGTTTTCTTCTCTGGAATCTCTTTTCTTCTCTAGGGACCATCTAGAAATAGTTTCTTGGCAAAGAGCTGTCAGGGTTGCTGTGCATCTAGGCTCTGTAGGGCTGTGTCTTCACACAGTCACAGTGGTCTTGGGAAAGGAAATTGTGGCGAACAGCCAGGAAGATTCAGATGGAAATACCAAAGCTTTAGGCAGAGAACTCAACAGTTTTGTCTTACCTCGTCTGACTCGTTATTTGCCTTCAGCGTCCTTGTTTCAGAGCACATTTCTACTTCAGCCCACATTAGCCACCTCACCCTGCTCTCCCAAATGCTTTTCTCTGTTCTTATGTTTGTTCAGCTGCTTTTCTGATACTTGCCTACCTCTGTAGCACCCCACACCCTGGCAGGGCTACTGCTACACTTAGTGACGCCAGTGTTCACCATGGCAGGAGCTACCCCCTCCCTGCACTCACATCCCACTTTGTTGCAGCTACAGGGTCTCATGCGATGGCTAACACCTTATTGAGGTGACCTCAGTAAGGTTCTGGTGAAGGTAGACTCCTCTATCCCAGCTGGCAGACTTGCCCTTGTTTAACACCAAATCTACATCAATGAAGCCTAAACCACTTTGTTTCCCTGTAAGTTTTCTTTGCTTGTCATCTTCTCACGGACACCCTCCCATGCACGTGAGCTTTCTCCACGCTTTGAGCTCACCGAAAGATTCGTTTCCCATTTCTCTCTGTGTCCTGCACATCTGAAAACTGCACAGTTTTACCTCGGCATCTTGCCTCTCTCATCGTCCTCCCTTGTTGCTCACAGCACAGGTAAGCAGGTGACTTAATCCTTCTCCCTGCTGCCTTACCCTCTGTGGGAGTTAATAACCAAAGGAAATACAAGTGGGAGCTCTGTGGATACGTCCATCAGCTCCAGCCTCACACACCAACTGTGCAAAGACTTTTTCCTCCATCTGTGTTCCTACTGTGTTAGACAGTAACTGATAGGAATGGAATATGTATATTAGTGTGTTTTAATCACTAGCATCAAATCCCTAGCCCCATGACTTTTTTTATTTCCTTCTTAGGTAGGAAGTACTAAAAATGTTGCACCAGCTACTTTCTGTTATACCGTGATGATGAGTAAAACATTTTGTGCCAGGTTTATGTGTCGTGAATTATCCCTGAAATTTGTGGAGCTATAGCAGAATTTAATTTGGCAGTGTGGAGTTGATATTGCTCCCAGTGATGTCTTCAGCTGAAAATCTCAGCTTTCCATTGCCTTACTTTGAGAAAAAAAAAAATAGGCCCATCTCTTTAGTATTTCTCAGGAGTGCCAGAGGCATTGTAAATAGCTGGTGCCAGAGGCATTGCGGTGGTGTAGAGATGCTGCTGCCACCGTACGTGAAGTGTGGCACCATTCTGTGCCAGAAGCATTCAGGAAATAAATCCCTGAAGGCAAAGTTTTCTGAAAGGTGAGGAGGACTTTAGCAAATGCATTAGCATCTATGGCATGTTTAATACCTTTGATTTCCTTTTTAATGTCATGCAGTGGAATAATTCAGAGGTGATGTGCAGCATTCTCATGATATTGGGGCCAGGAGAAGCGGTGTGAATGAAGGCTTAATAGAATCTCAGTGCTCTCCCATGCTGAGCACAGAATTGGTTGACTGCATAAATCTAAATGTCAACTAACTAGAAAGTTTTAGCAAATGGAAATGGGCCATTTTATTTCTGTGCTGGCCCTGCGTGAAAAGAAGCATCCTTAAATGACAAAGAGTCTGTAAGTCTGTAGAGGTTATTTTGAAAATAGATAAAAGTTGCCACCAATGTTTTTCAGAAGTGGGAAAATGAGGATGATTAAGTATTCTAAAAGCTCAACATCTTGTGGATGTTTGTAAGTGTTGGCTGAAAAGTGGGGAGCATGGAAATGTTTACATGGCAGCATTGAGTCCAAGTACATCTGGTAGGAACACTTCTGAACAGTGAAATACAGGTTGGTGAGCAATTGAGAAACGGGGATGTTTTTAGTGGTGTGGATTGTTACTTCAGTTGGTCTTGGGTTTGGTTTTTTCTTATCCTGTAAGGAAATTAAAGCTCAAGCACTTCCAAACTTGGTTATATTTCTAAACATCATCTTTGCGTGCCAGCATTTGCCTAGAAACTCACCCGAAGATGTCAGCCATTGAAACCATTTCATGTGGAAGCATTGCTAAGTAAATTCACTAAATGCCTATTCATCCCAGTAAGATGGGGGCTCACTGGAGCAGCAAATGTGAAAATCTGCACAGCTTACTCTACAGAAAGCAGTTTTCTGAGGTTGCCAAATTGAGATGCAGAGGCTGACCCTGGGAGGTATTACAGCTCATATGAGTGAGCATAGGAGGAGGGTCTCGGGCTCCTACAGCCCGGTCGTTCAGGCTGGTTGATGGGCAAATACTTCGTTTGGTCCAGATAAATCAATGAGATTATGAAAACGGTTTACCAGACTGATAACATTTCCACGTTGTTGCATCTTGACCCCAGAAGTTTAATATATTTTGTAGAAGACTGGTTAAACTTGGGTTTCTGTTTCAAAGATACAGTGCTACTGGCAGCTTTTTGTGCTTTAGTTTTTCTGCCATCGACTCCATTACAGGCCACGGCTTCAGTGGTGTTACATCTCTAATGTGGGTTTGAATTCATCTTAGGACCTGATGAAGATCTTTTTAATATGATTTATTCAGTTTTCCTAAATATGCTGACCTGGGTAAACAGAGAGCATTTTTCCTCCATTGTTAAAGAAACAACAGACCACAAAGGCTGTCAAGCGTTAACTACATTCTTGGACATGTCAGCTGAAATCCTGAGAATGCTGGTGTCAGATTGCCAGTCATACTAATTGGAATTAACCTTCTAGATTCCTTTGTTCCTGTTAATTATATTGGCATTTTGACATCCAAATTCTTTTCCTTGGCCTCCTCTCTATTATGAGGATGAAAACAAATAAAAGGCCAGTAGATACTTAACCAAGTTCCCTAGGAAAGATCTAGCTAGGCATGTAAAATGGGACTATCAATGCAGGCAGATCACAGCTGGATTTTCATGCTTCCTGTTACAAGGCTTAAAATGTGTGCCAAGAGTTGATAGGGAATCTATTAAGATGTAATAAAGCTGTGCTGCTTTCTAAGTGTGCTTTCCTGAGCAAAGAGAGGCAGTGGAGTTTAGCAGCAGGGTGGAAGCTTTTTTCAGCAGCTGCCTCCTTCAAAGAGTCTGTGGATGGTCCCCAAATGAGAGCAAGAAGTATATGAATTACTCTGCACACAGTCATTTTCACAGTGTCATTTGTTCTCTCTCTTGCAGGACAAATGACCAGCTGGTAGCATTCCTGTCCAGATACCGTGATATGAACTTCTTGAAGTCCCACGGGAGGGACAATGCAAGGTAAGATGTCTCTTTCCTCAGCTTATTTTAACTACAGTGCTGAGAGGTTTTTTGTAGTGATGGTTTTCCAGCATTATCCAAGTGAAGAAATCCCTAGTACAGGAAAGAGAAGAGAATGAGGAGGAAAGCCTCCCCTGAGGACAGTTAGTTCCTGGCCCAGAATGGCTTGTCCCCAGAGCTGTTTTGCAAAGCTGCTTTTGCAGGGAGGGAGTCACTGAAGTGGATTGATGCTCACTCCCTCCTTGGGTCTTGGCACAGATCAGTGTTTCTGGAGCAAGCTGTAGTTGTTCCACACAGCAGCACATCTCAGCCACAGTGGTGACCAGCTATTGTGCACTATCTGCTGTCCACAGCAAAGCCTTGTGCAATCAGAATATCTCTGCGAGGTGTGAGAGCCTGTACCGTTTGGGAGCATGTGAGAGGGGGTAAGAACAATGGCAAGAGGGTCAGCATGATCTGCTATAGTTTTTAAGTCCTTGGATCGGTGCTGCTCTTCATCTGCCCTGCGTGGGTCTCAGGGAGAAGAGAATATGCTGTGTTTACCAGAACACATGACTAGCTTTGTGGTTTGAGGGAGCATCAGTGACCTAGCACCATGTTTCCAAAGATTTAAACAACCTCTGCAGATGAAAGATTTTTCCCACCTGACTGCAGTGGTCCTCTTTTCCCCTTTATTGATAGTTTTGCTTTTCCTCTTTATTGCTAGTTTTGTACCATAACAGCAGTCTTGCAACAGTTCCAGCAACTCCATATGCTCAGTCCCAGCAGCTTTGCACCTAAAAATACTGTTTTATTCTGCTTGGGTCACCAGGTCATCTCTTTGTTGTGTAAAATGTCGACCATACTGCAAGACTGGGTTCAAATGATGGTCACAGAGTGTGACAGAGTTGCACATGCAGCGCAGAGCGTGGGTGGAAGAATGCACAGGACTCTCTAACTTGGCTGTTCTTGCTCTTGCAACTAGATCTACCAGTTCTGTATAGTTTCTGTTTAAAGGAAGTCCTCACAAGCATGCATCTTGTGCATGCAGAAATTCTGTAGCAGGTAGTACAAAATAATATTTAAATCCAAGTCAACAGTTTTCACAGGAGAGTGTCCAGCTTGGGAAATGCAGTGTCAGAGTGATTGGCAGGCTCAGCTCCAGCTGGCAACAATGATTGACAGCAGAGTTAAAGTAGGAAAGGGAAGAGAGACAGCTAGGGAAAAGCAGTTGGTCTCTGATGCCTTTTTACTCCTCTGGTGCACCTGATTCTTCTCAAATTCCCTAAGCTGGCTACAGAAAAACAGCTAATGAGTTGTGACATGCCCACCTCAAGCTGCTTCAAACATACCAATCTCAGCTGGGTTAGAACAATTTAGATCAGTTGAACCTACTAATCTGGTATTCATTTAATAAAAACCCAGTGTGCCACTTGTCCTCCTCTCACAGGAGTACCAACCCTGTTATTAGTTCAGGGTTTCACTTTGTATAAACAACTAAAGGCCTTTGAGCCTATTGTGACAAGTTGTGTTTTGGTCTTTTCCCCTGGATTTCTACCATAAATTCTCTGTGCATCAGGAAGCATCACATGGGACACGAGGGCAGATTTGCTATCCCTATCTCCTGTGGTTGTGTTGCCCCCAAGTCCCATAAGCACTTCCACCGCTTGACCTTTCATGTCACCCCTTGGCAGCTCCCCAGAATTTCTGTCAGGGACAGAGTGGTCCCCTCCTCCTGCAGAGGCCAGATACATGCAGAGGCAGGAGGCAAGCCAGCAGCTGCGGAAGCTTTTGGTGTGTGTTGGCAAAATGTAATTCTTTTGCTGTCAAAAGCTGATCAAAAGGCAGTTTGCCCACTGTTTGTATTGTGGCTGAATTTTCAGCTCTTCTTCCACCTGTTGAGAGAGAAATTGTGTCTGGTGTGAAAATCTGTAGCCTGATCACTCAGTTTTAGTGTACCAGTGGCTCAGTCTTGTCTAAACCCATAATCATAGTGCCCCCTCTGCCCATCTGACACACACTTACCAACTGACTTTGATTTTATGCCCAGGGTGTGGAAGCCGTGCCCATGCCAGTGAGGTTTGTCCCTGTAGCCACAATGATGGATCTTCTGGGCTGAAATACCTTGTATAGGCACAGGCAGGTGAGATGAGACTGAAGACCCATATAGGCTGACACCCTGTGTCCCCAGAGGAGCAGAAGGGGAGACAGATAGTGGTGCTTCCTTACACTACACTCTCCCAGCCTCCTGTGACCTTTGCTCAGGGAATTGCCCCAGCCAGACTCGGTGCCTTGCTCATTTACGAGGAAGAGATGATTATTTTTGTCTATTAACTTTTCCAGTTGCTTTTTAAATTTTGCTGTTTGCTTTGCCTTGTCACAGCCCTGTGGGAAAAGTAATATTTTGAGGGGTGAATGGTACAGCCAAGAGCTTAGTAAGGTCTAGAAGAGAAGCAGCAGCCTCAAGGTTTGACAACAGTTATTTTAAACAAATAAAAGACAACTTTTGGAAAGAATTTAGGACACAGGCCAGGCTCCAAATCACTGGGCAATAGGAGAAAACTCCCTTGGGACACCCTATCTCAAACAAATTGGAACAGGATTTTTGATTTAAAATGGCTAGTCAAAGCCATGATAAAGAGGAGGGCACTGGACTAGACTGACTGCCATCCCACATACAATAATAATTTTGCTGTTTCAAAGTGTTTTTCTCTTAAACAGGTGAACTGATAATACAGGAGCTCAGTTTAGCATTACTGAAGGCAATAGATAATCCTGGCTGCTACTTTATATTCTAATTTGTGGCTGAACAATGGCTCCTAAACAGTGAGCTTTTCATCTGTCTAGTTTGTAAACAGGAAAATCTGAACTTTAAGTCATGATAGCCTTCAGATCACACAAGAGAGAAATGTTAGAGGTGCCATCTTAAAACTGCAATGCTTATGCAGCTCAGTTACAGTGTACTTTGCATTCAAGCTGTGTTCGCTATCAGTGCACGTTTTAGTGCCAAATAAGGAGAGAATCCAGGCTTCCTTCCGTAGAGGGAAGTTTTCTTTCAGTTATGCCAGAGTCATTAATAAGTGCATCACTCTGGTTTGCTGTTAGTAGCTTAAGGAAAGGAAATGGACATGGAAATGGCTCCTTGACTCATCTGGAGAAGCATTCTTTCCTTACAGAGTTAGATGTATGAAATGCAGTGCCTGGAGTCACTGCACAGTACTTGGTGGGCAAGACTTAAATCTCCCCCTCTTTTCAGTGTCTGAGATGAGACTATCCCAGTTCTGAGAGGCTGGAGGGACGTTAACTCCTGAAGGGATGGAGCACATTCCCAAGACCTCCACCCCTTTCAGCCCAGTTCTGCTGACACTAATCTGTTCCATCACCTTTTCAGCCATGCCTTTTTTTTGCACTGTTTGTTGACATTCTGTATATTGGGTTTATGGTGGTTTGGCCATCACTTAGCAGATGGATCACACAGTAAATGCTGTTGTGTGTTGCATTGATGAATTGCCCAGGAAGTACCCACATACCAGGGGGAAAAAAATATTATCCCTGCTGCTGGAATATTTTAACCACTTAGCTCCCAGCAGCACTTACCTTGCTGCTCATGTGAAATATTTGGTGGTTCATTTGGCTCAAGTTTCCTTCAGCCATGCTTTTTTTTTGGTTATTTTTGCTTATGATTTTAAACACTTCAGTGTTCTGAAGCTCATGGACTAAGAAGACCTTTGTTTTTTTGCTTGTGGGTAGTTCAGCCCAACAGTTGCATGTAAACTGTAGTGACTGCAGTGGCAACATGCATCTTCAGTGCAAGGAGACTGCACTAAAAATTATTTTAGACATTACAGCTAACTTTCAAATGTTCCTTATTGCTTTGTGCTAAGCATTAGGGGAGACATAAAGCCTTTATTGCTCTGGCTTGACAATTTGCCTCATTGTAGGGCTTTTATTTCTGCTCACTTTTGGAAAACAATACTAAGCTGTCAGTGCAAAGGAAAACAAAAACATATTTTAGATGATAGGAAGAGGCAGTAAAAACAGCCACAGGTCTTGATGTGGGGCCTACCTGAACTAGCCATAATTTGTGTGGTGGGTGGGAATTTGGAAGAAGGTGAAAACTGTGGTACTGGTAAAGAAATCAGAGATCTTATCACCATCTAAGAACTCTGAGCTGCACACTTCATTTTCAGTGGTACACACAGTAACATTTGTGTCCTTTCAGCTGTCCTGAGACAGTTTATAAAGTAATTATGGTAGGGAACATCCCTTGAAGCTGGACAGTTATTGTTGGCCCTGTTTCACCCAGAGGTCAATAGCCTGATTTGAAAATCTGCCATATATAGAAGTGACTCACACTTGCCCTCAATCACTTGGACAGTTTGATTCCCCATTGCCTTTTCTTTCTTCAGTTGTCTAATATGCAGATCCTGAGATGCTAAACACAGTAGAAACACTCAGTGAGATTCTGTTGTGGTGGACAGCCAGGGTGTCCCTTTGCATTGCCTGTGGGCTCTGCAGCAGCTGTGGTCTGCTGGCCTTGGTAGTAGCAGCAGCATGTGCTGCAGCTGCTCCAGCAGCACCCTCATGGGTTATGGTCTCCCTCAGCCTGAGAAGAAACCCATTCCATTTTTGCCCTTGTAAAAGCTGTTACAGTGATTCTTTAAAGTTATGATAAGTGAAGAGTGGTCTAAAGAAAGCCACAGGAAAGTCTTCTAAAAGTCCCTCTTGAGCCTCGTAATTCACAAGGGACCGTATGGAGCTGTTGTCAAAACAGGGCAATTCCTAGTAGAGTCATCACTGCAAAAAATAGACTCTGCAACTTTCCTACAACCAAAAATGGGGTTAGAGATTATTTGATAGATAGATAGATAGATAGATAGATAGATAGATAGATAGATAGATTGATTGATTTTTGGACACTTGAAGAGTTAGGTCCCTGACCTGCAACGTTAAAATGCTGAGAATCACTAAAGCTTTTAAAGATTTCCTCTGAAAGAGAGATTTCCAGAAAGTGGACTGTAAGATCCACATAACTAGTGGAAGCTAATGATGCTTAGGAAAAGGTGGGTTAGAAGAAACAGCCATGAGGAATTTCTTCCAAATATAATGCAAAGGTGTGACGTGACTGAAGCATTAAATAGATAAACTGAGAAAATTACATACAA
The DNA here is from genome assembly GCA_033816785.1 of Picus viridis. NCBI lineage: Eukaryota > Metazoa > Chordata > Aves > Piciformes > Picidae > Picus > Picus viridis. Next base: position 11,054,579 of record CM066594.1, read on the forward strand.
AAGAAGCAGAAACAAATTATGTAGAGCATGAGGCACCTATTGTAGAGCTTGGAAAATCCAATTATGTCCATAGAGAGCTGGAATGATCAGATAAAATGAGTGCATTCAGTGACTTTCAGCAGTGCCTTGTGTGCAATAACCTGAATGTCGTGGACATTTGACGTCCATGAAGATTCCATTGACTGCAAAGGGCCATGTTTAAAGTGGTATTTCAAGGCAGACTTGTAACTTGAAAGAACTCTCAATGTACTGTGCCATTTTTACTACACTGTACATGATCTAAACCTTATCTTGTCCAATATTTGTGGCAGCAGCCCAGCTGTCTGCCCTAGATACGTGGATGCTCTCTGTGGTTCTGCCACGCGGCTGTTTGGTTGTACTCGGGTGACACCTGAACAGTGATTGCTGTCTTTGGTGCTGGGATAAAACAATCAAGGACAAAACTGTCCCAACAACTTGTTCCAAATGGTGAGCATGACTTCTCTCTTTCCAGACTCTCTATGGGTTTGGAAGTTAAGGAACTTGGACACATGGTTTAATAGCCATGGTGCTCTTAGGTTGGAGGTTGGACTTGATGATCTTAAAGGTCCCTTCCAACCAAAACAATTCAATGATTCTGTGATTCACATGCACGCTAAGCATGAAAGTGTTGAAACATACATGGGAAATAACTGTGGCAATGTAGACCATGGGAAAATCCTTCCAGCAGAGCTGCTTGGTCTCATGGTGACTTGCAGCCCAGCTCCTAGACACCCACAGGAAATTGCAGGAACAAATGTCACTATCTGCATGTCTCCCTGCTGACTTACTTTTTGTGGCCATGTCACCTGTGTTATCTGCTCTGAGTTTAGTCCCTGTCCTCTGGAGGTCAGAACTCCTGCAATCCTTGATGAGGGACAGCTGGTGATCCCAAAGTGTGGGGCTGGCCACCCCTCCATCTACATGCCCACTCCATGAGGTCTGCTACCCTGTTCTGTTGTGGGGCATATAGAGACATGAATGACAAACCCAAATCATCTTTGTTTCTTGTTAACTTTTGAGCATCTAGCAAGGTGGGCAAAGCTACTTACAGCATTTCAACTTGGTTTTTGCCTGTGAAATAAGCCACATCTTGCTGTAGCCAACCCAGTCAAGAGAGAAATTCTTTGTGATGTTGCTGATGTGTTTGTGCATTGGCATTAAAGCTCAGGGGGGTTTTAGGGTGCTATTCTGTTTGTAAGATTTTCTTCAGAGTAAAAGAACTAAAGAAAGATAAGAATCCTGTTCTTGACCTCATAACATCGACTTTCAGGATGCTGCAGTTGAAACATATTGGAAAGCAAGTTGCATTTTTCCTTTTTCCCTCTCTTTTCACCCATAGTTTTTATCTATACTGAGGTTTTTCATAGCCTTTGGAAATAGCAGGGATTGGGCATTCAGCACTTTCTGCACTAGGAAGCCTTCCTCATCTTGACAGACTAAGTAGGTGTTATTTCTTCATGACATTGTTCCTCTTCTCAAGCTTCAGCTCCATTTCAGGAGTTGGGGGTGAGCCCTGATGGCTTTTTGCATGACACAGAGAGGTCTTGGGAAGCATACCACAAGATTATGTGGATCTTTCCCTATTGCAGTATAGACACATGCTTAAGTATGCAAGTCTTAATCATTTCAGGTATTTTAAATGCTGCTCCACCCTTCATAAAATAAAGTTACTCATGGGAATGGGATAAGTCAGTGGTGTCTCCCAGTCTACTGGAAATTCATCATGTAGTCAACAGAGGACAGAATCTCTGGCCTGCAGCAGGCAGGGGGTGAAACTGCTCCGTGCAGGTCTGGGTTTTATGAACTCGCTTATTACCAAGAATTATTCAGTGACTGGTTTATGGAGATATATTGCAGCCTAGAGATTGCTCACAAATTACTTGCTGCAACTGTTGCGCTCAAGATTGTCAAATTACTGTTCTGTGCTTTCTACTTGGTCACCTAAATTGCAAGTTATTGTGTTATGCTTCCCGACTGATTGACTCCAGGAAGTGTTTTCCAAGGTGCCTGTGCAAACACTGCTGGCAAGAGCCTCTCGTATTTCTCAGCCATAAAAATATTTACTTGACTTTTCCCACCAAAGTTGGCTGACTCCTTCAAATTTTTGTGTAAAGAGAGTTAAAAGAAAAATAGATGGAGTCAAAGTAACGTGCAGAGTTTGTCCGCAGACGTCAAGGAGAACACGGACATGGTGCTAGGGGAGCGTCACAGATCCTTGCTTTGGCACTGACTTTCAACTTGTGATTGTTTCATGATGTATTCTTCTATTTATAGTCCTTTTTTCTGGTGAAGTGAGTAATGATGCTGAGGGCCTGGTAGGTGCACCTGGTTAACAGCGAGATGTTGATAGGAGGCTTGCTAGGTACCAAGACAGAAACAGGAAACATTTCAGAAGGAACCTTTTCACCTTAAAAACAGACTCTTTGTATGCCAAGTCCATTAAATGGCAAAGTTTCTGATAAGAAACATTTAGCAATCTGATAGCCTCAGAAAGCTTTATTCATCCAGAGATTCTTGGCAAACAGAAAGCAGCAAACTCTCTCTCTTATACTCTGCATAAGTGTGAGCATTCCAGAGCAGAGGTCTCTCAGAGTTGCTGTGGTATGCTGTGTCACTTGCAGAAAACTACCCAAAAGGGTGACACTTGACTGTGGTGTTTTTGCTGGTATTAAGTGACTGTGCAGTAATATTTACTAGTAGTTTTTTGTCAGAGGAAGAGCTGAGCTCTGTGTTTATATTCATGTTGTAGGAGTGTGTGCTAAACATCTTACAAATGCTTTCTGTGTTATACAATCCTAGAGTCTCATCTGAAATGCATTTATAAATCTTTTAATGCACTACAAAATAAGAGAAGTTCCCTAAGCTGGATGGCAGTCAGGAGCTGTCTGCACAGTTAACTGTCTGTGCTCAGTGGGCAGACCACGTGCTGCAGACACTAGAGGGATTTTTTAACAGAGTATAAAAATAACTGGCTGAAGTGTGGAGGGTGAATGGTTGGGAAGTACATTCACTTTCCTTCTTGCAACCTTGTGTAGGATTTTAGGACTGAGGTTTGTTGCGAAAACGCTCATGCTCCCAAGGACCGGCTCATTTCACTGCATGTGCCAAGATTCACTTGCCCAGGCTGTTAGCACAGAGAAGTCCTGGGACTGTGGGCTTGTGCAAAAAGAGGAGCCTGGGAACTGTGCTGGAAATTGAGGCTGAGAGCACAGATTTGCTGGGGCCCTGAATGTGGCCATGCTCTTCTATTGCCAGTTTCAGACAATAAAGCTGAAGTTGTGTAACTGAGCTTTCTGGCGCTGGGTAAACCCTGTCCTGTTAGGTAAGGCAAGGGAGGTTGTGAGGAGTTTTGAAATGGTCAGGTGGTGGTTTTGATTTGGGGGTTTTCCATTGCAGTCTAAGAAACTTCTCCATGAAAATGAGAATAGAGAGTGATAAATTAGTGGAGATAGCAGCTGAAAGAAATTATTTCATGGAAAGGCACTTTCTGTTGCTATTTAAGCATGGTCAATAAAATTCTATTATTTTCTTAAAATAATTAACTCAAATGAGTATTTAGTTTTTGAGGGAAATAAATAAATGACCAAACTTTCTGGCACATTAATATTTGATTTGGTGATAACTGCATAAATATTGAATTTGCAGATTACATTCCAGAGCACTGCATTAAAATTGCAAGACTTTTCTATTACCCTTCATAATGGAACATGAAATTAGAAACTTGTTCATGGAAAGAGAAATTTCTCCACTCAACATCTACACATTTTCTGCAGGGTTGTGTTAACAGAGGAGTTGCTCTTCTCATACTCTGAGAAGAGACCCAGCTATCAGTAGGACATAGACCCCCCCAAGTAATTTATGGGCCTTTTGAAAATTAATATGCACCATTTGATAATTGCCTCTCTGTTCTTTGATTGGTAGAGAACAAAACTGTAACCAGGGATTTAGCCCATGGGGTTAACACTCACATTTCCAGATGCAGCAGTCCAGAAAGCTTTGAAGTGGCTTCTTAGCTTTCATTTCTTTTCTCCATCTTTCGGTTACATGTGTTTGCAGACCACTAAAATCTCTTTTTCCTGATCCTAAAACACTTCTGAAAACACTACTGTGTAGCTCTATCTTGCTCAGGAAGGAAACTCAGGTCTTGTGGCCCTCCTCACTGGAGGGGCTACAGCTCCTGTTAGATTGCAGTTCTTGCATCCAGGGAGACGGGTGGCCTTGTGGGTGACAGTCCAGCAGCCTGGGTAGCTAGTGTTTGTTAGTGCTCAGATGATGTATTCAACACAGCAACTCACTGTTACTTACAGCACTCAGCCCCCCTTGCAAAGGCATCTGCTAATTCATGGCTGCCCTGCTTCCCTTTCTGGGAAAGAGTTCTGAAAATGGAATGACAAACAGAACCTGGATCACGCAGTCTGAAAACATCTGTGGGCGTCCAGTTCAAACTGTTTGCAAACATAGGTTGATTTCCAGCTCTTTTTTTCCCTTCCCATATCTGTTTCAATTAATTTCCTTAACTTTACAGTTCTGCAGTTGCTCCTCTTATTCATGGTTCAGCAATAACAAAACATTGTTCCCCATAGACTAGAAAATGGAGCAGGCACATTCATTCTGCAGCAGCGTAATGCAGTTCTATTTCTCCTGGATTAACGGTACCCTGATAGAAAATATTGTGGCATAGTAAGCTAGAAGAAAATTGATCTTTTTACCTTTATGTGTGGTTTTCTGGTTTTGAAAAGCTGTGCATTTATGGAGAGGCAGAAGCTGTATTTACTTCCTGCTCATGTTACGGTTCTTGTGCGGTGGTTTGTTAGGAGTTAACAGGCACCGTGCAGTTTCATGCCTTGCATGTCACGCTCTGTACCTTGCACACTTCTGCCTTGGGACAACAGAAGGTGTAAATGATGTTTGAAAGCAATCTGTTGATCTTTGTCACTGTAACTGAATGTAAAACTGGTTCATCATTTATTAAACCTCTGCGTTATTTATGAGTAGAAAAGAAATATAATCAAGGGACCTTTTTATCCTCTTTTTTGAGAAAGTAGCTTGGTTGTTGCTAGTGATGATAACGAAGGAGAAATTAACCTTTCATGACTGCTGTGTACTCCCCCAGATTCATCAGAAAGCAAGGCCTGGATCGGCTGTTCCTGGAATGTGACACCCACATGTGGCGCCTGGGCGACAGGAGGATCCCGGAAGGAATTGCAGTCGACGGAGGGTCGGACTGGTTTCTCCTGAACAGGAAGTTTGTGGAGTATGTCACCTTTTCTACTGATGATCTGGTAACAAAGATGAAGAGGTTTTACTCTTACACATTACTTCCTGCAGAGGTACGTGAATTCAAAGCATTCCCTCTCAGCGTCCAAAGCGGCAGTGTTTGTGCGTTTCCCAAAGGTCACTGAACTCAGAGGGGCTTTTGCCCGATGTTGTTGGGCATTGGATCATCCTGCAGTGGGCAATGAAAACTTTACTCCCATGACAAGTAGGCCTTTTAGTGTTAGAACCACTCCTGCTGTTGTTTTGTTGCTTTGTTTGTTTGTGGGACTTCCTTGCCATGAGTGGCTTTGTTTTGTACTTTTAAGCCTATTAATCTGTTACTGAACAACAAAAATCCAGCTGCCCTTTGCTTGCAAATTGTTCCTTCACAAAGCCTGTGAAGGCTATTAGAGATGGCGAATTGTCTTCGTAAGTGGCTTTCCTTGCTATTATCCAGCCCTTTTCTTTAAAAATAAAGCCCCTGCAAACAAAGGTTTATTGTTCCCTTCAAAACTCAGCTAGGAGGCATAGTCACAAATCATTTAGATCACACAGAAAGGGCTCTGGCTACAAGTGATGCAGAAGGGGAGTGCACACCAAGATGGGCTTTCATCTAGCGTGCAGTAGTGTGTCAGTGTGGCACCCCCAAAAGAGAGCATAGAGCCTGGCAGCTGCTCAGGCTGTGCTACACCTGCCTCAGCAGGTACATTGCTCCTCAGGCTCTGCTCCTAGGGTGTGTAGCACGCAGGCATTCCGAAGAAGACCCTAATGGCTGTCTTTAAAATGATAACTTTGTTCCTCACCAGCGGCCCCTGAACGTTCCGAGGGATTGATGAGACTGATCTTGCAAATCTAGGCTTATTAGCTTGCAGTGGAGCACAGCCACTGTCATCTTTTGATAGGGGTTTATTATTCTGCACACATGTTGAATAATCTTGCTTTAATCCCATTTCTGTTAAAAATCACCTTTTCTCTCAACTCTGATAACCTTTTCATCCATTATCTAGGAGAGATTTCTGCATCATTATAAAAGGACACAGGGCAATGGGTAATTGGGTAGGGTTTTTTTTTCCCCTCTCGCTTGAATGAGGATGGATGCCTTTATGGGTTTAACCAAACAGTTCAAGCATAAAATCCATATTCACTGGGCTGTCATTTAACATTAAAAAGGGTAGGGGGATTATTGGGGGGCCAGCCATGCTAATGTTATGCTGGTTATTTATAGGCCTTACTACTGCTGATTTTAAAGAGGAGTCACTGCTGCAAAAATCCTCTCTCACAGAGCTAAATTTCATCATATTCTACAGCTCCTTGGTACAAGGTTTTCATTGCAAGATATGTAGCTGGTTTCTTGAAATCACCCTGCCTTCACTGACCTGCTAACCTGCTATATCAGTCCCCATTACACATGATGTATGTAATAGCTGATATTATGATGTTATAATTAGGATAGCCCAATAAGAAATCCTTGCTGCCTTGAGTCAGCAAATAAAGACTCATGATTTCAGATGTAATTGCAGGAGGCAGAATGCCCTTCTGGTGCCTGGGGTGAACTGTGTGCTTCAGAAGAAGGCCATTCAACTAGTGATGCATTTGGGAGTGCTGGGGCTAGAGACATCCACAGAAGAGCTGTCTGAGACTATTTTTCATAGTAACCAGGGTGATGGTAAAGGTTTGAGAATTGTCTTGGGAAACAATTTGAGATATGTCATTAACAAAGTGCTAAGGAAAATAGTCCTAAGTGTGCTGGACCAGAGAGTAACTTACAGAAGGCAAATAATGAGGATTTCTCAGAATTGCTCTTACAGCTGAGATAAAAATCAAATAATTGCTGGCACTGGTGCCTTTCTGGGAGTCCTTTGGGCTCCCAATCCCCAAAGATGCTTATTGCAGAAGCACAAATATTCTCTGTCAGGTTATTGTAGCAAAGCCTCAACTGTATGCTATTGCAGTTTGACTGTGTGTGTTGGGTGCTGTGAGTTTTCCATCCTCTGTGGAGTGCATACATCTAAAGTACTTCTCTTATATGGCAGAACAACAGAGCTCGTGAATTCTGTCATTCTGAAAGACAGTCACCTGCATTAGCTTCAGCCCATGGGCTGAAAGGAAAGAGAAAATGAAGTCTGAGGAGCAGAATGTACTGATCTGGTCTGTCTGTCTTGCAGTCCTTCTTTCACACTGTTCTGGAGAACAGCCCATACTGTGAGTCCATGGTGGACAACAACCTGCGCATCACAAACTGGAACCGTAAACTGGGTTGCAAGTGTCAGTACAAGCACATTGTTGACTGGTGTGGCTGCTCACCTAATGACTTCAAACCAGCAGACTTCCACCGATTCCAGGTAACTGAATTAGTCCTTTCTCTGATAGCCACACAGAAACTCTTCCCCTCTGCAGTGCGGAACCACTTGACTACAGCAGGGAGTGGGAAGGGAAGCTTCTACCCCGTTGGGCATGGTGGAGAAAGAGGTGTGAGGAGGAAGCTCTGCTCTCCATTTCAGGAGAATAAAAGGCTAAAACACAGAACCACCAATCTTTTATCCTGAAATGAAGAGCAGAGCTTCCTCCTCACATCTCTTTCTCCATCATGCCTAGTGCGGTAAAAGCTTCCCTTCCCAGTCCCTGCTGCAGTTGGGTGGCTCCACACTGCTAGGTAAGGCCACATAGCAGCTCTCTGGACTTGTGGCACTGGTAGATTTGCTGTTCTAAAAAGGAGGAAAGCTTGGCATGTCCCCCACTGTTATTCTCGGTAACTTGTGCAAAGTCCCATCTCGGGTGCTGTTGTGATTTCACCAAGCTTCTGGCTTTCATTGTTAAGCAATGGGTTTTGTCTTTGAAAAAACTGACAGCCTGACTACAGTGTCTACTAGAGGGTTGCATAGCACCAGGCTAATCAGGTTTTGTGACTGTGTTAATCAACATGGTTATATTTAAATTTATCTCTTTGTTTTGGGGACTGCCTTTAAAAGTTTAATCAGTTTGCTCAAGGCAGACATGGGACCAAATCCTTGAGCTCAAGGGTACACTTGGTCTCAAGACTCTATCTGGTTTGTGTTATCTTCTATTTAGAATGAAGAACCACTTGTTTCGAGGTCAACAGATTTGCAGTTCTGTCCCTGCAGCTCCTCAGGGTTCCCTACATAAACCATGTTTGTTCAGGCTTTGTGTGGGATGGGGAATGTGTTACCCTACAGCACAAAAATGACGACTCCTCCAAAACAGAGATCTTTTCTTTGGTGTAATGTGCTGCCTACCAGGCACAGTTGAAGTCAGTGACACAGGCACTCAACAAAAAGAGCAAATGAGACATTATCTAAGAGAGGCTCTGCTGCCCCAAACACCAATCCCAGTAAAGTTTCCAGCAGAACAAATAGCAAATCTTCAGAAAGCCCTGCCAGTTGACCTGCTCCAGGCTGGGAAAAAGACCCCACAGTGACATTTCTCAGAAAACAATCAGGTAAACTGTGCTGTGAGGGAAAGTTCAGAATTAGAATAGATGTAAAGGCAACTTCTGATACTTGCCTGGTGAGAGAGCTCCTCAGATGAACGCATGGCACCAGAAGGCTTGCTCACGGTTCCCACGGAGGCACAAAGCAAGCTGCAGAAGAGGAGATCAGAGGCCCCAGCATGTGCCATCTCAGAGTAAAACTGAGCACCCTCAAAACAATCTTTCAACCATCTGGGGTATGTGTGAGCTCCTTGGTACCTCAGAACCTATATCCTCAAACATGAGCAAGGCAAAACAAAGGCATTTTAGAAGGTGTTGGTAGTTGAGGAGCCTTTAAACTGGTGATACACCCAAGACTCTGTCAACTGCAGGGTGAAAAATCAGTACAGGACCACTGAGAAACCTCAGTGACGGATGGCACCTCTCCTGGAGTCTTCTTACCATGTCATAGCAGCAAATTTATACATGCACAATGCTGCTCTGCCGCTTCTTAGCCCCTGTGCCACAGGATGCTTTGCTCCCTGCCTGACCGCTAGAGCTATGTGCCAATGCTATGCCAGCTGCAGGCTAACACAGTGGTTTAGAGAATGTTCCCCACCCCTCTGGCACTTGGAGAGCCTTCAAGAGCAAGGCAGTGGAGGGTGGCCATTGGTACCAAGGGGTTGGCACTGTACATTTTCATGGAGTGACCACGTGGCTTTGGTCTGAATCTCAACAACAGATGGTCACAAACGTGAGCCACCTTTGCCTGTGCGGTGAACCAGTCCACATCCTCAACTCCAGCCTGGTGCTAAGGACAAAATGTCATGATGGGAAATGGGAACTCACTCCAGTGTCTTTTCCTTTTTGTGTCACCACAGCAGACGGCCAGGCCGACCTTCTTTGCCCGCAAGTTTGAGGCTGTAGTGAACCAAGAGATAATTGGCCAGCTGGACTACTACCTGTACGGCAACTACCCGTCGGGCACGCCCGGCCTGCGCTCCTACTGGGAGAACGTGTTCGACGAGCCCGACGGCGTGCACAGCCTCAGCGACGTGGCGCTCACCATGTACCATGCCTTCATCCGCCTGGGCCTGCGCAGAGCCGAGACCTCCTTCCACGCTGCCGGCGACAACAGCTGCCGGTTAGTCTCAGCCTCTCTCTCTTCTGCTGGGTGCTTCAGGGGACGCAGCCTGGGCTGCCGAGCGCTGGTGGAGCTTCATCAGCTTTGCAGAGTCACAGAAAGGTCTGGGCTGGAAGCGACTTCCAAAGGTCATCCAGTCCAGCCCCTCTGCAGTCAGCAGGGGCATCCTTGGCTAGATCAGACTGCCCAGAGCCCTGCCAGGCCTCACCTTGGGTATTTCCAGGAATGGGGCCCCAACCTCCTCCCTGGGCAACCTGTTTCACTGTTCCACTACCCTCATGGTGTTAGGGATCTGTTCCTAACATCCAATCTAAGTCTCCTCTTCTCTAGTTTGAAGCCATTGCACCTCCTTCTGTCACTGCAGGCCTTTGGAAGCATCCTTCTCACAGCCCCCCTTTGGGTACTGGAAGGTCACTATTAGGTCTCCCCAGAACCTTCTCTTTTCTGGGCTGAACACCCCCAGCTGCCTCAGCCTGTCCTTATAACAGAAGTGCTCCAACCCCTGATCATTATGTCCCTCCTCTGGAGCTGCAGGCTGGGCTGGCTGGAGCACGCCGTAACAAACAGGACCAGGCAGCTGCAAGTGCACAGTGCTAATTTCCAGGAGTATTTCTCCCCATAATAAAGCATTGGTTATTCAGGGCTGACATTATGTGACCTGTTGGCTGCACTTGTAAAAAGCTCCTCTCCAGCCTGATGAAGACTGACAGGATCCAGTTGGGCAGTGCTACCTCCACTGCTGCATTTTCTTGATTAATTCCAGCAAGTCTATTATACCCTCAGCTCCTAAACCCTCCATGTGATTGCTGCAGAGGTCATGTTCACCTCTATTATGCTTACCAAAAGCAAAGCACAGGATTTCAGAGAGAAGCTGAACACAGTCAGGTTTATGGTCCTTGCTTGTTTCTTCCTGTAGGTGCATACGTGGAGTACAGAGAACTACTTGCTTGAGCTCAGTTTGCCTGCTTGGTACAGCTGTCTGTGCTAAAAGTGTGGCAACTGATGGGATCCATTAGCATCAAACATGTTTATAAAGAGAGAGAGAGAGTGCAAATAAAGCTCTCTCTCAAATATATTTCATAAAGGGAAACCACCCTGTATTCTAGATTCCTTTTCAGTCTAAAAGGGATGTGAAGAAAGAATTCCTAGAGTTAGACTTGCACAGAAAAGGCTCTCTTCATGGTAGATGTTGTCTGCCTGCAAACATCTGAAGCTGTTTATGTTCAAAGCAGAAAATGTTCATCTTTTAAAGTCTTACTTCACGGTATCTTAATTTCTTCTTCAGAATGTGTTTTTTGGACCCTGCCTTTTTTTTATCCTAATAGAAAACACATATAGCCTAGGTCAGTAAATACTGAAGACACTCCTTGTGCTTTGAGGGATTTTTGTTCCTCTTGCGTTCGCAAGAAGGAGCCAAATGTGCCTTGACCTTCCCACTTAATCACAGAAGTGCTGAGCAATGTCCCATTTAGAAAGATGTGGCAATAAGTGATCCAGATTCCTATTACAGCTTTGTCAGGAGAGGTTACCGGTGCAAAGCAATAGAAGATCAATAACAATTAGATAGAAATAATCACTAGTAACATGCCTTCCTTATATGTAATAAAGGCAGGCCTAAAGAAGTCCTGGATCATTTATCCTGCAATGTAAAGCCAGCAGAGATGTGAGCCAAGTATAGCTGGCGTTGAAATAATTTGACAATTTCTTTTGTGCTTATTCCTTTTGCCAGTGTTCTGATGATGATTTATATCAATAATCAATTTCATTTCTGGGGAGCTTTTCATTGCACAGGAGCTCAAGGTGCTTTTCAAGCTTGCTCAGATTACAGATAGGGAAGCCATGCCATCCGCTGCTGATTGCAGCTGCCTCTAGGATGAAGCATAGCTCCTTTACAGCAGGCTGGAGCCTTACAGAACAGTGCAAGGAGGAATCACAAACAGTGACATGGTGTGGAGGCTTCATTTTCATACCTGCCTGAGCCCCCTCAAAATGCTGTGAATCAGCATCCAGTCTATATCTATATCTGTATCTATATATCTATATCTGTCTATATCTATATAAGGGTGGATAAGCCTCAGGTTTGCAATTCACATCTCTCTTGGTACTATGTTGTCTTCTTAGGTGTATGCACGTATGTTTCCTCTTTCCCTCCCGTGGCTCTGCACATCTCTAGCAGAGCAATGGCAGGGCTGAGTACCTCAGCAGTGTTCCCTTTGCAGTTGGGGCTGACAGCAGCACGACATTAGCTGATGCTGCAGTCACCACCCCAACGCATTTCACACTGCTGCAGTACTCTGCAAGGAAAGCCTCTACCGCTCTGGATCACATTTGGAGTCTATCCCATGCTGCCACCCACAGCGGCCCAGGGGACTTTTCTAGGAGAAGCTGCCTTACACACTTTTCTAACAAGGACTAGCTCCAGCCTCAGCCTGCCATGCCTCCTGCAGGCTGCTCTGCTACCAAATTAGATTGCATATCAGCATCTTCAGGGGAAGCAACATTAATGCGTGATTGAGATTTAATTTATTTCTCTCCATCTCTAGGCATTTTTACTCACTGCTGCCAAGAGACAGTTTGCTCAGACTATTTCAAGGATATTGTAAATATTTGCTGCTGCACAAATATAAAACAGGAGACCTTAGTACTAGGAACAGAAGTCAGATTGTTGCTGTGTAACTTTGCAATGTTTTTCCTCAGTCAGCCAGCGCTGGCCCTATTTGTACCCCATCTCATTATGTTTGTTTCTCAAGCTCTAGGGACTCCTTTTTGGGTGTTGCTTGATTCATGTAAGGGAAAGTCCTTCTTGCTTTGCTCCTCTTTGTGCTTGTGTCTTGAGATATAACAACTTGCATCAGGAGTCAGACTTTGCTGATATTGGTTGGTTGTGTGTTGTTTCACAGTTAACGTCAGTTGCTGTCGAGCAGCAAAATATCTGGTTTCAGAGCTATGAATAACATGGTTTTGGTTATGCATCCGTACAGACACTAATATCATTACAGATGTTTCTGAGACTATAGCAAACCACTGACTGTAAATTTTAATTAGTCAAATCATAGAATGCATCAGGTTGGAAGGGACCCTCGAAGGTCATTTTGTCCAACCACCCCTGTAGCGAGCAGGTTCATCTTTAACTAGATCAGGTTAGAAACCATGACTGCAATGTCTTTAAATCCAAACTGCAACTGAAGGCTTCCAAATCTCCCAATGAGAGGATTTGCCTGTTTGTTTGACCTTTCTCTCATTTTGCTTTTACTTGTAAAGAAAAGATCCATGGCCAAAGCAACCTCACCTCTTTAAGGAATGTGACCTTTATTTCCTAAAATAAAAGAGAACTAAACCAGGGACTGGATCTTGGTGTCCTTCGCTGCAGTGCCCTTGCAGAACGTGTTGGGGATCAGCTCTACCGTGGGGAATAGAGCAGGGTGTCAACTGGCCTGTGCCCAGCCTTGCAGCACCCTCTGCTGTCCCCATCTGCCGCTGGCCCGCAGCGAGCAAGGCAGGCACTGCTGTGGCCAGGCATCTCTAAGGACTAACCCGGCTGAAGGCAGGAAAAAGAAGGTCACTTGAGTTGGAGCAGTGGGCACCTTTCTTGACCATCGTTGATGGTAGCAAACCGTGCTGCAGCATAGCAAGGTATATATTTGGGTGGCACCTTTTACCCAGGGGAAGTGGTAAAGGAGGGGAGTTTTCTGGCAAGTAGAGTTGTCTTCTTTGTCACAGCTTTGAGCTGTGAATGTGTTGTAAATGAGCATATATTCTTAGTAACAGGGTTTATGTTCCAGGGTAATCAGAACATCCTAAGAATATTTGATAATGAGTCACAAACACATTGGAAGTCTCTTCATGTACAGTGGCGAATTTTCTAGTTGAAATGATGCTTCTTAAGCCATTAGCTCCCAGTAAATGGAGATGTCCTGTCTTGTGTAACTGACGAGCATGTGCATGTGCTGCTTTACAGATACTACGCCATGGGCCATCCAGTCTCCGTCCACCTTTACTTCCTCGCTGACCGTTTCCAAGGCTTCCTGATCAGGCACCACGCAACCAATCTGGCTGTCAGTAAACTGGAAACTTTGGAAACCTGGGTGATGCCAAAGAAAGTTTTCAAGATTGCAAGTCCACCAAGTGATTTTGGAAGGCTGCAGTTCTCTGAAGTAAGTATTTGTAGTCTCCCATGCCAAATGGCATGAGCTTCTGGAGAGTTTGCATACAAATTCAGCAGCCTTTGGATACTCTCTTCCCATGTAATTCTCAGGTGAGAGTGGCTCTCTAGCATAATGCAAGTCATCTTTGTTGAAGGAGATAACTGTTGCCAGTTCTGTGATCAACCCTCACTTCTTACATTACCCTTGAGTGTCTTCACTTTTTCTTAAGGGCAAACTGAAGGCGTTTACTGATGTAGAAGGGGCTCAGTAACTTAAAAGCTTTGTAATTGTGATTGTTGGTGAGTGCTGTAAGAGATACTTGGGAAAAATGCCATACTGTTGCAGCTCCAAATGCAAACGGGGCTGCAGTAAGCGTTCCTCTCGAGTATGCTGAAAAGCCCCTCATAAAAGTAGTGATAGTCAGGCACCCACGTCACTTAGGAGCAAAACCTGCATGTTGTAACCTGAAAGAGAAAACTGTCACAGCAGTGGCTGAGATTCCCCACAAACCCTGTTATTTCTCCTAGGAATTTACCTCAGGATCTGACCTAGAGTGTGGAAAAAAAAGTACCCTAAAATCTCTCAGGAAAGTTGAGCACTAATAGAACCCGACACCTGCGCTCTGTTTTCAAGACAGAACTGTCTGAGCAGTTTGTTTCATGATTTTTCTTGTTAAGCCACAAATTTCAATTAAGGGATAAAATTGATTGAACAAATGTGTTCCAGGCATTCTGGCCAAGTCCATAAATTACCATCTTCTTGGGCAATTAAGAAATGCCCAGGTAGGATTCAGTGTTTTGGTGTGCATGGCAAATCCATGACACTAATGTGCCATTAAAGAGATGGATGGAAAGTGCGTTTCATTTATCAGCAGGTCTGATCCTACGCTTGCCATTTCATGCAGTGATAAATGGTCACAGAAGCTTTAATTCTTGTGCTCTGTAGGAGTATTTCTGCTGTTTATTTGGTACTTTTAATCTTACTTTCTTCCTGATACCTGCTTTGGGTCCTTCTTTTGAAAGAGCCAGGCTGGCAGTTTTCTGATTGTGTGATGAAAAGACATACACTGATCCCTGGATTCTAGAACTCAAACAGTTGTAGGGAGGAAACAAAATTGGGACCAGAATTTACTTGCTGGCTGCTTGCCAGGTCCCCCACCAGCCCCAGTGTACCTTTTTTCCCCAAAAAAACCCCAGCCTTACAAGCAAGCATGAGCCTGATTGACAGATGTCCTGCAGCAGCAGCGCCCAGTGTGAGCCTCCTCTGACAGAGGAAGGGGTGGCTTGTGGGTGACCTCTCTAGTGCACTGTGCCCACAGCTCTGTGGAGTGTGTCACTCTGCAGGGAGGATCCTCAGATTCCATGGGACTAATGAGCTGCCCTTCACAGCCTCATGGACCACAGCTGGTCTGTAAGGAGCCCTGCAGGAGCTGCTGCTGCAGTGAAGCTGAGTGAGTGCAAAGCATGGGAAGGGTTTAATCACTGATGAGCTTTTTCTCAGGCTGGGGAAACATTTTCTTTTATTTGAAGAGCAAAAATTAAAAAAAGAAGAGCTTTGGCACTGCTTATTTCTTTTCATTGTTTTTTCTCATCTAAGCTCTTAAATTGTCCCTCCTGACATAGCTGATTCATATTTTAAAAGACCAGAAGGTACAAAGTAAACCATTTAATCATTTCTTAATTGTTTATTTTACTTTCTGCCTTCCCTTGGCCTACAGGCAGTTCTGCCTCTGAGCCAAATTATTCTCCCAGTTATTCTGATATAAATCCAGCATTAACCCCTTCAGCTTCACTGTGGCTGGAAAGCCTCTGATCTGCTGCTGCTTATTAAAATGCCACTTCTTGGTCAAAGTCCAGCAAGTGTGAAACAAACTTAGCAGTTCAGCTAAGATGAGGGTATCAGCGTTCCCAGGATGAGTACCAGAAAAGCAAATGAAGATTAGTACTTACTGGGACATGTAACAGTTGGTTCTTGCAACAACTCTCACCCCATGATCTGACAGAAATTTAAAACTGACTGGGACCTTTTTAGCTTGGAGCTTTCTTCCAGTGGGGCCAGCAGAAGGAGCTGCACTGAATATGCTCCCAGGTGTATTTGTGACCCTGATGACATCTGAAATTGCAGCAGAGACAATAGGATCTCTACAGTCAGCCCTTCCTGCCCTCTGCTCCTTTGCTTTACTTCTCAGACTTTGCTTCTCAAGTAGCAAGATTTCACCACAGACCGTGTAAAGCTAAGTGGGAAACTCCAGCTGGTTGGGCTGCCTGAGAGCCACGGGAGGTTAATGGCAGCATGCTGGTGGCATGTGGTTCCTGCACTTAGTCTGGGGCTGAGCAAAACTTACAGGAAACCCAAGAGAGACAATTTCCAAGCGTGAAACTCTCACACCTCCTAAAACTGGCTTGTGCACAATGCACACAGTATGGATCCTACCAGCCTGGGTTCATGGCAACCTTTACATGGAGGGCAGCAGATTGATTTGCTGTACAGTACTAAAAGTCTCAGCTCACCATATATCAGTTGAACACTAAGTTCATTTCTGGCCTTGTTAAGCCTTGTGATTCATCACAGAGTATAAAATAAACTAGGTGGCAGGCAATTAGTGTGTATTGTGTGAACCTAATGGCCCTGTTTGTGGTGAGCAATGAGACACAAACCCATAATCAAGGCATAATTTATCTTGGGAAAATTTTATCTTGGGGCTGAACGGAGATAGAAACCAGGAGTTTTCAGCCAATGAGAGAGTTCCCTATTTCCAAATGCACCCCATGCACAGTGCCTGCTCTCGAAGCCCAAAATCATGGTGATTAAAATAATGGTGTGGAAAATGTTAGTTTCTGTGCCACATCCCTTCATAATTTCTCGGGTAATCATTGCTGCTTGATTCCATCCCAAAGCTTGTGTGTTCCATTTGAAAGTGAACACCGACTTAAGATGTTTAAAGTGCTGTGAAAAGTATTAGAGAGGGCTGGAGGATCTCTTGGCCAGTCAAATCAGACATCTCAGTACTGGGAACTCAACTATGTAGAGTTCAAGGGAAGAGGTATAAGTCTCTCACTAGCACCTTAAGTAAAATTCCCTTTGAAATACTGTCCCTATAAAACCGGCTATGCAGCATGGGAAAGCATGTCCCCGTGCTGGGCCTAAAGGGCAGATCCTGCAAATACCTGTGTGCAGCCTTCCCTAAGATGCCTGAGGTGCACAGTCCCAAGTGCCTTGGTCTGAGCCCCTGTGCTTTGCCTTTGTGTTGCTCTGTGGCAGTTTTCTTCTTGGGTTTGTGCTGTTGTTCTCACGGACCTGCACACGCTGACGGTGGTGTTGTGACAGGCTCTCGTGAGCAGCAGTTGCCACCGGTGTGAGAATTGTCCCTTCCTCTCCCTCTCCTGCCCTTTAGCTGCAACTTCTCATGTACATTAGGGAACCCAATAACATGCCTGCACAAAGCTTAACAGCCAGCCAACAGCTTTGTTATAATTATTCCCCAGAAGCAGCCTTCAGTCTTCTACAGTCCACTCTTACTAAAGCTTTGCACGTGTGAGCACATCTCAACATCTTTAGTGCAACCTGCTGTTGAGCAGTGTCACTTGGAGGGTGGAGCATGGGGATTATAACTTTGTTGTTTCTTTTCCCAGCATTGAGAGACTAAAGAGAGGAAAAGTATTGAAGTTCTTCACTAAGAAATAGCAAATGCAGTGGAAATGGCTTCCTTTATAAGCTTTTCTTTGCCCAGGAGGGTGTAGATTTATTTCACACGTTGTGGCTTTATTATTTCCAGGTCCCTTGAGCTCTGGTAGGTGTGACGTGGCTGCACTCAGTGAAGGTTGGCAGAGTAGATCATAAGATGTGGTCAGGAAATTATGGTCAGGAAATTTTTTCTCTCCACTTATTTCCATACATATTCAGTTGGTCTTGTCAGGAGAGTCCATGCTGACAGCTCCTCCAGGCGGTCGATGCTTGGCTCTGATATCTGGGCTGTGTTGTCTGCTTTGATTAGCTCATGTGCTAGGTGAAACACCTCTGAAATACCAGCAACTCTGCTGCCTTGATTGCAGTGCACTGGAAGGCTCATTTTGTCCTGTATTCTGCAATGTCATAGTCCAGTAGGAGGAATTCCTATGATGACAGATGGATTTAGGATGGTAGGTTTTTATTCTGCTGCCCTTCTAGCTTTTTGCTTGCAGTCCTCCTGTAATTTGTCTGCCAAGCAGAGTGATTGATTTAGCGGCATTTGGGACTGGGCAGTTTCCAGTACAGGTATCATCAGGTAATTGTTACATTTTATGGATTTGGGAGGATGTTTGGCATTCTATGGGAACCACTTACACTGGTGAAATGAGATGACATCTATTAAAAAACCCCTCTGAAGCAAGTGAGCTACAATTATTTGGTATGCTTTTAGGAAAGGAGGTCCTGACCATGCCCACATGAGGCAAAATTAGGGGCAGCTCTGTGCTGGGGAAATCTTTAGTAGCTACATCTGGTGAAAGAGGGGATCCTGTCTGTGTGTGCATGGCCCTCCAGAGACTGCTTGAGAGAATCTCCTCTTTCTGTATGGGGAACAAATCAAATCCTAGGTCCTCCACATTCTTTGTTTGGAGATTAAGACAAAAGAAGACCTGAAGGAATATGAGGAGTTTCAGTACTAGGCTGGCCAAAACCTCTGAATCATGTCAGATGTCTGCTTGCCAAAAGGAGCCAAGGGATTCTTCAGTTATTCACTTAAAATAAAGTCCCTCAAATCTGTTTGATTTGAAATCATGACAACAGGACCTCATGGGGCAAACGAGGTGGGCCCTTCCTTCAAAAGCAAATATGTAGCTTTCAAAACTGCAGTTCACCAGACTGCCTTCTTGAGAGTTGATGGAAGTAGTTCATTAGTGGTCAACCCCCAAAGCACATGCTAGATTTAGTGCTGGGACAGTCAAAAGTCTTTCAGCTGGCCTGAGGCGGCCAGTTACTGCATTTTGACACTGTCTGTTCAGAGATGCTTAGTTTTCAGTAGTGTGCAACTTCTCATGGCAACAGCTTGTAAGTTTCTGTCATCTGTGGGTTATGGGTAGATCATTAAAATTTGTATGAAGAGCACTGAAATATGAAAGCTGCTAGGAAAAAGAAATGTCCATTAAATATTTACACTGGATTGTGTATCAGCTGCTTTACTGTTAGTTGTGAATAAATAAAAAACAATGGCACTGTTGTGACAGTAAGAAAAGAGTTTACCAGAAATAACTTCCCCCATCATGCAGGAAAAGAGTGCAAGGACATGGCATCTCATGTTTTAGGTTTTAGTAGAGGCCCTGATGTGACCTGTCCTAAAGTCAGCAAAAGCCTCTTCCTTGGTCTTAGCAGCAGATGGGTAGATATCTACTGCAACATCCATCTCTCAAGTGTATAATACGTTTTCTTGAGCCAGGAGATGATGAGTCCTGTATTTCTCTATGCACAGCCTGTGTTTGCTCACCTAGGACTGGCCCTTTACTGGCTGCTTCCATGTGGAGGAAAAGAGCAGCTGCTATACAGAATCATAGTATTGTTGGGGTTGGAAGAGATTGCAAGGGTCATCTAGTTCCAATCCCCCTGCCTTGGACAGGGACACCTCACACTAGATCAGGTTGCTCAGAGCCACATCCAGCCTGGCCTTAAAAACCTCCAGGCATTAGGCTTCCAGCACCTCCCTGGGCAACCTGTTCCAGTGTCTCACCACCCTCATGCTGAAACACTTCTTCCTAACATCCAATCTGAATCTACCCATTTCTATTTTTTAGTTCCATTCCCCCTAGTCCTATCATTACCTGGCACCCTAAATGGTTCCTCACCAGCTTTCTTGTAGGTCTCCTTAAGATACTGGAAGGCCAACATAAACAAAACCTTTCTATCAATCAAAAGTGGAGAGCTGGACCATAAAACCAGGCTTTGCAGTCCAAATTGCCTCATAGTTCATGTGGGGCTTCTGATTGTACATCATGTTGCTGCATGTGCATCACTCATGTCATGCCTGGGTGGCCAAGAAGACCATCCTGGCCTGCATCAGAAATAGTGTGGCCAGCAGGAGGAGGAAAGTCATTGTACCCCTGTACTTAGCACTGGTTAGGCCACACCTCGAGTCCTGTGTCCAGTTCTGGGCCCCTCAGTGTAAGAAGGACATTGAGACACTTGAATGTGTCCAGAGAAGCACAATGAGGCTGGTGAGGGGTTTGGAGCACAAGCCCTGTGAGGAGAGGCTGAGGGAGCTGGGGTTGCTTAGCCTGGAGAAGAGGAGGCTCAGGGGAGACTTTAGTGCTCTCTACAACTACCTGAAGGGAGGTTGTAGCCAGGTGGGGGTTAGTCTCTTCTCCCAGGCAACCAGCACCAGAACAAGAGGACACAGTCTCAAACTGCACCAGGGGAAGCCTAGGCTGGAGGTGAGGAGAAAGTTCTTCACAGATTGAGTTGTTAGCCATTGGAATGGGCTGCCCAGGGAGGTGGTGGAGTCACCATCCCTGGAGGTGTTCAAAAAAGGATTGGATGTGGCACATGAGGTGTTGGGTGATAGGTTGGACTTGATGATCTTTGAGATCTTTTCCAACCTTATTGATTCTATGATTAGAGAAATCCTCAGCATTAGCGTGTCTTGAGAGCCCTTATTTGACATGAGGGTCTTAGGTGCTGGCAGAGATGATGTCAGCGGCGCTGTGGTCTTTGATTTCAGATCGGCACCGAGTGGGACGCCAAGGAAAGACTGTTCCGGAACTTCGGAGGGCTGCTGGGGCCGACGGACGAGCCCGTTGGCATGCAGAAATGGGGGAAAGGCCCCAACGTCACCGTCACTGTCATTTGGGTGGACCCTGTCAACGTCATTGCGGCAACCTACGACATCCTCATCGAGTCTAGCGCGGAGTTTACTCACTACAAACCACCTTTGAATTTGCCCCTGCGGCCTGGCGTCTGGACCGTAAAAATTCTGCACCACTGGGTACAAGTAGCTGAAACCAAATTCCTCGTTACTCCTCTCACCTTCTCTAATCAGCAGCCTATCAAACAAGGTAAGGTGGTTTGGGTTATTTTTTGGTTGTTACAGGGATAACACAGTGATTGTCTCTGTCTGTCCTGTAAACGCTGCTGTTAAAAATGAAGTAGCACTGTGTTGGACAAGGAGGAAAGAAAGGGAAATTCATAGATGCTAAATCAGAAGAAATTGTTGCATGAAGACAGGCGGAAATGTCTGTGAAACAGCCACTTTGAACAAAAGGCTATTTATATCCTGAAAATATGCACAGTTCAGAATCCAGAGAACTTCAGACTCTCAGTAATCTAAGAGCCATCATAAAAACCATCATTTAGAGCCAGCAAGAAGAATGGCCCTTGCTTTGCTGCCTTTCCTTCACGTTTGCTCATAAAGTTGCAGACATTTAAACTGGTATCTTGACAAAGTCTGTGTGTTTAAGCAGGAAAGCATTAGTACACAAAATGCTGAATTAGACCAAATTTCCCTAGGCCAGAGCTCACCTGGCATGTTGTCAGGCCCAGGCATTTACTCTTGCCTGATAGCTGCTGAAACCTCCTCGGTCCATGCCAAGCAGTTATGTTAGAGCAGTATCTATGGATATGGTGATCCCAGTATTACACCATCAGACCCATGCTGACATGTTCTAGGAATAAACCATTTTCTTCCTTCCACCACAGCCCTGAGCCATCCGAACGCAGAGGTCATTCTTGGGTTGCCAGCAGGGGTTTGCAGTGGCACAGACATTGTTTGAGTGCTTGGGTCCTCAGCCTGCCTGGGGTTGGAGAACGTTTGGTAGCCAAACCTGTTTTCTTACTCAGTAAGATCAAAATAAGCTTGTTGCTATGAATATCTTTACCATTCTTAACGCACTCAAGTGCTTCCATCTGCCCAATATTAATATTCATAACTTCAGACATCCTAAATTTGCTAGATGCACGAATGGTCCCATTAAGTTTGCAGGAGTTCTTCTTCCCGACGAGGCGGCAAATAAACGGAGTCAGGCATTTACCTTCCAGCATAACTGCTGCTTCTGTAATGCAAACACCACCAGACAACCGCTGAGAGCTAATGCAGCCCTTATCTTGCTCCACAGGAGCTTGATGCTGCGCATTCCTCAGCAGAAGAGCTAACTTACTGAGTTCTTCTAACGTTTGGTGGCATTGTTTCTTAAGCAGAAACTGAACCACCACCAACCTGCTGCTGCTGTTGGCTAACAGGCAATGATAAATAGTGACACCATGTGTAGAACCAATACACTTTAAAATTGGAGGCAACCTGCTTCTAAATGCTGCTGTTACTGACTTGTCCCCTGGAGGTTAATGAATTCCATGTTCTTTGGTAATTTCAGAGGTAAGGCATAAACTGGGTGGAATGTGTGGCATGTGGCCAGCACCCTTGCTGCTTTATTGATAATGCAAGAGCCCTGTGGACAGTTGAGAGTGTCTCAGACTTCAACCATGAGCCCACATGTGTAAAGACAAAACTCTCTTTGGTCTAAACTCTGACTCTGGAATAATGATGGAGTTAATCCACTGAAATTAGGGCATTACTCCCTGTTGCCCATTGATGCACTTGTAATTTTTGTTTTGTTAAAGAGCCCTGTTCATTCCTACAGTGACTAGAATCTGCTGTAAGAATGAAATCTAAACCTTGGGAACAATACTATCTAGGAAAAAAGCCTGAGGAGTGATTTGCTAGTGATGATGTGAGGTACAATCTCCAGATGTCTGAGGCATGAAGGTAAAGAATAAAATTAATTACAGGGGCAGACAGTGACACTCCATGCTTGTTAGAATTGCATTTACAATGCAAATTCCTGTTGTTTGGGGCTTTTTAAGGCTTTCTGTCTCAGTGGCACTGTTTTGCTCTGTACAGGCAATTGTCATTTAGCTTTGACTTCCAGCTGTTGTCAGTTTCTCACAACTTTATTATTTAAGTATATTTTTCTCTGCCAAATAAAGGCAAAGTGAGAGTATGACAGAAGAATTAGAACTTCTAAAAGAATGGTTTCCTGTAACTTGTAAACAATGCAACAGCTGTCAGAAATCTTCTAAAAGACAGGAAGAGTGTTGCTGTGTTGTCTGAACACTGAAAATCAAACATATATTGGACTTAGACAGGATTTGTCAGCAGAAGAGGGGAATATGTTTGACCAGGGATTTCTTTAAAATGTTCTTCCAACCATCCTGCCTTACCCCTGTCTCCCCCACCCCTCCCAAAAGAACACACACATACCCCAGCCCTGTAGCTCTTGTCAGAAAGATTACCCTGGAAAAACAATTGCTGCTCCAGAAGTTAAATTCGAGTGACTGGTGTACTTTGTATTGCTTTGCATATCATTTGCTTGCTAATGACTCAGCTCCCTGTGCCTCATCTGTCCCAGATGTAGAAACTGGAGGCCACGTAGTACCAGACGTAAAAACCTGTGTGCAGTTCCTGCCACTCTCAAAATCATTTGCACAAAGCTGGCAGCAGTACAGCCACCACAGAAATCTTGTATCCTGAGAGCATGGACATAACAACAATAGCTGCATATCCTAAATCCAGACTTACCTGCACATCACTCCAGTGTGGAGCACAGCATGGAAACGTTGCTTTTGGTTTCCCAGCATTATGAAGGAGAGCCACTTGCTTCTCTTTTGAATAATCAAAGCTAAACATATGTGTCCCTGCATCATGACTCTCAAAGTTCATTATTAAAACTTAAAGTAATTAGTGTTCCTGCATCATGACTCTCAAAGTTCATTATTAAAATTTAAAGTAATTAGTGTCCCTGCATCATGACTCTCAAAGTTCACTATTAAAATTTAAAGTAATTAAAAACAAACAAACAAGCATCACAGTACAGCTACCAGCAAAGATGTTTTGCTGAGCAGTTGATAAAAAGCAGCCTGTGCAGCTACTTTATTCATTTTTTCTATGTATTTCTGCTTATTTATTAATTTTGACCTGAGGTCTGGGCATGCAACTCAAACCATAAAGGGAAATCAAGGGCAAGTGTTTTCTTTGGTGCTGCACTCAGATGTGCATAACTGACAGGATGCACATTGTTTAAAAACTCAAATCCAGTGACCTTTTCAAAACCTGCATCTCCAAGAGATCAGATCTCAGATGGAAATACCAAGTATGCTGGGAAGTTCAGGCTATTTCCACTGTAAACTAGGCTTCCAAAGCTATCTCAGTGGAAAGTCTAAAATCTAATGTTATTTATTCTCTCTTGCTCCTCTTGCCCCTCCAAGTCATCCAAATCTATGTCTGTTTTCTCTGGTTTGAGTTGTGTCACTGAACAGCTCTGCCTGCAGCAGATCCTCTGGTTCAAGACTGCCTTCAAGTGTTTGCCTAGTTGCAGACAGGGCAAAAATGTAAAGGAAAACCAAGGGAATTTGTGAGATAAATCAGTTGGAGAAATCAGGTTCACTTGTTCCACCAGTGTCTCCTTCCTCCTACATCCTTCACAGCCAGACTCTGTTTATTCTTCTTCTAAACAGCAGTTCTGACTTTCTTACCATATGGCTGAGTGTGTTAAAGCCAAGTACTCCATGCTTATTGTATGGACATGGGAGGGCTGCCAAGGACCAGCAGGATGCCCTAGGATTAAAATGTGCCAAGACAGAGAGGGAGTGTGACATGGAGGAGACAAACAGGGAGAGGATCAGTAGAAGACCACTAGCAGTGATAATAGTCAGGAATGGAGGTTTCTTGCTGCCTGCTTTAGGCAACCTGAATTTAAGCGCATTTTGGAGACTCAAGGCCAGATGTCCAGGACCCCTGCGTGGGGACTGCAGAGGCAGAACCAAACAATAGATATAATTCAGAGCATTTAGCTAGCAGTTCACAAACTGTAATCCAAACTACCAAGTACATTACCATTCTAGGAAAACAGTGAATTAAGTAGAGGCTGGCTGCTATATTCTCCTCATCCCACTATCCCACCCTTCCATGTGAGGTGTCTTGCCAAGTGTGATCACACACATCTCCCTGGGGCACTGAGAGGGGCAGAGGAAAAGGCAGTGCAGTTTCATTTTTAAATTAGAGTTTATATTCATAGCAAAGTTTTTGAAGTGATCTCCCAGCTGGAGTGAGGATAATGAGTTGTCAAGAGTTTAATGTGTAGTATCTGTTTCATTAAAGCTAAGTGGTTACTGTGAGCCAGTGGGCAGAAGCAGCCCCAAACCTCAAGCTGCTACTAAACACTGGGTTGAAAATAAGTTAACAAACTGATAAGTAAAACCATTCTTCCTTCAAACAAGGAGGGCAGTGAGGAGCATTTATCCTTCTTCATCTTGAGAGAGAACTTTTATGTTCTCTTCCTAGCATGATCACCTGAGACTGATCACTGCTGCTCCACAATGGGACATGGAACCAGCTCCTGGTCCCTGTGCAGCCATTTCCTTCAAAGGCTTGACAGCATTAGCAGACAGGCTGCAGTGCACACATGCATCTCAAAGGCCTTTTAACCTAATCCATATTTATAGATCATTTTAAGTATATACTGGGAAACCTTTGTTTTGCTATTGGTTGTTTGCAGTGGCTCAGATCAATTCTAATTGCATCTATATGGGTGGCAACTTGTGTCAGAACTGCTGTGATTTCTTTAAGTTAACCAGAGGTAACGTGGCATGTTCTTGCTAAACGTGGGAACAGCAGCAGGCAAGTGCAGGGCCACAGAAGAGCAGACATGCCTTGGAATCAGCATTCCAAAGGGAAAAAAAAAACACCAAACCTGAAGACAGGGATTTGCTTTGAAACTGGCTTCAGATCCAGCTGACAAGGAGTCGATTAGCTTCACGGTGAGCAAATGCAGCACTGTCGTGTTTGCTGCAAGACAAAAAAAAACAAACAAAATGTCATTAAAAAATTACCTCTTTGCCAGAGGGTTTCAACACAATTCAGGTAAAGAAACGGAGCTGTACGTTCTGTGTTGCTTAAAAAAACCCCCACGGGTCTAGAGCCTTGATGCGTACCAAGGTAACCACATTTTTCATTCCTTAGCCCAATCTCTGTCTAAACTCATTTGCTTTCTCTGCAAAAGTAAGAACCAAACCCCCACAAAAATGCTAAAATCCCAATCTATGTGGCTGGCTGTAAGCTGTGTGTTTAGTCCAAAGAGGTTTTACCACGAAAAGCCAGTTGAGGAGTTAAGTGCTCTCCCAGAATGAAGAGCAAAGAAAGATGGAGTACAAAAATAACTTCTTTTCTAAAAGCTATAGAGTCAGTGCACTTTGCATTGGTACACATCTTCCTGGAGTCAAAGGGCTATTTGGATGTGTTTGCTAGCAAAAAAACACCTGGTTTAATGTCTGAAATTCAGCTAATTGTGCACTGGTTGCTCCAGCTGTTCAGATTCAAATGTCTAAGCACATCACAGGGGGAAGCTTTTCATGCTTTGTCATTTTCTTGTGAGCAAGCACTGAAGTGTCAGTGATTTAGAAGTGTGCCCAGTAGCTCTAGCCACCTTTCACACAGTATTTCAGGGCTTGGGATCCACACTGACCCTGTCCTGTCCTAGCCTAGTAAAGTTAGAGTCATCCTTTAATGCAAAGAGGAACAGCCACATCTGCCATAGCTTGGATCACCAGCATGCTGCTTACTTCCTCCTGTGAGCTTTATAACAAGACTTGAAGGATCCAGGTTGGATCCTCAACATTTTCTATTGGTTAGCATATATAGTTCTACATTCAGATTGCTGTTACCCAGCTCTTTCTTTATAGGACGTGCAGACACCTAACTTGGTGTTCATTCTGCTGGAGGGGGGCAGACAATCTCCTACTAGTACCGTCACAGGGTTTCATCATGCATCTAACACTGAAGAAGACATTTTCATTGTGGGCAGCCTTAGTTCTTAACACACTGGGGGAAAAAACACTGTTTTGTTTCCTTTAGCACCGTCCTCTGCAGGCTTTTCCTGTCTGCTGGTATCTGTGTGTGGCTTTTCAGAGAGGTTCCTCTCCAGCGCCATTATGCACTGTTAGCTGCGTGGCCAGCCAGAGCAGTCGTTTGGTGGTGTGGGTGAGAGACACAGCACATCCCACGTGCTGTGATAGCAGAGTGCAGAAATTCCAGTCTTGAAGGTGCTGAGATTATCACCTTTTGTGTTAGTAAAACCAGCTCGCTGGTCTTAAGGGTCACAGAGCCAGAGAAAAAGATGCTCTCCTGCTGCATCAGCAAGCACTGGGTCCTACATGTTCTGTAGGTTTTGGTCCTTCTAGACTTCTTGATCCACCAAATCCTGAAGCCCGGGACAAGGGTGAGGCTGAGTCAGAGAGAAGAGCAAGCTCCATTTCATCCTGTTATTTGTCTGACAAAAAGATCTCTCTTGTTCCATGCACTAAACACATGCTCAACAGGCTTTAATTCAGCTCTGAATTGCCTGTTACAATCAGATGATCCTGCTAGTAATGCCAGCTCGTATTTGTTTGGGGATTTTTTACTTAGAATGTTCCTATTTCATTAATATGTTGACAAACACTCTTCCATATTTAATTGCTTCCAAAGGAGGAAATTTAATCATGTGTACTTGTTCTGTTTCTTAAACTGCAGTGCTCTGGCAGAGCACACTTCTAACACATGTGCATGGAATAAACTCATTTTGACTAGAGGTTATTGTAGATATCTACCATTTTAAAATAAAAAGAGGGGTTTAATGTAGGAACTGAATGCAGAAACAGTTTAAGTGATGTATGATGGGGATGTGCCAAACTAATTTAATTGGGCATTTGAAGTAATGGACTTGCACAATATTTGACATTAAAGACTTCGCAAATGTAACAGCAAAGCTCCAATTAAATGTCCCTTTTCCCTCTAAATAAATGTGCTGATTTATTGCCAGTGCATGAGATACTGTCCTCTGCATGGAATAAAGGACTCGGTGTCAGGCTGCAGTGCAAGCAGCAAGGACATGTGGAAGGAATTGTAGCCATGAATATGTAATCGCTGGCCTCTAAACGCTATCTGAGCGCCCTGGCTTTCCTAGCCTGGAGCGCCCTGAATGGGCCCGTTTTGTGTTCTAGACAGTGTGTATGTTGGCAGAGCTAAACATATCCTCTGTGCTGCCAGAGCAAGGATGCTGGGGAAGTCAGCTGAGAACAGAAAGAAATGGTTGAATATTTACTCCCAAGAGGTGCTCAGTGAAGGTTTTTGGAGGGTCTTGTTCTGTTTTTGTGAGCAGCACCTTGGTGCACTCGCAGACCTTAAGAAGGCAGCCAGCCTTAAACAGGGGCACTCTGACCTGCAGTGTTCATGGTCTTTAAAGGTCTTATAGGCTCCTCTGGAGCGAGTGCAGAGGAGGGCAATGAAGCTGGTGAAGAGCCTGGGGAATAAATCTCATGACGAGTAACTGAGGGAGTTGGGGTTGTTTAGCTTGGAAAAGAGGAGGCTGAAGGGAGCCTTATTGCTCTCTACAGCTACCTGAAATGACATTGGAGAGAGACTGGTCCTGGTCTCGTCTCACTGGTAATTAGTGATAGAACAAGAAGGAATGGCCTCAAGCTATGACTGGGTAGGTTGATACTGGACACTAGGGGGAAAAAATTTCACAGAAAGAGTGGTCAGGCATTGGAATGTGCTGCCCAGGGAGATGGTTGAGACACCAGCCCTGGATGTGTTTAAAGGTCATTTGGCTATGGTGCTTGGGCATATGGTTTAGGGGTGAACTTTGTGGAGTAGGGTTATCAGTTGGACTTGGTGATCCTGAGAGTCTCTTCCAACCTGAACGTTTCTGTGATTCTGTGTGATTGTCACAATCCGATAATGATTTTTTTAATACAGTATTACAGATTTGGGGTAATGTCTTGTGTTTTGCTGAGGTAGAAGAGTTACCATGAGGAAAACAACCACAGTGCAACGAAAAGTGTCATTAGGAAAAGACTGAGATGCATTATTCAGCACAAGAACTTCAGTGTAACTGTCCTGAGAGTGTGCTCTCCCAGTGAGACTGGAGCCCTGCCAGGAGTGATGATGGGGCTACACACACTTGATTGTGGCTCTGGTCTGCCCAGCAAGCCGGTGTTGGCCTTTCAGTGCCATGAGTGGCACTGCATGGTTTTTAGAGGCACTTTGATGTGGCTTTTCCACTGCAGGACATAGTTTGTCAGAAAGAAAAAAAAACAGGCTAAGATCTTGGCTCTTCCTCCTAGACAAATCAGATAGCACTTGAAGGTCTGACAAGGGTCAGCAGCCCTCTCACACCAAACATCCTTGAACTGTTTCCTCATTTCAAAGCACAGCCTTCCCTGGGTTTCTGCTTCAGCTGCACAAGGCTTATCTCCCAGGCTTCTGCAGTGAGAGAGGCAAAATTACCTTCTCCTGAATGCAAAAGTAGTTTCTCCTGAGAAGGAGCTGCACGTTGATCAGGCTCCAGGTACAGACAGGAGCCTGTAGCGGGGACACGCTGGAGGCTGGACCTGCCTTTTTGTTGAGCTGTGCGGGACAGCTCTGTGTCATGCCTGGATGTCCTGCAGCTCTGGGGACACTGTACATGATGATAATAAGGATGGTGCTGCTTTCAGCCTCAGTGCTTTGTCCTGCTAACGCAGCGCTTGCAGGGTTATCAGCATGCTGAGTGGAGCTTGTAGTGGTGAGCAGGAGGAGCTGAAGAGCTGAGCACAGCTGGTCCTCCTCAGGACACCCTGTGCCCTTAGTGCCGGGGAAGTGGCCTACAGCCCAGCCTCTAACTTTTGCCTTTTTGCATCTGATGGATGCCAAAGGTTTGGTTGTGTTTTTTGCAATGCACTAACTTTGGGGTCGATTTCTGTATTTCCAGAGGAAGCCATCAAGTATCACAGTGGGCCTCCGAAGAACGCGTACATGGAGCAGAGCTTCCAGGGCTTGAACCCCATCCTGAACATCCCCATCAGTGCCGCCCACGTGGACCAGGCCAAGAGGAACGCAGGGCTGGTGGGCGCCCGGCTGGAAGCCTGGGTGGATTCCCTGGTCAGCAGCGTCTGGTCGGCCGTGGACATCTGCAGCACCGGCCCCACCGCCTGCCCGGTCATGCAAGGCTGCACTCAGACAGCTTGGAGCTCCTTGAGCCCGGACCCTAAATCTGAGCTGGGGCCTGTCAAACCCGACGGGCGCTTGAGGTAGCGTCCAGCGCACTCTCCTCTGGCATAGGTTTTTAAAAGGGAATTTAACCTTGCTCATGGGTGAACCTCGCAGCAGATTCCAGAAACCTAAGGGAACATGATACTGTTTTGTTACTTACTGCAATATGATTCATTTTAAAAAACCAAGTCCTGACAAGGCCTTTGGCACTGCCCTCTCTATCAGTGCTGTCAGACACCACTTTGGCTGTCCCGTGGGGCCCTGGCCGTCCCGCACACCCACCACCTCTGCAGGGTTCACACAGCAGCAGCGAGTCATGGAGAGGGCAGTGAAGGAGCAGCTGCTTTTTTTAAAGAAATGTGTCTGTACCTCTGCTATTTCCTAGGCTTTCATTGTTTTGCTACCATAAATAAATCACAGCAAAATTCCCTTCTGCTCAGCCTTCTGGGGAGGTCGGTTACCGCAGCCTAGAGCCTATGTGGCTGTGTAACCTCCCAGAATGGGAAATCATTATGCTACACCTTCCCTTACTCTTGTCTTTTTTGTTTTCTGTAATAACAGAAAGTAATTCTGGACTCAGCTAATGTCTGTTACCCTAGTTAGAGAAAACAAGCAAAAGCAGAAACTTTCAGGTTATTTTTCAGAGATTATTTTAGACTAATTTCCTGATAAACTCTAAATGGAACCAGTGTTTTACTATATCAGTCTTTCATGTCTTGTGCAGTCAAGTCCAGGGTCTGGGTGCTACAAGTATTAATTCAAAGGGGGGGGGGGGAAAGAAAGGAAACATTTTTGGATTTCAGCCCTTTCAAATCTGCAGGTTTTTTCCTAAGCCCACCAGTTCCTAAGCATTTTCACAGACTTCCACTACAACAAGTGTGTATGTGCAGGCTGGGGGTGGGTTGTGACATGTTTGCTCACACCCTTGGCTGGTTTTGCTTGTGAGCTGAGCTGAAATTTGCAACAACACATTTCTTCCCTAATTTGAGGAGTGGCTTGTAAGTCTTAACACTAATTCCCTGCCTTGCTCTCAGATCTGTCACCTCTTCATCAACAAAGGTCCTTCTAGGCTTGTGCAGGACATCTGGAAGGCTGTGCAGGACATCTGGAAGGCTGTGCAGGACATGGGTTCCTGACCAAAGCCATGAGCTGAATGTGAAGGAGAGCGATGCCTTGTTCCTCAGTGCTTTTACTTTATTCTGTTGACAAACTGCCCTTGCCTGTCTTCAGAATTGCTGGCAGGCTGCACCTTGTTTTAAAGAGGCATCATCTTAAGCTGCATTTTTTACAGTAGGGAAAAAAAAAATCCTTTTACATTCCAAGAACTTTTTTACAATACAGGTTTTTATATGCAAATTCATCTCCAACTAATGCATTTCACATTAGCATAAAGCATGCACTTTGTTGTTGCTGTGGTAGTCTCTGTTGATGTAATCAAGCAGGGTTTCTGTTTGCCCTTCTGTGTGCATGACTAACTTTCTGCTGATGAGAGTTAAGCATCCGCATCGGGAGGGAAAGAGAACCTGAACATTTCATGCTCACATCTCACAGAAAGGTTGAATTCCCTTTTAAACAACAGTTGCAAGATGACTGTAACAGGCAGATCCCAGTGGCTTGTAGTGTCTCTCTCCGTAATATTGGTTTAAAGCTACTTGCAGTTTGCTTTGGACTTGAAATTGTGGTGTCAGCTGTGCTGGCATTAAGGTAGAGCATTGAAATGTTTATCTGGCACAAAAATGAATGCATAGGAGGAACAATTTAGGTATTTATTATTTATGTTTTAGTCAATGACTAATTAGTAGGTGCTGCTTTTGCAGCTTGAAGATTATGTTATCTTACTAACTGAAGCTGCCTTTGTTAAGAGAAGGCCTTCCTCCCCTCACACCTCCCTTTCTTTTGTTGTCTTGATTTTGACAGTTGTGAGAGCTGTAGTTTTAGAAATGCTTGTAGCAGTTAGAGCTGGTTGAACTATTTCAGTTGAGAGACTGCTCCAGCTTTTCAACCAGCTCTGGAGGCAAGTGTGTTTAAAAGCAGGGTTGCCAACAGGTTTATATAATAGAAACACAGTGTTATTACTTGTTCAGTAGAGGTTTTTTTTAACAGTGCTTGTTTTTAATCTAACATTCCTTCATGAAGTTCAAATTTTCTGGGGACCACCAATCCTCACTGTGAAGTCCAGGGCTTTAGTCACACTGATGCAATGGCAACTGCACAATTCAAGTCCTGCAGGTTAAATTACGAGCATCCTATTTAGGGCACACAATAAAACTCATTAACAATCCTAGTCAGCGATGGTTCTCCATAAGGCTGCCGGGGTAGTTGCAGAGTCTTCAGTCCATCTTGCACATAAGCATATGTACAGGGGTGTGCAGGTAACTTGGGGCTTAAATTTGATACTACTTTTGTTCTTAAGCAGAAAGGTTTTTAAATGCCTTGTTGGTAAGTTTTCATTCTTAATTAGACCAAGCAGAAGGTGGCAACAATCCCATCTTTTGTGGTTAGAAGAAAGTCTGCCACTTTCATCATTTAAAATGTCAGGTGCAAATTGTTTTGTTTGAGTGCAAAAAGGGAAAGAAAGCACACAAATGGTGGCTGAGGTGTCTACTTACGTTATATGCTAGGTTTAAAATGCCTCGAAATGTATATTACCTTATTTTCTGAAAGACAAAAAGCATCTACACAAAGGAGGTTTGTAGCAAGCTGGCAATCCCAGTGCTGCTGTTACAACAAATGATGTAAAAGTGAAGAGGCTGAGCCTGCCTCAGGCAAAACATCCACGGGCTCCTAATGCCAAGTAAGGACTTCAGAGTGGAGTCCAGCACAAACAAGAGGCATGACCGTGTGCTATGAGTAAATGCTGTCTGTGTTTGAAGGCATCAAAGCATGAGCGGCCATGTCTGGAACATCTTCTGGGGGCTCTGTCAAGTTTTGAACCCAAACAACAGCCTCTACTCTAGCTGTTAACACGCAGGCACATATACATGTTAGATATGGGACACTGTCTGACAAAGTCCTGTAGTTGAGAAGAAAAACCATTAGGGATCAGAGCTTGCTCCAAGCTGATGCTGTGGCAGCGCTGCAAAGAACAATGTCTTGCTTTGTGGCTTTTCTGGTCCTGAAATGACAGGCACTTGGAGCCTGTGATAAATATTATATATTGCTAGAAGAGAATAACTTCACAGATCTTACATTTGGTGAAAAGGAGAATTCAGAGCAGGGGCCCACAGTTTGTACAAACAAACAAGCTATGTATCTTCATTGGAGTTTGCAAGTGTTCTTTTCCTGGCTAGCCCTGGCTCAACAGGACTCAGCTGAAAGCCAGTTTGGATCCAAATCCCTTTCTGTGGGAGAGGGTGTATTGCCATGTGCACACATTTGTCCTCTCTGTAACGCTTTGCTGGTTTCAATTCCCTGTCCATGCTGCACAACAGTCATGTAACACTTCTGTGATCAGTGTCACGCAGAAAGGAGATGTGGCAGCATGCAGAACATCTACATAGCTGATGTAATGAATCCTGTCCAAAGTCAGTTTTAGCATTGTGCAGATCTCTTTGTATGGTAATGTTAAACCTTCAGGCTAGCAGAAGCAGCTCAACTAACAGTTTATTTTCAGATTTGTCCTGTTCTTCCTTTGATGACATTTGGACCTTAAGTAGTGATATTTGTACTTCTCATTTTCTGGTATGCAAGTTTTCTTTAGAATTGAAATTATGCCTTCATTTTTTGTGTGCTTTTGGCAAGCAGAGAATTTTAACAATCCCTTCATGGCAGCAAGTGTTACACAAGAAGGTCTCCCTTGTGTCTCTGCTGTTCTTTGTTGCTGAGCCTAGAGATACAGGGGTGTGCATTCGTGTGTTACAAATTGGCTTTCCTGGCTGGTGGCTTCAGTGCACAATGCATGTGCAGTTGTTTAACAGCATATTAACAGTCATCCTGCAGCACTTTCAGAAAGAATAACTAATGTGTGTTCACCTCCTGTCCATCTCCTTCAGCACTAATTGCAATGCTAATGAAGACTCCATCCATCACTGTTAGCTACGATTATAGTGACCAGAGTAGTAAAGTCAGTGAATCAGAACTGGGATGTTCTGAATCCACCTAAAGGGAGAGATGAAGGGTAAAGAAGATGCTGAAACTTTGACACAATTGTGCTCCAACAAAACTGAACAAACTGAGCATCTTCTGCACAGCAAGGCTGAGAAACTCTGATCATGTGAGATCTCAGCCTTGACTTCCCAGATAAAAAGAAAATAAGATCCAGGTTTTTGTTGTGGCAAGGCAGTGAGGACCAACATTCTGTTATTTCTCTAGTTCTCCTTCGTTACAGCTGTCAGAGAACTGCCAGCTTGCCGCTGGCTATCGCCCCCTCATTGTCCTCCCAGATCCCAAAGCTTCAGGAGTTGGCTGTATGAAACCTGGGCCAACTCCGCTGCCTTCCGCTGAGCCCAGAGTTTTGTACTTGTGTGAGCCAAATCCCTTAGGCGTCTTCAAAAGCCCTAGCTGTAAATCAGAAAAGTTTGCTCTTCAGAGCAGCCTTCAGCCAGCTCAGTACCAAGGCTGAGGATGAAGGATTTGGTAACAGCAATTATCTTTTCCTGATTTTTCAGGCATGAGCGTTTAACTTGTGTAACAGTGGGTCTGGTTATTTCAGCAGCAGACTAAAATCAACCTAGCAGAAAGTGGCTAGTGGCATTTCCCACTGGCTGGCCTTTGCTTCAGTCTGGTTGTAAGAAGCTAATGCTCCATTTTATTTCAGCCACTCAAGATCTCCAGGATTTTTAGGACCTTAGATTAAACCCATATGAATTAACAATGGAAAATTTCACATTAAAAAGTCCAGACCAAACCCTCAGGCTTCTGCCAAGACAACTGCAGGGCTGATGCCCACAGGGAGGGTAGGAGCAATGTACTGTTGGAGGGGACAGGACACTGCCCTTCTGGGGGTCCAGCAGGAGTTCTGAGAGTAGGAATACCTGCCTCAGTGCCTGCTGAGGGCAGTTGCTGCTGCAGCCAGGCACAGAGGAGCCAAATAAATGTGAATAGAATTGTAGAGTAGAAGAGCTTGCCCTTTGAAAACCTCCACCACCACCATTGCAGTGAGGGGGTAGAAGAGTCAGACTGAGAGCTTTTTAAATGGAGACAAGATCTTACAGCCTGTGTTACCAGGACCACAGGCATCATTAGGCTGTCTCCAGTTAAGTGTGGTGTTGGCAGTGACTGACCCTCGCGATGTGATACTTGCAGGCACTGTGTTGATTGTGTCCCTTTACACTAACCATAGTGTGTAGATCACTCTCTGCTCTGCTTCTGCCTTGGTTACCTTCTTTTGCTCATGGGTGCTATCACAGCTGCTACCTCACTGTGTCTGCAAACACGTTTACCTGATAACAACAACAACAAAGGTACCAGAAATCTCCTTGAACTGAATGTACAATCTATGCAAATTCTCTTTCTACTTTGTTCAAACTTAGAAGTATTACTTGTAACCTTGCCAAGCAAACAGCAAGATACTGTACAGGTGCCTCTGATAACAGAGGGACAATTCTAGGCGCGGTTCATTGCGCTGCATTTGTATATTGTAACGACTTGTCTTTGGTTCTGTTGTAATTAACACCCTCAACTTGAGAAGATAGCAATCTCTTGCTAGGGGAGCACCTTCAGTTTGCTGGGAATATTCTGGAGGAGGATGTCTGTGGCATTCCATTTTATTTTCCTGCGTGCATCCAAGAGAAGGCACAGACCTGCCGGCCAGAATGAGGATGTTGTATCAGATTTTTCCTTGGGTGTATCCTATCAGCTTTGGATCGCTCCCTGTCTGTTCCCATTGTGGCATCCAGTGTGTTGCCCCTTAAAGAAAGCCTTACTTTCATCCTTTCTAAATGTGGCCTTAAACTGTGTTAGGAGGTTTGATGTTGTCTGTGTCTTGCTCACTTTTTCTGTTTGTTGTGGAATGAATAAAAGGCACCTTGAGATTTCTATTACAGCTCAGTTGTGTCGCTGTCAGCTTACACTTCACCAGTACAATAGAAATTGCTTACAAATGCAGTCTTTGAGGGAAGAAAATGACCTTCCCTTTGGGCAAGAGGGAGGCTCAGACGTTCATGCAAACCTTAGGAAATTATGAGCTTTGCCTTTTGCAGCTCGCTGTAGATAAGGAAGATTGATTTATTTACCTGCAAAGTACAAACTTAGTAACTTCTAATTTATCTTCAGACTGTAAGAGGACAGACTGCTTGCAGATGCAAAAAGGCAAATTGTGGAGTAATTAGTGCACTCATTTTGGCACGGCGTAGCGGCGTTCCCTTCAGATTGGTGCTGGGAGCTGGGAGAAGATTTCTCCTCTTAACAGTGGGGTCTTAAAATGTGAAGAATGTCACCACATGGGGGCCAGATTGTGAGTGACGGCTGGGAATCTAACAGTGCATGTAGAAAACAGAGAGGAGCCTGGTTGTACCATCCGAGTCATAACAGCGTTTCCAAGAGCTTTTTGGAGGGTTGTCAGAGTCAGCACGAATGAAGGACTTCTGCTAAGGTTTGTCTGTGTTGGGTTCCTTTGCTCCTTTTCTCCATGAGAGCTTTCGTGCGGCAGTAGCACCAATATTCCCGGCAGGCTGCAGGGCTTTTAGGACTATCCCAGATTCAGATGTGAACACAACCCAAAGGCAACTGAAAAAGGCTTTCTGTGGAAAATGAGATATTTTGTTTGTTTGTTTCTTGTCAAACAAAATAATTAATTCGAGTTAATGAAATGGTTTTCCTGGCTCTGTCGTTTCGGTTTGGGTTGATTGGGGTTTTTGTATTGCCTAACGTAGAACCGTAATAAGTTATTCCTGTTCCGTCATTTCTCAAAGACTGGTGGGTGATAGAGTTTTAAGAAAGAGCTATTTTTGTTATAGATCATGAGATGCATAAAATTGTACAGAAATATTTTGTAAGCTGTTGAATAAGAAAAATGAAATAAAGCAAAGAAAGAAAGAAACCCATGTATATAGAGCAACGTTAAGAAAGGGGAAAAAACAAGCTGATACTAATTGGAAATTCAACTGGCACAGAGGGGAGGTCGTAGATATTTTGCTATTTATTTGAAGGAGTGTTTTATGAGAGGTTGAAATGGCTGAAGTTGAGCGGTAAGCCAAGTGCCACGTTCAGAATGCTTTCCTTGGAGTAGAACGTGGGGTTTTTTTCAGCAGTTCTTGCACTACCCATCTTTGCACCCTTCTGTCCTTCGCTCAGCAGAAAACAACGTGCCTTAGCTGAAGCCTTTGGCAGTGGCAGTGTGGGGTTGGTGTTTGGGGTGGGTTGTTTGGGGTTTTTTTTTTTGGGGGGGCGGGGGAGTTGTTTGTGTCCGACAAAGCAAATTTATTTGCAGCAAAAAGAAGTGGCTGTACGAACGCTGTGTGATACCAAAACCACTGCAGGTGTATAGAGATGCTTTCTGCCAGACTGTGTTTTCAGACTCAGAATTTTAAAATAAAACTTAAAACAAAACAAAACAAAAAAAAACCACAAACCGAGAGGCTGTCTTTAGGAGTAAATATCAAATCAACTAAACCATGGCATCGAGCACCCCATCCGCTCTCTTCCTAAACACCTCCAGGGATGGTGACTCCACCGCCTCCCTGGGCAGCACATTCCAATGGCCAGTCACTCTTTCTGTGAAGAACTTCTTCCTAACATCCAGCCTACACCTCCCCTGGTGCAGCTTGAGACTGTGTCCCCTTGTTCTGGTGGTGGTTGCCTGGGAGAAGAGACCAAGCCCCACCTGGCTACAACCTCCTTCAGGTAGTTGTAGACCACAATAAGGTCTGCCCTGAGCCTCCTCTTCTCCAGCCTAAGCAACCCCAGCTCCCTCAGCTTCTCCTCATAGGGCTTGTGCTCCAAACCCCTCCCCAGCTTTGTTGCCCTTCTCTGGATACATTCCAGCAAGTCAACATCTTTCTGAGGGGTCCAGAACTGGACATAGTAGTCAAGGTGTGGCCTAACCAGTGCTGAGTACAGGGGCAGAATGACCTCCCTGCTCCTGCTGGCCACACTATTCCTGATCTCAAAGGTCTTTTCCAACCTGGTCTGGTCTGGTCTGGTCTATTCTATTCTATTCTATTCTATTCTATTCTACTCTACTCTACTCTACTCTACTCTACTCTACTCTACTCTACTCTACTCTACTCTACTCTACTCTACTCTACTCTACTCTAATATCCTCTAAATATCCAATTTTTTGTTTTAAACACTACTAATGGTCATCTTTAGGTAAGAAGAGGACTTTGCTGTTCCCTGATATCTGGGAGGGCTCACAGGACCAAATGCTTCTGATGTACAAGGCCAGTGCTGACTCACACCATGTGCTGCCTGGTCACTCATTGCTCAGGCTGTTCCTTAGCTGTAGCAATTGAGTGGGAAATGTTCACAGACCCCTTTGGAAATGAGGGTTGGTGGGGCAGGATGATGGCTCGCAGGCACGCAGTGCTAACCACAACCTGCCAGGCGACTGCTGCCAGCAGCGGTGCTGGGAGATGGCTCGGACTCTGCAGGGCTTCCAGTGCTGCTCGCACTATGGGATCCACACATCCAAGCTTTTTGGGCCAAGTTCTCCTCGTTTTCAAACTCGGCCAGCTACATCTGGGCCAGACTGTCCCTGCTTTTTTCCAAAGATGTCAGAGGTAAGAACGAGGGGTTTGATTCAGGTCTCTTTTTCTGAAGGCCATTAAATATGAGGTGTGTTGGAGCAGTTTCTTCCAAAGCGCACAGCAGCCCAGAGACAAGGACTTGGTCACAGGCTTGTGAATAAGCAGCAGGGTGTGGAAATGGGGATTAATACTAGGTCTGGCTGGTTACAAGGACAGCAAACTATGTGTCCTTTGCCTTTGTGGGAAGGGTGAGCCAAGAATGACACAGTTCTTCCATAGTTCGCCCAGTAAGCTACAGACCCAAACCAGCCACTGCCTAATGTTCACTCACTATGAGCACTCACATTTCTGTGTGCGCAGGCTCCCCTCTGAGCACTGATTTCTTAGATCTGCTTCTGTAGATGCAACGGGGAAGAACAAATTATCCTACCATGAGTGATTGGTGTCTTTAGCACCCTCCTCATCGTACTGCAGGCTTGTCTCCTAGCACTGCTTTGTGAGGCAGGATGCTTGGGGGGAAAAAAAAACCTCCTTGATGACCTTCCAAAAGTTTCTGACACCACCAGCAGTCTGCATGGCTTTTTCTTGCACCCCCAAGCAGTGCTGCAGGTTCTCTTGGCAGGCAGACCTGCCTTAGATCTTCTGTTTTCTTTTCACCTGCTGTTCAGGAATTCCACTTTTTTGGCACGTAGATACAATGAGGTCTTGTCTGAACAGAGGAGGGAACACAGTGCTAATATTTTAGTCCTTGCAGAAAGAAAATAATTTGTATGGAGGGAAAAATAGGAGAAGAAAAAAAACAGACTCCTTTTGAAGCCTGGCTTTATTTAGGGATGGTAGAAGAAGTATGTTGCCCTTTTTTTGTTAGCTGGCTGATTCCTCATCCAGCTGCTAATACTTGTGGCATGTTAAAAAAGGCTCAACCTTCATTTTAATTATCTCCAAATGTGTGACTGGCCACTGCTTAAAAGGAAGAAAGAAAAAGCAGCAGGCTACCACACGCTCAAGTGGTTTTTTCTTCTTTGTGGACCTCAGCTACAATCTCCCTGCTCCTTGAGGCTGTGCACAGAAATCCCAATGCATGATGGCATGGCCTGAGCTGCCTGAGTGAAACAGACATTTGTGTCTAATCTGCCTGTGTAAGTCACAGGGTGTAAACCACTTTTTCCTTCTTGCCATGAAACATCTGCTGTATTCTGTGCTCACTTCAGGCTGCCAGCAGTCCCTTCACCTCTGAGTTAATACCTGCACCAAAACAGGCCAGGCAGCTTTTCAAAGCTGTCAGCTGTCCACTCAGTGGCATTGCTGCACCTGCAGCCTGATGCCAGCCCTGCAGATGTCCCTCAGCTCAGGTGTGGCAGCCACTGGCAGCTCACCAGGCAGCACTGGGGGAGTGGAGCCCCTCAGCCTTGCTGGCCAGATGGAAACTTCATCCAGCTCTTGTCCACTGGCCTTGCAAAGTCCCAGCAGCACCAGCTCACATTAATTATAGACCAGGTATAAAATATACATTTGACTTCAGCAAGACACAGGTCAGATGTAATAGATCTATATGGCTGT
This sequence comes from Picus viridis, assembly GCA_033816785.1. Classification (NCBI taxonomy): domain Eukaryota; kingdom Metazoa; phylum Chordata; class Aves; order Piciformes; family Picidae; genus Picus; species Picus viridis. Next base: position 11,094,786 of record CM066594.1, read on the forward strand.
CCATACATAGAACAGTACATGTGTATGTCTCTGCATTTGGGGTGCAAAATCAGATCTGCTAAATAATTCTGGTTGGCAGGACTCTGGGGAGGCCATCTGAGCCAGTACCCTGCCTGAAGACAGGACAGCCCAGAGCAGAAGACAGGCCAGGTACTCTCCTCCATCCAAAAACCCATGTCCCAGCACTGACAACCTGGCCTGACCCCAGCTCTCCCCAGGCTGTAGCTGGGACTGACACCATCTTGGAAGCAGTTTTCCAAGCACCACTGTTCAACTTCATTGCCTCAAAACCACCTCCACAGCCACCACAGCCCTAGTCAGGGCTCTGGGCTGTTCTTAGGCTGCCCCAAGTATACCAGTCCATCCTTCTTATCTTTGACAGCCTCAGGGACGGGGAGGAGAAGAGCAATGTGCCACCTAGATGTAGTCAGCGAGTGGCAGGGCTGCAGGAGGGCAGCTCTTGGGCTGAGCTTGCATGGCTGATGGCTGCTAAAGAAACTTGGTTCAAAGAGGGTGGGTTTTTTTCCCCCCTTTGCTCTTGTTTTGGTTTGTGCATTTGGGATTATTTTTTTGGGGGGGGTGTTGGTTGAGTTTTTTCTACCTTTATAGCCTGGACACTGGGCCAGTCTGTTGGGGGTCCAAGCAGTCCCTTAGGTTTACACATCTCTCCCAGCCACTGTAAGAGACAGCATAGAGCCTCCCAGACAACACTGATGAGGTCAGGAGTGGCTAACAGAAGGGGTAGAGATCAGTTGTGTTCATGCCCTGTGTGTCCAGATGGTGTCAAGACTTGAGCCATTGCAGCCTCATGCTACATGAGCCACTTTTAGGCTCCATTTTTATTTCCAAACTGCAGTGGAGCAACCTCTTCCTGAGGCACTTCAGTACTGCACAATGTGTAGCCTTCAGGAAGGAGCAGTATTTCACTTGTATAAATGAGCAAAAATAATTTATTCCTCTTAGTCTGCTTCTGTAACTGTTTATTATTTCTTTTTCCTCCCCTAACTAGGGACTTGCATAATAATAAAAGAGATTTGACTAGAAACACAAAGCACATTTTAATGCCATCTCATTTATGAAAGTCTATCACTGGATACATATGGCAAGGAAATGAAAGTATTCTTATAACAGATTAATAGCCAAGATCAAATATTTCACTTTCTAATAGAGTCAGCCTATATGTGCTTTTAATTCCTCACTAAATTTAAATTTAAAAGGCCCCTCTCCTTTTTTTGTGTGTGTGCATTTGAAAGCAAGCCACTGCCTGCCACCTCATCCACGAGTTTCCATTACTGCTCGCTGATGGTTTGCTTTCATTAGCAGACAATGACTCCGGCCCTGGCCTTCGGAGGAAGAAATTACTTTTTGCTTTCAGGAACAGCGAGTGGGACAATGCCCTCGGCCAAAAGAGGGAGCAGAGCAGCTTGCTGGATGTCTGGTTTGGAGGAACAGGACCCCTAAAAGGCACCTGAGAGAGGTTTACTGCCCTACACAAGAGCAACCCTGAGTGCTTGCAGGTGAGTTTACTAAAAGCAGACACTCAAGCGTCACAAAACCCCCAAATATTAAACTGCCTCAAACATCAACAGGCTTGAAAACAAAGCCACACACACAGAGACCTCTCCCCAACCTCTGGGCAAGTGGTGATAACTTCCCAAACTCAACACAGACAAAGCAGGTTTCCAGGCAGCATAAAGCAGCTCTGACTCCAGGGAAATAAAACGATTCTTTCCACCGGTTTCAGAGAGGGAATTGTCTTGCCCTTCTGGAGCACAGGGCTCCACCCAGAGCCATGGGAGTGCCCAGTTTCAGCCAACCAGTGCGTGAAGCACAGGGCTCTGCAGGTACTCACAGATGACTAGAGTCTATCAGACACTTGTGGATGCAAATTGCAGCTTTCCTGCTGAGCTCTATGCCCAATTAGTACATATAATTGCAAATAGATACTATCAGGTTTCTGGTGGCTTCTGATGTCTTTGACCAGTTAAAAGCCTTTATACAAACTTGTGTAACCGAATACATGAGCAGCTCCACCAAGGCCCAGGTCTGTGTGTGTATAATGGTTTCAGGATTTGTGGAGCTTAATGCAAGCAGGCAGGAAAGATAAGCATTTATCTTTAACTTCAAGTGAGAGCTAGAGGGTTGTTATTGTACAGAACCACGGAAGAGACTCATTTCCTTCATGATGCAGAGGCCCTAAAGAGACACCTGTAATGAAAAGAGGAGAGAGAGTATCCTCCTCTGTTGGTGGCTATCACAAAGCTAAGCTGGTCCTGTGAACACCCTGACAGCCTCAGAAGGTTGTGCCAAGAGCATTGCCTGCTGCATTTAGCAAGTTCCTGCACACTTGTCACCTACTTCTACTGAAGTCCTACAGTGTGAGAAAACTGATCCACATGCTGAGATTTTGCACCCTTGGAGTACCTGAGTTGTGTTCCTGTCAGCAAAGGAACACAACTTTCAGGGAACTGTTTTTCTAGCCTGATTCTGTTACAGGAGGTCCCTGCTAGCTGCATGTGTCCCTTCCTGCAGAGGAAAGGCAGTGGGATCCCTCTGACTCGCAACGCAGCCCAGCACTGACAGGAAGAAGGTTTGGAGCCAACACAGAGCATATAAATGTCGTGTGAATAACCCTGCCATAGAGACACACATCCATCCATCCCAGGGAAAGTGCTGCTGCCTTGGTTTTATTCCTCCTGGATTTCATGTCTGGCGCAGCCCACACCAGTGTCTCAACTGCAGTCTTACTGTGGTGGAAAAGAAAGCCGTACATTCTCAGCACCGCCCTCATCCCTCCCCAAACCCAGCAGGATGGTTGTGTTCATAGCACAAGAGAGAAGCACACTGGGGTGCAGACATGAAGCCCTGCTCAGTGAGCAGATGCAGAGGAGGCACAGACCCCAGCCCTTCCTCCGGCTGCCTGCATCCTGGTGGGACACAGCTAGCTCTCAATGAATGTATTTGGTGAAGCCCAGAACGCAGCACAGCAGGTCAGGGCACGACTTGGGACATGAAGAGGTAAATGGAGCATGTACCTTTTCCCTTCTAACAGCAGACCCGGGGTAACCAGCAGACATGGCTAAGCACAGGAAGGCCCTTTTGGCTAACCTCCCAGCCCCACCTTTCCTTTCTCCTGCCCTGGCAGTGGGTGCTTGGATTTTGTCCCCAGCACACCTGTACAAGCCATGCACACGCAGCTACCAGGGAGTTTCATGCAGCTGCCACTGGTAACAATTTTCTGTGTGACATGTTGGGGTTTTTTTCAAAGCATGCTTTTCTCTGCCTTGTGAATGGCCACTTTTGTTAGTCATTTTCTTGAGCTAACTGGGACATCAAATAATTTTGAAGTTGTTCTCAAAGGTGTATAGATACTTCAGTAGATATATTTTTTTCCTGACAGCTTTAATTATTCAGCTCTGCTGAATCTACTAGATGAAATATAATATATATATGTACTATATCTATTGTAGGTATATAGATATATATCTGGATATATAGAGATATATAGAGAGAGATAGATAGATAGATAGATAGATAGATAGATAGATAGATAGATAGATAGATATCTACTATATATCTACTATATCCACTAAATATCTATAGGAGATATATAGATACACTATATCCACTAAATATCTACTATATATATATATCTGTAGTAGATATAGATATATAGTACTTTATATCTGCTATATATCTATAGTAGATAGAATTAGAATTAGAATTGAATTAACCAGGTTGGAAGAGACCTTTGAGCTATATCTACTGTATATCTACTATATCTCTATCTATCTATAGTAGAGAGATATAGATCTACTCTATCTACTAGATATCTACCAGATGAAATATAACCACAGGAAAGGGCTCCTAACACCACAAACAGCAGCCAGCTGTGAGCATGGTGTGTTAAAATCAGCAGTGAAATTCAACTTGCGCTGCCTGACTTCCAAGCAGCCAAGTCCTACTGCTGCTACAGTCGCTCTTCAGGCAAGAATGTTGTTTCTCTTAGCTGAGAGTCGTTTGTGAGAGAGAAGGAAACCACTGTCTTTCCTTGACTCTTTCCTGGGGTCCCAAGTCATTATCTGTTACCAGCGGACTGCTTTCTCTCGTACAATGCAGAGCTATTAAGAGAGGCGATTGGCTGCTGCACCGCACTTGACACGCATTTCCCCTTTACTCCCAAGGAGACAAAGCAGCTCTTTAGCATCTTGACAATCCTCACGAAACAAAAATGCGCGGTGTGGGCGACGGGCAGCCCTCAGGAGAGCTGAACCACCACCACCGCAGCACATGCACCCGATGGGCAGCCCTGCAGAGTATCAACCCACAGCTGCAGGAAAAGGAGTGTATCCCTCTCTGATAGCAAGATGCTGTAACACAGCTGTAGCTCTCTGGCAGAGGCACCCGGTTATTCCGGGGAGAGCATCCTCATATTTTGTCCTCTGCTTAACTCCCAGAAGGCTCAAAAGTAGGACCAGAGATGCTTCTTTATCCCCGCAGCAAAGGGAAGGGACAGGTCAACGGGATGGTGTTTTCTTTTCATTCCTCTACACTGCGGAAGAGGAAAAGCAGGATGATTGATGCAGTTGGGTCACTGCCCAGAGCACTCCAAGAGCTGCAGCCCTTTGCCCCGTGTAAGACAACACTTCACAAGGGATTCAGTGACCCGTGGGGAAAGGCAGCCTCCAGCAGTGGGGTGGCCAGGGCCAGCTCTCTGCAGGGTCGCACTGGCTGTGCTGTACCCGTCCCAAACCCCGGTTGCTCTCAGAGGGAGCTCTGGATGGAGGACAAAGCAATGTCATAAGAGGCTGCCGCTGGGACTTTTCTTCAGCCAGAGATTTCATGGCATAGGACATGAAAAGTTTCCAAGCAACTGCCAGGTTTTTGTCTGTCGGGGGTTTTGGATACTCAAAACAACAAAGAGCACAAGGGGTGTGTCTGACAAATCTGTCCCTTAAAACCATCCCTCAGTGGCAACAGCTCTCCAGCACCGTTAGAGCCTTTCAGGCTAGGCTGGAAGGACAGCTGACAGTAGGCACCTCAGAGTGTCTGAGCTGTTATGCAGAACTGGCTGGGTGGCAAAAAAAATCTGACCAAAGCCTCAGCTGATGCCAGCTCCTTATGCCTCACACTAGTGAGTGCTTTTTCCCTGTGAGTAAATTCATAACACAAGTGACTTACAGGAGCACAGCAGTGTGCTGGTTTTTTAGAATAGAATAGAATAGAATAGAATAGAATAGAATAGAATAGAATAGACCAGACCAGACCAGACCAGACCAGGTTGGAAAAGACCTTTGAGATCATCGAGTCCGTCCTATCACCCAACACCATCTAATCAACTAAACCATGTCACCAGGCACCCCATCCAGTCTCTTCCTAAACACCTCCAGTGATGGTGACTCCACCACCTCCCTGGGCAGCCCATTCCAATGGCCAGTCTCTCTTTCTGTGAAGAACTTCTTCCTAACATCCAACCTAAACCTCCCCTGGTGCAGCTTGAGACTGTGTCCTCTTGTTCTGGTGCTGATTGCCTGGGAGACCAACCCCCACCTGGCTACAACCTCAGAGTTCCCTCCCCTACCACTGGTGTTCACCCCAGCAGAGCAGCCCCTGATGTCTGACCAGTTAAAAGCCTTCATAGAAACTTGTGTAATTGAATACATGAGCAGCTCCACCCAGGCCCAGGTCTGTGTGAGGAGCTCCCTCAAGCAGCCCTATAGTTGCCTTCTCCAGAGCAAGCACTGGTTTGCCAGCCTAGCAGACAGCTGTGGAGCCATCTGAATGCACAGGTCACATTCTGCAACATCTCAAGCACTCCACTGTCTTGCTCCCCACCTCACCATGCTCCCAGAAGCTACAAATTGCATCTGCAAATGCAGCGATCTTTGCCACTGAAGGTAAATCTGACCTTTCTTTTTCACCACTTACAGGAGCTTAGGAAAACTAAAGGTTACACTCTTGTTACATTTGGGACAAAGTTTTTCAAGTCACCTGAGCTTTCCTGACAGGTTTATGAGATTTTCCCTGGCTTCCTTCAAACATGTGTTGGAAGGTAGAAAAGCTAGCCCACAGCCTTGGGGCACTGCAGCCAGGTGGACTGAACCCCTCCAAAATTACTCCAAAGTTCAAAAGCAACCCATGTCAAGGCAGTACATCAAAGCTCAAACATGAGTGGGAAAATGTTGCCTAAGTGCTCCTAAAAGCTTGCTGACATCAAGTACAACAGAGCCAGTGGCAGGACCTTTGGCTACAACCAAGGAGATGTCATGAGTAAGGTCAAGCAGCATTGAGCTGGTTGAAAGGGAAAAGGCATCACTTTGATAGCAATGAAGGGCCTTATGGCATCCTCGCTGCTCCTCCATTTGTTCCTAAGTATTTTTTAAAGTGATTTTCAGTGTGGGAGTAGCTAGAAGGCCAGGCAGGAAAATTGTTAAATTTAAAGAAAAATGGAAAGAAGAACGTGGCAAGGAAGAGGGCCTTGCCAAATCCCTTAGCTCACATTTGCAGTTGGGTTCCTGTCTGGCCAAACTCAAAAATACTGTCTGGGAAATTCACTTAGTTAAGGAGAGAAGGAAGAGTAAGAGTAAGTAATTAAGGTCCACATTATCCTTGGGGCCTGGCAGCTGCTTAAATTAGCTCATTGGAGCTCTACTTTCTCTTTTCATCTAAGTAGCTTTGAAAGAGTTATTACAGGACACAGGTCTCTGTTCTGCTTTCCCTTTTGTCCTACTGTTGCCTCAATTCATTTATTTGTTGTGCATTTTAAATAGCTTTGTCTGCTTTGCCCAACTTTCCCTCCATGGCCTGCCTGTTCTGCCTGCCCATGCTTTCAGCTTCCTTCCCACACAAGGCATTTGAGTCTCAGCTTACTCTGGGTTTATTTATTTTTGTAGTAAAGGAATTTCCAAGGCTTTTCTTAGGGATCCTAGCAGTTATATAATGGCCACAGGACAAAGTCAGCCAGAATGAGGTCATTCTGCCCCTGTACACTGCACTGGTTAGGCTGCACCTTGACTACTGTGTCCAGTTCTGGGCCCCTCAGTTTAGGAAGGATGTTGTCTTGCTGGAGCATGTCCAGAGAAGGGCAACAAAGTTGGTGAGGGGTTTGGAACACAAGCCCTACAAGGAAAGGCTGAGGGAGCTGGGGTTGCTTAGCCTGGAGAAGAGGAGACTGAGGGGTGACCTTATTGCTCTCTACAACTACCTGAAGGGAGGTTGTAGCCAGGCAGAGGTTGGTCTCTTCTCCCAGGCAGCCAGTACCAGAACAAGAGGACACAGTCTCAGGCTGTGCCAGGGCAGGTTTAGGCTGGATGTTAGGAAGAAGTTCTTCCCAGAAAGAGAGATTGCCCATTGGAATCGGCTACCCGTGGAGGTGGTGGAGTCACCTTCACTGGAGGTGTTCAGGAGGAGACTTGATGGGGTGCTTGGTGCCATGGTTTAGTTGTTTAGGTGGGTTGGATTGGTTGATGGGTTGGACACGATGATCTTGAAGGTCTCTTTCAACCTGGTGTATTGTATTGTATTGCATTGTATTGTATTGCATTGTGGGGCAGTTATCAGCTCTTTGCCCAGCTTTTGTTCTGTTGTGATTCACATCCATATACTCCCATCTCTGCAGATTCACTGGGAGCCTGGATAATTTTAGAGCGGGACAGGGTCACACAGAGAAAGAAACAAGATGTGCCCCAAAGCCAAGTTTCCCACCCATTCTCATTTGCACTGTGTCACTGGAGAGCACTGTATCTCGGGAGGGTTGAGCAGACAGCTGCACACATCAGTTTCCACACAGGTAATACCTTCAGACAGTGTTCAGCCTTGTTTGGGTTATTTGAAAGCAATTTTCACCTTCCAGGTGCTGGAGGTCACTTTTCAGCAAGAAAAACAGTGTAAGATTTCAAAAGAGTGGGAGTCTTGGGCTCCATGCCCAAAAGCCTTCACCTCCACCATGGCACAGCTCGGTCCATGGAGCAGGGCTCTCCTAGCCAGGCACTTTATCAAAGTTCAAATCAGCCCCACTGAATTTTATTAGCAATTTTCTACTTTGTTAGCAATTCCATGCTGCCCATTAACATTTGTTTTTAATGTATTGTTATCACTCACCACAAAAGGCTAATCCTATTAGTACTTTCCAAACTGTATTACAGAAAACAAACTGGAAGGCTGAGGTGATTCCTCACCTTCTGTATATTTATAGTCAGCCTATTTCTCCCTGCACACTCCCAGCCCTCACTGAGCAAGATGACAAGTTCAAGGCATGGCTGCTTGGAAGGAGCTGTGCAAAACATGTTCAGATGTGTGAAAAATGAGACAATGAGAGAATGAGAGAAGCTGAGATCTTTGTAGGCAGAGTAGCAGGATGCTCTTTTATGTACAGGAGCATCCTACTGAGCCTAATGGAAAGTGATGTGTTTCCTGCTAGGATCTTTTCAAAAAGTGAATCTTGCCAACAGCCAATGCTAGCATACTTCACTTTGATGTCTGACTTAAAGCACAAATAGATTCATTCACTTTAGTGAAATCACTGATGAAATACCTATGGATGCCTAATGGACTCATCCCCTACTTACAAGGCATTTCCCACAAGAGACATTGGACTGCCAGATTTCCCCCAAACAGTCCCAAGATATTAAAATGGAAGCATGAGACTCCTGCTCATTCTGAACACAGGATGTAGGTTGGGCTTTTGGATGTATAGCCATGATCTCTAAACTCTTTTTTCCCCCCCTGCTTTTTCCCCTTTTCACCATGGAATTTGCTATGAAGCATAAAACAGTAATGTCAAAAGATGAGTAGAGTAGAGTAGAGTAGTAGAGTAGAGTAGAGTAGAATAGAATAGAATAGAATAGAATAGAATAGAATAGAATAGAATAGAATAGAATAGACCAGACCAGGTTGGAAGAGACCTTTGAGATCATCAAGTCCAACCTATCACCCAACACCATCTAATCAACTAAACCATGGCACCAAGCGCCCCATCCAGTCTCTTCCTAAACACCTCCAGTGATGGTGACTCCACCACCTCCCTGGGCTGCACATTCCAATGGCCAATATCTCTTTCTATGAAGAACTTCTTCCTAACATCCAGCCTAAACCTCCCGTGGCACAGCTGAGACTCTGTCCTCTAACTGATAATGACCCCCAAGAGGTGGCCTGTGCTGCTCAGGATGAGACCTGGTACCTCTTTATGCCATGTGTGCTGTACTGAGCCCCACCTTAGTGAGCAGATACTTAAAGTGTGTGTGGAAATCACTGAGCTATACTGAAAATAGGCCCAAATGTTTGTCCTAGGCAGTGGAGGAAGTTTTCACCTTGCCAGGGGATTTGCATTCAGAACTTTCAGGTTTCATAATCCTGTTTTCACTTTCACACCTGGGACCAGTGCTAACGTGGCTGCCATTCAATCTGGGGGCTATCAAGAGAAGGAGAAAGGGGAGCAGCTCCTGCATAGGGGCTGTGAAATTACCCTTATCCTTTGATATATTAAACTCGAAGTGCTGTAAATTTCTGTTGTCATGGAGATATTTTCCATGCCACTCCACTATTGGACATCTGAATTCCCTTTCCTTTGGGTTTTCCAGCCTAATTAACTGCTATATTTTTGCAGGCAGCAAAAAGCAACCCACATGAACGGATTTGGGTCTGTGATTGCAGCCTGTAGTGGGTTGAGATAGCCACCCTCCCCACCACGGGCAAAATGACGACTCCAACAAACGGATTGCAAAAGTGATGGAAAAGTTTAAATAGAAGAAGTGAAGGTGCACAAAAGAAACCAGAAACAGTGACAGAAGTAACCCCAACACACACCCGGATGAACCCCATCCCCACCTGAGGGTGGGCCCAAGACCCCCAGGGCTCGTTCTTCCCCCCCCACTGCTAGGCTAGTCTCAGCTGGCCAGGCCTGAGACCGCCCATCCCCCTGGCCTTGGGCCTAGCCAGGCCCAAGGCCGGGAGACGTCTCCCCCAGTTACCGGGAGGCGGCGAGGGAAGAAAGAGAAAGAGGCGGACCCCACGCAAGATCTTATAGCGGTGCAGGGGGTGTGGTAGGAGATACACGGTTTTCCTGTGTCCACCCACTGGGCTGGACTCCTGGACACAGGAAGTGCGCCATGCAGCAGAGGGCACCCAGCCCAAACCACCACACGCCACCCCTTATCTCATACCACAGCCCCTGCACCCAAACACATCATCATATTAGAAATCCCTGATGACGCGTCCGGCAGGGTCCATATCTTCTTCTGGGCGTCCAAACAGCCTCTCTCAGGCTCAAGCATCAGTCCAGTCCAGTTCTTCCTCTCTCATCCAGTGGAACCTCCCAGCGATGCAGATTTCACTCTTCTGCAGTGCAGGTTCTCCATGGATCCGTTGGACATCCTGGCCACCTGGAAAAGCCTCACAACCTCTCAGCCAAGCTCTTCTTCTTGTTCACATTTTGCTCAGCGGCATATCTCCACCCCTGGGGCAAGCCAGTCGGAACAATCCGGCTCCACGACTGCTTTTCCGATCCCCAGGGTGCCGCAAACCGACCGCCTCCGACCGCGGTCCAGGCTACCCAAACGCCTATCAGGGTACTTCGCCCCCCACACCGGGCGTTCACGTACCGAGGCGTAGCAATGTCCGGCTGCACACCCCCGGAAGAGGGAGGGGCTGCGCCACAGCCCAACTGAGAGGCAGGGAGGCGGAGCCAGGTGCTCGCGCCATTTTTCGGTACTGTCCGAAAAACATGGGGGAGATTAGAGCCAAGCCCACTGCAGCCCGAGCGCCGGCCGGCGTCCGCTACCGCGGCCACTCAGCACACAGCAGAGCCCGGCCGCCTCTACCGCCGCGGTACAGCATCAAAATCACCTCCACCCCTCGGGCACTCCAACAGCTTCCCCAGCGAAAGCCACAAGCGCGTTCTCAGAGCCTTTGAAAACGGCTTTCCAGCTGGGGTCCCCGTTCGCCCCTCCTGGGTCTCGGGGGCTATCTCGCCCGCCCGCCCGCTGCGGCTGGCTCCATCCTTGCAGCGAGACGGACCTCATCTGACCTGCTCGCCGCTGCCCCTCCCCCGCCTCACCCCCGCCGCTTCCACCGCCCGCGGAGAGGAAAGGGTGGGGAGGGGCAGGTCCCGCGTTCTTAAGCGGCAACCCCCGACGCACCAGGTGTCCCCCTGCAATCCACAAGAACCCACACGATCGCCCCGGCAGCAAAGCTTGAGCCCCCCCCGACCTTCCCAAACCGAAAACCGACGCCCAGAACTAAATTTAAACTATCCATCATTTGCAATCCGATCTGCAGGTCGCCACACCAACCAGCCCCACGTTGGGCGCCAAAAAATGTAGTGGGTTGAGATAGCCACCCTCCCCACCACGGGCAAAATGACGACTCCAACAAACGGATTGCAAAAGTGATGGAAAAGTTTAAATAGAAGAAGTGAAGGTGCACAAAAGAAACCAGAAACAGTGACAGAAGTAACCCCAACACACACCCGGATGAACCCCATCCCCACCTGAGGGTGGGCCCAAGACCCCCAGGGCTCGTTCTTCCCCCCCCCTGCTAGGCTAGTCTCAGCTGGCCAGGCCTGAGACCGCCCATCCCCCTGGCCTTGGGCCTAGCCAGGCCCAAGGCCGGGAGACGTCTCCCCCAGTTACCGGGCGGCGGCGAGGGAAGAAAGAGAAAGAGGCGGACCCCACGCAAGATCTTATAGCGGTGCAGGGGGTGTGGTAGGAGATACACGGTTTTCCTGTGTCCACCCACTGGGCTGGACTCCTGGACACAGGAAGTGCGCCATGCAGCAGAGGGCACCCAGCCCAAACCACCACACAGCCCTTAAGGAGCAAATTTCATTTTTGCATACTATTAAAGGCAAAGTGCATCAGTGTGGATTGTATTTATGGTGCAGAAAAGGCAGCTATGCTCAGGCAGGAGCCAAGCACTCTCGGGTTGCAACACACAGCTGCTGTTTCTATCTCTACAACATGAAGCAGTGAAGCCCTGGTTAAGACTGCACAGTAGATGTTATCAGCACAGGGCAAGGTATCAATGTGGGTCATGGGCCAGTGACAGCAGGTGAAGGTGGGCAGGGCAGCAGCAGTAGCAGCAGCAAACCTGGGCAAACCACGACCCTCATTCACTGGAGCCAGCTGCAATGGGGTGATCTCAAATGACACCAGCAGCACTTCTGACACCAGAGACAAATTCAGCTTCAGGCAACAGAAAAGGACCTCTGGGCAGGCTCCAAAGCAAGCTTGTGCCAATTGTAACAGTACTGTGTTTACTTGTGCTTTGGCTTTCCTTGCCCTTGTGTTGTTAGGTTCTCCAAAATGTATTTTAGAGTTCAAGGATGACCAAGCCTGTCAGGTTTGGAGAGTGGGCAGCAGCAACTTCACTCATTAACCTTTAGAACCCTCAGGAATTTCAGGCTACCTATATCCTTCCCAGCACCACATAAAATAAGTGAAACCCCTGCACTGTCAGGTGCTCTTTGAAGAAAACACCTTGTGCTACAGGACCATCCTACCCTCTCCCTAGTGAGGTGGTTGATGATAAATTCAAAGCTAATTTATCTGCTGCTGTATAGTCTGTAACACGGACAGGCCCTGAGATCAGCTTCCCTTATGCTTTCCAAATTAAAGCATCTTTGATGCCCTTCTCTTCCTGCCTTTGAACATTTCGAGTCCACTGGCAACAAACTGAATGCTTTGGTACTAAAGATACTCCCCTCTCCTTCTCCCCAAGAGAATTAGCATCAGGTCTTAATTCACTAATGGACTATAGACATCCATTAACGTGGTAATTAATTCAGTGCTAAAGTGCCTGTAAGATGGAACCACGCTGAGTGCACAGGGGGAAAAAATTGCAAGTGATGTCTTCCCAGCCAGCGTCACAGGGCTTGGGTGGAGAAGTTAATTTAACAAACAAATAATGGTGTGCTTTTTTCCTTGTCTGCAGTGCTGTGCCTAATTGCAGCGTTTGACAACAATCCTATACTGAATTCTGGATTTTTGGATGGGGGTCTCGTTTTCTCCATCTCTCAGAAATGAGCCATGGAAGTGGCTGCAGCCAGCACAAACAACTGCAGCTCCCTCTCAGTTTGGCAGAGTCTCGGCAGCAGCGTGGCAGGGTGCTGGCTCTCGTCCCAGCGAACAAACACGAGCAGCTCTTGCATCTCAGCCACAATAACCTGGGTGATTTGTGCACACACCACCCTACCAGTGTCTTACATCCACAGCTTCCAAAAGCAGCCTGTCCCAAAGCTCCTGGCTAGCAGCACATTTCTTTGCTCCTTCTGCCGGTGGAGGAGGTGGTTTCCAGTGCCTGGGGATATGTCCTTAGCTTCTCCAGACCTCGTTTGTATGTGATGTAGGCTTGTAGGTGGGCAGAACCGGTGCATACAGAGATGCACTGTTTGGATGGGTATGGAGAGTCCTTGTGCACCTTGGCATGGTGAGCATCACAGGTCAAGACACTCAGTAGCAGCCTTACTCAGAGAACATGGTCTCAAGGGTTTCAGACCAAGGTATTTCAGAGAGGGTCATACTGCTTTCTTCTCTGAGGGGGGTTCATGGAACTGGCACTGTGATGCTTCACCTCGCTGCCAGCGGCACCTTGCCTGGGAGAGCCAAGGGCAGAGACCAGCCTCTGCAGCGGAGCGGTGGCTGCTCGTGGCACAGCTTTCTGTTCTACACACCAGCAGCACTTCCAGTGACAGCAAGGAGCCCTCACCTCCTATTTGTCAGTCGCTGAGTGTCATCCCACAGCAGGGGACATCATACCTCTCTGATTTAATGCTGCACCGCAACAAAAGTAGCTCAGCTCCCAAGAAGGCATTTGACTTCAAAGCTCTTGTGATCCATGTGTGACATACATACACTGGATTAGAAACCCATTTGTCAGTCAGAACTAATAAGGGTGCTGGCTGCACAGAACATTGTCTTTGTCAGGAGCTGGCATGTCATGAATATGCATGCAAGAGGGTGAGCATGCTTGGTACAAATGTATTTACATTAGATGGGTTCCAGCAAGGACCTCATGTTCTAAATGGGAGGATTTGTGATAACCTTGGGGCCTGGTGCTACAGAGACATATTATCCATAAATAGAGATGGAATAAGATCTGCTGCTGCTTTCTTTGCCCATGTCTGCCTCTGCCTCAGGCCCTCAGACATTTTTTAGAAGTTAAAATAAACATTAAAGGCATCAGAAGCATTCTGAAAGTTGGTGCCTTGGTGTTTCTCTCTAATTCTGCCGCTGAAAAGACGAAGATGGTGTTTTCTTTCAAAGCACAGCTTCTTCAGTCAGAAAGAATGGATCAAAGGAGATCAGAGATGGCTGACTCCTATATATATCATCCTTACATTTGCTGCAGACAGAAGGGAACTACATGTGGATTGGAGCTGTGTTTACTCCTAACACTACCGACAGCCACAGCTGGGCTGGCACAGAGCGGAGCAGGGAATTCTCCCCCGAGGCTCCTGCCTCCGCTGTTCTAATGGGCTATTCTGGCACACTTTATTGAGTATTTGATAAACATTTTTAAGAGGTCTTATGCAGGCTTGAGCCAGTTATGCTCAGCACTCTGGTTTTTTCTTCCAATCAATTGTCCATAAAGTTGTAAGCTGATTTTCATCTTCCTGACACGTTTCCCACGTGTCAATGGGGCAGGGAGGTCGAGGAAATTAGAAACCCAAAGAAAATTAGGACACTGTGACAGGCAAAAAAGGAGCCTCTTCCTACTTTTTTAATTTTACTGGGTTGAGAGAGAAGTGAACAGCCTAGAGAGAAACATGAGGCACCTCCCTGGACGTTTGGCTGGATGTTATATTCACGCAGCTTACCAATCACTGTGAATAGTACAGTGTATAGTCAATCTCCACACAGGCGAGAAGTCACCACACACGCTACCAATAAATCCACACGTGCACTGGACACCAACACGCCCTCCACCCTAGCTGCAGCAAGCCCTGCTCCTGCCCTGCTTGTCCCAGGGCACCAGGCCACATGCAGCTTCCAGTCCTGAGGAGAAATGCCCCCAGATGCATCTGGTCCACTCCAGTGTGAGACCCGGGGTGGTGAAAGCACAATGCCTTATCTTCTGACACAGGGATGAAACCCAGTTTTGCATCCACCAGTGCCAAAGCCTCTTACCACAACCATGCAGCAGTGAGCTACTCCACACCCTGCAGGAACCAGCAGCGTTGCTTTCCCTTGCCCTTTGAGCCCTGTTTGGCAACACATTGTTTATTAACACTGAGCCTTGAAGGCCAAAATTCAACCAAAGAATGCCCTGAATCACAAAGTGACTGCCTTTGAACCAGGACAGCGTTATCAGGGGGAACTGGAGACCCTTCTCTGGGTGTCATCCATATTCTTGTGTCATTCAATAACACGGATGGTAAAAGGCCATGGTTCAGGGCAGAGCATAAAGGGAAACAGGGCTCCTAAACCACACAGCCTGCCCTCTATGAACTAAGCACAAGTATTGAAAATAAGCCAGAAGTGAAAGACCCATGAAGTTTAACAATCTCCCACAAAAGTTTTCCCCCACACTTCAAGGCCAAGGAAAACAAACCAACCTCGCAGCCTGTGGTGGAGAGGAGAACAAAGACAAAAAAAGAGCTCCTAATTAGAGCAAAATTCAATAAGCCCTAGGCTTGTTTTAAAATGAAATTGCTACCACTTTTTGCAGCAGTGACCTTCCTTTTGCCTTGAGGATTAATCCAAAGAACAGCAGCATTTGCCATCAATGATTTCAGTGGAACTGCCCGGGAGCATGTGAAGTTTGGGAGCTACTTGCTTTTTTGGGTCAGATTGGAGTTTTCTCACAGAGGTTTCCATTCACTTTCTTTAACTTCCCAGCAGCTCTGCATCACTCACTGTGTTCATCTAGCACCCAGCCTTTGTGGCTCCCAAACACCCTATAAACAACCATTAAGTCCCACAGCTCCCTATGGGGATAGTGAAAACTTCCCTCCCTTCCAGGCGCCGCAGGCTGCAGCTGTGCCACGCTGCAAAGCCAGAGTCAAGGCTAAATTTGATTTAATCAGACATTAGTTTCTCTTCAAACCTAGTTGCTGTGTGGCTAATTTAGACACATCTGAGCCAGGTACAATTAGCTGAGTGTATATTATTGGATATATCATTATGTGAGAGAGATCATAATTTTCCTGTGGGTTTGCATAGCACAGCAGGACAAGGAGGTGCTAAACAGCTCTCAGTTGCCAGTTCAATAGTAATTGAATGACTTAATATATTATATGTTATAGCAATATTATATTAATGTCTATAGTAATGCAATAAGAATACCAATAATATTTGAGACTAGAAACCCTCAGGGCTTGCATAACCACATACCTGCCTCCTTCCTGAAGACCCATTCATCCCCCATGGGTGCACTGTGACGCCATCAAAGTACCTGAGGCGCTTTGTGAGCTGCTGTATCAGAATTTCACCTGTTTCTCTGCAGCCCCATTCTGCTCCAATTCAGAGATTTGCCCCAAAACCCCACTCCCTTATGCTGGGCTATGCTTTCAGGACCATGCACTGATGCTGAAGGAAGTTTTCTTGTCAAGCATCACTCAGCATGCTCTGCTCTGGCATTTGTGTACAGGGTCCCTCTCCCAACAGTCAATGGCCTAAAGTGCTTGCTTCTATCTTGGGTGAGAAAAGTGGTATTTACAGCACACAACTATATTATTTCAATGCCATGCTGACACCTTGGCTCCTGACACCCTGCCCCTTGACCAGCAGCACAGACAGCTTGACAGTGCCCTGCTCCCTGCCCCACTTTGGTATCACAGGCAGGATGCTGCCCGTGTTATCCACATAAGGGATGATTCCCTCAAATCTCCCTGCTGCTGGTGGAGCCAACAGGAGGTGCAATGCCTGCCCACCCTCAAAAGGCGTTTGTACTGTTTGTTGTCAATGACCAGGTGAGTTGCAGTATGGGTCTATCACTGCTCCTATTTCCCAGTGCCTCTAAACAGCTTATTCATGACATGTTGTCAGGCTCTCAGCAGATGAGGCTGTGCCAGACTGGAACCTGGGATGAACACCTGGAAGCAAGGACCACTAAGTAACACAGCCATTTCTCCAAGCTCAAACTCTATGAGAAGATGCCAAAAGCAGGTGAGCAGACCTGAAGCTGTTCCCAGGGTGTGCTTTCTTTTCCAGCTATGAAACTCCATTTGAAGGGAAGGTCAGAGACATTTTCTCCCTCCCTAGTTTTCTATTATATGTTATTCACATTTTCATGTGATAGCTTCTGTGAGGAATGCACACCTTCCAGCAACTGAAATTCAGATAATGAAAACTGCAGCTCCTGATAAAAAAATCTCAAGGAATGAATTAGCCCCAGATAGTGTTACTCTCTGCTGTTAAATTCCTGTTTGTATAGAAGGAAAAAATGCTAACTGATTTGGAAAATCATAGAGCCACTACAAATTACAAGCCATAAAATACTGTACCTTGAAGGTGAAAGTTGGAGCATTTTAAGCATAAGATAAGAGAGGCACATGTCTTCATTTTGCCTGCCCAGACAGGTTTTTGTAACAGAACAGCCTGGTGTAATGACATTTCTTATTCTGGCTGTCCATCTGTCACAGTGGCTTTTCTTCCTGGTGTAGTAGTGCAGAAAAAGAGCAGGACTGGAAACTTAACATCTCTGTTCTTTGTTCCTGTCTGTAGTTCTCAGATTCTCATGTTTCCCGGTTCTACATGATTTTCCCCCTTCACGTTGTGCAGTTCTTTCCTGCAGTTGAAGCGCAGAAAACTGCTTGCCCTCACAGGGGCCTGGGAGCTGCTCTGGCATCCTTAGGGCCAGATGCAAAAGACACCCTGAAGAGCGGCTGCAGGATGCTCTTCCAGTGGGCAGTGGCCTGAAAGGGGCACTACCCAGTTCAGAAACAGAAAGTGGTGGTCTGTCAGCACTGCAGCCACTGACGTGAGAGAAGGCAGGAAGGGAAAGCTTTTTGCTGAGAATTTTTGTAAGCACATCAGAGAATTGTGCCAGCATCTGGTTTGTACTCTGTGGCATGGCTTCCCCGATGGCTCCCCATGCAAAACCTTTCTGCATGGCTTGCAGTTATGCACACATGTAGGGAGACAAGACACCTTTATCAATGAAAAGGCCTCTCAGATGTCAGGTTCAGACTATTCAGACATGTTCTGAATTACTCCTGTGACTTTCCAGGAGAAGTATCTGGAAGGTATGATTTGCTTTCTCCCATCTTACCATACTCCTAAGAGTTCATTAAACCTGGCTGCTTCTTCAGTCTTTGGGCAGCTTTGCCAAAGAACAGGGTCAGAGCAGCAAAGCTGTAAGTAGTAGAGGCTATAGGGTCCTCTGCATCCGTTGTAGTCCCCTAAGAGCTCATCTTTTCAGGGGGATGTGTACCCATTCACCCTCTCTTTCAACTACTGAAAGAAGTGGCAAATGTTTTCCACTGACCTTCCAGAGGGACTGAGGACAGAGAAGAAATAGATGCCTCTGGAAATATAACCTTACTACTCAATGTCTCATAGCCCTCGAGCAGTCCCCCCATTTCTGTGATGCCGTTTGCTGCAGGCTTTTCCCCACGTAAAACATTTTCAGCCCCTTTGCCAGAGTTCATTCTCTGGGTCACTGTCATTCCTCACTAATCCAATAAACTTTCTAAGCTGATTAATTCAGGCCTCTGGTAACAAGTGGTTGTGGTATGAGCTTGCTGGGATCAACACCGGGCACTTGCTCCCCCACACAGGAGCCTCAGCTGGCAGCAGCACATAGCTGGAGGCTGAGGAGGTATTACAAACAGAGACAAAATACTGCTGGTATCTGGCACTACAAAGCCAGAGCTCAGATAGTGTGTTGTCCCTTGGAGGTACAGAGATGAAAAAAAGTAAGATGTGAAGACCATAAATATTTCATCACAGACTTTGCACCATTTTGTTCTTCATTTACATTAGTAAGTAACACTCCTAGCTTGGGGGGTGGGAGGTGGGGAGGAGTATTCCTTGGTTGCCATTTTGTTAATGCTTGGGTTGTCAAAGAGCACCTAGACCCCTCCCTCTACATCCCAGGAGCAATGAATAAGCATTACCTGAGCAGGTCTCCTCTGGGAACGGCAATGTTCACTGAGCTCCTCCACCAGCCAGACGCCATGTGCAGATACCTTGCCCCGGATTCAAAGGCAGGCTCCCTGTAAACACAAAGGACTGCAGTTTACACCCTGAACGAGTACCTTGATGTGTTGCCGTAGCAGATGCTGCAAATACTCAATGCAGGACAGGGACAGGATGGACTCACGTGCCAGCACCGGCACAGAGACCTGCAGCCCAGACTCCTGCAGTGCACAAGGCACTTAGTGTAGCATCCTCAGGGAAGAGAAGGAGATTGTGGGGCCAGAAAGAAAGGGACAGAAAAATCAGTTAATCATGTCAGCTGGGATAGGAGATGCTTTCAAGAGTTTTTTTTTTTTCCCTGTGGGAAGGAAAAGTCAAGCTAATAATGAAGCAGGGAATAACAATGGGGAAAAACAGAAGGAATAATGCCATGGAATCTCAGTCTCTCATTTGGAATCCGTACCCCAAGCAGCAGTGGTGCAGCGTATTTATGCCACACTTCTAAACAATCCAGGGCCTCAAGGGGAGAATACTTTGGCCCCCAACAGCTTCCAAAGTGATGTTGTATGACTGGAGCTGAACGTTTCACCAGCACAAACTCCACCACCACTCTGGTGAGAACAGAAAACATCAAAACTCCCTTTATAGAGCAGAAGACCCTGGAACAGGGCTCAATGCTTGGTCTGGGGAGGACCACTCAAAAGTAAAGATTAGTTAACGACTTTATCACCATTTTTAGTACCTCACTGAAATCTCCCTGCAGTGTTTTCAGGAGTCCTAAGCATTTTTTGACAACTAAAATTACCTGGCTGGAGCAGGAGGTCCCTGTCACCCTATTTTCTGACTCTAGGAAAAATCAATTTGCTGTCAGTGAAAGCCAGAGCTAGAATTTTGGAAGGAATTAGTGAGAGAGAGGTTGCCAAATCCCAAAGAACTTAGAAAGCATTTTGGTTCCTAAATCCCGTACACTCTGACAATTCTCTGGCCATTTCTTCAAGGTTAAGGTCATTTCTTCTTTAGCCCAAATGATCACAAACCTGCTCAAGTGAAATTTAGAAACCCTGCTGCTCACTGACCAGAACTCAGCCTGAATGCTCCTATCAGTCTCCTAGTGCAATAAATGTGTTGCTAATTGCAAAAGTGATACAACTAAAAGTGCTAAAGCTGCAAAATGCCACTGTGCTTGATGAAGTCATCTGCAGGAGCTAATGCCTCCATTAGTTTTTCTAACATCTGTTCAGAGTGTGGCACAAGAAGGCTAAAGCCTCGCATCAGTGATCTAAAATAACAGCACTTTCTCTTAGCCCCCAGGGACAGCAACTGCTGCAGGTAACCGCCAGCAGCTTCACGGGAGAATTATGGAGGGACATGGGCCACAAGACAGGAGTTGTCATCTTCGCTGATAGAAAAAGTCAGCTTCATGTCTGAGGCATAGGTGCTGCTTCAGGAGGTACCACAGACAAGAAGGCAAAGCTGGTGCTGTACAAGCCCAAAAGCGGAAGACAGAGCGGCTGCGGGGATGATCTCCTCCCCACATGCTGGAAACCATCACACAAGTATTTGCTACAGTCTGAGGAAGGCAATGTGGCTCTTCAGACAAATCCATCTCACACTAGGACCAGACTGTGTGTTGCATGTAGGTGATACCAGAGCAGGGGCAGGCTATCCAGTGGCACCAGCTGGGGATTTGCTTAATCTGGACCATCACATGCAAAAGGCTGCTGACACAACAGACCAAGTGAGCCAATAAAGTGACACAAACTCATGCTTTTTTCCTTTATCAGGCAGCAGATTATTTGGTGGCTCTGAGCAAGCTGGTCTAGCTGAAGATGTCACTGCTCATTGTGTGGGGTTGAACTACACAACCTTTAAAGTTTCCTTCCAATCCAAACCATTCCATGATTCCATGACTTGCTCAGAGCCTACTATACCTGGAGCCTTCTCATCCCACTAAGATGTTTCTGTTGCCTGTACCTCATGAAGGGAAAAATACATGACTATAAAACTAGAAATGGTAAAAAATGGCACAGGGTATTCTCCAGAGCTGACAAACTCTTAAAACATCTGCTCTTGATGTTGAGAATGATGGATAGTGCGTTTCCCATGAGAAGCCTTCATACCCTGCAAGACAGATGATGAACCCAAAAGCCTAGTGCTCAGAGTTTGCCTGAATACTCTATAAACACACATCTAACTCCAACATTTATGCCTTTTTAACTGCACTGCTCAAGAATTTCTTCTGTGAGCCAGGGATTTCCATAATCCTAAATCACTTCTTTCCCTGGGATTTTCCAGGGCTGGAAGCTGCCCTTCACCTGGACCCTTCAGAAACACTCTCAGCAGAAAGGCCACAAACTGGTAGGTGAATCCATCTGAACACAATCAGAATTGGCATAGACCTTTCTTCAGCCTGTTACTGTGCAAGCCAGAGCAGAACCTTTCCATGTGCTCCAGGGCATTCAGTTGACTCTGGTTTCTTGTTTGCACATTCTCCCGTTGCTGCCCGGACCGAGGCCAAACCTCCCCCAGGTTCATGGATGGGGTTTGAGGCCAGAAGCAGATGTGCTAAATTACTGTGAGAGTCTGATTTGAGGGGTTTCCAGGGAGGCTGGAGCACAATGCAATAAAAACCTAGTGAGAGCTTCTGCCTACTTTAGGGTTTCACCCTCGTGTCTGAAAAGTAAATGAGGTAAAATCATTTGGAGAAAAAAAAAAAGTAATCTGCATGACACTTTCTCTCCTTTCCTTCAAATGAGTTCCATGGCTTCCCTTATTTCAAAACCACCTTTTTGTTCCATTTCTGAACAGAGCCACTTCCCTTCCTGGCTCTCCTGAGCCCTTTCCATAAACTGTCCAAGCCCACCGCTCCCTCCTTACTCTTTCAGTCTGGTTAAATCTGCCTTTTCTCCATGTGGCACAGACCATTTCACAGCAGCCCCTGCTCACCTTTCCATATTATCACTCCCTGGTACTGTTCAAAACTCAGTCAAAACCCAAAGGTTTTGCCATGTTTAACTATTCCATTTTTCTAATTGTTATGTATTGCCTCCCCCACCCCAGGTAAGTGCCTTGCAGTGCTAGCAGAACAACACACATCCAGCACACAGCTGAGCTGTGCTGTGCAGTCGTGTCCAGCCTGAGACACTCATGTGTTGAGAATAATGCTCAATAGATTGGACTCAGGGCTCCGGCTCCCTGCTTGTGGTCATGCACCCAGAGGGCAACCAGTCAGCAGCCTACAGCCCATTTTCCCTTGTCCTGACCTTTTAATTTTTCCCCATGAACTGATGTCAGTAATGAAGCTAGGAACTGGCTCCACTTAATCCAGAGTCTTTCCTGTCCATTTGGAGTGGACATGAAGGCACTTGTCCTCTCCCATAAATGTTAACTTTCTTAAGCTGAAGGCAGAGATCTTTAAGAACACCTCTGATGTCACTCACTGCCTATTACTGAGTTATTTCACATCCTACCAATCAGGATCTCATCTGCTCAAACCCTGAAAACAAATATCACAAAGAGAACTAAAACACCCAGAAGGAGCACAGATCATGACAAGAATATTTCAGAAGGGATGAACCTACCAGTGTTGGAAAACGAAGAGCCCCTGGGACTACAGAGAAGAAAAGAAACCTTGGACCTCATTTTCTGACATTATGAGGTTAGGAGTGGATGAAATTGGTGCACCTTTGCAGAACGAAGGATGGGATCAAGCTGGAAAAAATCTGTCTGTGATGTCACTGCCACAAACACTCAAGCTTCAGTAGATAAACAACAACAAAAAAAGAAGGTGGTGGAAAGTAGTGTGTCATAGAAGATGAGGAAAACAACCTGAGCCTTTGTAACTTTCACTAAAACAACAAGGCAAGATACATCAGGCAGGCAGTCCCTAGGATAGCGACACGTCCTGCTGCACCCACTGGGGTTACACCATGAGTTAGCTCAGCCTTCATTTCACCCTCTGGAAACATGAGTTTGACCAAACCTCTCCGATCCAGCTGTCTCCTTACCAGTAACAGAAAGTGCAGACATCCAGCATGAGTCATTTATGAGGCTGATGTAACAGCCTGGAGAGATCCCATGCCTTTCCTGATGCAACCTAAGAATACCCACGGTAGTGAGAACTTCCATCGGATTCCTTCTGAGTTCTTGGAGGGACAAAAATGGTTCAGCCTAGACAGGAGAGCCTATTAGGGCTAAAATTGCTCCTTCACATTCAGGGCTTTCTGGGGTTTGTAGGGGCACAGCATCAGACCAGGTAACTGCTAAGCTGCTAAATGGGAGGAGGGACATGAAGAGAAGGGTACAGGCAGCTATATGTGCTGTACAGTGCCTGCTCTGTCCCAGCAGCTGCTGAAAGTGAGGAAGTGGAGCACCAGGGCAGATGTGGTCAGGATGCTCTCCTGTTTCCACGAGTTTTGTTTCTGCAGGAGCACCTGTTATGGCTGCTGCTGTGCACATGAAGATCCATGGAGGCAAAGGGGGTCATCACCCAAAGAGGGAAGGAAAAACAAGAGTAGGGCAGGTAGGTGGAAGACTAAAAGAACTGAACATGGAATGCATTAATTAAGCATTTTCACCACAGAAGGAACCTAAGAACTGGTTGTTTTGTTGTGGGGTTTTTCATTTCCTTTCTGTTTGGGGGAGCGGGGGAGTGAAAAACAGGGCAGCTAGAGCCTGAACAGGCTTTAGAGAGCAATTGCTTGCAACAGGCACTTCATTTTTGGAGAGACACACACCATCAGTCCCTGGAGAGCCAGGCAACACCCGGGTGTTGCTGTTGGATCAAAAACTTCATGTTGAAATATGAAAGAGTTCAGCGTGGGAAAATGTACAAATGCCTGCCTCAGCTCTTACTTTAAAAGCCCTCGTTGAAGAGGGGGAAAACACATCATATTTGTGACTGAACTGAAATGGGGCAAGCCTCACTCTGCCAGCTCTGCCCCCGCCCCCAACTGCAGCACGCTGCTCCAGGGCTTTCAGGCTGTCCTAGAGACAGGGACATTAAATGACATGAGATGAGGTGAGTCTACTGCACAGACTGGAATTAGTATGACTTTGTCATTTAAGCCTCTAACTTATCCTTAACCTGGGAATTCAATAAAATTCAATGTAAAGAAAACACCAAACACACACAAAAAGTAGAGCTCTGCCAAAATGAGAACTTGAAAACAAAAGTTATCAGACATTCAAGCCAAAGTCACCCCACGGTGAGCAGATAGCTTGAAGCATAGCTGCTGGATGAAGCCAGGGCATCAGGGCAGTTCCTTGGGGCTGTGGGAATGTTTTATCTGGGGCATTTCATCTGAGCACATTTCATCCTTCCTCAGCTGCCTGCATCCTGCCAGCTGGCAGCCCTGCAGCCCCACCACTGCTCCTCCCCAAAGCTGCCAGGCAGACAGCCCGGCCTGGCTCACCCAGCCAAAAGCTACAGGCAGCGAGGCAGAGCCTCTGCAGGGGCTGCAGAGCCAGGGAGGGAAGGGGTGGTGTGGCAGGAATATGGCCTCTCAGCTGCAGAGCTAGGCCAGGGTGGAGGGAGTGTCATGGGGATGCCTGCCAGCAGGCTGGCTGCCCCCATCACTGGGGATGTGGAGACGTGTCCTCCACTGTACAGAGAAGCCTGCTAGTGATTTTCAAATCAGTGAGGCACACAGAGCAAAGGCTCTGTAGGAAAGCCACAGAGAAAGCCCAGGGAGCAATGCCTCTGCTCAAGAGGAACAAAGACTTAGTGGAGGATTAGGATCTTACGGCTTTTTTTACTTCAAGAGCTCAAAAACTGGGGAGCATCTGAGGGAAACTGGGCTGTGAACAAGCTGTCCCACTCAAGAAGGTGGGGTGAGGTTTTGCCCTGGGTAAAAGTAAAGCATTCAGAGTGGTAGCTGTGAGGCTTACAAAAGCTCTCCCAGGTTGCTCCAGATTGTTTTGGTCTGGCAGTGAAGTTTGTCGGTGCCTTTTGGTACATTAAAAACAAGAAACCAAAGAAACACATGCCTGGCCTGTCTGTATCTCACGTCACACTCTTCACAGAAACAGAAATTGGTATTTTCCCCCTTTCAAACATCCACAGAGGGCTACCAAACAATTCCTCCATCAGTCAGCACCATGCCAGGCACACCCCTCTCACTCAGTTCCCAGTACCAAGGCCAACATTTCACAGAACCATAGAACACTTTGGGTTGGAAGGGACCTTTAAATGTCATCTAGTCCAACCCTCCTGCAGTCAGTAGGACATCTTTGACTGTATCATAGAATCATTGTATCAATAAGGTTGGAAAAGACCTCAGAGGTCATCAAGTCCAACATATTACCTAACACCTCCTGACTAATTAAACCTTCTTCGACTTCTGCTAAAAGAAAATGGAAGCCAGTATCCAGACCTAGCAACCACAAGACCTGATCTTGATTCAGCAAAAGAAAAGACAGTGCTGGAGAGTGTGGACAGGTTGCTCAGGGCCCCATCCAACCTGACCTGGGATTTGGTGCCTAAATTGATTCCAAGAAGTCATCAAGAGTTTCAGAACCTGTCATTTCCCTTGAAGCTATTTCAAAGGAATCCTGGAAAGTTTATAAATTGAGACTATATCATGAAGTGGCAATTGCATGAAAGAATCACTGCTGGAAACACCTTCAAAACTAGAGGCAGTGAGCTCATGACTAGGCACAGCTGAAGCTTCAAATCTTACAAAATGCCCTTTGGGTAATTTTCCTGCAGCTCTGCAGGCTCCATCCTTGTGAATTGCCATGTAAGAGTAAGCAGCTCCCCCCAGTAAATGTGAAGGAGCAGATGGTGCCCCAAAAGGAAGATGTTTGAGATGCCCCCTAGTCTGGCAGGTTTCTAGGCATGCAGTTCAGGGGGCAGCTTTCACGCCTGCTGTGTTTTAGTTGGCAGTAATCCTGTGCCATCTAAGCACCAGTAGGCTCTCCAAGCGTCTTTCCTGGGAGCCTAAGAAATGGTTAAATATCTGTGAGAGAGGGATGCCATCATCAAGGGGCTGACACCTGCCCTTCAGTATGCACACCCTGCTCCTGCTGTCAAGGTAGATCAATGTTTAATGCAGCAGCCTTGGCAGAGTGCTGTTAATAAAGATGCAGAGCAAACAACAAAAACATCTGAAATAGCAAGGCCACGTCACTTGGCTTGCTCTTCAGGGAGCTGAGTTCTTTTGCAGTGAATTTATGGCAAGCATTTTAAAAATGTATAAATAAGGACTTCATCCTGGGTCTCTTTCTCAGGTAACATTCTTCTCCACCTCTGACTACAACTCAGGGTAGCGTGGAGAGCAGGAGACACGTGGCTGCCAATTTGCCCTGACCACCAGTGCATGAGGGGAAGGGAAGCAGTGCTGTGGGACCCTGGTGTTCCTGCATGGCACTAAAGGGAAGCAGTGCTGTGGGACCCTGGTGCTCCTGCATGGCACTAAAGGGAAGCAGTGCTGTGGGACCCTGGTGCTCCTGCATGGCACTAAAGGGAAGCAGTGCTGTGGGACCCTGGTGCTCCTGCATGGCACTAAAGGGAAGCAGTGCTGTGGGCTCCTGCATGGCACTAAAGGGAAGCAGTGCTGTGGGACCCTGGTGCTCCTGCATGGCACTAAAGGGAAGCAGTGCTGTGGGACCCTGGTGTTCCTGCATGGCACTAAAGGGAAGCAGTGCTGTGGGACCCTGGTGCTCCTGCATGGCACTAAAGGGAAGCAGTGCTGTGGGACCCTGGTGTTCCTGCATGGCACTAAAGGGAAGCAGTGCTGTGGGACCCTGGTGCTCCTGCATGGCACTAAAGGGAAGCAGCGCTGTGGGACCCTGGTGCTCCTGCATGGCACTAAAGGGAAGCAGTGCTGTGGGACCCTGGTGCTCCTGCATGGCACTAAAGGGAAGCAGTGCTGTGGGACCCTGGTGCTCCTGCATGGCACTAAAGGGAAGCAGTGCTGTGGGACCCTGGTGTTCCTGCATGGCACTAAAGGGAAGCAGTGCTGTGGGACCCTGGTGTTCCTGCATGGCACTAAAGGGAAGCAGTGCTGTGGGACCCTGGTGCTCCTGCATGGCACTAAAGGGAAGCAGTGCTGTGGGACCCTGGTGCTCCTGCATGGCACTAAAGGGAAGCAGCGCTGTGGGACCCTGGTGCTCCTGCATGGCACTAAAGGGAAGCAGTGCTGTGGGACCCTGGTGTTCCTGCATGGCACTAAAGGGAAGCAGTGCTGTGGGACCCTGGTGCTCCTGCATGGCACTAAAGGGAAGCAGTGCTGTGGGACCCTGGTGCTCCTGCATGGCACTAAAGGGAAGCAGCGCTGTGGGACCCTGGTGCTCCTGCATGGCACTAAAGGGAAGCAGTGCTGTGGGACCCTGGTGTTCCTGCATGGCACTAAAGGGTAGCAGTGCTGTGGGACCCTGGTGTTCCTGCATGGCAGTAAAGGGAAGCAGTGCTGTGGGACCCTGGTGCTCCTGCATGGCACTAAAGGGAAGCAGTGCTGTGGGACCCTGGTGTTCCTGCATGGCACTAAAGGGAAGCAGCGCTGTGGGACCCTGGTGTTCCTGCATGGCACTAAAGGGAAGCAGTGCTGTGGGACCCTGGTGTTCCTGCACTCTGCTTCTGGCATGGGCAGTGTTTGGGTGATAATACCTAGCCTGTGTGGAATGGGTGGGCATGACCTTACTTACATCACAAATCTCTGTCTTTTGCAAAAGTTACCATCTAGAATAATTTTTCATTCAAAATCTGCCTTTCTATTAGAATGTTTGTTGAACAGAGAAGCAGAAGAACTACATTGCAAAAGACTGAGTGATAGTTTACAAGGGTATGAATCTTGTTAAAATAGACATGTGCTGAATGTCCAAAGCTGAGGAAAATTTGACCTCTCAAACTAGTAATGGGTTTCCTTCTCAGAACTTCAGCTTGGTTTTCTGGAAATCTGCTCAGATAATGCTTAGTAAAAAGCCTGATTTGGGACAGTAAAAATGTTTGGGCAGAACACACCCCAGGCAGCTCTGTGCTGAGCCGCACACAGATGTGGATAAACAGAGCAGTGTGTAGCTGGCCTGGGCAACAGCAGGGACCAGGCAACACCAGGGGTGATCTGCTCCACCAAGGATGTTTCTCTGACTCCATAAATAACAAGATCTGGACTATACAGCTCCCTAGTCCCATTAATTTAATTTCTCTGCCTCAACTACTCTCTCCTGTGTGCCCTGAAAGCCACAGGAACCTCTCACAACACAGCCCTGCCTCAGATTCAGATCTCTGTTTTAAATTCACCTCTTCAACGATCCCCTGTTGTTAACCTCCCTGACAGTAAGTTATGTCCTAAATCCCTGACTGAGCTACCCCACTGCTGTCCATGCCAGCCCAGCCCACAGGCCTGTAAGCTTATCAACACAAGCAGCACAGCCAATTCTTCACCTTGTAGGCACCATGAGGTTATGAATATTGGTAAGTAATATTTATTCTCTCTATTAAAAAGAAACAAACTTCCAAAGATTTGTATTTTTTTCCAGTTCAGGGATTTATCCAAACATCTGGATGCTTAGTTGCAGCTTCTCCAGATTCTCTTGGCCAGGACATTGTGCTGGAAACGTTGAGGTTTCCAATGGGCTTTTGGTTTTTAGCCAACTGGAAGCACTGCAAGAAGAGTTTTCCTCCCTGCCGGCTGGAATTAGCATATAAAGAGAGGCACAAAAAGAAAGCCTTGATTAAGAAAAGCTGAAGAAATATTTGTACTTCAAAGGTATCTTTTCAGCTTGGGGTGCCAGTTCTAATTAGTTTCTAATGAAGTGAAGTTGATGAAGCCTTACTTTGTGTGACTATTTAGATGACTGCTCATTGAAGACCAGGACACTAAGAAGGCAAGATCTAAGCCTGTGAAAATCTCATGTTTGTGATCAGTTAGTGTGTCTGATGGGTATATGAATTTCCCAGTTTTTAATTAGAGATGGATTATTATCTCACTTTCTGAGCCTCTCTGTTCTCCAGTCTCCAGGTCTCTCTCAAGGGTGCCTGCTGGGACTGATTTTGTCACCTATTTTGCAACATCAGTGGAAGGTGAGATGACTGCTCTGAGCTCAGTAGCACATTTCCCCTTGCTAGCCTACAGTGAAAGGATGGAGGGAAGTGGATCAATGGAAAGGGAGGAAACTAGTGATGAGAGGGCAAGGCAGAGATTAGAAACACTCCTGTGAAAAAGAAGGGGCTAGGAAAAGGGGGAGGAGATTGAGGAGATACGGTCTGAGACAATGGGAGAATGCCCAAACACGTGGCCTCCCTCCACCCAAAATGAGCCTAAATCTGGAGAGATACAGAAAAAGATAAATATCCAAATCCAAACACAGGATGTAAGGGAGAAAAAAAGCAGTGAGAAGATGTAGAAGCATGGGAAGTACTGTGCCAAAGTGAAAAAATGACAGGCCATTTGGTGAGGAGGTCTGGCTCCTCCACAGGAGGAAACGCAGCCCACACTGTTGGCTTGGTAGCACACCCAAGTACCCTGTCACCAGCAGCAGTAAGTGGGTCAGCTTTAGAAAAACCACAGGCTTCAATAGCAGAGCCCTCTTGGAAGCTGCTCCTCTCTGCACCACTTGAACTTCCAGGAAATCTGCTTTTAGTGAACTTATTAAGCCCAAGTTTCCAGGCAGACAGATGTCAAGCACTTGGAAGGACCTTGCATGGTATTTCATTTCATCAGTGTGTGATGAACCAATTGCAGGTTCCAACCAATGTGGGTTCTGAAAACCTTTGATGCCCTCACCAGCAAATTTAGGACACAAAGCATAGAGCACACATCTGAGGTCACCAACAGGTGACACTGCAGAGAGAGGCAGATTAGATGTTCTGCTGTGGCCTGACACATCTGTTGTGGCACATGCTCCCAGTGGCTGCTCACCCACAGCAGGTCAAGGAATGCTGCCTTTGCTGATCAGAGTAACTGAATGCAGCGTGATGTCTCTGAAAGCAAAGTCTGCCAGAGTTATCTAAGGAAAAGAGGGATACCTGTCTGTGCAGGGGCAGAAGAAGCACTGGGAGTGGAAGGTAGAACTTCTTAGTGCTGGTGGCTGTTTTGAACTCTGCTCTGTACCAAAATGCTCTGCCCTATAAGCCACAAAAACTCCCTGAAACTTTAGCTGAGAATCAGTCACAATGCTTAAGACTTCCAAAGCCATCAGAGCAAACCTGAATCCATGAGGAGAGAAAATAAGATTGTAATTAATTAAGTTATTGAAATTATGAATCAAGGACTACACAGGAAAGGCCATGCATGACTTTGCAAGTTATTCAGTTAATCAAATAACTTGGGCAGAAATATTTGCATTAATAATTGCACTGGAAGGTGCTGATCACAATGCTTAATAAATCCAAATTGTTAACTCTACAAACTCTATTTGAAGCTTCAGAAATAGCTACAGAAAGTTCCACTGATACAAAGGGAGGTCTGGGGCTGTGTCCTCAGAAATTACAGCAATCCCTTTCTCTAGAGCACTCTGAGAGAGGAACAGTTGGGAACTTACCCATGTTATGCCCTTTCCAATCTTCTGCAGAAGGTCCAGGACAAGGGCTTTATTGTCACATCTGCTAAGGACAGCTTGCAACACACAAGGGGACCCTGAGACTGCAGTAGCCAACAGCCAACCCTTAAAACTCCTGGATATAGTTAACCTTGTTAGCACCTCCCCACCGTGAAGAGCAGTTTCCACAGGCACAACTCAAACCTCAGCTGTGCTCTAGCTCAAGAACTCCACCTGGCCCAGTGTGAGCTGGGCTTTGGAGAGCAATTACGCCAGCAGCCCTGGAGGTATCTCAGCTGCCTGGTCCAAGCCCTCTCCTGCTGCTTATGTTAGCTGTTTTTCCTTGGCACCATCATCACAGTTGTAACACAACCTCTGGTATGAGATTTATGGGAGGAGAAGACAGTAGCCATCTGGCCAAGGAGCAGCCCCTGCTGCACTGTGGCAGGCCCCTCCCAGCCATGCTGGCTTTTGTTTCCTTGCATCCCAAACCCGGTGGAAGCTCTCATGATTTTTAAGTGTTTAGGATCTGAACACTTTATCAAGCTGGTACAGACACATCTTACTCCAGACTCATGGAAGCACAAGATCCAGACACATTCTCACTTTGTGACCAAGTCAAAGCTCCTCACCTTACCCTAAAACACTTTGACTTTGCTCCTGATGTAGTTTTATGTCTCTGCTTCTGCTTTTCCCTGATTTTGGACTTGTTGACTTTGTGGCAGCAGGAGTCACACTGAGGCACGAGGTCTCTCAAACTGCTTCAAATCAGAATGACTTAATTCAGTCATTTGATCCAAATGTGAGGTTATTAATACAGCAGGTACAGTGCCTCATGGCATCAACTTTTCCTGAGCTGCAGACGTACTTTACAAGCAACAGAGCTGTAAGGTTTTGTTTGGTGACACTGAGATGTAATTTCTGCCCTTTTGTCTTTCCTCCTCTTCTTTCCCCCACAGATCTATTTGCTAAAATAAATTGAAACTGGGTGAAAGAATATAAGGCACAATTTAGACTTAGATATATCTGCAATTACCAACTCTGAATTAAACATATCCCTTCATGAATAATGAAGCAGAAATAAGCCAGAGGGGGGAAAAAAAATGAGATAAGATCTTCAATCTATGTATTTTTAATTGCTTCATTATCTAAAATTTGGTGTGAATAGCAGTGGCTGCAGTTTGCTGTTGGTGCACAAAAAGAAATGAGAATTTCCCACCAAATCACAAAAGGCTATCAAAAATTAATTTTGTGTGCTGTGATCATTGAAACTGTAAGTGATTCTGTGGCAGAGTGACATTAAAAAAAATGCCATTTATATGCTAATAATGAACAAGTTATATATATATATTTTTTTCCCTCCCCATTTTGATGCAAAATACATTTTATTTTGATTTTAATGAACTGTAATGAATTATAAGCTGCTCCTTTTTATCTTTAGGTAAAAGCTGGAGGAAAGGCAATGGAAGCCTGACAAAAAGGACTGCCCCTGAGTGAAAATAGAATGGAGCAGAGCGTGACCCTCCTTTGGACCTGTTAAACTCCATTGCCCTATTGGCAGTCCATGGTCAAAAGCTGCCTTTTAGACGTGAGGTGTGCTCCAGGAACACACATCACAGGGCAAAAAAAAAGAGGAAATTGTCCACTTTAGGAGGAGGAACTCGACCTTTATTCAGAAAAGGGGGTCTGCCATCTAGCTGTCCACACAAATGAGGCAGCTCTAAGCTCGGGGATAACTTCTGTAACTGCGGATCAAAGCGCCGAGCGTCACAAGGTACAGCAGATATATTGGCAGTCCCTAACTCTGAATTAAACATGCTCCCTCATGAATAATGGAACTGAAAGAGGCCAGAGGTACTAAGGAAACTGATCCAAAGCCTATTAAAGCCAACACAATGTCTCACGTTGATGCATGCCATATTAATAAATAATTACGGGGTGGGGGGTTTTGTGCAGTAATTCCTAGAAGCACTAGGCACAGCCAGGATCTTTATCACCTCAGTTGCTGCACACAGCTCAAAAGATAGTGCTGTCCTAAAGGCATTACCATGGAAGGATAAGGCAAGAGATAGCAAGTTGGATAAGGGCAGCACAGGGAACCCAAACAAGCCATGAGATTATTGTGCTCGGCAATTACATGCAGCAGTCTCAGCTTAGCAGCTGCTCTGACGCTTCTGAGACAGTGGAGTGTGTACCAACACCAGCTGAAATCAATAGATGCTACAAACACTAAACACCCAGGAAAAGCCAGCTCAGATTTTTTAAAATGAGCCACCCATAATGAAAAGCCAACATGAAACTGCTTGCCTTGGATTTACTGCTCACACAAAGGGCCTCCCTCAGGGTACCCAACTCCTGCCTCAATTTGAAGTCACCTCTTTCTGCAGATTGCCCACACGTAATCGAATCCTACCTTTAGCTTCTTTCTGGGGAATCTTCTGCATATTATTTATAGCAACCTGTTGGAAACAGCACTGCCATGATGTTAAGGTCACTGCAGCACTCTCTCAGTTACACATGTACCAGGTAGTGCTGCACCAGGCTGCAGATTCACAAGCATCTGTGGGAGGACACAGCTATCCAGGGAGATTTTCAAAACACTTGCTCTAGAGACCATGGTGCCTCTGGATTCCTGTTTGCATTTTTGTGCACAGTAATCTATCTAAGAAGCCCATTTTAATTAAGTCCTTCTCAAGAAAAGCCTTTCCAATTGCTATCTGGGCTGGGAGAGCAGCAGTAATGCCCCAATATTCATTTGTTAAACTTTGCCAGGAGAACTAAGAAGCTCAGAGTGAATTTTTGCAAAAGCAGAGCCAGCAGTGGGCATAGGTCACAATACACCAAATTCTGATTAGGTATTAGGAAAAATACCTCACATTGAAGGTACTCAGCTGTGACAACAGGAACCCATTAGCTCCAAATATTCTGGAGGAGCACCACGGCCTATTTGCAAACCTGGGCTGATTCCAAGTCAAATAGAGCAAAATTCAGGTGCAGAAATGCATGAAGAAGTAAACAAGACTGAGACTTTTTATAGAAGGAGACAACTCAATAGCCTGAGGCTCTCATAGGGTGCCCTTGGGAGCTCATCCCAGACCAGAGAAGTCTGACAAGCAGAGTGCTTCAATCCTTGGTGTAGCTAGCTACGAAACACCACCTTTGCGTTTCCAGTAGCTGCCTATTCCCCAGCACTGTTCACGCCTTCAGAGGTTATTATCAAACCTGCAAATTATTTATGTTTCCCTTTATTTTAGTGCCTGTTTTGATTTTATCTTTTTCCTGAGCTAAATGTTAAAATCTGCAGTTGTTGCAGAAAGGAACAGTTTAAGACCTCATCTGCAGGCTCGGGTATGTTTCTCTCCCGCTCATCTCTGGGATGTATACAGTACTGGCATCGTGCTTGACAAGATCTCCACAACAAAGCTTTGTCACAAATCCTCTTGGTTTACCCTAATTATTTCGACTGCCATGGGGCTTTTATTTTCAAAATTAATAAAAGGAGAAAATGAGAAGGAAAAAAAAAAAAGGAATGGGACAAAAGACTATCTAAATCATGCTGGAAGAGGAATGAACTGTGTTTGCACTCTTGGAGATGTGCATAAAAACACTATGTAAGCAGTAACAAAAAAATAACAGATGTCTGCAAGGGGGTGGGAAAAGAAGGAAAAAGCAGCCCTGAAGAGAATACAGGGATATGAATACACACAATTTGATTCCACCAATTGGAAGCATTTGTTTGGTCCAACAATGAAGCTTTACAAGCGTTAAAATTTCTGTTTTAGTTACTGTCTTGACATAGTTACTGGAAATTGCTCAGATTTTCAAGGATTTGTCCTAATCACATAAAATTGTCCCATCATTTTCTTTGGCTTCTGTTAGGCTCAATAGGAAATCTAGCCAACAAGAGACATGTAAGTCTTAATCACGCTTGAACAAGGAAGTCTTACAATTCACTTCTCAATAAGACATAATGAGTCAGGCAGAAGGTGACTGCCTTGTTCACATTGTTCAGGGAAATTAAAGTATAGATTTTCTACAAAGACTCCATATAATTTTTTTAAAAAAAAAATTCTGTTATTGTGTTTTCTGTCTTAACAGTTTTCCAGGGTTTGGGTGGTTTTTTTTTTTACCATTGCATGAAGGTTTGGATGCTTTGAAACGGGGAAAGAGGCAAATATCTGCCTGCTTCACGCGCTTTTGTCTCTTGGCATTTTCAAGAGCTAACTATGGCCACATCTTTTGAGCTACACTGGGCCCCTTTCCTGAGCCAGCAGCACCAACAGAGGAACTGAAGAAAACCTCTCCAAGCAAAACCTGCAGTTTGATAAAGAAGGGACTGCTTCCACCCCAACTCCCTGTAAATCAGGCAGGCAGGAGCTGACCTGTTGAGTTAAGTCTCAGGAGCTCAGGCTCCTGTCTCACAGGATCACAGGCTACAGCTGCTGTGTAAAAACTGCACAGCTTGAAGAAGGGATTAAAATCTTCCAGGTTGGCCATATCTTTGCATCAATGCTCTTTATGGATGATGAATTCTTTAGAGCCCACCTTAGGACATGAAGTGAAAAAGAGTTTGCATAAAGCCTGATCCTTTCTTCATCACCATTCTGTATATCCTCCTCACTAAGGACCACCTGCTCATCTGTTAAAAAGCTTGCAATGATCATTTATCACATCCTGTGCATACATGGATCAAAGCCCAGAAATGAATCAGAAGCAAGAATGGCACACCCTTCCCACCCTGCTGCTCTTTTATGTAGTGCAGGCCAAAAGTACAGCTCTGAAAAGTCTCCAGCTTTCAGACAGGCAGCATTGATTGCTGGGCCAATAATCACCCATGCTCCATGAGTCCAAGCATAAAAGGAATCAAAGGGATATTATTGAACATAATTTTTCCCTTTGAGACAAGTCTTACTCTGCAGTAGTGTGCAGAAAAGTATTGGGTGACAGATCTGATAGGATGGATGACAAAATAGCAGGATGGGAACTGCTGTGCTGGCCTCAAATCATGATCTGCCAATGTACCTTCATGATTAGGTGGTCTCAAGCATAGATGGGTCCTTACAGTCATTAGTCAACAAGAGCATTGACTTGGATGATGCAGGCATCTTAATTTATCAACAACTAGGCTGAGACCTTGACTTGCTCTGTTTGCTCAGCATATGGCATATAACATATGATGGATTTGACTGTGTCCCCACAAGGTGGGTCTAAAATTGTCCCTCCTCCAGGTGCACTTCGTATTTGCTGAGTATTACCCTCCTGCTTTTCATTAATGTGAGGCACAGCAGCTGCAGTATCTACACCACCACAGAAGATTGCTTTTCTCTTACATTAAAAGTTCAGTGCATAAAGAGCAACACAAAGCCTGAGAGCAAAAATTCCAGAATAATGACTCCTTCCCCAACTCCATGAAATCCGTTAAGGAAGAACATAAAAGGCTGAGAGCTGTTGGTGCAAAAGGCCAGAATTCATTTCACATCGTCTGAGTCTGCTCACTTTTGGAGAGCATTGTCTGCAGATTTATGATTCACCAGCTAGCACTAAGGATGTCTAGGCAGTTTGGCAACAGCCTCTTAGATTGTTATAAAAGAGAATGGAAATTGAAGCTGAAGAGGATGCTGTAAAGTAATTGGGTTATTAACAACTTCCATTCTGAATGACATGCAGGTGCAGCCAGAAAATGCTCTTTTCTATTCTTTTTTGGACATACTGCAACAGATACTTCCAACACATTTCACTGAATGCCCTACTTAGAAGGAAGGTGTTTTATTTTCCCTGTTAAGGAGAGGGTAGGAGCTATCCTTTTCGACTACTTGGTGAAGGCTCTGTGACTCATTTACTTAAAATTATAAAGAGAGAGAAAATACATCTTTGACAAATTTCAAGCTCATTAAGAGGATTTTGCCTCCCTCACATTCCTGTTTTCTTCCAGATTTTACAGCACGCTTCGTTTTGGCACGTGGCCACAAGGAGACCACTACTCGCCACGGCCACCTGGAAAGCGACTGCAGCAGGAAAACAGAACTGTTGTGCGCACCTCAAGGCTGCTGTGTCCATGTCACTTTTCAGTGTTGTGCCTTTGAAACAAGGCAGACCTTACAGGACTAAATGTCATAGCCAAAAAGCAAATCAAACCTGTGTCAGGCAGCTCTGCTCTCTCACCTTCTCACTTTTCTTTTTTCCTGCTTTTAAGGGCTGGTGTGACCGTAAGGAGGTAGGGGGTACATACAGACAGGCCAGTAGACAGCAATGGAAACAAGGCTGGAGATTAAAGATGCATGGTTATCTAAGGATTCTATTCTGGACTTTGAATACATTTTGCTTCACTCTCACCATGATCCCCAGTATGTGGCATCCAGCTCTCACTTACCTCACTTCTTACAGATCTGCTGGGCCCCCAGAAAAAGCTGCAATGCATCACACAGTTACTGCTGGCTGTTAAGTAATACCTCAGGCTTTGACCAGCCAGCACAGTGTCATTCAGTGAGAGCAGGTAGAAGGGAGAAAGATGGATAGAAAAGGTTTTCTTTCCCCTTCCATGCAAAATTACAACACTGAGAGGAAGGGGAGCAATTTGGTGTAAATTAGGGCAATGTGGCAAAAAAAAAAAAGCCATTTTCTTTACAAACACCTAAAGGACTACAAATAACCACACCAAGCCTGGAGAAGGCTCAACAGTTAGAGCTCTCTGCAAGCTAGTCACATTGCTGGCCAAACACGAGTGCTCCTGGGCAACTTACTGCTTAAAAGCAACAAAGTGCTGTGAGATGGTAAATTAGAATCATCGTATGGATGCCTCAGTAAAAAGAAGAGCTGCAGAAAAATACAGCCATGCCTTTGTGAAGAGAGTGAAAAAACCCACCCTACTGCAAGGAGATGAATTGAGATGTGTGTGTGAGAATGCCATGAGGCAGATCAGTACCTGCAGCAGCCATCCCCACTTCGCTCCGTGTAGAGGACAGGGAGCCAAGAGGGAAGAGAAGGTGCACAGATGTCAAGATGCACAGAGAGGATACTATGGTTGGGGGAGCCTTACCAAGCAGTTCCCAAATGCAAAGTTGAATGAAATTGTTTATTTTTCTAAAGGAGGGTTCTACCCTGGAGGAAATAAACCATCAGAGGACGTTACTGTGTCATGCAGCATTTGGCACATCGGACAGATAGAGTTCATTGCTTCTTTAGGGAAAAGAAGCCTTAGGTAGTCTGATAATGTCTTGGTATGGTGTCAAAAGAAATGTGAGCATTTCAGACAGTCAGATCTTTGTGAAACTTGTTCAGAGGACACTGTAATGTATGCTACTTGGCAAAGAGATTTTCAAAGTGTTGCCAAGCCCCAGTCAGTTTATGGATTTAAGACCCCAGTTGTTTAA
Organism: Picus viridis; assembly: GCA_033816785.1. NCBI lineage: Eukaryota > Metazoa > Chordata > Aves > Piciformes > Picidae > Picus > Picus viridis. The sequence continues at coordinate 11,132,713 of CM066594.1, forward strand.
GGCCCTGCTTACGAAGCGATGCATCATGTCACAGCATGGCAGTGAAGTTGTAAATGCCTCCCAAATTTTGAGAGAGCTCTCTGCTGCTGTGGAATGCAGATCACCCTGAGACCCAGCCATGGGCTTCAGGATGAAATACAAGCATTTTCCCACAAAACCAGATCAGGAGCTGGCATAAACCAAAGCAGCCCTTTTGCAGATTGATGCACCACTGAATCACACTGAGTATCTCTTGAGTAACACTGGCTTGAGAGCCTCAGGATGGGATCCCCAGACAGAATTGGATGTCTAGCTCCTGCTGGCCCCACAGAACTAGGTATCAAACCCCTTCATGGAGCTGAGTCCTAAGTGAGATGACAACCCACAAGCATGTTTACAACATGCAATAAATACGGTGTACTTCAGTCCTACCCAGACTAGTTCCAGATTTGGCACCAGGAGAGCAGTGACAAGTGATGCACAGGCTAATTAGCCTTGCTGAAAAGGCTGTACTGGACTAAGCCAGACCTCCTGCTCCCAGGGGCTAGGCCAGTACCTGGGTTGAGCTATGCCTTGTGGACGTACTTGCTCGCTTGGCTGTGTTTCGTGGCTTGCTAATACCAGGCTAAGTTACTCATCACACTTTCACAAATGACATCAGCCCATCCATTCAATACAATGCTGCTAGGACTCCAAAGCCTGTGGAGAAGCCTGGCAAACTCATGGAGAGACAGATGGAAGAGGGTAGCAGTGTTTGGGACATCACAGCTCAGGCACGCCGCACATGCTACCAGGCTGGTGACAGCCAAAGCGAGGAGCCAGCTCCAATCTCTCTGCACCCAGTCCGCCAGCCCTGTCAGTTCTGAGGGTCTCTAGAGCTGCTTTCCAGCTTCAGCTTTTCTGTGATGCTGTAATTACTACTCCATGTACACATGCAAATTGTAACTGCAGAGCTGAAGAGGGCAGCAAACCTTAGGAGGAAGGGAGAGGACAAGCTGTTGGTATTGGTAATCTTTGAACCCAACACAGCTGTGGCCAGGACACTGTAACCAGAGGCAGCTCCATGCTTTAATCTGCACTCTGAGCCTCACACAGTATCATGAGACCAGTCAAGATAAATCTCAAAGGCATGAAAGAGATTATAGGCATAATAGGTGGAAACACCAAATAAAGGAGGATTTAACCAGCACCTGATGGGGTAAAAAAAATGGGAGATAATTGGAGGACAGAAGTTCCTAATGAGTTATTCGGTTTTTAAGTTGCTTGCTGTAGAATTTTGTGACTTTTTTTTTTTCTTTTTGTACAAACTAAGCATGAAAGGTCCTCCTCTGACAGCAGAAAGAGAACAGATAAAACTCAGAACTCAACGCAGCTTGCTGCCTCCTTCCACTGCTGACAAACGGTATAATTACCTCAGGTCTGCCCAGACCTGCAGGATTTATCCCAGATGGTGCTGGCTCTTTCATTGCTCTCTACAGCACTGGGCTTTTTCTTTCACAGATCTCAACGTGCTTTACTGAGGGGAAGGCAAGCAAAGCTCTTCAAAAGACATGAAATGCTCTTCAAGCCATAGACAATTTATGGTGTATTCATCTCTCTTGACACATGATTGCCAGAACTGGGGTAGGTGCGTGGCAAGCCCTATTAAACAAAGGGAAATGTCTCTGCTTAACTTGGGAGGAAAACCCAAAACATGCCAAAAGGAAGGTGAAACTTAGTGCCTCTGCACTCAGTAAGGAAGGTGCTGCAGGAACTTTTGGCCTCTTTGCCCTGTACAAGGTCAGGGTGGATTTCCAGTCCTATTCAGAGCACCAGTGAACCACAGATGAGTTACAGCAACATCCCTGGTCTGCAGCACTGTGGGGTAGGGTCTAATCCCCCACCTAAACCATTGCAGAAGGCTAAGCCAGCAACCTGTATCTTTGAAGAGCTATCTCCTCCATTCCTTCCCCAGAGATCTGTCCTTACTTGGAATATCTACATCTTTCAAAGTGTTGAGATGGTGCAGGAGTGAAGGATTTTGCTTAGAAGAGGCACATGAGTCTTGAAGGACAGAAAACATCAAGGAGTCAAGAAGACAAAGTGAGAAGAAAAATGGTTAGGCAAGAGGGTGACAAGGGTGCTGGAGCAGACAAGCTTGGGCACACAGGACAGTCACTGCCAGCAGAAAATAAAGATGCAAGGACCTTCAGTAGCTTTGCAACTCAAAGGGGAACTGCTGTTTGGTGATGCTAAAAGGTAACTGGGCCCAGAGCAGTTTGATTTCTCTAATGTTCACAGGTGTTGAAAGAATACAGTCTGGAGAGATGAATTTGCAAAAATCCCTACATTTTTCATACAAGCCATTGGAGACCTTTATTCTGACTTCAGGTATTGTGAGCATCTTACTGTGGGCCAAAAAGGTCCCAAAGTTCTTGTCCCTCAGCACCCTGATCCTCTGTGCAGGGAAGGCAGGTAGGAGGTCTGGCTGCTGTAAAGCAGATAAACTCCACCACAACCCCACAATACTGTCTGTCTTGCTCAGCTGTTTCAACAGAAATATATCCATACTGATCAGTTCAATATCCTGCTTCTGCCAGGGACAGCTTACATGTTTACACAATGGGGACCAGAAGTCAGTGGTCCTGCCCCTAAGATCTCCCCAACTTCTCACAGCCACTGGCTTAGGGAGCTGGTAGATGGTATTGAAAATTCAATGGACTGGACTGGACTGGACTGGTAGAATAGAATAGAATAGAATAGAATAGAATAGAATAGAATAGAATAGAATAGAATAGAATAGAATAGAATAGAATAGAATAGAATAGAATAGAATAGAATAGACCGGACCAGACCAGGTTGGAAGAGACCTTTGAGATCATTGAGTCCAACCTATCACCCAACACCATCTAATCAACTAAACCATGGCATCCAGCACCCCATCCAGTCTCTTCCTAAACACCTCCAGGGATGGTGACTCCACCACCTCCCTGGGCAGCACATTCCAATGGGCAACCACTCTTTCTATGAAGAATTTCTTCCTATCATCCAGCCTAAACCTCCCCTGGAACAGCCTAAGACTGTGTCCTCTTGTTGGGGTGATGCTTGCCTGGGAGAAGAGACCAACCCCCACCTGGCTGCAACCTCCCTTCAGGGAGTTGGAGAGAGCAAGAAGGTCTCCCCTGAGCCTCCTCTTCTCCAGGCTAAGCAACCCCAGCTCCCTCAGCCTCTCCTCACAGGGCTGTGCTCCAAACCCCTCCCCAGCTTTGTTGCCCTTCTCTGGACAGCAAGTCAACATCTTTCCTAAACTGAGAGGCCCAGAACTGGGCACAGGACTCTAGGTGTGGCCTAACCAGTGCTGAGTACAGGGGCAGAATGACTTCGCTTCTCCTGCTAGCCACAGGCCAGGGTGCCCTTAGCCTGCATGTGCAGCAGCAAGTGGGCTGACCCTTCAGAAAGTTGCCTGATTTCTTCCTGAACCTGCTTATAACTGAGCTCAACATCTTTCCTGCATGACTGCCACATCATGTGTGTAAGTGGCACAAGAGATTTCTTTTAGTGGCCTCTTTCCTTCTCCCTTTTTTCATCTGCAGAGAAATGATTTTAAAAAAATCCTTCCTTGTTCAGCTGCTCCACACCATCACTGATTTCAAGGAGCTCTGTTTTATCTTCTCCTTGCTGATCTCTTTCCCAGGCTGAAGACTTGCAGTTTTCTCAGATGGAAGGTGTATAGTAATATTCATGCCTGTCTCTGTACTGGTCCTACTTCTCTGGTTCCTGAGAGGAGGACTCTAACTGCATACCAAATCAGGGAGACAAGCAGAGGTTTATAGAGCAGCATAATGTTTTCTGCTTTGTTCTCACTTCCTTTCCTAATAATTCCTAAGAGTCAATTTGCTTTTCTGACTGCTGCTAGAATTAGCTGATGCTTTCAGGGCAATATTTGGAATGACTTTCAGTGCACCTTCCTCAGTGGAAATAGCTAATCTAGAGCCCATCAAGGTGCATTAATCGTTCAGGTTATTTTTCCCCTTGTGTATTACTTTGGATGTATCAATAATGAGCTTTTGGTTCCATGTTGCCACCCAGCCACTCTTCATCATATTTATTCTGCAGACCATTTTAGCTTTACTATCCTGAATATTCTGTTTCAGTAAACTTTATCTTCTCACTATTAATTAATCAATCCTCTTTTCCAGGCCATTTATGGATGTGTTGAATGGCATGGGTTCTACCTAAAACCCACAAGAAACCCATCAGTAGCAGCCTTCCACTATAAAACTGGTAATTCTTATCAACTGCTTCATGCTCTTTAGCCAGAGTGCTTTCCCAGTTATTTTTATGTCCTCTCTCTGCTACCTTCTGTCACAAGCTTGATGACTTTTGTGTGGGTGTGGTGATATGAAATACAGTTACATATTTATTTGTATTTTAATATAGAGGGTGAATATGACTTTGGGGGTGGGGGGAAGACTCCTTAATGTGACTTGAGGTTTTCTTTTAGGTGAGTCACAAGAGGGAACACAGATTATTTTATTAGGTATCTCTGAGCCCTTGCTTTCCCTTTCAGACTGAACAGTAATATCTGGGGGTTTTGTGGCTGAGGTTGCTGAAGGTCAAAGAAAGGTCTCAGATTTCTGCCCTCTGCCCATCAGTAACAGGAAATCATTATTTCTGTTCTGTGTCCTGGCCCAAACCCATACAATTGTACCTTCTTGCCAATGAATTTAAGGTCGGCTTTAGGTTAGCCTCTCTGAGCTTCCTAAGGAAGAAAGAGTTGTTGCTAACTAGTCATTAACTAGACAGGAGAATCAAGAATAGGATGCTTTAGTGTCAGTGACAGAAGAAGAGAAAGAGGATTTCTTCTGTCAATAGGCTGTTGCAGCCCTGAATGGCACCGCTTGTTTATGAATGCCTTTTGCAACGAGAAAAGGGCTGACCCCTTTCAGCTTTCACTGCTCCCTTGCCTTTCCACCGACACAAGTTCACAACAGAGTCTGGCACAAACTTGATGTGAATGAGCAGAAAACCAGGGTACATGTTTTCAGCTTTCTTGGGCTAAAACTTCACAGCTCAGTCTGTAATAATGTATCTTAACTTTAATTTGCAAGAGAGGCATGTGTGATCTCTTTCACATTATCAACCTATATCTTTATAGCACCAGATCAGCCTTCCTCAGCCTGAGTTTCTACCTTGCACAGATTTACTTATCTACTGCTGCAAACCTGCGAGCTCTTCATTGAGTATCCTGCAAAGACCTTCATTACTGTGCAGTTAATGATGTGCAGGGTTCAATACACTACAATACACCAGGTTGGAAGAGACCTTCAAGATCATTGCGTCCAACCCATCAACCAATCCAACCCACCCAACAACTAAACCATGCAGCCAAGCACCCCATCAAGTCTTCTCCTGAACACCTCCAATGAAGGTGATTCCACCACCTCCACGGGTAGCTGATTCCAATGGGCAATCACTCTCTCTGTATAGAACTTCTTCCTAACATCCAGCCTAAACCTGCCCTGGTGCAGCCTGAGACTGTGTCCTCTTGTTCTGGTGATGGCTGCCTGGGAGAAGAGGCCAACCTCTGCCTGGCTACAACCTCCCTTCAGGTAGTTGTAGAGAGCAATAAGGTCACCCCTCAGTCTCCTCTTCTCCAGGCTAAGCAACCCCAGCTCCCTCAGCCTTTCCTCATAGGGCTTGTGTAACAGTTTGACTCTTAAAACTGACAGAAGGCTAATATTCAGGAGCTGAAGAGACTCTGTGCTACAAGGAAACCAGAGTATGTCCTCAGCTTGACGCATGAGTAGCCAAGCACCAGTTGCCCTCCAAACTCACCACCCAAAGAGTGGCAGCAAACACCTCTCCAGTTTGCCTCACCCCCTAATGAAATGTAGAATTTCATTTTTGGAGAACATTAAAAATATTCAAAGGCATTTCTTTACAGCCTTCCCTCACCAACAGTGTATCTAAGCTCTTTTCAAGAATTATTTCTCCACCAGAGTGCATATCTTTAAGATTTAACACCTCACCTCGAAGCCAAAGGACTCAGAGCACCTTGAAAATAGATCTGTGGAGGAAGGAATACTGACAGCATCAAAAGGGGTACTAAATACAAAGGGATATAGCCATAGTGGTGTTTATGTGCTGACAGACAACCATGGTGCGGCCAGGGCAGCCACTGCAGCCCTACAGAACAATTTCTACTTCAAATTTCCCAGTGTCTGCCTCTCAACAGGGAATGCTCAGTTTACCTGATCACTGAGTTGCTGTCAAGGACACTGGCTACACAGCATGCCGTGGTGATGCTCCAAGTCATAACACACAGCAGTGACAACCCCTCCCTAAGCATTGCTGGGGAGTCCTCTAGATGGGTACAGCCCTGAGGGATCCAAGGTGCTTGGTTAGGTGACAACTGGTAGCAGCTCCAAAGGCTCAGAAGCCTGAACAACAGTATCTAACATCTTTTGTGGGTTTAATTAAGGCTGCTGCTCCTGGCTTATTAGCATTTAGCTGGAGCTAAAGTTTTACCACTGTTAGAATCAAGATATTTACCACATAGAATCGTAGAATTGTTAGGGTTGGAAGGGACCTCAAGGATCATCTAATTCCAGCCCCTCTGCCATGGGCAGGGACACCTCACACTAGATCAGGTTGCTCAGGGCCACATCCAGCCTGCCCTTAAAAACCTCCAGGGATGAGGCTTCTACCACCCCCTGGGCAACCTGTTCCAGTGTCTCACCACCCTCATGCTGAAGAACTTCTTCCTTACATCCAATCTGAATCTACCCATTTCTGTTTCTGCTCCACATCCCAAAGATCAGTCTAATCATCTATGCATCTCCACTGTTTGCTTTTCAAGAATAAGCTAGAAACAGTAAACATTTTCTCTCCAATACCCCTTTGCAAATTAGACTATTAAAAAAAAATCACAGAGTGTAATATAGAGTATTTACTACTTCAAGCTTATCTTTCTGCACTGTAGTTTACAACCAGCTACTGAAGGGGAACCTAATTTTGTAGAAGTGTAAAATGCTGCAATAAACAGATTACTGTGTGTTTCAAACATTAATTGCTTTCCAAGATCTAGGAGTTTCTCAGTGAGCTCACCATCAGGTTTTATTGGCAGTATAAAATTCACTGTGTTGAAATGCCTTTTAAAATGCTGAAGACATCAGAGGTAGCAAAATGCTGGGGTGAGATTACCAAGAACCAGTCAAAAACTTCACACACAATTCTTCCCACCTTGCCCTCCGTGACTTTAACACAGCACCCGAAATCAAGCCACAGGAGAAGTGGCAACACTTCCAAAGAAAAGTAATCACTCTTTACCAGAAGCATTCACAGGGATTTGCTAATTAAGCAGCAAATTTATGCCATAGAAGTGTAGGATACACCAAAAATGCCTCATCACATTAACTGCTTGAAATATTTCACCATGGTAAGCCAATGCACTGCAAGATCCTTATGTTCATAAGACAAAATGAACCACTTAAAGACATTGTTGTGAAAGTCCTGATCGACATTAAATTGAATATTTTCCCCCAGTAATATGAAGCTGACAACTTCTGCCAGCCTTGCCCCTGAGAAAAGCATGCTGTCATCACAAGGCTTTCCCTAACTGTTAATAGGAACCTCCAGGAGGCACATTGAATATTAATAAATGAGAAAACAATTTACAAAGACAATAGGATAGGATAGGATAGGATAGGATAGGATAGGATAGGATAGGATAGGATAGGATAGGATAGGATAGAATAGAATAGAATAGAATAGAATAGAATAGAATAGAATAGAATAGAATAGAATAGAATAGCACAGCACAGCACAGCACAGCAGCACAGAACAGCACAGAACAGCACAGAATTAACCAGGTTGGAAAAGACCTTTGAGATCATCAAGTCCAATCTATCACTCAACACTATCTAATCAACTAAACCATGGCACCCAGCACCCCATCCAGTCTCTTCCTAAACACCTCCAGTGATGGTGACTCCACCACCTCCCTGGGCAGCACATCCCAATGACCCATAACTCTCTCTGTGAAAAACTTTCTCCTCACCTTGAGCCTAAACCTCCCATGGTACAGCCTGAGACTGTGTCCTCTTGTTCTGGTGCTGGTTGCCCAGGAGAAGAGACCAACCCCCACCTGGCTACAACCTCCCTTCAAGTAGTTGTAGACAGCAATAAGGTCTCCCCTGAACCTTCTTTTCTCCAGGCTAAGCAACCCCAGCTCCCTCAGCCTCACCTCACAGGTACATACCTAGATATTTGGACTGAAGACAGCCAAAAAGCACATGTAAGAGGGAAAGAAAAATAACTACACAGGCACAAACTCCCAAGCTGTATCTTTAAAAAATGCCCCCCTGAAAAATGAAGATCATTACGAAAATTAAATGTCTTAGGTCACTAACCTATACCTTTTATCTACAACCTCCTGAAAGGAGATTGCAGACAGGTGGGGGTTGGTCTCTTCTCCCAGGCACCAGTGGCAGAACAAGAGGACACAGTCTCAAGCTGTGCCAGGGGAAGTTTAGGCTCAAGGTGAGGAGAAAGTTCTTCACAGAGAGAGTTGCTGGCCATTGAAAAGTGCTGCCCAGGGAGGTGGTGGAGTCACTGTCCCTGGAGGTGTTCAAAAAAGATTGGATGTGGCACTTGAAACTATGGTTTAATTGTCATGAGATGTTAGGTATTAGGTAATAGCTTGGACTTGAGGATCTCTGAGGTCTTTTCCAACCTGGTTGATTCTATGATTTTGTCATTTTGATCAAATCAGATTTCATCAGCTTTCATTCATGTCTCTCATTCTAATGAGGACACGTTGTATTCTGATTAGGGAAAGAAATGGTCAAACTAAAAATGTCCCTGCCTGATGGACTTGCTTGGCTTTGGTCCTTTGGGGCTGCTTCAACAGTGAGCTATTTTAAGCCTTTCTGGAGCACTTTGAAGGCTTCCTCTGGAAGAGGAGGCACCTCAGCTCCCACAGGCTCCACCAGTAGGAAAGCAAAAGTGGCCTTTCCCAGGGGAAAAATGGGCACAGGAATGTGCCCATAACTGAGGTATGATCTCATAGACATTATTTATGTGTGTCCACCAACAAAATGTCAAAAAATAGCAGCATTCTCTGCTTCAAAATAGGGGGTTATTTTTTTTTTTACATTCTTTTTTTTATTCTTCAAAACATGCAGTTTGCTTAAAATAGCAGCAAGAAACTCAAAATAACTCCATCAACTTGAGAAGAATAAGCAGACTCCTTCCTGGGAACTGCAGCTTTTCCTAACTGTGTGCAAAAAATGACTCAAAGCAGATTTGCTGCTGCTGTACTTTGTTGGGAATTCAGCATTGTGTGGTGGGTTGAAATTTACCCCCACTAAGAATTTGGAGAAAACTATCCCCAAAATACAATTGCCAGACTAGCTCAGTTTGAGATGGAAGCAAATGAAGCTACATTTGCTCTCTACAGCTACCTGAAGGGAGGCTGTAGACAGGCGGAGGTTGGTCTCTTCTCCCAGGCAACCAGCACCAGAACAAGAGGACACAGTCTCAAGCTGCACCAGGGGAGGTTTAGGCTGGAGGTTAGGAAGAAATTCTACACAGAGAGAGTGATTTGCCATTGGAATGGGCTGCCCGGGGAGGTGGTTGAGTCGCCGTCCCGGGAGGCGTTCAAGAGGGGACTGGATGTGGCACTTGGTGCCATGGTCTAGTTGTGAGGTTTGCGGTTACAGGTTGGACTCGATGATCTTCGAGGTCTCTTCCAACCTTGGTAATACTGTGATACTGTGATACCATCATTGGAGGTGTTTAGGAGGAGACTTGATAGGGTGCTTGGTGCCATGGTTTAGTTGATTAGGTGGTGTTGGATAATAGGTTGGACTCAATGATCTCAAAGGTCTCTTCCAACCTGGTCTATTCTATTCTATTCTATTCTATTCTATTCTATTCTATTCTATTCTATTCTATTCTATTCTATTCTATTCTATTCTATTCTACTCTACTCTATGCTATTCACAAGCAAGTTAAAATCTAGAAATATGAAACACTATGAATATGTATAAAATACACAATATATATATATGTATATTTACAATTTATAAACAACACAGAAACCCCTCAGACCCACCCTGGATGACTCCAGGGGACCCATTCACCTCCTTCCCCTTTCCTCACAGAGTAGTCAGAATAGAATAGAATTAACCAGGCTGGAAAAGACCTTTGAGATCATCGAGTCCAATCTATCACCCAACACCACCTGATCAACTAAACCATGGCACCAAGCACCCCATCCAGTCTCTTCCTAAACACTTCCAGTGATGGCGACTCCACCACCTCCCTGGGCAGCACATTCCAATGGCCAATCTCTCTTTCTGTGAAGAACAACTTCTTAACATCCAGCCTAAGATACCCCTGGCAATGCCACAGAAGAAAGAGAAAGTTGCAAGCAGAAGTGACAGGAGAAGAAAAGAGAGAGAACTGTTTATGCCTCTACTCTATATTCCCATTAGCAATCCAATGAATTATATAGACCTTATCATTATTTTTCTTTTATATCTAATGGTAATTACTTTCAGTCTTTGCAGTCAGGATCTAGGTTAAAGTTCTCCCTTCAAACTGTAACACATTGCAATCACAGGATCATAGAATCTATAAGGTTGGAAAAGACCTCAGAGATCATCAAGTCCAACCTATCACCCAACACCTCATGACTAGCTAAACCATGGCTTCAAATATCACTTCCATCCCTTTTTGAACACCTCCAGGGATGGTGACTCCACCACCTCCCTGGGCAGCACATCCCAATGACCAGTAACTCTCTCTGTGAAAAATTTTCTCCTCACCTTGAGCCTAAACTTCCCCTGGTGCAGCTTGTGACTGTGTCCTCTTGTTCTGGTGCTGGTTGCCTGGGAGAAGAGACCAACCCCCACCTGTCTATACCTCCCTTCACACCAGAAGGAAGGTGGCTGACTGCCTGCTTACCACTGCCATCTGAAATTAGGAACAAAAGTCAAAGCAACCTCTCACCCTCACTGTCCCAGCACTCCTGGCTAGCACTTCCCACCAGCAGAGGTTTCTCTTCTTTATGTATGTTTTCTGCCCAGTTTTCACTGACACAGGTACCAAAGACTCACATCATGGGCTGGGTAAAGCCCAATTCCACTCCTCACAATCAGCTGAGCTGAAAACATGCACCCACATGTTCCCCACCTACTGCCCTGCCCTGAGTTTCAAAAACATATGCACGATTGACATTCAAGAACCAGAAACAATATTAGTGGCCATCATTCAAGCAGGAAGTTATTATCAGGTGGCACTAAAGAAACACAGGCTCAGAGCAGGCTAGAAGGGTGTTTTTTTTTCCATAATGGGTATATGAGTAATTGAAGTAATTGCTACAGTCTAGCAGAGCATATTTTTCTCACACACAAGCAAACAGGAGCTTGGGAATTTGTAAGCACTGTGCTAGGAAATTCATCTTAGTATACAAATGTCACCGTGGAAAATTCCCAAATCCTTCCATTTTTTCACTTAAATGATAGGGTCATTTAATTTGTTTTAAAGGTTCCATCAGGACCTGCATCCCAAGAGCTCTAACGCTGGCAGAAGAGATGAGAAGGAAAAGGGTGCTTGGTCCCTTAGCAGGTTGGACACGGCCTCGCCACATCCCTGCAGGGAGGAAGCAGCTACCAGGCTTTCACACAGAGCTGGATCAATGCCAGCAGACATAGCTCAGTGATGGACACCTCTGCAGAACAGATGTGACCACTGGAATCTCCATGGACCAGGAGCTGAGAGCACAAGATAAATGCAGGGTGAGACCTTCCCCTTGCAATAGCTTTGCTTTGGTTTGTAAACCAATGGGTTTAGACAGGAGCCAGAACCTGAGCAGGAGTGCTTCTCTTGCAGGTGCTAGAAGAGATTGTGGCTGCCCTCCCCTCATTCTAGTACCAAATTTTGCCTCCATTGGTTTTGGTTTAAGACCGAGACCAATCTTGGCTTCTCTGCTGTCTCCATTAAAGCCATTAGACAGACCAAGATAACTGGATCTTGAGCCACACTGGGACAATCCCTATGGCTACAAGCGGCAGAATCACACCCTGGTTAATTAATTCTTGCAGGTTTCTAATGAGCAGGAGATGGTTTGTATTCACAGACAGCATTTGCTGCTGGTTTATAATATATGCAGCAATTATGCAGCTGACGGAGCCTTATGTAGCTGCTAGTTATTTCCTATACATAAATTAAGAGCAGGATTTGTGTAATGATGGGATAATGAAGCCCTGGGTCATTGGTATTCATCTGTAGAAGGCCTTGAGAGGCTGGGTCAAAGACTGCAATGTTATTTGGCTAACAGATAGATACCATTGGTAAAGGTTTGGTTTTGTTGTTGTTTCTTTAAATATTCTTTTTTCTAAGTACTTGAGCACCTTCCTCACAAGACTGGCTCCATGCTGGATTTAGCCCACTAAGCTGCAGTTTGCCAAGGCAAGGAGGACAGACCACCTCCTAGATTGGGGTCCCAGCCCACAGTAGCAGCTGAGCAGCTGGAAGAAGGGCTGCCTGGCACCCCAGATCCATTTTCTTCTCACTTTTCTCATTTTTGTGTCTTCTGTTCCCCATTTTTCTCCTCTTGCCACAGATGCAGGGCTGCTACAGGGCTCTCATTTTCCCCAGAGCTCCAGGATGGTTTCCTTGACTGCAGCAGAGGCTCTCTGTGTTTTTATTAGGTCATGTTAAAATTTCGTGGTGCTTTACTACTTGATCTGTTGGTTTTGGCATAGCACATCCCTGTGCTGAGAGAACCTCTCGTTCCCTCTCTCTATCCAAAGCACTTTTGGCACCTGAACACCTGTTTGGAGCCAGGCAATGGGTGAGCCCCAAGCCAGGGCAGGGGCGGTAGCCAGCCCTGCATATCTCCTCCTGCAACGCACAAGAGTCAAATACAGTAATGCAAACATGCAAGGAGCAGCACTGTGGCTGGGCAACCAGATGCCAGGGAATAGTTTTAGGAGGAGAAAACTCCCAGCTGAAAGGCAATCTGCAGGCAGATATGCTGCTGAGCAGGGCATAGGTGAGCTTAGGGAAAAGCAAGCAGCCTCAGCTCCACAGAAGCAAAATTTCAGCTTTTCTACTCCTGTTCTTGCAAGAGGCAGAAACTCTCCTCTCTTAACAGATGCTTCCTCTCAGCTCTGCACTCCACTCCCATTCCCCTCACTCTGCTCTTCTTCCTTTACAGCCATGCTTTGCCAGGATGAAACTCCAAGAGGCAGACACGGATATTCCTCCTCAGGGCTCTTGGACCCCTCATCCCCTCACACCACTACCCAGCACTCACACGAGGAGCAGTGATGGTAATTATTGACTCCTGTGCAAAGATGTGGGCTCCAATTACTGCAGGACAGCTGGCTGGGAGTATGGGGAAGAGCAATGCACATGGCAATGCTGGACAGGGCTCTGAGCTTCCCTGTCTCTGTCTAATCAATGAGTGGAGAATTAAATGTGACACTTGATGGTGTCTAGCTTGTTAGGTGTGAATGAAACCATTCCTTGCTGTGCTCATCTTCAACTCCCACAAAAGCAATAAAAGGCCCTCCTGTGCCTTATTATCCACACAGCCTCTGCTTGCCTCCAAATTCTCTCCAGCTAAATGAACGATGGCTGCCTTGCTGCAGCAGGGAGGGACCAAGGATGGGGTCCCTGAAGGAGTTAAGGAAGAGCCATGCATGGATCATGGCAATCTAAAACAAGATACCCCAAAATCATCAGAGCAGTGGATCATCTCTCGTTTACACATGAACCTGAGAGGCCTAAGTTCCTTTTGTCCCTTGCACTTTCTAGTCATATCACTAAAAATTAAATGTAAAAATAAAAATATAAGTATTTGGTTTCTCTGATTTGGTTTCTTTGATTTATAGAGCACTTTGAGACCCCATGGGGAAGAGGGATTCTGTATGAGTGGGCTTGGGATCTGTTGGAACAGTCCTTTTCCATCGTACTGCTTATGAGTGTAACAGTGATGCCTGCACTGACTCTAACAACCAGAGTGCCTCAGGGGAGAGTCTTCATTCAATACTCTTAATCCTAGGATCCATTCCCCATTGATCTATCCCATCCCTGGGATTTATAGCATGTAAAATCACCAGTTCCTCTTACACCTCTGTCTTGGACTCACATCTTTCTTTTCTTCTAAACTGACACATTTTCAGTCATTTACACCTTTCCATAAGGTCTCTGTCTCATTTGCACCTTCCTAGAAGGTATCTCTCCTTCCTGTGCAATGATACAGCACTCTGTTCATCGCCTACAACACCCAGACATCATCTGGCACCCATACCTGCAGGCTTCCTTACATTTCCAGTCCAGACTCATCTTTTCCATTATAACCTTTGCTGATACCATCCTTCAACCTCTCTCCTCTTACTATCTTTATTTGATAGCATCAAGGCTAAGTTTCTCATCCTCAGGTCCTCGAGGAGTTCCCCATTTTTTTCACCACTTGCATTCACTCCTATCTCTTTGATACTTCTGCTTCATGTTTACACCAGCTCCAATGCTGCAACAACAGAGCCATTCTAAACTGACCTGTGGTTTGCAATCTGTTCTCCAAACCTTCAAGAAATTGCTCAGTGACAGACACCAGGATAAGACCCAGTCTCTGCAGCCGGTACATCCAAAATCAAATGAATATTTAATCTCTCTTGTTGCCTATGTTATTCTTCTTGGAGCCAGACTGGGATGCTTCTATGGAAGTCTGCACCATTTTCCATCAAGAAAGTCACTGGAAAGGTTTAGGGAGTAAGGTCTACCCACTGTGAACAGAACAGATCTAGCTCTCAGACTATAGGTACTTTCAGCTGGGTTTCTGGCTTATATACCTGAGAAGAACAGTGTGTGTCAATGCTGTTCTCCAGACAACAGAGCAAGCAATAACAAGGATAATCATTGTATTGACAGTGGAGTTAGAATGGAATGAATAATTGCTAATATCAGTGCTACAGCCACTCATACATTTATATAGTTCACTTAGTTTTATACAAGTCTTGGAGTCATGACCTCAGTAACTGCAGACATACAAAATCCCCACTACAAAGAGCTGCTGACAGCATTGAACGTGACACTAGCTCCTGGTGCTGCAACTCCAGTGACTCAGTGGAGAGGATTTGGACTTCCTTGGCATCATTAGCTTAATGAGAGTACCTTAGTGAGCTTTGGTCTGTCCAGGCTAGCTCATAGAAGTATGCTTGGCAATGGTCAAATCCCTGCAAAACAGCTTATTGTAGCGGAGATGGGGTAGAGAAGCAGCTCTGTAACAACTGCATGCTGTTAAAGAAATTGCTTTCAGCGATACACAGAACTGTTGGGGCAAGAAATGAGGAAATAAGGGTTGAAAACAGCAAGAAAGAGTATTTAATGTGCAGCATTTAAAACTGCAAAATGCTTGTGTCTGTCTCTGCACAGTAATCTACATCTGAACGTTTGTTTCTTCTGTGTGAAAGCTGCACTATAAATTTAGTGAAAGGAATGAGTTTTAGGAACAGTTACACCCTCACAGAACTGATATTTCTCATGCCTTGGTAATGGATTCAGGACAGAAATAGAGAAGACTTTCCATTCCATCCATTCTCATTTTCCACCCTTCCCTCCCTCCTGCAAGCAACGTGTCCATACAGACTTGCAGAAAGGCATGCATTTCATTACAGTTTCCAAACCAGTTCACTGGACTGTTAGGGATGCCAGCACAGATTAAGTCTCTGGAGAGAGATTCTCTAATATCTTTGGAAGCTTTAAAAGCTTCATATTTTCTGTTATATTTATCATTACTTGAACAAAGTTATCAGAAAGAGGTGGTTTGCTCCAGTTGGTTTGCTCTCTTTACAAAGCCAGAAATCATGTTCCCGGGCTAAAAATGTCAGATATTGATCAGTGTTACACAAGCTCCAATGAAAGTAACAGACTCACAGCTTGTAGTCCTGATCCCATTGCATGACCCGCACGTACAGACCCCTGTACAGTCCCTGTGAGCTCAGTAAGACCCACAAAGCCATGTGGGCTTTGTCATGCAGATCAGATTAAAAGCTCAGGGCTCGGTAATATCCTCACTTAAATCAACCATAATATGCTACGTAATCTACTATGAAGAGAGTAGAAGAGATAATGGTTTAGAGTCTCCACTTTACACACAAATTCAGCTGTACATCTGCCCAATAGTCTCTTAACAGCATTTCCAAAGGGCTTTGGTAAAACACGCTGTTCTAATTGTTCATCATCCAAACATCACATTTGAAAGGAGAAAAACGTTGAGAAGTGCCTTAAAATAGTTATTACAGTGGAAAATGTCTATTTCTGACATGCTTTGGCTTCCAGGAAATGCCTCACACTTTTGTTGGCCAACTCTCACGTTCAGTGTCAGTCCCACCATCGCTGGGACCAAACGCTCACCCAGCACCACTCCGATGACACCACGTTCACAGCCCGTGCTTACTGTCAACCTAAAAGTATGTGAAGGTTTATAAACAAAGGAAAGTTGGCCCTAACCAGCATCTGTCACACGAAACAGCCAACAGCAAGACTTCTGTTGATGTATTCTCTCACTGGGAACCAATCTTCCCCTGTGATGAGCAGTATCAGCTCACTCCCGCAAACCAAACCACGAGCATACAGGGGTTAGCAAGCTCTTAAGCCTTTAAGCCTCTAGATCTCCCTCTGAAGGTGTCCTGCTCTTCTTTTCTAATTCATTAGAGAATAAATCTGTGATAAGCAAAGTAAATTAGATTCAGTGACATTCTGCTAATTGAGTCATCTTCCTCTGCCTGGCTTGGCCGGGTTTTTAATTACCAGCTAATCTCATCAATATGGTGGCTGGCTGGTGGTGTGCAGATCATTGTGGTGCAACCCCAGTGAAACAGAAATAGAAGTTCACTGCTCTCTGGGTGACCCAAGTCTCTTTTGTCATGCAGAGGAATAAATCGGTCAGGCTTGCTGGTCATCTACTGACCTCGGAGTGTGGAGAACAAGAAGGATAATAGAAGGTAAACAAACAAATAAAACCAGCAGAGCTGCTGGGAAGGTCTGCTGCAGTTTCAAAAATGATGGAGCAGGAGGCAAAAGGGCTCTGTAAACATGTTCTGCATCCTGATGAAGCCCTACTGCAGTGAAGGACTGCAAATGGCATGAACTGTGAAAGGGATAATTTTATAATTGAGAGCATATTCCCTCTGCCCTGTTGCAGGGAGCAATACTGCAAATTCTCCCAGGCACTGTGGCACTGAAGAGCTCTGCTCCTCGCAGTGCGGAAACCTCCCAGGGTTTACAGAGAGAAAGCCTGTGCCTGGCACACACATCCAGGAGAGCACATCTGGAGAGAGTAACAGTACAAGACAAAATTCTCCCCTAGTAAATCTCTCATACAGTTACACTTACAGCTTAACTACAAAGCTAATTATTTTTAAGCTCAAACTGAGCTAGACAGAGGCAAGACCTGCTGTCATGGGCACTCTTGTTCCACTTAAACTCAGTCAGAGAAGCAGGTTTATCAGTATCCCTGACAACATAATCTGGGTGGGTTTGGGGTTGGTTTGTTTTCCTTTTGCTGTTGTATTTTCACAGCAAAACTGATCCTGCAGTTAGATGTACACAGGTGGACCCCAGCGCACAGAGGCTGCTGGCTGGCTGAGGGACCTCAGCCCATTTGCTGAGATCCTTAAGCAGCATCAAGGCTTACATTTGCCTACATTTCTCTTCCACGCTTGTTTTTAGACTTAGCACAATAATAAGAGCCTAAGATACCTTATTTCCTCAAATAAGAGATTTAAGCCAAAGACTTCTAAAGTACATTTACAAACTTTAAATCAAACATTTGATTCATAAAGCAAAGAACAAGAACATTGCTCTCGTGTTATAAGTCTTCCCAAGCCTCACACCTGTGCTACTGACATCAGTAGAGTTTTATATCAACTTCAGAAGAGGCAAGTCCTGATTTTTCATTTTTCTAAGGTATCTTTGAAGCAGGCAAAGCCTGCAGCTTCAAGTTCTTATCTATTTTTATCTAGCAATAGTATGTTCGTTAGGGTAACAGCCAAAAGCAGCCCTTCTGGAGCAGAAGTTCAGACCTTTTTGTCTCTCTAATGTAATGGTTAGTGGCTCAGTCTCCAGAAATAACAAAACAAATGGCTGTCCTGGCTGTATAAAGCATTTATAAGTCATCCATGTTATCCAGGAGCCTGTGAACAGCACTGACAGCAGTGCTAAATAGGTCACAAAAAGTAAACATGAAAGAGGTGTGAGCACCATCACAGTAAAGCCATTAAATGTTGGAGTTAATGACTATTTTAATCCCAATGGAAAAGCAACCAACCTCCCACACAAATAAAAAAGCACCCAAAAAACCCCACACAAACAAAAAAACCCCAATCAACCAAACAAAACCCAACCAACCAAACAACACCCCAAATAAACCAAACCAACTGAAAAAAAACCCAAACAAACAAATAAACCCAAGGAACCCAAACAAAATCCCAAAATACCCAAACCCATGTGAATGTTTGCTGGGCAGCCAAGTCACAGAGCTGATACCCAGGAGAGGCTGGGGTTGGTTCTCGTGACATGGGGCTGTTGACTGGGGCAGCAGATGACTGCTCCAGGAAAATTCAAGGTGAGAAATCACATTTAGCCATTCCATTGAATAATTCACTGTGAGGGTATTCAGATAATTTCTCACTGTTTTGCTTCCTACTGAGGGAAGAAGGAAGTGTTGCAGCCACCTTCAGGCACGCTTGTGCCATTTTCTCCTCCTGCTCTCTGAAAGCAAATTGACCTCAGCTGCTTGCTGCAATAAATCTCCCATTTTCTCCTTCCCTCATTCTTTTCTGTTTAAAGTTATTTGTACATTAGACTTAAATACATTATACTCATTTCTCTGGGAGCCCTGACACATTGTTAAATGACCATGAATCTATTTTAGTTGCACTTTAATTTATTAAGTCTCCCTGCTTGCCTCCAGTGTTGGTGCCTCTGTTGTAGGATCATAGGAGGTTTGAGCTGATTATCCTCCTAACTCTCTTTCATATGCAGAGCCATTATTTCTGTCTGCTCCATGCTATTATAATAAAGCAAAAAGCTCTTATTTTTCTCATTTTCTGTTCACATTGGGAGAATACATACTTTATTAGTTTCTTCTTATATTCTGTTTGTTGTGTAGCGCAGTCAGAGACTGCAGATACATTCTGCCTCTACGAGCCGCTTTACAGAACTCAGGGATGGAGATAATCCTGTTTTTATGAGGTGAACTAGTAAATCTTAGCTCCTGATAGCTCTTTTCCCTGTCACTAGCAGCATGCTGCCCCACATCCTCAGAGGCATGTAATTGCCAATCTGCACAGAGGCACTCTTGTCCATCACTGAATTATCAGTATCAATTTCCAGCTGCCACTCAACCTCCAAAGCACTTTTAATCCCACAGAGCATATTGGTTTCTCTAGGCCGACCAACAAACCAGAGGTTAAACCACCAACATTGCTGGTCACGCCCACCCCATCAACCAGGATTGGCCCCATGAAGTTCCAAAGCTGGTCCCACCCCATCACCCAGGGCTTTTGCCCACGATAAAGGGGCAACTGCGTTTTCTCCAAAGGAAATATCCTTGACCCCCTCTTGAGAGCTCCATTTGCACCTTGTTTTTCTTTGCATCAAGCACAGCCACGTTCAAACTGCTCTTAAGTCTTTGACTCACACCGGAGTTTGCAGCTCCAGTGCAGCTGTGCACGGTGTAATAAATGGTCTAAAGTGGCCGTGGAAGGCTGATTTGTACTTGGTGGTCCCTGAGCCGCCTCATGCCACCGAGAGGTGGGTCATCTCAGCTACGCTGTGATCAGAGCAGAAGCAAACATTTGCACCACGGCACTCCCTGGGCTGCCTACAAAGCAGAGTCTCTCTTGCCTGGTGGAGCAGCTATTGATTTTCCCAGCTGCTCTCGGGGGAACTCACAAGAAGAAAATGATTTTCTTTTAAGTTCAAGTGCAGGAGTCTGCCTTGCTAAAGGGCTTATCTTCACATGTAAGTTCTACCGATTCGGCTCGAGTTGTATAATTAAAGTTGTGC
Source organism: Picus viridis (assembly GCA_033816785.1). Taxonomy (NCBI): domain Eukaryota; kingdom Metazoa; phylum Chordata; class Aves; order Piciformes; family Picidae; genus Picus; species Picus viridis. Next base: position 11,152,762 of record CM066594.1, read on the forward strand.
AAATCCCCCCCCACATAGTGTGGAAAGTGCTATAAAAATGCTTTATCTGGAGGTAGCTATGTGCATTTTAAACACTCCCATATCACTGGAAATGCACCCTCATGAGAGCCTCTACAAATACAGTTACTGTCCAAAAACATACATCAAGGAATTTTATAAGCCTTCAGTGATTTGTGTCACTGTACAGCATCCAAGAGGGTCTTGTTCAAGCCTTCCAAACACGGGGAACAGATGAATCTTTAACATCTCAGGAGGTAAAAAAAAAAAAAAAAAAAAAGAAAGAAAATAACTTTTAAAATGCAAATCTATATTTTATATCACATATTTATATTTTATAGGGAGTCTTAATTTAAGTGCCACACAGTTATTTCTCCTCGGATTTTCTAGCTCCAGTTCAAACAAGCTTTAGTGCTTCCATTCCAATTCAGTGTGTTTATTTAGCATTGGAGCTGGCTGGAGCATTCATTACTAATTTAGCCTACTTATTTATTTTTATTTATTTATGGTAAGTGAATCTCCCCTGAATAAATCCTGGTTCTCCTCCCACGGTGTTCAGACACTAGCAACATTCCCTGGAGAGTTTGGGAGGACAATTATTCAAACCCATAGTCTATTCACATGTATCAATTCCCCATTTATTCCTTGTGGGCTGTGCCTGAATGCCTGAGTGTCTGCGATGCCTCCTAGGGGCTCCCGCAAAGCCGTTGCTAGCTAACATTATTTCCCATTCAGCTGTGCTAAAACCCAATAATTAACAACAAAGAGAAAGAAAAGGCAATCGTCCCTCTCGCACCCTACCTCAGCACTCAGCCTAGCAGCGTGATACAAAGCCATGTACTTCCAGCAGCACCGAGCAGCTCCACAGCAAGCCTGGCTAACTCACCTGTCCCTGCTGTAGATCCCTCATTGCACACACCAGCTCTCTCTGTCCTTGCTTCCTTCAAAGATGTAAAACCCAGAATATTTTACTGACATTGGAAATATCATTGGTCTCTTCTGCCAGGCAACCACCAACAGAACAAGAGGACACAGTCTCAAGCTGCACCAGGGGAGGTTTAGGCTGGATGTTAGGAAGAAGTTCTTCGTAGAAAGAGTGACTGGCCATTGGAATGTGCTGCCCAGGGAGGTGGTGGAGTCACCATCCCTGGAGGTGTTTAGGAAGAGACTGGATGGGGTGCTTGGTGCCGTGGTTTAGTTGATTAGATGGTGTTGGATGATAGGTTGGACTCGATGATTTTGAAGGTCTTTTCTGGTCTGGTCCATTCCATTCCATTCCATTCCATTCCATTCCATTCCATTCCATTCCATTCCATTCCATTCCATTCCATTCCATCTGATACCACCTGCTCTTACACTGATTGCCTCCCAGGACTTAATCACCCAGGACATGAATAGCTGAGCCTTAGTCACCACTACTGCAGGGAAATAAAGACCAGTGAACACCACACAGTGCAGCTTCCCTGTTTTTTTCTGGAGCTGGCTGTTTCCTCTTGCAGAGCTCCGTGGTTGTGTCTGCTCTGGTCTGTATAACACACTGCAGTATTTACTTGCATCTGTTTTCAAGCACACACTGCTGGCTGGATGCTTGCACACACCACTCAGTGAGATGTGAAACAGCATCCAGGCACAAACCAAAGTCCATTCCTCTAACAGGCACCACGCACATCATGCTCATGCTGCATGAGTTTGGGACTCTACCTACTTTTGTGCCACATGTCCTTGGGCTCTTGAGGCCCATACAGAGCAAGAATGGACAATTCTGTGGACCCTAAGTGCTTGCTGCAAACCTTGCACATCCCAGCTTGTGAAGTGTGTACCCCTGAGAACCCCAGGGAAGCTCTCAAGCTTTCACCTCTGGGAGAAGAAGAGCTCCTACAATGATCCTGGTGCTTTGCTGCAGGTATGGCAGCACTGAACACGCAGCTTGATGCAGTGGAGATCAAGTCCCACCACCCTCAGCAGCACACGCTTCTTTGCTTCCCCTCAAACCACCAATCCAGATTTCCCAGCCATTATGGAGATTTTTCACTTTTAATTCACCTCTTTCAGCAGTATCTAAATATTCCATTTTCCTCCCATGCTATAACCAATAAAAACCTAAGAGAACACATCCATCAGCACCTGACATCAGTGGTAGAAATTCAGCTCATCTTTTCCTTCCTGCCTTAGCAGAAGGGAGAGCTTGTCGGGATGCAGCTTTGGGCAGTGGGGCTTTCTCAGCTCTAGGCGTGTTCTGTTGAGGGTTTCTCATTCCCTGGAGACATCCTTATATTCTCTCTCACTGATTCAATCCTTGACCTTTCAGTGAACTGAGTCCTGGATTTAAAAGCACCAAGGACTTGAATACACTCCACACAATAACAAGTGCTTTTCCCAGCTGTTATCACACCAAAATCTTTTCCAGTTATTTACCTCTACCTCCTTTAGTCCATATCCCTTTAGCTGACCCCTAAAGAAAAGCCAAGAGTTTTACCTGCTCACTATATGCCCTGCCTTTCAGTACTGCAAATGCAGTCTCTGATAATACATGGGATTGTGGAGCAATTTTCACTTTCAAAACAGCGAGTGTCCCTTTTGCTTTCAGATTGCTAGCTCCTTCATCTCTTGCTGCAATGATAATATTCATGTGACAGATAATGCTGTGCAACTTGAGCTGTCATCACCTATGCAGCATCATGCTGGTGCTCCAAAATGCTTCTGTTTCCACCCAGCAAGGAGCACTTTCTGTGGGCTATGACTCCAAGCACTGCGGGACCCTCCACATCAGTTGCTTTCTGCAGGGTTCCAGAGCTTTGTTGACATCTACCCTGTCAGCGTGCCAGCTCACCCACCCAGAAGAGGAGGTCAACTGGCAGCTTGTTCTCCACAGGAAGCTGATTATCACAGGTTAATTCAAGACCTTCCAACAGATGATCTCAGGCTGCTTTGTTCCAGGTCCCAGTCCTAATCCAGTCTTTCCCTGCACAGTCCATTAGCCCTGCCAAAATTTTCAGCTGGACTCTTCAACCTCAGCCAGTCACAGTTCTGCTGCAGCCCCATGCATCTTCCACATCCTCCAGTTAAAAGTCATCCTGTCTGAGACGTGTCATGTTAGGACAGGCTTCCTGAAACCTCTCCAGTGCACTGACTCGGATGACCAACTCTGGCTGAGATAACGCTGTTCTAACACGTGACGTGTACCAGGTCTGCCGCCCTGACCAACATTACCTCTGGCCATCTTCTTCTGCAGCAGTGCTCATCACATACAAATACAGACAGAAACACTATTCAAACCTCTTCCAAACAGCCAGCTTGGCTGCAGACTTTGGAGGAGCTCTGTTCCTCCATCTGGACCCTCATTTCCTCTACAGCACCACACACTTGCTCAAAATGTCCCAATGGAATTGAAAGATCATCCTAACTGCATCTGGCCCTGCCTGAGGTTTCCACAGACTCCTGTGCCTGACACTGCCCTGTGCTGCAGGTAGCATTCCCAGTGCCACAGGAGAGCTCAGCAGGAACTCAGACATCTCTTGGTTCACAGAGGAGCATCCCACCATCCCACATCATCTCTGCCTTGTTCAGCAGGGTGTGCAGCAGAGCTGCACTGCTCTCCCAGAAAAAGGCTGTACAAGCAGTCCAGCCTCCATTTGCTGCTCCATACAATGGCTCTGATTCCTCCCAGGCCTGAGTTTGCCACTCAGCAAACTCTATGGCAAAGAGAAAGTGTTCAATGGGATTTGGAAAGCTAAACAATTCAGCAAATCAGGAGCTGCTACACAGTGCCTGTGTAGAAGACTCAGGAGCCCATTTTGCTGGGAGACCAGATCCTTTGTCTTTTTTCCCCATCCATGATCCTTATTAGTTTCCCAGACTCCAGTAGAGTTCCTGAATCACTTTTGTCCTCTAGCATGTAGAGAAAACATGTCTCCTACCATCCTCTGCTAGTGACCAGCCTCCCTTTAAAAATGGCAACCATTCACTTGCCCATCTCTGGCCCCCTGCACCAACCCATTTTGCCTTGATTCCCTGCTGAGTGGGCAGCAGAGACACATCTCAGGCATCTTTAAAAACTCTCTGCATTCATGTTCTGATGGAGGATTAACAGCTCGGGGGAGGGAGGGGGAGAGGGGAATGAAACTGTTACAATTTTAAATGTTAAAATTGTTGTTTCTGGTTAAAAACCCCCAAAACTTTCTCTTCCTCCTTTTTGAGTTCCTACAAAACAGTGGGCAAGGAGCTCATCATGCTTACAGACTGCACAACTCAACAAGCGGCTGAGGGTTTTCATCTGAGGTAAAAGCCTGATGGCCTGTGGTAGATACCTTCCATCACTCTCCTGCCAGGCCACACATTTTTGCTTGCAGGCTGTAGAGCGAAGGGAGGGACATGAGTCATCTCCAAAAGACTTTAAAGAAATGGTTGATCATCTTGAACTGAGAGTCACAGCTGTGAGGTCAGCCCTCCCCTTCTCCCGACCAGTGTATGGCTGGGAGGCTGTGACTCATAGCAAAGTCAAGAGACTTCACTACACGACTTTCTGTAGCAAATGATTCAGTGCAAGATTCCCTTCCTTGTTGTTTGCTTTTTAAAGGATCCCTTTTAACGCTGGGTTTCATGTTTCTGATCCTCTTCACCCCACAAGGGGTTTCAGATCACAGATATTCAGGGTTAAGCATCTCAGCCACCAAAGGACAGTGTGAGAACATTTTGCCAAAGAACAGCAATGTTCAGAAAGGCTCTCATGGCTTTCAAGAGCCACTCAACGTTTCCCTGCTTTGGTTTCCCTTCCTGCCCATGGCATTCAGGCATAGGCACTGAGGATTTAGAGAAGGGAAAGTCTGAGAGTGCTCTTTTAATTTCCATCAGGTATCTTCGCAGAGATTCAGTGGTGCTGTGTGTGTCTTTTGTGGCCTCTATGTCAGTACCACAGTTTAAAACTTCCAGAATTAAATAAACCAAACATCTTTATGCTGTCTGCCTATCCAAGGTGGCTGCCCAAGGCTTTCTGTCCTATGGACACCAAAGCAAGAACAGCAATGTTCTAGTCTGGCAACTGGCTCGGGTGCAGTCCTCACTTTGTGTCCTGGACCATCCACATAGGGCCTTCTTTCTCCAAAAGCACCAGGAATGTCTGAGAAATTATTGCCTTCCTTGATTCCCTGACAGAAATTAGCCTTGAACTTTCTGTGACGACAAATGGAGATCTATGCCTGCTGCGCCAGGGGAGGTTTAGGCTGGAGGTTAGGAAGAAGTTCATCATAGAAAGAGAGATTGGCCATTGGAATGTGCTGCCCAGGGAGGTGGTGGAGTCACCATCACTGGAGGTGTTTAGGAAGAGACTGGATGGGGTGCTTGATGCCATGGTTTAGTTGATCAGATGGTGTTGGATGATAGGTTGGACTCGATGATCTCAAAGGTCTTTTCCAACCTGGTTAATTCTATTCTATTCTAGGAAGTTAAACACACAGACTGCATCGCTTAATAGGCACATGGTTCTCCTAAGATTAATAAAGGACCCAAAGATGAGCATCAAACTTCTTGTACATGACCTCTTCCTGAGCAAAAAGTGGTGGTGGTGGGGAAATAAATCAACAACCCCCCTTGTCTTGGTCTAACTCCAGATTACATTTGCCAGATGTAACTGGTATAAAATTGGATTCTGCTTTATCTAAATACAAAGCTGTTAAGATTCATGCAAACATTTGCTTCCTCATAAGGCAGTGATTAAAACTCTGGAGCAAATCTTCACTTCCCCTGAGCTCAGGACGACTCCTCCTTACCAAGGGCTCTTTTGGCTTTTGCAGTTCTCTGTAACTGAGGGAGGACAAAAGTTTCCCTTGCTGTAGGCAGCGGCCAGCAGCCAGGTCACAGATGGGCCTTTGTTTGCAGCAGGGCATGCCAGAGGGACTCTGCAAAAGGCCTCAAGTCTTGAATAATGCAGAAAGTGAGAAATGCTTTAAACAAAAATAGTTTCTGACTAACCCTTCTCATGAAGCCTGGAGCACGAACCTGCCAGTCCCGATCTGCGTCTGAGTTCCCTCGCAGCACTTCCAGCGTCCTGGCTGCTTTCTGAGGGCTTGATCCAGAAAACTACCCAGAACAGAACAGCAGCCTTTGATATCTCTCTCTCTACCTCGACATCCCCCTCCCCAGCAAACAAAGCAGCTTTTATTTGCTAATGAAAGGCAGGAAGCAGACTTAAATTAGTCAAGTGAAGTCTCTCTCCATTTCATGTAAAGGAACTAATTCTGGTTAAACAGAGGTTTTGTCGTACTTCTCATTTCGAGATCCAACAACTGTACCATTAAATACAAATGAGTGTCATTAGCCCTTCATTTCCCAGGACAGCTGTAATCCCAGTCCCATGAGCCTCACAACAGGAACCCCCTCAAGAGGAGAGCAGTGCTTATCCACCACACCACAGCAATGGTGTTAGGGAACTGATGGTAGTGCAGGTCAGGTTTAGTTTTGCTGAACCCACATCTTGCTTGATTTGCACTGACCTGGAGACATTCCGAAGTATTTCCTCCATTCCAGATCAAGCTCTAAGGGGCCTGTGTCACTTTGGGATGCCATACCCTTTATTTGTTCTCACTTGGTAATTTGTTTCCAAATTGTTTGCAATCCCAGCCTGGGAAGTGCTTTGAAGGACAACTGTAATGATCTGTTTACAGACAACCACATGCACTGAGTCATGTTAGGGATTTGGGTTCTGCTGTTTGTTTGTTTTAAAGGCTCATGTTGTTTTCCTCCATTTATTACACATATACTTGGGACACAATGTGTCACACATGTCCCCTGAAATCTCAGCGTAACTTCCTTCCCATGGAATCTCTAACATCAAGAATTACTTTCTTACATCTGTTTTCCCTCCAGACTTCTTCTAACTCATCAGTGCACACTGGAATGATGAGGAGAAAGTTCTTCACTGAGAGAGTTGTTAGCTGTTGGAATGGGCTGCCCAGGGAGGTGGTGGAGTCACCATCCCTGGAGGTGTTCAAGAGGGGATTGGACGTGGCACTTGGTGCCGTGGTTTAGTAGTCATGAGGTGTTGGGTGATCTTTGAGGTCTTTTCCAACCTTATTGATTCTATGACAACCTTAAATCTCATACCAGTCCTTAGAAAGTGGTTCTTTTGACCATGTCACTGAGATGGCCATTAAAAGAGATTAAATGAAATGTTACCATACTCATGATATTTGGCTTCAGTTCCTGACTCTCCCTGCCTTCTGAACAGACTGATACTTTCAGGGTCCTTGTCCAAGACTCTCTCTGTTGTGCAGAAATAGCCAATTCTGGCAATGTCAATACAGTGCCTGTAGCAAAAAACTTCTCAGGGAGCAACATGCATCAATTCTAAAAATCATCCTAAATGGAAGGCTTAGGAGAGACAACCAGGATTTGAGCTTTAAACAGCTTTGAACTGCTACTGCTCCCCTTTGCATCTTGTAGTCTGGAGGAAGGCTGACCACTTCATTGTTTTGGTGCTCACTGGGAAATGTAATTTTGAGGTTTACAAAATGCACAGGCCAAAGGATTTGCAGCAATGGAGGTCCAGGCACACCAACTGCCAGGGAGATCCGAGAAGCAAGGACAATTCTGAGTAGCATCATGACCAAAAGCCAACCACTGCTCCCTCCTTTTTATCTACTACCTATACTATCATCTTAAAGCACCACTGAGAGGACTACACAGCACCTACACTGCTGGGAGTCCTCCTATTCCCTGCAGTATAGAAAATGCATCTCTGTTTTGGTTTCCACTTTGTTTATTCTCAGTGTTTGTGCTACTGCTCAAATGTGTTTGTTCACACCCACTGCTCCATCATGAGCTAGTGTGACCCTGCAGAGTCTGGGTCCTGCCTTACTAAGCACTCCATTCAAGACAGCAGATTCCTGAGACTGTGTTCAGCAGCTCCTGCTGACAGACACTCGCAGAGATTCAGACCTCCCTCCCTGGGAGGCCAACACAAAGCATCCTCACATTGGGAAGACCTCAGTGCAGGGCAGAGAGCTGATGGGAAAGAGCAAAATTCATTCCCGGGAAATCCTCAGGCTTCAAAATTTGGCCATGATTTGAAACACAAAAGACACCAGGGAAATGAAGGTCAAGGAGATGAAACCATTTTGACAAGGTCAGATGTATTTTGGGAAATTCTAATCCATCCCTTCTGACTTTTATCTGACAGATGAGATGAATTCTAAGCCACTGGCAACACTGTAGTCTAAAGCTCACCAAGACATCCTTGCTCTGTCTGCAGGACTCAGGTGGCCATTCCGCAGCCCTTCCCCAAACCTTCACTCACGTAATGGAAACACCTAAGTGGCCACAGGTGAGGGACCCTCTCCAACTCTCAGCAGCTGTATGTTTGGTTATATGGTGGGGAAAAGGCTTGTTAGCAGCTCTCAGACACTTGAGGGAAGGCAGACTAGAGTGCTCCAGCAAAAATAAATTGCTGCACACCTCACTTGGCTCCTCTTCTCTGCTGCAGGTGATATAATCTAGGAAAGATTAATCTAAGGAAGTCTTTGGTCTTATCTTTCATGGGATGAATTAGATGACAGGATGATACCACTTCCAGGACCATGCAGACTTTGCCTCAGATTAAGAGTGGGTGACCTGGTGAACCCCCCAAAACAATTACAAAAGTCAAGGTGGTGGTATTTCACTAGAGCTCCTTTTCACTCATTTCAAGTAACCTAACACAGGGCAGAGATGCCAAGAATACCCAAAAAAGAGACATTTTTCAGCATTTCAGGTGATATCTAATGTACAGCACAAGTTTTTAGCTGCCTCAGACCATGGCACACAGCCACCATGCTCCTGAAGTGTGCAAGACACACAGCACCATAAGGTAACGTGGGTTAACATTTTGCAGAGGAGGGAGGCAGTGTTTGCTAAACACCACCTCTGACGGAGGATCCCATCACAACTGGGCCTTAGAGGTTTGTTTTGAAACGAGACTCAGAGCCACAAAATAGAGAAAGCACCACCTCTGAGTGATGGCACTTTGCAAGATGACACCAGGGAAAAAATTGCTTTATTAAGAAATCAAGAGTCAGCAGGCTCAGCCAGATGTTATTTAGGAGACTTGACCTGACAACTGATATATTGATACCTAGTTAGTGCCAAAGCAGGAGAACTCAATGAGATGTATCTTTCTTGCATGCAAAATAAATCAAATGATTCCTGCAGTGACACCACAAATACTGCTTTGCATACAAGCAGCAAAAGCAGAGGGGCTCAGGAAAGATGTGAGTGTAGCTGCAGACCATACTGCCCAGCACAACCAAACATCAAAACAATGCAGATGGGAAGTGATGAGGAGGAATATGCAGCCAGTGAGACAGCTAAGTGGACTTTTTTCTTTTAGCATTAGGGGGTAACAGAGTGTCACTGAGAGCGGAAGGGCAAGAGAATAATGTGATAATATACAAAGGAAATTCATGCCCTTAGGTTGCTGATGTGCTTCTCTATGTGGGATGACCCCAATGAATATTGCTAATGAGCAGCACCACTGCAGTGGTAATTAATTTAGGAATTAACAATAAAGTAAAATAAGCAGACCTTAAATCTGACAGATCAGAGCAGTCAGGTGGAGAAAACAACAAAAGAGATCTACACAAGAGAGCCTCAGCGTTCTGTAACGGAGAGATGCCAATACAAGGGCAGGTTAAATGTGTTTTCAGCTGAGAGGCAGAAATGTACTCTTTTAGCAGATTACTGTGTGTTGCCTTGGTGAACTGGTGATAGCTGGAGAGACCTTCAGGGTGTGAGCAGAGCTCCTGCCCTGTGTTTCTGAGTACTGCAGTATTCCAGTGCCCTTCTATTAGTGCAAGCTACGAGTCGGAAAAAAGTGAGACCGAAGTCAAAAGCCTCTCAGAAGAACCTCCTGCTGTTGCTAGGGCTCCAACCATCACCACCATCTCAAAACACAACTCAAATGCCTTTGTCCAGGAGCTCAGTTTAGGAAAGTGCCTTAAGCAAACCAGAAGCATGCAGTAGTGCTCAAGACTCAGCTAACATAAATGATTGTGGCTCTGCTGACCGTGGCAAGGCTCCGGCTCTCTGTGGAGATAACAAGCTGCATGCTGCTTGCTTGCCATTAGACATATGGCAATAGTAGACATGAGGGGAACTCATCCAGGCTGCACAGTGTCTCGTGAACCTCTTGCATAATGAGAACAAAAATGGGGTGCCCAGGGTATGAAGACGATGTGGACCAACATAGCAATGTTTGTGCAGAGCCAGAAGCCAAAGCACTACCAAAGGGCAGGCTACCTGAAGCAAGCACTTTCCCCCAGTCATCCTAAAGCTCATAAAAGCAAAGATGGCCTCAGAAAGAGCTATCACAGAAAAAGTAAGGAATACCAAAATCTCATATTTTTCTGTCAAAAGAAGCAAACAATGATCAGCTCTAAGCTCAAGCCTATCCACCCCAGGTGTTGTGCTGCCCAGGGATTTGGCCACGTGCGTGTGCTCAGGGAACATCACCACAGACTGACTTCTCTACTGATTTGGCAAAAGCTCCAGCCACTAGAAAACACCACTGCAAGAGCAGCACACACCGATTTTCTGACACCCAGCCTGCCAGAACACCTCCATGTTACCTATGTCCCATTTTCAATCTAGAGAGAGAGCAGCTTTTAAAAAACCTCAGAGCAGAGAGAGAGGAGCTAGGCTCACTGCGACAGGAGAAACCAGTGGGCAGCAGCTGCGACAGGGTCTCATCCTACTATGATTTACACTTCACTTTTCTGTTAAAGGATAGTTGCATCCACAGTCCTTCAAACCTCTCTTCTCTCTCAAACCTCTATGAACACCTATAACTGTTCTCCACCCTTCTTTTTTCTAGGAACTGGAAAAGGAGCTTAAGGGATATTTTTTTCTCTTGCATCTCTGCAGCCACAGGAAAACCTGCAGCTGAATATTTGTCTGGACTGAGAAATACTCCAGGTCCCAAGCTGGTGTCTTAGTAGTATTCATGGCATGGTCTATCATGTCTTTCTGGCTGCAGAGATCTAAAGCATGTTATTTTTGTATAACCCTGGCACTACAGAAGTGCAGTTTCCTCCAGGACAGAAGGTGGAAAACAACCACATCAAAGACAGCCGCAGCTCACTGCACCTAGTAGAGGAGTGTGTGCATGCTGGCTGGGAACACCTGTGGGGAAATCCTTCATCTTAAGCAATGAGAACTTAATCATTCCTTGTGGAGCAGTGTACTGGGCATGGTTCAATAGCTCCATGGAATACTAATACCAAGTAAGATCTCTGCTTGCTGAAAAGCACAGGTACCAGCTCTTCAGATTGTGTTCTGCAACAGGGTAACGATGAGACCTTTTACAAAATACTCCACTGAAAATATGCAGCAAGAAAGGTGCAAGAAACCCTTTCCAGAATGGCCTCTCACTCCTACTCTCTGGCTCATAAAATATTCATTTTCATAGAAAGCAAGCATACTTGGCAAGACTGAAATTGTTTGAGGGAGGATTGGGTGTCTTCATCTCTCCTAGGGCTGTAAGAGTGAGCTCTCTGTAGGAACACTACAGACCAAAGACTTTTTTACCTGCTGCAGAGTCAGGCTGATGAGCACTCATGTGGTGGGACCCTCTACTAGCATCAGGGAAGCACAGCACCACCATCTTGCTTCTGTGCTGCACAGCCCACCCAGCCTTTCCACCCCATGAGCATGTAGACAGGTGCTGCCCCACATCGCATTTGCAGTAACTTGGGCCAAACATCTGGCCCAAATCATATCTCTTAGGAAGGAAGCAGCTATCAGCTCTAGTGAAAGGTGCTGCAGATAAATCTCCTAACGTCTCAAGTATCACAGCTTGGAGGGAAAGAGATTTGGAAAACAGTCAAATGCTCCAAGCCAGAAATACAATTCACAGGTTAATGATGCACCTGAACTACAAACGTCCAGATTCAAAGGTTTAAAATGCAAAAGTGAAACAAAGGTGCAGACCGATTGCTATGCATGCAATGCAATAGTACCACCAGAGACACAGTAGGGGGAGCTGTATATCAAGAGGGGCTGGGGTGGAAGGACTGCGACAGAGGAGAAGGTTGAAGACAACCAACCACTGCTGAGCAGCAGCACAAGGCAAAAACAGCTGGAGTGACACAGCTGCCTTTCAAGACCAGGCTGCTTACACGCGGCTTACAGAAGAGGTACCTGCACTACCTGGGCCCTCTTTGCCTGGCAGACACAGTGGGAAGCTGTAGAAGCTGCCTGAGGCTCCGCCTGTGAAGCATCAGCTTTGTGAAGGCACGGGAGGACTAAACTGGAACACTTCTAATAAAAGTAAATTCTCTCAGAGCTTCTGGCAAAGCTTGGCATTAACATGTGAAACACGAAACAAAAAGAGAGGAAACAAACCCCATTCTTTGACGTTCACCCAGCACAGCTAAAGAGAGAGATGCATTTAGGCTGCTTTTGAACATACCACGTGTACTTGATTTAGAAAAACTGAGTTTAGGGTCTCCTTGCCTTTATTCTCACTCAGGGATACTGTCAGTCGTCAGCAGACTCTTTCACACCTCCAAAGCTCAAACAGCCCCTGCAGCTTCCCCGTGGCACCTCCCACCTTGCTACGCTTGGCAGCCGCAACACATCAGCCCTCCACATCTCTGGCGGGACCACACCAGCCTAGTTACAGGCAAATGTAAACGCAATCGCTCCCATTACCCACTGTGGAATGGGCTGCCACAATCACATCTCAGAACTATGTAGTGCTGTGGTGAGAAATGGCCCCTCTCCACCCTTTCTGCGGGCTCCTTCTGCTTTTCCAGGACCCTGTCAACCCCAAGGACTCAGTAAAGCCTCCTGTAGCCCTTCAGCCATGGAAGGGAAGTGTTCAGATTTAGCAAGAGCAAAACAGTTGCTGGAAACTTTGGTATTGGAGCTGGCAAGTGTACTGAGAGGCCACTCGAACTTGGAGAACATGGGCAATAATTCCCAACATACTCTTTAGTAGTCTTCTGTTTCTGTTGCCAAAGAGATAAGGATTTAATTTTAGTTGCTGAAATTTTATTACCTCTCCCCAAACACCAATTAATAATTTCCCTGTTTATTCTAGCAGAAATCCTAGGGAGACTGAAGATACTTTGCTTCTACCAGCTCCCTTCGAGGGTTTGGTTAGGGCTTTTCTTTTCCCCCTTTCAAAGTCAAGAGTTTTTATTCAATACTTTAATATTTCTATACTAAGAAATGTCCATTTACTCACCTAAAAGCTCTGGCTTGCTCTCCCTAAAAATGGCCAGGATACAGAGTATGGTGAAGCAGCCTGCAAAGCCCCCAGTGCAATGGGAGAGGGTCCCAGCTCATTCTACCTCCTTCTCTGAGGGTCCTTCAACTTTCCTCACCTGAGGACAGCTGCAGAGTCCCAGGTCAGCAGGTTTTAACTCAGGCAAGAAGAAACAAGCCCCAGAATCTTTTCCTAGCTGTTTTCTCAGCCTGATTTCCGAGTGAGACATTTGTAGTAGTCCTTCCTAGCATACAAATAGAATCATAGAGTCTTTTCCAATCAAAACCATTCTAAGATCATCAAGTCCAGCAGCTGACCAAGTGATTCAGAGCAGAACCAGAAGAAGCCAGTTTTTTCCCCAGTATGAATATAAAAACATCAAGTTCATTAAATCCTCTATTCCAATTACAAGTGCAAATATTTGGTCTAAGAGGAATACTTTATCTCCTACCCTGGAGGAAAGCAGACTCCAAAGAAAACTGCTGCTGACCAAGAGAAGCCTTCAGACAGGTGATTTTAAAAGCACAAATCCAGGATTGTGTAGTTCAGGAACCTTCTTTGGAGGCACACACACAGAAAAAAGAGTTTCCTTTGCCACTATACACAGTCACAGGGGGTGTTGTTTCACTGCAGAGCTCTTCAAAGAGCAGCAGGTTCACCTGAACGTTTAAAAATCAGAGCTTGAGAAATAGAGAACCCTAAAAATCCTGCCTCCCATTCTTCTCCTTGCACACCCACCAAAGATACAGGTGCTGCTTTACTTCCACTTTAAAAAGCTCAGTCAGAACAAATCCACACACTCCTGTATTTCCTGCAAACCAAGGTGTAGACAGAGCTGGTTCCATATTAGAACTAGGCATTGCTGTGGGATTCTGAGCCCCTGTGAACCCAGAGCTCCATTTAAATAGTAGAAGTAGTGGCGGAAGGGTTACAGCAGAAACTTCCAGAATACTGCTGCACATCTTATTTGGAGATATTTATTGCAAAGAGTCACAAAGTGCTGGAAATGTGAGTGCAAACAATGGAGGTGAGGATGAAGTGAGGAGCCTTGCTTAGCATCATCACTTCATTTGGTCAAGAGTCCGTCAAAAGGGCTGCTCCAGACGTGAAAAGTCCACGTTTTCAAAGGGTCACACAGATCAAGTTCTGCAGTCTCACAGCTAATCACTGGAAGAGCAGGAAGAGCAGCACCCCTCCCAGCTAAGAAGCACATGACCTCTGCTCCTGGTTCCAGCAGGTGAAGTGGTGAAGGATGCCTCTGGCACTGGGCCAGACTTCCTTTTCAGACACGTCACCTGGTTTGGCTCCTATTCTCTCCAGCAAAAAGTGTCCTGTGCATAGTAATGCAGAATATAAATCATGGCTATTCATCCTTGTCTCATGATTTATGTAGCATGCTGAACAAAAGGTCCTCTAATCTGGCACAGGCACACCTGTCTTGTCACGCAGCACTTCCAGCCCCATGCAGTGCCCCTTTCCCAGAAGCACATCTTTTGTCACCTCTGCCATTCAGGAGGAGCTCTCACTCAGCTGAGCAGTGCACACCTGAGTGCACAGTCACGCAGCAGTCACGAGTTGGGAACACCTCAAAATACAGCTTACCATGCAGCCAAATGACCGCAACACAGTAGTTAGAGCATATCTAGTATATAAACACAGAAGATGAGGAAGTTCCACCTAGACCCACCGTGGGTTGCTCTGATAGCTTACACTCTCTCTGTCCATCTGAAAACACACCAGAATAAATCCCATGTGCACCACAGGCTGTCTGGATGCCCTGAGAATGGAAGATGTGGGATAAGGTACATGCAGAAATCACACCAGGGATCACATAAAAGACACAGAAGCCGAGATTTCCCTCCTGAAGTTTTGCCATGAGCAGGAACAAAACTGCAGCTCCAGGCTTTAGTGAGCATCCTGCATTCCTCCTCTCAATCACACTCACAGCACATGTGTCAGTGTACAAGGAGTCACCAGCCAGGCTTGCAGTGACACCAATGCACCTTCTTCACACGTCAGCCTCCCTGCTTGCTCATTCTGGCTAACCTCAGTCACAACTTCATGATCTTCCTTCATAGCAATGAAAACGAAGTGCCACCAAGCACAGTTAAACATCTTTGCATAAAAGAGATATTAAAAGATACCTTGTTTAATAAGATAGATGGAGAGGAGCATCACTGACACATTTCTCAGGGAAGAAGAGTGATGAAACATCCTTTTAGGAGTTTTAGATGTTGTTGATTTGGACTGGAAAAGGAACATCTTTTAATGCAGCAATGGACAGGTAAAATCAAAACTAAGATCTGTATCTACTCCAAATAATATTTTTCACATTATTTCCACCTGATTTTGCTTAACTCCATCATATGTAGGGCTTCTTGTTATTTAAAGCCTTCACACTGAGTTATAGCAGTTGAGGGAATAAGAAAGCACTCACTTGCATGTAGCTCTGCAGAAGATGATGACAAAAGGCAGAAAAATGTGTTCAGGACACTTGATGCATAAAAAGAGTTAGAAATTTACCACAGTTTCATCTCAGTAATGCTATTAATATCTAAGCCTCCATTAGAGGAGTAAAAAAGACTCAAATTAGAGAACTGGAATGGGACAATTCCAGGGGGAAAGGAATATTTTGACTAAAAAATGGCCTTATTAAGTGGCATCAAGTACCTCTTTTACTCTTTCAGAAACTGTTATAAATTGCAAAAGTATTGCTCCTTTCTTCTCTTCTGGACAATTAATCAAAGCAGATTAAGAAGAGTCAGTTACACTCAGTTACTCCATAATTAAAACTGCACTTGTTAAAGAAACCAGATTAATCTCCATCTAGTTTGGACTTCAGCAAAGGATCTCACTTTCCTTTCCTGACAACACAATTAATGCAAGCTTCCTAAAACATTATGATAACCTGTTTGAAAACAACTAATGGTGTGGTGTATTGCAGCATTTTGTGTTACAAAGGCTCACAGAAACAATACCTTGCCAGCAGGACACACGGACAGGATGAGAGGCCACCAACTCCATCTCATTCTCACACACTTGTCCAAAGCCAGTTTTAATCTGGAATTCCATAGCTTCTCAGGCTGAGGGTTATAAACATTTTTTGTGAGTTGTGAAGAGCAATTTTCATTTGCTCCAGTGGAAAATTTTACCAAAGCCACCAGAATGACATTATTTCAAATTGGAGGTGTTCCCTGGAGAGCACATTTGGGGAGAGCCAGCAGGGCAGGGAGGTCCATATCACACAACCCCCAAAAATATAGAATAGAATAGAATAGAATAGAATAGAATAGAATAGAATAGAATAGAATAGAATAGAATAGAATAGAATAGACCAGACCAGACCAGACCAGACCAGACCAGACCAGACCAGACCAGACCAGACCAGGTTGGAAGAGACCCTTCAGATCATGTCCAACCCATCATCCAACACCATCTAATCAACTAAACCATGGCACCAAGCAAGTCTCTTCCTAAACACCTCCAGTGACAGTGACTCCACCACCTCCCTGGGCAGCACACCCAATGGCCAATCACTCTCTCTATGAAGAATTTCTTCCTAACATCCAGTCTGAACCTCCCCTGGCACAGCTTGAGACTGTGTCCTCTTGTTCTGGTGCTGGTTGCCTGGGAGAAGAGACCAACCCCCACCTGGCTACAACCACCCTTGAGGTAGTTGTAGACAGCAATAAGAGGTCTGCCCTGAGCCTCCTCTTCTCCAGGCTAAGCAACCCCAGCTCCCTCAGCCTCTCCTCACAGGGCAGTGCTCCAAACCCCTCCTCAACTTTGTTGCCCTTCTCTGGACACGTTCCAGCAAGTCACCACCTTTCCTAAACTGAGGGGCCCAGAACTGGACACAGGGATGCTTGCAAAAGCAAAA
The DNA here is from genome assembly GCA_033816785.1 of Picus viridis. Taxonomy (NCBI): domain Eukaryota; kingdom Metazoa; phylum Chordata; class Aves; order Piciformes; family Picidae; genus Picus; species Picus viridis. The sequence continues at coordinate 11,169,876 of CM066594.1, forward strand.
AGTTTAGAAAAGTAACTGCAGAGAGTTGGGGTTTTTCCATCTCACAAGTTACTCCTCCTGAAGAGCTCATGGAGGAAAGGTTGTGCAGCCTTGAATATGAAAATGATCCACAGGGCTGATATGATCTTGAGCTTACTTTTTAAAATCAAACACACATTTCAGAAAGTCATCAGCATCCTTTCTCAAAGCAACTATTTGCAGTGTCTGAGTGTTAAGAACATTATGCATTCATATGCTGAACACACACACAGAGACAACACTTACTACAAAGTTTCTTTGCATAATACAAAGCAGTTCTGCTGTCTTTGATGAATATTTTAACACTGATTGAGGTAAACAAAACCATCTTCTGAAGGACAAGGGGTTGCACCCTTGGTTAAAAACACCTCTTCATTGCACAACTGCACCCAAACCATGGTGCAGTCTTTTATCATTGTTGTTTTATTTTGTAAGTTTGAAAGTGTTAAATGCTTTTTGAGCCTGAAGTGCAGGAGCCCAGAGGGATGTCTGTGAATCTAGTGGGCTTCTGGAGCAGTGCACTCATTGTTATTTCTAGAGCATACCAGGTTTTGTCCACAGTGTGGGTTTCCAGTAGCAGCTGCAATACAAATGAATCACAACACGATTTACATAAGCCACTGGCATTCCCCCATGGCATCCACCTGCGGTGGCAATTAAACTAAGACAAAAGCTTCAAGCACCACTGATGAACAGTCCTTTCCTCTTTACCTGCTCCACCAACCATGTTTGAGACTATGCAGACAGGTTCTGGCCCTCTGAATTCCTCAAGAACTGCCAAACTCCAGTTTTGGAGTGTGTGGAATAAAAAGGTGAAGAGCTTTAAGTGCTCTTCAGGATGATAGTTTGAAGTCTGCCTTCTGGTGACTTGCATGAATTAACTCCATATCATTGCTTTGGTTGGGAAAATAATTCAGCCTCAATGGTAAGTTATGCCTAATGACTACAAAGATAAGTTTATGGGGCTTTGTCTCTCCTTTTATTTAGTCAGGAAAAACTCATCAGCTCTGGTGTGCATCTTTGAACGTGTTCAGAGAAGGGCAATGAGGCTGGGGACAGGCCTTGAGCACAAGCCCTAGGAGGAGAGGCTGAGGGAGCTGGGATTGTTTAGCCTGGAGAAGAGAAGGCTCAGGGGAGACCTTATTGCTGTCTACAACTACCTGAAGGGTGACTGTAGCCAGGAGGGGGTTGGTCTCTTCTCCCAAGCAACCACCAACAGAACAAGAGGACAGAGTCTCAAGCTGCGCCAGGGGAAGTTTAGGCTCGAGGTGAGAAAGTTCTTCACTGAGAGAGTCGTTAGTCACTGGAATGTGCTGCCCAGGGAGGTGGTGAAGTCCCCATCCCTGGAGGTGTTCAAGAGGGGATTGGACATGGCACTTGGTGCCATGGTTTAGTCATGAGGTCTGTGGTGACAGGTTGGACTTGATGATCTTTGAGGTCCCTTCCAACCTTGGTGATTCTGTGATTCTTTGACACACCTGTTCTCCTTCCCACAGACTTTAAGCACACACACTGGTTAAAGCACATCATCCAGTTCCTCTGCTCTTTGGGGATGTGAAGGAAGGTAAAAGCATTAACCAGCTGAAAAAGCAAAGTGACAGAATTTGTTGCTATGTGGTTCTTAGTAAAAGACTTTGTACATAGCATAAAAATAAAGCTGCTATGAGTAATGAGTATAGATGCAGCTACCTTGTAAATCACAGCACAGGGGAGGAAGCAGCCAGTGCAGCACAGACTCTGCATTTCTAGAAAGAAACTCTAAATCCACCTCTGGGAGGCATTAAATGAAATAATAAAGGGAATTGTTGCAAGACACTGGAAGCAGGCTAGTGCTGGGGTTGCTCCTCTACCTTGTTATAATTATTTAATACCAGTACCACACTCAATATCATTACACTGGTATAAAATGTTTGTATCTGCTGGGGCCCACAAAGGGCCCAGGGTGCTGGAAAAGCAGGACCCCAGCACAGTCCCCCTGCCCACCATCTCTCTGCAAAATGCAAGCCCCTGCTGCTGTGCCACTTCCGTGCTATTGCTGCCAGAGGACCTTTCATCTTGTTTTTGCTTACTCCCTGACAGTCAGCTTTGCTCAGTTACTGTTTTCAGCTCAGTCAACTCTTTCAGCACAGCAATGTTCTGTATCCTGCTGATCTCTCGGGCACCCTGAATCCTTTGTGCCTTCCCTCCAGCTGCCCAGCTATAAAGCCACTAACTAAAGCCCCCACCAGAAGGCGAGGTACCTTCTCTTCCCTACCTCCATCACTTTAATGAATACATTGAGTTTCTAAAAATTCAGCTTTCCCATCACTTCATTCCACTGCCCTATTTAAAGTACCAATACATGGTGGTTAGAGATTGCTGAGCCTTTCCCTTCCTAAAAAGCAAGTAGTCCACATGGAGGTGGCTGCTTCGGTAAGCAAAGCTAAGCCCTGCTACTCTCATTGATGTCCACACCTTACAGTGTCTCCATACCTGAAAATTGGTCAGGATTAGACCTTAGGAAAGGTGTCAGCTGAATTTGAGAGATGTGTTAAAATCATGACACTAAGACACTCTTGTTAGGACAAGGCTCCCCCCAAAACCATTAGGTCTTTGGGAAAGGCCTGGCCAGTTCTTTCCATACCAGCAAAATGCTGACAACAGAAGAAAGGATATTTTCACCCAGAATTAAACCACAACTTTCTCTGAATGTTGGGCTTAATATCAGAGCCTGTGAACCATTCATTTCACAGTTTTGTAATTCAGCATCTGTGTTTTCAAAGATACCAATTCTAAATTCATCACTGAATACTGATATCATTTTCTCTTCCTTTGATAAGGTAATTGTACAGCTCCAGGACACAACACAGACTACTGCTAGCAAGCCACAGCATGAAGTTGCATTAGATGCAATACAGCTGTTCAGAGTCAAGCTGCCTGGTCACAGTGCAGGGAGACACATTCATTGTAATCTTTCACAAAAGAGGCTTTAGCTCAGGAGAATCTGACTATAAATTACTTTTTAAACTGAGAGAGAAATTACTTGCATGCATATTAAACACAGAACAAGTTGCACAAATGCACACCCAGGTGGGTTTGGAAAGTCTCCAGAGAAGAAGACCACAGAATCACACAGACAACAATCTCTCTGGGCAGCCTGTTCCAGTGCTCTGTCTCCCTCAAAGTAAAGTTTTTCCTTATGCTGAGGTGGATCTCCCTGTGTTTCTACTTGGTGCCTGTTGCCCTTTATACTGTCACTGGGCACCGCTGAGAAAAGACCAGCCCATCCTTGACACCTGCCCTTTAGATATGTAGAAGCACTGAAAAGATTCACTTCATAGCAGTAAGATATTGCTGGAAGATTTCCTCAAGGCAAGAAACTCTCCTTCCCTTTGCATCTACTCTTTAGAGGCCAATCATGGCTATTTCCACCCCCCAAAAGGAAACATTCCGTTTACATGGTAGTAAGAGAAGAGTTTTCAATCTCAGTTAACCTTTACAGCAGTTACACTAATTTGCAGTCTGTTCAGACTGAATGCTGAGCCTCTCTGTTTCCTGCTCTGAATTTCATTCTGTGTCAATTAGTGCTATGAAGTCAGACTAACAATGATGTATGGTTAGCATGGGGGCTGTGTCTGAAAGCCAAGAGGAATGCAGGGAGGACAGATAATTGCAGCGGCGCCATCCACGAACTGTTCGATGCCTCGTTGAAGTTAAAGGGCTTAGAAACATGCTAAAATAAAATGGGTTTCAGTGTGAGTGCTGATAACATTTAGGGGAAGTTCCTAGCAACTTTGTTGAAAAGAAATAAAAAGATCAAATGGTTTCCAAGTGATGCATGAAGGTAAAAGGACAGAGAACTGTCCAAGCCCTTTCCACATCTGCTCTATTGAAGAACGGTGTGCAAGGAAAAAAAGTCTCAGCTGATAATCTACTCAGCACTGGTTAGATCACACCTTGAGTACTGTGTCCAGTGCTGGGCCCCTCAATTTAAGAAGGACATTGAGACTCTTGAACATGTCCAGAGAAGGGCAATGAGGCTGGGGAGAGGCCTCAAGCACAAGCCCTACGAGGAGAGGCTGAGGGAGCTGGGGTTGTTTAGCCTGGAAAGGAGGAGGCTCAGGGGAGACCTTATTGTTCTCTACTACTACCTGAAGGGTGGTTGTAGTCAGGAGGGGGGTTGGTCTCTTCTCCCAAGCAACCACCAACAGAACAAGAGGACACAGTCTCAAACTGCACCAGAGGAAGTTTAGGCTGGAGGTGAGGAGAAAGTTCTTCACAGGGAGAATTATTAGCCATTGGAATGTGCTGCCCAGGGAGGTGGTGGAGTCACCATCCCTGGAGGTGTTCAAGAGGGGATTGGATGTGGCACTTGGTGCCATGGTTTAGTAGTCATGAGGTCTTGGGTGACAGGTTGGATTTGATGATCCTTGAGGTCTTTTCCAACCTTATTGATTCTATGATTCTATCTCCAAGACTGCTACTGTGCTTATTCACATTAAGGTGCTGGAAATAGCACACAGACAAGCACAAAGTGACACCTGCCAAGTCCCCTGGCTTTTTCCTTATTACAATCATCAGCTGCTACCAGGCAGTGACAAGGAACTCTAATGAACAGATCTGTCAAACCTGAGATGAACAGATCTTTGGCCACATGAGGCATTGCAAAGGTACTGGGAGGGAGAGCAGCGTGTTCCCTCTCTAAGCCTGGAAGCTCTGGACTGCTTCAGCACAGCTCACGTCAGCACCGGCAGAGTGAAGCCCACCTGGAGGAACAATTGTTGGTTCACATCAGAGTGAACAAGACAAGAGGCAATAGTCTCTGGGGCCACTACCAACTCACAGTGGTGAGAAGACTTGTCTTTGTCCCATCCTAGCATCCCTGGTGTCGGTCATACACTGGAGCTGGTGCCAGACTGACCAACAGAGCGTCAGCTGGTCCTGGCAAGTCCTGATGCCCCTGGCATCACATCCAGTGTTGGATGGCAGTGGGAACAGGCCAAGAGAATGATTTTAATTTGTATTATGGATCAGTGGGCCACACAGGAGGTGCATAGGAAATGTCAAAGGTCCAGCCTTTTCTGTTTCAGAGCAGAGCTGGAGTTGTTCCCAGGTGTCCCTCCACAATAATAGGATCTCTGGTCTCCCAACAAGGTGGATGGTGGTGTGCCCATGTTGAGCCCTGTGCTTCTTGCAGTGCTGTCACACTTGGTGCTGTCAGTGCACCAGGCACACACTAACTCTGACAGTACTTGCTAACTGACATGTTCATGTGCTGGTTGGCACGTCAGCCTTGACCAGTTTTGACAATGGCACACTGTACCTTCCAGGAAACAAAACAGAAAGTTATAAAAACTAAACTGAATTGTCTCCATCCCTCTCCCACTTCTCCTTGCATCTTGGTGGAGGTCAGCAATGGTCTGATGAGCCTCAAAACTGCAGCTCTAGGCCAGCAGCACCACCTGAGGAAAATGGTAAATAGCTGTCTGGAGATGCATATGTCTGTAGACATAAAAGATGAAAGAAATTATGGGGAGAAGCGAGAAGCTGATTCATTTTGCAAGAAAAAGAGAGAAGTAATGCAGCTGAGTGGCTACAATGCTGCATCAGTGAAATCTATTAAAAATCCAAATGAATCTCAATGTCAGCCAACATGCTGCCAGAACAAATGAACATGGTGGCAAAGGGGAGCCTTCACTGCTAAGCTGACAAAAATAAATTAGTCACCTGTCAGTACTTGCTTAGAATTTACAAACACATCAGTTTTTGAGGGAAGAGCAGAAAATAACCAGCATATGAGCATTGCACAGAGGGAGATAAGCACTTTGTTTTCATTTATGCAGTAACTTAACCCCCCCACACACAGTAAATGCCTCCTTCTGGGAATAAGACACTGTCTCATGGAGGTCACAGAGATGCCTGAGCTGATGAAGGGCCAGAGAAGCCTGAGGAGACACAAGTGCTGGAAGTAACCCAGCAGTGCTCACGACCCTGTGTGACAGCACTGAACCACAGAACCCCCAGTGCCTCCCCAGCTTGTAAGAACTAGCCACAAAAATTCATCCACTCCAAGTCTGCTCACATCCAAGCAAAACCAGGGAGTTATTGGTGCCTGCAGGCAAATTTGAGTCTTTGCTGTAGATTAAAGACAGAAGAGTTTAGGTTAGGCCGCAGGTCTCCTTTGCTACTTCAATAGTAAGCATCACCTCTTATCCCCAGGTTTTGGTTGTGGGGTGTCCCTCTGAGTCATAGGAAACCTTTCACAGGGTAAAAGGAGACTGGGAGCTAGAACCAAGGGAATATTGCAGGAAATAGCTCAGACATTTTCTGGCATTAATTTCTATTCTTTTCTGTTCAGCTTCCACAAGGAACAAAGCAAATCTTTAGTGAAGCTGAAAGACTGACTGACATACTTGAAAATGTGGATCACTATATTGTTAGGTATTGATGCTGAAGTTGGCTATATTTGATCCAATCAAGAAACAAAATCCTCTTATGCAAATTACAGGTCCAGCTGGAGCAGCTTGAACTGCAAACGCTGGGTCTCAAGGAGCAGTGGGTGAGCAACCCCCAGCCCAAAGACCATTCACAGGAATTAGCTAGGAAATCATTACAAGAAACAGGCTTGAGAGAAGGAGGATCTGCCACAGACAGTTCATAAACCAGAGCAGGAGACAATGTTCAGTCAGTCAAGTCATTTGCTGCAAATTATTTGCCCAGGGCCAATCTTGCTGCTGAAGCAATCAGTGAAGATGCACTACATGGAGCCATGCAGGAACGTAGTTAAGACTAACAAGCTGCTGTACACAGCACTTTAATTAGGCCAAATGAGGAAAGGATAATAAACCAGCAGGTCACAAGGAAAAAAAAAATCCATAGCTGAACAGAATCAAATTATTTCTTTTTATTGTGACAGGATAACATCCTAAAATGAGGTTGCTGGATTGGAGTGGTACCCAAACTCATACCGAGATCACCAGAGATGGCACAAACAGCCCAGCAGCACCTCAGCCAGGCTGCTGCTAGCTCCAGCCCCTACCAAACACAAGAATTTGTCCATGGTTTATTTCAGCAGCAACAAATGGCTGGCTGAGCAGAGATGTTGCAGACTGGCTATTGGGAGGCAAAGGCAGGTGTGTAATTTCTTGAAATATTCTTTCAGGGCATGTGGCACAGAGACTCCTTTCAGCTACAAGCCATAAGGCTGAGAAATATCTATCATGCTTAGCTATGGGAACAGGGATTTGATGAAAGTGCCATCACGAGGTGATAAGAAGAATGTGATTGGAAGCTGATGTGTTATTGCTTAATTTAGACAGAGGAAGGCTCTTTTTTGTCCATACCATCTGCCAGCCTAGAAACCCAAGGAATAAAGGCACAAGCTGCAGATGGCTTTTGTAATGGCTGTACTCAAGCAGCAGAGGAGCAAGAAGGGTAGAAGCCATATAAATCAAGGAGCAATATTGCAGTGGCTGAGCAATAACCAAGCTGATAGCAGCATTTGGCAGAAAGAGAGAAAGCATGAGAGACTTTCCTGATTTGCTACATTAGTATTGGGCTGCATCAGGACAGGACACAGAGCTGGAGCTTCAGGAGGCTGTTTGGAACACTGAGGTGCAAGCCTGGCAGGAGCAGACAAACCAGCATGGCTGCACAGACTAACAGCAGCCTCCAAGAAAAACAGATAAACTCTGCTTTAAAATTGTGTTCACAGACATGGCTGTTCCTGAGCTAACTCTTATCCTTACTTCTCTTTTTCCTGAGGGAAGAGAGAAAGAGAGTAGAAGCTAATTTACTTTAAGTCACTAGAGAGAAAACAAGCTTGGATGCAACATGCAAGGCTCAGCAGGACAAGCACAAAGTTCTGCTGGCAAAGCAGTCCCCTGAGATGACCGTCTGAGCTCTGCTGGGGAACTTCAAAGGGCTGCTCTGCTTATCTTGTTCCAGCAGAGCCTAGGTGTGCTGGACACAGAACAGCATGGCACGGTACAGAGGCTACTTCAATGTTTTCCCCTCTCAAACAACCTTGTTTACACAAATATAAAGAAACAAACACTCAGCACAGCGTTAGTGGAACTGGGTTTCCAAGTGGGACTGACACACAGATTGACAGGAGAAACAGGAGAAGGCACAGGAAAAATAATGTTTCATTCTGTTGGTTAAATACACACACCCTCGTGTTAATCCCTTAGCATTTTTATCCCTGCTGCTTCACTGCAGTGTCTCTGGCCCACCTGAGCAGAGGAGAGGTCTGTGAAGACCTCACAAAGTACTCACAGCCTCTTTTGCAAGCTGTTTACAGGTAACCAGCTCTGCCCTGGCTGCAGAGCCTGCAGCCAGGGAGAGGGACACCAGCACTGCCTTCAGCAGCAGGGACGCAGCAAAGTAGAGTTGCCCAGCGTGGAGGAGGGAGGAAAAGCTGTGCTGCAACTGCTGCTGAGTTGATGAAAGCAGAGATGGGGTAAGGACCAGAGAATACATCCAACAGGCATTGGGTCTAAAGTCTATGTCATTCATTCATTGCTGGGGAATCCACAAAGCTCAACTAGCCCCAAGAGCTGGACCAGCGGCCCTGAATCCCCAGAAGCCTTGGCTGTACCCCATGTATAGAAAAAGAGGGCTATCTCGTTTGGATGAGCACCATTGACACCTATTGCAAGAGAGATCTGAACAGTGTGAGTGCCCTGGTCTGCAGCTGCTTAAAGCCACTTCTCAAAGCAGCACTGGAAGATTCAGTCACACAGTTAAAAAGGCAGAAACACAGTAAAAAGGCAGAAACACCCTTGAGCCCCTGAGTTGCACATGGCAATTGTTCCCTCCACAGAAAAGTCAGCACTGCCACGAGCTCAGATGGCAGCTTGAGTGCATGTGCCGGGAAGGCAGAGCTCGTGTCCCATGCTGTGTACCTGGCATAACCCTCCATGCTCATGCAAAGCAAATGTCAAACATGACCATGTCAAAACAATGGGACTGTGAGATTATTTGGGGTATCCATCACTGAGAAATGTGCACAAACAGCTTGAATAGATTCTTTGAGCAGAACCAGCTGTTGAGCAGACAAGACAGACTCTAGAGCATGATCAGTGATGAATCCGTCAGGGGGAAAAAAAAAAGGGGGAGGGGGAGGGTGGAGAAAGAAACCTAGAACGGAACCATTGTCTTGCTAAGTGCTTGGCAAGGTCCCTGTGCCTTTACAGGGAAAGGAGGGAGAAGCAGAAGGAGTGAGAATAAAAAAATCCATGATGCCAAAATTCCTTTTTGACTTTTTTTCCTCCTAATGATGTTTTTCACTTGGAATCCTTTTTAGTTTGGCATGGGAGTATGCCTTACAACAGCAGATCACAAATTAAACCACTGGTTTTACTGACCCTACAAGCACAAGTGTTTTCCTTCTCATCCACCCCAAAGAGCTTTTTCCCAAGGAAATTTGTATGAGTTGTTTGTGCCTTTGCCAGACTTCAACATTTTGGTTAGTTCATATCAGATAGTCTTGAGGAATTAGGATCACAGAAGACAGTGTGAGAGAGAGGATATCTCAGGTATGGTGACATTTTAGCTGTCTAAATGCACCCTTGGGGCTGAACTGGTCCCCATACACCCCAGAAACATTCAGCCAGTGTAAGGCACGAGCCCTACAGGCATCATAATAGATTCAAAAACCTTCTTCTGCAGTAACACAGAATAGATTTACTTTAGGATAGGTTCAGAGTGCTTGCAAGCCGTAGTTTTTCTCTTCTGCAGGCAATCAGATGTTTCTGGGCCATTCTGAAACACAACATTACTCTAGGAAATAGCACACTATCAGAGAGCAGATAACAGCCCGGTATTTAAGGCTACCCAAGCAAGTCCAGCAGCATCCCTTCCCCTCCAGCATGGGTGTAGATTGCCTGGAGCAGGACTTTTCTTCCACTAGGTATTTTACTAAGCTCAGCACAGTGGTGTTGGCAGATATTGGGGCAAACAGCAGCCACGTGATATGGATGCAAACTCAGTGAGATGCTAGGGGAAAAACAAGGGCAGTGCTGGCCTAAGCCATGTGAGAAGAAACGAAGATTGCTGCCATACCCAGTCTGCCTTAGGCAAGCCAGCTGCCTGCAGGGACACTGCTCCCCTGACTTTGCATGTGGAAGCATCAATCAAGTAAGTTCAAACAACAGCACATCATCTAGGCTGCCGTCCCAGTAATTCACAACCTCCTGGAGTTAGCTGGGATCAGGAGCAATGACTTTTCATGCACTATCTTCATTAAGAGAGGAAAAGGGAGGAAATAGGGAAGAGCAAATCAGTGATGCAAGAGATGCCTCAAACTCCACCTGCTATACCAGTCCCTGTCGTGAGGAAACCCTGAGGTCACCCACGGCATACATGCAAGTAGATTAACGCGGTGGGGAGTCATTTCCTTCATTCCAAGAGCTACCACACTATTTGTGTGGGGTGGAATAGTTTACCCCAGCCTGTCCATCTAGTCTTCACACTCTACAGCCTCACAGAGATCCTGGAGAAAGCTGAGCTGTCCACATGTTCATCAGGGACCTGGTGCCTGCATGCCAGTGCCATGCCCTCAGACAAGTGCTGCCCCGCTGCTCAGATGGAAGCAGTAACAGCTTATCCTGCACCTCTGGAAAGGAAAGGAAAAGGTGACTAATTGCTGACAGAAGAGGAATGGCACCCTGCCTCTGAACCCTGACATCACTGCAGAGGCTGCACACCCAGACACTGCTCTGCCTGCATCTGCTGCAGTGCAATAGCACCTCTAAGAGAGGAACTGAGAGCGTTTTGCTTTGGCCTCATGCTACCCCCACTGCTCCTCAGCTGCTTTGCCATTCGGATGATCTGTCAGAGGAGATTCAGCAACTCCTGGCGCTAAAATAGCCCCTCCCCACGGCCCCACCACATGCCTTCCGCCCCAGAAGCAAAGGAATCAGGAGCTGTGGATCACTGAAAGTGACTGCAGCTGATTGTGAGAAGTTTCTCTGGGCTGTTTCTGGGGGATCTGCAGCTGGCAGTGATGCAAAGACCCCTGTGTTGGGCAGGAGCCTAAACTTCCGCTGGGAAAATCTCAGGGTTGTGCAAATCACAGCCATTGTTTTGAAGCAGCCTTGACTGGTTTATGAAACACTGTAGACAGCATTTCCTCTTTTCCCCCCATCAGAATATAGAGAATAGCCACTCCTTTGATGCCACCAGCTGAAGAGCTACCTCACCCAGGCTCTAGCAGGCACAAGCAGGCACCTTCACTTCAGTAGCTGAGGTTAATGGCTTGGCAGCTCATCTGGGGCTGACTAATTTTTCTCTAGTGATGTTTCTTAGAGTCCAAGGGGTTTTCACTGGAGTAATTGAAACATTTATTAAGATGCATACTACTCTGGTAAAAAGGGCTTCAAAGAGTGGGTTTTTCTCTCCCAGAGCTTCCTCTTCACCATCCCTGCAGAGCTTCAGCTCAGAGACCACTTGCAGAGCTGTTAAAGGCTCATCCCCACCAAAATTCAACCTTGAGCAAAGAGGATCTAGCAAAGCATCTCTAGGTCAAGTCCTCCCCAGGGCTGCTTTCTGATCAGCCTCTCTTTTAGGAGTTTAACAAATAAAAATATACCTGGAAATAGAACAGAGCAATGCCTGGAAAGAGAAGAGAGCAACATGCTTCAGCCACAGATCAGAGCAGCACAACACAACTCTAACTGGCCGAGCTCAGGCTGCTGGGCACAGGTCCACCGACGACGGCTCGAAAGGTGCAACACAGCCCAGGCAGCTTTCTGAAATGCTTGCAAGGAACAACGAAAAACAGCCAAATCAAGGAAGAAACACAAACCTTTTCTAGCTTTACATAGGACTGCTGAGGTCAGGTGAGAAAAAGGCATCTTTAACTCAGAAAATATAGGTATTAAAGTGCCCCTTAGGATGAGGAAGAAAAAGCAGGCAGAAAGGAAATGAAAACAAATGCAGCACAGAATTGAGAGGACAAGCAAATATACAAAGGGAAGCAAAGCATTTATCTGATGAGAAAGCAAACATGGAGATAGAGCCCTCAGATGCCTCATTTGTACAAGCCTAGAGGTCTACACTCAGCAGAGCAGCAATCACCCATGTACTATTCCTCAAATACTTGAAAGTGGCTCCATACAAATATCTAAATTGCATGAGGACAGAGATTTGTACATCAGCAGAAGTATTCAGCACTCATTAATGGTAATTCTCTTTCAAAATATACACAGACAACTCACAAAATAACAATAAAGGCAGCCCTAGCAAATGCTGCCTGCGAGCAACTGCACAGCATCAACAGCAAATAACAGAGAGAACTCTTGCCAGGTTCATCACAGATTAAATACATTCAGGCAAATCATGGAACACAAGGAAAAAAAAAGCCCTCACAGAGCCAATAGTGGATTGGCTTGCAGGGAACTCTCATGACAGAGGGCTCAGTTTGTTTTATGATCTATTTGCAATGAACTCTGCCACCTGTGACACTGAAGTACCTAACAGCCTCTCCATGGTGTGTTTACTGTGAAGCACCACAAGAACCTTTTGTACCAGTTTGCATTCACAGCTTTTCCTATTCCTTCCATGTAATGTGAGTTTCCTTTTGAATGGAACAAAAGGGCCTTCCCAACACTGAATATCCTAGTAAGGAAGGACAAAAAAACCCAAAACATATATAGACATATACACAAATATAATAAAAATATATAAATATTTTATATATGTATATAAATATGTTTATATACACACACATAAATATATTGCATATATGTATGTATGGTTTTACATATACATGTAAATATATTGAATTAGAATTAACCAGCTTGGAAAAGACCTTTGAGATCATCAAGTCCAACCTATCACCCAACACCATCAAATCAACCAAGCCATGGCACCAGCACCCCATCCAGTCTCTTCCTAAACACCTCCAGTGATGGTGACTCCACCACCTCCCTGGGCAGCACATTCCAATGGGCAATCTCTCTTCTGGGAAGAATTTCTTCCTAACATCCAGCCTACACCTCCCCTGCTGCAGCTTGAGACTGTGTCCTCTTGTTCTGGTGCTGGTTGCTCAGAAGAAGAGACCAACCCCCACCTAGCTACCACGTCCCCTCAGGTAGTTGGAGACAGCAATAAGGTCTGCCCTGACCTTCCTCTTCTCTAGGCTAAGCAACCTCAGCTCCCTCAGCCTCTGCTCACAGAGCTTGTGCTCCAAACCCCTTCCCAGCTTTGCTGCTCTTCTCTGGACACCTTCCAGCAAGTCAACATCTTTCCTAAACTGAGGGACCCAGAACTGGACACGGCACTCAAAGTGTGGCCTAACCAGTGCAGTGTACAGGGGCAGAATGACCTCCCTGCTCCTGCTGGCCACACTGTTCCTGATGCAGGCCAGGATGCCATTTGCTCTCTTGGCCCCCTGGGCACACTGCAGGCTCATGTTCAGCCTACTATCAACCAGTACCCCCAGGTCCCTCTCTGCCTGTCTGCTCTCCAGCCACTCTGTCCCCAGCCTGTAGCACTGCATGGGGTTGTTGTGGCCAATGTGTAGAACCTGGCACTTGGATGTGTTAAACCTCATGCCATATTTATATTTTCATATACATTTATATGCATGTATGTAAATATATTTATAGATATGTTTATTTTTATGTATATTCACATGTTTTTATATTTTCATATTTATATAGGTATATAAATATATTTTTATACATATTTTCATAATTATATATTTTTTTAAATATATAGCAGTCCCTGTGTGATCTGGTCTAGGTGATCCTGCTCTGGCAGGGGGCTTGGACTAGATGACCTCTCAAAGTCCCTTCCAGCCCCTAACATTCTGTTATTCTGTGATTAAAATATATTTTAAAGTCTTCAAAATTGCAGGGGAAACAATTGGGTTGGTGAAAATTGATTTAAAAGCCAAGAGAGGCGTCCATAAATACAGGACAATTCGCTCCTTCCTTTTATGTGGTAAGAAGGTAGAAGAGCCTTGAATGAGTCTAACCAGCATGCTTGGCCAACCTGAAGATGGAGAATGGTGTAGATCCCCAGGATTGCAAGCACACTGATTTTTGTATCACATGCATCAATAAGCAGAGAGGAGCACAGAGCAGCTTGCTGCACACAGGGTTCAGAGAGGGGCCACGTTACTATTTACAACACAGCACACGAAAATGACAGTGACACACACCACTCAGAGGTGATCCTTATTACTGGCTGCTTAAGGGATGATTTGAGAAATGATCTGGAAATTTAATTTTTAATTAAGGCAGAAGCCCTAAGGGCTCTCTGAGTTCAAGCATTAAGGGGGAAAGAGGGGGAAATCAATTCTTGGTGATGGAGAGGTCTAGCAGAATCTAATAGGCCTGGGTAATATATCAAGAAGCTTTTAAGATCAGTCACACAGCTTAACAGAGGAAAGCCTAAAACCCAATTTCAGATTAAAAAAATATGCTGTAAAGTAGAATGGATAGTCACCATTGTTCAAACCTGTGGAAAGCTACTGTCTTGAGCTCTGACACACATATTACTCATATAATAGATAAATGATCAACTCCAGCACTCAGAACTTCACAAGGAAGCCCTCATGCTTAGCTCCAACCAGCTTAGAATAGCAGCCATCTCCAAATGACCTTGCCATCCCTCTAATGCTTCAGCATGGCAAGAAAGATCTACATTAACTAATGAAATTAGTCATCCAAACATCCTAGAGGGAGGCTAATTTGTGCTGAGAGACACAACTAGTTCCCTTGATGAGCAGCACAGGTCTGCCAGGTTCATCACAGTGACAGTGGCTGGAAGACATGTGGCACCAAGGCCATCTGACCTCCACAGTGCAGCTTCAGGAACAGTTACAAAATCAGGAATTGAAGCTTTTTCATCCTATCTCTTGATTCCAAGCTCACAGGACCAGATGAGTTGAACCCAGAGGTGCCAAGAGACAGGACCAACATTATAGGATGGCCACTGTTGTTATCTCTGAGACATTGTCATGGTTGAGGAGTTCCCCAGTGACTGGAGAACAGCAAGCATGGCATCCATCTTCATAAAAAGGAAAAAAAGGCCAGCCTGGGGAACAGTAAATTTACCTTGGTTGGTGGGAAAGTCATGGAGTCCCTCTTGAACTACTGAGATGGCAGCAGCTGGGACCAGCCAGCACAGATTGAACAAAAGCACAAAATGCCTGATCCACCTGACTGCTTGCTGTGGGAGAGCAACTGGAGCTATGGATGAGGGGAGAGCTGTGAATGTCATTTGCCTTGGCTTTCACAACAGTTTCAACATCATGTCCCACAATCTTTTCTACACTTAAGGCTGTATTAGTCTGGAAAGGGGCAGAAGACAACTAGATGAGCGAAAAAAACAGATCGGATGGTATGGGTTCAGAGGGTAGGAGTTAATGAGTACCTGGAAGCCAGCAGTAAGCAGAGTACTGCAGAAGTGTCCAGCTCTGGGCCCCTCAATTTAAGAAGGACATTGAGAATCTTGAACATGTCCAGAGAAGGGCAACGAGGCTGGGGAGAGGCCTCGAGCACAGTCCTGTGAGGAGAGGCTGAGGGAGCTGGGGTTGCTTAGCCTGGAGAAGAGGAGGCTCAGGGCAGACCTTACTGCTGTCTACAACTACCTGAAGGGAGGTTGTAGCCAGGAGGGGGTTGGTCTTTTTTCCCAGGCAATCAGCACCAGAACAAGAGGACACAGTCTCAAGCTGCACCAGGGGAGGTTTAGGCTCGCGGTGAGGAGAAAATTCTTCACAGAGAGAGTTGTTAGCCATTGGAATGGACTCCCCATGTGGTGGTGGAGTCACCCTCCCTGGAGGTGTTCAAGAGGGGATTGGATGTGGCACTTGGTGCCATGGTTTAGTAGTCATGAGGTCTTGGATGTTAGGTTGGACTTGATGATCTTTGAGGTCTTTTCTAACCTTATTGATTCTATGATTCTAAGTCTGTACTGAGACCTGTCCTCTTTACTGGAGACCAACAGGAGCTGATGAGATCTCTCTTGCTATCTTTGTAAATGACATCACACCGTGGTTAAAAGCTGACACAGGGCAGGTCAGGGCTACCACTCAGAGGGACTCACAGCCACAGGCTCCAGGAGACACCAAGATCTATGCTTGAGGACACACCTACACCCATGTGCATATTTTAAAGAAAGTTGGGCAGAGGAGATGAGCAAGAAATGAGATGAATGGTCTTGTTTTCACAAACCTTCCCTCCTAAGAAACAAGTCATTTATCAAAGTGCTGTAATCCTACCAACTGTCATAACACTTGGTCTAATTACATCTGGAGAACAATAAGCTGAATGTTCAGGAAGAAACTGTCTGCAACAAGGCTGGTAAAGAAGCTCTGCTGTGCATGACCTTAGATCACAGGTCCAAAGGCAAGAAAAAGTACCACTGGCAAGGGGTTGGTGACAGTTGTATAAAGCAGTTTGAAGATTTGGCTGCTTAATGTTATGTATTTTCATACCATGCCGTTCCTGGTGCATTAATCTGCATCAGGGAAGGGCTGAAGTGGGTTTTCAGATGACATATTGATGGCAGGAGAAAGGTGTGAAATCCATCTTTTGGAAGAATACATTGGAAGCACATCCAGGAATTGTTAACAAGGCTAAAAAGCATCATGAGCTGAGACTCCATGCTGCAGTTTAAAATGTTCTTCAAACCTCACCTTACAAAACCCACTGGAGATCAACCATTCCTTCCTGCAGTGGTTTCAATGGGACTGTTTGGGGGCATAAGCAGGAAGCAACAGCAGCAAGTCCACAATGGATGCATTCAGTGTGGGGAAGCCCTGTCAGTGCTGCTCTGGCACTGATACTTTCCCCATCTGACACAGGATGACTGAGTTTGCAGCAGTACCTAGACCACACATACATTTCATTAGCAGACTCAAAGCAAAAGATAGAGGGGGAGAGGGGGAGGGAATCTTCTCACCAGTAGCAAAGCTGGGCACTTAGGAAGACATTTTAATTTGGCTTCTTGATACAGAGACTTGGAACCACCTGCAAAGCAAGATAACACTTGCATACTGTATAAAGGTGCCAGAGCAAGGACTAAGTAGACAAAATTCAAAATACAGATTAACTCACACACACAAAATAGGACCACTGGGACCAAAGAAGACTGACTTTGACAGACAGCATCTCATTGTCTCAAAGGTGACTGAATCTAAAGCTCCTCCTCCCATGGTTTAGGAATTGCTTAGCTCCACACCCTGAAGAAAAGGTACCTGATATCACATTGAAAGAAATCTTGTCATGTGCAACAGCAGATTTTCCAGCACTATCCTAAATGTACCTACCACATGCCAGCTTCCTACTGTGGGCAGCGTGGCAAGGAAGGGGTCAAGTATGAAGGAAATGCATGAAAAGGAGTCTGTTACTCATCCATGAGAAAGGATTTAAATGCTCCCAGTGCATCTCCTACCTTCTGAAATGTACTGCTGTCTGAAGAACTTGGACCTAGGGCTCCAAGAATAATGATTGCCACGGATCCTTCATTAGGTGTTGAAGCTGCCAGCATGCAATGTGGGGTGGATATTACCTGAATTAACTGGTAACAGCATCATGGCATTAAAGCACCTATGGTCTCTGGTATCAGGCAGTCATACTTCAGGCTTGAAGCAAGGAAGTGGTCCTTTATGACACAGTAAAAGATGAACACACAGAGTGTGTTACCAGCTGACACTCTGAGTATTGCCCTGGAAGGATCCCACATGGACCACAGCATCCACAGAGAAGTTGTTATATGGAGGAAGACATTTACAGCAATAAAAGTTATAGATCACTTGCTTGAAAGGAAAAAAACTGAAAAATAAAATCAACTTTTAAACTCCAAACAACAATTAGAAGCATTTCTGGATTACTACTTCCTCATTAAGTAAGTTACCTGATGAAGAAACAGCTAAGCTGAAAACTAGACATCAGATGATGGTGTCATTTCAGACTGTCAGATCTGATTTAAGTCAAAGAAATTCTGCTGCCTCCAGTGGCTTTATTTGCCTGGGCAGGCACCCAACAGCAGCTCAGACCCCCTGAGCTCAGGCTGCAGGATGCCAGTGGAGCCCAAGCCCCCCGGGGGGAAGACAGATGGTGAGTTTTTCACGAGTACTTGTGACCTGCCAGCTCAGCTCAGGACTCACCATGAGCAGGCAGGTTGAAGCAGGTGCACTGTGCCAAGGTGAGCAGTCAGACTGACTGCTGGGGTGAGTCCTGGGTGCCCAGGCAGGACGTGGGGCTGCAGGCTGCGCATCCTCCTGCTGGCAGGCTGGGCAGGGCTCCTCTGCTCAGTGTGGAACATGGCATTGAAGCTTTCACAGGCAAAAGTTGGAGCCTGGCTCCTTGGGCTTACGTGACAGGTATCTCCCAAGAGAAGATCCACTGCTGAGAACCAGATCTCACAGCAACCAGAAGGAAAGCTGAGAAGTACCCAGCTGATGTCCCTGAACTGGGCATGCATGCAGGGATTATAGAGTAACCAGAGGCAATAATCTGCACAGGGGAGGAAAAGGAGCTGTTGCCCTCTTGCCTTGCCCAGGCAGGGCTGCAGCCACCCTCCAGCATTCACACCAGCACCATGGGGCTGCACTGGGGGCTGGCAAAGACTGAGTCCTGCTGTTTTGTATGCTTGTGGGGCAAGCAGCAGCTGCTGTTAGGAGAGGTTTAGGCTCCTCCTGAGATCATGTATTCTACTTAGTTGAAAATGAGGAGTGGAACATTGTTCAAGTTATGAAGTGGGCATGCAGAGGAGTGCCCTTGCTGTGAACAGAATTAAAAATAAATTAAAACAAAAAATGAAGTGCAGTTTTGAGAACAAAACTCCCTGGAAAAAAAGTGGTTTGAATCTTGGAAAGGGAACACTCACTGACCCCATCAAGGGCTCTGATTAAACTCCCCACAACACCACACCACCTCTCCCTGGCACTGGGGCAGCTGGAGCAGCTTGAGGATGCTTCTTAATCCCCCTAGCCAGACATAGAGGCTGAATCATCAAAAACCCTTAAACAGATAAATTGTGAAGCCAGTCTGTGAAAATAAAACCCAACCAACAGTAATCTGAGCAATGCTGGAGCCCTTGCAGAGTGTCAGGCTGGACACTTGGTGAGTGGGAACGATGTACCAAGGAACCTGCCAGGCGCCCCAGCCCTGAGCATGGCTGCTGCTCTGCCCACAGTCACTGCCGGGGACAGAACACAAGAGCAGTTCCAGATCTCAGCTAGGTAAACATTTAATACTCTCCACTCTGCTTGAATTTGCTTTCCCTTGAGGATAAAAGAGGATATGCTAGCTTATTTTGTAATAATGGAGGCATCTATGTCCCAAACAAACACCACCAAACAAGCAGGAACTTTCCTCTTCTAAAGGGAATAACTTGAGCCAGCGTCTCACTGATGCCAGGGTGGCCTGACTTGGAGCTGAAGGAGCCAGGATGGGAGACATTAAGTATTTCTAAGGTTAGAAACCTGTCACTCACCATTTGTTTTTGTGTGGTTTTTTTTTTTTAAGACAAAATTCAGAACTATTTTTTGTAGGCAACAGAAGTTTCATCCTGATTGTTGTCAAAAACCTCCTTTCACTTTTCATTATTTTTTTCAGTTAAGGTGAAGCAGAAAAACTGATGGAAAACCTGCTAAGTGAAACCTTGCTTGACCTTTCCTTTCTTCATAATTTTATTAGAGAGAAGCTGAGAATGCCTCCTCCATAAGCCCTCACTTTCCACAGCTATTCTAGTCCTCCCGTGAAAGGACGAGGGGAGGAAGTGAGAAAACCCAAGTCCTAGATTTGAGGCAAAAAATAACATTTCAACCAAAAATGCATTACATAAAAATCCTACATGCAAGTAATTAATGTTTAAAATAAACCCCTGGTACTCCACAGCCTTCCCCCCCCCCCCCCCTTTTCATTGATAGGTGTTTGACTACCAGTCTGCTATTCACTGCTGTCATGCAAATACAAAATCACAGCCTGAAATTCCTGAAAAGATGCATTTAAAGCTTCATTCCAGGTGCATGTTGCTCACCATTTGCTGTTTGCCCACTGCAAAAGGCATCCAGCATCCAACCAGGCAGAACAGCAACAGAGGTCCCAAGTAATCAAACTCGGCACAAACAGCCGGGCTGTAAAGAGCAACATCGGTACCCACGCATCCTACTTGCTTATGAATCTCAAGCATGGCAGAAAAAAAGGAGTCAGATTCATTAACTCTCTCCTGGCCAAAAGAATTTGGTTAATAATGATAACAATAATAATGCTCTCCTTGGGGTCAGAGTGGCTGCAGAGCTCCCAAACAGAGAGAGACCTGGGGGTGCTGATCGACAGCTGCCTGAACATGAGCCAGCAGTGTGCCCAGGTGGCCAAGAAGGCCAACAGCATCCTGGCCTGCATTAGGAATGGTGTGGCCAGCAGGAGCCAGGGAGGTCATTGTGCCCCTGTACTCTGCTTTGGTTAAGCCACACCTTGATTCCTGTGTCCAGTTCTGGGCCCCTCAGTTTAAGAAGGACATCGAGACACTTGAACGTGTCCAGAGAAGGGCAACAAGGCTGGTGAGAGGCCTTGAGCACAAGCCCTATGAGAAGAGGCTGAGAGAGCTGGGGTTGTTTAGCCTGGAGAAGAGGAGGCTCAGGGGAGACCTTATTGCTGTCTACAACTACCTGAGGGGAGGTTGTAGCCAGGTGGGGGTTGGTCTCTTCTTCTGGGCAACCAGCACCAGAACAAGGGGACACAGTCTCAAGCTGCACCAGGGGAAGTTTAGGCTCGAGGTAAGGAGAAAGTTCTTCACCGAGAGTCGTTCGTCATTGGAATGTGCTGCCCGGGAGGTGATGGAGTCGCCGTCCCTGGAGGTGTTCAAGAGGGGATTGGACGTGACACTTGGTGCCATGGTCTAATCATGGGGTCTGTGGTGACGGGTTGGACTCGATGATCTTTGAGGTCTCTTCCAACCTTGGTGATACTGTGATACAGGGAGCCGTTCCTCTGCTTGGGCTTAACATGAGCTCTGACATTAGGTTTTCTTCCTACACTCCCTCACTTTGGGTGATGGGAAGCATGTCCATAGGTCATCTGAGAGCACCATGTCTGCATGACAGCAGCTGTGTCATTTTCTATTTGTTTTTTAAGCACCATATTGTGCTTCAGCTGGAAGCAGGACACTGACAATGAAAACTAGATGATGTGCTAGCAGGCACTGCGGAGTCTGAGGAACACAGATTGAGTTAACCTCCTGAGGTGTCCCCGTGGAAAACCACATAACCATTGCTTCTACTTAAAGCCTGTGCTTTCCCAAATACAACTTTAGGATCAGAGAAATGAGAATTACTCAGGCACTGCAGGCTGCAGTACTGCACACACATGGTATAGCTGCAGTCTGAGGCTCTTTGCCCACAACCCCACCTCTACTCTGAAATGTTAATGTAGAATCAGCAGGAACCATCCATGTGTACCACATCCACAGGTAGGGTGCCAGGTCAGCCTAGATAATGCAAAGCTTTTGCCTACTGCAGCTTAACAGCAAAAAGTCTCAGCTCTAATACAGGGACAATTTAGTCCCACAGGGGAAGCCCCTTACTCCAGAGTTATTTTCCTTCCAACAAATGCATAAATATTTCCCTTTAGCAAGGAAATGGAGACCCTAAAATGATTAGTTACACTGATATGCCAAGAGGCCAACAGGTGAGAAAGCCCTGGTTACACAGCATCAGTGTTGCAGAGCTCCTAATTAAACTTCCCTTCCTTTACAATTCAAGACAAGTTCCAGACAGTGAGCTGAAAATACATCTCAAACAGACCTTCAGCATTCAGGACCATCTGCTTCCTTTTTGCGTGAAGTATTTTTATTTGCTGCAAGTAATGAGCTTAAACAGATTTGAGGAGGTTTGTTATTAATAAAGGAATGTGAAAAATCTGCAGAAGGGAGAAAGAAGCATATTCTGCACCTGGGTCTGCTCAGGAGACTTGGCGTTGCTTTGAAGGCTCTCTTTGCTGTTACATCCCCAAATCCAGATTTAGGTTTTAGAATAGAATAGAATAGAATAGAATAGAATAGAATAGAATAGAATAGAATAGAATAGAATAGAATAGAATAGAATAGGGACCAGACCAGGTTGGAAGAGACCTTTGAGATCATCAAGTCCAACCTAACATCCAACACCATCTAATCAACTAAGCCATGGCACCGAGCACCCCATCCAGTCTCTTCTTAAACACCTCCAGTGATGGTGACTCCACCACCTCCCTGAGCAGCACATTCCAATGGGCAATCACTCTCTCTGTGAAGAAATTCTTCCTAACATCCAGCCCTACACCTCCCCTGCTGCAGCTTGAGACTGTGTCCTCTTGTTCTGGTGCTGATTGCCTGGGAGAAGAGACCAACCCCCACCTGGCTACAACCTCCCCTCAGGTAGTTGGAGACAGCAATAAGGTCTGCCCTGACCTTCCTCTTCTCTAGGCTAAGCAACCTCAGCTCCCTCAGCCTCTGCTCACAGAGCTTGTGCTCCAAACCCCTCCCCAGCTTTGTTGCCCTTCTCTGGACACCTTCCACCAAGTCAACATCTTTCCTACACTGAGGGACCCAGAACTGGACACAGGACTCAAGATGTGGCCTAACTAGTGCCGAGTACAGGGGCAGAATGACCTCCCTGCTCCTGCTGGCCACACTGTTCCTGATGCAGGCCAGGATGCCATTGGCCTTCTTGGTCACCTGGGCACACTGCAGGCTCATGTTCAGCCTACTATCAACCAGTACCCCCAGCTCCCTTTCTGCCTGTCTGCTCTCCAGCCACTCTGATCCCAGCCTGTAGCACTGCATGGGGTTCTTGTGGTCAACATGCAGAACTTGGCACTTTGATGTATTAAATCTCAAACAGGTTTCATCCTCAGCACTAAACTACCCTTCACATGGCACTGTTTAGGACAGATAGAGTAGGATAATTTCCACACCTGAATTTTTGTTGGGAATAGACTGCTTCACAGGCAGAATGTAATTGGTCAGGTTGGAGCTTAGCCAGGATAGCAGGGTTAATGGCCCTACTGCTCCCAAGTGATACTTAATGAGTGTAAATAGCAGAGGAGCCCACTGTGAGTCTCACCCAGAACAGAGCACCTCCTCCTGTCCTGCTGCAGCCCCCCCCTGCGGAGCCCATGGGGACAAGGGCTGGCACCAAGGGTGAGCAGAGACAGAAGGTGCTGCTTCCCCTCAAAACCATCACTTGTACACACCCAGAAGCCAGGGTGACAGACAAGATGACAGACAAGAGTTTAAACTTGATAAATGCCCTACAGCCATGGGCAGTCAAATCTTATTCAAGTTATGCCAAGAGGTTGTACCATCACTGAACGCTCAGCAACAGTTTGATACAAGTGGAGCAGTCTTCAACCAGTGCTTTCTCCCCTGGTCTGTTATTAATGCTGTGTTTTGGCCAAGACAGATACATGAAATACATCAACACCTGCCATGACCTGGTCTCCTGAGCCAACCCTGGGCAGCAGGGGAGGTCATGCTAAGATTCCAGCATTCCCTTGGAGTAAATTGAATCGAAATGACACCAAACAGCTGATGAGTTGGGTTTGTTTGAGCCAGTGGGAACTCTCAGTAACGGACCAGAACAGAGGGAAAATGGGGAAAAAAGGAGAGGGAGGGCTCTCCTGGTAGGACTTTTACCCTTCAGACTTTTTCCCCTATCCTAGCATAGTGTGAAATGAGCAAGTGGCTGAGTGACACCTAGTTGTTGACAGGGGTTACCCCCAACACTATCCAACTTTTCTATGCAGGAGCACTTGATGTGCAGCAGTGCACAGGCTGCCAAGGAGGCTCTAACCTGGGACAAATCTTCAATCTCTGCTTTGGTTTTGGAGCCACAACATGCTGGGAGCTCAGTGCTGCTTCATCCTCCAAACAAGCACCTCTATTCGCAATGGCAAGATGCAATCTGATCCACCTGACTGCATTTGCTAAACATATGGAGGCAAGATGCACTTCATCAATGGATGTGAGTCACTGCTCTCTTCTAGGAAAATCCTAAAAAAGATTTAACCACTACCCAAAGAAAGAAAACTTCTTTTTTTTTTTTTTGTCTTGCTTTTAAAAGTCTTTAACAAACTGCCAAAGTCAACTTGGGAGCAGAGTAGAAAACATTTACCCCAAAATCTTAATAAGATTCCTTTGGATCTATTTACAAGACAGGACCCCACCTAGGAAAGCAGTAAATACACAAGTCAAAAAAAAAAAAAATGAATAAAATAGAATGGCATGGTGCTGCTCCCCACACATCATCCTGCTTAATGGTCCTTTAAATTTACCTGTGAAATTCTCTGACTCAACCTGAGTAAAACCACATAGTCACTGCACTAATGCCCAGTGCACGGGCTGGAAGAGAGCTGCCATTATCCCCCTGAAAACTGTTGACAGCAATTGTTCCTCTAGGTTTGAGAGTGAAAAGTGTTGAGATGTCTGCTTGTCTGTCTCCCCACCCCAGCTTGGCTCTCCATTGTGTCTTCTGTGCCTGGGCTACTTGAGCCTGGGTTCTCCCAGGACTCTCTACATGCCATACCTAACCAGCTTCAGGTTGGACTCAATGATCTTCGAGGTCTCTTCCAACCTTAGTGATACTGTGAGCTTGAACCTAATTCAGGTTTCAGATGTCTGCAAATCTCAGCTGCCCTCAAAGCAGGCAAAGTCAGGTCCCTTGTAGAAAATGGCTCATCTTATCTGCCTGTTATGGTTTGAAGGTGGAAGACATAGATGAGGAAGGGTACAAGAGGGCCATATGCAATGCTGTTTCTGAATGTACATTCAAGAACAAGCACTGTTGGAGTTTCCTTCCAGGCTACCCAGGGCTAGCCTCAAATGCAGGCAGACAGTGTGGGACAGGCAGCCAAAACAGCCTTAAGTAAGCTCAGTTCAACACCACAAAAAGAAATCAGACCAGTAGGGAAGGCAGGAGGCTGCCCATCTTTCTTGCCAACTTACTTTACCTCCAACTTTGTGCATCCAGGATCATTTCTCATCCCTCTGCAGGCCCATGACAGCTCTGTGCTTCTCTCCTTCCCCTCTCCTATCTTCTGGTTGCTTTAATCAGGCAGACAGCAACAATTTGCAAGCAACCACTAGAAAAAACCCTCAGTCAGTTTTGGGCAATGTTTTCTCAGGCTGTCCTTCTTGGTACATGATGTTAAACTGCTTCTTCCAGTTGGTGTGCAAGATGGGTGGATACTGTGCCCTTTAGCCCTGCAACTGGGGCTACATCAGAGGCATGCTTCTTGGAAGCCATTCATACCTTTTAAACAAAGTACTTTTTTTTTTTTTTTTTCCTACTGACATTTTATTTAATGTTTTGAAGCTCTAGAACTAAGTATCTTCCTTCCTCCTCTAGTGCATACTTGCCTTCCCTGCCAGATCTTCAGCTGGAATAAATTTGGCCTCCCAACCCCAATTCATTAAACAATGTGAACATGTGCATTCAGTTAAAGAGGCCGTTCACATGCTCAGTGCTCGCAGATGAAGGCTTGGCTGGTGTAAGCCTTCAGTTGCAATTCAGAGAAGGACATGCCCCAGCCCAGTCTGCTCCCCAACATACCTGTGAAACACCATTTGCCCCAAAGAAGCTTTTCTGCAGTGGGAAAGGGCCAACTTCCCAGGCACTTGTTCAATTACTGCCTGATATTGTAGCACATAAACATCCCTGAATAACAATATTCCTTCAAACATGGAACAGTAATGTTTGAATAACTGGAGCATAAATATAGTTCACCTCAGGCAAGAGATAAATTACATTAATAAGTGTGCTAGTGTTCTTTTAATTAGTTTGATTAGACATGACAGAAGATGGCATTATTCAGAAAAGCTTCATTTCCTGAAGCATGGAATTGTTAGCGTAGATCCCAGGCCCTGGGTTTGGGGGTTTAGGTTGCTTTGATTTTTGTACTGTTTTTAAAAACAAACACACACCAAAGCAAATCAAACAAAGAGATTTGTCAACATCTAGAGCATTGCTTTCAAGGTTTCACAAAGCAGGCAAACACAGGGGCATTACCAGGGGCTGATTTGTTATTTGGTGTCCGTAGCAGCACATTTCCCTCTCCTACCCGGTTCAGCTGTCCTCCTCTCTAAAGGGGTCCTGCCCACAGTCCCTCTTTTACAGGTCCATTTCTGATATACAGAGAGAAAAAATATTAGCAAATAGTTTCATTACCCATCAAGGTAACTCAAAACCTTCAGAAGGTTCTGCTGAGTCCCCATGCCAATACTCTGTAAGACACAAACTCAGACGTGGTTCCCATCCTCTCTGTGGTATGTTACTCATTTATTTACTGGATTTACTGTGCCATTAGACTCAGCAAGACCTGCTGTGCTGCTTATGCTTCTCAAATGCTTGAAGCTGTGAAGTGTCAGGTCTGGAGAATCTATTTGACAGTGTCCTTGTGGAGTCAGAACTGGCAGCGAGGCTGTGCTGAGGTCCTGAAGTCATTTCTGTTTGGGTCAGGTTCCTCCACCACACCTTCAACTGCAGCCCTGGCCTTCAGAAAAAAACCTCATGTACAGGTCACTAGTTCACTGATTTGGTTAATAAATTCCAAAGCATACCTTCAGGTACTGTGAGGGAGGCAAGACTCCGAAATGGATTTTCCAGAGAGGTTGTGGATGGCTCCTTCCTGGAGGCCAGGTTGGATGGGACCTTGAGTAACCTGGTCTAGTTGAGAGGAGTCTTTGCCCATGGCAGGAAGGCTGGACTAGATGATCAATAAGGACTCTTCCAGCCTAGGATATTCTATGATTCTATGAAATATTTCTGTGTATATGGCTACTAGGGAAATGAGAGCAAATCCTGTCTTTGATTTTGCTGCAAGAAGTAGTATTTTCTTTCTGAACTCAGCAGCTACAAGAAGGTAGCTTGTGGCTAAAATGTAAAACCCATCAGTGCATGGTTCCACAACAGCTCACGTGCCCACACAGGACAGAGTCACTCCTGCTAGAATACAGACATTTTGCTGTCACCAAACCCTAGTTTTCCAAGTCAGCTTTGCTGCAGTGGATAAAGTGGTCTCTCCTGCCCATTGATCACACAAATGCAATTTGGAGACTTGTTTTCTCTATGTTACAGTTGCAGGAGACAGACCTGATTAAATGTTTCTGTTCTGATCAAGAAGCATCTCACAGGCAACTCTGTGACCACAAACCAAATCCCACCCTAGAGCTGAGCCAGGCAATCTGCCCCACAGGCTGTGCTTAACTATGCTGCTTCCAGACCTGCCAAACAAGACTTGACACCAATGCACAACGTGTTTTGAGCTTTAGGAAGAGAGACACACTCATCACACTCTTATCCTCAAGATCCAGAAAACATTGCTTACAATCGAGGGACCCTCAAGGTTTTCACATCTTTCCTGAAGTACATCACAAGGGTTCAGCCACCCTCCAGCATCTCTCCTTAATGCCTGCTTCGCAACAAGGGTTCAGCCACCCTCCAGCATCTCTCCTTAATGCCTGCTTCACAACAAGGGTTCAGCCACCCTCCAGCATCTCTCCTCAATGCCTGCTTCACAACAAGGGTTCAGCCACCCTCCAGCATCTCTCCTCAATGCCTGCTTCACAACAAGGGTTCAGCCACCCTCCAGCATCTCTCCTCAATGCCTGCTTCACAACAAGGGTTCAGCCACCCTCCAGCATCTCTCCTCAATGCCTGCTTCACAACAAGGGTTCAGCCACCCTCCAGCATCTCTCCTCAATGCCTGCTTCGCAACAAGGGTTCAGCCACCCTCCAGCATCTCCCCTTAATGCCTCCTTCGCAACAAGGGTTCAGCCACCCTCCAGCATCTCTCCTTAATGCCTGCTTCGCAACAAGGGTTCAGCCACCCTCCAGCATCTCTCCTTAATGCCTGCTTCACAACAAGGGTTCAGCCACCCTTCAACATCTCTCCTTAATGCCTGCTTTATTCATGCCCAAACAGCCAGGGGTCATGGCTCCATGTGCTGTTTAGCAAGCAGCACCAAAGGCAGTACTAACAAGTCTGATGGTATTGAATTTGATTTACATTTCAAGTGCAACCTGTTCCCTACAAGAATGTCCTGTTACATGTCTTTTAATAGCACAGAAATGATAACTGATCTGCTGTATTTCTTGAAGCTAATGGCTATTTGCTGCGTTTGTGACTGCTCAGTTGCAGAGATTATGGCCTTGATGTTGCTCTCAGTTGATCAGATGAGGATTAACTGCTGTGAAACCTATGTGTTACTCCAGCATTACATTTGAAATCAGGATTGGCATGAGCACAGTGAAAGAAACACAACCAGGTAAAGGATGGTAAAACACACAGACGTTGCTCCAAAATGCAGGAGAGCAGACACTTTGGTATCAGCAGAACTCAAAACATTCTTCCCACCAGTACCAACTGACATCACTGTGCTTTGCCTGGTCCAGAGCCTGGTTGCTCAAAGGTAACCAGAAGCACAGTAGACACCCCAGGGTGATCACAAATTACAGAGTACATTCTTCTTTCTGTCACTTGCCCTCTGTGACATGCTTAGCCTACTGCTGTGCTAGCCCCAACCAAATACAATACAATACAATACAATACAATACAATACAATACAATACACCAGGTTGGAAGAGACCTTCAAGATCATCGCGTCCAACCCATCAAACAATCCAACCCACCCAACAACTAGACCATACAGCCAAGCACCCCATCAAGTCTTCTCCTGAACACCTCCTAATGGTCTGACAAGTGTGCAGCCGTCAGCTCAAATCACTTCCCTCCTCATTTTGTCTCGGTGTGGAACATACAAAATGCTCCATGACAGAGCTCTCAGGTGACACTTCCCCTGAGGAAGATCACCTTTTCTAAAGTTCCTATTTGCAACATTTTAGAGCTCCCAGTGGAAGCAGGGACAGGAGGAAGAGAGCAGATTTTGGGCTTGCTCAAAGTGTTGAATACATTTTTGATTCCAAACTGAGCGATACATTTTCATGCACCAGAAACTTTTTATTTTCATTTTGGAAAGATTATTGTTTTTCTTCCAAAACACCTCATGGTAATTGTTGGTTGTCTGTTGTTTGTTTGGTTGTTGTTGTTGTTTTTTCTTCTTCTAAGAATACATGTTTAGGCATAGATTAAAAAAAATATCCCTCAAACTTCTGCTTTAAGAACACCCCCTCACTGGATGCTTTTTAAGATGGCAAGACCTATGGCTTGCACTGAAAGAACAACCAATACAGGCACTTTCTGGCTCTCCCTTGCTACCCTTTAATACATTCTGACCAGCAGTGCAATTGTTCCATCTGTTTCCAAAATAAAATGGCCTTTTACTGCTAGGTTATTCTCTATCCAAAATACTGAACAGCTTGTAGCTAAGTATTAATCCATAAACCCCTGAAAACAGTATCTTATTAATTCACAAAAATCAATATTCCTGTACACATTTTGGAGTCAGTTCATTACTGTTAAGTCCAAATTTATATCATAGCCAATGGAAAACTGTCCAAAATGTATCTGTTTACCTATAATGAAACAAACTGGCTGCTGAACCTCATTCTGCCAAGAACAAGCTCTGTGACAGGGCTGTGATTCAGGGTAAAAGAACAAGTGATCTTACAGGGTATGTAATCCTGGTGCAGTACTTATCTCATTTTTGGCAGAGAATAACACAAGTACTCTTTGGTTTTCTTGCTCTTCTTCCCCTGTGGCCAGGATAGTTAGAGAGATCAAGCTCTGTACCTGTTCTAAGGGCAGTTCTTAACTAGGGCTGTCTGTCAATTCAAATCTCTCTGAAAAGGATGTGACAGCAGAACAGGCCTAATTGCATCACCTTGGGTGTCCCATCACATTGCTTTTAGTACTGAGTCCTGTAAAGACAGATTCTCCTAAATATCATTTTAATAGCTTCAAAAATACATGGGGTAAACACCAACATTTCAAAGCCTATAGCTCTTATGGTGGTGCTGTGTAGCAGTGGTCCAAACACAACAGCCAAAGACCCTGGTGAGAATTCTTCCACTGCTTTCAGTACATATCTGGTGGGAGGTCCTAAAAGGCAACGAAGCCCTGGATTCCCAGAAGCAGAATTCTATTGCTATCCAACACATACAGATGTAATTGCACCTAGCTATGTCTATATGTGCACACATGTGTACATGATAAATCATTGCATTTCATTTCCCAGTAATGGAAAATGTCTTTGTTTCTGTATCTAAGTGTTTTCATTACTGACCACTAAAGCCTGATCATTTTACACATGCTGACATCAGGCTCTAAAATTTTCCTTTCCCTTCTCCCTGCTTCCCAGAATGAAAGTGGTTCATGAATCATGAAGGTTAAATACAAATAACTTGCATTACCACTCACAGAAGACATGTGGTTAATTGCTGTCTGCCTTCATTGTTAATTGCTGAACAACAGCGTGCTGGCACACCTACCACAGGCTTCTGCAGATAAACAAACCCAGCATATGCCCTAATTGTCTGTGTTCTCTTTGCACCACTCTTTCTCCCAAAACAACAGGGGTAAAATTCACAGATCCTGCCCATAAACTCCATTTCCTTAAGCTAAACACGTGAATTCCTCTGGCTGTGTTACACCCGCTCAGAGAAGAGTCAGGCCAAACAGAAAGATGTCAAGGCAGTAAAAGGCATCTGCTCTCCGAGACCAAGATTCTGTCTCCACCACTTCACAAGTTCTGTTAATTCTGCTTCTGACTCCATTGAAACACTTCCCTCCAACACCCATGCATGACAAGACCATACCAGGCATACCCTGCACCAAAAGAAACCTACAGAATATGAAAACAAGACAGAGTTAACACTCACCGTAGAGTGGTTTAGGGAGATGGAGTACTTTCACCATCTGACAAAGCATTTCTTTCAGGCTTCAGTCCTTTGGAAAGGGAAAACTTTCTGCTGAGAAAAGCGGTCATCCTGCTCCACTGTGCTGGTGTTTGAAGCCTTTCCAGGCTCCCTGGGCCCTTGCCAGCCCTTTCCTGGGTTATCTGTGAGATTTCTCCTTGCTGCTAAGGAAAAAAAAGATGGGTCAGTCAGGTCCCCAGTACAAGCATTGCCAGCAGCATTTTTTTTCCCTGTGAGACAAAGTCTGACTAGCCATGAGGGCAAATCTCCCCTTTGAAACAAATATTGATCCTGCAAGGAGCTGTCCTCTAATATGCAGTGCTTCAGCCTTCCTGCAAACTGGAACAGCCTGAGCAACACGGAGCCCTAGCCACTGAAAGTGCAAGTACAATTTGACTCACGAGATGAGATGCATTGTCAAAGGATCTCTGAGACAGAGGACTACACAGATTAGATACAACTTATTTCTCAGATCAAATCAATGGAGTCAGGAAGGAAAACAGCAGAAGTATTTGCTGGGATAATATACCATCTGCTGGAGTTTCTCTTCAGTTCCCATATCACGTCCTTGTTAACTTCCCCATTGCTATCCCTCACAGACATTTGATTTTTTCTTCCCTTTCCCCATAACATTAACCAAGTTCTGATGGAGAGCAAAAGTGTTTCTTCTCACTGGATTTAATTTTGTTTCTGTAGAAACAAGACTCTCAGTAACCATGTTTCCTGGTCTATTCTCAGCCATGCCATGTTCCTGACACTCAGACTGAAAAACCTGGAAGGCAACAACCTTGCCAAAATAATCAGGTTGGCATGCAAAGGAGAGAAAAAAATCAGTGACAGAAGTGACTGGGGAGCTGTAGGTGCTACTTTACAAGGGAAGACTGAAAAAACTCAGTCTGTGGAACCAGGCTGAATGATAATTAAATCAGCATGGTACAGGCTATAGAAGCATTAAAGGCCAAATCTCCAAAGTCCTGGAAATCTAGAGGATTTAGGTATTTGAATGACTATGAGATGCCAGGTGATCAGGCCAGAATCTTTCCCCCTCCCCCCACCCCCTTCTTTCTCTTTTGAGGAGAATTTTTAATTTCAATATCAAGTCACTGGAGCCAGCAGAGTTAGTGGAACTTTGAAGATCTCCCTACTTGCTCTGAGAAAAGCAACAGAATTACAGCTGAAGAAATAAGAGGATGTTTAGGGTGAACTACAGAAATGTTGTCAAATAATGGGATAAAACTGAAAGGAAAAAAGTCATAGTATAAGGTGAGTGTCTTGTATTTGCAGATTGGTGCCAATGAAGGAAAGAAAGAGCAGTGCACCCCACTCTGCACCACACAGAGCCTTGTTCCCTTGTCGGGGAGGTTAAGAGGTGCCACCTTCTCATATTCCTGTAGTAAAAAAGGGAACACTGGACCTTGCAGCTCCTAACAGGGCAGAATTCCTGGTCCTTGGCCAGTCCTGCCTCGCAGTCTAGCTCACTTGCAAAGCTGGCAAGTGTCTGAATCCGCTGCCCAGATGGAGGCACAGAGGAAGGCACACTGCCTGCCTAAGGTCGGTCACCCAGCAGGCCAACAGCAGAGCCAGCGGGAGATCCCAGGCCTTCAGAGTCCTGCTGTGAACCATCTTGCCTCTTCTCACTGGCTGTTTCCATTCCTCATAGTCACCATTCATTGCAAATGTCAGTACAACCCAAATAATGCACAGCAAGTTGTTATTATTAATTTTAAATAGATCCATACAGGGTGGCTTTCCCCATTGATTCCTGGCAGAGTCTCCCTGGAAATTTGGCAGGTTGGTACAAAAACAAATATGGATAAATTAGCAATATCTAACGTGACATGAATGAGAATAGTCACTCTCTTGAATCATTCCCACAAGCATTTTGTCATTTTCCTGTCAGTTCTCTTGATAGGAAAGGAAACCGCTTGGCAATTTTAATCACTTTCCCCTGAGCACATTTTGTGCTTAAAGCTGATCTAAAGCTAACGTATTGGAAACGGGGGAGGCTGGTGAGAATTAGGGAAGAGCTCTCTTTGTTTCTATTTCAGAGTGAAAAAACATCCACTGGCACTTTTGCAGGCATCTTGCTCCTCCCCACATCTCCTCAAACATGCAGAGACATTATCTCTTTGAACTTTTCTGAGAAGGAAAAGGACAGATGCTTCCAGTCAATCCTCCTGATTAATCCCCAAAATTTCAACAGCCACTGGCTTCCTCTGTGTGACCTTGATGTCATGTTCAGAGCTGTGCATCTCTATTCTCACATTTTCAAAGGCATCTGCACGTTGCCTGCATCTTTATTTTCTGGCCCCAGACACAGAAGAAACAAATGGAGAGCTCAAAAGTTGGTGATGGGCACCATGGCCATGCCACCCTCCCTGCTCATCCCCAGGGAAGTTGGTTGTCCTGATTGGATTCCAATTCCCCACATAATTTCTTGCACACTGCAAAGCAAGCCTGGAGCTCTGTACCACACTTCTAGGGATAATCAAAAGCAGTGTGACGATCTGATGACAAAAGTGACACCATGATGCAATAGATTGCAATAACCTGGATGTGACGTTGCACAGAAGGACATAAGAACTGCTAGGAAAATAATGTTTGATATGAACTGAGTAAGATCGTAGAATCAATAAGGTGGGAAAAGACCTCAGAGATCATCAAGTCCAACCCGTCACCACAGACCTCATGACTACTAAACCATGGCACCAAGTGCCACATCCAATCCCCTCTTGAACACCTCCACGGAAGGTGACTCCACCACCTCATGGGGAGTCCATTCCAATGGCTAACAACTCTCTCTGTGAAGAACTTTCTCCTCACCTCCAGCCTACACCTCCCCTGGCACAGTTTGAGACTATGTCCTCTTGTTCTGGTGCTGGTTGCCTGGGAGAAGAGACCAACCCCCACCTGGCTGCAGCCTCCCTTCAGGTAGCTGTAGACAGCAATAAGGTCTTCTCTGAGCCTCCTCTTCTCCAGGCTAAACAACCCCAGCTTCCTCAGCCTCTCCTCATAGGGCTTGTGCTCCCCAGCCTTGTTGCCCTTCTCTGGACATGTTCAAGGGTCTCAATGTCCTTCTTAAACTGAGGGGCCCAGAACTGGACACGGGACTCAAGGTGTGACCTAAGCAGTGCTGAGTACAGGGCAGAATGATCTCCCTGCTTCTGCTGACCATACTATTCCTAATCCAGGCCAGGATGCCATTTGCCTTCTTGGTCACCTGGGCACACTGCTGGCTCATGTTCAGCCAGCTGTCAATCAGTACCCCAGGTCCCTGGCTGCTCTCCAGCCACTCTGACCCCAGATGACAAATGTCACCTCATGCCCCAGAAGTCAGGACAATCGACAGCAGCTGCAGATGTTGAATGGGGCAGCAAGTGAAGAAGGAAGCATTAAGGACTCTTGATTAACTGGACCCAAGAAGCTCATGTGGGATGTCTAGGCTCAGGAGATAGGATGTTAGCTCTTCAGAACGGAAACTTCCAGGTAAGGTGTCCAAAACACCCTTTATAAACTCGAATGAGAAGTAGCTCTGGTGAATGAAGATGTTTAGCCATTCCTCCAATCAGAGGTGTCTAATAAAATCTGCTCTCACATCAGTGTAGATGTATTAATTGGAAATGGGTGCTAGCAAAGAAATGCAATGTGTGTTTGTGCCTATCACTTTATCTTTTTCATGCCTCTCAGACCTAGCTGTTATCCATCTTGCCAATAGTTATTTATTACTTTGTGATTATAGGCAACGCAGGTAATGACCTATTAAATCACAACCCAACACTTATTATCACCAAAATCATACTCCAACTGCTAGAAAAGAATCACTTCATTTCATATGTGCTTAGGAGTTTACTTTCCTTTGCAGCTGAAGTAATAGATGGTTGCTGTAAACCTTTTTCCCAGGGAACTGGCAGTTGGAGTGAGCACTATATAGCTCATGTCTAAAGTGTAAACAGAGAAATTGCTCTTGATACATATTCCAGGCACAGAGCTATGCAGAAAACAATAGCAAATGCATTTTAGGTTTTATCCTACAACGTGCTCTAAACAAGTGCAGGCATTTGTCAACACAGGACTGTATTCCATTGGACAGCTACAGGTACGAGGCAGGTGACACAGGCAGCCTTCTTCCAATCATTTCTAATTCTCCCCCAAACCCAGGCATGACTGCTCTGAGCAAAGACCAGATCCAGCACAGATATGGACACATTCTTCCAGTTGCAGCAGGAGAAAGTGGGAGGCCAGACCTTAGCACTGTCTTTCCAAGGAAACGCTCCTTGCCAAACGAGAAAGCCCAGCGTCAGCTTGCACCATCACCTTTGTTTTTATGATTCTTGATGGATTGTTAGCACTGCAGCTGAAATGCACACAACATCATACAGTGGCAGAAACAAGCCCTTGCAAGGAAACAGCAAGAAAGAAACTTGGTAGATAGTCAGATCAGGTATAAATCAACCATATGTACTCTCCATGAGATCCTGATTTAACTGCTAATCAAATAACTACCCAAGAGTCTTTGTTATCCAGAGGCTAAAAAAAATCTGATTTGGAAAGAATTCAAAATCAGGGCCAAATAAAATAGAAGAATGTAAAGAGTGTAGGTAAGTTTGACATGCTTACATGCAAGACTTTTGAGATAAGCAAGTTCAAGTCTTCTGCCAAGACCTGACTGGCTGCCAAAAGGTCATGTTTATAAAGGTTGCAAGCAAATCACTGGCTCAGGTCTCCATCCAGAAACATGTGAAGTTGAAAAAAAACCCACCTCTACAGTGCTCTGTGAGTTACTTTCCCCACTCCCAAATAGCAACCAGGGTAGGAAAAAGTAATATTAAAAGTATTCATTAAGCAAAATAGGAAAACATCAGTGCAGTAGATAAAGCCATCATGTAATCTCTGCACATAACACCTGCTTCTTGGAGTGTAATGAAAACTATCTGACAGTCTGTCCTCCAGCAAGGTGGTTCCTAAGACAGCTGGTTGCTGTCTTCCTTGTGCAATACCACTAGACTCACAGATCAGGACTCAGTCAGCAGTAAAGTCCAATTCAAGTCACTGTTGATTTGGCACAAGTTGTATCTCTGCTGCCAGGCAGTTCTTTCCCCACTCCACCCATGCTTGACCACCCCATGGCAAGCTTCCTTCCACCTATTTTCTCAGCAAAAACATGATCCCCTGTACTCATACACAGAGAACTCCCTTTGGTGGTAGCTTTTGCTCTCCATCTTAAGTAAGCGCTTCCAAAATCTGTCTCAGGCTTCTCTTTTTCAGGTTCAAATGTTTGCATCCTAATAGTAGAATCCATTCCCTGGCTACTTTTAGGGACATGCTAAGCACACTTGAGCATAATAAATCTTGTGCTGGTACAATGAGGAACTTTTCATTATAATGTGCCCCCTTTTTAACAGAAATTTATCTCAAAGGGGAAAAAAAAAGCCAAAGAAAATTGTTCATGTCTCAGTGCCTTTGGGCCCTCACATTTATCTTTCCTTCCCTCCACCAGAGTGTTTTGCCTGTTTGGGGATTCTCTGTCCTCTGCAAATCCAACTCTAGGAAGGGAGGCATGGAGTTTTATTTCACTTGAAGACCCCAGCATCCAGACATGTGGCACCATGAGATTTGAAGTTATTTCTCATGCTCACTAAAAGGTTGAGTCCTCAGCTGATACAAGCAGGCTCTGCTCCGCTTTGACTTCAGCACAGGATGGTTGATGAAAACACGTCTCGACAATCTTGGAACCCAAAGTCAGGTGACCCTGTGTGACCCCACAGCGAGTCATGTGGAGAGAAGGATAAACAATACAGCTCTCTCAAATACATTACTCATTTCTCTTCCAAGAACAGCCCCTATAGATTATCAATAGAATTACTTTTTCAGAAGCAGTTAATTGTACACCAGAACACAGAGAACCAGAAGATCTCCAAGGTATCAGTGGAAAACAATGATGAGAGACTTCAGCCCAAGAAAGCACACAAAACATATCAGTTACATCATGTGGAAACTCCTGCTGACAGCTGACTAAAGAGCCCAAAGGGTCTTAGATTCCAGGAAACTATTTGCTGTTATGAGGTTGCTAATATTGGGGGTGTTTAGAGCTTTGCCTGTGCAAGATTTAACGGAAAGCTTAAC
The DNA here is from genome assembly GCA_033816785.1 of Picus viridis. Taxonomy (NCBI): domain Eukaryota; kingdom Metazoa; phylum Chordata; class Aves; order Piciformes; family Picidae; genus Picus; species Picus viridis. The sequence continues at coordinate 11,206,810 of CM066594.1, forward strand.
TGACTACTTTTTGTCTCTAGACCCATCTGCTTGTTTCTCTTTTCCCTGTTACAGGCACTTTCAAAAATGAAGACCTGGAATAAATGTGTGCTGAGGGTTCCTAAAGTGTTGCAGATGAAAGGAAAGTTCAAGGGAATTATTACTGCTTCCAGTTATTTGTTTGTTTTGAAAGGCTGCACAGAATGTCATAGGGCACGACAGGATGCAGGATCTGTGTCTAAATAAAAGACCTGCCAAATGCCTCACGGGGTGCTCACATTGCTCCAGCCACTTCTTAGATGCTATCAACTGAGAGGCCACAGCCAAGTCACAATAAACACTGATCTTCTCACTTCCTTTGTCCTCTCCCACTGCTTTGGCTAAAGCCTATCACTGGAAGACACAAAGTGGGGACTGTAAAGAAAGTCAACCTGGCAGCACCTTGATCTGCAGGCTTCCTAGCCATAAAGCAGTGGCACTCAGAGTAATCCTACATTCACATCTCTCTTCTGTCTTCCCTGGCAAGTTAAGAATGGACAGTGAGGCTGAAGAAGACATTACTCTTGCAGATGGTACTGCCTGCAGATGAAGGCTGCAAAAAGAAGCAAGGTGACTAGGAAAAAAAGAAATCCTCTTGCTTTAAATAACTTCTTTGCAGTGTCTGAAACAGAGCTGGAGCATGGGAAGCCGAGCTGCTCAAAACTTGCCTGTCAACTCATTCACATGAATTCAGACAGGTTTAGATTTGCAAGGGTTTCACATCCCCAGATTTTCCCTTTTATTTAAAGTTTCAGCAATCCTAACAAGAAACTAAAATAGTATTCATTTAAATGAGTAAAGCCAGCAGTGATGTTTCATTCACCTTCTGAGCCTCCTCTAAGGTTTGAGCTCTTTGGAAAAGCCCAAAATGGGGAAAGATTGGGGGAAATGAACACTAAAGAAGTGGCTTCCTTTTGTTCAATCTATAAAACATAGAGACACTGGGTTAGGTTGATAGCCTTTTTCATATTAAATGTCATTATAAAAGGATGACAAGTTCCAGGCAATTCCCCACCCTAGTGGCTGAGGAATCAGGAAGGAAGGATAAGGAGGGAAAATGTGCTTTATTAGCAGCAAAGATTCGTTATGTATACTAGGAAAAAAATATTCCTTATGGTAGCAAGGGATTGAGATATTGCTGCCTTTGGATGTGCAAAAATCTCTTCCCTGCAGTTGCTGAGAACAGTTAAACTGTGATATGACTTGGGAGCTGTGTGGGCTGACTTGATCCTTCCTTGGAGCAGCACCTTGAGCTAGAAAGTCTGCAGAGGCTCTCTTGAGCAGCTTTCTATGGATACCCTACTGTGACATTGAGCACAAACAGTAATTCTGCCTTCCTGTGGCCAAAGTTACAGCAGTAAATATCTGACCAGGGAATTGAGAGGAAAAAGTCTTCATGCCAAATGAGTGTGGATGACAAAGACAGCCTTCAGGCCAGGGCAATATGGGAACAACCACATCAATGCTTACAGCAAATCCAGCTGTAAAAAGCAGCCCAGTGTCTGAGCACAGGCTTTGAGGGACAGGATTTCTGCAGGAATTAGTACTGCTGTGTAGAAAGGCACAGCTTCTGCTTCGTAAAATGAAATAATCTCAAATGAGGTAAGGATTCCCACAGCCAGAGTCTGGTGGTTTCACAAATGGTTACTTACACTATTAGGAAAATGGTGGCTGAGGTGATAGACTGAGTGCTTTAACACTAGATCTCCCTGTGCTGCCAATAAAATCAAAATAGTTCCAAGGGAGAAGAGCTAGACCAGTGCAGCAGAGCAATTCTGCAGCAAACAGGTTGATTCTTTTCTCCTGTGGCAGCAGGAGTTCAAAGCACTTGCTTCACTGTCACTGCAGCAGCCACCCTTAGCATCTCACCACGTGGAAATCCTGCTTCTTTCTCACAGAGCACCATGTTCATGCAAGCCGTTGCTGGCATTCAGCGTCACTTCTCCCCAGGAAAGGAGAATGGAAGTCACTGCTTCTCCCCTTGATTGCCAAGAGGTTGGTTGCTGTCATATTTCTTTTTTATCACTGAGCTCTTCTTCCCCTGCCCACATCCCTTGGCTCTTGTAGGCTATTCTAGTTTTGACAAAACACAAGCAGGAAGCCCTCCTTGCCTTACCCAAGGTAGCAGACAGCTGATTCTATCTTCTCACAGAGCCCTAGGATCAAAGAAATACTAACCAGTCAATTTAACATGATTATGTGGAGAGCTGGATGAGGGCCAGTGTTTTCCAAAGTGACTCTTGTGTTTAGACATTCCCAGGGTTGGGAACTGTTAACAGTTCTGTTTGCAGAAAGCCAGGACAACTTGTACTTTGGGGAGAAATACATTAGAGTGTGCCTCTGAAGCACAGCTTTGCTAAGGTTGGAAGGGACCTCAAGGATCATCCAGTTCCAACCCCCTGCCATGGGCAGGGACTCCTCGCACTAGATCAGGTTGCTCAGAGCCACATCCAGCCCGGCCTTAAAAACCTCCAGGCATGAGGCTTCCACCACCTCCCTGGGCAACCTGTTCCAGTGTCTCACCACCCTCATGCTGAAGAACTTCTTCCTAACATCCAATCTGAATCTACCTATTTCTATTTTTTTTCCCCATTCCCCCTAGTCCTATCACTACCTGACACCCTTCAAAAGTCCCTCACCAGCTTTCTTGGCCATCTCAAAAGTGAGAACTTAAATGCAGAGCTGTTGTTAAGTCTAAGCAGCGTGAGCAGTAAGCAGTAAACTGGGAAATTTCAGGTGGAAGAGCAGAGCTCTACTCCAGGAGGGAGCGGCTGGCACTCCTCGCAGCCCTCCAGCAGCTTTGCCGACAGGGTAGGGTGCATGATACATCTGCACTAATCAGTTGCAGGGCTTCAGCTTTGAAACCGTCATCGACCAGTTTAACACCTCAGCAGAGCAGCATAATGCAGTTCATTTTGAAGGTGCTCTGCTCCCATTCACAACGATGGCTGGGCCACGTTCACAGTTTGGGTTGGTCCTTACAGCACAAACCTTCCAGATAGGGAGAAACCCTAAATTCTGTGTCACAGGCTAACTCTCAAGATGGGTAATTGGGCTCCAAGCTAGCATCAGGTACAGGGATACAGGAGAACTCATCACAATGCCGGTAAAGGCAGCTTGCACTGTGAACATTACTGCTCTTTCTCCCTCGCTGCACTTCTGCTGCACCCATACCACAGCCCCCTGGCCCCACGTGCAGCTGAATGCCATTTGGCTGCCAGAGGTGTCACACACAAAAAGAGCACTTACACAGCAGTGATTTATGCCCACTATTTCCAGCTGTGATCACACAAAGGTACTGACAATGTAGGAGCAGCAAAATAGGATGCCAAGGAGTATTTCAGCCACAATAATGCAAACCATGGCAAAGGAGAGAGGGGACAGACAGGAACGGATCCTCTTGCTGAGAAACCACAGAATGTTAAGAGAGAGAGATCAGCTATGTCCAATGCAGGGAAAAACATCCCAGTGATATCTCAGTTTGGGATGAAGAATAAGAGTGATGCAATTCTGTCACTCTTATTCATCATCCCATAAGGTCCCCATGCACAGGTATCTCGTTTCAACACCCTCGGTGTTCTGTTTGCCTCTCCATGTTTAATAACAGCTTAATAGCAAATATGCTTCATAGCTAATTCGTGCTTTGTAAACTTGGATCGAACTCAGCAAGAACTTTAATCAAAGAGGGAGAAACACTGGAAAAGCCTTGACTTCATCACAGGATATTATACACCAGCCTGCACAGTGCTAGTGTAAAGGCTACAGCCAAGAAATCTGCCCTTCTTCCTGTCAGGATCAAGCAAACAAGCTCAGAGACAAGCCAACAACCTTGCTCTGCTGAGCATAAAGGATGGATGGAAACTCAAAACTTTGCCATCTTGACAACAGCAGTGATTTACAAGAGCACAAAAGCTCTGTAGAACAGCATAAAGCAAGGCTCCAAGGAGCCAAGATTAGTTACCAGACAGTAGAAAATAGGAGTAATCAATTTTGTTCAGCCTGGACTGAAGTTCTGCAACTTTCTTGAGGATTGAAAGAAACACAAAGCAGCTTGAATGCAATTTTTTTTTTTTAAGCTATTGAAGAGAAAAATTATCCAAAACTCATAGGAACAAACCCCCAAAACCCTGTTTGGCTTATGTTTGGTTCTTTGGGGGATATAAATGAAATTTAAATAAATAGGATCTGAGATAAATGAGGATGGAGTTGAAATTTTTCTGTTTCTCCTGGGGCTGCTTTTTGCCACACTCACTGCCGTTAAGTAGAACCTTGCTCCTTAAACAGCTCACTGCGAACAGCAAGATTATTCAGAGGAAAAGAAAAACCACTTTATACGAGAGCCTATATCAGAGTACAGGAAAAGAAAAGGCAGGATTTGAATAAAAGGTTGCTTTAAGGCAATTGGACTTCAGCTGTGCTGAGCTAGATCCTTGGCTCCTCGCTGCTCGATGTGCCGCCTTTGTTGCCTATTGTCTCACTTTATCTTCAGTAGGTGAGCCAGAAACAATAGGAAGAGGCAGACTAAAGGCAACAATGAGTGGTGATGAGGGCTTTGAACGGGAAGGGGTTTAAAGTTGTGTTTTTTAAACCAAATGCTTCCACAGAAAGCTTTAACAAAACTTAGCTAGGTTGTAATACCCTGCTAGATTAAAGGCTTAGGAGCATTTGCAAAACGGAAATGAATCCTGTGTTTAATCATTGTATTATAATATTCATTAATATTGCAGCAGCTTCGAATTATACAATTACACAAGTATTTTGCATTTTGTGATTTGATTCAGTAATCTCATTTGCCTTAGATTTTATTAGTGGCTTGCTTCAAATTCGGTCAGTCAGCCACTCATTTGGTTTGCAGCAGAAAAGGGAGAATGATTGCTTCATCCTAAAGGAAAGAGCAGAGCCAGCTCTCACATCTCAGTGCTGCTCTGGAGACCAAGTCTCTTCTCCCTGGAGCATTGTTCCTCTCATACAGAGAGATAAGTTAATCTCCAACCTTTCCCTGATTTTCTTAAAGTAGAAGAAATGTGGATAGATAACTGGAGGACTTTTGCTTGTGGAAGCCTTCCCAGCCTCTCCAGTGCCTTACTGCTCCCTCCCTCATTGCTGCACCAATTGCTACAACACAGCTGACAATTCCTACCCTCTCCCTTGGGCATCTCCCCCACTTTTTAATGATTTCCCCTTCTTTCTTTACATGCTACAACACAGATTAGAAGAAAGGGGACTGATGCAGGTATCTGCTACTGAGGTGGCTGAGAACTGCAACAGAGCACAAAATTAACTGCTCAGGCTCTTATATGTAGGGTGAAAAACGACACCTCAAAAGTACAGATTTGTTCAGTCCAAGCCTCTGAGGGTTTTTTATTAGCTTTGCAAAACACAGATACCCTTTCCTCCCCATCCTCCCTCATCACAGAGATTAATCAATTTACTTTGTTATTTTGGGTTAAAAGAACAAGTGAATAAGACAGAGCAAAATGAAAGCCCCCATGAGAAGACCTCCACAAACACAAATACCCTTCCTGCTGTCCAGGAGTACCTAATCCAGGAAGCCATTTCTTTTAGCAACAAATTAAGGGTTAAATATGCAATCAACTCCTTGGTGCACTGCTGAAACACCTCCAGTTTAGAGATTATTTGAGCCAGAGACCACAAGGTATAATCCTTGTGTAGTCTTAAACGAATCTGTAAACAAATTGAGGCAAAGCCTGAATAAAGACTTTCTCAGGCAGACCAGCCTATGCAGACAGGCACACACCACAGACACGACACATGTTCCCAGTTCCAAAGGTTCAGAGTATTTGCTTAGCTAGAGATAGGATTAAAGAAGAATTTAAGCCCCCAAAGCCTTCCTCTGAGAGTGAACATGCGATAACTGTTTGAGTTGAATCATCAAAAGCAGTGAAAGTTGAGGCTAAGAACAACAAAATGAGTACTGCAGATTCACATGAGTAATGATTCACATGATTCATTCTTTTTAGGGGTTAAAAGGAAAAGGATAAAGCAGGATTACTGCAGCCAGCCTTAGGCTTTGAGGGACTTTGAAGGCCCACAGAGAAAGCAACACATTTCCAAGGTAGAGAGCTTCCTTCCAACTTGAAAGGCAGAGAGAGGAAAACAAGAAATAATAACAGGTGTGATGTTCTAGTGCATTGAAAACCTAACATCTTCCTTCCACATTCATTAGGGAAGAATAGACTTGGAGTCACAATATGTCTAACCACTGAGAATTAATAAGATCTGCAATCCAGTGCATCAGGAGCTGAAAAAAAAAACCACATTAAACAGCTTTTGCAATGCCATGTTGGCAAAAGAGGGTCAGGTATATATAATGACTAAGGAAAACCAAGTATCCACTTCTGAAACAAACCCTTGCTGCTTCTAAAATGAAGACCCCATTTTAAAGAACAGCTGATACCCATTAAAAAGAAATCAAAGACGGGATCTCAAGACAAACATTTCCACCTGCTGCTGAGTCTAAAAGTATTGAAGACTTTAAAAGTCCATGTTTGGACTTCATCTATCAAAGAGCCCTCAGAAAGAATAATGCAAATTAAATACATTGATTTAGATCAGATTAGTTTAAAACTTATTACATTGGTGAGAAGTTCATCTAAATAAAAATGGTCTTGATTAATTTTCTTCAGTCGCTTTGGAAACAGACTGAGAAACTGAAATCGGGGCACTTGAGGCATAGGAAGTTTCATGTAAATGAAGGGGAAATGAGGGGAAATTTCTTCACTGTGAGGGTGACAGAGCACTGGAACTGGCTGCCCAGGGAGGTTGTAGAGTCTCCCTCTCTGGAGATATTGAAAACTTGCCGGGATGCATTCCTGTACAATCTGGTGTAGGTGATCCTGCTCTCTCAGGGGAGTTGGACTAGATGATCTTTCGAGGTCCATTCCAGCCCCTGAAATTCTGTAATTCATTTCTCAGCAGAGTACACATGGGAGTTTAACCCAAAATTTCAAGCCCCAAGAGGTGTTTCTAATCCATAACAAGGATACATTGGCCTAAAATAGTCAAGATACCCAGCACAGCCTCACACACACACACACAAGTAGGTAGGCAGAGTGTAAAACTCGTTGCCATCAGCTGCTCTGTCCTGGGTAACGGAGATGCTGTAGCGCAAGGACCGCCCCTGCTCCGGACAGCAGCAGCCACCGGCTGTGCTAAACTGCTGGCAACCTGCAGCGCTCACTGATAGCTCAGCTTTCTGGTCTGCTGAAAGCGCCTGGGTCACCTACCTATGCTGTTTGCAATAGCAAACCGATTTCAGGAAGCTGCCGCTAAGAGGCTATCCGAACCGGGCTGTCCAGGCCCCCCGCAAACGGCAGCTCCGCTGCTCGCCTCCACCCCCTGCTCCTGTGGCGGCAGCACCTTTCCGAGACACTACAGACAAATGCACTCGGCTCAGTCCACCTCCTAAAGGAAATTAAAATCTCAAGGAAGGCTCGGAATGATACCAGAGTCTGTCAGTGATGTCTCAGTTGTTATTAATGAAAGGCTATACCACTGTAGAACTTCTCCCTTTTCCCCACATTAAGCTGGAAATCAAACCTGCTGCTGGTACAAACTTGTGGTATTAGAAAGATGTTCAGCAAACAGAAAAGAAAGAGTTCAACAACTTCCTCACCACTGAGGGATTTTAAGCTGCCTTTGGAGGCAGTTTTGGCTGCTCCCAGGAAGACGGCTTACTTGACCAGCTCAGTAGTCCGTAACAACCTCTCAGGTTAACATTGAGGCAATGACAGGAAGCAAAAGACTACCAACTCAGGTGCTTCCTTGCTGCTGCAAATCCTCACTGATGGCCTCCAGGCTGAGGCCAGTACAGCCAGCATGCTGGGCACCTCTGTTATTTAAAATCCTTGCCTACCTTGTGAGGTGGTCCATGTCTCCCTGGCTCTCAGAACCATAGGACAGATCAGGCACACTGCTGCAAGTGGCATGAGCAAGTCCATTCAAGTCCATTCCCTTCAAATGAAAATCAAACCAGCACAAACAATTGCTACAAGGTCACTTGGACAAGAATTAGCAATATTGTGCATCACCTTTCTCACTGAGTATCAGTAATTACTTTGTGGGTCAGTGATAAATGGCTCAGGTCTATTGGTTTTGTTCATAGAACACTGCATTTTGAAGTATAAATTACACCAAGAGCAGGAAAGATCTCTTTCTTGAAGTTCAAGATTAATTTTTTCATTTGCAGACTTGAAGTCACTTGAAGGCAAGGAATATCTTCACATCATATGTGGGGACCTCAGTCACTGCTTCAAGGCAGTGAAAAAGATCCCACTATGTCTATGGCTTAATAGAAGCATCTCTGCCAGTCATGCAGGACCTTAAGATGGGTCTCTTCTTGCACAAGAAATGGTGGTCATGACTGAACGAGAACCAGGTCTATTAAATTTGTCATTGAAACAAAGCTGCAAAGCTGTTGATATATTTAAGCCTTCAGATTTTGTGCTGTTGCCTTCCCAGTACATATCTACAGGGTTTATCCTCTGTCAAAGCTCCTTTACTGGTCTGGTTGCCATAGTACCTGAACAGCTCCAAAAGCAGTTATCCTCCTGGCCTTCCTCGAGCAAGAAGTGAAATTGCCTGCACTTTACACCTCAGAAACAGGGTGTGGGGAGGCTAAATGACTTTTTCAAAGTCATGCAGGACATGTTTGAGTTCCAGATTGCTAACATCAGCCTGGACATTCCCTCCTTCACGTTAGATGCTCTTTATATAGCATCCTCCAATCATTCTCAGCTAGGTGAGCCCTATAAAGACACAGAGCAAGGCATGCATGAAAAGAAAATGACTGTGCAGTAGACGTAGGGGGTTGGCACTGACTGGTATTTGAACTACAGAACCAAAACCAAATTAAAATTAAAGCTCCCTTATTAAATATCTAATTGTTGTGTGACACTGTGCAATCATTTTTAAGCCACCAGCATCTTCCTTTTATGCCAGACAAGTGGAGGGGAAAAAAAAACAACAGGCTGAATCCAAGCCTTTGTTTTGCTTTATTATGTGCAGTTCCTTTTTAGCATTCTGAGCATTTAACCTTGAAAAATTGTGTTGTTTTGCTGCTGTGTTTTCTGATTGTTAGTCTCAAGGCATCTCAGTGGCATCTTTATAAATCTGCTGTAGCTGATAAATATTTCTTGCGGTCCAACGCTGAAGGCTGGAAAACCCAAGATCACTTTTAGCTGTCAGGCAATTAATGTAATCCAAAGGAAATGAAAGGTATGTTCAGTTGGGACTGCTTTTAATAACAGAGGGTTCCTGGCTCATGCTTCTAAGGGGAGCAAGCTAGAAGTCAATAAAATAAAGCATAGAGAAGGTGCTGGAAAAGATCTTGAGAATCTGAATGCTGTTTCCTTGCAGATTGTGTAACAACTAATATTTGGAGAGAAAACATGGTAAGTGTATTTATTGATCACCTGTTTCAGTTGACAGTTGTGGTATAGTTACACAGGGCTGCATGATCTCACATCATCAGTTTCTAATTCTAACTCTTTCAGGTCACTTCTGTGTTTTAAGTAAAGTCAAACACAAGAAAGAGGTGTTTGTGTCTAGAGATGCAACGACAGTGTTGATGGCTGTGGCTGTGTTCTTGGCCAAAATACAAGGGCACAGAGGGAGATAAGTCAGTGAGATTCAAAGGTAGCAAGGCACAGCATCCATAAACTCTGTATATGACCCAAGATCCAGAATGAGTTCCAGGCTCCTCATGAGCCTGGGGATGCTGCTGCAAGAAGAGCCCAGGAGTGGGGATTTTTGCATTCACCCAAGCAGTGCTGCTTTAGGTGGGAGCAACTGCCCTGCTGGTACCACTGAAGGCTGTGGAAAAAGCCAAGTGTTCAGTGCTTTGAAGGTCAGACCAAAGTGCAGAGTAGGGATCTGGGAACCTAACTGCAGGTCCCATCTTCCTAGCAGCCTTTTTATTCAGTCACTAACAATTCCCAGAGCCATAAAAGACACAAAAGAGTGAGACCAAAAGCCTGTTTGCACAGGGCAGTCCAACGCAGAAGCAGCTTGGCAGTGAGTAAAGTGAAGGGGCAGGCTTTGTCTGCTACACTAATGGTGCTCTAGCCCAGCTAGAGATATGACTGGTGGCCAAAGAAGGGCAAAACAAGAGCAAATCTTCCAACTAGATTCTACAAATAGATCTGGGAGAATACCAATGCCTGTATCAACAGGACACAGCACCTCTTCCGTGGGCTTTCCATGCACCTTCACATCCCAGAGCCTGGTGATTGTTGTTTCTCTGTCCAGTTCTGCCCTGACCACTACTTAAAGAGTTTCTCTGTGCATCTCTGCAAGCCCAGAGCTGCAGCATTCCTGTCTGCATCTCCTGACTAGTTCAGCTTGCATCTAATCTTTCTTTCTCTGGAGTCAAAAAGACTGTCTCAATTAGGGTGGCAGGATCAGGCCTTTTAATGAGACTGCCAGTATAGAATAATTAAAGCAAACTAAATGAATAATTCCAGCAGATGACAATTAACCCAGCAACATAGGCAGATAAAAGCATCTCCTGTTATTTGAAGTGTCTGTGGAGCTGCACCTTTAAAAACCATGGCAACCAATGCCATTACTGAGTTCTTTTTTAAGTCCCATTTAAAATGTAGGAAAATTGATGCTTTACTCAGGGTTTGGTTTGCCTTTTTTTTTTCTTTTTTGTTAAACATTAAAAACATTGATTAGAGTATGGCCCTCCTTTTAACAACTACATCCCTCTTATGGAACCATAGAATTGTTAGGGTTGGAAGGAACCTCAAGGATCATCCAGTTCCAACCCCGCTGCCATGGCCAGGGACACCTTGCACTAGATCAGGTTGCTCAGAGCCACATCCAGCCCAGCCTTAAAAACCTCCAGGGATGAGGCTGCTACCACCTCCCTGGGCAACCTGTGCCAGTGTCTCACCACACTCCTGGTGAAGAATTTCTTCCTAACATCCAATCTGAACCTACCCATTTCTATTTTTGTTCCATTCCCCCTAGTCCGATCACTACCTGACACCCTAAAAATCCCTCCCCCCAGCTTTTTAGGGTGTCAGGTAATGATAGGACCAGGGGCAATGGAACAAAAATAGATCCTCTCATCCTTCCTCATAGAGCTTTTCCTTCTCTAGCTCCCTGCAGGTTGACCATTTAACCAGCATCAAACCTTCCTCTCTGAGAACCACTTGCTGCTCTGTTTTCCACTCTTTAACATACCCTTTCCTAGTTCCAAGGGCTCTCTCTCCACTCAGGGCTAAAAGCAGTTCCTTAGTACATCTTCTTCTTGGCACCTGATTCCCTCAACAGACCACAAATGCTATGGGTTTTTCAACAACAAAACAGTTATCCATTAATCCTGTTTACTAACTTGGAGCCAAGTATTCCCTGGCTATAAACCAGCCATTCTACATCCCCTTTCACATACAGCAGGTGCAGGGAAGTGGCTTTCTAGGCATGATCTCACACAGCTTATCTGTTGGGTTGCTCTGTCTGGCTTGTATGTACAAGTTATGGTCAGCCATTTCCTTTCAAACATCAGTGCAGGCATCAGTAAGTATACAGAAAACTAAACTCTTCTCCCAGACTGATCCAGCTTTAAGCACAGTAAGGCTGAAAACTGTGTTGGAATTACTGTGTGGGATCAGCCAGCTAAGTCAAGCATCTAGTGAGCAGTCCCAGACACCTCAGGAAAAACTAATTACTAACAACTTGCCATGGGAATAGGCAAGCAGCCACTCCATCATACTCTGTTATATATGTCTACACCATGGCTGTGCTGGAAGTGTCTCAGAGATTTAAAACATGCATGAGAACTGCCAAAATGGATCAAGATTCTGGCTTGCATAGCTCCTGCTGCAGGACACCAGACGACTTCTGATCCATCAGAGAGGGGCTGCAGCAGGGACATAGGAGATAATCTTCTCATTCCCAAAAAAGTTTAATCCAAGTCACTAATAAAGTTTAATTTACAACCTGCAGGATGACATACTAGCTCCCTTCCAAAATATGTAAACGTCAGCCTTCAGGATGTTTTTGCTAGTTCAATTGCAACTCCAAGCCCCTTTTTAATCTTGCTGTATCTTGGCTACAGTGATGCTCCTCCAGGACTTAACTCCACTGTTTCCATTCTGCTTGCTGTCATTATCTAACTGTTCACATCCTGTTGGAAGGGCCAGAAACCTGCCACAGCAGTAAAACATACAGGAGGCAGTTTGTACTGGAGTAAAACGTAGAGGCCACTTAGGTCCAGCTACAAGCCAGAGATGCCATACTATTGAGTCAAACTGTTCATTAAACTAAATTACTTGTTCAATAAATTTAGCCCTTCTTCAGCTCATTAACTTCCCCTCCAAAAAAACCATATTAATTTTCACAAGTTTGTTCATTACTCACAGCTGCTTTAATACACTCAAGAGTGCAGACCACCACTCAGCAGGTGGCCAGAAGGAGAGCTTGAACTGTGGGTGGCTATTTGGTACCCTGTGTGTCCGTGGCTTGTTGAATATAGATTCTCTCAGACAAATTGAACAGTTCTGATTATTAAAACAATTTTTCATTGTTCCTTTAGCAAATTCTGTAATTCTTTCACACAAAAAGGATTTGCCATTCCTTGGAAAATTCCCTAAACTAAACCTCAGCCATGACCGGTAAAATGGAGGAGGAACAAGCCCCAAGGTGCTCCTGGCAAGTAGGGGACCATCCTTAGCACTACCACTGTCTTTCTGGGTGATATAAAGCAGGTCATTTTACTGTCCTGCTTCAAGGTTAGAATATATAAAAGATATTGACTGTTGCCTACATCAGTGAGGATGACAATTTGACCCTGTAAAACACTAAAGTAAATAGCAGGTACAATTAATGGCGCTGAACACATGAAATCCATAATTCTACCCACCAACAAGTTTTACTCTGAGCCACCTTTGCCCTCAACTGTTTATTGCAAATATTCCAGCACATGAACCTCAGGCAGTTAGATCCTTTAGAGGAGTTTAAAAATCAACAAATAATTTCTGTGAGCTTTTGTTGTTGGTTTTTTTTTTCTTCCCCCTCATGAAATTTGGCCTCACCAGTAAATTAGTTGCAGTAAAACTTATACAGGTGAATTTGTCCTCAAGAGCATTAAAAGCCTGCTGCATACTCCCTGATTTGCATGTTTTTGCTCACTTCACATAAAAGTAATGGCATTTTCTATTCCATTCTGCACATTTTCTCCTAGAGCAGCAACAGCCAGCTCTGAGCTTTCAGCTCAGAAGACTAACGTCACTCTTTCCCACCCCAGATACAGCAACAGGGATTTCCAGGGGCGCAGTTTATACTTGGCTGGGTTGCCTGAGCCACTGCCTACTAACAGGAATATACTGTTCTTATCCATGTGGGAATGTTGACACAGGTATCAAATCTAAGATGAGAGACAGACAATTTTCCCACCACTGCCACTGCTGTTTGTTTTGCAGTAAACACAACACTGGTGTCACGCTTGCTCAAGCGGCCAGATTTTAAACGTTGTCAAGAAAATTAAAGCAACAGCATAGAAGAATTTCTCTTGCCTCCAGCTTCCAGGAGATTTGGTCATAAGGCATGGCTGGATCAAGAGCCAAGCAGCCCTGCAAATGGTACAGCAAATCATAAGCTCAAGGAAGACTACCTGAAGGGAGGTTGTAGCCAGGTGGGAGTTGGTCTCTTCTCCTAGGCAACCAGCACCAGAACAAGAGGACACAGTCCCAGAAAGCACCAGGGGAAGTTTAGGCTTGAGGTGAGGAAAAAGTTCTTCACAGAGAGAGTTGTTAGCTGTTGGAATGGGCTGCCCAGGGAGGTGGTGGAGTCACCATCCCTGGAGGTGTTCAAAGGGGGATTGGATGTGGCACTTGGTGTCATGGTTTAGTAGTCATGAGGTCGGTGGTGACAGGTTGGACTTGATGATCTTTGAGGTCTTTTCCAGCCTTGTTGATTCTATGATTCTATGACTGTAAGGGTCACAGAGCACTGGAACAGGCTCCCCAGAGAGGCTGTGGAGTCTCCTTCCCTGAAGACTCTCAAGCCCTGTCTGAATGCATTCCTGTGCAACCTGCTCTAGATTCTATGGTCCTGCTCTGGCAGGGGAGTTGGACTCAAAGACCTCTAGAGCTCCCTTCCAGCCCCCAACATCCTGTGATCCTGCGCATGTCGAGTGAGAACTAGGGATTTCCTCTGAACGGTTGATTTTGAGAAATTCATAGCCAGTTGTGCAACAAGACAGTGGGTTGGTTCAGGCCATGATAAGCACAGGGACAGGAGAAACAATTCTATTTGTGCTGTTGGAACAGCCATGGCCAGCCTGACCGAGGTTATCTCGAAGCCATCTGCCTGCTGCTGGCGTCGGTGACACGGAGCTGAGCTAACGTTTTCAGTCGTCATAATTGTCATACACAGCACCAGTAACTTCCCCTCAGTAACAGCTTGGTTGCCAGATGAGCTATGGCACCCAGCTACCAGCAGCATTTCAAATCTGCTGTTAGCACTTCTTCTTCTTTTTTTTTTTTTTTTTTTTTTTTTTTTTTTTTAATGTCACTTGACTGAGTGACCTAAAATATGTTTGCAACCACCAAATGTGCACACAGATGTATTCTTAGAAAGGAGTCTAAAAACGGAGGGAAATGAAATATCCTACTGGGAGCCAAAATGTAATCTTCACAGACACCACCTTATTAAAAATCTGAGAAGCAGCCTTTTTTACTACTATTCCTCCTATTGATATATAGGGGAGTGCCTGGGATATCATATCAGCTCTCAGCTTCATCTGCTTTGTTGTTCTTGTGCCAGGAGCAGCACTCCTTCTCGAGCAGCCAAACAATATACACTGCATTTACACCTGTTGGATTGTGCACACGTACAAAGAGTTGGCCAAGTTTAGCCCTGGAATGAACTTGCCATTACCACTGCAAATCATCAAACCTGCCTCCTCCAGGAAAGAATTTGTTCTTTTGTCATTAAAACTGGTTATTTTGTATTAAACCAGAAAATTGACATGCTTCCAAGGAAGCTGTTTTGCCTCCTTGATAGGGGAAACAGCAAAAAAACTCAACCCCAAACCTCTTGCTGACTTCTGTATACAACTGCTCACAAATTAAGATGAAGCTTTTGATATTCCAAAGCAAATAAATGCAGTAAGACATCCTTCAGGTCCAAGCTTACTTGCTATAAATCCCCCACACTATCTCACATAGGTGGAAACAATTCAGTTTAAGTGGTAATTCAGCTTCCTTGCGAGTTGCTGACAGCTCTGTTGCGATGCACAATGCTTCTGTAGCAAGGAAACTCAAAGGCATCACTGCTGCGTCCATCCCTTTCCAGGTGCTACATTAACATGGAAGTCAATCATTCAGAATGACTTTTGCCATCACAGACACAGAAATACTGTCAGAAATACTGCATTAGCCAGCTGCTATCTTTTGCATTCACAGAGTCAAAGCATGTAAGAAGGCATAAGGGAGGCTTGATATAATCAGAATACAAGTTGCAAGCATCCCCAGGCAGGGCAGAGAATTGGATGAGCTCATGTGGGAAGGGAAAGCCTCTGAAGACAAATCAGCTACTATGCAGAGCAGGATGAGGGGCCAAGATATCCTCCTCACATCCAGAAATGCATCAACACCTCACTTCCAGAAGGAGGTCTGATTCCTCCCAGTTCTGCAGCTGTTTGCATGAGGTGGTCCAATGCCTTGGTGCCTAACAGCAGGTCAGATAATTTCCCTGCCTGTTTTTCCATGTGGCTTTTTACCTCCCCCCTGCCACCACCACCACTATTTTAAATCATTCACTCAGCTTTCTGCTGCACCATCCTCACAAACAGCCCTGAGGAAAAGGTCCCTCTGCAATGGGATTTTCTGCCCTGACAGCTCACTATAAAGCTCCTCATCAGCCTGGCTCCATCGCATCTGTGCCTCTTCGTATCAGGGCTTAAACAATAGGAATAAATCAAGTAAATGAAAATATGCATCCTGAAGGCCTGATTCAAGTGATTTCATCCATTTTAAGAGCCACCAGCTCTGATTTACCTTAGAACCTTGCTTCTGCCTTGAGGGTGCCTCTGAAGTACCCTGTGACTAATGCCCCTATTTTTAGGTTTGTAGCAGAAGCCAAGGAGAAATTAAAGAAATAAAATGGGAAAACTAATGAGAGCTCATTTCGGCTTATAATGGTCTTTTCTCAGGTGACTAAACATTCATTTGACTTTTGGTAGTGTTGAATTTGTTCTCCATTAGGGCAAATATGATTTGGAGGCTAGCTTGACCTCCAAAGCACAGAACTTTCCTTTATCTTTATTGCCAGTTTCAGTTATTTATCAGGACAGCGTGTGCCCAGGTTCCCAGAAAACTGAGCAAAGAAATGAAATTAGCACTGAAGACAAACACAATTGGAGAGCCTGGCTGTTGACTCAGATGGGCAATTTCTTTCAGCCTGTCACTAGCCTCAATGCAAGATGCCTGTCAGATTCCTGTATCTATCATCTAAAGATTGATTACACTGTGTGACAGAAAGAAGGTGTTGGGATTTGTTGGGTTTTGCTTGGAGGTTTTTGGTTTGGGGTTTTGGTTTTTTCTTCTAAAATGTCTAGTCTGGAAGAATCTACACTCAGTTTTAACATGTACCTGCTCCTCCCATTTGCATGATCCTACAGCACACAGCTTCCACAAATAGCTGCTTTTAGGAAGCAAGACTGCTGTGGGAAACATGCTCGTTAATAAAACCCACACAGAAGACCCAAATGTTCTTCTCTAAAGGCAAAGTCTGCACATCCTCTGAAGGTGGACACCTTATTGTCTGTCCAGCTGTGACAGTGAAAAAGAAGGAGCAGTTGGAGATTCTCTTTGAGAAAGTGACAGATTTTTTTGTTACTGATTTCAGGCTAAAATGTTTCTTTCTGTTGAGTTGCTGGAACTTGTCCAGAGAAGGGCAACGAAGCTGCTGCAGGGTTTAGAGCACAAGCCCTACGAGGAGAGGCTGAGGGAACTGGGGTTGCTTAGCCTGGAGAAGAGGAGGCTCAGGGGACACCTTATTGCCATCTACAACTACCTGAAGGGAGGTTGTGGGCAGGGTGGGGGTTGGTCTCTTCTCCCAGGCAACCACCAACAGAACAAGAGGACACCATCTCAAGCTGTGCCAGGGGTGGTTTAGGCTGAATGTTAGGAGGAAGAAGTTCTTCACAGAAAGAGAGACTGGCTATTGGAATGTGCTGCCCAGGCAAGAGGTGGAGTCACCATCACTGGAGGTGTTTAAGAAGAGACTGGATGGGGTGCTTGGTGCCATGGCTTGGTTGATCAGATGGTGTTGGGTAATACATTGGATTTGATGATCTCAAAGGTCTTTTCCAACCTGGTTAATTCTGTTTTTTTTTCTCTCCCTAGCAGATCTGAGCCTGCATTTTGGGTATTGGCTGCATTAAGGTTTAAATGTGACACAACTCCCCCCTTAGCATTTCTCACGTTGTCTCTGCCAGGGCCCTGCTGTAGTGTGCCAGGAAGTTTGAACACATCCACAGGGGTTAAGAGATTTTTTTGCTAACTAGAGCATTGCTAACTTATTTAGCAAAAAGTCATCCAGGACAAAGACCTTGCTTGAGTCTCTTTTGCTGAGAGTTTGCATTATGAAGAGAGAGACTAAAGTGGGTTGGAAAGCTATTAGCAATCCTTCCTCCATCCCTTGAGAAACACTAAGCCAGATTCAACAGGGCTAAGAAGCTCTATGGTACAAGTAAAAAAGGCTTCCAGCTGTAAAAAAAAAAACACCCACCAAAAAAAACCCAACACAACCCCCCCAAAAAAAACCAAAACCAACAAAAAGCACAGCACAAGTCTGGCCCTGTCAGTGAGAAGTGCTCCATTTAGCAAAGTCAGCTCTTAGAATGCAAAGTGGATAAAGGGTACAAGTGGCTATGTTTGGCCAGCCTGGGTGAAAGGTGATATTTTGCCTTGGAATATTTCTTAGAAAAGGAAGGATTTTTGGTGTTTGGGTTTTTTCTTTTCCACAGATCACACTGAGAATTTCTGCACCAGTGAAAGGTGCCAAAAGCAGCTGCAGGTAGTCAAATCCAATTTATTCCTCAGCAGGAACAGCAAGCAGCAATGCAAGCCTCTGCAAACGTGCCTTGAAAACGCCCTTGAAAGGCCATTTCCAGAGGTGAGCAGGGAGTTGTAAGTCTCAGCTCCATGAACGTCTGCCTCTCAGAGGGTTTTGTCAACAAGAGTGCCAAATACAGCAGGGCACAGACTGCTCATATGGGATGACATCACAGCAGATTCCACCTAAAGGGGAACAAGGAAAACGTGTTTTCCTTGCAACATCCAAATCTGCACGAGAAAACCTCATTCAAGTCAGGCACTGGTGCTGGACCAAGGTCCTGACCTCCCACCTAGTCAGCAGGTTGACAAGTTGCTCCTTTCTCTTTGCTCCCTACCACCCTCTCTTACCTCAGGGAAAGGAAAAAAAAAAAAAAAAAAAAAAAAAGAGGCTTTAAGTGTGAAAGGAAGAAAAATAATCACCTTCTTCAACAGAAAATAAACTATGTAAAGGAAGCTTTTTAGCTAGCTGTGCTTCTCTCTGTACACATCACTCACCTGCTGGCCCTGCTGCTATTGCTCAGGGTTGCCCTCATGGTTTTTTTTTTTTGAGAAGATACTTTCCTACCAAACTAACTCCATTCTACCAAGGAATTTCTGAATCCTAGATCCTTCTTTTGTTCTAGTACCACTCCTAGAAAGGCACCATCTTTACACCATGATATGTCCCTAAGCATCAAATAGACCCAACCGTGTTGCTGATTGACAAAGGGTCTTCCTTGACAGAGTGCTGCTCATGGGAGCAGAGGTGTTTTGTAACTAATGCTGAAAGGGTAAGAGTGATCATCTTGATTACTATTGCTATGACAGAGCTTTGTTTGAGATCCTCACTTAGACAGAAATCCATTTGCTCAACACACATCCTCCTGGGATGACAAGAATGACTGTGACAGCTATTCCAGTAACATGTCCCCACAAAGCACACTAGTCAGCATACAGAACAAACCAGGTTGGAAAAGACCTTTGAGATCCTCGAATCCAACCTATCACCCAACACCATCTAATCAACTAAACCATGGCACTGAGTGCCTTTAAACACTTCCAGTGATGGTGACTCCACCACCTCCCTGGGCAGCACATTCCAATGGCAAATCTCTTTCTGTGAAGAAATTCTTCCTAACACCCAGCCTAAACCTCCCCTGGCACAGCCTGAGACTATGTACTCTTGTTCTGGTGCTGGTTGCCTGGGAGACCAGACCAACCCCCACCTGGCTACAACCTTCCTTCAGGTAGCTGTAGACAGCAATAAGGTCTGCCCTGAGCCTCCTCTTCTCCAGACTAAGCAACCCCAGCTCGCTCAGCCTCTCCTCATAGGGCTGTGCTCCAGACCCCTCCCCAGCTTTGTTGCCCTTCTCTGGACACGTTCCAGCACTGCAACATCTTTCTTAAACTGAGTGCACAGTAAGTGAAAGGCAGAAGGGGTGAAAGGACCTTCCCCTGCTCCGAGGGCAGGCTTGGAAAGATTAGAATGGGTGCAGAATCACAGTAAATCCTGCAACTGGGACCTTCATTTCTGAGACGTTTTTCACAGAGCTGAGGATCCCTCACATCAGGAATTATTTTCTGAGAAAACATTCCTTTCTTGTCTTTAGAAAAGGGGGGGGAAAATAATCTCTGAAGGCAGGAGCTGTGCTTTGGGTAGGATTTCCAGCTTCTGATAGCTGCTCCTTCAATTGTTTAACTACGTCAATTATAGTCGCAGTGCCACGTCTGCGTTCCACCAGCCGAAGGATTTTGCCTCCCACAATGAATTAGAAAATGCACATTAGGAAAAAGCTGGCAGACAGATTATTGTGATTATCTTAGCAGCAGGTAGTTAAAGCTCATTGTCACCACAGCCTCTCGCCAGCGCCCAGATTCTTTGTCACAGTCGTAAGGTCTGTAGCGCTGGGATGGTGCCCTGACAGACACCCCCTCTGCTGGTGAGGCTTCCTTTTTGGGCCCCAGGAGCACAGCTCAGCGTGTGCTGAAGCGGTGACACAGGTTATTCATGGGAAGGAGACGTGACCTGCCATCTGCTCATCCTGTGTTTTATGGTCTTTAAATTGCATTGTAATAATTTCCTGGCTGGTATCCTGGAAGGAGACACAGGCAGGAGGAGTTCAGTCAGCCAGCAAGGCAGGGGTGAGCAAAGCTTTCAGGCATTAAAAAGAATTATTCAAGCATTAGGGTGATGGAAAGATGTTTTCATGGTGTACATGGCTAAGATGAGAGGAAAGGAATTTGCTTCTGACCTCCAGCTTTCTCTCCAATATTTGTTCACTTTGTACCATATCGTCATATCAGGTGTTTCTGAAGTGGGACACTCGGTGGTCAGAGACAGGTCTGAATTCCACTCAGAAGTAGTCCAGTGACAGAGTGAAACTCCTTGAGAAGGGCTGCAAAGCCAACTTCCCATCACTCAGCTAGGGTTTAAAGTATGTTTGCTCTGAAATTGCAATGCATACAAGGTAGTTTAGAGCCAGCTTTGATCACAGGAATATCAGCTTGCAGTGACCAAGTCTGAGGTTTTGAATACTAAAGCAACACCCCAGGCACAGCTCCAGGGAACATAAGACATTGAGAGGCCTCTTGGGCACAGAAGGTTGAGCTGGAGGATGACTGTGGCTACTGAATACAAATAGCAGGTCAAAAAGGCAGTGGGAAGGGCAGGACATGAAGGCCTAATTAGAAACAAGAAGCAGCCTGTTTGTCTCTACACAGGGCTGCTGTGGATGCACACAGGAGGAGCCTGTGCTCCCAGCAGCTGTCCTCCAGGCACGGGTTAGCATTCCCAAGGGAAATGACACATTTCTAGACGAGGAAGTAGTGGGGTCAAAGATTGATGTCAGACAGAGCAGATGATAATTTTTGCCCTTTCTATTATTTTTCCTTATTGAACAGATTAAGAGCAATTATGAAAGCCCAAAAGCTAAAGGTGACATTTTTTTTTAACAAGAGGCAAGAATACAAAAGGAGCTAACTTCCAGGGGAGAGCACAGTGTGAGGAACAGCACAGACATTGCAAGCACTGGAGCAAAGCCTAAGGAAACACAGGATGCTGGCAAGAGAACCAAATTGTTTGGGTTTCATGCAGGTTTTTTGTTTCCTCCCCTGTCTGTGAAGGCTAATTGTCAGCTCTGAAGAATAAGGCGGCATTTGTGTTTGCTTATCAAGCCAGAGAGAAAGAAGGCTTCACAAGGCATTTGCCAGCAGTGGTTAAGCTCAACTCTCTGCATGGTCCATCAATAACTTGCTTACACGTGGATCTGTCCCTCATTAACTCTTGCACTGGTGTAGTCCAGCACAGAAGTGTGTCTGCACAGAGTTAGTCAGTACCTGCCCCCAAGTAGCCTTCAAGTGCTGACAAGATCATGTGGACAACAGAACTGATGGCCCTTATCTTAGAGTCTTTCTGTTATCTGAGGTCGTTGCTTCACTAAGGTTTTTGAGCCAAATTATCTAGCAGTGTCAATGACACTTTCCTTGGCCTTTGATTTTGCACAAGGCAGAAATCAATTATTCAGAGTGCCTTGATGAGTGGAGTTGACAGCACAGCTGGGGTGATGACAGAAGAAAAGATCTGCCCTTTTTTTAAAAGTAAGATTTTGGAGTTGAAGCGGCAGGAGCAGCAAACATCCTGCACTCAGCAGAAACTTTGATGTGATGGTCACTCCCCTGGAGACCAACCAGTGTGGTAGCAGCAATTAATAACAGCCACTTGTCTGTGGACAGAGGAGCGCAGCACTGACAGAAATGATCTTTTGAAGAGACCAGGTTGGGACAAGGAACATTTAGACCAAAGCACAACCCAAAACATCATCACACCCAGGACAGAGACAAGAATTGATCCACTCCACAGAGAGTCAGCTGCGATATAACTTACACAAAGCCTTGCCCAAGGAAGTAGGACCACACAGGTCCACTCACGGAGAGCAAAAGTCTCCCTGGTGTTTTCCATGTGCAGTATTTGAAGGAAAGATTTGCTTGAGAGATTAATCACTGTGGTAGCCACTCTGGACTTTCTCATCAGAGCCAGTTGGACACAGGCTGATTGGGTCAGGAGTCAAGAGCCAAGAATGGGAATTTACTCCCAGATGAAGTCTTCAGAACATACTCCCTGCAAGTTTAGCTCCACCACCCAAGAGAGCATTAGGTAAACACTGACTCTGCCACCTTCTGCATTATTCATCACAATCCCAGGCCACAGCCACCTGGCTTCATCAGAAATACTCCCTCACTTCAACAGGCTTGGGATCACACCCTGTCAGTGCTTGTCCTGAATAGGAGCTGACACCTGAAGAAGCTGGGCATGCATACTCTCATTATTTGTCTTCACCATTGTGTTCTGCCATGTTCCCAACCTGCTTATGACCTGTAATGAGAATTTGGGTTGCAAGTCCCTCACTTCAGCATCACAGCTCCCCATGCAGCCAGCATTAGGAGATGTTTCTTCTCTTTTACTGCTGTAATGCCAGCACCAAATCACTAAATGCTGGGTTTGACAAAGTCTCAGCACCACATGAAGGTGTGAGGGCTTTCAAGTACATTTCAGGAGCCATACAACCTCATTCACCAGATTTGGCAGAAGAACTACTAACACCTAAACCAAATCTGACAATTTACTTCTTGGTGGGGGGACACAGAGATGTAAATAACAAAATACTTTAAACAAAGACATCTGAACCTGCTTATCAATAACTCACAGATCTCCTGGGACTCTGACACTAAACATTGATTCAGATTGAAGTTTACCTCCTATGCAATGAGAAAAGACCCTCTCCAGACCTTAATAGCTGTCTGCAGAACTTCATTTTCAGATAAAGAGTGCTTTAACATTTAATAACTTCAGCAATTAACTGCTCTGTTCAATCTAATCTCCTGAAAAACCTGGCTAATAGCAGGGAAATCAGCAAGAATTATTTGGAGATGGAGAAAGGCACAGAGAAAGTGACTTTTAAACTATGCACATCTATTTAGCTGGGCCTATTGCTAAGATTTCAGGAAGCCTTGCCATCCCTAAGCATTTGCTGTACAGCAGGCTAAAAGGCCAAAGAGTTAAGGAGGATCTTCCCTCCTCAATGCCTGGGTGCTTTCACTGCAGTGGCTCAAAAATCATATCTAGCTCATAGTTTATCAACACTTCTTAAGCACTTTCTTCTGGTTGACTTTTAATTGTGGACCTCTTCAGTAGTGCTACCACAGCCTTGCTAGAGCACACCTGTGAGAGCAAGTCTGCTGCCCAACCACCTCTACAACATGTTCAACACTGTAGGAAGAATCACAGAATCACCAAGGTTGGAAGAGAGCTCAAAGATCAAGTCCAACCTGTCACCACAGACCTCACAAATAAACCATGGCACCAAGAGCCACATCCAATCCCCTCTTGAACACCTCCAGGGATGGTGATTCCACCACCTCCCTGGGCAGCACATTCCAATGGCTAACAACTCTCTCAGTGAAGAACTTTCTCCTCACCTTGAGCCTAAACTTCCCCTGGTGCAGCTTGAGACTGTGTCCTCTTGTTCTGGTGCTGGTTGCCTGGGAGAAGAGACCAACCCCTCCTGGCTACAACCACCCTTCAGGTAGTTGTAGACAGCAATAAGGTGTCCCCTGAGCCTCCTCTTCTCCAGGCTAAACAATCCCAGATCCCTCAGCCTCTCTTTCTGGGGGTGGGAGAAATGGAAGAGAAGAATTAGAAGCCAAATATACTGCTGCCACCTCTCAGTAAAAGAGATTATGTCTTAGCAGAACCTGGGCAGAGACTGAGAAGTATTTGATACAAGAAAATTGAAGACATCAGAGAGCCCTGGTAGAGCTCTCTGTAGAGTAACAAGGAGGATAATGATTAAGTTACATTAAAAGCTTGGTGGGAAACAGAATCCAGTCCAGCTAGTGACTGATGGCCTCAACTAAGCAGCATGTGACAGCAAGGGACAACTTGGAGCCTGCAAGTGATTGCCAGTGCTCAGTCATATCCTTTCTCTGGCTTCCCTTCTGGTCCCTGACTGTACTGTTTCTTCAGGCTGACATGAGACTTATATGTGTACATAAATATACTTTCTCAACTGAGACAGCATGGGCCTGGGAGTAAAGAAAGGTTTCTTCTGAGCACACAAAATACCATCTCCTCTCAGCAGTCGTCAGCAGCAGCACTGTGCTTTTCTCCCTTCCAAAGGTGAACACAGAGCCCTCCCTAGTAAAACATCAAGTCCCCATCCAAGGACATAGTCAAGAAACTCATCTGAAGGCTTTTCTTCAGGAACTCCTATAGCATCCCCCCACATCTGCCTCACCAGCAACACAGTAGCGCTCAGCACCTCACACCACCTCTGTGCTGTGTTTGGAGGGAGCCAGGTTAAAACAAAGTCAGGTTTTAACGGGGAAGAAAGGAAGGTATGAGCTCTAAAGTTACTGATGGAGCTAGGATTGGATCACTACAGGTGGTATCTCCCACAGCATCATCCTGCTGCGGGTCCCCCAGGCAGTAGTAAGGGTGGGAAAGGCTGGTGTGTGAAAACACAGCAGCTCCCGCTGAGGGAGACTTTAATTGCAGGCAAATGAAGAGAAACGCAGAGCGAGAGCTCACAGGTTATTGCAGCTGGGATAACTCTTTACCTTTCCTTGCCAGAAATGTCAACACAAACAGGGTGAGCTATGAACTCAGGAGAATTGCTGGTATTTGCCAGCTGGCTACATCAAACTTTGTATGAGCTGTGATAACAGACACACCACACTGCCTCTCATCAGCCAGCTTCACTCTTCAGTCAGCCCCACTGCAAGCACAAGTGGATACTGTTCTAAATAAATGCATCAATTTACTCACTTGTTCCTTCCTTTTGGGGAAACTGTCCAAAGAAAGTGAGAGCAATCCTCCCTGTTCCTACCCTCCAGATAGAAGGAGAGCAGAATAAGAATCCAATATAAGAGGAATTCAGGCACTGCAATGTAAGAATCACCTGTCTGTGTCCAATAATGTATTTACAGTGAGGCCAAGGGGTGGTAGCCAGCAACAGATGCAGGTTAGTCTTTTCTGGAGGATTCAGAAGTGGTTTGGAAAGGGTGGGCTACAGCAGAGATTGAGGCAGCCCCTTTCGCCAGTCTCCCCAGGACTAACGTCCTCCTGCAGACTCAAAGGCATGAGGCCATACCCTAAGTGACATGTTATTTTGTCCCATGCCACCATTATCTACACCCAATATATATATCCTATATCCTTTTCAGGGCCCAAGTTGCCCCAGTCACAGAACGTCAGGGGTTGGAAGGGACCTGTAGAGATCATCTAGTCCAATCCCCCTGCTAAATCAGGATCACCTAGGGCAGGCCACACAGGAATGCATCCAGGCGGGTTTTTGAAGCTTCCAGGGAAGGAGACTTAATGGCCAAGCAGCTTGGGGTAGAACCTATTGTTGGAATTAATCCATTACTGCTGCATTTATTAATTTAGGCCCTTTAGCAGTAAAGGAAATTTACAGCAGGGTGTAGCAGATTTGTTTGTGCCTCTGCATACAGAACATGCCATGGCACATTGTTGTCTCCCCAATAAATCACACAAACTGCTGCCCTGTCTCGTGTGCTCTGATATATTAAATGCAGTACTCTCTTTTATAGTCTTCAGCACAGAGGAGTAGCTCACGTTGGCCACAGAGATTGCTCCAAATGTCACTGGAAGTCAGCAAAGATCCCCAAAGTACTGCCTGTTGCTGCCAATATTCCTGTGCACACAGGAAGGTGATGCCAGGCTCGGTGTCCAGAATCCGGCAGAAAAGCATTGCATGGAGAAGCCTGGTGCAGGAGAGTGACTGTGCAGCAGAGGGACTCCTGGAGCTGCTCCCATGGTAACTATTAAAACACAAATCCTCATTTCACAGCAGTATTTATTAGTTTTCTAAGAATGAGCCTTAAGGAAAGGAGGCTCTCTCACAGCAGCACAGGACAGGCTGTTCTTTGGAAGGCCATGTTGCAGTTTGGAAGTATTAGAGAGCTGCTGCCACACAGAACGAGCCAGGTTCACACAGGAGAGCACAGTGCTGATCTCCACAGCAGGCTGCTTCTGTGCTGCTTCCCCCAGCAGCCACGGCTCTCCCTGTCCGTTAGAAACGCCCTGGAGACCTCTACAGAGATCAAAACTAAAACGTCATACCCTATTCTTGCTAAATCCAGCTGGGAACTTTCATCAGTTATCTTTCATACAGCAAGATATCTGTGGAGTTAATGCCAACTGCTTTGTCTGACATGGTGCCTGAGCAGAGGTGACAAAACACATTCAGAGGTTGGACCCTTCCAGCAGGAACCTCTGCCAAAACACTACTGATGCACTCTGTCAACCTCACCATCACACCGTGGCAGGGAGACTAAGGGGTAAAATGTCCACCTGCTACTTTCAACGAATTGCCCAGGAAAGAAGACAGGTCCAAACACCAAAGCATCTTTCAGAGCTGTCCCTGCACCGTTCACATGCCTTGTAACCTCCCCAGCAGGGTCTAACAGTGCCATCTACTGACTCTTGCTCTGCCACTTCTCACTCCACCACCCAAGCAGCAAGGGACAATTCTTTAATTTTAATGCTTCACAAGAGAGATGGTAGAGATACAAGCTACCACCGAGCCAAAGACAGCTGAGAAGCAAGAAATCTTCCAGGTTTCACTAATTGTTGTTCCTGTTTTACTCTACATTTAGCAACCCTGACAAAGGCACAACACAAATCAGTCAACAACGATCAGCTGTGGGAACAGGCTGGCAGACACCAGTGTGCTCATATGCTTTTAAACCCCCCGATAACATGCAATGCTTTCAGTTTGTTTCAATTAATAGAGGCAGAATAAACTAATTGTTGATGCCAGTGTGGTTGGTCTGGGAGCTGCACTAATCTGGAAGGACAGCCAGCATTTTGACAAGGTGAATACTGTGGCATATAGACATACACTTGTAAGGGTTGGAAGGGACCTCAAAGATCATCCATCTAATTCCAACCCTCCTGCCATGGGCAGGGACACCTCACACTAGAGCAGGTTGCTCAGGGCCACATCCAGCCTGGCCCTAAAAACCTCCAGGGATGAGGCTTCCACCACCTCCCTGGGCAACCTGTGCCAGTGTCTCACCACCCTCATGGGAAGAATTTCTTCCTAACATCCAATCTAATTCTACCCAGCAGCAGCATACACTGCCTAGTTGGTTTTAACGGGGGCAAAGATATTGAGAGCAGAGACCAGCAAAGCAGCAGCAGTCTGAATGCCAAGGTTTCCACCTGCATTAGCTGGTGCTCACTTCAGTGTTACCAGCCCATGGTGAGCCAGCACAGACAGATTTTACTGGGGCCATGTTCAACTCCTTGAAATGAGAGGAAGAACAGTGCAAAAAGGAGATTTGGAGTACAGAGAAAAAGCTCCAACCAAGTCAGGCAACAAAACTGGCACAGGGAGAGAGTGACACAATGCCATAAAGCAAAAACTGGTGTCTATTTTTGCATCCTCTGCAGTTTCCAAACACCAAGAGCAGAGGAATGCAGATCACAGCATCTGACAGCTGCCTGCAAGGAGCACAGGGGAGCTGTGGTTGCAGCAGTGACAGATAGGGCTGCCACTGGCACATCTCTCAGTCCAGCCCTTTTCAGTTGCTGGCACAGTTGGTGACATTTTCTGTTGTGCTCTCATTCATATTTTTTCAGCTCCTGTAATATTTACTAGCTGGACAGGCTGGTGATGATTTGGCAGTCAAGTGCTCTGCCACACAACCGCTACCAGCGCTACTAGACACAAGCTACACAGCCAGCGTGTCCAGCCCCTCATCTTGGGGCTCCCTAATTCCCCAGAATCCAGCCACACAGCACTTTTTGTTTACTCTTTTCTCCCTCCACCACCGAAGAGCTGTCCTTTTCTTTCCCCCTCCCACTTACAATGCTTGGGAGTTTTAAGATTACCTATTTACAGGGCCCAGTCCCACCCTCCTAAAATCCCACCGCACGGCCCATCTGCACAGCCAGCCACCTCCCCTCTGCAAATACCTACCTGAAAGCAAAGTTCAACCCATGCCCCATTTCCTGTTCTTTGGGCTCGGTACCTCAAGATAATGAAAACCCAGGTACACCACCAAACATCTCAGTGTTTAAGCACAGAAGGAAAGTAAGCATTGGGTCATGTCTTGTGCTACCTGCACGCACACTGAACAGGGAACCTCTCTCCATATATTAGCCACTCAAGAAGCTAAGAAATGATGAATTTCACTTGCACATTGTGAACTGTTTGTTTTGGTCAGACCAGGAATTCTTTAAGGAAGAAACTCAATTTGTTGCAATCAATCGTCTTCATAATGGAGCAATCTGCTCACAGGCCATTTCCAGAGAGAACAAAGGAGGAATCCCTCCAATAACTTAATCAGCTGCAAATTATTTCCCACTGAACTGTTACCTCCCAAGCAAAGGCCTCAGAACACTTGCACGCAGTAATGCAGCAGCACGACTATGCTGTCAGAAAGGAAACATTTGCTCTATTACACAAACTGAGAACAACTAACCAAAACTAGGCAGTAGAAAAAGTGACTAAAATAGCCAAAGTGATGAGTGACTGGAACTTGTGACACTCGGATAATGCAGGCTTAAAAGATTTGTGTGGAAAACTAAAGTAAAAATTAAAACCCAAACCCAACAAGAGTAACAAAGAAAAGGGGAAAAAAGAGAGAGAGAGATGCTCCTCTCCACTTAATCCCAAGGTGTCAGGTCAAGATTTCAGCATATTCATAAAGAAACCAACAGCAAACTGTGAGGAGTTTCATCTGTTACCCTGAAAACATTGATACAGAATCAAGCAGATCTGCCAAACCAATTTTCAAGGGGAAACCTAAAATGCTGCTTCTGCAGTTCCAGTTAGTCCCCAACAAGACCCAGCTTGGGAGACTTGCAGAAACCAGCACTTCCCCAGGACCTACCTTTCTGCACGACATGGAGCTCCCAATTTCTGGTCCCAGAGAAAGCATGGAGCAGCCAGCAAAACTAACACGGAGGTGTGCAAGCCCGAGCGCAGCCACAGCTATCTGACCCTCTCAGGGCGGCAGCAGGGAACAACACAGGTGGTAAAAGCGGCACGGGGGGCCTGAGGAGCGGGAGGATCCCCAGGTGCGTTCAGAGCCCAATTTTCCCCTCCCGCCAGCCTGCTGCACGAGCAGGGGCTGTGGTTAGGCGTGAAGGCCATCAACGACCCCCAGCTGTGCTCAGCAGGTCAGGAGGCTCCTACACGTGCAGCATCAAGCCTAAAACATTTCAGCTGAGCAATTAACCTTAGGAAAGGCTTTGTTCTTTTCAGTAGCTGAGGTTAAACGTCAGCAGCTGAGCGTCTTGTTTTCAGGGCTGGCCAGGGCTGACGGCTGCACTTTCCTGGGATCCAGGCAGCGCTGTGCAAAAGTGCAGGGTTTGGCAGCTGACAGTTTCAGCAACCAGAAATAGCCATTTACAACTTCTGCACAGTCTCACTCAAAGCGAGGCCTTAGAAACAGAGATACAGATGAAACCCTTTTCCAAGAGAGCAGTCCATAGCAGTTGTGCGGGCTGCTGCAGGAAAGGGACGGCTCTGCTGTACACTAAGCACTCTGCAGAGCGAGTTGTCTGACCCTGGTAGTGATGCAAACCCAACTCAGTGCAGCTTGTGCCTGGGCTTGAGTCTGGCTGTGCTTATTTTGATTCCTTGGGGAAAGAGGTTTGTTTGTCAACGTGTCATCGAGAACTACTCACTTTCTCATGTGAGAGTGCCAGTTCAGTGCTGAGTAGCTTTAAGTGGGGATGTGACTACACAACACACAATAAGCACAGCCCAAAGGCTTTTTTCACCCCATTGAAGTGACCCTACCAGACACTTCAACTTCATTCAGGCAATTCTGAGCACTGAGGCCCAAAGCAGATATCAATATCCCCTGCCTAGTTCAACTGAAACTCTTCCAAAATTTCTGGTGTCAGGTGCCAAATAATGCCTGCAATAGTAAAGTATTCATTTAAAATGCATCCTTATATTTAGCTTACTTTCAAACCCATCCAGCTAGGGTATCATGGTGACAAATCATTATGCTCCTAGCAAAGTGAAAATTGGTTCTTTTAATCACCTACTCCAGTTCTGAAGTCCCATTGTATAAATAAAATGTATTTTCATGGTGTCACATCAACTCCACGTACAGAAGGGAAATCAAATACTTCAATTAAGAAATACCCTCATCTAGAGGAGTTCAAAGGAAAATGCTCTCAAGACTTGGGAAATCATTTCCATTCTGTAGCTGAGCATAGACAGAACAGCTTTGAGATGACAGAGGGTGGGAATGTGCTGCTCTAGCAGTCCAGGATGTCTCCTGCATTCTGCAGAAGCAGCGAGCCTTCTGGTCTCGGTTCCCCTCAGCCTCTGCACCTGCATGCCCACCCTGCTCAGCCTCCAGCCCCCTCCTGCCATGGACACTTTGGCACTGAGGCCCTGGGCACTAGCCCCAGCATCCTGCTGCACTCTATCTGGCAGCTGTTGTAGCAGGCTCTCCCTCTCTTCCCTGCTTCATGCCCACAGCACTCTTGAAGAATACCACTAACACCAAAGTCTTTAACCTCCTCACTGGGGCCAAGCATGACCCTGGCACAACTCATAAGGGTTTGGACCATTTCCCATGGGAGTGCTGCATGGTTTCATACAGACACTGCAGCTGCCTTCATTTGTACCCAGCTCTTCTCCCTGACCTGTGCATGTCAGAACATATTGTCTATAGAGACCATAAAGGACCACACTTATCACCTTGTGTTTAATCTTGCAGAACGTAGCCCTTGTCCCAGCAAAACTCCACACCATCATAAGCCTTGGCCTGAGCACATATTACAGATGATGCATCATTATCATCTCAATAATCCCATCTCAGAGAGAAACTTATTTTCCAAGGAAGTTTTCTAGGAAACAGAGTAGAGATGGCATCAAGAGCCCAAGGAATTCCATGGACTGCAAAAAAGAACCCAGAATTTAGCCTTGTTCTGGCTCTCAGAACATCCACTTCAGGAAGGTGATTTTAGTGGCTACTTGAAAGCAGAGCAAACTTCAGTTATCACCCAATCAGCACAGCTGATTGGAGAAGCAGATTTATGTGCCTAACAAGGTTTGATCTGGAGAAAAACCTACTGGGAGTGATTTGAAAAGACTAATGAGACTTTGCCCATCACCGGCCTGGAGTATTCTCCTTTAAAGGTTTATGAGCATGTCATTGAGTTTCACTACAGCTTTTGCAAAATCATTAATGAACTTGTGAAAACAATTAGAGAGATAAATGGCCAAGAAATGTGTTAGCCTGAGACCTGTGATAATGCAGAGTAGGTGAAGCAGAGGAGAATGCACTGCTTTGAAGGCATCAGATGCAAGATCCTGATGTTTTATGCCTGTGAAAATTATCATTCCTAGTTCTGCTCCTGCTAATCCTAAAGTGGGAAAATATCTTTGTAGAACATGATCTTGGAGACTCTGCTGCTTATTAAAACATGAGGGACAGCAGAACAGTCTCGTTAGAGTAAACAGAAGACATGACTGTCAGGCCATATAAAGTGCACCTCATTAATACCAGCATAAACTGAATGGCTGAGGCATGAATGCTCTAAAGACTGGATCTGACTTTGATCTTTTGAAGCTACCTTTGAATAACTCCCAGCCAACTGCATATTGAAGAAGAAAAGGAAATGTTCAAAGAGAGAAAGGACCTGAACTCATGGACTCGATGCCACAGAGGTCTGCCCTTCCTTTGGGTGCACAATAGGTTATTTTGACAAGCAGAGCCACCAAGTGCTGTGACCAGTGAATACACGGACTTGTTCCCCTTGAAAAGGCACTTTCTCCTTCTGTGTCAAGCTTACAGAACTGGCACATTCCCACCCCACAAGCAACCCTAGCTGCACAAACATCCTTAAGGTTTCAGGAACTGTGGTCTCTGAGCGCTACTGCATCAGAGCCTTCCTGCTGTGGGCCAAGGCTTGGATCTGAACAGCATACAGTCCTGTCACTAGTGCAGCACTGGACCAAGAAGCATGGGGGCTGCCAACATCACTCCAGCTCTCAACCTGCTTCCCTGCTTCCCCAGAAACTTCCAGCTGCTTGGCAGACGTCAGTCCGTCTCTTCTAGCAGAGACAGGAGCTGTGTTCCAGTGCTTGTGTTCCATCTCAAAGTACACACCTCTTTATTTGTATCTATCTCCATAACACAGGAGTCACCAGTTAATTTCAGAGACTGCTCTGAGAGCAAGAGAGAAGACACTGACTGACCTGCTCAAGGGCCTAACTTGCTCATCTCATACTATTTCTGTCCTCTCTGTATCAACACATTGTATTGGCATTCACCCTGCATTCACACAAGTGCTCTCTCTTCTTCACTGGTGTCTCTGATCAGCTTTCTGAAGCCCCCAGACATACCATTGCTAACTCAGAAAATGGAGACAGCAGGCTTCACTTCTTCCCTTTTACCTTGGAAGCACTGCAACTTTGGCCAGCTATGTGGCAGAATTAAAACCCAGTGTCATTCTGGGTGATTCACAGGCTGAGTTGGAGTAGCAGCTCTGAGAGAAACTGGCTCTGGGAAAGTCACATTAATGACCTGCAACTGGCAAATAGGATCACAGTAGTCTGTCCCATCACAGCC
The DNA here is from genome assembly GCA_033816785.1 of Picus viridis. Classification (NCBI taxonomy): domain Eukaryota; kingdom Metazoa; phylum Chordata; class Aves; order Piciformes; family Picidae; genus Picus; species Picus viridis. The sequence continues at coordinate 11,239,527 of CM066594.1, forward strand.
TGATGGCTTAGGTAATGTCTGAAAAACATTTGGACCTCAGGAAGGGGAAATTTGCAGTGTGGTTTCATTTCTTAAGTGACTAAGTCACTTGCAGAAATAGAGCTTGGATGCCTCAGCCATGCCATCATTTATTAATGGTTTAACCTACGTGCTGGGCTCTCTTTTCCAGTAGCTATAGAGAGTTCCAGTTTGGGCTCAGAGTCCCAAAACCTGAGACAAGCACAGGAATCTCCAGGCTGTGAATCAAGTCATTGTGGAGAAAAAGAAATGAGTGCAAATGGCTAAGAGTCAACATACACTGACAGCAAAAAAGTAGGACATTCCACCCTTCCCTACACCCACACTGGCTGGACTAAGCAGGATTGGTCCACAGCCCGGAAAAGGCATTGGAAATCTTGGTGATGACTTCAGTGGCTTTGAATCATACTCAAAGACTCACAGGTTTTGCTGGTAAGAAACCCTAGCTGGAGCTTTCTGCCTCTAGGACACACTTCTAGGAAGACCTGTGTTGTGTCTCTTGCCACAGTGATCAGCATCTTGCACAGCCCACCCTCGTGCACACCAGCTGCCACTCCAGGCACTAGTGTCGCTCCAGAAATCCGCTTGCTCAAGTATTGGCTCCACTGAGTCAGAATTTGGCCTAGCCCCTCTGTCTGATGGGGAATTTTACACTGAAAGGTTCTACACACCAGCCATTCCTCCTTTCCCCTACACGTGCCAGTCTTCTAATTGCCTTGTTTGAATTCCTCTCTCATCCCTCAAACCTTCCTGATGGGAATAGAATACACAGTAGATGACAACTTTCAAGTCATTTTCATGTCACGCCTCATAGCTGCTGTAGGAAAGGTATTGATACTGTTATTAATTCTTTTGTTTCAATTTCCCCCTATACATTTCTGCCCCCAGCAAACCCTCAATATGAAATCATTTTCTGAGCTGTTTCCAGCCTGCTCCTGATGTCGCTCGCAGAATGATCTGAAGACAGATAATACAGCTGTCATTTCTCAAGGCTCCCCTGCCATGCTTTGATAAAACCCAAATCATGGTTTTGATGGTGCCAGATTTTACAAGCCTATTAAGCTGTCTCTGCCAAGTGATGGTTTTCCCTTTACAAGCTCTGGGCTGACACGGGGTTTCCGTGCTCTCTGCAATGTTTAACGTCCCATCTCCGCCCAACCATCTGCCTTTGGGGCTTATTTTTGTTTGTTTGGTTGGTTTTAGTCTGACTGCCATTACAGCAGGGGATTCAAATGAGGAAACCAGCATAGCCGGGAGGAGCAACCATCTTGTTTGTCCTCAGGCAGGGTGTCAAGAAGAAGTATTTGCATTTAAACAGAAAAATGTGGGCTCTGTTTAAAAAACAAACAGAGAGGTATTCCCTAAACACTTCAGGCAGTGTCTGTCACTGGGACCAGGCTTCCCACGTGGTGGGGCACCAGCCCAGAAGTCTGTACTGTGAATAACAAGACTGCAGTTGCCTTCAATGCAAGGTCCAGGCAACACAATTCACTTGAAATTCTTTCTTCCCAAGCCTTCCAGACACCTGGAAGAGGCCAGTGAAAAAGCCAGACAATATGGCTTGATCATTTGCTCTTCCAGTCATTATCCACACTTTCAACCAACAGACTGCTCCAAATTGATAATCAGCTGAGCCACATTTATACTTGCTCCTAAATCACTGAATTTCCAGTAATCACTTTAAGATGGCAAAACCACCAAGTCAAGTGGCAGTAATTTTCCAGCATGAGGAGATGAGGCTGTGTCTGACCATCCTGCTGTAGGTTTTCCAGTGCAAGAGTGAGCCATTTCTTTTTATGCATTACAGGCACCGCTCAAGCATACAGTAAGTTGTTTTCTAATGAGCTGGAACATCTTGCTGGAAGAGATCTCTGCTCAAATTGTTATTTTCCTCCAGCTGGGTCAGGGCTTGCTGGCTTTGACCCAATGAGGAAATCACACACACACTTTCCATTATTTATGTGTTGTAAAGACCCAAGTGTCTGCACTGGAAGATGAAGTGCTCAGGCATCCACTCCTCTCCAGCAGGTTGCTTCCTCCTCCTACCAAACCCAGTCCACAAAGAGACACCCCCATTTCTCCTCCCAGCATCAGTCATGGCCCTTGCACTTGGCCACGTGTGATCTTTTCCTGTCTGACCCACAAGAGGAAGGAGGTGGCAACAGCCTGCATCCTTGGAGCATCCTGCAGCTTGCTCCAAGGAGGAGCAACACGTGCACCAAATGTCTCTCTCAAGAGCAACCACCAGCACGTGGCACAGCAACGCTGTCGGTGCTGCCGCTGCCAGAGGAGCCGACCTGACACAGCTCATGGAGCCTCATCAAGCACTTGGCCAACCTGCAATTATTTGCTTTTATAATGGCTCCTGCTTGACAACAAACCTACCCACGCTGCTGCTTCAAAAGAAATGTTTCACAAATAGCTGTGCAGGTCTTTTATCTTCAGAGGACATTCTCGATGAGGCCACTGCTTCCACTCCACTACTCTCCTCCACTGACCCCAGGTGTCCACCCTCCCCAGCACGCACAGAGCAGCAGATGTGTGGCAGACCACATTGCACAATTTGTTAGATCAAGGTTAGGAGAAAACAATAATAAGCCTGCCTGAAGTCATGAATAAACAGACTGGTTTAATTATGGGGGTGCTTTGACAGAAGGAATTTACCATTCGAGCTTTTCACAGCACTCTCCCAAAAGTAGATGAGGACTCCAAGAATATCAACAAATATATCCTCACATCACTGCTGCTGGCTGAAACAAAGCCCATGTTTATGGAGAAGGACCTGAAATGGAAGGTGTTGATATTCTGTCTAGAGAAATCTATGGCACAGGGTATCTGCCAGCCCCAGTGGCATGACAGCTATGGCATCCCACATTGGAAAGTAAGGCTTTCCATCATGGGCAGGCAGCACATTTCACCCATGGACAATGTTTTACCTCAAATGCCACAGTGCTTTATAAGTGTTGTGGTCATCATGCTTGATTTTTCAGCAAAAAACCAGAAGTGACTGCTGCCTTCATTCCTTTCTCCTGGCCTGCCCTCAGATCATTCAATAACTTGAGTGCAGAATGCAAAGCCATCCTGGCCTTCCCAGTCATTTTCCTTGGAGCCACCCAGGAAAATGTGCTCCCAATTACCAACTGTTTCACATGGCTACAGCACATACACCAGAGACAGCAAAAAGCCACCACCTGATGATGAGAGATGTCTATCTGCCTCTGCTTTGCATTTCCTTGAAGGTCAAAGGACAAGTGGCAACTAGAGTAAAGCTTGAGTAAACTAGAATAAAACTAGTGTAAATCTGGGGGCTGAATCCCTTACACCAGAGAGATGGACAAATGCACTGCCTGGACTTCATACTTCTACCCAGGCATTATTTGGTGGCCACTGCCAGCTCATGGCACTGTCACTCAATGAGGGGCCCAGAGACAAGGCAAGGAAGGTAAGGACTCCTTTATCCCAGTTATTCAGCCATAAGCAACGCAACTTAAAACAAAGGAGCTCTCTGGCCTGCACAGCAGCAGCATGGAAGCAAGAAGAGACCAGACTGTGTGGTTTTCCCCAGCTGGAACACCCTTGCAAAACATCCTCTGCCTAATTCCAGGCCAGTGAGTTCAGCCCGGGGCTTCGACGTCCAACCCTGTCAACACGTTTGTGCTAGCACAAGAGAACAAAGCAGGTTCTGCTGCTTCCAGAGCACACTTGTTCAGATCTTTAACATGTGGTACATGTTGCCCTTTAAAAAAGGGAAATCTAACATTTAAGAATAGAATAAGGCCTGGAGAGACTTCTAAGTTTTCTGTTCTGATGGGTGGCTGAGAAAAAGCAAGGCTCCTACCACAAGAAAAGCTGTTTGGGGCTTTCTGGATAGTACCTCCCTGCAGGTGAGGTGTGGTCTACATTATCCCAGCCACCCTGTGCTGTCTCAGAAGCTGGTCCAACACAAATTTACATCCATTACTGCTCCTCACAAACAGACCAAACAATAACAGCTCGAGCTTAGTGATTCAGGCACTGCATTCTGCATCCAGGCACCCAGCTGAAGGCTGATGTTGAAGATGTCCAAGCTGCTGCTATGCCCTGTCTGTTTTCACACAAATAAAGGCTAGGGTCTACCTATGGCACCATACAAGGACACTACTGTGACACTACTTTGCTTTAACTGAGACAAGCCCTGGTTCTCCCAGCAGGTTGACAGCATTCATCCTTCCTCAAAGCAGCACGACCTCATCTGTTGAGGGTGACCTGCCACCACTGCTGAATGGTGATCAGCAACCACTGTTACAATACGGACTTCTCCTGAGGACCACCATTAACAGCAGGTCTTAAATCTCAAGGTTTAGCACCGTTTATGCTTGCTTTTTATTTCTCTTTTTCTTTAAGATCTCTGTGCATATAAACAGAGTGGAGCTTCATCAGTGCAGAACCACTGTCGCCATTGTCAGCACACAGTCCTCCGGGCAAGGGTGGCCACAGGTTAATCCAGGCAGCACAATGGCAAAACCATTTCCTCCCCGGATGACTAAAGCCTTCAGACTTCCCTCTACAACTCCAAATCACAGCAGAGTTATAACAATATGGGTGAAACATGCAAGTTAGATCTCTGAACACCAAACACTTGCCCTCAGATGCTTAAATGAAGACAGTCAGACTCTTCTCCCCACCATCAGTTTATGTTACAAGCAGGTCTGGGAGCACACAGAGAGCAGGCACCTCTGCAATTAACAGTTCAAACTGCCTGAACTGGACTTTCCTGTGGAAGTGTTAGCACAGACCCTCCCTCCCACTGCTCTGTGACCTCTGCCTATTGTCTGCAGTGATATTTACAGGCAGCGTGCTCTCCCTCACTCTGCAGGCTGGCTTCTGAAGTCTTTTCATATTTGGAACGTGTCAAGAAAAGGGAAACACTGACAGGGAGAGTAATTTAAGCATCCAGGAACAAAACTAGCACCAAACCACCAGCACACCCAGGAACACACACTAATATCCTAAGGAGCAACACCCAATATGAAAAACAAGAGATAATTTTCTTCTGTCTCCCACCATTTTCATGGCTCATACTACCTGTCACGAGGCCCTATACAGAGCCCATACCAAAGCGTGGAAGAGAGGAGGGGGAAACCCAAAACACACTACAAAACATGTTCCCTCAGTTCTGCCCATCAAAGGGAATTTAACCTCCAGCTGTCTACCATTTACAAAATACCAAGTAAAATGGGAAGAATAGACTGCAAAATGCCTCTTTTTGGGGGGGGGGGGGGCATTATACTCACTGCTGAGGGAAAACGTTTGTGATGGGGTGACCTTTGCATTGAGCTGCCTTCAGACTAAAATGCATTTTGCAGCCCATGAAAAGAGTGTCTCCTTCTGACAGCTGAACTCAATACATAAGAACTACTTAAGAGAAGCTGCTTTACAAACAGTAAAGTGGGTGGCAGATGACAATTAGTTTTATTCTTCTATTAGAAGTAATGATGGGGGGAGCAAAATTATTGCCATTAGTCACAGTGTGCTTGAGATGACAACAAAGAGGGACCAGGCTCTCTCTGTTTTCTTTTCCCTGTGTTTCTGGAAGCACTGCCTTCATCCCTTCACACACGCGTGCACACACTTTACTCTTCCATCTGCTCCAAATTTTGTCTCCCTTTGCTTTAATTCAGCCCTAAATATGTTAAATATTTAAATATGCTAAATCCAAATCTCAGCAGCTTCCTGAGCAGTGGAAGCATTTTGTGTTGGTCCCTGTAGATCAGGATAAAAAAGGTGAACCCAAGAAAGATGAGGATGAAAGGAGGGGAGGAGGGGAAGAAAAGCGGCGCAGGGAGGAGATGAGGCACCGAGCAAAGCCTCTGCCAGTGCAAGTCCCTTCCTCTGGGGCTTGAATTACACAAGATTAACTTCTCTCAAATCATCACCTATGCGTCACCTCAATGCAGGGACCTTGTCAGAGACCACACCACAGCCATTCGCTACCCTTCTGGGACCCTGGCACTGCTGCTCCCCCTTGGGCCAGCAGTCTCAGGCAGGACTAGCCCTCGTGGCCAGGCTGAAGGGACACAATGGACCAAGAGGCCACTGGTCTGGAGGTGGTGTGTCAAAAGCAAGAGGAGACTCAGTGCCTGCGAAGCAGCAGGAGCCCAGCGCAGCTGCAAACCCCACAGCTGCCCTCCATGCCAGCCTTGCCCAGCCCTTGGCAGGAGAAGGGCCAGCACTGAGGGCTGGACCCAGCACAGGGGCAGCAGAGCCACAGCTGCAGCTGCTCTGGCCAAAGCAGGGATGCCCTGCAGCATCCCCCTGCAGTGCAGCCTCATCTCTGGTCATGGCCATACATTCCAGGAGTTGGCACTGATGGTGGTCATGTGGCTTTTGAAGAGCTAGGTGGGCCAGGAGCCACGCCAGCAGCCCAGCCTCTCCCAGGACACACAAGATCCTGAAACTCAGAGTCTGATGGTGATTGCTGAGCTGAAAGAGGAAAAAATGGGACAGCTGAATGGTATCAGAAACTGAGTGACAAGAGCACAGGGAATCATCATGACACTTGCTGGTGTTTGTGCCACCTGTACCACAGAAGGCCAGTCTCTTCCCACGCAAATCACTCACAGGAAACCACAGTGACTGCTTTTGAGAGGGGACCAAGGGACAGGCAGAGCCTCTAGCCACGTCCAAGTGCCACTCAGGGAACACATACGAGCCTGACCCATCTTTGAGACCATAGGCCAGGACAGAGAACCAGGAGAGCTTCCTGGCAGAGGGAGAGATCTCAAAATGCCTGAGAGGGTGGCCCAGAACTCCCCAGCCTTGTTCCTCTGCACCAGGCAAAGATAGCCTGGGAGGGCAGCAGCCCTTGCCTTTGAGAACAGCAAAACCAGCCACCAGTTTGCCAGCAGAAGGCCTGGCCTTGGAAGCACCAGTTTCTACATGGGGATCCCCAAAGCCCCACCTAGCTCTGCAGAGAGATGACCCCAGCCTGCCCCAGCTGACAGCCCTCACCCCAGATATAGAAACATCAGAGAAGGGTCTTCCCACCTCTTCCTCTCCATTCCCTGCCCAGCACCTGGTAACCTAGGACAAGCCACAGCAATCCCTCACATTCCTCATCCGTACAGGTGCACAGACAGTTTATTCTGTGCTGGATTGCATCTGAGAATGTGTCCTCGGTGTCAGACCATGGGCTGGGCTGAGCCTGCAGCCTCTTTTTTGCTAAGAAAAGGACTAATTTCACTGCAGGGTCTGTGGAAGAGTGGCTGCTTTCCTCATCCTGGGAGACACCACATGAGATCAACAGAACAGAGGCCACAAGGTCTACAGACCTGCATTCACCACAGGCCCAGGAGTGCCATGTGGGGCAGCCGACAGACAGACAAAGCCATTTACTGAGCCTACTCCCATCCAGGCAAGCAAGTAAACAAAAGGGCAAGCAAAACTAATAAAAATAATAGCAACAAAAAAGCCTATAAAGAAGTTATTTGGCCATAAATGAACACCAGGGTGGCAGCAGCAGATATGATGGTTCCCAGATAGCTTTATTTTTTTGCCTGAAGGGTAGGTAGCCCTTTGACTAATAACATTTGAGAACCATAGCTGTAAAGTCTATTTCTGCCTCTGTTCTTTGCCTGCTGAGAGACTATATGTGCCTGAGTCTGTATTTCAGATAGCTGGGGCCAAGGATAACTCAAAAGCTCTTCAAAAAGGATAAAAACATCCTTTGTTGTACAACAGCTCCCAAACCATGATTGTGGGAGAAAGCAGGCACAGTCGTACGAAAAGCTACACACAGCATACAAAAGGCAACAAACAAAAGTGAGTGAATTCAGGCAGCCCTTGGATCATTTTAATATCAGCTGAAGCTCTGGAAATGTGATTAGCATCTAGTTAGGAGGCACTTCTCCTTTGCATCTAAAAATACCATGCCAGCTCTGGAAGAGAGCAGCCACCAGCAGAGCTGGGGAACGGCCTAAGCCTCTGTGTGCCATTGTCTGTGGGGAGCAAAAGGGCCCCAGGTGCTTCTTGGGGTTGTGGGAGATAGCAGATAGCTTATGGAGCAGTTTGATTTTTATGACACTTAGTGTAACAAATCCATCAAGGTCAGCCTGAAATAGCCACAAGACAAAAGGCTGTGCATCTCCTGTAGCACTTAAACAGTGATACCTGTTTCTAAATGAAGGTCTCGAACGACTGTTTAGAACCTGATGTGGGAAACAACGTTTCAGGCTCAGTTTTGTGGCTCTGATTTGCATGAGACCAAACTCCCACAGAGAAGGGACAGCAACCAACTCCACGGGCTGCTCCCAACTCGTTTCAGCTGGCAGTGCTGCCTCTCAGCGCTTGTCACAGCCTGGTGAGGTTTGGAACTGCGCCAGTGGAAATCTTCCCATCAATTGTTTGAGCTTTGGATGAGGACTGACTCGTACAGACCTTTAAATGTGAGCTTCAGTGAGGCAGGCCAGTGCAGCACATAGTGTCCATTAAAGGTCAGCAGTTCAGGGATGAGCTTCACCAGGCAGGAGCATCACTGGCCAGGATCAGACATTATCCTTCAGACAAACTATAAATTACTTTATCCTTCAGACTGGGTGCTAGAAGCAAGGACCTGAATGACTCATAGACCACAAGGGACACCTGAAGTCTGGGTCTTTCTCAAGGCTAAGCAGGGGCTCTTTGCCCCCTTCCTGCATGGCTGAGTGCTGCCACAGCACCAGCCCTGCTGCAGCCCCACATTCAGCCTGGTGCCCCACATCCTCATGTGCTTCCCATATAATCTCAGTCGTTGCTCTAGGCAGGCAGCTCTGGTTTTACTTAAGGCAATTCTATGCCTTTCATTGTGTTTTTAATTTTCATTTCACCAAGGCTCACTCCCACGACTGTGCTTTCTGGCTTCTTCCAGCTTTTGTCCTTTAGTTTTGCTGTTGAGAATCAGATTATTATCTCTAAGAAAGAGATTTCAGCTGCATTATGTTGATGGTAAGCGCTGTTTTGCCTGCCCTGTCTGATTTTTCCATGCAAGATGCCTTTCATATAGCTTTAAGTGTTTTATTATTTGCAAATCAGTTGCCACATCTCCAAGTATCCCTTTCCCTGCTGTGGAAAATGACAGCATTGCTGTAAGGCGAGGAGTGCAGCCTTTTACAGGCCCAGAGAACCTATCAGTTTAACCTTGAAGAGGACCACAGAAACCTCCCACAAATGCAGGCTTCTCCATGGCACCCTGACCTCCCCAGGCAGTACTGCAGTGCCTTTCAGCATCTCTATCTATATGGTCCAGACAGCAGGGACCTTCCTGTGCCAGGGCACAGCTCACTAAAAGACAGCTATAGGAGCACAGGCCTTCCAGCAGCCAGCAGGTGCTGGGACAGGGTGCTGGTACATACACCTCCATCCTTGACAGCATGGCACTGAGATCCTGAAACATTCACTTCTGCTGCCAGCACTGGGCAGCAGGGAAGCACTGCTGAAGTCCAGGACTAAAGACAGCCAAATGCCAGCCAAAGTCAGTAGGAGCTAGACCTAGCTAAAACTGTCCTTCTAGAGCATCACTCTGTCTGTGATAGGAGAATTCTAAAGATGCCACATGAAGCTCTAACCAAGACTAAGGTCTCCAGAGAAGCACTTCCTAGCTTTCAGGCAGAGGAGATAGGCCCTCCCCAGCAGCACTCAGCATTAGCCTTCCCACATTTCCTTCCCAGCATCACTACTGCCTGCTCATACTTCAGACCATGAGTTCACCTGTGTCCACAGCAGCCCTGCTGGTCCTCTGCACACATGAAACAGGGCATGGAAATGTCTCAAGCTCTTTCAGATTGCTTATTGCACGAGCACCCAAGGCTAGAGGAGCAGACACCCCTGTAAGAGAAGGCAACAGCATTACAACAGTGAGCCCGCGCTGACACAGGTCACGAGCAGCCCCAAAAGGTCCAGCAAGGTGCTTGTCCCCTCAGCTGGCCATGCTGCCCATACCCTGCAGGGATGCTCTAATGTCTGTGCTCTAGTCTCAGCATCTGAGTTTTCCCTCCCTGCCCACTTGCCAGGCCCCTCTGCTGACATAAGCTACCCGTTCAGCTCCCAGCTCTGCAACACCTCCCAGCATGCTGAAAACCAGCAGGTCCATGCCTGTACAAGACCCTCACACCACCCAGCATAGGCTTGTGAAATAATATATGGTCAGAGCAAGCGCTACTGAAAGCCACTGCTGCCTCAGCATTTTTATTTTCAATCAAAGCAGCAGTTTTTATTTTTTGCAATAGTTTTTTCCCCCCTTTGGCATTTTCATCAGAAGACCAACAGGAAAAAAAAAAAACAACAAAACCCTAACCTCAACAATCCCTGAGTGAAAGTTATAAGCAGGCTGACACCTGGTAATGAGATATTTCAAGCTATGGCCTGGCATTTTTATGGTATTTCTAAACCAAGCACTGAATCAAATGAACTTGGCAAGAATGGAAAGCTTGTTACTCCCAGGCATGTGTCTTAAGGTTTTTCATCTTCCATTTCAGCAATGGCAGAATACAGAGCAAGTTAGGCAGGCAAACACCTGGCAAGTAAATACTTTTGCCACAATATACCTATTCCCCTCAACAAGAAGGCTTCCAAGACAGCTCCTGAGACAGTACTCAGCATTCACAGCTGATCTGAGAAGCTCTTGGCTCCTCATTTGAGATGCCTCATGATTTTCCTTAAGGAAGCAGAGTTCAGACAGTCCCTTTGTCCATCCACCCTGCTGTCTTTTCCTTTCCCAAGCAGCTCTGCAAACCATCAGCTGCTTCTCTCACAGTTTAAATGGGACAGTAAAGGTTCAAGAGTGTCCATTTCTACAAGTTCTTACAGTAAAATATATGCAGATGACAAACCTTACTGCTGGTGCAAAGCAACAACTCAAAGATGACTCCCACTGAGCCCCTTGAGTGCTACAAATTTGTCCAGAGGCTGTTCCAAGGGGACCCTTCCCACAGTGGCTGACATCCAGAGCCTGCCCAACACATAGACCCCCAGCAAACATTTCCCTTCCTCACTCTGTGACCTTGGGGAAGCAATGGACAGCATAGTGGGAATTCCCCACTGAACTGGTCAATGCTTTTCAAATTCATGCAGAGTCTTGCTTTCTAAGAGTGACAAACCCCAAACTCCATGAAGTGAGAAGGGGCAGAGCAGGAGTGGGGCTGCTAAACCCTGACACAGTCTGCATGACTGAGCAGGCTCTGGGCAAGTGAGCAACAAGCATCTTCCTGCAGAGCCTTCAACACCACTCCCAGCTAAGAGTACCAGGTACGGGGGCAGCTGAAAGCACACAAACACAGCAATGCAAGACAAGAATAAGATGAGCAGGTTCCCATCAGCAAAGGCAGATAACCTGCACATTCAAGCACCACCCTTATCTCCATCACCCCTCTCCTCTTGGAGCACCCAACTCCTCAGAAGACAATAAAGCTTTCACCTGGCCACCCACACGGCTGTGATTAAGTTCCTGCGAGATAACTGAGATGTTTCCACTCCCCTCCCACTCCAGTCACAGCTCAAATTAAGGCTGTTGGCAGTGGCCAGGCTGTCAGGACTACAGAGGGGAGGCTAGCAAAGGGTGCCTCACCCTCATAGGAGCTTGGCAGCACCCAGAAGCAGAGCTGCCACAGGCAGGTAACTGCTGGGCATGGAGATGGGACAGAAAAGAACTTGCCTCTGGTGCTGCCCTCTCACTCAGCTCCTGTTTGACACAGGCAAGGAAAGGTTTTCTCAAAGCACAGCCATGCTTAGGCCACTCACTCATCTTCCACTACAAATGATGGCATCCAAAGATTGGTGCTAGCTGCAGAGACAGGAGAATCAGCTGCATTCTGCCCAGAACAACCCTTCCTTGTTTTCACACCTGCACACACAGGCACGAGCAAAGAGCCCTTCTGGTATCAAGCTGTGCTGTTATGCTAACTACAGAGAAATAAACACGCCACACTGTAGCTAATAAGTGTCATTCACATCAGTGTTTATTCCAAACATGTTTCCCCCATCACGTCTGCTCTGCCTGGAACTGCTCATCACGAAGGAGGAGACCTTTCTTTCTAGTGATTCCAGCAGACAGGAGAGAGTTAGCAATTAAAGCACACTTTTGTGCAGTTTAATTCTTTCTATTTCAGCTATCAGGGAGCGCTTTGTGCTCTCACTGTGCCTGTTTCTGGAGCTGCCATCTACCACCACGGGGCTGTATTTTGATATTTTGATGATTTGCAAGAAGAGTTCTCCCTGCTAGGTATGGGAACAGGGCTGACCTGCTGTGGGCTTGCGGTTCTCAGCACTGTGCCCTCCCCTGGGACTCTACCAGGAAAATGGGCTCAGAATTCTTTTTACTCAAGCTCTGATACATTCCCATATGGCTGACTCCAGCTCCCTGCCACCCCACATGCATTTTGCTCTCACCCGGCGCCTGCTGCTCCCAGAGCTGCCCCACAGCTTCCACAGCCATGCCAGGAAGCATGGCTCCAGGCACCTTCAGCTGTTCCCTTGAGAGATTCTTTCTCTGTTCACCAAAGGCTTGGGCGGACTGAATGTCACTCAAGAGAAGTATTTCAGAGCTAAGAACAGTCTCCTGATTTTTGCTTCCCTCCCAGAGTCTGCCCGGCAGGTAGCAGACAAATTGAGTGGTCCTGCCACAGACATCTTTTGCCTGATGACTCTCTCAGAAACAGTGAGTGAGGCATCACACCAAACTCAGACACTCCTGCTACCAGGAGTAAACTGTAATTATTGTTCATATTAAACTGAAAATAGAACTGAGCCAGAAGCCCTCCACTGGTTGGGGAAAACTAACAAGGCTTTGACTTCTGCCCATCCACACCAGAGCAAGCACAAGGCTCTACACAAACACCAGGGATGTCTGCAGTCTGGGACCCACAGCCTGCACAAGTGAGGCACGAATGGTTTCAAATCTGAGGAGTGCAGATGCTTAACTGAGGGGCTGCCCTAAGGAACAAATCCCAAGGGCTGAATGAGGGCCAGCACTAATTACCAGCCCACGCAGACTTGTGGCTTGTATGTCGAGGATCCTGTTACGCAAGAACACAGCTGGGCCTGTAGTCACAAGCCAGGAGACAAGCATCCATGTGAACTGCAGAGGTGTGGGGAGAAAAGCAAACAAATCCTTTCATTTTCCCCACAATTGTTTTCATTCTTATGGTTAAAGACCTGATTTGTAAAAATCCAAAGTTCTCATTGATGCTCCCGGGCTTTGCTTTCTAAAACAAACTTATACTGCACAAAACAATGGATGAAACACCAGTTAGGTTCCATCTGTAGAGCTAACGAGACTGGGAAAGTACCCCAGAGGTGGATTTCAGCAGCAGCTTTCCTTTTAACCTAATTCATCACCTGATTTTCTTTCCCTGCTCCCAGACAAAATCCTTGCTTCTCCCTGCTTACAGCCTGGCCCAGCTGAGAGCACAGCTCACTTGCATTGGTGGAAGACAAGAAGAACGGGTATGCCACATTGCCTCACTACAAAAGAAGGGACAAATCCCATTCTAATCTAGGTGGGGAGGTGAAGATGGAGGGGTGTTGCACATGTACTTTCTATCCAAGATGACACACCAAATGTTTTGCTGCTTCTGGCTTTTTTTCATATTTCCTTATGTTAGGGCAAGAGAGACACCTAGAGATCACAGGCAGGGGATAGCAAGCTTCTGGGAAGAGCTTTCTGTAGAGAGGGTAGCATGATGTGTTTACAGAGTGGGAGCAATGGATAAAATGAATGAAATATGAAACAAATCAGCTCTTGGTTATGAGGGGTGAAAGACCCAAGAGGGAATAGCAATGGATTATAGAGGAGCAGGAATGCTCTCTGTTTCCATGGCCTACCCTCACACAACACCACTCCCAAATTGTGAAGAAAATCAACTCCTTGGCCAGCAGGAAGTGCAGGGTGGGTTACAGACCCTGCTATCCAGGGCACCCTATCCAAAAGCAAAGGACACTGCAGGGATGCATACACAACAACTAAGTGCCGCACTAGCAGGTAAAACCCTCAATTAACCTTAAGTAAACTTGACTTGAACTTCATCCTGCCCTTTTCATCCCAAACAAGGGTCCACATCCATCCCACCAGCACAATTGCACCGACAGCATCACAGTCACAAGACTGATGAGCTGGGGTGTCCTGAGGATCAGAATTACAGCCCAGAACAAGGAGAACAAGCTACTCATGTCATTAAAATGTGCACCTGACCCACTTGCTTTTACAGACCATTTGGCAACCAGTTCAATAATATTTTATGTCACCATGAAAGTGTAAATGGTGGTGGCTGGGTGTTTCCAGCTGGATGACCTCAAACGTCCTGCTGCATTATGCTACTTGTGTGGTGCTAAAATTTGATCAGCTACAAACCCCCCAACAACTATTACCCTGATGCCAACCCACGAACCAAATGCAGCTCCACTGAGGTTTTGCTTAAACAGCTGAGTGTCACAACCAGTATATGAAGGAGAGATGTCACAGGTGAGTATTTTAATGATAAACACATCATAACAAACCAGACAGGATCAACTTAAAACTGCTTTCAGGCATCCTCATTTGCTTCACCTGAGAAAGGAAGGTCAAGGAATGTATCTTTTTTTTCCCCAGCAAAAGGTGCACCTTTGTTTATCAAGCAATTGTGTTCATTCTTGTCACTTGCCACACCAGCACTTCTCCCTTTGCAACAATATTTGTAACCAAACCCAAACCAATCTACTTCAAAATACAATGTACCAGAGCAAGGATATGGTGAACAGGAGGAGAACTGAGAGAAAAATAGCTAATTCCTTCTTACTCCACAGGAGCAAAATGGCAGTACTTGGGCATGACTGAGAACAGAGGCCACCAGCTTCTGAAACACCATGGCTCTACTAGAATAAACCTCTGAACCAAACTGTGGTTAAAACCATACAGGTATTTCCTGAGAGCCTGATATTTGTATTAACTGGCAGCAAGACCCTCAATGACAGTCTTGTCTTAAATCCAAATTAGCTAAATAGCATTAGATGAAACACACCAAAAGCTTCTCATTTGAGGGCATGTAATTTCAATGAGAAACTCTCAAATAATACCTTTGTCAGTGCCAGCTGCTTTCAAAGTAAGTGATGCCTCCTATCCTCTACCATCAGTCCCATCTGCACATCCTGACACGTCCTTTAGCACACTCCCCATTCCTGCACCCTGCAGCCAGGGACCCCACCCCAGCCACCAGCAACTTCCCATTCTTTCACTGCTGTCAAGTAACTACCCAGTGCCAAACCTGCTGGGGCATGGTCTAATACCTCAATCACCACTTCAACCCATTTTCTGTGGCTCCACCACACACATCCTTGTCTGTCATTTCTGGCTTTCACCTAGGCTGCAGCAGGGGTGCAAGCATCACCAAGATAAGGGCTGTTCAGACCCCAGAGACCAAGGTTTAACTACTGTTTGAATTTCTGTTGCAAGTAACTGGCACAAGTTTGAGAGATAGAACACAGACTCCTTTCAGGGGGCAGAGCTGACTGAATTACCTGTAGCAGAAAACAAACAAAAGGACAAGGAGCAGGAAGTGCATTTCTCTCAAAGCCACTTACATGCCCCTGGCTTTTTAGCCCACTGGCATATTTGAAGATCCATACCGATTCTCACCACCCAGATCTTCAACCACCTCTACTGCATCAGACAGAAAAAGTTGTCTTTGTAGACCAGAGCAGAGTAGAGATCAGGATATTTAGCTCTGCAGAAGCATCAGGGACGCCAGCAGCAATGCCAAAGCCCTCTTGCGGCTTCTCTCACACAGATTGCCCTCAGAATCCAGCGATCGGCAGCCGGCTGCTGCCATCTGTTGACAGCTTCCCACTGCGGTGCTGAGCGAGCCTTCGCCTGAGCGCACCGCGACGCTTTCAACAGGTTGCATCCTGTTCTTCAACAACGGCATAAGAAGCCATGGGAGTCAGCACCTGGAAATACCCATCTCTGACAGCAGAAGTGACACCAGGCTGGACCCCATAGATGGGTCACCAACCCTCTCCCTACTACTTCTGATTTAGTGATTGTCATAACTCGAGAATCTACATGGAATCTGCACCTTGAAGGGTCTGGAGGTGACACAATCACTTCCACACTTGTTCAACATTAGACTGCAGAGCATCCAGGACAGCATCAGAGGTAAAGCTTGCTAATTCAGGGGTTTGCAGCACAGATCCTCACCCTCCCGGTTTTCCCCACATGAAGGTCATCTGCCTCTGTCCCACAGGGGGCTCCTCCATCATTAACGCCGCCTTTGCCCCACAAGTACCAAACACCTTCTCTAAACTGACACTGCCTTGATAGCCAGTTGCAATCCATACCACACTTCCAGCCTGGTGCCATTTTCTCTCACCTCTCCCTGTTAATCTTTTTATTACCCAAAGCAATCATTAACATTTACCTACAAACTGCATTCCCACCCCTCAGCTCAGAAAACATCACTATGGCTCAAACAAAAGACTCAACCACTTTCAGACTCCAAATGGATTTGCAGATATTCTTTAAAGCAGTTCCATTGCTGGCCATGTCATAACCCTGCATGTCAGCTTGCAAGACCCACTTCAGAAGTTCCCTGGATCTCAGCCAGCAGCAACTGCCCAGGAGCAAAGCTCTCATCAGTAAGGTGCAAGTTCCAAGATGGTCTTATGAACTCAGACCAGTTGCATCAGATTCCACATGTAGTAAGCTGGGGTGGTTACACATTAGCTGTACCATGCAGCTCTACCATCTGCTGCTGCATGCCTCCTCCAAGTCATTCTCGCTACATTGCAACCTCAGTTTCTATTTAATAATTCTACTAAAGCCACCAGGCCGGCTTGTGAAATGAACTGCCAGGGTATTTCAGACTGCTCCATCCAGAGATCAGCAATTCTCTTCCTTCAGAAGCCTCTGTGATAGTGAAGGGCATACAGCCATAAACTGGGTCAGAAAAACTGGTGTGTAATGTCCTTTTTAATTGGCTTATAACATGAATGTGAAACTGAAGGAAGCCTTCAAGTGCCACTGACTTTTGCCCACCAGGAAGCAGAAACACACGCTCCATTCTGGTCTGACCGGGATTTTATGCCATGAGCAGCACCTTGGTATGACCTTCAGGGTTATTCCCAGCAAGAAACACAAAAGCTCATGTGTGTATCAGAGCTTATTACTGCAGAACTGTCTCCACTAAAGACAGAAAAAACCCTGTACCAAACTAGTTTGATTTGACAAGGAGGGGTCAATACAGACTGCTTTTGACTTCGTAACTGCTCTTTGTAATTCAGCTTCCAGATCTTCATCTTCATCTGAACAAATGTGTTTCCAACTGAGCATACTAATCACATTTTGATGCCATCTACAACTCACAGGTTGTGACCTGAGACAACAGGCAAGCCAGCCTCCTGTGTTATTGCCCCAGTCAGCTGCCAGTCTGTAGTTGAATGCTAGTGCACACCATCACATTTACTGTAAGCACACTTTCAGAGCTGTCTTCCTGCTCCTCAAAGAGCCATGGTAGCCAAGACCATGCTGCCTGTCTGCAAAACTCTCTGGAAAGCTTCATGATGAGTTATCACCTTCAAGACACCGTACTACATACCAAGCATCAGGACACCAAGGATAACTGTCTCCAGCTCTTTGTATCAGAAGAACCACTAATTCAAGAGCTGTTTTAAAGTATGTTGAAACAAGCCAGCTGCATTTCAATAGGCCCTTTCCCAAGAGACTCCAAAGGAAAATAAGGCGCTGAATTTCCAACTGCTGACAAAGAACATGAGCCCAGAAGCTTGCCTCCCATTCTCTACCATCTGCATGTAGCTCTCCAGCTCAGAATTCACCTACACTGTGTACTGCCTTAATTCTTTTTCTTTACCAAGTACATGATGGTGTTGTGCCCGAAACAAAGATCAAACACACTTAGTATCTACTACCTGCAAGTTCAGATATCCTGATTTCCTCATTCCAAGCCTTGAAGAAACCCTCAAGTTACATCTTCATGGCAATATGCAAAACAGCTGCACAGGAACCACCTTACTCAAAATTCTGACTTTTCAAAAGACTTTCAGAGTAGAAATTACAAGAAAAATTATTCACCTCCCCAAGTTACTTCCTACTCTGCAAGATGTGGCACGTCTGTGATCTCAAACCAAGCATCAATCGCCTTAATTACTCCACAATCCCACACCTCCTAACACTTTACACCATAACATCCCTTCTGGCAAAGCATCTTCCATTATTTAACCAAAAGGTGCAACTATAGATTGACGTAGATGGATCTAGAGAGACACAGGTATCTAACACCCAAGAGGTGATCACCCTGCAGCATAGCCAAGCATGCAGCTTAATATTGGAGCTCTCCTGCTGAGAATTCTGTGCAGTAAAGTGGTAAATATTGAGTATGTCTTATAATTAACAGCAGTAAGAGTTGTGATCAGGCACAACGTGAAGCCCAAACGTTTGAAGTTGGAGCTTAAGCTGTTACAAGCACTGTCACAGGTAGTGCTGGAAGCCACTGAAATACCAACTGGAAACACCAGAGTCCATTTGAACAATTTATTAGTATCCTCTTTGTGTTTTTACAAGGCTTAGAAAAAGAATCCCAGGATTTTGCCTCCTGTGTGTTTTCGCCTAGCCTCCTCGTGGTCCATGATGCCAGCTGAGGTTGTCAGTACAATGTACCTGTTAAGAGAGAGAAATCTTCAGTTTATTGGTTTGTTTCAGGTTCCTGCAGAGCTGACAGCACTAACTTCATTCCTGCACTGTAACACCAAGATCTCTTTCCATAAGAATGGGCCTAGCAAACTGAGATCAGGTTACCATACAATGAAAAGAAACCTATCACAAGTACAACCCTGCAGCACACAAAGGATGCTCGCAGCCTATTCTCCAAACATTTAAGTCTCAGCAAGAAGTTTTCTTGCGCGTTCCCAGTGTAAAGTCAGCTCAGCTGCTGTGGCAACAGCAGCTTTATAGTTCCTAGACAAAATCTGCTTCTATTTTAAGCAGACATTTTTCTTCAGAGCAGGTAGAGTTGCCATGGTGCCAGACAGCTCCTCAGCTCCGAGTGCTTTATCTCTCAGTGTTTTGAACACTGTGCACTGATGGAGATGGGGATCTGGATCTGGGCTGACAACTGAAGCAGCCTCAGACATTGCTACTGCCAAAATCTGGTTTATCAGCACCTTCATCCACGCTGCTCCACCTCTTGTGCCACCACTCTTCTCAAAATACTTTTAAAGGTATGACAAGACACACTAGTAAGCTGTAGAGGTTCAGCTAAAGCAAGCAGCTTATCACTGAGGCTTTACCACAGAAATGACAAGGAATGGTTAATCTGCCTTTGACAGGACAGGCTGGCTGAGCCCCTCAAGACTCTTCTAGCTCTGTCATCCTGGTGCACTGAGATCTATTACTCCAGTCAGTGAATTTTGGGAAGGAATAATACACTGCACAATGGCCAGACTTGTGTGTTGCAGAGGTCTGTTTAACAGAGGCTCCAAGCATCTCATCACTTATTATCTGGTCAATTTACACACTATCACAAAGCTTAAATTTACATGACTGACTGTTCTCCTGTCTATAAATGGCCACTAACACCGAGTTAAAACCCGTAAGAGAAGTTCTATTTTCCTGGTAAACTGCAGAAATGCTGGAAATGAAAGTTTACCAAAGCCAGGCAAAAATAGTACTTGCATAGCAGTGCCCCTTTAAAACTTCACATTGAAGATGGACTTTTTAGATTGGTGCTGATCAGAAAGGAAGTGTCAGGCCAATCTAACTCAGGCAGTAGGAAAGCATAAAGCACAACCCCCAGTCTGACACAGGACAGATGTACCACTGCTCCATACTCACCCAAACTGACGTGAAGGCAGCAGGTTGTTCTGCCACTTTTCCAAATCCTTCAGCTGAACATCAAATCTGGGACTGATCACACCACACTATAAAACAGAATCCCATTACAAACTGGATTTGCACATTTGCCATTCCAGTTCACTGGATGATAGAACTTAACAACTGCAATTAAAATATATTTGGCAGCAAAAGGCTGGATTGTCAAGAAGCTCACTCTGCTACTCACAATGCAGAAGTGCCTCCCCTCAGCTGAGACCCTCACACAGCTATTCAGCTGCTGCTTCCTTAGCCTTGCCTCTTCCTCCTCCTTGCTTAAACAGAGGGACTTGCACAGCTGCCTATGATAAACTAACAAATGGCTACACCTGGGAGAGCACAACAGTATATTACAAACCACTAAAAACTACCAGGCATCCCACATCATCAAAAATCCACCAATTACATGGGGATATTCTGCTTCTCATCATCATCATATATAGTCAGCACAAAAGTACCTGTACATTTTAAACAAGGAGAAGTTTTCAAGTTAATCCTATTACTGACCACCACCATTACTACCAACCACCTCCAGTTGCCTTGTTAGTTCCAATTACCTTCATAAATATCCAAGAGCAAAACAGAAACACACTACCCTGCACTGATGGCCATTTCTCTCAACCAAATAACTGTTCTCTTATTGCAGCTATTGAGAGAAACATTACATCCAGCTGCAACCTGGCAGGTCTGTTACCACAGCATCCCAGAAGAGTTCAAGGAACACTCTACTCAAACCTGGTGTAATGATTTTTATCAGACACATCACACTAGTTATTTGGGAAGTGTAAGAATTCTCTGCCTACTGTACTCCAAGCCATTTTCAGCTGCAATATTTGTTCACTATGGAGACAACCCCTAACTTATTTTAACCAAGGCTTTTTCCCTTTTTCTCTTCTTTTAAATTTCTTTACCCAAGAAGCTTATAACTGGAAGCAGCTATGCTCAGAAGTCATCACAGAACTAGACACCTGACCACTCTGTAACAAAAGCATTTCAAACATTTCCCAAACACCCATGAATACTCTGAATAGCCCAGGTACCTTAGAAGCACTAATTAACCTAATATTCAACTCTCCTTCAGCTGCAAGCCAAGCCCAACTAGTGCCAGCAAAAAGGCTTGTATTCTCAACATGTGCACCTGTATTAAACACCAACTGGGATGCACCTCACTTCCTGTCTCTTAAAGCAAGTCTTCTAGAGAGCTTAAACACCAAAGGACCTGAGAAACCACTGAGTAGCCAGGAAGCCTTTAAAGAGAGAGAAGCACAGTGCACTTGCAGACCTCCTTGAAAACATCTTCCATATTCAGAGACTAAAACAAATGTAATTAGCCATCCATACCATTATGACTAGAGAAATCAACAGGCATTTGCTAAGCACTGGTAACACCCATATTACATGGATGCAACACACATCACCTTCTTAACAACTCATTCTTTCAGAAATGAAGTAGACAAACATTAAAAAAAAACCTCTCATCTAAACACCTCCCTAGAGAAGTGAATTGAGGAAGACAAATCCTACCTTGTTGAGTCTGCCTGTGAGATTGACAACAATCTTCCCAGCTCTGTGATCATCAATTATCTCAAATTCACCAATGTAACCTGCAGAAGATGAGCAAACAGACAAATCAAATACAAGGCACTTTGCTACGTTAATCCAACTCAGCAAACTGTGTTGCACAAAGAAAGGCAAATCATCCTGGGTTAGTTACAGAGCACATGAACACAGGAGCATCCACAGAAGTCAGGAAGGAGGCACAGGTCAGCACTGCACACTGGAGACTCACCGTGCTTCATCATGACGGTTAAGAAGCGGACTATGACCTTGGAGCAGGGCCTGATGAGGACCTGGCGTTTCCCACGTTTCTCTGCATTGTTGATGCTCTTGAGAGCATCGGCCAGAACGTTCATGCGCACCATGGTGCCTGTGGGCAAGATGAGAGGCAGTTGTGCACAACAGCCTTTCAGCACCCTTTTTTAGAGTTTATTTCAGATCTCAAAAATCTAAGACTGAGAGAAATCTACATTAAACCGTAAAAATTGTCTTTAGGCTAATTAGGAGATCAAATCACATACTCGGCTATGCTCAAGACGACTGACAACTAGGACGACAGGTTTGGAAACCTGACACACTTGATCAAACTCGGCTTTATCAACACGCACACATGAAGACTTAAAAGACACCATCTAGACAACATTTCATCAGTAATGCATCCTTCTCAGGTGAACTGCTTTGGCTTTTAAAACCCAATCTTATGGTACCAACACTGTTCAAAAACTAAGCATTGCATGGCATGACTGCAGCTGCACTTGCTTATCCGCAAAACACCTGCAAGAAACAAGCACAGCACTCTAGAAACTTGAGCATTACCTTTTCATTCTCGTAATAAAAACATGAGTATCTGGACTAACGCAAGACATGACATGGTAGTCACCCCACTTAAGAGCCCGTGCACTGCCAGCACCAGCCAGGAAGCTGCTCCTACCCTGGGCCGCAGGGTTATTGCCAAAATGGTCAGGTCCTGTAGCACACGAGGGCTTTTGCCACTCAGCCAAAGGCCCCCAGACGAACAGGCTGGCCAATTCCTATCCTCAGGGTGACTGCAGCCAGACCCCTAGTTCCGAAGGCCGCCCTTCTCCCAGAACCCTGCCCACCGCCCGCTCCCCAAGCCGTCCGCTACCTCCTCTCAGGCCTCGATGCACGATCCTCACTCCCTTAAGTCTGCAGACTACGCGGCCCAGGTCCCCCAAGTTCTGCCCCGCCCGGCTTCCCAGAGCACTGGCCCGGGCCTGGCTGCCGCGTTAGCCTCCGCCCTCGACTCCCGCCTTGCATGTTTGCAGAGAGCAGAGCCACAGGCAGGAATGTTTCCCCCCACCCTCCACTCCAGAGGCTTCAAAAAGTGCTAGGAGAGACGCTGGCAGCTCAAAATTGGCCGGTCCGGTCAGGCACATCCTCATAGCCCCGGCGAGGCTAACAGAGGCGACCACAGGGCTCGGATGGCACCGGGAAGCGGCGGATGGCAACCGGGACACTGCAACACTCCCAACTCACCGGTGCAGCAAGATGGCGGAAAAGGAAGAGGCCGGGCGCCCGCGCGGGATTATGGGAGGGCCATGAGCGCGAGGTGCCGCGAGTCACCCGCTAGATCTCGCGAGACTTCACGACGGTAAGAGACTTGGGCCAGGCCTGGTCATTCTCATTGGTCGAGAGCCGCTTTCGCCCTTCCGGAGCGACGCTGCTGCCGGGTTCCTATGGCAACCACCACGCTTCGCAGCGAGTCAGAGTCCCGCCGGGCGGGAAGGACGAAAACCGTGTAGCCGGGCGGTATGCGCTCCCCGAGACCTACGCTGCACTATGGATCCCGCAGACGTCTGCGCGGCTTTCAGCGGCCAGTACAGACCACGCACCGACCTACCCCCCCACAGCTAACCACGGAAAGCAGGTCCTCCAGCAGGGAAAAACCACAACCAGAAAACCAACCCATCCCCGAGAACAAAAGGACCTCGATAGCACCGTTCCTGTAGTTCTGCATTTTGGAGGGCAGGGGGAAGCACCTCTCACCTTTTCAAGTGGTTTTCCACAAGACAGAACACAACAGAGGATTTCCCCAAACATCTGACTTCGCCTGAAGTTTGAATGGGGACATGCATGCTTGAGAAGAGTGTAGCCACAGCAGCCCTCTCATGGAGGAAGCTGAAGGCGTGGAGTGATCAAAGCTGCACCAAGGAGTTGTGTTCCTGCTTAGTTTAACCCAGGAACACATCTCTCGGAACTCTAACAGCAAATGTACAGCACCCTAAACCAGTGTTGAGATGGTGGTAGAGGGGCTGCCACCAGCTCTCCCCCAGACATCTTTGTGACCCTGCACAGTGTTACTGTTGGCTTTCAGCGTCCAGCACTTCTACCAGTGACAGCCAGTACAGAGCACATCCAAATCACAGCTTCAAGATCACACCGTAGCACCTCCCAACAGTTCAGATCTACTGCCAAGCTTGGGGTCTGATTTGCCCACAATACATCCCTTTAACCAGCTGCAGGTGACATTGCTGCCTCACCCCTCTGCAGCAGGACCTGCCAGGGTACTGCTGTGGCTGAAGAGAAGTTTCACTGCTCACAGTGAGCTGCCTCAAACCAGAGGTGTTTTTCTGCAAGGACACTGTGCCTGGATCACCACAGAGAGCTAACACCACCATTCTCAGCATCTCTCCTTGAGAGAGAGACTCATTTACACCATTTTCTATATAACCACAAAGAGCAAGTCTTAAAGAGGGTTTTTTTACTGTGTATTTACCTATTCAACAGTTACAACAGACACTGAAGAGAGTTTATTTTAAAACAGTAAACTTTCAAAATGCATTAACACAGGTTTTAGCTTTTTAAAGAAAAAAGTTCAGTTTTAAAAAAAGGAAGGAGAGGTCATAGAAAAAAAGCACAACCAATACAGACAGGCTTATTTACAGAGACGAACCTAGCATCATCAAGGTGATTCTGTATAGACACAACATTCATAAAACCAAAGGTGCTACATGGCTCCATGGTAACAGCAGTTTTCAGGACAATCAGCTGTTAAGGTAACACACACCTTAACTCTTTTTCTACAGTCTCAGTGCAATGAGTTGAAGTTTACACTACAGCTAAGTAACTGAACTACAGATTTATATATTCCAGACCCCTATTCACAGATAATCAGGTATATGCAGCCAAAAAAAAAGCAAACAGAACCAGTGAGACAAAGGGATCATCAACTGCCCTGCTTTCAGGTATGCATCTTCAGCTATGATCATTCCTACTCAGCTAATTGTCCTCCCTCCACAAGGATCAGTAGTAACAAACCTCCAAGAAGTGTAAGCTTTCAGAATTGCTTTTTGTACTTGCTGTACCCACAAATTAATTATCAGTGGAACTATCTCAGGTACTGTTATCACCCATTACCATGCTGATGGTTTTGTTTTGAGTTGGAGTATTTATTCACAGGGCCTCTTAGTTAAGCTCTGTACACCAAAGGTCAGGATCTTCCACATAAGAGCAGCTGCAGGCTGCAGAACCCTAGTGAGCACAGTGAGAGACACAAACTCACAGCAGTTGCTAGAGTGGCATTTTCACTTCATCAGAGAGCCATTTAAAAGGAAAAAAAAAAAAAAGCCAGTGAGCAATACAACTTCTACTGTCTTAATTATACATTAATTCTTAAAACTGATCCCAAAGAAACCTTTTACAAGAGTGAACACCACTTCAGTCTTCATTCGTTTTTCTTTTCCTTGTGCTTAAGAAGTTTGTTTATCTCCCTTTTGGCCATTCCAACATACTTTGTAATGATCCCATGCTGATTTAGTCCAGGAAACAGCAACAAGAAACTTACTAAAGAAAAAAAAAAAAGTAAACAGAAGGAATTAATTAATACTCCTTCAACAAGCTTCTGTCACCTTGCAATTCCATACTGCTCTTAAATCCCAGTAACTGATTGAAAACATTAAAATAACCCTACAACAAAAAATGTCACCACACCCATATTATCAGTAATTCCTTCTACCAGCATCGTACCATTTCAAGCAGCTAACAGAAAAGCTATTTCTTATGTGTGCTGCACACTTACCAATAAGATAAGTCAGAAAGAGATTGTGAACTTGCTGTCCAATCCAGGCAACCACAGCAAGAGAAAACAACATGGTCATGAAGTACTAAAAAATGAAAAGGGGACAGTTATCACAGACCTGTTGGGAGATCTCTCCCTTCAATACACCAACACTTAAAACTGGAAATTTGCTGGCTCTTCCACAACAAACCCATGTCAAAGACTTGAGATGACAGCCTACATTTTTATGTTCCCATTTATTTTCAGACCGTTAGTTTCACAGGATGCTTTCCTGTCCAGATATGTTTTCCTGTCACACTACGTCATCCCCACTGATAGAACTTCAGCCTCACACAGTACCTGAAGCTGTTTTCACCAGTGAGCTCAGTTGATATACCTAAGCTAAGATTTAGTTTCTCAGACTGTTTGTGTTTGCTGGAAATAAACTGTTTCCAAAACCTGACCTATACCAAGAAACCCAGTTTAGCTTTTATCTTCACATCAAGGAAATGCTCATAAGTGAACAGCAGTGCAAGTCTGAAGTCAGGTATCTTGCCACTCCAGGTTTGAATAAGATGTGACTGGCACCGAGTCACAGACAGAACTGCTGGTTCTGATTTGAACTGCCACTTTATTCAGCCATGTGCCTTGATAAAATACTCAATACCAAACAAAACACATTAAACCTCTACAGCAACAGAGATGAACTCCTAGAACTTGCTACCATTTTAGGCTTCTCTTCCTTCAGCGTGAAGAGACGTTTCCACCAGCCCACAATTCGGCGACGAGACTTCACCAGATTGCCACAGATCTCATGAAATCTTTGCTGCTGTTCTGTAGTCCTAGAAGAAAGAAGCCAGGAGTGAGAATTCAAGGTTTCATCTGAAATTGAAGAAATCTCCTACAGCATTTTTCCAGCAGTTAAATTTTATCTAGTACTTATCCTGGCATTTGCTTCAGCACTGCAGCTGCCCATGTAATTTTTCCATACACTGACCTTCCTCCAATTGACCCCCAAGAGAACCATATCCACACTGGCCAACTGCTCACTTTATCTGATAAGTGTGATACACACAAGTAATACTCACATGATACCAGTGTCCATTATTAGACACAGACATTTATCCGCTGGTCATCTCAAAGCAGATACACTAAAATTTACTTTTAACTTAAAATGTAGTTGAAACAAGGTTTTCTCCTTAGACAAGCCTTGCCTTTTCCCCCAATCTGTTTCAAATCACTAATGACCACTCTCCGCATTACCTTTTTCTTTCATCCTTGTTTACTACTGCAACTCCTTCCAAGCATGTAATCTAACACCATTCTTCACCATTTTAGTTCTAAGTATCTATTATCCTTTAATTACTAAAAACTAGCTTATAGCAGAACTAACTAGAATCCTTAATGGAGGGCAAATAATGTGCTTATGCCTTCAAAAATCTCATTTTTCTAGAAGAGAAGGAACATAAAGGTATGTTGTAGCAGCTATCTTTCATAAAAGGAATGAAAGACACCTTACCAGTGTCCTCGCTTCATGTATTATAGAAATTGCTGATCTCTTACTACAATGACTCTATAAAGTTCCTGTTTGATATTTGCAAGTCAGATATCCATTCTGATAAGGTTCAGTTATATACACACAGGAAACCGTTTAAATTCAAGTTTTCCTCACCATTTATTGGAGCCAAAGATTCTAGGTGCAAGAGCAGGAACAAGATAATCAGCCAAGCAGAGGAACATAACGAAACAGGAGACACCTGAAAGAACACTTGGGTCCAAGTAGTAAATCATCCTGCAGAAAGAAGGTAACAGAAGTGACTTCTGGATGAAGTACCAACTCAGAACATAATTCAACACAAGATCTTTCCTACTGTAATCACAGCTTTTGTAATACCCTGCAGTGAGTGCAGTTACCTCTTCTAAAAGTTACTTTGAGTTTTTATTCCATTATTCTCCAGCTCCCATACAACTCCTGCCAGACAAAAGAGTGATTATTCCTGCCTCGTGTGCTTAAACAGTTATTTTTGTAACTACCCTCTTCTTACTCCAAAATCACCTGCTGGCATGGACACTTATCTGTAACAAGGCAGGCTGGGGTCACCCTGACTGCTACCACGTTACATAAAAGTAGGTACAAGGCCTTCAACCAGCCGGTTCTGCTGGCAACATGCCCCTACCCTGTTGACTGAAAGTTACCTGCATCCTTTTCTTCCTTTCTCATAAGGCAGGGCAGAGAATGTCAAAAAACAAGCTGTGCAAAAGTGACTGAACTCATCCTAAACAGAACAATAAAGACACAGGACAGGGAAGTGTGCCCTACAAAACCAAGATTTCCATAATGATGTCGCTGGGGGGAAAAAAGAAAGCCAAAGGAGATAACCAGATTTGACTAAGAAACAGGATCCAAAGGATGATGGCAGAACATGAACACACCACAATGAACACACAGCTGAATAGGGTAAAAAAACTACAGCAACCATTACTGGCAAACAGCTTGTGCAGAAAGCTCTGCCCTCCCCTCTGAGGAGGATGTCTCCTGTTAGTTCCTGTTCTCAGTACTCAAGGTTTTTCTTTTCAGAAAAGTTCTCACACATTCAGAAACAACACCTCAAGTAAAAGCCTTCCTATTAGATTTTTTAAGATGCCTTACTAGTTTACTGAATAGGTTTGCTTCCAGCCATGAAATGGCTGTTCTAGGCTCGCTCCACAAGCTACTTACAGAAAGGAAAAAGAAACCACACTCATGAGTGCCAGGGGGAACCAGGCTCTCTCCCAGCGAAGGACTTTATCAGTTAGCAGAATCACTTCTCCCCATCCTTGCAACTGCTCTTCCAAGCTTGCAGTTTCTGAAGCCTACAAAAAGAGAAGAATACCCTTTTATTACTACCCAGAGTATCAAATTAATTCTCACATTCAGAGTAGCTACAAAAAGCGTCACAATTAAGTCCCCAACTGAGCACCTGAGAAATTACATTACCAATAACACTGTAAGCTTTGTACTAAGTTCTGACATTTTAGCTATGATACTTTCATAATTAAGATCCTAACAAAGTAACAGTGCATGTTATTAAACCCAGCGATGCCTCCTACTAGATTCTGCCAAGGTGTTGTCTACCAGTCTCCCATTTATGGTACACCCTTCCCTCAGATTAGTAGAAAGTCAAGTTTTGAACTCTAGCTAAAACCTCTCAAGTTTCCAGTGTCAACACCTGCAAAATAGCAAGATGAGAACTATTTAAAATAGATGTGTTTTCAAAGACAACTCCACTACACTAAACTGAAGCTTTGTAGTTGCTGCCTAGCACCTTTTTTTTTTATTATTATTTGTAAAATGGATAAAAACTCAGAATCCACAATAAAGGGAAGCTACCCACTGATGGCACT
This sequence comes from Picus viridis, assembly GCA_033816785.1. Taxonomy (NCBI): domain Eukaryota; kingdom Metazoa; phylum Chordata; class Aves; order Piciformes; family Picidae; genus Picus; species Picus viridis. Next base: position 11,268,368 of record CM066594.1, read on the forward strand.
TGAACTGCAAAGCTTTTCCACAGGTAGCCCAAGACAGTCAAATTCCTCTTCCTGTATTATTCCTACACGCCTCTCCGCACATTTTCTGCAAGCAGGCCCTATCAAGTACAGCATTAGCTTGCTAAAGTATCTCAGAGATAACAAAACCCAGGCAACCATGAACACAGCCACTCACTGCCCAAGTACTATGAGATGAAAAGTCAGCAAGACCTGCACACGTGCTGGACAGAGACAGCGGAACAAATTTCATTCTCAGCTGTCTGCTACATTTAAATGAGACGCCTGACACCACTAGAATAACAAAGACAGCTGAGTGTGGCTATAACAGTAAAGGATAGTTTTCTTGTGTGATGCCACTGGAAACTATGTGAAAACTACAGCTCGGGATGGAAAACAACCAAAAAAAAAAAAAAAAAAACCAACTAGGAAACTATCTGACATGCTGCTGAAGACCTTCCAGTTACCTTATCTGTTTCGCTCATGTTAGAAACACAAACTGTCACATGCAGGAGGAGAAAAAAGGGCTGCCTTTCTCCAGGAGGTATTTTATGACAAACTGATTTGCTCTATTACCGCTGACTTCATTTAACATCACGAGCAAGAGAAAATTGAAGGGAAATCAGACTGGAATAAAACAGTGTTAGTAAGAGCAGCCTGCCTTCATCAGCCTAGAAGACAATCACTGTAAGTTGCTTTCCCATTAGGGAAGAAGTCACCACTATCTTCATTCCAAAGCCCAAGCATCAAAACTGTTTTTTCACCGATCCGAGTGTCCATAGAAAGCAACTTCTGCATTCCCCCTCTCCGGCAGTGCCGCTCTGCGCACTTCTGCAGAACTTCCAACCTCCCACCGCTGCGCTGCTCAGCGTCTGGCTGTGCCTGCCAGGCTGAGCTCCCTGCGCAAGGGACGACACCGACCAGCGCTGGCTTCCCTTCTGCACCCCTTCACACGCTTCCACTGCGATTTCCCCGTTTCCCACGGCAAACGTTTACTATTCGCGATAAACAGACATAGCCTTGCACTTAACGATTTTCAGTATTCAAGCCTAACCCTGACATATGTATTTAAGCTAGGCTCATCATCCAGCTTCTGACCCTCTCCTGCATCACTGACACTGCACAGTACAGCCAACGGATGCTGAAACGCGAAGAGCTGAAGGTAAAGCGCAAGCCCTGCACACCAGGTAAAGCCAAGCATTATTGTTAGCTCCTTCCTGCGAGCAGCACAAGAGCCCTGCCCGCTCCTGGGGACGGCACAGGACAGCCTCCTCAAACTCAGCCTCACCAGGCCCTCAGGCACGAGCCGAGCCCTGCACGGGAACCCTTCAGAAGCAGAAGCGAGCGCAGGGAGGGAATTCGCCCGCGCCTCACAAGCTCGGGGCCCGAACTGGCCCTCCCCAGCCGCTGCTAGGCCTGGCTCCTCCACCTCCCGCAGCGCCGGTAGGGCCGAGCGGCCTCCAGCTTTCCCCAGCCACAGGGAAACAAAGCACACGCCCGCCACCAGCCTCAAAGGAGCCGCTCGGCCCAGCGCCGCCGCCCTCACCAGCTGGTACATGCTGTTATTGTCACCCTCCGCCATCTTGCGCTGCCGCACACCACCGCCCCCTCCCGCGCCGCGCCGCCGCCCTTTATAGCCTCCGCATCTCCTCTCGGCACTCTGACTGGCCTTCTCGAAATCAGATGGGCCAATCGCAGAGCGCCTGTCGCAGCACAGCGGCAGCCGGTTGGATGGTGGGATTCGAATAGCAACAGCCACCCAATCGGCGTGGAGCCGCCGCGCCTTCTCCTCTCCGTCGCAATGCGACTGCGGCCGGAGCGGGCCTTTGGGGGGGTGGCTGCCTCCGGGTCGGCGCTTGAGGCGGGCGGGGGCGGGGGCCGGGGCTGGCCCTGCCCGGGCAAAGAGCGTGGCCGGCCTGGCCTAGGCAGCTTCGGGCTAGCGACGGGGAGGCGTCGCGCCTGCGGCCCAGTCCGAGTTAGCAACGCCGCCCTCACCGGAGTGATAAGAGAGGCAGATAACAGAGGCACCTCCCCAGCACGCTTTGTGTTTTTCAGAGGCTAGAGCAGCATGGTATTGACACAGGAAAAAGGCACTAAGATGTATTTATATTTTCTGACTCAACTTGACAAATGGTTCAGTCTCACGTGTTAATGAGCTTAAGCCTAGGCCCTGGGGTGCAAAACCCTTCCAAAATAAGGACAAAGAAAACAGCTTGGCGTTTTAGGCACCAGAACCTTTGCAACCCAGCTCCCCAGTTTGATGGAAAAGACAAAGAGGACACTGCAAAGCAAAACCACTCTTCTAGAGGGTGCTTTTCACACACCTTCAAGGGTGTATGGAAAGAGCAGAAAACTTCAGGAGCTTTCATTTACATGTTGCTAAAAGCCAGGAGTGTTTGTGTAAAAGGGAGTCCACCCTCCAAATCTGTAATTTTAGCATGGCAAAACTCAACCAAAACCTAGTTTTGTAAGGAAGTAGTGCCAGCAATAATTTGGATCAGGAACAGACAGGGTAGTTGGAGCATCTGGCAGAAGCTACTCCTTTGGCTATTACATAGGATCAGCCAGCTCCTGCTTTCCTTGGTTTGCATGATGCTCACCACAAAATCAGAAGCACTTACCAGGTGTTGCCATCAGCTCCGAATGCTCTCATTTACTTCTTTCCAGCCAGTCTTAAATGCCAGCTCACACACAAGTTCACTTACAGATTTTTTTTTTCCCCACCCTAGAGAGGCCACAGAGGGACAGTTCCCTTAAGTGTTTCTCTACAGCTCAGAGAGGCAGAAGGAAACTCAAGCCTTGCAGAATGTCCTCACTGCTCAGAAACACCAGAGATAAGCCACTGCGACGCAGAGAAGAGCATGGGGCCCTGCCATGCTACTCCACACCTTCACAGAAAGACAGAAACATTGAGGTTGGAAAAGACCCTCGGGAGCATCAGGTCCAACCAACAACCCTCCTCTGCAAAGTTCACCCCTAAAAAACATCCCCAACCACCCCATCTAAATTACTTTTAAACACACCCAGGGTTGGTGACTCAACCACCTCCTTGGGCAGCCCATTCCAATGCCTGACCACTCTTTCTGTGGTCTTCCTCACTAAAGCAGCCAGGCCGTTTGAAGCCCACTATAAACCAGCAAAAAGATGTGTGAGCATGGAAACATGGGTATGTTTATCTCACTTTGGTTGTTAAAATCACAGCCCTAATGTACAATGGTAATAAACAGCAGCTCAGCATGGAAAACCGGTTCTTCACCTCCCATATGCTACCCGAGCTGCAGAAAGCCATTGTTTTCTCCACTGTATGACACAGATCCCACTGCAATATGATGCATTCTTCCTCTGCTGAGATTCCCTCAAGATTCTCTGCACAGAGAATTAAACACCCAAGCTAACTTCAAAGCAGCCTCAAAAGGAGCAGTTTAATTGCTCTATGCACTTAGACACAAATTTTACATGCTAAGCTTCCACCCATTCATCATTCCTTAATACCATAAATGCATCTCACAACTTTTCCCTTATTAATTAAAAATGAGTCTGATGGATGGCAAAATTGCTCTAATCAGCCATGCATTTAAGTACATACAACGGTAGTTTTCTGCAGTATCTGCGTTTGGAATGGAATTCTTTAGCTAGAAAATTAACAGCATACTCATGAACAACAAGCATGTATTAATTGGGTGCTGTGTTGAAGCAAGAGATGGGGATGGATGACAGGTGCCATTTCAAACTGTTTTCCTAGTCCAATTCTTTAATGCATGAAGGGATGTGTCTGCCTATTTTAGGAAGTGGGGGAAGGGGGCAAAGAAGGAAGGGCAAAGGAACACTTGAAGCACTTGAGCATGCTAAAAGAGAATGGCACCAAACAGACTGATCAATAATTGAAGCAAATTAGGGACTGCAGAGCTTTCACCTCTCCAGTATTTCTGATGGAATGTCTTTGTATGAGGCTTTTCATTCAGGTATCACAAAGCACTTAAACTGACTGGGTAATATTTATCCTGTTATCAGAGGGTGGGCATTGCTATGTGGTGTCACAGCAGCTGCTGGCTGCTGCTTTTTGCCTCGCACTGCAGTTTGTGCAGTGAAACACTGTCCTTTCCCAGGCAGGTAACTTCACACTACTACTAACTGTCACCAGTGCTTTTATGGAGGTCTCATTCCTTTTTCTTTGGAGAATTCACCCCTTCCCTCTGATTTATGCCAGTTTGTATGGGAGACTTGAGTCTTTTACAGACATCTGAAAGATTACACAGAACATATTACTGTTTAAACAGACTAGTCACTGAAGGCAAAATTAATTGTTGCTAAGAAAAACAGACCATGAAGAAGTATTATCTTTTCAAAGAGAGTAACACTAAGGCAGCCTTCAGTATGAAAATCACACAAAGAATCTGCATTTTGGGTTTCACTGGGACTGCACTGATTTGCCAGGTCAGTATTTACCATGAGAAATACAGCAGCACCCAAAAGCTGAGAGCCCCGCTCAGTCCAAAGCTCTGAACAGGGATTTGGTTTGTATTTGCCTGCATTAGGCACTTCATTCTTCCCTACAATTTTCACAGGCACAAGCAATTTGTTGCTTACAAGGAAATTAGGAATACGTATTTTACCTTATTTTTTTTTTTAAATAATAAAAAAAACTTTATTCAATGATGCAGTGAGAACCCATCTCCACACAAGTGTTTCATTTCTGGATAGCAGAGGTATAATACATGATCCACAGGTGAGTGCATTACCCTCCCTTCCCCCAGCTTCCAACAAATAATAACCAGCATGTATAATACACTCTCTTACTGTGGTACTCCAGACAGATTCTTCTTAAGGTTATTTTTAACTGGAGAAAAAGAAACAGGACCAACGAGTGTCTTGTTCTGCATGTGAATGTTCTCCACCGCAGCATTCAAACACTTTATCCCTTACACCGCACGGCCTGGCAGAGGGTTCAGGAAGCAATGGCAGTGGAATGCATTTGCATGGCTATTGTTAGACTTCCCCGGAGCTAATCAGGCAATCAGAATGCAAAAAGGCCGTGGTGTCTGCTGAAAATTCTTACACTTCAAAGTGCATTTCCACGGGAAATTTGCAACAGAGAAGAAAGTGAACTGTAAGACCTACTGAGGAGGCAGAGCAGTTAGCATAGTGCAAATACTGAAAAGGATGCAGGTTTGTCTTTTACTCATGCCCAGTGTTAAGTTATCTGACAGGTAGCCAAGCCTTCAACCCAGATGAGCTGCTGCAAACCCACTCATGTCAATGAATTTTATGGCAGTAGTGGGCTTGGCTCAAATCCTTTAACACTTAGATTTGGATTGGGGAAAAAAAAAAAAAGCTGTATTTAAAGTGTGTTCTTACTCTGAGAAGTAGCTAAAATGGCATAAAAAGAGCTTCCTACTTCTGTCATTTTTCAGCAGCTGTCCCTAATGAATTCACCAAGCTAACAAAAGAGAAACTTTTCACACACAGCTACGCAAATTCATCTGGGTTGGGAACACCAGTGTGCATTTCTGCTGTAGCTATCAGCACCTGCGAGATGCTGTAGTTGTAACTGAATTGTGTTAGGTTTATTTGCTCTAATACAAGGAAGCTGCCTTCTCCTAAAGGTGTCCCACTTCAAAAAGGAAGCCAGAAGTCTTTAAGACAACCAGCAGATGAGCAGGACACCAATCTCAGCAAGCTGATCTCATTTTTAGAGAGACACTTCTGATCATATATTCACGTTTTGAGTGCAGAATTGAATTAAAACAAAAAACCAAACCTGGTGGAAGGTTGACTCTGGATGCATTACTGAACAACCATCTAGAGAAGTGTTGTGGCAACGGAAAAGTACCTTGCAGAAATCTTTACAGATCTAGGTGAACAAAAACTGGAGAGTCCTTCATTTCTTGGATCGTACGCATACCCCTGTGAACTGAAGCACTACAATTTACAAGTGTAAACTCAAAGTATTAGGAAAGTGAAGTAAAAAGCGTATCACTCTACCTCCACCAGAACATCACTTTATTGTTTATCTGTCATCAACAATGTAAAACTCTACTAGATACTCTATCCTGGTTTTTAAAAAGGTAAAGATTACATTGGATTAGCTACGTCGTACGAAAGAAACTACAGCAATCACAGTAGGATGAGATTGGAGGGAGAGTTTGAGTTACAGAAAAAGTGTACACTGCAAGCAGAGGGAAGTGCACATGAAATCAAATGCCTGTAGGATTCATTACTTTTAAATGCACAGTGACAATTTTGAGAAACTGTACATAATAGAGTCACAGAAATGACTTTAACCAAAATCACATTTTTGCATTTGACCGTCCAACTCAGAAGGAATTGTTGATGTTCTCTGTTTTCAGTGCTTTTTGGAAAATTGGTTGACCAAACAAAATTTGTTAAATTTGACTAAACTGTGAAGCAGAAGGATTGAAATCAAAAGGATATTGGAAGTACGCCTAGCCTACAAGAATAAGCCAAGAGGGGTTGTGTGCAAGGAGCGGCTGGGAGGGAGGAGAGAAAGGAAAGAGGAGAGGGAGAAGAGAAGAGAAGAGAGGCTTTTTCTTCTATCTCAGAAGTTCTTCCAATGCAGCGTGTATCTGTTGTACAGCTCTTTGCTCTCAGTCCATTTCTGAAGTTTACATTTTGTAGCCTTTTTTCGTACTCACCGGTCAGCTCGACCGGCGCTGTTGCCACGCAACAAGAGTAACAAGAATCTGAATGCATCAAATCTTCCCTTGCTGTGATTTCTTCACGGCCCCACTTTTGCTGTTTTTCTTTGAACAGGGTTCGGTGTTTCCTGAATTGTTCACAGGGTCAGGTGGAATTGAGTTCCAGATCACTCTGCGGTCTGTAGCATCCCGATTTCTTTCTGCGGCTAACCCCCGGACACGTTTGCAGTTCTTCCGCGGCAGAAAGACAAACCGTGTTGCTCAAGCGGTGAGCTTTCACCCTTGACCGTGGGGGTTGCAGACCATTGTGTTTAGCGTATCCCTGAGTGCATCTATCCTGCAGGATTCACTTCCCAGTGCACCGAGATTTCCTAGGTTTCCTCAGATTAAGCCCCAGTATGCATCACCACCGACTGTGGTGCGGCTACGGATGCCTGAGGCCGAGTTGATTCTGGTGGATGTCTGACCTCGCTGAACCAGACTGATCTGCTTTCTCCCTACTCATACCCAGGCAGTCCAACCTTCATACAGCTGAGCCAAGTTATCTAGATTAGTTGCTTCCTTAATCACAAAGTCAACCTATTAAAAAGGTCAAACAGGTAATTAAAAATAAACATTTTTCAAAATCCAGCTTAAGTGATCTTAACATTTACTGTTAAGCGTCACCAGAAAACACAGGATTCCAGTGACAAAAGAAATACATCTGCAGCAGCCGTAAACTTCATCTTACACAACTTTGTGCAGTCCACATAAGAGATGGGAACTTGCACTGCAGGAGCCAAAGATCATGCAGCAGCTCATTCCTACCCCCAACTTGAAAGCAGTCATGACATTCTCAAACTGATGTGGACATCTGGGTCCCCTCACTCAGCTTCCCAGAGACAGGACCATGGTTGTGTTATGCCAGCAAACACAGACCTATATTCTGCCCTTCAGACAGCTGTACAAATCCCACATTCTCCCCGGCTTGCAGCAGCTGTGTAACAAATGTTAGCTTACTGCTACAGAACAGAGAGCAGTATTCAGTTCCTGAATTGATAATGATCTGCACTACAGAAACCAAAAGCATGTGATAAAAGCAATGAATTCAGCAATGCAAGGCAGCAGCACACCTTGATCTGCACTGAGATAGAAATCACATCTCAAAGGGGACCCCCCCATTCACAGTAAGGTGTTAGGCTTTCAGGCATAATTCAGTATACCTGCACAATGTGCTCACTACCAAAGACAAAGCAAGGACCAAGACTGGAACTCTACTGTTTTCAACTCACCTGTTCAGCAACAGACATTCTCCTGTTGGGATCCACATCTCGGCCCTCTAACTTGGCTTTGACCCTCTTCCACACGCTAACTGCATATGAATTCCTCTCCTGCACAGCTAAAGGTACAAAGTAAAATCATTTCAATTTTACATTCCTGCATAGAAGCACACTGAGGTGGTTTGGGGGTTTTTTCTGTGTTGTCGGTGGCGGGTTTGTGGTTTGTGCTTTTTTGTTTGTTCGGATTTTTTTTGGTTTGGGTTTTAGACCTGTATTTACCTTTTCCTGTTTTAGGGTCCCTGGCGGTCTTTTTGGGACTACAGGCAACACTTTTGCCAGTTCCTGGGAGTGTGCTTGGAGGAGTATCTGCTGATGTGGCAAGATTTTTCTGAATTAGCTTTCTTGCGTTCTGAGACATCACCTCTGGCTGAGTTTTCTGCCCTGTATTGCTCCGTACAGCTGTAAAGCAACAATACATTGAAGATGCAAAAACAATTGGATGTGTACCCAATGCAGCTATCAGTGCTGCAGTACAAATACATTTATAAAACTTCTATTTCAAACTCCACAGCAGTTTTTCTCTCCTCAGTCTGTTTTCTGATTTCTTTCACTTCCTAAGCAAGAAGTTGTGCTTCATTGAAATACATGTATTTAAGCAGATTTTTAGGGGCTCTCTTCACTGCTAATTCTATCATTTTGTAGGGCAGTTATAAAATGCAATTATTCTTGATCAAAATCAGGAACCTGCACTTGGGTCAAATATTGACAGCAGAATAATCCTTTGACTAGAAAGAAATCTGTGCATCTGGATACATTCAACAGAGCCCAGAATACATGGAAGGCATTGTCACTGTCATCACTGTTGAAATTAACATTTATGGTGACCTTTGGAAGAGTCCTGAAATCCTACACAGGCATTCATGCTTGTGCAATTTTCATTACATTACAGTTAAAAACGTGAATGAACTTTCTCATGAGCATGGACTTCTCTCTTGTCAAAGGACTATGATCGAGAGGTTATTTCAGTACTGCATGGCATGGATTTTACAAGCTTTTATGATCTTATAGAGATTGTATTTCAAAACTTAGTAAAAGTGATGATTCCCTCTCTGATATAAATTCTCGATGTTTTCATGTCTGCACCTTTTCAAGCATTACCTGCAGCAAAGGTTGGCTGATATGTAGCAGCTGACGTTGGGCTTGAGCATTCGTTTGATGTATCAGTGACTAAGGGTGATGCAAACCCCACTAGATTATTGTAGACACTAGGAGACAGAAAGGAGCTGATCAGCACTCAGGCAACTGCTTGACTGACTAAAAACTCAAAAGACATTAAGGCACATTTTGCAAAAAGCTTTCTGCATGCTAGGACAATCACCAAGCAGGTGCCCCTTGCTGTGCTTCTACACACAACCAGGTAACAAAATGCTCTCTCCCAAGAGGTGGTGACTCACTCACCTTTGGCTCTGTGTTTTTAGTTCTTTCAAAGTGGGAGTTATCTCCTGCAGCATTTCAGCGTGTTCCTGACTGCGAACTTGACCCATAACCTGAACTAATGTAAACAAAACTGTCTGAATATTATCTTGCCATGATTTATATTCACCCAAGAACTGCCTAACACTGTTCTCATAGGGAACATCTTCGCCGTCTGCCAAAGCCGCTTCTTCATCCTGTAACACAGACATGCAAGAAGGTCACCAATTTGCTGTACTTTGGCTAAGAAAATGAAGGTGAGCATTTCTGAGTCTTTTCGGCCCCTCAGTTTGTCATTTGACTACAAATAATCACCATTTTCAGTAGTTACATGTCACAAAATAAATCTGAAAAGCATCAGTTTTACTGATTACAAATGTAGAGGGTTTGTAAACACACAGAAAATGTTTCAACTGCTACATGACAGAAGACACTTTGTTCAACCAAAGCCCAATTAGCCTAACTCCAGAAATAAAGCTAACATTTTGAAATCCATATGCATGAACACATTTCACTGTTTCTAGCTACTTGAAGAGCAAACAGCTACAAGTGTTATTTTTAATTATATGGACATGGGTTTGAGGAACACATTTCATGAGGTTGTAGGCATACCTTTGCCATAGCTTTCAGTAGATGTTTGACATCTCCAAGTTGTCTGTTATGACCTGTGAGCACAGTTTTAATATTATCCACCAGATTCTGGATTGTTTCACAAACTGTTTCTATTTGCTGTTCTCTTTCTGTTTGTACTGTTCTCTGTGTAGATACTTCCTGGGTCAGCTGCTTGTGAGCTGAGTGAAGCCATTCAGAGCTGCCAATAGGATGTTCAAGACCAGTGCCCTAAAAATACATGAAACATTTTTTTTTAATCTATATCCAGAGATAAAATTCAATTATGGTGTAGATGCTACTGCCAAGTGTTTAGCAGCTGATGGAATAATCTCTGTAATCCACAGCCCATTAGAAGGTCTACACAGCATTAATTTAGAATGAGAACTCATGATTGTCGTGATTCTGCTTTGACCTTTCCTTACCACTCTCTGAAGCAGGCGAAGCTCCAGTTCAGAGACTGAGCTGTTGAACTGCGAGGCAAACGAGCACATTTGTTGACAGCGCTTGAGGAGTTCAAATAGTGCAGCATCCAGGTTTAAGGCTTCTGCTGTTCTAGTTCGTAAACTTTCAAAATGAATGATATTACTGCAGAGGAAAGTGACCTGAAAAATCACAACGAGAGTGAGACAATTCATTCCAATTAAACTATTACACAAACTGCATTTGTTGCATATCCTTAGAAGGGAGAATTTTGAATGCAGCAATAAAAACCCTCTGCTCCATTCCAGCAGCAGTATCATTTCAGAGCCATCCAACCTTTCAACAGCTACCCCAGAGATTATTTGTATTGCTTTTGAACTGAGATTCCCAGAAGTATCTGGTTACCTGTGTTTTCTCTTTAGATGCCGATAAGGAAATGTATTGTCTACATAAATCTCAAGCAGGAAAGAGCAAACACACTTATCAAGTCAACAGTAATGTATTTATGTATAGTACCTGACTTGCTCTTTGACTTTCTTTCAGTACAAGGTTTCTTCTTTCAGCAATAGTGGCATCAAAGTCTTGCAAGACTGGTGCCAGTGCAGGATTAGCACCTCCTGCCCATTTTAAACGCTGCTCAATACTAGCTTCAAGTGCTGCTAGTTTCTCCTGCATTGGGGAAGAAAGAGAAAACAGGTGGCAGATCAATTTTGCCATTTGTGTTAGTGTCACATTCCAATATGCTGCTGAACAACCCTCCCCAAAATAGTAGTACCTGGACTGTCGCAATTGAAGCTTCAATCTGACTGAGGGTGTGAAGTTTCTTTTTCATGTTGGCTAAAATTGCAGAACGAGGTGGAGGAGTAACTGAAATAGCTTGTGGGCGACTGATGAGGAGATCTTCGTGCTGCCACTGTAAGAAAATAATGGGAACACATGATTACCACTATTGCTCAGCACAAAATACTTTGCATCACCAGCAATTCTAGTACTCTAGCACACTTTAAGGGCATTTTAAAAGGGTTAGAGTCAGGCAGTACCAACATGCGTAAAAGCTCCAAATCATTACAGAGGGTTAAATTATAGGTAGTTGTAAACTATGTTTTCCTGCCATGGATATTTACACCATTACTAAAAGTGATTTACAAACACTTCCTTGATTTAAAGGAAAATCCATCAAAACTGAGAAACAATTAAAAAAAACAAGATGATTTTACCTACCAGTCTACGATGAAATAGTTTATTAACTGACAAAGTCTCTAAATTCAATCTACAAATCACTATAAAGCGAAGAACAATGACACTGCAACACAACACACAGTTCAAGGTGACCAATGGCATTTATCTAAACCCTCAGAACATTTTCAGGATTGATACTGCTGCTATTTATATTTTTCCATGAGGGAAGCAGTGGAGCAAGGACAGATATTTAATGCATTAGAACGAAGGAAAGGCAGAAGGAAACACTCAACAATGCCTATCCTCTGCTTTAAGCAATCTCCCCCCTTAAAGTCAGGCTGATTGAAAACAAACAGAAGGGGAGAAGCTTGCTAGTATGAAAGGCAGTGAATGACTTAGGTTTTCTAATAAGTGACTTTGTTATTGAAAAAAAAAAAAAAAAAGCCATGTATTGACTCAAAAAGAATTGACATTGCCACATCTGCATCTTGTAAAGCAGGTAGTCCTCAAAATAAGGTAGCTCTAACACCTTTTCCTTACACACAGAATAATTCAAAATCAAGTTCATAAAATACTCTAAAGCTCATTCAACAAAATATAGAATCCTTTTTGTGCTCAGATACAGAGACTAAAGCTCACTTTCCACAGACAGAGTTTAGAGATGCATTGTGGTCTCACCTGAAACATGGCAATGTGCAGCTGTACTCTCTGCAGACTGGTCTTGCAAGATGAAATACTGGTTTCAAGCCTGCGCACCAGATCATGCTTCTTCCATGCTGTGTCATAGGAACTAGCCAACACTGTTGCCCTGTTCATGACCAACTGCGAGAATTTGCCGATCTGGATGTTGTGCTCCACAGCTTTCTTGCAGAGGTCATCCACAGAAACTTTGCTTTCTGCTCCAAAGTCTTTAGCCTCTACCTGAGCAATGATATCGACACCCAAAGCACTGATGAAACTGCACAAAGTAAGTCCCAAAGCTTGATTTGGAAGGCCAATTAAAAGCTGTCTCACAAAATCAGCCGTGAAAGCTTTGATTGGTTTGGCCATTTGGTCTTCACTAAAACAAGAGTTTCTGTAGAGGGCTTTCACGTTGACAATTTGAACAGGTCCATTTACTGCATTCTGGTCTTCAAGTGAGCTGATTCCTTTTAAAGGAGAAGAAATAGTATTTGTTATAAACAAAACATTCTCTGACTTATAAACACAGCTAGATTCCTTTCTGCACACTTGACATTCATGAAACATGAGTTACAGTAACCAGGACTGGTTTACATTCTTCTTAAAAGGACAGGGGATGAGAAGTGGGCAAAGCGATGATGAATATCTGACGACATGTACATACCTGACAATGTTTTAGAAAAGGTACCACAGAGCCTGAAAAATTCTTTAATTGTCTGCAGTCTCTTCAGAAAGAAGATTTCCTCTAGAACTTGCCGATTGTTGTCATCATCAAAGAAGTTCACTTGAGTGCTGCGGGCTTCCCTGATTATGTCGATCTTGCGCCACGCAACAGGGATTTCCATCTTGTTTAGCTGAGCAACGTAAAGGATATAAATTAGCTTTGCTTTTATAAAGCTTTCATATTCCTGACTCAAAGAGTATTGTGAGAAGAACAAATCCATACCTTTTCGATCAATAAACCGAATGCAGTTTCCACTTGAGCAAACATCCCATCAAAGGCCACCAAAAGCATCTGACCAGCTGACATTTTGGGAGTTTCATCAACTGATCCATTTCTTGGCTGAATCAGTTCACCATACTGAGCATGAAGTACTCTAAAAAAAATAAAAGCGCATGTTTTTGCTTAGTCCACATGAAATAAGTAAGATTTTCTTAAAACTGATTTATCCCACAGCCAGCTACAAAGCTAACTTAAAATACAGGTCAAGGATAGAGCATATCCTTCCTATGAGCATGGTTAAAAAAAGGAATGAACAGTAATGATGTAAATATCACCCTTTCCTCCTTGAAAACCAAGGACTGGCTTGACAACATGCACACATTCTACTGGCTGAATGGAGTATGGGGTAAACCAGTGGAGTATGAGGGCTCAGCTTATGGCTGAGATAGTTTAACAGCTTGCTGCTCCTGAAAGGGTGGCCTTATCCTCTCCCTCCCTTATATTACTTTTGACCCTCAACTAACAGGCTTTAGTAGGCTTGCCAACAGGTAAACAAGGAAGAAAATTCACCTAAGACAGAAAAAAACAACATGTTTTCAACTGGTATTGCAGCCTCTGCTGTACCACTAGTAGAGCCACCCTAACTGGCTCAAGGGAAGCACCAAGATCACTTCTACACAACAGGAAGCTCTGAGAATTGGCTTAGTTGTCTACCAAGCACTGCCCCAGAAAGGTACTGTCCCACATTACAAGATTCACAAGCCTTTTGGCTTGGTTGGGGGTTTGTTTGTGGTTTGTTGGTTTGGTTTGTGTGCAGTTTTGTTTTATTTAAAAGACAAAAATAAAATCTTTTTTTTGAAAAATCACATCATTAATTCATGAAGCAAAAGCTGCTCCAAATTCCTGATGAGGAGTGCCACGTTTACCAGCTCTCCTTTTCACAGGTTCCTCCCACAAATTAAAGGATCAGTTCCCATTTTTAACATCTCTTCAACTGGATCTTTTGGAAAAAGCAGACTACCAGAAGTCAGCTTTAAGCAGGCTAACTGCAAATTGCAGATAAGGAAACAGTGAGGAAATGTGCACACTTTAAAGTACTACAGGTATCCTTGGACAAGGAAAGCCTGGACATCAAAATTGAGATAAAATTCAGAGAAAATAATCTTCTGCAGCCTTCATCCTCTCAAACCCAAACTGAAAAAAAGTTATTTACCTTGCAACATCAATGTAATGAGTATGTGTTTCTTCCTCTAGTCCCATAGCAGCATTCCGTAAGTAGGCTTGAAGAGATTCAACCAAAGTTTGCAAAGGGACCCCATCAGTTGTTTGCTCAATGAGATTATCTAGTTCATGGAGCATGCTCTCTAAAGTGTACTCTCCTTTCATTAAGCATCTAAGTGCCTCAGGAAAAATGATCTGTCGGAAGTTTGAGTTCAGTTCCTGTTGGGAAGTAAGTAGGAACACCTAAGACATCTTCCCCTCTCAAAAAGTATCATATAATACATCATAGAATCACAGAATCAACCAGGTTGGAAGAGACCTCCAAGATCATCAAGTCCAACTGATCATCCAGCCCTAATCAACTAAGACCGTGGCACTAAGTGCCTCATCCAGGCTTTTCTTAAACACCTCCAGGGACGCTGACTCCACCAGGGACGCTGACTCCACCACCTCCCTGGGCAGCCCATTCCAATGGGCAATCTCTCTTTCTGTGAAGAGCTTCTAAGATCAAGCCTAAACTTCCCTGCTATGCAGCCTGAGACTGTGTCTTCTTGTTCTGTTGCTGGTTGCCAACCCCCACCTGGCTACAACCACCCTTCAGGTAGTTGTAGACAGCCTCATCATCTCATCATCTGTCTCATTTCAGGATGACCCTGTCCCACGATGGACTGTATGATGATTGACAACCAAGGGTCAAAATCTCTCTTGTGTTTTGTGGTTTGGTTTTTTCGGTGGTGTGGGTTCTGGGTAGGGGTTTTGTTTGGTTTTTTTAGGTAAATAAATGCAGAATGCATAAACCCAAAGGTTTGCCAGTTTCACAGCGCAGCAACAACTACCTCAGTAGCATCCCTCCAGCAGCAATACCTTGCAGTCATCCTCTTGTGGTGCAGAGATCACACTCTGCAAATCAATTTTGCCAAATTATGTAGCTGTTCTTTTCCATTATGTGGCTATACAAGAGGGAGTTTAATTATTTATTGAATTTATGATTTGCTAAACTGAATAGACAAGGGAAAAATAATTAAAACCCTGCCAGATAGTGACTGTTTTGCTTGAGTCCTACTTGTGCCACAGAAATCAATAGAGATAAGAAAAAACAGTCCCTTAGGTGACATAAAGCAGTTTTCCTCAGACAGAATACATCAGAGGGCTAAAGGCAGCTACAGCAAGAACCAACCAACATGCTCTGTCTCCCAAATGAGACAGGACACACGAAAAAGAATTGCTATCTTGACTTCTCAGTGAGTTAGGCATCTTATTTAAGACCTCACAGGACAAGGGTGTGGGTGAAAGATGGCAGCTGCAGTGCAATGAAATTGCATGCATGGTTCTGAAAAGCTTCTGAAATGGTAATGAAGAGTGAAGAAACCAGTGAAGAAAATTTGGATGCATTTACACAGGTTGGCAGGAAAACATTTTTCTAACAATGCAATTTACAGCAGCCAGTTTATAAACCACCTAAGTCTTCAGCAGGTATTTTACTCAAGCTGCCACTCATGTTTATCATTGCTTATTAAAGTAGAAACAGTTCTGAAGCTCAAAATTATAAATGCTTTTTTCTCCCTCTTGGGGCCTGTAAAATCAGTTTAGGGAATTTGTTTCAAACTACTTGTTTCAGGTGAAAATAAATCAATGCTTAGCAGGAACAAAGACCAGGGAAAGCACAGACTGAGCAGTTTGGAAAATGTTCTGAATTGTCAGCAACAGAATAAATGAGTGAAAGCAAGACAGAACGCTGGTATGCCTATCAATATGGTGTTAACTTTTCTCATGGTTACCTACTTGACAGCAGTTTTTACAATTTATGATGTAGAGATCAAAATGGTTTCTTTCAACAAATAAAAACTTAACTAGTAGTGGCAAATGTGTGCTCAGCTCAGCCAAATACAACAATCAAGACTAAGAACCATAAAAAAAAAAAATCTCCACAGCATGACAAACAAGCATATAGCTGTTTAAGGAAGAAGATGTTAAGAATGGCTTAGCTGAAGCCTCAGAAGGTTGAGGATGAGTAAAGAGAAAGTAAGAGCAAGTATCACCTGAAGTGAAATATAGACTCCATTCGCTAAGTGAACAGCTTCCGACGCTTCAATTGGGTTAGGAATATCCAGGTCCTGGGGTACAAGATGACACTGCTTCAGCAACTGCACAAGGCACGTAACATTCCCACTCATGCTGCAAAGCTCCTCCAAGAACCAGGCTCCATCTCTTGAAGTCAAATCAACCAGCTGCTCTCCAGCACTAGATGCTGCACCTTCCATCATCAGATTTCGCCTAGGTAAGTTAGGACACTTAGTCAAGCCGCCTGCTACTGCGCGCTCCACGAAACCACCAAGTGTCACAGCGGCAACTCACCTTGTCAGCGTGCACAGCGCAGAGATGATCACGCTGGCTAAGCTCAGGGAGCCCTCCTCTCCGTTTTCATGAAGGAAAACCTTTATGCAACGTTCAATTTCTTTCAGCTGCTCTTCACAAACAGGCACAGTAACTGCCTCCTGCTTCAAGCGCTCCACCTGCCTGATCAGCCTGCTGTTTATATCTGCCGCATAGCGCTGCAGAGTCATTTCTGTAGCCGTTATGAACTGGCACACGCTTGGGGGTGGCTGGGGAGCATACTGCATTTCATATCTGCAAAGCAAAAGTAGGCAATGAGAAAATTCTCCCTTCTCTAGCACTAGAAAATTGCATCCTGCTTTGTGGGTTAAGAGTAATGCTCTGCATTTGAAGAGTTCCTACATCACCTACTCCGTATCAACACAGTATCACAGCAGTTGATGGCTAAACTAAAGATGCTTTCATAAAGTCCTGGAATGCACCATATTTCACACCTGTTTGCAAGGACAGAAGACAATCAGTAGTCCTTGAGACAAAGAATGTGTAGAACATAAGAAATAGGAAGGTTTCCATGCCAATTACAGAATCAACCAGGTTGGACAAGACCTCAGAGATCAAGTCCAAACTATTACCTGATACCTAACACCTCATGACAACTAAACCGTGGCTCCAAGTGCCACGACCGATCCTTTTTTGAACACTTCCAGGGGTGGTGACTCCACCACCTCCCCGGCAGCACATTCCAATGGCGAATTACTCCATCTGGGAAGAACTTTCTCCTCACATCCAGCCCAAACCTACCCTGGCACAGCTTGAAAATAACCTAGATGATGTAAGACAACCAAGTAATAATGCTGAAATTGCCTGACTTTAGAAGAAAATGATAACAGAACTGCTTGAGAATCTGCCTTCATTTCAAGAAATAGTCTTAAGTGACTCAAGTTATTTTTAAATACCAGAAGTTTCTAAAAAGCCTAAATATCACTACCCTAAACTCCAAACCTGGTTCTTCAATTGTTCATTGCAAGCCAACGTTACTTGGGGTTTTTTTGTGGTACAGACTAAACTCTGAAATAGTATTTCTGTATCAGATGTTCATCTTTTTTCTCCAAACTTTTGTAACTACAACTTGTCTTGCTATATAATTAGATCAGTCCTTGCAAAAGAAATTTTTCTAATTAGGAAATTAAAATCCTGAAGTGTCTTGAAAACTAAATTTTTCAAACAAAGCAACATTCTGTCAACTTACTTCCTAAAGATATCCTGACAACGCTCTATTGTCATGTTACAGATGAGATCTTCCATCCAGGTTTTCCACTGCTCTATTCGGTGCTTCTGAAACACAGCTTTTGGATACTGAAGAGCTACAGTTGCATAGTTGTGCAGCTGTTCAAGACAACCACGTAAGACAGATCTTCTCTGCTGGAGAAGAGCACCAACTTCTCCTTCCAGTTGTTCACACTGACTGATGAGATGTGCCTGGCCTGCATTCTGCAGAAACGCCGTTGCTGGCACATAACTTGGAGGACCTTTTTAGGGAAAATGATTAAAAATTAAGGTGCATCCCTGAAGTACACATTTTATGGCATGCAAATACTAAGCATCAACATGTTTTCAAAAATGCTCTTTTTTTACTTATGCTAAAGGAGGCATGGAGAATTCATACTGAGAACTTCAAGCACAAGGTAAGAAAATCTCAAACCCGGCTACTACAAAGACAAACAAGTTCCTTCAGATAGCTCAGCAAAGAAACCTTGAAATGCTCTAAATCATGTTCTGAGGAGTTAATTTTCTTTTTACTTATTATATAGAGGACCTTGTCTTTCAGTTAGAGGATACTCATAATGCCTCCTGATGTTGATGGTTTGAGACAGAGTTCAACAAGACTCAACACTGTTTCATACCTAGGTCCATCTGTGTGCTGATCTCTTGAAGAAGACTTGCAAGTTGCGTGGCCTCTAAATTACTGAAAGCAGTTTGGTAGTGTGTTATCCACTGCTCAAACTCATTCAGCTTCACCTGGATTGCCTCCTGGACAGCTCTCTGTTGAGATTGCAACTGTGTGTGCTCAGAATACCTGAATTATTAAACCCACAAAATCAAGTAAGTGCTACAAGAAAAAGCAGCCAACTTAAATATATTGAAAAATATACTGGAAGAACACAACCTCCTTGTTGATCAGAAAATGAGGACATTCTAACCAGTTACAGGAAAGTTTTAACCATATTAATAAATAATGCTGTTTTCCTCCAAAATACTGAATGTGTATAAATTCATGCAGTTCTAAAATACTTGATCTATTCCAAATAAACATGAAGAACAAGTTAAAGAACTAGAAGCCTAGAAGAAAAGGTTTTTGTGCTATTTAATCAATAGCTGCATTATCTGGATTAATTTGATGGGACACCACATTCAGCACATTCTGTATCTTGCCTTGAAGGTCAAGTGTGGAACACAGACTAGCACAGGTTATGTTGGTGGACTATGAAGCATAGGATATAAATCAGATTATTCAGTAGGAAAATAGTTTCAATAGTTCTCCTGTCCAAGCAGTGACTTGTTTACCTTAAGAATAGCTTATACCTACCCATTAATCTTTCTTGTATATACATTTCTAACATGTAATTCACAAGTACATGACTAAACCACCATCTGTATTGAGGTGAGAGATTCTTGACAGAATTCCTTGCACCTCTTTACCTGTGCTGAAGTGTGTGGGAGGGATGATCCACTCCTTCCGCACCTTCCAGAAATTCTATCTCCTCCAGTAGTTTTCCTTGTAACTTTTCTACATCTGTCAACTGCTCTTGCAGGTTCAGATACTCTTCTAAACTACTGTCCAATTTTGGCAGCACAGCAAGCATTTCATCCCTGTTCTTAAACCAGTTAACCTGTAACCAAGACACAGATGTCATAGAACTGCACTAAACTCAAATGGATATGAGAAAGTAACATATGGCAGCACTTAACTCTTCAGTGACATTGTTCATCTAGGACTACCTCCAATGCTGCAAGTGCTAAAGCTTAACAGTCCTCCTTCATTTAGACTGCTCCCTAAACCTCCACTTTTATTCCTCTAGCTCACAGATTCAAGCAAAAGATTAAAACAATGTTTTTTAACTAAGCACGCAGAAAATGAAAACACTTTTAAGTTCCATATAAGCATTTCCCTCAATACAAACTCGATTTGGCTCAATAAAATTTGTGAACTACTCCTAAATCACCTCCTCTACCACTCCCAAAATGCAATGACTACTTTGGTTATAAAGTAGAAAGTTATTGCAGTAAACTCACTTTTATCTCAGCCACTCTTGAAGAAAAGAGACTCCGTGTAATATCTCTTTCCATTTCTCTTTTGCTTTGCTTGTTTTCAGCCTGCTGGCCACCACCACCATAGACAGCTCCAGCAAATCCTGCTTCTCCTCCTGCTGTCCAGTCCACCAGAGGATCGTAAACAAAAGCTTCAAGCAAGGTGAGCAAAGTCTCTCTCCCACGCCGCATTATATGAAGGACCTGCATCGTGTTTTAAACAGACTCATTCTGATCTTGTGTTACCCTTGTAGAACAGTGATATTTTGAATGCAAAACACCATACATGAGTTGGTACAGAAATCCCTGACTTATCCTTGGCTGCTACAAATACAGGAAGAACACCACCATATGCCCAAATGCAGCTAGCCTGTAGTACCAGCACTAGAACTGAAGATTGCACTCTAGCCCTCCACACCACCTCTAGACTCCAGCAACAGACGCTTCAGGGAGAAAATTCGCCTTTGTTCATAGAATTTTTCTTTTTAAAAGCCTATCTGTCATGATTATAAAGGACTAGTCATGAAGGAAGGGGGCAAAACCTCACAAAAACAGCTTCAGGAAACACAAACATTTTACATCTCAAGCTACAAGTCCCCTTTCCCAATGAACTGCAGCTGTGCAACTGCTAATTGCAGCTGCATTTATCTGGCCTTCTCACGCTTCTTATATACCTACTGTTGTGTGCAGTGGATAAGTCAAATTAAAATCACAGCAGGAAAGGTGAAGGCTTTATAAATCAGCAACAGAATGTTTAATGGACTTCCAAGACAGCATTTGGCAAGTGGTTTTCTGCAGATTTCCTAACTTACCTGTTCACAAGAAAGCCTGAAAACCCCTTCCACTCCTGTCACTCCGAGTGCTGTTTCAATATTGTGAGTCATCCGGAATGGAACCTTCTCCGGCACCCGAAGGCTTTTCCCTTCAAGATAAAATATTAAGTTGTTTCTTTTAATTAACAAGAAGGGAAACCTTGTATTTGAATAACATATAGCATTTGTTAGATTACCTTTTTCAAAGCAAACATTATAATCTATGTGGACAACTTCTCCTGTAGTCATATCTATAAGAACATTATCCAGATGTCTGTCTCCAAGGCCAATGATGTAGCCAACCATGGACATAACTGCAGTGGATCTTGCATACGACTTTAAAGAGAGTTTCAGGAAAAAATTATTTGTGGCAATCCTCTGCCAACACATTGGACTGACTACCATCTTAAAACATCATTTTAAATGTAAGACAAATCAAAACCAA
This sequence comes from Picus viridis, assembly GCA_033816785.1. NCBI lineage: Eukaryota > Metazoa > Chordata > Aves > Piciformes > Picidae > Picus > Picus viridis. The sequence goes on from CM066594.1 coordinate 11,289,709, forward strand.
CTCATTTCAAGCTGTTTTCTATTTGTTGTCTGATGATAGTTTACAAGAGTTTTCATGCCTCAGGCTGATACTTCCAGCATCATAAATGTAGAGCTATCAGAGTGCTAGGGGTTGGAAGAGACCTCCAGAGATTGAATCCAAACCCCTGCAAAGCAGGGCCACTTAGGGCAGGCCACACAGGAACACATCAGGTGTATACCCATTTTTTATTCCAGATGGTACAATGGCCAATGCTCCCTGTCCCAGGACACTTGAACAGTGCTGGCTCATCTAAGTGACAAGTACCATCACTTGAACACATCCCTGGCATTTGGTGCCCCTCATCCCATTAAGACCACAACCTTTCAGAGCCAAAGGGTATTTGCTGTACTGACCTGTGTAACTCTCCACCATTCATCGGGTGTCGTACATGACGACCAGAGCTCCTTAGCTAGGAGGTTTGGAGGAGTTGCTTCCATCAGCTCTTCTAGAACAGCCCTCATGACATTCAAGGGCCAGTCACGACGTGACACATCAAGACTAAGCCCAACGGCCTTTAAAGCAGGTCCAATTTTACTGTAGTAGAGTTCACTAGGCCTAGGCACTATTCCAGGATTCTGAGGAGTCTGGTAAGAGTCCTGAGCCTAGATGAGGTAAAAATGGTAGTTTATGCACTACAACTTTTTACCACAGAAAAGTATCCCAAACTCAGGTTCTGGGAGAATGAAATAGCAACTCTTCTACTGAGGATGACTTTCACAGCTCAGAATTCTTTAAAAATTCAATAGTTAAAAAAGCCTAAATAAACTTTTTTGTTGATCTGGTCTAACTCTTATCAAGGTACATTTCAAATACATAACTGTAAAACCTGTATTTAAAACTAAATGAGGGAGAACAAGAGGTGGGACTAACACAATTTTAGCCAAGGTTAACTCTGTTGAAATACTAGCTCCCCCCTCAACTTATCATAACAGAACAGCATCTTTATGTCACCTACTGCAATACACATCAACACATACATGCATTTCATTAACAACTGCTGCAATTCCAAAGGATAGGATACAGAGAACTAGTCTGTGTTACTATGAACAAAACAATCATTTTAAGGTCTAAATTACTTAGAATTGCCAAGCAAATCAGACCTTTTTCCTTCTGAACTGTTCTCCAGTCGACATGGAACAGCTGTTACCTTTTGTGCTTGCAAAGCAGCTTCCCGCTGTTGCCACCGCTTGTAAAGCCCAAACAGAGGCGTAGCTCCATCCACCCACTGGATCAAGCCTGACCTTGTTCCCAGAGGTGTCACAGAGTAGTGCCTTGCATGGAACCTTGGTGTCTCTTGGCGGTTAATAGTAGCAAACATTGTGTTCACAATTGATAAGAATTGCATGATCCTTTCATCCAGATGCAAGTCTTCCAAACCTGTGAGAAATATTGTTTTAAGTTCAGTTTCCAGACAGTCTTCTCTTAAAGCCCAAAATTCAGCATTTGTTTTTAAATCCTATTTCACTTCAGGCTACAAATAGCTTTAGAAATTATGCAGATAAAGGGTGAGTTGCTCAGCACAAACCTGAATGTTTACAGAGCATTTGTCTACTAGAGTCACCACTTCATGACAGCTCACTCTCTGTGAACAGTACATGCAACAGTTTCTATCATAACTGGTCTTTCCCTTTCAGGAGGTATGAAGCCTCTCAAGCTCTCTTCTGGGTGCTACCATAAACTTTCTAGAAAGTGCCTCCTGCTGATCTAAGCAGTATGCAGGAAGAACACTGTCCCTGATGCAACCCTGACAAAATAAGGGAGCTGAAACACCCCTGGATCTACAGCTTCACAAGGAAAATTCCTTGCAAACATATAATGAAGTGAAAGGTGGGGAAGAGAGGGAGCACATGCCCCAACTGTTTGGCCATATCATGCATGGAGATAAAGAGTTGCAACCAAGCAACTCCCCAACCTTAATACAGTCTAATTTGTAACAAGAGACAGAAACTTGTGTAAGAAAACTTCGGTTTCATACCTTTGAACAGGTAGGGATAGTTCTTCCCATCTGAACCCAGAAAAAGTAGCTTCTTAGGTTTGGTTTTGGTAGGCAGGATTGTGATGGTGCTGCCCACGCTATGTATTGTGACTGTGTCTCTGGTAGATACTTCTCCAGGAAGCGCTATTTCAGTGCTCATCATGGCAGCCAACCAAGGACTGATCTCCTCAAGCCGCAGAAGGTAACTGGCCCGTTTCTGTGCTCTCTGCTGCAAACTTAGCATCACCTATTCCGAAGAAATGTTTAGGCTGAGGTTCAACTTAAAAGTTAGCATCAAAAATAAGCTACCTCCAAACAGATTTAATAATGGTTATCTCCCAGAAAGTATGGAGATTCTTCTTGAACTACCTGTTATTCTTGGCACCCTACTAATCCATTTATGGCTTAGGATGAAGGTAGCAAAAACTAAACCCCATCCTTCATGCAGCAAACACACCTTGCCTGGTGATAGGCAGCAAAGCCACATCACATTAAACTCTTCAGGCAGTCTGATCTTGCATTTATATATATCTGAGCTGTGGTCAAAGGCAGCAGTGTTCAGCAACCTCCTGTTTACATATCTGCATGCTTGCTTGTTCTGCAAAAGGGGAACTATTAAAGAAAAATAAAAGTCTATCTGCATGCAACAGCCAAGTTCTGTCTATCAAGGCTTTTAAAATGAACACCAGGATTGCTCTGGATCTCCAAGTCAACATGTTTGTTATTTTTTAATGTAGTTTTGTCCTAGAATAAAATAGAATTAACCAGGTTGGAAAAGACCCTCAAGATCGAGTCCAACCTATCATCCAACACCACCTAATCAACTAAACCATGGCACCCAGCACCCCATCCAGTCTCTTCCTAAACACCTCCAGTGATGGTGACTCCACCACCTCCCTGGGCAGCACATTCCAATGGCAAATCACTCTTTGAAGAACTTCTTCCTAACATTCAGCCTAAACCTCCCCTGGCACAGTTTTCAGACTGTGTCCTCTTGTTCTGGTGCTGATTGCCTGGGAGAAGAGACTAACCCCCACCTGGCTGCAACCTTGTTTGTCCTCAGATCCCTAAGTGAAAAAACAAAGTATCTTAGGGAAGAGTTGGTTATTTAAGTGCTGCTGCAGGGCCCAAGAATTAGATAAGCAGACTACCAACTTGCTAACATTTAAATCCACTAAACTCAAATGACAAAGGTTTCAGAAAGACAGTGTTCAGAAAAAAAAAACAGCCCTCTGTCCTCAAAACTGACAGCACCCAAGGCAGTGGAAGATGCAAGATATGAATCAAATTATTTCTTTGATTAGAAATACAATAATCCAGACAGTCAGTAGGACCTGTTACAGAGGCAAAAATTACTGTGCTTCAATGTCTAGCATGCCTGTGGTGATAGCAGAGAAGACAATGTTTCATGCTGCAATTTTGGTACAGCAAGAGAAAAGCAGAATACTAAGGAGGGTGTCGAATACATGGTGCAGCAAGAGCATCAGGAATACTTAGTCTGTGCATATAGTACCTCTTTAAATGGGAGCCAGCTGCTTCCAGGTTTAGCAGGATTCAGAGGATTCTTAAGTTTCTCTAGTGCATTTTCAATTGCATCTCCATAGTTATCCTGAAACCATTTCTCATGAGGGGTTTCTGCAGGAGCTGCAGTGATGCTCCGCACGTGTTCCAAAGCAAACACGATGGGCTTCATGAGAGCCGTGTGCTTCTCACGCATGATTGCTATCTTCTCCTCTCTAGGAAGAAAGAGCAGCAACATTTCCTCTTAACTCCATAAAACCAAGTCACTTGGTTCACAGCATTAAAATAAAAGACTACAAATGAGACATCTAAGAACTAATGAAAACTGTTACATCTCTACAATGAGGTCTTCAAGGATGACAGTATTTAAAAAAAAGAGGCTTTCAATCTACATTAAACATGTTCTGCTGAACCACACTTTCTTCTTTTTTTCAGCTGAAACATCTGAACTTCACCACTGGAAACCCTGAGGAGCAGCTCAGAGCTCAAACCACTCTAAGGAACTTGATGTTTTCCCCTATCAGCCTGAAGAATAGAATTCAAGAAGCCTTCTCAAAAGCCTAGGGAGCAGCCCAGTACAGGGCTTTCCTCTTCCAAAAAACCATCCAGAGGAGAACCCAGATGAGGAGAAAGAAGGAAAAGAATGAGACTTGCTGAACTTTGAAAACAGATTAAAGCATTCTGTTTACTCCAAATAAGTCATCCATCTCTAAATGATTGTTCTCATTTCAGCTGACTTGTGAGAAAAACTTTGGGAGTGAAGAACTGTAGGATTTCATAATCTGCAACTTAATGTGCATTGGGTTCTATCATTTTATTGCTAAGGAAATCTCAATATGGATTCACAGGTAGACAGCAGTTTCTCTTTGCTCAGAGTACTAGCTGTGTCATCAAAATGTTCTTGAAGTAAGGCCACTGGCTTAAAGGAATAGAATAAACCAGGTTGGAAAAGACCTCAAAGATCATCAAGTCCAACCTATCATCCAACACCATCTAATCAACTAAACCATGGCTCCAAACACCCCATCCAGTCTCTTCCTAAACAACTCCAGTCATGGTGACTCAACCACCTCCCTGGGCAGCCCATTTCAATGGCAAATCACACTTTCTGTGAAAAACTTCTTCCTAACATCCAGCCTAAACCTCCTCTGGTGCAGCTTGAGACTGTGTTCTCTTGTTCTGGTTATGGCCACCCAGGAGAAGAGACCAACCCCCATCTGACTACAACCTCCCTTCAGGTAATTGTAGACAGCAATAAGGTCTCCTCTGAGCCTCCTCTTCTCCAGGCTAAGCAAACCCAGCTCCCTCAGTGACATGTGTTTCTGTGGTTTCAGCCATTGAAACTCTCCTCTCCTCACAGGGCTTGTGCTCCAAACCCCTCACAAGCTTTGTTGCCCTTCTAAGCAGCTAGGATAGCACAAACTTGGCAGCAGCAACACCGCTGATGGATTTGACCATATGCTTCCCCAAGAACAAATGTATGTTACCATTCTCACTTGAATAATACTCAACAAGGACATACTTCCGTAAAGTGTTGTTGTTTTGGACCCTCTTGACTTCATCTTCCAGCTGCTGAATCCTTCTGAGGACATACATATGCTGCTGCAGTAAAACTCCCAACCAAAGTTCGTCCCAAAGAACGGTGACTCTGCGCAGCTCAGCCACTAGCATTTGAACCTGTATAAAATAAACCAACACTTGCTGCCTTTTAAGCCTACTGGGATTAAGACTTTATTGTAGATGAACAAAAGAAAAATATGGCAGCCTTACAGAGAAGAGGTACCAAACTTCCAGCAGGTCTGCCCACAAGAGACACAGATAATGCATTTTGTGGTTCAAATAAGAGCACAGAGAGCTCTTTGGGTTATTTACCTGCAACACCATTGTTGGATTCGCAGCAGAGAGTTTCTCCACAATTTTGCTGTAACAATCTTGCATCATTGCTTGATCCTCATTTAATCCAGTTTTCGTTTCATCTTTACTGCTTTCTTGAGAGGCTGGGAGGCTCCCTCCATCACATTCACCACCCAACAGTTCTTCTCCTTGAATATTACCCAGCAAGGTAGGGATAGCAGATGGAAGCTTGTTTCCTAAATTAAAAAACCAGGTATTAAAATACCAGCTACATTGTCCTGGCCTTGAAAGGTACATGGTTAAATAATTCATTTAGCTTGAAGTCCCCATATTACATTAAGCATTATCAGGGACAGTGTGGCCAGCAGGAGCAGGGAGGTCATTGTGCCCCTGTACACTGCACTGGTTAGGCCACACCTTGAGTACTGTGTCCAGTTCTGGACCCCTCAGTTTAGGAAGGATGTTGACTTGCTGGAACGTGTCCAGAGAAGGGCAACAAAGCTGGGGAGGGGTTTGGAGCACAAGCCCTATGAGGAGAGGCTGAGGGAGCTGGGGTTGCTTAGCCTGGAGGAGACTGAGGGGTGACCTTCTTGCACTCTACAACTACCTGAAGGGAGGCTATGGACAGGTGGAGGTTGGTCTCTTCTCCCAGGCAACCAGCACCAGAACAAGAGGACACAGTCTCAAGCTGTGCCAGGGGAGTTTTAGACTGGATGTTAGGAAGAAGTTCTATACAGAAAGAGTGATTGCCCATTGGAATGTGCTGCCTGGGGAGGTGGTAGAGTCACCATCATTGGAGGTGCTCAGGAGGACACTTGATGGGGTGCTTGGTGCCATGGTCTAGTAGTTTAGGTGGGCTGGATTGGTTGATAGGTTGGACTTGATGATCTTTGAGGTCTTTTCCAACATGGTTTACTGTATTGTATAAAGTATATAATGATAAAACTGAAAAAACTTATTGGCCAAATTGGCAAATCAAATGAAAGCTATCAATGAGGTCCCATAAGAGCAATACTCTTAAAATAGAAAGTATCAGAGTTACTGGGGGGTGGGGGGAGGGAAATAATTACAAACTTCTCAGTATCATTGTATTCAGTATATAAAATGATTGTAGCTAAAGTGTGCCTGAACATGTTTTTTTTTCCCCCCTCCATACCTGAGGTCTGGGATTCACTGCTAAGTGAAATGGTCCCCACTATTGCAGGATATAGGATGAGATGAGGTGAATCTTGAGCCACTCGGCACAGTAAATTGCAAATACTCTGCCGAACGTACACTTCTGGGTGGTTCAGGCGAGAGAAAAGCTGAGGTATAATCCCTGCAGAAACACAAGAAGAAAATGTGCTGACTCACTTGATTTCACTTCAAATGATGCAGAACTTTATTTCATCTTTCTTTAAAAAGCATGCTGGTTTTGCACTGAGAGAACATAAACGTCTAGTTCCCCAACAAAAACTTCTTTTAACTAACTGATAGTACAGGCAACAGCTTCTTTTCTTCTACTATTCAAAGGCAGGTCACATCAAATGCAATACAAAAATCCTTCAGGCAAGTACTAGGAATTGAGTTTTGCACATCCTATCTGTCATTCATTAAAGAGAGTCACATTAATAGTTGAAGTTAGCAAAACTGGATGTTTTAAAAGAAAATACAATTTTGCAACAGCTGGCTTCCTCTTCTGCTGTCTTCCACACTTCAACTCCTTCGCCTTCTGTGGCAAAGTGCCTGAGCAATCAGCACCAGTAGTGTAGTGACAAACAACTACTCCTAAGACATCTGGCTGGAGCCACGTATCTTTGAACTGCAGCTTAAGAAAAAAAAACCCAACACATAATTACCTCTCCAAGGAGCAGTAGGTGTCGTTTCCAGCCCATGCTCTAAATACTGTCTAAGTTCTCCAGCATGTTTCACAAGCAATCGTAACAGCCTTAGTGTTGCCATCACAATAACATCATCAGTGCTTTGCTCAGAGGTATTTCTTAAGTGCAGTCTAGGATCATCTTCATCAAGTGGAACCTGAAAGAAAATACTCCTCTAAGGTAAATATCTAATTCACATCATCCTTTAGCAGTCTGTCACTGATTTTCTCATCAGCACCACCACTAACCTGGCCAGCATTGAGTTTGAGGAAAGTAAAGTATGCACTGCAGGAGAGTTTATAGAGACTGAAGATTCTGTCTACAACTTTCCTCCACACTTTAATTAACCCTTCTGTTGCATTTTCATCAAGATCTGAAAGCCAGGGGCAGCTCGTTAGTAACTGGCGCCATATAACATCCACCATATCATCTTCTTCATTGTCTTCATTCTCTGTGATTTGGAGAGTCATATCTTCATCCTAAATGTAAATAAAGGGAGAACAGATTTGTTTAAGCCCTCCAACCGTTTCTACAAGCAGTACCAGCTCCTAATCCTCTTTTTGTCTAGGTAACTGCACTACTAGACAGTATTATCACATTCCATAGAGCAGCTATGATGCCACTTAGCTAACAGGTGGTTCCTTACACAACTCTTGTATTGTCTGAATTTTAACTTTAAAACAACAGTAGAGGGGAAGAAAAAGTTCACACTGAAGTTGGACATTTTTTTAAGCAAGCAAACATACACTTACTTGAATCCCAGCTGGACGACACACTGCCTGCCCCAGAATCCCATAGATCTTCTCTTTATCTTCCTCTGCAATGTTGTCAGGAAGCAAGTTCTGAACTTCAGATTTCTCCCGGGGCAGCAGACGAACGCCTTCTCCCTGACTGTAACATGTAATGAATTATTCATCCTCGATATTTTAGTATCTGTACAGCTACTGAACCCATTGAGATTGTATATCTAAAACTTCTTGAAGGAAGAAACTTTCATCCTTATCTCAGAGTTCAACTCGCTGCTTTTCTTTTTTGCAGAGGGCAAGTAAACAAGAGAACATTCAGCTTTCTGCTCATGGGCAACTTCAGACTACGTAAACCAGTAGCCATAAATGCAAAGCTATGGTTTACCTTAAGAAAATTAATTGTGGCACATAAATTTAAACATCAGGAAGAATTTACCTGGCATTATCAACTACTTTCCGGCCCCATCTATAAGCCCAACTAGCCAGGGCTGCCCAAGACTTTGCCACTTCAGGTGCCTGTACTGAAGACAAGTGATACAGCTGTCCCAAGATGAAGTCAGGCTCCCCAACTCCAATGTTTACTGTCATGGGAGAAAAAGAGCAATGTATGTTATGATCCAAAACTTACTTCTAATTTATTCAACATAGAAAGTAACACTAGAACATTTTTTTTTTTTCAGTCAAGTTAGTACCCAAGAGTGTAAAGCTTTCTGAAACAGAATTACTTTTCAGTCACAGTATCAGTATCACAGTATCACCAAAGTTGGAAGAGACCTCAAAGATCAAGTCCAACCCGTCCCCACAGACCTCATGACTAGACCATGGCACTGAGTGCCACGTCCAATCCCCTCTTGAACACATCCAGGGATGGTGACTCCACCACCTCCCTGGGCAGCATATTCCAATGGTGAATGACGCTCTCAGTGAAAAGCTTCCTGACACTGGCTGCAAAACAAAGCCCAGTTTTTCAGTTGCTAACAACCACTGCCTGTACTCTACAATTGCCTTCTCTTTTACAGAGAGATGAAATTAAGACAAGGAACTCGTGGTCTCCAAAAGAGCCTCAGAAAGCACACTTTTACGAAACATCTAGGGCAGTGTGTTTGTGCTTATTTGTTTATGTATTTATTTTATTCACCACCAAGTCGGAAAGCACCTACTACTTAAGTGTAGCCAGCAGGTCCAGGCCAGTAATCAGCTCCCTGTACTCAGCACTAGTGAGGTCACACCTCTAATATTGGGTTCAGTTTTGGGCCGCTCACTACAAGGAGGACATTGAGGTGCTGGAGCACGTCCAGAGAAGGGCAAGAAATACTGGTGGAAGGTCTGGAGAACAAGGCTGGTGAGGAGCAGCTGAGGGAACTAGGGTTGTTTAGCCTGGAAAAAGGAAGCTGAAGAGAGATTTCATTGCTCTCTACAACTCCCTTAAAGGAGGTTGCAGTGAAGTAGGTGGTGGTTTCTTTTCCCAAGTAACAAATGACAGGGCAGGATGAAATAGCCTCAATGTTGCCAGGAGAGGATTAAATTGGACATGAGAAAAAATTTCTTCCCCAAAACAGTTGCCAAATTCCAGAACAGCTGCCCAAGGCAATGCTGGGAGTCACCATCCCTGGAGGCATTTAAGACATATAGGTGCTGGGTGACATGGTTTAGGGGGGACTTGGAAGTGTTGGGTTAACAGTTTGACTCTATGATGTCAAAGATCTTCTCTGAACTAAACAATTTTATGATCCATTAACAGCTCTGAAATAGTTCTGACTCCACCAGAGAGGAACTAAGTCACTTATGAAATCCATGCTTAGGCAAAGAACTTTATCTTGACATTTTAAGTCTGCCAAAAATTGGGAATTAGAGTACATTTTGTGACAACAAAAGTGTTCAAATTAAGTATAGATTAAAGATCATGAGAAAACCTAAGGTAACTGCTTTTCACTTATCAGAGCCTTCAAAATATAAGCCTTGTCAATGCTTAATCTGAAAGATCTGATTCCAGCTTTAGCAAATAGAGGGACTGAAAGCATACAAAGCAAAACCCCCCAACAAAAATTAAAAATGCATTACAGTCTCTTCTTCAGGACACCATGATTTGTGAAAGATATAAAACATCTCCATATTAAGGTGTTTGGGGTTTTTAAATGTTAATATCTACCCACTCCACAAACCACACACTGCTTTTATATGTATTAGGAAAAGAAATACATGAGCAATGGAGCACCCACCCTTCATCAATATCCCTCAGTGCAATCAGCAGTAACTAACAAAAAAATAATGAGGAGGAAAACAAATGTACCTGTAGATTCACTTTCAATCCTAGGATATTCTTCTTCTAGTGTATTAACAGCTGGGAGATCAATCAAATTATATATGTTCTTAGACAAGGTAGACAGACCAGTATGATTTTGCTGCTGTCGAGCTCTATATACTTGTTTCAGCTGTCCTGAAATCTCTTTCCATTCTGCTTGAATCCACTTAGCCAGTGTGAGAATTGATTTAGCAACTGCATATTCAGCTTTGGCAGATTTGCAAAAGGATATGGCACAAGAACTCAGCATTTCCATGGCATGTGTTGACTGACCTGCATATCATGAAAAGCACATCTTCAATAGAGTGTTAACTTGATTCAAAATACCTCCTCTGAGAATCACTATATTCAGATATTCTTTGTAAAATATTGATTCAACAATATCTTTTGAAGGAAAAGAATTACAAGAAAGAAAAGACTTGTGAAAACACTTTCAGACTGAGACAACAGCTAACAGGATGTAATCAGTTCCCAATGATCCTGCTCTATCATGATTTCTTCAAGGTCAGAGGCAAGAAGCTCAAGTATCTACACCATAATTAGCAAATACTCACCTGCTGTGTATAATAATTTTGTTTTCTCAATATCAAGTTCAGGACCCCATTTTTCATCTGTTTGACCTGGTGCAGACAGTTTTTTAAAGTGCTGGACTAAGTCTTGTGCAGTGGTGGTTTTCCCCAGCTGAACTTGGCTGCACTGGGCGAGCAGCCGTGTAGCCAGGGCAATATTTCCTCGCTTCCGTGCAAATTTCGCTGCTGTTAAGCCCAGCTCCATTAGATGGCTTTTAATTGGGACTGTTGGTTCTGAAGAAGAAAGCAAGGCATTGTAAACTAACAAACAAAAAAATCACTGAATAAACAGTGTTGCACCTGGGTTATACAAGTAATTTCTGCCCGACACATTCTGTACGTGGCCCTCAGGAAAAAAAAACACCATTGCTCAGCTCTTCCTTATTTCCTAACACCTCCTTCAGAAATTTCATTACTTCATTTCTGCCTAGAATATTTATATACCCCATCTGAAAAAAAAACCACAAAACAAACCCATCCATAGATCATCTGTTAGGCAAAAGAGTAATTTTTTCCTCTATAAGCATTCTTCTTAACTAAGAAATCTACTTGTCTGTTTTTATCTCCCAGTACCTTGTATCATACTCTACATTTAAATGGCTTTTATGACTGTTTTTTAAAAGACCATTATTAATAGTGCTGAAGTACTCAAAAGCATGAAGAGATGAGCAAATACAGTGTGATTAAAAGAGTGAATACAGAGCTGCCAAGTACTTCAGGATAGATTTTCTTCCTTTTAAAAACTGTCTACATTACAGTCATAATTGAGACCACTGAGCTACAACTGTAAAGCAAGACACCTAAATAACTAAAACTTGGCTTTTAAAAGCAATTAATCTAAATAACAGAAAAATATAGAGCCTTCAGTAGGAGATTTTGGTTCAAATTCTGAGTTTATTTTTCATAACACCAAAATGAGAGCTTATATACCTTTAAGTTTTTCCATCAATTGATTCTGGTACACTGTGTACCTCAGTGCATGCATCCACGGCCTTACATCATGCTGTTTGCATGACCTCAAAGCATCATTGAAGAGAGGTATAAGACAGTCCTGAAAAAGGCATAGAAGTTGCATAGTTGTTAGGACAGACACCTTCACTAAAATATATTTCTGTGTATTGAAACCAAAGGCCATTTTAGTGCAGAGCAAAAGCTCTTCTTTGCATTAATAGCCACTCCGTTGTTAACCAATACAACACACATATGCTTCACACAACTCTAGAACAACGTGCTTCACTTTGAGAGGACAACACTAAGAACAGCTCAGAATCAACCAGGATTGTTTTCTGAACAACATTAACTAGAAATCAGAACTAGCTCATTCATGTAGGTTCAAGTTTGGCATTGAGTTTTTAACAGCTGAAGTCATTTGGTTTTGATCAATATTTTAAAGTCTCTTTTAAAAGCAAATTACATGTCTGTTGCAGGAATAAAGTGGCACAATGCAGAGAAGAAATAGACTCTTCTCTAAACAGCAACCACAAATAAAACTTTACAAATGCTGTAAGTGTAATTGATAGAGATGGCATATTTAAAAGCCTAGAAGGAATCCAACTCAGATATAAATTTAAGAAAGAAAAACTAAACCAACTTGGGTCAAAGCATGTTGGAATAAAAAGGAAAAGGGCTTTTTACAGCATGATTAACTATGCCATGTGTTCCATACTCAATACTTGATGACAAGGGGATAGACATTACTCCAGTTTAGGGTTTAAACACAGACATACCTCTGATGTCAGCCTGTTGGATACAGTGTTTTCCAGAGCAGAAGAACAATACAACTGAAGAGTGCTCAACACTGGTAAAGACTGAGACACAGTGAGTGTTGAAAGCCTTAAAGGTCCAATAGCAATTCGTGAGGTTTGCTTTAAGTACTTAATAACATTTCTGAAACAGAGGAATCAGGATAGTCAACTTTGTTACCTTGACTTTAAAAGTAAACAGTGGTATCATCATAACCCAAGTCAAAACAAATTCAAGATCTTCAAAGAGATAATGGGGAAATCCTGCAGTCTCACACACGAGTTGCAGTTGAAATGAAGCAGCACTTTATCAACACAAAGAATAGAATTAACCAGGTTGGAAGAGACCTTTGAAATCATCAAGTCCAACCTATCATCCAACAGTATCTAATCAACTAAACCATGGCACCAAGCACCCCATCCAGTCTCTTCCTAAACACCTCCAGTGATGGTGACTCCACCACCTCCCTGGGCAGCACATTCCAATGGCTAACAACTCTCTCTGTGAAGAACTTCTTCCTAACATCCAGCCTAAACCTCCCATGGCACAGCTTGAGACTGTGTCCTCTTGTTCTGGTGCTGGTTGCCTGGGAGAAGAGACCAACCCCCTCCTGGATACAACCTCCCTTCAGGTAATTGTAGACAGCAATAAGGTCTCCTCTGAGCCTCCTCTTCACCAGGCTAAGCAACCTCAGCCTCTCCTCATGCGGCTTGTACTCCAAACCTGAACTACATCAGCTCCAACTTAAATGTCACTTCAGTCTTCCTCAGTAAGCAATTAACTCACAATGGCTACAACTGGTAGCAAACTTCTACAGCTGCTGAAGTACGAAGCAGAGCATGCTTTTCAACAAGGAATTTTTAACAGAGCAGAACAGTTTTCTTCACAGAATATTGCCATAACTCACAGCACATTCCAACTTACTCAGAGATTGACTGCCACTTTTGCTCCTGTTCCGCGTGGTTTACAGCTGTGGCCAAACACACTGAACTTCTTAAAAGCTGCACTTCCACTGCTTTTTGAAGTTCTCTTGGATCAGGACTTAGCATATTAGGAAGGAGCTTCTTCATGTCTACATGGAGATTAAACAATTGAAACCAACCAGAACTGCCTATTGTTGTCAACTGTCTGAGAATGCATTTCTGAGAGTAAGGAAGTTTGACAAAACCACTTTAAAAAGTATATAGGTATTCCTATTATAAACTGACAATGGATTACTTATAAACAAACACATTAACTTCAGAAAACAACACTTGTATCGACATTTAGACTGACCACTGCCAAATCATTTTGAAGCTCAGTTCATAAAGGTTATGGTCTGTCCACTGAACACAGCAAACAGCATTCAGAAGTTTCAGTCTGAAAATGACAGATACATGGAGAAATATTTACTCAGGTATTTGAAACAATGTTAACTTATGCATTTATACCTATTTTTCTTTGGATCCCCCTGCGAGTAGGTTGATATTTTCTCCTGGTAATAATTCTAGTTGTTCAGTGCATTCAGTGAGTTGTCCAGACTCAAAGCTGCTCAAAGATCTGCAATTCAATGTTTACAGTTTTATAGTCACATTTCTTACTTCATTCCAGTTGCTTAATATCTTACACAGGCAAAGAGAAAGACTCAAGCCTAACTCAAAATCCTACAGAGCTCTTACAACAAATTCTAATCAAAAATCCCCATTCTCACATAGCTCAATAAAAGGCAACAGAACTCCATGAAGTGGATAAGCTCAGTATCAAAGGAAAACAAAACTCTCCAGCTACCAAGGTGGCCATATTATCATCACACTATATATAGTGCTCTTCCACCATAATCAGGAAGTAATGTTTGACTTTGCAAGAGTTTAAAACCAAAGAAAACCCAAAAACACTTTCTCCCAACGTGCACAGGAAAGTAAATTCTGGGGCAGAATTTCATGAGGCCATGGTCTCAACTCTTCTGTTTATGAGATCAAAAGTCCAGAATGACTGGAACGTTGTGCAGGTCACAGATTATACAAATTTGCATTGTTCAACAGCCTGAACCAGCACATGGAACTGTTGGTTTGTTGGGTTTTTTCCATAGGAAATACTTTGGACATTCTAGACTTCTACAGAGCTACACCAAAAAAATGGCACTGAAAGGTTGGAAGGCCTGATGGGCAGAAGGGAAATGTTTCAAAAAGGAATTATCCAAGTATCTCCATTAGAAAAGTATTCAGCATATGAAAACTCCCATTTTTACTGAATTATTTTGATCCTCATTACTGCAGCCTGCTCATGAGCAGCACAGTTAAAGTGACATGTATTCTCAGGATCTCTTTACAGGAATATTCTGATGATAAAGTGCCTTACTCCCAGTAATGGTGTGGATGAAAACTAACTCAAAACCAGTTTAATCAGTCAGACCTCTGCAAGAGTACAGCAAGCAGTGGTGATGCTTATCAGAAGCACTGCGGGGTTTAGTGTACAAATGCACGAACCCTCGGAAATGACACACTAGCACCTTCACAACAAGGACTTACTCTCCTAATGGAATGCACAACAGTGAGTTACCACAACAAGGATTGTCCCTTTCTCTGACAGAAGTAGTCACCTTTGCAGACCTACAAGATTTCATTTCAAAGCCTCCTTCTACGCTTTTATTTTCAGGTCAAGAAATTTCAGCCAAAAGGATTTTATTATGTTCACCACAATAGTAGAGAAATGGAAGTAATCAAGTTGTCTAATCAAACAGAAAAGACCTTTAAAACTTGATGGACTAATTCAATGTTTTTTTCCTGAACCAGACAAATATCAAGGGTTAGGGAATAAATGCACAAACTGCAGTTCTAAATTCCATTTGGAAAAAAAAACAATAATTTAAGCAGCCAAGACCATGTCCTTCATATACTTTTTACCTCACAAATTAGTTAAAATCTTTTCAAGGAGCTGTAGCACTGACAGGCATTTTATTTTTTACTGTGAAGTTTCTGAAAGGATACATCTTCTGCCAGTAAAAGTAGAATAAACTCAGTGTCTTTTCCTGACAATGACAAGGTATTTTACTTGAATGTTAAGAAACCTCAGCAGTCAGAAAGCCACAGTAACTGTTTGGAATGATGTAGCCTCTTTCCTTGTCTATATGGCTAGTAAATAATCATGGCCAAGTTTTGCCCCTCCCAAGAATACAACTTCCTTCTATTTATGCCTCTAATTTAATGATGCTTTCTAAAAATCACTAAAACTTCAATATTTCACTTCTAAGACACTGGCCTCTAAGGTACTGTTGAATAAATTCATTATATCCTTACTTTATGTAGTTAAAATCTGCTTTCAGATTGATTGAGGTATTACTATTGCTTTTCTTCAAGTCATGGACCATATTTTGCCACTCCTGAACAGCAGCCCAGTCAGCAATGGAAATGTAACATTCACATGCTTTGTTACCCAAGTAGTTTATCACTTCAGGTGAAGAGTCACTTGGCTTAGTCAGAACAGTTTTTCTAGTTTCCCCTGTGAAATGAAAAAAAGAGTGATTGTGTTTAAATATATATTCATGCTTAAATATTTCGAAACTACATTTGAGTAACAGAATTGCTAATCTATAGAAGAGAACAAGCCAGGTTGGAAGAGACCTTCAAGATCATCGCATCCAACCCATCATCCAACACCATCTAATCAACTAAACCACGCAAACAAGCACCCCATCAAGTCTCCTCCTAAACACCTCCAATGATGGTGACTCCACCACCTCCCCAGGCAGCACATTCCAATGGGCAGCCCCTCTCTATGAAGAACTTCTTCCTAACATCCAGCCTAAACCTCCCATGGTGCAGCTTGAGACTGTGTCCTCTTGTTCTGGTGCTGGTTGCCTGGGAGAAGAGACCAGCCCCCACCTGGCTACAACCTCCCTTCAGGGAGTTCTAGACAGCAATAAGGTCTCCCCTGAGCCTCCTCTTCTCCAGGCTAAGCAACCCCAGCTCCCTCAGCCTCTCCTCCTAGGGCTTGTGCTCCAAACCCCTCACCAACTTTGTTGCCCTTGTCTTTTGTGAAGGGAAACAATCAAATACTTCAACATTTACAGTAGTCTTCTTCCACTTACGTTTTCAGGGTCTTATTAAAAAGAACCAAACAACAAACAAACAGAACCTTTTCAAAGGAAGTTTTGAAAAAATTGAGCCTGGTAAACAGCCATCAAGGCAGGGAAACAGGAGAACTAAATTAGGGACAAAGAAGGTCTCTTTCCAGAGATGAAACGGAATACAGCAACAAAGCCTCAGTAGTTAAAAACCTCTCAGCAACTAGTGCATTTATGGTACAACCATGTCATAAATGCTAAATCTCAAGTTATGGATGGAAAAATAATTCAGAATTTAAGATTAAATTACAAAATATTTGACCTGTTATTTTTTGTTTCATTCAGCTAGACCTCAGTACTGCAAAGCCTCCTATCTACGCATAACACTGGTTTCAATGGCATTAAGTGGTTCAGTTTAATTGCAGGAAGAAACAGGTTTTCAAGGTTAAGAATTAAGTGTACATCACTGGAGTATTTTCTCTTCATACAGTTACAAAATGGTATTCTTCCTCAAAAGAAAATAATGAATACTGACCATTCAAGGAATGCTTTGGGCTGGCATTATTCACACTGTTTGAATTGGCCAACTTGAGAACATTTTTGTCAAAGCCTGTTATGCAGCAATCCACTCCTGTCATGGAGCACAGGTGCTCCTGGTATTCCACAGTTGCTTTTTCAAACCTTAAAAGATGATTTAATATTTCAGTCAGTATTTTACAGAACCAGTTCTGGGTTTTGGTAAGCAGATTGCATTTCAAACGTTTTGTGACCACCAGACTCAAAGCTCACGTGTCACCTTCAGCAAAAGAAAGGGATTAGCATAGAATACAAGTTCAGCAGCTGAATTTCCAGGCTATAGCATAGGATAAAAGCTTTTCCATTCAGGTTTCAATGACAACTGCAAGCTAAGTACAGACTGAAGGAGATAAACGAGTTTCACATTTGACTGTCACACTTTTTTGCCTGAATGAGTAAACTACAGAGCATTTAACAGAGGATTGGAAAACTGGGTCTAGGTCAACAATTCACATCTTCAACGTCTCACAGATTACAAAGCTGCATGTTATTTTAAGAAATCTTTCATAAATGGGAAAAAAAGCCAATGAAGCATGAGGGTTTTGGTTGGTTCAAAGTTTTTTTACATGGCAGGTCAATAATGAGAAGTGTCCCTTTTTTACTTCATACAGCAGAAAAAGGTGCATTCCTTTAAGGAAACAAAAACATTAAAATTAAGACATATCCTGTCTGGAACACTGATCCACTTATTGCTATCTGCAGCCAAAGATTCTACTTCAGTAGATGTGAAGCCGCTTTTCCAAAGCTGAACTGAACTGCAAAGCATCTCTCCCTTGCAGTCCTCCTCTTGGCAAACTGTGGCAGGTAAATCAGATCACGCCACTGGTCAGAAACTTCATTGGAAAATATTTAAATTAATGGACAATTGAATGTAATAGGAATATGATATTGCTGTGTATTTAAAAGATAAAGAAAATCCCCAGTTTAGGAACACTCTTTATATTCTATTCTAATCTTAGATGTTTAGTGCAAAGGAGAAGTTGCAATATCTACAACTACTGGATACATTAGGTATCTCTGAAAGACACAAGGAATTTAATTAGCATGGAACTTAAATCACTAGCCTTGACTGACAATTTTAAAAGGCAGGACTATGCCTAAGCAGGAAAAAGTGTCCTAGCTTGTACCACCCAGTTAGCTGAGCAAACTTACCGCCCTTCTGCTTGTTGAGCTACAGAATTGATCCAGGCGAGACTCTTCCCAACCACTGCAGAAGACCAGACAGCAATACCCTGAATAGCTTCAGGACAGTGAAGCTCACATAATGCTTCTACCAGCATCATAATTGTCACTTCCAATTCATTTCCCTAAAATCAAAACAAAAGCTTTAACAAATATAATATACAATAAGAGGTATACCACATACAAGGTTAAATACTTGGACAAGGTTAAGGCAGTGTTTCATTATATGCATCTACAAGTGCTCTGCATATGCACCCACTGTGAATCCACAGCCTGAAGGTCAGCCACCACTAGATGGTCTAGATCTATGTAAACATGAGAATTCATAGAGAAACAGGCAGCAATAAATATCTATCCAACTTCCTCTGTTAAAATATTGCAACAAACCAAGTCATGCACTGAAAAAGAGTGCAGTTTAGTTTCTTAAGAAGGCTTGACACTTTATCCACGCATCCCACCTCTGCACTTAGCTGCTAATTACTTATAGAGGAAGGATACCCTCACAAATACATCCCCTTCCCACTCACACATTACACTGCCGCAAGCTTGTGAAGGCCCCACACAACAGAAGTTTCATAAGGTTTAACCAGAACATTCCACTTAGAAAGCACTTAGATCAAACTGTGCACAAACTAAGATTCTTTTATCTGCAGTATTTGATGCTATGTATACAGCACACACTTATCTCCAATCTACAGTATCACTTCATGAAAGTCTGACAATACACAAGTAAGTTTAAAATGTGGCTTTAAGTAACAATCTTTCACAGACCTGTTGGTTTAATAGTTACTGATTGCCTTAGCTTCATTTTAGCATGAGGTGGGAAGATTTTTGCAATAGTCTATGCATAGAGTTTGAAAAGAGGGTACCTGAGAGATACTATTATTAGTTTTCATTTCTGTGAGTAAATCAAAACCATGCCTGACTGTCACAGCAGGCTGGCCAGCCAGCAATCCAACTCTCATGATGGAAAGTCTAATCCGTGTTAGCCAATCTTGGCATGTCTGGCGATTAGTGTAGAAGAACGTCCTGATAACCTTTAAAGGCAGAAAAGAGAAGTTTTGCAACACCAATCCTCTGCATGAATCAAAAGAGTTACATAAAGTATTTAACTTCTAACAATCCAAGCAAGGAACTGTTTCTTTTCCTCAGTTGGGTTTTCAGTTGAGAGATGAAGAAACCAAATTCTGCATCTTTCACTTCATCAATGCAGCTGGTCTGGAGCCATGCACAGAACACAACTGGGCAGGCATACTGCCAAGATACAAATCTTGCAGAAAACTCACTAGAAATTACATAGTGCTGACATGTCAAAGTCTGGTAATTAAACAGCTTGTTTTGACAGTAAAGGATGTTTTGCATTTGGAACTACACCAAAGGTTATGTTGTTTATAAATAATTATTACATTCTCCAAAAAAAGTAATTTGAAGCCCCAGATATTTCTGTGACTTCATAACAGGACTGCTGATAATCTGCAAATAAGTGAGTGCTACAAAATAGGGATGCAACAGATTTGCTTGATTTGTACCATTCTACAAGCTGACAGTCCAGAAATAAAACCTGCTTTCACGCATTCAAAGAGTAAGCCAAAGCCAGACAAACTAAGAGTCTCAAACTTTGAGACATTCTTCAAAAAGTTCCACAGTAGAGACCTGAACACCACTGAAAACACTGCTCATTCAACAGACTGTAACGTCATCACCCTAAGAGAGACAAACCTTGGGTGGAGAGGTAAGGGCATTGGCACATCCTTCATAGGCATTGTACATCAATTTTTCCAAGTTCTCCAGATACTGTAGAAGAAGAACAAGCCTAAGCTGGTTGCTGCTGTGTCCTTCATCATTGTCCGCAGTAGTCCACTGACTGACATCTTGGTCAGGGTTTAATGTATGGGCTGCAAGACTCCTAATAATACCTACACATTTTAGCAAAACAAGCAAAAAAGTTATCAGACAGTATTTTATTGAAATGTGCCAATGTATAGCAACCCTGAAGTACAAACATCTCTCCAAAGTTAATGACAATCATGCAACTGCTCTTCTGCTGTTACATCTCTTGATGTGCCTAAAACATGCTAAAAATCTATAATCACTAAAAAGTAAAGTCATCATGCTCCTTGCCCTGACATGAAGCTCTTAGCTGCACAAGCTTACCAAAAAAATCCCCTGGAAATAAACTATTTTTCACATTACCTTCAATTGTTTGAAATGTGTCTTGGGCTCTACCCAGAGGAGTTCGTAGCTTCGACAGAACAGTAAACTGAGCGGCTTCCCACACAGCCCATTGCCAAAGCACAGCATCAGTCTTCAGCAGATTCCGAGGGATGGTTGGTTGCTCTCTCTTATCCAGTCTTTGACAGCTATAGAATAATCTTTCTAACCAATTATCCTTCCTGAAAGAAAACATCACTTACATTTACACAAGTTGACATGGTAACAAGTTCATACTGCACACACTTTCCATATTGCCCCCAGACCCATCTCTCACAGGATTATATCCAAGCAGCAATGTACACAGACAAACATACATAAAGATGTGTACTTGAAGATCTTTATGAATACATCAAGACATGTGTAAAGGAAAAGACTGAAGGTAAAGCAATGCAATTTGTAAAGCTAATTACAAATTTTAAACCAACCATAGCTTCCAATTGTTTACTCTAAATTCAACTTCCATGGCTATCAGTTTTCAATGAAGTTCTTACCCAGTTCGGTGAGAGTTTCCATACAAAATAAAACTGATGACATCAGAGAAATCCTGTGGGTGGAATGTATTACTTGGAGCTTTGCTCATATGACTTCTTATGGCCAGAGAAATCTCTTGTATTTCTGTGTGGGTACGGTTACTGCAGGAAGAGGGAGGGGAAAAAAGAACTCAACAAAAACCAACCCATGCTCTAATGTACTTCTGTAAATCAAAACAAGCTGTGCAAAAGTTACAAACACACATCTAATACATGCAACAACTGGAAATAAGCACACTCTTTGGAACCAAGTCAAAGTGCTTTAAGAGTTCAGGTCTTGGAGACAAATAGTGTCAGCATTACTGTGTCCTGCTCTGAGGAGCACAAACCTTCTAAGTATTTATCTTTGTTTCAAGTAGTGCAGCAATTATGATTTAATTACTTTATGTACTACCTACTGCTCTTAAACCTGTAACAAAGTAGACTGGATAACAAGACACTTCATGCTTTTTGAATTCTAAATTAAGCCAGTATAATGATAATCAACTGGCATAAATTTTTCAGATAAGAATCACTGAAGAAAAACAAAATCATTTGCTGCATTGAAGGTAATCTAACAACTTACCTCAACACAACATCTAAAGGAATTGACTTCAGAAGCTTTCCAAAAGTTTGTCTGACACGAGCACCACTGTGTACTAGCTGAACACGACACACATCAACACACCTGCAGCACAAAGGAAAACAAGTGGTAACCTTTCCATAAACAGCATAATGCCCCCACAACAGACAGAATTGTGTGCAGGTACCTTTGTAAGAGGTCATCTGGGAGGGAGGAAGAGAGGGCATGGAGGCTACTACATGCTTGAAGACAAACGTTCACATCTTCCAGAAGGGCTGAATAAAGAAGACAAAAAGACAAAAAAGTGCTATTCTTGATAGAATTAGAGAACTTATGGAAGAGCACCTACAGACACTTTTACAGCATAACTGGTAGGAGATGATACAAGCTTTAAGCAACACTTTTTTGACTGGTTTGACTACAGCAAGTAAATGTTTAATGACAAAAAGTCACCCATGCTACGTGTTACTTACGGGCTTTTTCTGACAAATGAACCCTTCTATGACCTCCATGCATTGGCATTACACATAATCCACATATTTATTAAGAAAAAGCTTTAGTAAAGTTAGCAATTCCTGGCCTTGGGAATTCACTGCTCTTGCTAATGCTATGCTACTAAACCCATTCATTCTCATATTCCTATTGCCAGCTTCGGCAATCCAAAACAATACATCGCACTATGGAATGGTTTGGTTCAATAAAATCCAATCTTACAAGTAAGACTTGGCACACCACTGACATTTTTGCTAGATTTGCACAATCACAACTGTTAAGAAAGTGAACTGTTTGCATAAGTAATTGGTAGGGATTTATAGGAGTGCATGCTACTGAGCAATACAATCGCCAAAGCACCTCTGAATAGTAAATAAAACAATGTACAGCTTCAGCTATCAGTGCTATACAACAAGGTCACTTATGTACTCAATTATGCCATGTAAAAGACAGTTAACAAGTAAACACGTCTTGGGTCTTACTGTTTGCTAAAAGTCCTTTACAAAACTTATGAAAGGATGGGAGAGAAAATAACGGTGCATATGTTTCAGACTTCTTCATCAGAACAGCCACTTCCAAAGCCCATGTCATCAGTAGTTTCCTTCAAAAAAACCAGAAGTATTAGTCACTATTTCTATCTACAGAAAGACAGTTTTCACTAGAGCTACTTTATGTTGCAGATGTTGTTCTGTAATGCTATTTTTCAAACAGGTTTCGTTACATGAAAGTTGTCCCCAGGCTTACTCAGTTCACACAGTAACTAATGGAAAAAGGTACTTGCAGCAAGCAAAACTTTTTCCCCAGTTTTACTCTATGTCTCTTATGATGGTTTCAATTCTTCTAGTTTTCATGCATAATTAAAATGAGCAGCTACTTTTTCCACAAGTATTTCATTACTGGCATTTCAAAAAGCCAAACACCTGACTGGGTAAATTTACCCTGAGTTTTACAGATGAAAATTAGCTTTGTTTCTGAATGAAGGCATTCCACAACAAACAAACTCTCCAGACTACTAGGAAAGTGTTACTTACCTGGTATCTTGAGTAATGTTATCCTTCTTAAGCAGTAGCCCCAAAAGGTTTAGTATGATTGAAAAATGCTTTTTTGTTGCTGTGGTTACAGTACTTATAACAGCTCCGTCAAACAAAGAGGGAGAGGAAGAACTGAGGCTACTGGATATGAAATGGTCATGCCTGAAAAGGCAAAGAAAAAACAGAAAATATAAAACCACACCCATATTAGGGATACTTCCTTAAAGTAGGCAAGAGAGGGATAAAACAGCAGCAACAAATAAACAAGAATCAACCCAAAAACCCAGGAGCAAATGGAAATATACACTCAAAGTAACCACATCCAACTGTTGTGATCCTCGGCCTTAAAGAGCAAAGATAGAAGTTTACATCACTCCACGCAGCACAATAACCTGGTTTCAGCTGTGGCTGGTATCCTTGGTGGAAAAGTCACAACACCCAAGAAATGTAGAGCAACAGTAAAAGTAGCTATGCCCTTCCTGTGACAAGGTTTTGTACTAACTAGGTCCAAAACGTGTTTAAATCTGTTTACATTTCATAACCTCTCCTAGACCTCAGTGAGCAAAACAGAAAATCATCTTTCCTCATTTACTTTCAGCAGAGCTCTCCCTCCATTGTCTCTACTGAAACACAAGACTTCTAATAAAATAAAATGCCAAATTTTAAACTAGGATATGCTCTCTTGGCTGCAATACAGGCTCCCTGTAATTCAAAGTAAAAACTGATTAGGAAGTTTGGACAAAAGTTTAATTCTAACAGCCTGTTTAATTCATCCCTCCAACAGATCTATTCTGCTCAGATCAGTCCATCCTAGTGCTCTTAGAATATTAACAAATTCTTGATCTTCATACCTGGAACAGTGTGAATATAAGGTATAGAGTACTGCATACTGGACAGCAGGGAAATGGATTGCTATGTCACCATGAACAATCATCAGGTTTTTACTCAGTAGTGCAAACACAGTCGGTGAAAGGGCCCACATCTGTAAAACAATTGCAACATAAGCAAAGAAACAGAATAAGAAGCGTTTCCATATTGCTACTGTGGTTTCCTTCATCCCAAGGGAAATAATTCAATTCTTCTTTTTCTGATCTTAATTGCAACTATTTTCTTCCCTCTTCTTAACCAGCCTGCTGAAAGATGTGGAACAAGTGTTTTCACATGGCTGATACGCTGACAGAGGACACACTGAAGTTGCTTTTATCTGTCTTGATTTTCAAAAAGAATTACTGTGACAATCTGAGAATCAGTCTGTGAATAACCCTGATAAGATGTTCTTCCCTAGAAATGGTTTTTCATAATGCACCCATTAGAGATGCAGTCCACTCATCCTGATTCCCAAGTTCTAAAACTGGAAGTTTTTCCATAACAGAAGTTAGGCAACAAATGTGATTGCTTTAATTATGGATGCGTGCACTACTGGTGAAATAGCACTTTTCTACTTAACATATGCCCTGGAGTTTCACACTTATTGCACAAACTTTATCTGCAGAGTTTTGACTCACCCCAATTAATGAGTTCTTAGCATTTCCAATAGTACTTAGAGCACTGAGGTCAAATATAACAACAAACTTTGCGTTGTCTACATTGAATATGCGCTTCTTGAAGGAGTCATGCTGGATTTCAGAACAGGCTTCTGGAAGATGTAAACTATGGAGAAGACTATTTAGACCACAGGTCATTTCTCCTAGGATCAACCTGTAAGCAGTCTCCAAAACAGGAATGTTCTTCAGGCTCAATACAGCTTGGTATACACCTTGAGCTGCTGCCACAACCTTAAGAATATAAAATAGTGATAACTGATGAACATGAAACCATAAAATACATTAAATCACTGACAAATAATTAAAATCATGCTTCTATCTCTGCATAACCTAGTCTGATACACATATCCATCTTCAGTTTTCTGTACTTCAGTTCTATTTACTTACTCAATCTAGCAATTACTTTCTGGAACATCCACAAAACACACTAAGTATGAAAGCAACACTGGTTAGGGCTTCTTTATCTGGTGTGATGGACAACTTGCCAAGTCTTTATCAAATCTAAAGAGCCAAACCAAGAACCAGCCCCATCCACCTTTTCAGAGGTTTCCCCACATACACAGTCAGATAAAAAAAAAGAATACATTTAAGATTAATTAAGTTTTACAGCTTAATAAATATACTCTAGGAAATACATGAAGGCTGTTGTAATGCACCCATAGAACTCACTCCCTCTTACCTCTTTCTCCTTATGATAACGAAGAACAAGTAGTTTAGACTCTGGTATAAACAGTTTCTCTACAAATGAAGATGGTAGCTTTGTATTTATTTGTTCAACAATCTGAGGATAAAAAAACCATTATGATAAGTATCTGCAACTCCTTGCTTTAATTTCTATTAGATTATTAAAAATGAAATTACTGTTTTTCTAGCTGGCATACACTATCTAGGAAAAAAAGCAGTTTCTGAGTAATGCAATCATTTTGTATTTGCTTTCCCAAAGTCACAAAAATTAGCTTTTTTCCCAAGGCTTTAACACCATAGTTGAGACAAAACGTTGCATGATTAATTTAGACAGATGTGGGTTTAACAGCTTGTGGTCTGTACATTAAGAGCTGTCTTCTAAAGAAGTCTGATTTCCTAGATCATGGCACAGTAAATAAATAGAATACATGAAGCACTAAGATACTGAAATCCATCAGGTGGTGTTACCACCTGCAGAGGCAAGAGAACAGCACCATCCAACAGTCAAGTCAGAAGGGACACACACACAACAGCAATCAACCAAAACATGAACATTCAAGCTAAAACTAAATGCCACTTTATCAACATGCCAACTGCATAAACAAGCAGGCACTACAAGCTTTACAGAACGGAATACAAGCATTTAGAAGAGGAATCTATTGCTTGTGATCCAGAAGAGAAGACTTTTAAATTTTAATCTAATGCACATACAAAGCAAGGCTGCTCAGCAAATACTATCTTCCAATGCAAAAACAGCAATAATAAAAGTATGTACAAACCAGGGTCAACAGATTCAGCACTGAAATGATATAATCAGTACCACAGGTCTGACAGTTTTCCATTTGATCTAATCCATAGGTGATGACCATGTCACAGTGTATGGTCATACTGGGATCTAGGCTGCCAAGCAGAACGCCAACACACTCATTGGCAGCTGTAAGTACGGCTTCAGAAAAGAATACTTGGTTTGCTGCAGTCACACATCTCATCACTCTGTACAGAACCTGCAAAATTAAATCACATCTACATGAAACTACATGAAAGAGAGAGAAGGACTTCATACTATTTTATTACATTCACAGCTGTTTGATAGCCGGTTCCACTGCGGGCTCTGCATCTTGGTAAATTCTGTCAACAGAATATCCTGAATAATGCACATCATGGCATTACCCTTCAGAAGTGTAAGGAAAAAAAAAATCAACTGCCTGGTTTCCTTCTCAGTTAAAGCCCTGCAAAGACCTAGAAAACTTACATTCCATTTGCTTCCAGCTGAGTTAGTCTGGCAAAGTTAATGTTGGGGGGAAAATCTCAACTCACCGCAATTATGCAGAATTCTGTTCAGCTCCAACTGATGTCAACAGAACTCCTACTGTAAAAGACAAGTCTAGTTTTCTTTCCTTGAGCTTTTTGTCACAAGAACCCTCAGCAGATTAAGACACAAGTTACATAACTGTCTCAGCTTTAATTGAGAAATCCATACACTTATCTGAGTTCTGTCCCCCACAGAGCTCTGCAAGGGCATCAATTCCACAGCTCACACAATAATATTCTGACTGCAAGGTGGTTTTTTGGGGTTGTTGGGGGTTTTTTGTTTGTTTTGAAATCTTTCACATCCTCTACAGTTGCTATATACTATTATATAGTATTTATTCTGAGTTTACCCCATCCTATACTACGCTATAGAACAAGAGGACTCAGCTATCAGATCTAGTTGACACAATTTCAGCATGGCTAAAACACCGTACATTTTGTAACACTGAATTGATAATCTGAATTCAGTTTTTATACCATCAGAGCAATCTGAATAAATGGTAACACTCTGGTTACAAAGTCAAATAACACAATCAAATCTAGCTGAGTGAAGTTGAAATGCCACAAACCAGAGTTTCTGCTCTATGTGAGTCCCATGTGCCACTATCGCAATCCATACCTTAACATTTCACACAGTTCTTGTAGTGTATTTCCTCAAGGAAATACATTTGCTCAAAATGGAGCAAATTCACAAAACCTAAACAAACTCAGCACTGACCAGCAGTATTATATGGCAATAAATTATGTCAGCAAGAAAGAAAACCAAAAAGAACCCCGCCGAGTTCTTACATCAGTTACATAGGCTTCTGTAATTGGTGGTCCTCTAATTGGGCTGAAGCGTTCCCCAATACTTCTCACCACAGTACTGAAAACCCGAAGAAGTGCAGCCAGTTTAGGTAGTGATACTGAAGGAGGAGGAATATCTTCATCTACAGATTCCCCAGAAGCCACATGGCTGAGGTCCTATGGCACAGACGTTTGATACATCAGCATACATCAGTAGCAGTTGTAACACATGCATAAAAGATCAAAATATCAGACTGAAAATGCTTCATCCATTTTCCAGACATAGAGATACCATCCAGGTCTATCTATCTAGTATCTCTAACTGCACATACATAGGAAGATGGGATATAAGCACACAATGCCTAGCAAGTCACACAGCAGTAATGAAATGCCACTCAGTTTAGTCACTGACAGAGTACTCTGACTGTATCTTGTAATTGAAAACAGAGGCTTAGGATGTTCTTGGCCCCTGGGATGTGATTGCCCATGCTGCTGCACTGTTACAATAGTTGTCTGCACACCTTTACCACCCTCCCAAACAATTCCCATCCACAAACTGGAGTCAGGATGTTCCAAGTGGCCATTTCCATCACACTGTTTACATGCAGCTAACTTGACCTGGAGACCATGAGTTTACTAACGGGCTACTTCCTGCCAGCTGGCATCAATGCCTGGGAACATTCCCATAAGTGCTGACCTCATGAGTGTAGATATAGCCTTGGTCTACTCCACTGTAAGATAAAACCATACTTGCTAGAACCACCTCCTCCACAATTTAAGTTCACAGAGGTTATCTCTGGACTATTCCGTGACTAAGAACATGCACATTGTCCAGTTCAGCAGCAAGCTGATAAGCAGCAACTTACGGCACCGACTAACAACCCTGTGCCTGCAGTCACAGCAGCACAGGCTGCAAAGAGCTCTGGGAATCCTAACTCACAAAGCTGGCCCATCAGAAGTCCTGATGTACATGTAAGTACACTAATAAAATCTAATTATTCTGCTTTGCATGAAACAGATCATGCTACTGGAGGCACAATTTTGCCCACAGGATGTGCCCGTTAACATATGTAATATAGCAGATATATAATTTAGTACATATACATATGGGCACATAGTTTGCCAGACTACACACCCTCCCCAAGCCCAAAGCTCTTCCTCTAAAGAGTCAGATAAACTCTCTGCCCTCTTCACAAAGCAAAACAAAATACCTCACATGAATATACTTCAGTTTTCTACCAGTTCCTGCTGCATTATTTCCTGCATGATAGAATCTGTTACTTTATATTAACAGTAAATCTGTCTTGCCTTCTTTTTTAAAGAGGCACTACAAATCCCCCTCTCCTCAGCAATCACTACTTCTGAAAACCTCTGAATCTGGACAAATAGGCAACAGTGAAAGTTATTCACTACAGCTTATTTAAAGCTAAGGCATTAGTTCCTGGCTGGTTAATTGCTTTTATTCTTACTGCAAGAATGGTAGAGAGCCTGGCCATGATGCAATTCAAACAGTTCAGGAGGATTCCTGGAGAATTGTCATTGTACATACCTTAAGGACACTCAAATTTCATCCTCTTTTCCCCAGGGAAAACAACAACTATGTTTTCTACAAATCTAATACATCCATAAGAATCACAGCAGTGGATTTACGGAGAAATGCACAACAGCTAACTCTGGTATACACCATAGAATGTTATTTACCTCAGCATAAGCTTCCATATCTTCTAAAAACTGCCCCAAAAGCGTGGTAGAAAAAGTAAGATCAGCCACCCAAAAGGGTTCCAAGCTCTGCAGCCATCCTGCATTAAAACATCAGGGCAATTAAAAGAATAAAGTAACATACGAAAACTAAACTTAGTTGCATATTTTTGAGGTTAAAGTTGCTGCAGTAAGAGAAAATCATCTACACGAAAATTTCAACACAAGTTGTTCCTAAAACAAATAAATTGTGTTTCTTCTTTCCCCTTGACAAACTAACTTTAAGGTTAAGTCCTGCCCCATAGCTGTTAAACATTAAGGACAGAATCTAGAACTACGACACAGAAAACTTAGAGTCGTGCTGTGAGTAACTTCCAGACAACAGCTATAGCTATAGGAAGGAGTTCCCCAGTTTCTTAAATGTCAGAACAGTATATTTAGGACACAGATTTTCTAAAAGTACACAGCAGAAGATACCAATATATATTCTGGGAAATAATGTATCTATCAAACTAAAAGCCTTTCAAAAGTCACACAGAATAACTGATGTTTAAATGCAACCTGAATAAAGCAATCCATTATTCCAGATACAGCATAAACCAGCAAATGCAAACATACTAAACAACAAAGTCTTAGCCAGAAACTCATTTTTGTTTTACAGCAACTTGCATGTCAGCAGGACCAGACTCCTGGGAGCAAACCCACCTCATCTGCAAGCCAGAGCAGACTACAGCAGGGACTCTTTGGCCACACTTACCAGACACCTGTTGTGTCAACGAAGGTTTCTGAGTGTGATCTATGTGCCACCCAACCAGTATGTCCACTGTGTCCTGGAAAGCAGTTTTGAAATCAAAGGTTAATTACTCCATTTGCTGTACCAACATTTCTATGTGAGAATGAGAATCCAGAGGACAAAGCAATCTTACCCTAAAATTGGTGCTGAAAATGTGTGGGTAGCATCGGGACACCAAAAGAATGCACTTGACACATTTGCAGAGTAACTCTGGGGTATCCAGATTTTCTAGAATGGACTGCAGGCTGGTCATTACAAGCTAGAAAGCAAAGCAAAGTCACTCTATGTTTCAGTTCATTAAAACAGCATGTGAAAAAGCTATGGTATTAGATTTGTTCAGCGTTGAACACTTCTTAGCAAACTACTTTTCTCCAAACAAAATCTCCATAGTCTTTCTACAAGAGGGGAAAATGTACAAAGCATCACATACATTGCATGAAAATAATCATTTCAGGCAGGCATCTGCATGAAATACAGCAGACCCAAGGCCTGGGGATACTGTTTTCTTTAATTCTTTAGCCACAGAACAACTAATTGTTCTAAGTTCTTGTTTCTCCTGCTGAAGCTTTTTGGCTCTGTAAAGTAAATATTAAATTGCAGCACAGATCTGGACATAGCTGTTCTACATCCAAACTAACAGACCCTAGAACTTGAGCCAGGGGACCAGATTTGTCTGCACTCAATCCTAATTCCTCTCAGATCTAATTATAACTCAAGTTAGAAATTGTAAATAGGAGGTAGCACAAAGCAATCAACAGGTTGAGTTGTGTGTACCTTGAGTTGAGAACACTTGTTTGAGAACACTTGAGTCCTCTGTTTAGTTTCAACAAGATTCTTCCTCTTGGATCAGCAATATATACTAAATAGTTGCATCAAAATATACATCATCCTGCAAAGACTTGGCATTCTTTTCTAATCTAATCTGAATCTAAGAACCCCATTCAGTCAGAGAATTCCCTCCAGTTGTAATCATATTTCCTTATGTCAACATAGCAAGACTTACACATTCCAGTTCAAAAAGTTGATTCCAGTATTGAGCTGGAAAAAAGGCATTAACAATCCTTTTTTAACGTGAGGCCATACCTGCATTAAAGATGAAAAGGCTTTCTTTTCTCCTACTGTCTCTAGTGCTTTGTAGGTTGCACATAAGTAGAGAAGTTTAACTTCTTCTTTTGTGGATGAGCTGAATTTGCTAAAAATCCATTTAAAGATCTTCTCAGCCTCGTAGCTCAGAGAAGCACAAAGAAGGCCAAGACAGTATGCTCCTTCTTGTCTCAGTTCTTGAAGCAATTTGCTACTGTAATTTTAGGGAGGGGGGGGAAAACACAAAATGTGGAATCTCCAGACAAGAAACTATGAACAAGACAAAACATTTTCTAAAGCAGCAAAATCTATGCTTGAATGAAGCTGCTTTTCTACTACATAAAAATATTATATGGAATGAATCAACTCGAACAAAACAATGCAGTAAGTAAGATGTTCTACTTGAAGAAAATCCTGAACACTCCACCGACTTGGGTAACTAGATCGAACTAACCCCACCAAAATGCCGCCACACACCTGAGCTCCCTCCACTTATGCTCTTGGTTGCAAGTTAATTAGATCAGGTTGTTAAAAAAACTTAAGTTCAATCTGCAAGTGAGACAACCACAGCAGTACATTACTTACCCAGATGATTAAAATATAGCTGAGACAAACTTCATACTACCTGGTAACTAAAAGTCACACTTGGGCATTCAAATTCTCTCCACCTGAAGTGCACTCTAGGCAGTCTAACAGTGTCAATCTGTTAGTAAAAGCATACTGAATCTCCCCAGTTCTGTGCTGTTGCTGCAATCTTACACCTATGCAAAATTAGTGAATTAACTTCTGTTTCCTCACATCCACTTCTACACTGAAACCCAAATCTAATGCTGTCAGTATTTTTCCTCTCTAAAATCTTCAAGCTGCTTTGTTTCTCCAGCTTACCTTTCATTGAGTACATCATGAATGGCAGTCAGGATATTATCCAGTTGTTTAACTAGTACCTGTAATACAAGATCCATAAAAGGCACAAGTGTAATAACAGCAGGATAACTTCTGCAAACTAGGGCCTGTTTACACCCACACTGAGAACACCACTGCCAATTCTGTTGGCTAACAGAATGCTATTATGCTCTCCATGAGCACTGCAGACTAGCAAGAACTATATTAAGCAATACTGCAATATTATACTACATGTTGTATTTCACATTTATTTACAGTAGCCACAAAAATACACTGGCAGCCTGCTATCAAGGTTTGTTCTAAGTTTAGTTCTTGCTGATAACATCACATCACAAATGTAAGACTTGCCATACAGCTCATCAGGAGTGTCTACTGAAGACCTAGTCTCTTATATTAATCATCAATTTTATCAGAGTATTTCATACAATCTGAAGTATTAAGATTTCTCCTCAGACAATCCTGGCTCCCACAGGATGGTGTACTCTTGAGGGATGAGACATTGATGAAGCAGTGCTTCTCAGTAAAGGTAACCAGAAGGAAAAAGGGTTTCTCTCTTTTCTTCAAAAAAGGTATCAATAGTGACTTTTATTACTTTACTGATCATACAAATTTCAACCCTGGTCATGAAAAGAACTCTGTTAAACTGCACTTAATAGGGTCAAGAACTGCAGGAGCTACCAGATTAAACACTGTCCAGTATACAGTTTAAAGCCTGACATGATGGATACCCCTTGACATCTGATCTTGTTTTCATTAGTGAGGTGGGAGAAGTTGAAAGAAAACTCTCAGTGACAAATCTTTTAAATTCTGATCACTATCAAGTACAAAATTTGTCACCACTGAGTTAGATATTTAAATGGCAATTGAAATATGTTCTGAGACATCAATAAACCTAAATGAAATGCAGTTACAAGAAAAAAAAAAAAGTGGGAAAAATGAATTGAGAATAAAGGAAGCAATAAAAAAAAAACCAACCAGGGAGTTACTGTGCAAAGCATCTAGTTCTCACACCCTTCTATTAAAACAAAGGGTTTGTTTCAGAGGAGAGCTGAAGCATTACCTAGGCTTGCACATGGTCTGCTTATACCTTAGTGCACACAACAGAAAAGTCTCAAAGTTTAGTTTCATGTCTTTTGGAAGAGAACACAATTACCACTGGTTAATTAAGATGTAACTAGAGAAAGAACCAACTTCTTGTAAAAACAGATAGACACATAACCCACAACTGAAATATCACAGCACTGCCTGTAAATGAGTGGCAGAGCATTAAACTATCACTTCCTGCTTTTCCAATACCTGGAGAACTCCTAAGCTCTCCAAAACAGTGGGGGAGATGTGCCAGATAAAAATACTCTTAATACTTCACTTCAAAATAAACAATATTAAAAACATCTACCCACAGTGGGATACTTCACACACACATTCCCAAATTCTTAAGAAACACTTGAGGGCATTAAGAGAGTTCACCAACTCACTAAAAAAAAAAAAAAAAAAAAAGAAAACAAAGACCTAATTTTCCCTCTCTCAGTGAATGGGAATCTGCATACAAAGTTGTTTAGCTAGAAGGAGTACCTCCAGGATGAGGCATTTCCAAGACTGTATAAATATCTGCATGTTTAACACACAGAAACAGTACTTGAACAAGACAACATGTTTCGCTTCCTCTTTTCCACTGTTTCCTCGCTGAAGGATCCAGAGGACAGCACTAAGAGCAGTCAGAAAAAACAAAACATGCACGCCTTATTTATTCCTACAGCTCACACACACAGCAATTTGCTTTAAGGTAATACATCATAAGTAATCAAGCAATAAAAAAAATGTCCTGAATGCTAGAAATTCAACCCAGGAATGCCTGCCTTTGTTGCAGAAAGAAATTCCTTGTAAACAAAGGATTCCTCACAGACCCATCCCAATACTCAGATTCTTTAAATGACAGTTCTGTCAAAATGAGGAAGACTCCAGTGCTATGGAAAAGGGAAACCAACTAACCAGTTTGTTTTCTGGTTGCTGAATGAATTCTTTCAGTTGCTTTACAGTAGCCAGTCTTCGGTCTCTGTCGTCTTCCCGAGTAATCCTCCGAAGAAGATTTGACAGTCGAGACTCGTCAGAATAAGACAACGATCGCTCTGAAAAACACCATTACTGCTTTTCTCCTCTCTGCTGTCTGAAGTGTGCAGTTGTTAGCTCAGCAAGTCAGTTTGAGGAAAAAAGGAAAACCAAATCATTCTGATTTTTTTTTCCCCACGCTAACACAGGGAAAATGAAATAGAAAACCTACTTCAGCTACCATAATATTTCATTTCTTCAAGTGGACAGCTGAACACCTGGGTAGGACACATTTGGAACTAAGCAGAACTGTTTCACTTCTACACAAAACCCTGGGTTTAATTCCCTTCTCCATAAATGTAATTTTAAAATAAAAAAATAAAGGCATAGTAAGGTTAAATCAGACATAAAGATAACACAACAAACAACTAAAGAAAACCTTGTGGAAAAGCAAGCTGCTTCCTGAAGCAAAGAACCTGATCTAAGATCAAGCCACTACCAACAAACAAAACCTTCTCCATCAGCTTGGCACAAGAATAACTACTATCTACTAGTAGTCCTCTGATACATAGGAAGGTTTTGCTTTGAAAAGAAAAACAGATCTACTCTGGAATGGGCTGCCCAGGGAGGTGGTGGAGTCACTTGGTGCTATGGTTTAGTCAGGAGGTCTATGGCGACAGGTTGGACTTGATGATCTTTGAGGTCTCTTCCAACCTTGGTGATTCTGTGATTCCTCTCTTGAGGAACAAAAGCATACAGCATGCAAAGATGCAGTGGCTGTTAAGATCTTGGCAAGGTCCCTAAAACATCTCCCTCTCCTGTCCCTAAAAATGCTGGTGAACATTTCAGTATAAGATTAAGCATCAATAGTACATGTAAGCCTCAAATTCATTACATCTACAGATTGCAACTTTTTTAGCTTTGTCTTGTCTGCATTTATCTTTTTGTTTGTAATCTCTTCAAGGTAACCTGCAATTTATTATGAGATGTGGTTGTGCTGTTCTACATACAAAGAAATCCTAAAACCAGAACTGTATACACAAAACTACCACCACCAAGGTTACTGGTATGAGACACACATTTCACTGCTGCTAGAACATGACGTGCTGTTCACATTTCTCTATTAAAAGCAGCTTTGTTTATTATCAGTTAATATCTGATGAACATTGGCACTACTTCCTAAGAGAGTTACTGCTAGCTGGCTGTTGAGTTCCAATCTTAACCTAAAGATACATTTTTTAAAAAGAAAGAACTACCCAGGAGCACAACTGAAGCTACACTAATCAAAGCACCAGTTAATGAACATCTGTATGAGTCCCCCTTTGTGAAAAACCAGCAAGCACTCAGCTAACCCACAG
This sequence comes from Picus viridis, assembly GCA_033816785.1. Taxonomy (NCBI): domain Eukaryota; kingdom Metazoa; phylum Chordata; class Aves; order Piciformes; family Picidae; genus Picus; species Picus viridis. The sequence continues at coordinate 11,325,134 of CM066594.1, forward strand.
AAGACAGCTATTTGAAGCATTGCTTAGTGCACACTATCAAACATGAAAATATAGAAGGATTTAAAAAATAAGACTCTGTTGCACCATAATCCCACTAGATTTTTGAAGATAAGAAAAACCAAACTTACTTGCTAAAACCTACATCAATCCTCTCACCACAAGAAGGACATTGAGTTGCTAGAGCATGACCAGGGAAGGGCAACAAGGCTGGTGAAGGGTCTGGAGTACAAGTCTTATGAGGAATGGCTGAGAGAACTAGTTGGGAGAACAAGAGGCTGAGGGGAGGCCTCATTGCTTTCTACAACTCCCTGAGAGGAGGTTGCAACGAGGTGGGGGTTGGTGTCTTCTCCCCAGCATCAGGTGATAGAAGAAGAAATGGCCTGAAATTGTGCCAGGGGAGGGTTAGGGTGGTTATTAGGAAAAATGTCTTTATGAGTGGTCATGCATTGGAACAGGCTGCCCAGGGAGGTGGAGTCATGGTCCCTGGAGGTGTTAAAGAAACTTGTGGACATGGCACTTAGGGATATGGTTTAGTAGCCATGGAGGTGGTAGGTCAATGGATCTCTTTTAGAGGTCTTTACCAACCAAAACAGCACAGTCAAAAAGGAGAAATGCTTGAGCCCTGACATCCAGGGGACAGCACACGTACCAGTCACAGGCAGCTACCTAGGAACTATTAATTCTAGGCCACCAAACATTTTAAGGTATAAGAGGTGCTCACATACATAGGTGTTAAACACATACACAGGACAGCTGGAATTTTCTGCCAGAACCAATAGCAAATTCATGCACAAGCCCACTACCAAAAGTATTATTTACAGAGTTCTCCATTAGACAGGTCTCTGTTTCCTCCACATATAATTTGAGACACAAAAAAGAATAATCTTTATATCAAGACATCAGAGTGGGATTATAAAGTCTGAGTTTAAATCATTCCAAAGACCAGTCCTTTCTAACAGTCATGACAATAACTGCACTTCAAGTTCTTCTGAAAAGAAGAACAACAACAAACACTTCTTTCACCTTTTACCTGCTCTGAAACATGAATCCCTGAGGAGAAACATCGTGTCCTCCTCACTTAGAGAGTGCCTGGCAGAAAGCAGTCACAGTTTTTGCCAGTGGCTCAACTACCACTTATACTAAGTGATGCAATAGATGACAGTGCGTAATCATAACAGTTTCTATTTTCACTCAGAAGTCCTTGGAGTAACTTTCTTTTCTCTTAAGGCAACTATTACTTAAAACTAAATCATGGGAAAAGTGAAGCCTCCTTTCTCAAAAACATTCCTCCTGCATCCTCTGGCAACTCCAAATTTCCTTGCTACATCTTTAAAGACCCTGCCCACATTCCTATGATGCCTCCAGTTCCTTCCTAGCCTCTAACCCTCATCTGAGCAAGAGGGAGCATGAATTGTGGCCAACTCAGGAGTACACATTTCCTGACTACTCAGTTGGTATGGTGTGATGACTAGTTGACCTGCAGGCCAGTGAGAACAGATAACTGTGGAGCTCACCATTGCAGGGTATCCCACAGTAGGGATTTGTTCATTAACAACTTTTAACTCAGGCATCCATTTTCAACAGATCTAAAAGTAAATTCTCCTTCTTGGAGCCCCTCATCTCTGACAACTCTGGTTAACCCACTTGAAAAGCTAGTTAAAGGAAACTGAGAGATTGATAGCATAAGGCACACAGCTGAGACATGCCTAACATATGGAGGAAGTCTCAATGCAGGGAACAGTAAATACAAGATGACAGCTTCCATCAACATCATCTAATCCTGTACCATAAAAAACAACACACCCATGTAGACTGTCTCATCGTAGTGAACTCCTTTCATATTCTGAGCACAAGAGAGGTTGCCAAGAGAGATCTTTTTCTGAAAATCTGTGGGGTCCTTACCCTGTGATTTCCTCATGTCTTTTGTGGCTAAAGCACGATTCCCATGCGGAACACTGGTAAAATCAGGATTGGTCACATTGTTAACTCTCAGCTCTTGCCCCAACGACTTCCGACCATAAGTATTTTCCCCAGATCCTCCATTGACACTGTAGCCACCTGTGGAAAAACCAATGTGAGATTCAAACAAGCTATCAGACCACATCTTTAGTAGGGTTCTAGTCAGATAGTCAATTCATATGCAAAACTAGCAGCCCTATCCTCTGCCCCCTTCTTTACCTTCCTTTTTCACTTTCACATGCAAAGACATTTTACTATGCCCTGCAGGGTTCCAGGTCACCTACTCAGATGAATCAATCTTTTTGTGAAGCACAGGAGTTTAACATCGATTTTCTTGCCTTTGGGGGTTTATTATAACTTTTGACCATGTATTTTACAAGGTCCTTCATGTCACATTGCTAATCCACACGTTTAGAAACATTCATGTGCTTGCTCATGTATGTCACATTCCCCTTGTCTCAGTTAAAAATACACCACACAGGCTCAGTAAAACCACCACCAAAAAGTAAGTATTAGAATGCATTTTAAAAGCTACAGCTTATTTATATGTACAGAATGAACAGCTCTCTCTAAACAAACAACAGTTAATATTTTCACACACTAACCCTGACATCTTAAACTCAATCCTACATTCTCTCACTGAAGATACACATTGGTACATATTTGGTAACAGCAACAACAAGAAAATACTCAAAAGGATACTTTTGTTTCTAATTCAATTATTTTTACTCCTAGATCCATAAGAACTTTCATACTCAAATGCTGAAACCAAAGACTGTTTCGGTCTGCCACACCACTTTGAGGGGCAGGTTCTTCCTCTGTAGTACTGTGAAGGACTGAAAGCGTTTCCCAAGTCTGCCCAATACTTCACTCAATGTATGCGAGCTCACTCAAGGCAGCCATGCAGGCAGCTTTCTAAACCACCTTCTCTGTCTGAGACAGGGAAGAATCAACTAACAAAATTAAACCCAGAACAAAACCAGACATGCAAGGCTTCTTTCAGAAAAGGTATTTCCACAATTCCACTTGCATCAGTGTACAAAAGAAGCCTAAGGAAAAGGAGATGTGGCTCTCTGTAAAATGAAGCAGCCCACCAGGACTATAGGATGGACAAGAAAAATAAGTTCAAACATCAAGGTGAATCTGGACTTCAGTAGATGTAGAGAAGGTCATCCTGAAGGCAAAGCTTTTGATACAAAGAACTTGTGAGCTACCAGTGGAAGTTTATTTCTATGCGCCCAGGGCTAATCTACCGTTACAGAACTTCCTGTGAAGTCTATTACAATTAATTACAATTAAAGGTGATTTGTGTATATTTGGATTTACAGCACTTTAAGCATGAACTACCATGTATGTCACCTTCATATCATTTTCTCATAACAAACCAACACTGTCCTATGCAGGAAATTACTTTTTAAAGCAGTAATTATGACTAAGCAGAAGCGTATAACTCAAATTCAAAGCAACAAAGACACCAGTTTAACTGAAGGTGTCAGATAATCATCTGTTCAGACCACAAACATCAACTAAAAAGTTACTACATGTCTTTGCAGACCCCCAAAAAAGCTGAGTATTTTGTGTGCTAGAGTGAAAGCATTTGCTACAGCTTATTTGACATGATCTTAAATGAATTCAACACAAATCTATTTTCTCCCACTTGATACATAAATGGTACATCTTTGCTACCAATACAAAACAAGATGTCATTTAGAGGAATTAAAAAGTAGCAGGGCAATCAGGGTTGGAGGCCTTAAGGCTGTAAATACTACATTGTAACCTTCTTCAGTTACCTCCCAATCAGAAATGCTTTTGAAAAATCCCAATATATACAAATTCTATTTATTTATTTTCATTTCAGTGTTAAACCTGAGACCAAATAAGAGTATGATCAGCTATGTCACTGTTACTAGTATTAGCAGATATCATGACATATGAATACTAGTGCAGTATCTTTTTTGCAGAGGGGACTCTGAGTACATCAGTTACAAATCAACAGGGAGGAAAGTTACAGGAAGGGAAAATATCTGTAATTAAAAACCCAGAAGCCTTCAATTTAGTTTCAAAAACCTTAAGTCTTCCCACTCCTCTGTCATCAAGGGAAACTCAAACTGGATATGAGAAAATTATTTACTAGGAGATTGGTAAAGCAGTAAACAGGCTGCTAAGGGAGGCAGAACCTCCCATTCCTGCATGTTTTCAGAGCTGAACAATGTCCAGAAATTATCAGGTTGGAAGCCATTATTATCAACATCAGAAACTTGGGGTAGGAGGCAGAATATCTCTTCAAAGATTCTAGGCCCTTATGACATGGACTTATCCAGGATAGCAAAGCTAGAAGTTCTTGAAACAAAAACTCCATGCTGGCAGACTCCAAATTCGTCAAATTAAAAAGAAAATAAACATAAATCTTGTTAAGCAAAGAAACTCTTCTGCCTCTGTAAGGTTACAAAAATAAAAACAAACTAGAGATACTTGGAATTGGGTTTTATAGTACCAACTACCTTAATCATCTCTTTGCAAGTCACACCTGAACAAAACAGCACAGCTGAAGTGCCCTCAAAGATATAGCATGTGAAGGAGAGCGAGGTGCATTTTTCTTTTCAAATAGCACTTTCCCAGGATCTCCAAACTGCTTTACTGATTTTGTCCAAAACTTCATACTTCACTATACTGCCAGCACTTTAGATACCATCACACTTCAAAGTACAGGAATAACCTAGGTCAGTCTGCCTGAAACACAGGAAAATCATCCAGGTTAGCAGACACATCATCAAATACACTCACTTGCAAGCGAGTTTCTCTCTTATAGTTAACCAGATCTGAAGGCTCTCAAGGTATGCAGATAAACAAATACCTGTTTCATGTGCCTGCCTCCTAATAACAGTGCCTACTACTCACAGGAAAATCACTTTGCATCAGTGCACCCAGTTGTAATTTCCCCCAAGATGCAGCAGTTCTTTGCAGACAGTTACAGAGCAGAGAAGCAGGGGGAGTGCGAATGCTTTTTAGGTTCTTGAACAAAAACTCCCACACCAATATTCCTGGGAGAATTTTCTGAGTCTGGCCTGACTAAGATTTACATAGTCTAAAAAGTGACTCTGCAAGTTAAAAAAAGCTCTCCCATCTAATATCTGTATTTGGCACTTTTTTTCCAAAATCAAAATACACATTTACTTTTCATAAAGATTAAAAGGACATTACTTGGAATTTTTAGGTATTTCCTAAAGAAAGTACTTCCAGCCTCAAAAAAACCCCAACAAACAGGAAAGAAAAGTGTATGATCCATACAGCACGCTCATATGAGGACAAAATTCCCATCATGACAAAATATAGATTTGATTCCCAAGCAATGATTCCAGTTTGCTGCAGTACAGCTGCAACGGGCAGTCTCTGAGCAGGAGCCCATTTAATCAGGTGGTCCATTTTCCATACCAGAAGCACCTGACAGTATTCAGGAAGAAATTGCAACTTGCAGACCAAACACATCCAGAATGCTGTTCTTTAGGGAAAAAAAGTGCTTATTCTTAATGCAGCAACTCTTTTCTTGCATTCTCCCAATACAGCTCCATCTTTTTCTCTCTATTCATATCAACCACAGCATTTCTTTCATCCCTGATCAATCTCTCACCATAGCAATACTGTGGCAGTGAGCTGCACCAGTTCACTTTTTCTGAACAAATGAAAAAAAAGAACAGTTCTCCCCTATTTCAAGTTCACTGCCTCTCTCTCTCAATGTCCCCTCACAATTCACACATGAAACAGCAATCTGTATACCTTTTTCTTCATTCTGTATGTCAGTGTGGACTCTGATATCATCGTGTCTTTGTCGAGACACCACAGCTGAATTTGAGGGTTGTAATCCATAGGAGGCAGAACTGCCCCGATCTCTGGATGAAGAGTATTTTAAATTGTCCTGGTCAGCTGATGCACTGTCAGTTCTACAAAGAGAAAAATATTTTTTTTTATGTAGGGGTATAACAGGAGTGGGATTCACATTCACTTATAAATGCAACGTATTTAAATGACAATCCCAAATGTATTTCCCTGCGCCAAAAAGGTTGTATGCTTCTTAAAAAGTGAAAGCTCACACTGGGGTTAGAATTGACTAATTAACACAGCAACGTGCAAAGGAAATGCATTCTGGTGCAGCAGGGCCTTTTCTCAAGACATTCTCAACTCTCTCTCCAGTTGGATGCCTATACAAGGAAAAATTATTTCACATAAGTGGAAAAAAGATACAAGATGGTTTAAGTATATACAGTGCCTACCAGTTGTGAAAGTACCTACTAATGCACACATCAACATTTACATAAAGGGCTTTACTGAGCAATGTAAACACACTTCTTTGATGGAGGTGTCACTAGCACATAACTGATAATCAATGTAAGAGTCACACATTAAGATTTTGCAAAACAAAAACTCCAAAATAAGAGACCAGGTTTTACTATGGGAAAACCTGGAAGGTAAGTTAAGAGCTGTTATCATTTAGAATAAAGGTTTGCAGGTAAAAAGTGGGTAAAAAAAGATATCTGCATTAAGTTTAAACCACTCTCATATCAGAAAAGTGATTTAAAGTCCAGAATAAACTTCTAAGGAAAAAGGTGACATTTTTCAAACCAAGTCTTCACACTGGTCATCCCAACAGAAGTTTGTTCAACTCCAGCATATTTGGAATCACACTATTCAAAGTATTGACAGAAGTCTCTTCCTAAGAAAACTCCAAAGATCTATTTTTCTTTTAAGTTTTGGGCAGCTCATTTGATTATTTAATAAAGCATCATTTCCTGCAAATTAACTACAACTTGTGTAAGGACAGACACCATGTTCTTGGGGAAAGGTAATTTTTACTTTCCAAGAGAACACTGTGATTAGAACTGGTAGACAAATTCAGGGAACAGGAGTTAAATGCATCTCAAAGAGAAAAGGGAAAAACACAGCTAAATGTTTGAAAAGCAGTTGTTAAGCTATCCTGAAGGCTTGCTAACAGGTGGATATCTGCCAAAACAACTGCAATTAAAGAACACACATACTTATTCTCTTGGGAATATTAAAAGGCAATTTAGAGCAGGGTTCAACAGAAGATTTTTCTTTTGCCTTGTTCTCACAGTGAAAGGTTGACCCTAGGTTTGCTTGGCAGGGATGATTCCTATCTGTTCTATAAGCAAATTCACCTTTAGATAAACACACTAAGATTTTTGTCATTCAGCATTCACTGTGGTATCACATCTGTTCTGTCTAGTACTTGCTTTGACTATTTTAGAAGAGGTTATGCCACCAAGAGGCAAAGCCTTATAAAAGTCTTTGTCCTGACAGTCAAATGGCATTGTAGACATACTTACACAGGCGGCCCTTCATCATTTACCTATGTTGTGTTGAACCACAACGTTCTGAACTGTACCTTCAAATACTATTAACATTAAATGTACCTACACAGTGGATCAACCCTTCAGTCAGCTATGGACCACTTGGCTTCACCCTGCCCTAAAACTTTACTCAGACTTCCAGCTCACTTTGAGAAACATCAAAGTTTACTATGGAGGCTTTCAGTGAAATGATGACAAATTTTCAATTGATAAATTTAAGTATTGATGGGTTGTTACCAATGTACCTCCCCCTCCCCCAAAAGCATCATCTTTTTTAAGGTGATGTAGGCTGTATCACCTCCAACCATCAAGCATTATGTCTGAAATTCTTAAGTCTGAAGGCAAGCTGATTGTGCAATTTAAGACTGCTCTGTGTACCAAATGAACTGAGGGACCACACATGCTCCCAGCTAACCTCACTTCCCACTGCACAGCTTTTGAAAGTTTTGGTAACATTTTCCATTGTAGTAAAATAGAGAAACCTGTTGTTTCCCTGGGAAAAAAGATCACACGCTCACTTCCTTCTGTCTTTGGGAACAGCTCTCTACAAGCTAACCTCCACAACAGTTCCCACTGAAAACATTGTTCACACTGCAATAAATGTAGAGCTTAGATATTCAGTAGTTTCTGTCCTTTCTTTAGGAGGCAGAGAAAAAATGCTTCAGCGGAATCTGCTGTTTCTAGAGAACTAGGTTTTGTGACCTAACTGGATGCTACAGACCATATTGCTTTGAAGGAAGATGACAAACTGAAGGCTACTGGTAGTAAGATTCACCCCAGCAGCAGAGCCCACCAGCTCAGGGGCTGGTGCATTTCAGGCTGTCCAGTGACTCCACCATTTCTCAGGTGGGAAGCAAGCTTACAAATTGTACTGTAGGGTCCTGCATCAGCACTGGGAGTTTGTGATGTGGGCTTATCAAGACCTGGTGACATGATCCCGGTACCGGTCACCTGCACTCCCTTACTGAGGAACCCAGACACCTTGGTGACAAAGGACACTACTTTGCAAACTCACAGGGAAAGAAAGCATGGTCTGCATGAACAGGGAAGAGAAATTTAATATTCAAACATGTCTCTGTAAAATACCATTTTCTTTGTCAATAACATATTCATGACTCTGAAAGAATCACTCAGGGCTCAAAACAGAGTCACTCTACAGAGAGACACTTGTCAAAGTCATAGAATTTATTACTTCTCCACTTCCCTCCAGCCCTTTAAGGCATGCTGCAGCCATTCCACAAGGGAAGAACTGTGCTCCTAGCTACCTCAACTCATTCCAATATTTCATGAGGGCACTTTTCCTGTTCACATGTTGGTATTTCCACTTCAATTACATTACACCCAGCAGATAGCAAGTTATGTGACAGATGCAATGCTTAGCATCACCTTTCAAAAGAAACCAATGTAACAACAAATTGATCAGCTACATAGGCTGGCACCAACACAGATGTGAACAAACACTAATACTGATCACAACATACAATGTTAGCAACAAACAAAAGTACAAGTAAAAACACATGTGATATTAGACCAAGATGGAATGGAAAATTGCAAGGATCAGCATGACTGTGATCACCTCTACTGCAGCTTCAAAAGCCTTTTTGTCATGTTATGAGACACTGTTTCATTTCCACCTGAAAAGCTTATTGATGGAGACTAAGCAAAGTACTTCAAGGGCTCACATGACAGTTTTCATCTGTGCCTGGTTCTGGGTGGAAGACTGCCTGATTATCACCACCAGCAGCAGCAGCAGCTATTTCCTGCATACACCATTTTAGCTGTATCTTTTATACAGAAAAGAATGCATTCTATTTTCTACAGTGTGAGTTTCAACCTGCCTTTATCAGCCAGAAAAGAAAATAGTTCACTCCTGCAAAAATGAAACAGTTCACACTAAATAGTCCAGCAGAAGAAAATAGCTCGCACTAAATAAGCAAAAAATGGCCACAAATCCCTTTAAAAAAAAGAAGAAGAAAAAGGGGGGGGGAATAATCTACTCAATTGTGTTCTCCAGGGACACAGAAAAGGAAAATTAACTAAGTGTGTATCGCATGCCATCAAAAGTATCAGCATGATGCGAGTAGCCAGTCTGCATGCCTGTGGAAAGCATGGCTGACCATGACAGGCTTTCTTTAAAAAAATGAGAAGATCTTTTTATCTCAAAAAGAAAAATAGGTTAATCAACAAATATATCATGGGTTTTGAGTTACATGGAAGCCTGAAGAATATCTGTCCAAGAAAGAGTCTGGCGTATTCTATTCATTATCTGCAGCTCTTTCAGAATGACCCTGCCATATGGATATTATTTTGAGACAAAAATCACTCAGTCTATTTGATTTTATTTCTAAGTACAGGACCTACATGAAGGATTTATTGTGAGACAACTCTACCACATGGGTTGTATTATAGTTGAAGTCAGTCAGTTTTACTTGTTTGGTCTATTTGCCAAGCTTATTTGCTATAATGCAGACAAATTCTGCATTACTTAAAATCTTATCAATTAAAACATTTAAAATTAGTCCCTGCATCCACTCAAACTAGCAGCTTCCCACCAAGTTTCCAACCTTTCTTCCTCTGGCATGCAGAGCGATGACAGCCTTCTTTTGCCATGCTCTTGGACCATCCTGCCAAGCCCAAGCCTGACTGAGCCAACCCCAAAGCCTGCTTCTGTGCCAGGAGAGCACAGGAGTGTATTCGGCCATGTTTTCTACTAGTGAAACAAGTAACTATTCTCCTTCTGCAATTCTGCCATCTCCACTGCTGGACAACTACCTGTAGCCACAGTGGCTTTTCAAATCACCTCTTGATTCTGTATCATTCTTTCCTGACATAGTAGCTCACCAATGTCCTTAGGAGAGAATCAGGGCATTAGGAGGGAATGTCAGGGAAATGTATATATCCACACAGCTCTTATTTTTTCCATAGGCATCTCCCAATAGCTATGGGGTTTTTTTATATAAGATATTAACTAAATCACTGGTCTGATCTAGTACAGCTATTCTTGTATGAAAGACTATCTGCTCTCCAAACTCCTTTTCATCCCACTGACACTTTCCTCCTCTTTGATCTTTCTCACATCTTATTCTCCTCTGTCATCACATTAAAAACAAAGGCTTTCACATTACAGACTTAGGATCCCCATTTTACCAAAAAACAGAGATGCTCTTTGATCTCATACCTTCCCCAAACTTATCAACATAGTCAATTACTAGTTGCCAGTTCAGAACTGAACCCATTCTTGTTCAGCATCTCCTACATATAATACACTGAAACTCTTCCCTAGGTTTCCACTGACCTCTTCACAATGGTACCTCACAACTGCTCTTAAGTCACCTTCAGCATAGCACTGTTTTCCTCTCACTCTCTCCCTATGTACACACCTATCTTTCTCACTCATGCTTTCAACTATCACTGAAGAGATAGAGAAGCCTTACCAACTTTCATCCTACCATGACTCTACACCCATCCCCAGGTAATTTCAGCAACATGTTCAAAAACCTCAATGTTGTCAACTTCCAGGTCTCTCCATCACAGGCCTGTTAAAACTAAGGCTTCAGCCTATTTCTATCAAACACTTGGGGTACCTTGTACATGCAAACAGAAGAAATAGTCTGTCTCAACTTCCCTTACGCTCTGCTTGTCATTCCACCCATTAGTCCAGCACTGTGAACAGCCAATATCCACAACCACTCATGCCTTTTGTAGAAGACACGCAGCTGCCCTTCACAGCCATGTAAAACACACCACTCTAACCACCACTTTCTTAGCCCATTTGCTCTGATGAGTTTCTTTTTTCCCTGCCAATACCTCCCATTCTGTCTTTAATTAAACACAGGGTACTTCGGTTATAAAGTGCTGGCCAATACTGCTGCACTGGTTAGGTTATAAACTACCTGAAAGGAGAAACACAGTTTACTGTCTTGTGTTATGGTGTTTAGACCCACAGGGACCTAAGCAGTAGCTTGGCTGGGCAGGCACTCTGCTAATAAAACTTTGTAACTGACACTACATGAGAAGGACATGTTCCATTTTCAATAGCAAGACACTTATGGAACTTCTCAGAGGTGAAAGATTTTCACCCTTCCATACACTCCACAGCTGACCTACATTTATTATAGAAGAGACAGAGAGGTCCTGTCCACTAAAACCTTATCTTTCTTGCCTTACTTTCACCTTAGAATAAGAAAGCCATTGTGCACATGGCACTCTCATCCCTGCTTAGTACCACATGAAACTTGCATTGCCACCCAGAGCACCTCTTATCAATGGGAAGTATTACTTGTTTCAGTATATAATTACCCTTAGTCTTGTGCCAAATTAACTCTGCTTACACACAAGACCTGCACACCAACTTATTTTTTCCCCTAGAAGTTGCATTAGGGAAAATGAAGTAAGATCTGTCCAACAAAAAGGAAAGAAAAAAAAAAAAAAAGGAAAGTTAAAGGTCTAGAAAACTATGATGATAAGAAGTAGAAAGAATAAGATCTTATCTCTCCTCAACAAAACTTCACTGTTCTCTACCACACATATCCAACATTTATCTAAAAGTTTTTGTGTCGCTGTTAACCTGGAGTCTGGTACACCTCAGTACACAAATATGTCTCTCTCTCTATATATGTATACATTAGTGCAGTTTCTTTCTCTGTAATGCACAACTCCACCAATACCCTACAGGAAAAGCAGCCCACGTGCATCTGACTGATAGGACTGCATTCATGCAAGCACCAAAAAAAATTATCAAAGTAATTAAAAACAACTCTCCCTTGAAAGATGTGGCTTCCAACTTCCAGTTTCACACTGTTTCCAACCCAAGTCTGAAAGGTGATTATCATTACCAAAAACTGAGAGGCATTTGGACCCAACAAAGATAATTACTTTTTTTTACACACACAAAAATGTCAATTTGAAAACACAACCCATCTGGCAATATACCCATGCATTACAGTTCTTTTTTTTGCCCTTTAAGGACCTGAGAAAAACCACAATTGTGGCAGTTTTCAATACCTCAGCCATGCGAATTCCCTCTTCCACACCTTACGAGAAAGCATTTACCAGCAATGTCACCTAAGCTAAATGAAACTAAGTTCCAGAAAAGAAAGAGGAAGGAAAGAATACATGGGTGTATTTGGTGTTGTGGGTTTGTCCAAGGGCAAAAATGTGCTCTGTTTGGGAACACTTCTGATTCTTTGGCTCTCTCATGAGGTTAAAAATAAATAAATGAAAAGACAAAGTTGAATTCTTACAAGTGACAGGGTCAGTGAAGATATGTTATGTGTATCTTAGCAGTGTGATGGAATCAGACCTAGGCTCTATCCACGCTATGAAGCTCCTCTAGTCTGCCACACTTTCTCTAGTGCTTTCAAGCTTCTTGTTTCTGCTGTGCCTTCTGGGATGATTATATTTACAGCCCATCTTACAGCAGCTGTACTTGAGAGCTAAGAAGGCACCAAACTGTAGAATGGGGAATGGACCAGCACTGGACACTAAGCTAACAGTGTAACTTCTTAAACCAGCCTTATCACTAGGCAAAGCATTTCTGCAGTTACACACTCACATCCACCCCTAACACAATTGAATCTATTGTAGACAATGTTACATTGGAATAAATTGGCTTTCTATGCCCTGTAAGGTACCTTTTTTTTAAGGCTAAAGTATAGAATTTGTGACAAATTAATATATCTAACCAAAAAACATTTATGGGAGCCATCTGCTGCAAAGACACAAGATGCAACCCGCTTTCTTCTAGGTGAGAAGGTCAAGGCTTAGAGTCCTGAAGTTCAGACTGCAGCCCAGATATCTGAAGCTAGATAGTAGTAAAGGAGTAAGACCAGACTTCATCATTCTCCCCTAAAAATCTAGATGCTGTAAGAAGATGTAAACAAGGAGGCTTGTGAATTTTTAAGTGAAGAAAAGCTACTATATGACCAAGTAGTTCAATAACAGAAGAAACTGGAACTTAAGTAACCACGCTCCAACACGCCATTGAAGAATTTAGTGGCCTCTAGCATTAGCTCTAGAGGCTGGGCTGCTAGCTGTTCAAGCAAAAGGAATGCTTCCTTCACAGTAAATACTGAAGTTCCATCTGTTGCACAAGATCTACCTTCACATCCACCCAGTTTTCCCAGTCCAAATTACACGCGACTGGGACTGTCATCTGTAAGCACATCCCCCAGCACATGTCACTCTCTTCTTTGCCAGAAAGTTTAAGAGCAGAATCCCACAATGCATTAAACTTCCAAAAACGCTAAAAAAAAAACCTCCAAATCTTCCACATTAAAGAGATAATTTAAGAAATACCAGATTTATTTACAATTTCCACACAAATTTGACTCAAAACAGCAATGCTGAGCAGTATGGCAAACAGATTAGAAATAATCAAGACCTGAAATACACTCTGTACTAGACCAAAACAAGTCTATGAAAGGGTTCTCAAAGACTGGAACAGGCTCCCCAAGGAGATGGTGGAATCCCCATACCTGGAGGTGTTCAGAAGGCCCAGAGATGTGGTGCTGAGGGACATGGTTTAGCACCAGCCTTGGTAGAGTCTGACAATGGTTGGACTCGATGGTCTTACAGGTCTTTTTTAACCAAACGATTCTATGAATTCTATCAATCACTGAGTGAGGAGGTCAACAGATTTTCGGTTTTACTTACTGTGAAGCACCAAGCATAAATACACCATAAAAAAAAAAAAAAAAATCGAACACCTTGGATAAGCTCTCACCCCAACCTACTTACAGCTCAACTACCTTCTCCAGACAAAAAATAAAAATAACCCTGTGCTATTTTATTAACCCTCGAAAGACCAAGAGCACTTCTGCAGCCTCTGACCTTCTCCCATTAACTGTCAGGAGAAAAAGAGGCTGGAAAAAACCGCAGGTATCAAGCTCAACCCCCAGCTTTCCACCTCACTGCAGGCCCCCAGTGCTTCAGCTTCCCAGTGAAGCGTCTCCCAACGCGATGCGCGGGGAGAGGAAAGCCGCTGCCAGCAGTCACACACCAGCTACCACTCAGACACGCTACAGCCACCCCGGGCCGCGAGAGGCCATGGCGAGGAGGGACACCGGGAGAAGCGGCGGAAGGAAGGCGCGCTCCCACCCGCCAGCTCAGAGCCCAGACCGGGGTCTCACCGAGCCCCGCGCGGTGACAGACCTGTCCCGCCTCTAGCTGCCGGCAGAAACGGATCCGGAAATCCCCCCGCGCCCCGACCCGGCTCCCGCCTGGGCACGACCACAGCCAACCCCTTCCCGGCCGCCTAGGCCCGGAGCCGGCCCGCCGCCACCCGCCCCGCGCTAGGCCCGACAGCCAGGAAGTGGCTCTGCCGCCGCTCCGAGCCGCCGCGGCCCGCGCCGCCCCGCAGCCCCAGGCCCGGCGGCGGGGCCGGGCCGAACGGCCAGCCGCGGTGTCCCGCTGCCCCGGCTCCCGCGTCCCGCAGGCGGCCAGGCCGCGCCCCCTGCCCCAGCCCTGCCTACCTAGGTTGCCAGTCATTCCAGCCCCGCGGGTGGTAGTGCTGCCTGCTGCCGGTGCCGCTCAGCCGAGACCCCGGGGCTCTGCGGCTCATTACCTTGCCCGAGACGGCATGGCCGGCCGGGCGACGGCGCGGAACAGGAGCGGCGGCAGAGAAGGAAGAGGAGAATGAGAAGGAGGAAGCGGGGCGTAGAGGCGCGGGCGGCGGCTCCTCACTCGCGCTCCGCAGGCGGCTGCTGTCTCACACCGGAGGGAGGGGACACGGCCGCGGCGGCTGCTCCGGCTAGTGCCCGACCGCACGGCATGCCGGGATCGCGGACATGGGCCGCCCGCCCCCTCCGCGGGGCACGCTGGGAGGGCGGGGGCCGGGGCGCGGGGGCGGGGCGCTCCGCCCCCGGTAGTCGTGGGAGAGGGTTCCCCGCCGGCCCGGGGTGCCCTCGGCCGCCCGCCCCGCGGGGCCTCGGGAGTCGGTGCGGGCTGTCAGTAGGCGTGGGGGAGCGGGCGGCCATTGTCGCCGCCCCGGGGCGTGAGAGGCGCGGGGGAGCCTCGCCCCCTGGATCTGGAGAGGAACCTGAGGTTGCTGCACTGTTAGAGCCGATGACATCTCATAGGCTTCCGTCCCTGAGCTGTGAGGGGAACCCTGGGCCGCTGGGTATGAGAGGAGACAGGGGATGGCAGCGTGGCCGGCGTGAACGGATCTGGGGGATCCTGGCACCGCGGCAGACCGAGGACCCAGCAGCATAAGGGGAGGCGGAGCTTCCCAGTCCCCAGCTGTGAGGGGACTCAGAGGATCACAGGTGCTGGGTCCTGAGGGAAACAAGGTCCCCAGTGCATGAGGGAAGCCTGAGACCCGTGAGCCTCCAGAGGAGCCGGGACCCCCAGGCTGTGAAGAGTGCTAGAGGACCCGTGCCCTGCTGCTAATCTTTGTTAAGAAGTTGCGGGCATCCTCCCCTCTGCGTGCAGGGGCCTGTGCTGTAGAATATTTCCGTAGTTATGGAAAAAATGGCAATAGTTTAATCAGCAAAGCGACCTGGATGATTACATCAAAGCCATTTTCTAATTGCAATATCCTAGATTTGAGATCACTGAAAACCCTGAGGAGACACTTAAAATTCCCCTGTGCCTAATAGGCCACGGTTCTGTTGGTGCCTTAGCTGAGACAGATGGCATGCTGCTGCCTCCCTTGGATTCTGCTGGGCAGCCATCATCCTGCCAGTATGGTCTTGCTGGCTTACAGTCCACAAGCAATGCACACAAAACATGTACAGATTTCAAAGTCAGTTTCAAGACAAAAAATGCCACACGGCTTCATTGCCACATAATGCCGTTGTGATGCAAGACCATGCAGTGCCCGTCAGGCTGTGTTTCAACTGGCATACACTTGGGCATCGTCAGGGCATCAGGTTTGCAAAAACAATTGCTTCCATGAGCCATGATAGATCTTTTTTCCCTTTCTTTATAATTGATGTGGACATCCAGTATCACACAACACGTGGCAAAATTAGGGGTCTGATGCTAATTTACTCTCCAGCAAAGTCTGATGGATATCCTCTGCCCCAAAGTAGTGCAGCAGGTGATGATTTTTCTTTTTCTTTCATAACTGAATAGTATCCCACTGGTAACAACATCAATCACTTGAGGGATAAGGTAATACTAGGAATTTATTTTTAACTGCCTTTCAAACTAATTTAGCAAGGGGAGGCACAAAGAAAGCTGGCATACTACGACCAACAACTGCCCACATACAGCAAGAGTTTAAGAACCACTGACTTAGTGTTTGGTAGGGTAAATTTTGTATCAGATATCCTGTATTCTGGTGGTGTATCTGCTGCAGTCTGTGAGGTCTAATGCAGATCCTTCTTCTGAGTGCAGCTGTCTCCATTTGTAAAACGGATCAGTGATGTTTAGCTTTCTAAACTGCTGTTGTGCACAGCCTTTAAACAGTAAAATGTTAGATAGTTTCCAAATGAAAAGACATACTTGATTTGTTTCTACAAGGATAATGATCCTGTAAAACTTGAATGATGTTATAGATAATAGTTAAAATGCTCATCAAAATTTGTAAGATAGAGCAATAATTATTTGTAGAGCACTTGGTTAGCTACAGATTTCAGTCAGCCACTTTGCAAAGATAGATAAGGCCATTCAGATACCACTTCATGAATGAAAAAGCCCAAGGAAGGTGAGGCCAGGGTTTGCAAAACTGCCTTCTAATTTTCTGTCCTCAAGTTTGGGACTTCACTTTTGGATACTTGGTGGCCAGAACTGATATCAGTTGTATCTGTAGATTCTTGAGTCTTGTTAAAATAAATAAATGAGGTGTCTAAATCTGGACCTTCTCTGAATAGAAACAGAGGCTTAAAAGATCTGTTTTAAATGAATTGTCACTTGCAGAGATACATCTCCTGTCTCACTCCTGGGCATATGCTCAGTTCACTCCATCAAACTGTCCACATGCATCCCAATGCAGGGCTCTAGAGTGACAGATACTATGAACCACACTTTTCCTGCTTTTGTAATTCATGGTAATGATTTCTCTGATTAATATATAAAATAAAGCTGTATTGATCTGAGTGTTAGTGGAAATAAAGTGCAGGTTGTATGTATTTAATGTGGTGAAATAGGGCAGTAAGCACCATATTGCATCTTTTATTTCCTTACTAAGCGTTATGTCCAGAAAAACCAGCATGTGCTGAGGATTGCAAGCTACTATTGGCCCTTGGCTCTCTCTGATCCATAACAAAGCTACAGATTGAGAGAAAAATAATCACCAGCCGTGAGAGGAAAGGAGATGCTATTCCTCTTCTGGAAACAGGAAAGAAGCCAAGAGCAAAACAGTGTTTAACTAGACCAGGGACGTATCAGATGCCAAGATCCTGTAGCCTGCATATTGTAGATGGATGCCTCTTAAAAAGTGCAAAGGATTCCTAGAACAGTTATTTTCTCTACTTGCCAATTGCTTGATGGCAGAATCCTGTTTTATCAGTCACCTACCAGATTTTTCAGTTGAGTGGCCCTAAGCACTGTTTTCTGGATGCAGCAGACTCAAAGCACATGTGATGTATGGCCAATCTGTGCAGGCACAGAGAGCCCAGGGTGTCCAGAACACTCTGTACTGGTGGCACAGGCACAGCCCGCCGGTGCATGGGTGTAGGGCCCTCACGACTCCTGATGTTTTCTTCATTAACACCGTTGCCAGGTATAGTGAGGTATGGAGATTTTGCTGCTGAGCAAAGATACTGCTCATTATGGACAAATGGTGCACTCTGTGCTGGGACCTATCTTATTTCATCCCAACCTGGAATTTTTCCTCATCCTGTCTGTGTGTTAACACAGAAATCCGATGTACAAATAGTCCTAATAGCAAGGCACATCAAACATCCTGGAGTTCAGGGCTGAAAATCTTACCAATGCAGAATAAGTCAATCTTACATTCCATAATAAATGCACTGTGATTTGAATACTATTAACAAAAATAGCCTTTGATCTTCTTTTCACATAAAAGACTAAGGGAAATATTCTTTTACTTTTTCTGAGTATTTATAAAGTCACTTTGAATTGAAGTGGGATAGCACATGGAACCATCTGTTCCATTTCCTCAAGGTCTTTTAGAGGATAACTTTTACTCTACAGTATTCCTCTACATCAGTGCAACAAATTCAACACATTCACTTTCTTAGAACTCTCATTTTTGCACTGTTGAATTTCATAGTATCATAGTATCAGTCAGGGTCGGAAGGGACCACAAGGATCATCTAGTTCCAACCCCTGCCATGGGCAGGGACACCCCACACTAGATCAGGCTGGCCAGAGCCTCATCCAGCCTGGTCTTAAACACCTCCAGGGACAGGGCCTCAACCACCTCCCTGGACAACCCATTCTTGAAGGGGCTTACATCTTTAGGGTATTTTCTGTCTCCTGGGTAGCATAACATTATGTACGCTATGTGAACAAATATCTGAGTTCCTGTCATAGACATTCATTATAAATTTATTGCCTCATGAACTGCAGAGGCCCTTGCTTGTGTGTGCAAGCTGTTTCTTCATTTTCTGTTTCTAGCAGTATGCTTTGTATTAACTGTGTTTCCTTAGATGTCATAGATACCATTTACATACTACCAGCAACAATCATATATAAACTGAAGACTTCCATTTACATGACTGGTCCCTAAACAAGTCGCCATTGGAATTACTTTGACCTAGTAATCACACCACCTAAAACAGGTCTTTAAATATTTAAGTCTTGAAACACCCAAGGGAAGATGGTAGAAAAGTAATATTTTTTGTTAATACAATCAGCCATATTGTATCTGTTACATTTCAGCCAGGGTAAAAACGGTGAGCTGGCCCAAAGCAGCAGTTTGCATGCTGGTCTTCAGAAAAGCAGAAACTGCAGCAATGCTTGGGTGAGTTCTGTAAGCCACACAGAGTGCCTTCAAGTGAAGTCATAGACTGCATGCAGTGTGTTACCTACTTGGACTGACAGCATCATAGCAACTCAGTTAAAAAGAATCACAGAGTCGCTGAATGTCAGGGGCTGGAAGGGACCTCAAGAGATCATCTAGTCCAGCCCCCACTACCAAAGCGGGATCACCTGTACCAGGTCACACAAGAACTCATCCAGGTGAGATGTCTCACATCTCTGAAAATCAAACTCTTCGTGGAGCAGTTGCATATTTGATTGGTAGATGGTGCTGGCTGGGAATCAAATATGCTTTTACTCATGGTGAATAAAATGTGTGCCACCAGCAGCAGTCACCTCTCTTCTGCTCAATGAGACAGGGCTGTACCCAAAGTCCTGCCCAAGTTGTTCTGTTATTTGCATGCCAAACAGCGTGGCTGCAGAATAGTTCATGTTGGTGCAAGAGTTGGCTGTTTTGGCTGGCAGCTGTTGGGAGATTTGTGCTGCTTGCATTATGTCTGGAGAGCCTGGGCAAAAGCTTAATGAGAAACACTGCATCCTGCAAGAGTGAAGAGCTGAATCAGGTCTAGGAGCAATTGCTTATTATGAAATGCTGCACAGTGCTGGAACAGAGCTGGCATTCACTGTACTGCACTGCAGAGAAGAAGACAAGGTTGGAGCAGGAAGCAGTTCTCTTTTATTGTGGGTGCCAATAGCAAAAGGCAATTGCACTGTGAGGCCCTCTGAAAAATCAGGAGTGTACTTGATGCTTCATCTTTCTGGTGAGGCTGAGAATTTCCATCTGTTACTATAACTGTTCTCTCACATATATTTTCATGCTCTACAGACCCAAGTTTATGTCATGTTTGTAGAAGGGGTAGTTTGAAAGAGAAAGACAGGAAAGTGTAAGTCCAAGGGAATTTGTGTGGATGATGTAATGAATACAGCTTGTTAATTTAGCTCACTTTGACGCCTATTGCTGATAGCGGAGTGCTATGAACATTAAAAGAAAATTGCTCTAAGAGGTGCAGTACAATTAGAAGTGAAATACACAGTAAACTTCCCCAAGGTATTTATCCTTTAATCTTTTCTATTTTCATCTGCTTTTTCTAGGCTTATTTTCCCACTTGTTTTTTCAAGTGTTCCAACATTACCGCGTCCTCTCCATCATTCCTTGAAGCCTATAGAATAGACTTCAGTACGACTAGAGAAGTCTCTTGGGTCATACATTGAGTGATAGCTCAATAACTCATCTTTATGAGATAAAACATAGGATCAGAGCACAATAGGGAAGAGCCACAGGGCCAGATTCAGAAATTTAAGCAGAAGGTCCTTATCCACCAGAGTTCACTGCTCTGACCTGGGCAGTCTTCCAGGGGACTGATTTTATATGTGAAGACAAACAGATTGCCAGCTCTGCACACAGTTCTCAAGTTCCCCTTGGGTTTTCTCACAGTACTTCCAAAGGGTGTTTTTGTGGAAACTCACATGTTGAGGTATTTGACCTCAGAGCTGGCAGTGGGACCAAAAGTTATTACTAGAGGGACCACATAGCCTCCACTTCCTTAAGAAAGCAGCGAAAAGAAGTCTTTCACACCTCAGGATGTTTGAATGATAACACTCTGCCAGGGTGGAAAAACACTCATCAGCAGAAAAGAAAGGGAGTTGGTCTGGATAAAGCTGGGGTGAGCCCAGGGTCAGCAGCAGAAGTCACCCTGCTCCAGCTCAGCTGTGGCCCTTCTACCTGGCACTGCAGGGGACAGGTATTCCTGTGGCCACAGTCAGCTGGCACTATCTAGAGCAAACCCAGGAAGGTTCAAAGTCTCCACAGGGGCAATTGAGGCCCCAAGTGCTACTTGGTTGAAATCTCACCTGTTACTGCATGTTATTTTTGTGAGAAAGGCTCTGTCCATTTCTGAATGATGGCACAATTCAAATCGAATCAGGTAAGGATAAATTGCCTTCTACTGCCAGGATACATTCAGTGCAAAGACCTGATATTAATCTGAGCCTGTGAAAAGCTCAGTGTGGGAGAGCTGTCTGGCATTATGTAAAAGAGAATCTGATTTCCCAAATAACATACATGCACTGTAACCACCAAATCATCTTCCTCTAGTGCCCTATCTAAATCACTACAATTTCCAGCTTCTCTAACAACAGCCTTACAAACCACAGCTTCCTTCAATAACTCAGCTTTGACACATCTCCAGGCCAGGATGAAAAAAGATTGTGGGCTCTTGTACATAAAAAGCATACATTACCCCCAGTCAACCTGAAAACTGTCTTTTTCCCAATTTGCAAGCTTTTCTTTTGCAGCCTTCATAAAATACAGTTTTTGCATGTTTACAGAGAAAATTCCAAAGCTTTAATAAGAAACAGGCAGAAGAAAGACAGCAGATCTCATCAGGTAGTATGACATGATCTTTGAGGGGTTTTTGGTGAATTGCATACAAGTGATAATTTTTAGTCCCCCATAACTTGTGATTTCTCCTGTAGAAAAAGAGATGTGGCTGTATAAAACTGTTATAAAGCTTTCTAGGCATAAATTGCATCTTCCTTTATGTTTAGCATGCAAAGACCTTGATGTAGCACAACACAAGATCAAGGCTAATAATTCTGCTGTAGAAGAGTCCAAGAGCCCGAAGTCAGTGAGAGCTTCAGCATTTGAAGCAGAATGAGCACATCTCTTTCCCTTTCTCTCATTGACTGTTTCTCTAGATCACAGTTTACACTAAACTTCTGCCCAACTCATAACACCGCTGTCCTCCTTGGGCCACAGCTCATGTCCCGAGCAGCATTACAGCCCTTTAACCCAAAGGCTTCTCAACAAACAAGATCAGCCTTTCATTCAGCTAGAAAGAAATTGCCAAGTGACACAAATTGATTGTTGTTTTTCATGTAAGTTCCTTTAAATTCCTATTTGAAATATTAGTCAGATTGGTTTCAGCCTGTGGTTTGTAATGACTCAGTTCTCTCAGTTCCTTGGACTTGTGTTTCTCAGTCTTGCAGACATGGTGATTGTTCAGAATGAATAAAGTTAACCCTGCAAAAATCAGTAATGCACAGGGATAGAGCTTCTTCGAGTTATTTCTGTTCACTGAATATAAAAGCAGTCAATGTTTTGCTCTCTCAGCTCATCCATTCAGATGTTTTTGTGACACAATGACACTGGAAGCTGCCCTGAATTTATTCCCTGCCTGATGTGGCCATTAGTTAAACACCTACTCTCCAGATAAATGGAATTCAGCTCCAAGCATGCAGACCCACCAACCCCATAATGACACATTCACAAATCCATAAATCCTGGCTGTACACTTCAACAAACACACAGCTAAAGAGCAAGCTGTGTGCTTAAATGCTGAGAAGAAAACCCATGATGAGACAAAAAAGTGATACTGAGAAATGGAACTGTATGAACCAGAGCTACACAGGGAACTGCTGTTTGGGTCTAGATACCCCTCTGAAATACATTTGCGTGTATGGTGTAATCGTACGTATACAGAGAACGAGATGAAATGGTCTCAAGTGACACCAGGAGAGGTTTAGATTGGGTATTAGAAATCATTTCCTTAGTGAAATGGTGATCAGGCATTGGAACAGGCTGCCCAGGGAGGTAGTGGAGTCACCATCCCTGGAGGTGTCCAAAAACCATGTAGCTATGGCATTTCAGGACATGGTTTAGTGGGGCATGGTGGTGTTAGGTCAGCAGTTGGGCTTGATGATTTTAGAGATCTTTTCCACCTGAAATGATTCTATGATTCTACAGACATTAGCTGGATCAACATCCTTTACATCTGGAATCCAAGACAGAAAAAAAGAGGACATCTAAGTTTGAAGGAAATATATCCAGCCTATGGAAACCCAGCTCAATGTGCATCAGGGTGATCAGTGACCATCAGCACCTTAAAGCAGCTGCACATGCGACTAACTGATTTTTGAAGCAGTGAATGGAATGATTTGCATCATGACAGGGTATATGTGACTCCTTTGGGTTCCCAAACCCTGCATCATTACAGACCATGTGCCTTAGTAAAATATGGAAATTTGATGTTCATTTTGGTAAAATGCCTGAATTGATTAATTTCATTTATATATTTGTGTCCTTTTAACTGAGTTCAGCTGTTCCTAGTACCTGTTGAATATTGATGGCTCTGTCTGGTGTTAAGGTGGTGATTTGGAGACTATTTGGCTAATTACAGATTTCAGGTTATGGGTGGGCTCTGATTTACCCAAAGAGGGTAATGGAGTTACTATCCCAACCTCAAGAGTCCTCCTATGGCCTTGTAGCCTGGCAGCTAAACTATGGCATATCTGTTCCTGAGTTCCTGCAGGGCACAGACCCATGTATTGATGCAAGCTGGAGTTGAGGATGATGCTAGTATGGCAGACTGTGCTCTGGAGCAGGCAAATAGGGCAGGGAGCTGGGAACTGCCACAGAGCTCTTGAGAGAGGCCATAGTTCTCACCTTAAATGTGTAACTTTATTATTTGATAGGTTTTCCTATTTATTTCTAATTTTTGTCTGCTCACTGGCATCCTCTTTGAAAGGGTCTTCCTGTGGTACTGAGGCTCTGTTGGACTGGGCTGCAAGGATTATTCTCCCTCCTGTCTCAGAAGAAAGCACACTCTGGTGTGCTCAAACCCCCTGCTTGCTGGCCCTTCAGCCCAGCAGTGACCACTTGCCTATGTACCAGCTGTTGCAAACCCCAAATGATAACTTCTCTTATGTCTCTGTTTTCTTAGTAAAGCCTACACTTCTGTACTGGCCGGTGGTTTGAGTGCACAGTGCCAGCATATGCTCAGATTCCTCCAGCCTGCTAGTACTCCTACTGCTGGGATGCTGCTGCTTCTAGCACAACTGATTCACCATTCCCTGGCAGTCCAAGTCCCACCGTTTGACTGACACAAGCTCAGGTACTGTCCTGAGGGTGACATAGCCTTCATCTGCAGTGTCAGGATGCTGACAGTTGTGGGAGTTGGCTAATGCAAGTCACCAATCTTCCCTCTCACTGCATGCCTCCACACCACCAGCCCCGCCGCGTGGTTTCCTCTCTTCTGCCCTGCTGCGGTAGCCAACAGATTGGTTCTGTTTCCCTCTCTCTCTTGCATGATTGTAGTTAGGCATTTTCCTCAATTTCATCCATTTAGCTTTATGTAGTATCCATGAAAGAACACCATACCTGTGTTTTCTGACCCAGTCCTCAAACCTGTGGGCTTTTCTGACTTTATCACAGCAAGTTCAGTCCCTCTTGCCACCCAGAGACTTGTTTCTTAGTAGCCTTTCCTGTAATTATGTCTCCTCAAAATAAATTATTATGAAATCCTAAGGTCTCCAGAGCTACAGTTCACCTGCAGCATGGAAACACTTCTTGATCTGAAATGGTCTCTTCAGAGGAAAAAACAATGACATGAGAACTCAGCAGAATGCAAGCTGAAGGCCCGGAGGATGAGTGAGTTTGGGACTTCAAGATCCATGCCAAGTAGCCGAGGCAAGCCTTCAGCTGCCACCCACATGCAAGGTTTGCCTCAGGTTCAAAAGTGCCCCCACTGAAGACACCTTTTTATAGCCTTGCTCTTAAAGTTGTGCTGTGTCAGTTCAGAACATCTCGGCGCAGTCTCTGGCATAGCCAGGCTGGACAGTGCAGGTGCAAGGCCAACAATTAAACAGTATCCCATGTTCTAAGCAGTGAGTTATGAAATACCCACTCCTCGTGGGGCATTGGGAGTTGCTAAATGAGTTTCTGATAGTCTCCATAGCAATGGAAAAGCGTACTAGGAGAAACCACAGAGAAGATATATGCCAGAGATACGTCTCCTAGACAACAACCGAGGCATGGGACTGAGAGAGCTGCCTGGAGAAGCTAAAGCTGGATCCTCATGTCCTCCTCTCCTGAAGTGACTCAGGACGTCAGAAAGGGTTATACTAAGTAAAAGCAACGAGCACCAAGATGAGAATAAATGGAACCACTAATGCCAGGAATAAAACTGCCACTGATCTACATGAATTGGAAATACATGTGTGGGGATTTGTGTGCCTTACAGAGCCATGTGCTGCAAAGTCAAGTACTCAAAAATTACCAGGCCTGCTACAGACCATGCAACTGTTTCCAGTCCTCCTCTTTCTCTGTCTTATGAGATACTGCTTAATAACATGATCAAGGGAGATTTTTTTTTTTCTCATAGGACCCCTGCCTTGTTCTGCACACCAGCAGATGATGCTTACTGAATTGGTGAGTCAATATTTCGTCTTTTCCTTGTTGTTCAATAGCTTGCCTCAGGCCTTCTTTATTTCATGTTGTACAAATGTATCCACAAAGTCAGAAGAAATTTCCTCACAACAATCTCTGCAGCAGACATTGCAGCAGGAAGGTTAGAAGCTAACCAACTGGAATAATGCTAAAAATAGTGGCAAAAAAATAAATAAACTGCAATTACAAAGGCAAAAAAGCAGGGAGAAGCAAGCTAAAAGTACTCTGCAGCTGTGCCACTCACCAGCTTGCCTGCAGTGCTCCAGCAGCCAACTGATCCAGCTGTTACTTTTGCTCACATTTCCCTGTTTACCCACATTTCAGTGAGTTCTTCCAGCCTGACACTCCCCTCACTGAGCCTTCAGCCCCTCCAGGGAGAGACCTAGTTAGGGGTGTGCTCTGCAAAAGAATCACCATACTTGGGGAGAGTCTAAAAAACCCTATAATTAATAAGCAATATCAAAGCAAACAGGGCATCATTCAGCTTAGTGCAGGGTTCTCCCAGTGACCTTTGGCACTGAGAGCAGATACTGCTGTACAGACTTCAGATTGTAATTTAAAAACAAAGTGTAGGGCTCTGGTTTATTTTTCAGTCAGGTGCTGAGTATTAAGCAAAGTCCATACCATGGTTTCTCATGTCAGCAGTGAAGATAAAGCACAGCATTTTCAGGCACACAGAGCACAAAGCAGCAAGTTCTGTCACTTTTGTGTTACATAAAAATCATAGCCCGGGCGGTTGAGGTTTTATTGGAATTAAATCCTATTGTTTCCTCCATCTTTCTTGTAATTAAAGGAAGTAATTGCTCCTTGATTGTTTAAGCAATTCAAAATTAATCCCATTGTTAGACCCTACTTCAGTTATTAGCTGAAGGATGCAAGTCTCACAGGACAGCTGAGTAGCTCCTACCGTGTTTCTCCTCCCTTCCCCACAGCTGACTCTTCTCTGCCTTGGAGTTTTCAGTGTTTCCTGAAAACCAGGAGGAATCTATGATCATCCTTGCAGCAGTGTCAGCAAACTGGGGTTTTACTGTTTGCTACCAGCAGTCAGCTTAAAAAAAAACAAACAACCAAGCAAACAAAAACATAGACAAATAAAAAGGGAAACCATGGTAAGACCTGGGACCCCGCAGGGTCTGCTCTGGAGAGGATGGGTTTCCAAGACAGGAGGCTTGCTGAGGAGCCCTACCTCCTCTCAGGTCAGCTGTTGCTGAATCCTGGCAAGTCATTCTGGACCACCACAGCTTGCCTCTGTAAGAGGGAAAAGGCTACCAAGGGACAAGGATGAAGGCAATGGGAGCTGGGGTGCATCCTTCAGCTATAATCACAGGTACAGGGTAAAAGTACAAGCGTACTGATCTGGGGCTCGTTCAACACATCTTTAGCTAGTAATCAACTTCTATAGTCATTTTTATCTGAGTGTAGTTTTGATTTTCTACCAAAAAAAAAAAAAAAAAAAGTGGATTTATTTTGTAGTTAGCCCAGAGCTGCCTGTACTGGCCCTGCTCCCCAAGGAAGTTTTTCTTCCAGGGATCATGTCATCAGTGACTTGGACCTGGCAATTCTGGACACTGTGTGCGAGCATTTGTGTGCCAAATGAAAAAGAACAATGGCCAATATTTCACAGAGTGCCAACAAGACAGGCTGTGTCACACGAGGTGCCTGCCTGGAAGCCAATTAAATACACAGCACTTGAAGAGAGCTTCAAAATGCATTCAGCATGAGAGCGCAGCCCTAGCAAACGGGCATGGCCCAGAAAAGACAACACATCGAGAGAGAAAAAAAGAAGGTTTCCTTAATGCCTTTTATCCAGTGGTGCAAAGCTGACAGTCTTCATAAGCCCTGGGATAGATCTTGTTCAGCCTGTGTGAGTAATACCATTAGTCCTGTGGCAAGAAGGGACTCTGTGTCTGCCTCAGTTTAACCTTGACTCTCTCTGACCCAGGGCTTCTTTTGCAGTTGCTGCCATGGAGCCACCTGTGGAGCAGGGAGCAATGGACTGAAGTGCAGCTGAGTGATTCCCCACGGCAAACACATAAAAGGGCACCTTTACCATTCCAGGCTGTGGGGGATGCTCAGGCCACTGGCCTAAGAACAAGGAAGCACACAAAACCCAGGTCTGCACCGTGCCGTGGTCCCACCAGCAGCTGGAGGCTCCCTCAGCCATGAACTAGGGGAAACTCATCGTCACCTGTGCTCTATGTTTGAAATCCACCTTGAAATGAGATTTTCTGATGCATGAACCCTTGTCTGGCTCTTCTGCTTTGTGTGGTCTTTTGGGGAAACTGTCTGGGTCTCCTTATTGTTTCTACTACATGAATTTCATCTTTATACATATCTATAGATAAGTATATATATATCTTTAGAGAAAGAGACTTATTAGGATTGTACCTGTATATTCCTGTTGGAAGGAAGCATGGAGCCAATCTTAGTCTGCTCTGAGAACATGTGGGTATAAGGCTTCCAAAACACAGGAACAAGACAGTCACAGAGCAGCATGACAACATGTGGACTGTGAGTCCAGATGCATGAGAGGCTGAAAAGTTCTTGACATAGTGCAAGCACTGAAACATCAGTGTGTTGTCAACACCTTTCTCATCCTAAGTCCAAAACACAGCACTGTACAAGCTACTAGGAAGAAAATTAACTCTATCTCAGCTGAAGCCAGGACAAATAGTTTACAATGTGATGCTGAGAAATGTGAAATGAAAACTGAATTGGAAAGCAAATGAGCAGAAATGAGTCAATAAGCTGCTGTCAAAGATAGAACTGGTTTTTCAGACTGCTGAAAGTAATGTTTTTCTTTTTTTTTCTTTTTAGATGCAATCAGCAGAGTCCCTACCTGGCACAAATTCGTTGCAGCAGTGAATCAGGGCAGAACCAGGGACTAGAGATTTTCAGGTAATGCCTCTTGACAGATCATGAGAATTTTGTCTTCTGCCCCAAGACAGCCAGGCTCACAGTGGCATGCACTCTGAGGACTGCTCCTCATGCTGGAGGCTCTCAGTGATGGCCTGGGGACTGCATTCCTGATTCCTGGGGACTGAACTCCACTGATTCATCTTCCCTGCCATGTATTTGTTGTCTTCCCTTACCCTCTTCTAGCTCTCACTGTAGGACATGATCCTCTGTTCCTAGCTCATGACCACAGTTGAGATGCAGGGTTTGGTGGATACAGGTGGGACTGGTGGATGCTGCTTGGCCCTGTCTGTGTTGGGGGTGGGCTCACAGGGCAAAATTCTCTGCTGAGAAAAAAATCAGCAGAAAGATGTAATGAACATGTTTAGGAAAGATCAAAATAAACCAGCTGTGCTATTATTGTATCCATCTTTTCTAGAAACCTTTCCTGACTCACTGTGTTTCTGTGAATTTAAAAGCCAAGTCCTCCTTTTTCATCTCCCAAACCACCTCCTCGATACCTTTTGTAGGGTGGCAGAGAGGAGAACTCCTGATAGCTTCCTCTGATGGGAAGGGGATAAGATAATGAAATATAATCAGGGTTCATCTGACTGCCTTCTGCTGGGCAGGCTGTAAAATCACCTCCCCTTCCACAACCTTTCTTTGTAGCACAATACCAACATCCTGCAGTACCTGCATGTGATGAGGGAAGAGCAGGACTGTGAGGACTTTGGCACTAGGTGTCTCCTATGTGACATAGTCAGGGCACCCACATCCCTGCTTCCACTCTGGGAGGGGCCACTGCAGTACTGGTTGGTAATGGCACACGAAGCAGGGTGGGCAGTCTCAGAAAGAAAATGGAAAACAAAACTGTCAATGAGACCTCTAACCAATTTCTTTCAGTTGTGAAAAGCAGTGGAAGCAAGTTAGACACACTTCTGCTGCCATGATCTCATGTCCCTGCTGCCACCTTAGCACACAGCATGTTTGCCCCAGTTCTCCACTCAGACTGACGCCAGCCCAGGAGTGTAAGACCTGATCTCACCATTTTCCCCAGTCCACGGGGAAAGGCAGCAGTCTGAAGGACACCAGAATACCCTACTCTGTGCAGGGACTGTGCATCCCACTGCCCATCAGGCATATCAAGGCAGGGTGTGACAGACAAATACTGATGCTGGCAGGGCTGGGACAGGAGCAGAAAAGTCCCACACCTTCCCCTCAACCCCTGCCCCACAGCCTCTATGGAGAGAGGGGGAGCGCAGGGGACTTAAGGGATGAGTTTCTATATATCATGTCCTGGACAGCAGATCCTAACCTCTCTTATACGAAGAGCTCTTCACTTCCACCCCTCCTCACCTTTCTCCTTGTCTCCATGTCTTCCCTCATCAGGTTTTCCTTACTCTCTCAACTTCCATCTTCTTTTTACAGCCTTGACCACCCAGACACCGTGCCCTCGTTTTGTTCCTGCGTGCAGTCCATCACCCTATAGGTTGCAGACGCTTGCCAAATGCACCTCCAGCCACGGAAAGCAGCAAATACTCAACGATCTGGGGAAAGCTTGCCAAGGGCCAGCAGGGTCATCTTCTAATTGCCACCCACAGATTGTATTACAGTCCGAGGTGGGGATCCCAAACATGCATTTAGGTTTCTTTTTGATGTCAGGAAGTCCCGATGAGACTGTCACCCCCAATCATCACGTGGAGCAGATGCCGGTCCCTCCGTGGGGTGCTGGGGTCAGTCCCCCCGTTCCCGCCGGCTCGCCCCGCAGCGCAGTCGGCTGTGGCTCCTGAGAAGCTAGCGCAAGGGGCTGGGTTCCGCCATGCCCGTGCAATTCTTACTGTCAGCAGCAGATGGCCAAACATTACCACACATTCATAGCATTTGCATCAAAAAGGCCTCATAATCGGGCAGAAAACGCCTTTCCTTGCCCCAAGCGTTTCTAGAATGGCACATGCATAGTTGGCCTTTCCCTCTCCACATGAGTGTGACAAACGTTAACCTTTCCTCGCCCGCTCTTGACATGCTTGCCAAAGCAAAGAGCATTCAACAAACAAGTAGTAGGATAAAGCTCTGCCCTAAACCACCTGGATATTATTTCTTATTTCAAGTTTGGTTTACAACAAAGAACAACACCCCAAAGCCTAGCCCTGGCTGTGGCAGCAGCTGGCAGCAGGTGGCAGAGCGAAGGCATTGTTGCACCAAGGGAGAGGCAACTGGAATTTGAATGCAGAAAGTGTTCCATTAAAAATGTAAAAAGGCCCAGCAAGGGGTTGTTTTTTTGCAAAGGCACGAGGTTATAGGTGCAGCTGGTTTGAGGCAAAGCATGCAGATGTGCTCTCACACCCCCTCACAAGGGCAGAGGGGCTTAACTCCACGCTTTAATGCCACATAATGTCTGAAAAATAATCAATACGTGTGCAAGCACTAACACGACTAACAGGAGCCAAAAGCCAAGGAATAACCTTTCCAGCATCACCTCGGGGCACACCTGTGCAGACAGTTGGGCACACACTGGGTTGATCCAGCCCAGCTATGTGCCAGACAGTGAAAATGAGCTGCCTGTGGTTGTGGAGGAACAGGAGCACAGACACAGCAGTACTAGGCTCTCCGTGGCTTTTCAGGACCACGGCAGAAACACACACACACACGTTTTCTGCTTTGGTCAGGACTCCCAGGACGTTACTGCAGTTATCTGCCCCATCCACCTTTCCCAGGACTGGTAGGAAAAACAACTGAGTAACCAGCTCTACATCCTTTACTGTGTGTCAGTCAGAGAGGACAAAGGGAGAAGAAACAGTTCCATCACTCAAGCATGCATTAAGAGAATGATTTTCCTGAAATGCTGAGTTTCCAGTAGCTCAGGAAATGACATTTAATCTCTAAGTGATTAAAGATTACTCCAGGGTGCAAAGCCATAACTAGGCTGAAATGCCTCCTTTACTGTGTGGTACTGCTTTACACTTTTCCCCAGACTGTTTGAGCCCTGGTCCAGCTTGCCAGCTAGCTGGGTGGCAACACAGGCCACTGGGAAGGTTTTTTGCTGTCACCATCACCTGCAGGAAACACAGGACCACTCCATTCCCTTACCCTACTTAATTCTTGGCTGACATTTATCAAAAGTAGGGTCCCCTAACTCCCAGTTACACAAAGTATGTAGGATGGCTTTCTAAAAATGCATGATCTGTGGACCAAGCTGGCAAAGAAGGCTGAATTCATACTTGATTTCTTTCTTTTATTCAGGAAGGCACAGAGCTTTCAGGCTGAGACCTAGAGCTCCCACCCCTTATCCCTGATCACAGCTCAGAAGGGATGTGGAGATGCTTCAGATGAGATTGTAGGTGTAAAACACATACCAGTATAACCAATTTGGATTAAACAGAAGGTGACAGCCAAAGATCACTTCCCCCAAGATGGAATCTGATCCCTGGTTTGGATGCTGCAGGACTCCTGGGAGTTTCTGACATGCAGCAGAAACCCTCTCCTGACAGCAGCATTGAGGTCAAAGATCTCAACTACTCTTGAGGAATTATTTTGTGTTATCCTGGAACCTCAACACAATTAAAGGCACTAATGAGAGGCTGCCATCCTCAGCCAAGGCCCTGCTGAGAAAGATCTTCTACACAACAGCTCACAAAAGGGAGCACTCAGGGTGAGACGACATTAAGGTGGTGGATGTCCCTTTTTGCCCATCCACAAAAGCCCATGTCTTTGCCAGCTCATCTCGAAACCTGTCTGTGTCTGTATGGAGGTTCCTTGGGCCAGACATTTGGCTAAGCCATGCTGGCTTTCCCTCTGTGCATTGGCTATTAGAAGAGATACTATCCAACACCATCCCTGAGCAAGACCATCCCTGAGCAGAGGCTGAAGGACAACTTTGACGTCTAAATAACCTCTTGCAGTTAATTCTTAGGAGAAGCTGCCAATACTCTGACTGCTGGAAGGCTGCAGGAGGTTTCCCTGTGCAGACATCACTTTGCCAGTGGCTGGGACACGCTTACAATTGTGTATCATTGGGCTCCTGCCCTTTTAGAAACCAGTCCCTCAAAGTCTTTCTTGTATGTTGTATTTGTGCCTCTAGTAACTCATTTCAGGATTTTTCCAGCTTTAAAAGGAGCCTGTCGAGGGCGCAGAGGCGTAAGAGAGTTTTTTTTCTTCTATTTAACTTATTTATGGAGTTGTCTGTAGCTCAAGCATCTGATTTAATCAATTTAAACAGAGATCATTTAAGCCCCAAAGTTTTCAATTTGAGAAAACAACTCGCTTTGTCTTCTGAGAGCCCTTTTATGGCTGAGGGTATCACTGACTTTATGACCAACATAATTCCGCCGTTAGACACCAGCAATCCTGGTAGGCAGTTTTAGAAACATGCAATTCTATATGTGTCAGAGAAAACAGATTATCTGAAAGTAAAATGGCTCACCAAAGAATAAACAAAGCATCCTGCCAATCTTTTGTACACTGTGTTTTCTTGGCTGTGGGCTGGGGACTTCTGCAGAGGCACATTCTGAGCCTGAGCTGCTTTTTGGATGCCTATTCCCAAACAGAGCAGACCCAGAGGGAAGGGCTCCTCTGTGCCAGAGCTCTGCTGCCCGCAGGCAGCCACCCCCACCCCCCCAGGGCCGGTGAGGTTGTGGCTGCTGCACATAGGGGAAGACCAGCGCCTGGGGCAGCAAACCTCTGTCCCTAGCCCCTCACAGCCCGTGCCGGGTGCTGCGGCAGTAGCCGGGCGGCAGCCGCAAGGTGATTTCCGCACGGGCGCATCGATACTCGCCCGCTCCGGCCCCGCCACGGCCGCGGCTGCTAAGCAACTAAAGCCTGGCAGGGAGGCACTGCTGAGATAAGGTTAAAAATAGCCTCCAGCAGGCGAGACCGAGCGAGCAGCCGTAGCTGGTGACGTCAAGGTTCTTACTGCTGCCCTCCCTGCTGTCGCTCACAGACACCTTCGAAGACCAGGCAAGTTCCTCTGGGCCTCCCTAGGGACCAGCATCACAGGGGACCAGAGTGTCTGATGGTCCCCAACGTGCTGCTTCTGTGCATCCAACCTGCACCTGAAGCTAGCTGCAGTGCCCTGCCCTCCCATCCCGTCCAGCAGCATCCCCAGCCACCAGCCCCTTGGGGAGGCTGAAGGGTGCTGGGATGGCCTTCCCCTGCCCATACTGGAGCCTTGCCTGATGTAGGAACGAATGGAAGGGAGCCCCTGAGCATATCTAATGTTAAAACTAGCAATTTGATTAAACTGACAGAGTCCTGCAGGCAACTGGAAATGACAACTTCTATGAGCTGGGTACAAACAAGAGGCAGAGCATGCACGCCTCTCTTCAGTTCATTGTTGTCAGCAGTTGAAATCACGTTTGTAGCTAGTCTGTACCCAACTTGGACTGCATTTGTGTGGCCACAGGGTGGAAGAGAAAACAAGCCAGGAAAAGGTGCCAGAATCCTTTATGCAGCAGTGTTTGACTTTCTGGATCCAGAAGAGAGAAAAATGGCAGGCGAGAGCCTCGTGTTTCACCTGTTTGGCCCCCAAATTTTGCCTTCCTCTCAAGGGCAGAGCCCAGCATGGATACTTCCAGCAACTGCCTCTCAAGCATTTCTTCTGGCAGTAAGAAATTTTTTGAGCACATCTTCCTCCACAAGCAGCAGCTCCTCTCCAGCCCCTTAGCTGCATCAGGGAAACTATCAGGCTGAAAAGAGTCCCCTGCCCCCACTTTCCCTAGGGTTTTTTGTCCAAGGTCTACTCACACAGAGTCCTGTGTCCCAGGTTCCAGCAGGGATGGGGTGTGATGGAAGGTGCCCATTTTCCATGTGAGCTGTGGGTGGAGAGGCATGTGTTAGTCACAGGCATTGAGCAACAGCCTCCTCCATCTGCTTGCAACATCAACAGCAGGCACAGGAAAGTCCAGGCAGGTGCCACCCCCAAACGTAAGGGTGACTATTTCTTTAAATAATGCATCCAAGAAATGTGTTTTACTCCTCAATGCACTGCGTGGAGGACGTTCACACTCACTGCAGGGGGTTTGGACTAGATGACCTTTGAAGGTCCCTTCCAGCCCAAACCATTCTATGATTCTTCTGGTAGAGCAGCATAAAGCCTTGCAAACCTCCACACCAGATCCCTCAGCACTTCTTTACCCGTGGTATGGCTTCTCCTTCTCCCCTTAAGCTGTTAACAACCCCAGGGGTGTAGCTCTCAGAGCAGGTGATGTATTTCCATCTGCAGCCCACACACGTGGTGTGAATTGGCTCCTTTTGTTACCCAAAAGGGGACTCAGGATAAGGAAGTGAGGTCTGGGGAACAGCCTTTCCTGGCCCATGCCAACCCACTCTCTCTGTCCAGGACTTTCCTTTCTGCCCACGAAAACCTCAAACACAGAGAGAGCGGAGCTAGAAATGGGAGTTCCAGGCTCACTGCAAAGAAAATGGGCTCTCTGCAGCTGGCAGGAGGGCCATGTAAGCAGAGATGTGGGTGCACAGGTGTGCAAAATACCAGTATCCTTGTCAGGGGGAGTGAAAGCTATTTGATCTTTAACAGGTAGCACTTAATTTAGATGCCCTTTCTACATCAACACTACTGGTGAAACAAATACCAGATTTTACTCAAATGAGTATGTTTCAATGTATTGATGACTCACACACCCAGTTGCAAAGGAAGACCGAATTACTCAGAAGGATTCTGCTTCAGCACCTTCTATCCAGCAATGATAGAAATACCTGGGCTGGAAATCCTGGTGTGTGCTGGGTCTTGCTTGCTCTTGTCCTGAAGCTGAGGTCTCAGCACAGTTGGATAGAGATTTTTCAGGAGGGAATTACTTCACATTTCACCTGCACACATGCTGCATTGAAAACCTCAGGGCAGCAGCTGCTGCTAAGCCTTTCTACAAACCCAAATGGAGAGGGCTCAGCCAAAATGGGATACCTGCAAGTGTTTTAGAGCAGGATTTCATCACCACTCCTAGGCCATCCCTGTCCTGAAGCATGCCAGTGACGTGGCAGCATGGCGAGCACTGTGAAAGAGGAGCTGCTGGCAGCCCACGGGTGCCCAGCCTGTGGCTGCAGACTGCCACAGCTCCACATACACTTGCTGCTGCTATCAGCTGAATTATCATTACAAAGCTGAAGGTTTGATACCTCACAGCTGTGAAGTATAAAGAAAGATAGATATATCTTAGATACATCTTGCACCATAAATGTGCTTGCTTGTGCTGGTCTCTATCCAGGTGATAAATGAATCCCAAGACACTTGAAAGAGCTTCTTAATCTCTGAAAAGCAAACCAAAGCCAATACCCCTTTGTAGTTTTATTATACCATCCATCCAATTTCTTCTGCTCTGCTTCCAAAAGCATTTGTGGCAGATGGGCAGTCTCCAGTTTCCAGCCTGGCAGAGTTTGCTGCTGGAGTTTGTGGCACAGTGCCATGGGCAGAGGCACCAGCACTGCTGAGAAGGGGTGGGGTGAGGAGTTGGGAAACAGCTTCAGCTGCCCTGGAGAAAAAGCAATGTGGAAGGACAGCTTCAGATTCAGCAAGGAGTGCCTGGACCCTTGAGCCATTTCCCTTCCTGACTGCCATCTCTTGCTGCTGCAGAGACTCTCCAGGTACTGTTGCCAGCAAGAGAATTTGGTTTCTCCTGTACGAGCATGAATGCTCTTTTTCAAGAGGTATTACAGCATCCCAAGCCATCTCTGAGCTGTCTGAGCACCGGTAACGCTCAGCTGGTTTCTGCTGCAAAACATCTTTCCCTTCTGTGGCCCCAATCCACTTCAAGCAGTCAAAGAGCTTCCTCTGGTCTGCTCTCTTATCACTTCTTCAAAGAACACAGGAAAAACATTGAGCCCTCCACTTATGGGAAGCTTTAAAAGAATGGCCTAAGTGAGCAGGAAGTTGACCCAGTCTAGCTTTTTTTTCCTGCATCCTTCAGACCACAGCAGTTTTACTCTTTGGCCATTAGGTCCTCAGCAGGTGAAAGGCAGGGAAATATTCCTGGGATTGGTGTTCTTGGTGTTTGCTAGTAAAATGAACTAGAAAGCAACTGAATATTGATCTGCAGGTGAAGAGGGCCAGGCTGAGACCTCAGCTATTCAGGATCTGCAGCAAAAATCATCTGGGACTTCCATATCCCCACCCAGTTGTTCCCCACTGCACTAGCCTCAGCCCTCCCTTGGTTTAGAAGCCTCCTTCCTCAAGGCCAATTCTGACAAAACCTCAGATCTACACCAGAAAATTCAGACTGACCTTGAACTTGTATCTGGTAGAACTTCACAGTCCATCTCTAATCTCCTGAGAAATCTCCTTACAGAGCTTTGGTGACCCTCACAAGTCTCAGGCATCCACCTTGGACTACATCACAACCTCACAGTGTGATCACCATCGTGACCCCACCATGAGGTGGGAGGATGCTCCAAACCATGCTGCTGTTCTTTATTTTTCCCCTAGGCTCCACCATGAAGTCTTTTCAATAATGTTTTTATGGCTCCATCAATCTGATTTAAACTTCAGTACAAATCAATGGCAGCACATTCACAGTCCCATCACGGTGACCTGACTCACCCAGTCCCATCAGGCATCACATATTCAATTAATTTTGGAATGTATTCCACAGAACTGGTTTCAGCTTCTTCAGCTAAGAATTCCCCATGCTGTTATGTCAGGGCAAAGCAGCACAGGATATCTAATAGGAGGACTTTAATTAGCTGGTGATTAGCATCATTAGGACTGAGATCATCAATAATGTAAGTTACCCCCTTGTTGCCTTCTCCCTTGGCTTGGGGTGGGTGGGGTAGATAACTCTTGTGCTGATGGGAGAAAATGAAGCATTGGTCTCCTTCTCCTGCCCAGAATGTGGATGTTGGGACAAATTCTGTTATACCTGGAGTTACTAACAAATCAAATGAACTTTAGACTTACTCTGACATTGCTCAGAGTAGGGATGAGTCCACAAGCTAAAACACTTACAAACGAGGTGGAAAAAAATACATTTTCCAGCTACTAATTTCTGCCCCATCCAGTGCACACAGCTTTGGATACTCACCTCAGAAGCATACAGTGCTGAAGAGCAGGGCACTTGTGCAAGCCAAAAGTTCCCATACTGCTCAGACCTCTGCCTCTTACTAAAACCATCCAGGTTATATTCTGGCTACCTCCAGCCCATGTGGAGCACTGCCCCAGGATAGCAGGCTGAAGGTTCCTGTTGGCTTGTCTTTTGGCTCCATCCTTCAGATGTAATTCAGGGTCCTGTGGGATGCTAAAAACCAACAAACCCAAACCCAAACCAAACCAAACAAACTCTAACCCCCAACTGTTTATCCTGCTTTGCTTTCCTGTTGCAGCAAACAAGGCTGTGTGGTGTCACCCCAGAGCCCACCTCCCTGCAGAGCTGGGGGGGGATCAACGACCTGCAGCCTGTGCAGCACCACAACAGCACTGGAGGTGCCAAAAGTGCTTCCAGAAAGATAAAAAAAGAAGAGAGAGAGAGATGTGCTTGAACTGAATTACTATTTGACTTAGTGCCTGACAAGATAATTAGTTGTCCCACACAGCTAATTAGCAAATTCCTGAGGCTGTAGTAGCCATCAGCCCAAACCCCTTGCTAAATCAGCCTTGCGGTATCTCTCCTCTGCCTCCTCTTATTATGCATCCTTATCGCCTGCTAGCAAGGAATGACTAGGAAACACCTCCCTATTTAACTGCCTGTGCTCTTGAGTGTTTTCCAATCAGTGGCCATCAGCATCAGCTTTGGATGCAGAAATCTGGTTAATCTGCCAGGCTGGTTAATCTGTGAGGTTGGTTTTCAAGGCAGAAAGCCTTCAGAGACAGGCCAGGCTGATGGCATTAGCAGTGGTGATTAAGCTGGCTCATGTTCCACATCCCACTGCTGTGAGTTCAGGGAGCCCCTGGGCAGCAGAGCAGCTTGTCTTCTCCTCCACACCTGAGCTGAGCAGCCAGAGCTTTCACAGGGCAAAGACCAGGCTCTGGGCTGCTCTGGGCAGCAGCTTTCAGCTCTGTGCCGCTAACTTCGACTGCCTTTCCCTTCCCAAGCGTGAGGCAGAGAGGAGCTGTTTTGACAAGGACATCTCTGTTGACCTCGAACAGCTACTGCAATGCTTCCTTCTACAGTAAACTAAACTCAGGCTTCCCAAGCCCTGCCAGAGTGTTTAATTTGCTGTTGTTGCTGGTGCTGTGGGTATGTACCTGTACCCTCAAAGACTGGTGGTCAGCTCCAGTCATGGGCTGACCTTTTGCTAAGCCACACTGCTCAAACCTGGAAAATTACAACAATTACTGAGGCTTTCCTGATTTCCTTTGAAATCACACCAGGCTGCTCAGCAAAAGCTGCTCAGAGACATTCATGTCTTGCAAGTCTCCTAGAGAAATCCAGGTATTCCCCAGTTCCTAGCCATGGAGGTCTGGAAGAGAGGACTTGCATGGCCTGTACAGCCCTGGCACTGCCCCAGGATGACTGCTCTGCCCTGCCAAGCATTGCTCTAGCCCTCCTGGAACCAACAGCCAAGAGGTTTTGAGGTGGGCAATGGTGGATTTAGCAAAGCAGGTGCTGAGAGGTGCCTCCTACCTGCAAGGCCAGAGCAAGCCTCAGGTCACTGACCACAGAATCATTTAGGTTGGAACAGACCTTTAAGATCATGAAGCCCAACCATTATCCCAGCACTACCAGGGACATGACTAAACTATGTGCCCCAGCATCACATCTACACATCTTTTACATACCTCTAGGGATGGTGACTCCACCACTGTCCTGGGCAGCCTGTGCCAGGATTTGACAACTGCTGTAGGAAAGAATTTTATCCTAATGTCCAGTGCAAATCTTTCCTGGTGCAGCTTGAGGCTGTTTCCTCTCATTCTGTCACTTGTTAATGGGGGAAAGAAGGCCAACCCTGACCTGGCTCCAACCTCCTTTCAGGGAGCTGTAGAGAGCCAGAAGGTCTCCCCTCAGCCTCCCTTTTTCCAGGCTGAACAAACGCAGTCCCCTCAGCTGCTCCACATAAGATTTGTCTTCTGGACCCTTCACCAGCTTCATTGCCTTTCTCTGGACACACTCCAGCTACTCAATGTGTTCTTTGTTGCATGGGGCCCAAGACTGAACCCAGTATTCAAGGTGTGGCTTCACTGGTGCTGAGCACAGGGGCATGATCACTTCCCTGCTCCTGCTGGCCACACTATTCATGACAAAGGCCAGGATGCTGCTGGCCTTGTGCAGAGAGGAGTTGAACCCCATCAGCCTTGCAGCAGCCCTGTGCAAGTGGGTGCATATGGGAAGCCCCCGTCACAGCGCTGGGCATGTGTCCTGAAGGTATCTTGAATTTGTACTGGGCCAG
Source organism: Picus viridis (assembly GCA_033816785.1). Classification (NCBI taxonomy): domain Eukaryota; kingdom Metazoa; phylum Chordata; class Aves; order Piciformes; family Picidae; genus Picus; species Picus viridis. The sequence goes on from CM066594.1 coordinate 11,364,791, forward strand.
GACACCAAGGTGTCAAACTCCTCTTTCTCCACTCAGTATCCTGGTCTTCATGAGACAGACAGCTGCATGGACCAAAAGGATGCTGTGACACAGCCCAGCTGGCCCTGGCACTGCTTTTTTTAATCCTTGCTGAGCTGGGGTTGGGTAGGGGAAGCTCTGGCTTTGTATCTACAGGGATGTTCTGGGAGCAGCCATGGTGACCTGGGGGTGGCCAAAGTGCAAGTGGTGTCAGGGGAGGTTAAACTCAGGCCTTTTCTTTCCTAGTGCTTGCAGAGTTCCCATATCACTCTCACAACAGCACCACAACACTCAGCCTCGTGGGGCTGCACCTGGGGGATGTGCCAGCCAGGAGCACTGGGCTGCCCACCTCATGGCTCTTCTTCCCCAAAGCCTCTTCAGCCTGTCCAATTTTTTGCAGTCTCCCATCCCAGGACAGGAGCAGAGCACCACCTCCTTTGGGACTGAAAACAGAGCAAAGAGTCTCTGGCTCCCCAGACCACATTTCCACTGAGTGATCATCATTTTGGTTCTGAGGATGGGTGGGATCAGAGTCCTGCTCCTGCCAGCAGCAGAGGGAAGCAGCAGGTTTCGGCAGCCTGTGCTGTGAAGCGTGGCAGCTGATAACGCCTGCCGTGATGACTCACCACTGTTGATTTGGGCAGAGGCAAGGAAAACAGCCTGAAATGCACCAGTTCAACATTCATATTCTCAGCCACAGGCTATTAGCTCAGAGCAGATCCATGTCCCACTCTGCCCCCCCCCTTCTGTCAGTGCAGCATCACTAAAATATATTTTTATGTATTAGAAGAGTGATATATTGACAACCTTATATCTGGGAAAGCAGCTTATGGCACTGCCAGAGATGTCACATTCAAATGGATCACATCTGCATCAACAAACTATCAGGCAGGGTTTGACCTGCTCATCTCCCCAGGCAATTTCTCTCTCCTTTTCCCCAGCTGCTCAAATATTGGCTGTATCACCATGGGAAGGATAGGACTAACCTGCAGAACAAATGCCCATGATAGCTTTTCAGGTCTATATTCACAGTGCTGTTCTCCCAAGAGCATTCACACTAAAGGAGAGGTTTAAATCAGGGTGAGCCCCTGGGGAGGTGTCTCAGCCCATCATCATGCAGCTGCAGAAAGACCATTGGGCAGGACTGTGGCCCTGATGGAGTCAAACCAAGTGCCAATGGCCAATGCTTCCCAGCTGGGAAAGGGATCATACAAGATGCAGCAAGCTCAGTGGGGTTCAAAACATGCCCCTGCAGGATGGGTGGCAGCTCAGCTCCAGCCTCACATGGGAAGCAAGCCATCAGGTTGCATTTCCTACATCCAGCTTCAGCAGCCCAAAGTATTCACTGACATTTTCCCAACAATTTCTATTATCTTTTCTTTTTTGGAGGCAAAGGATCACAGATGAGCTATCTGGACCCCCACAAATGAAAAAGAAAGGCTGCCATACCAATAAATATCCTCTATGGCTGCTGGTGCCCTGGAGCTGTCAAAGCATAACCCATTGTCTTTGAGAGAAATCACACTGCTGGGTTTTGTGGTGATGGATGGAGTGAGATTTCCGAAGCTCATTTTGGAAACCTATTGTGCTCAGTGGTAGTTGCTGCCATTCAGTCCCAGGCAGCACACAGAATAAGCACTATGTATGAAACAGAGAGTGCTCACTTGTTTGCTGATGGCAGCCTCTGGTTTTAAACCCAGGGAGGTGCTAATTACACGGCTGCAGACATTGCAGCACACCACTGAAGGAAACAGTTGTGCCTGAGACTTTCCATCATGCAACAAAGAGTTCTCAAATTTTGTCTGTGGCGGGTTGCAAGACGGCAACCAGATCCTTGATCAAGGATTCTGTTTTGAAGAAAGTGATGCTGGTGTCCCACAACACAGTATGCTTGCTTAAAGGGAACCAGCACTGTGTCACCTTGGCCAAGAGTGAGCACAGGTCAGTGCTCTCCCATCAAACCCAGGGCCACTTCACACGGTAAGGTGAACAATAGTTGGCAACGGTAGTGATAGGTGCTAATGGGAATAATGGTGAAAAGGCACCGAGCAGAGACAGGCAGTGCATGAGCAACACTTCCCTGGCCAACGCAAGTTGCCGCAGGACCCCTCCGTAACTCCGCTGCACTTCTCCTGATTTGCATAGCCAAGAGATGGCAGCAAGCTCTCACGTTTGTGCCCTGCAGGCCGGGCCTCGCTCCCTGCGTACGCGCCGAGCCTCCCTTCCCCCGGGGGCGATGCACATCGCAGGGACAGGTCGCAACCGCTGCCCCACGCCGCCGGGCTCGGGGCCGTGGGGCTGCAGCAGCAGCAGCGAGCACACAGAGCGGGGACGATGCTGCTATCTGTACACAGCGCCCAGTGCCGCGGCGCCAGCCCTGTCCCCCGCCCCTGGCATTGCCAGGCACAGAAGCAACGGCAGGAATCATTTCACACAGGCCTGGGCCTCCCCACCAGCGCTGCACAGATGCTGAGCTGTCCATCCAGGTGTCTGCTGCGTGTCAGTGACAGCGTTTGCTCTTCATCTTCTGAATGTTGTTTGGGGCAGAAAAGAAAATCAGCAGCATCCTTTGCCCGGGTTTGGGTCTGAAATGACTTCCCCTGCCACTCCACGCAGTGCAGCTCTCAGCTGCCCGCAGGGCAATACCCTCTTCTTGTTCAAGTCCACAAGCAGAGTTTGAGCAGAGAAACTTAGAAAATACTGTCTTGGGGTTTGCCTTCCCCAAGATGATAAATCCACGATGGGATTCCACCCACTTGCTATTTTTTTCCTACCCTCCACCTATTTGCTGTCCGACTGCTGAGATCTCTGTGTGCACCCCCAGGAGCCTGCACTGACCTGCTGGACCTTGCCAAGCCTCATTCCCATGGGATCCCACCAGGCTGCTGCTGCTGTCTGGAATCACAGCCACCCCTCCCTTGTTCCCGGTGCTTTGCAAACAGAAGAACCTGAAGTTAGGTACAAAGATTTGCTTTATAATCTCTATGAAAACAGAGGGAATTAAGGGAGACAGAGAGCTGCAGGGAAATTCAGATCTGCAGACATCATAGCATTTGCATACAGAGGAAAGGATGGAGGTGACAGCCTCCTCAGCATGGGTGATGTGGGTGCCTGCACCCAGAGGGAGCCTCTCTATATCAAGAGGCCCACAGGCATTGGGGAATAATGGTGCAATGGGAGCTGTGCTGCATTAGGATAACCACATCTTTGGTGCATTAAGGTCAAAGTCAGGGCTGAGTGTTTCCAGCCCGACAGGGTCCCATCTGGCAGATCTAGAAAGCCCACAGCAGGGAAGCTACCCTGGCTCTGTAAGTCAGCTTGTGCCAAATTAAGGAGAAAACACATAATTTCCCTGGATGTGACAAGCCCAACAAGTGATGCTGCATCCAGGGCAGGGAGAAATGAAGGGGAATCACTATGGCTGCTCAGCACCACTGCCCCTGATGGAGCTCCCACTGCAGCCTCCCATCCAGCTCTCTTCTGGGTTTCTCCTTCCCTCAGGGCCCTGGCCAGTGTTTGCCATGCCACCAAGTGAGGAAGCTGAGGAGGCATACATGGCCTTACAGGATGCTCCTGGGACTTCCAGCTTTGGGGTCTCCTAGCCTAAAGCAATGAGCTCCAGGAGCCACACAGCGGGGCAGTGGTCTTGAGTCAGTGATTTTGGAGAGGGACCAACCCTTTGTTCCCACTCAAGTGTTGGCCACGACCACAGGGAGATTCACTGTAAAACGTGAGTGTGAGCTGAGCCCTCTGCTTAGTGCTGTCATGTCAGAAGCAGCAATAGTGAAAGGTGATACTCTGAGACCTGGGGAGGGAAAATACATTTGAATTCTGACCCATTTTCACAAAGAGAAGCCTCTGAGCTGAATCATGCACCAACAGGAGATGCCTTTTTGCACTGTGTTTCAGGAGAACCTGCAGCTCGCCTCCATCACCCTGGAGAGCCTCTGGTCTGGGTTTCCACAGCGGACAGCCCACTGCCACCAATATGGGAAATTTGGGTGGTCAAAAATTAATTAGTGACAGCAAAAAAGTAAATTAGGGGCAGCAAGGTGGCCTCACCTGCAAAGGTCACCATGCCGCAGTCCCCTTGCCTGTCACAGGATGGGCAATCCAAGCAGGCAGCTCCTTCCCACAGGGCACTCACCTTCTCTGACAGTCCACAGAAGAAAGATTCAATGGGACGCATTTCCTCAGGGCCATTTGCTTAAAGGAAAGGCATCGAATATTCCCTCAGAGTGGAAAACTTGCCATGTGCCAGCTGCTCATTGTACCCAACTACTTCCTGTCCTCGGCTCCGTGAAGGCAATACTGCCCCAGCTGCCACTCTCCAGCACAGGTACCCAGAGCGAGGTGTGCTAAAAGCCCAGATCCAGTCTTTACAAAACAGGAAATATGAGATTTGGCCCTACTGCAAATAAAAACTGTCAGCAAGCACCCACAGCACACTTGGCTTAGTCTTGTCTCTGTTTCGCACAGATCTAATGAATTTCCATTACAGTGCTCCCAGGCCACAGGGGCAGACACCATGTCTGCAGCTCCCACGCTGTCACATCCTTTCCCTCCTTTTTCTTGGTATTTTCCATGCTGTCCAAGCAGCTCCAGGGGCTGTACACTTCCCAGGGGCAAGCATCTGGGCACTGTCCCTGCCGGTGCTGCTGGCCTCCTCAGGGCAAATAGAGCCAATGCTCCTTTTCCAGGCTGTGCATCTGATCATCCCAGTGCCATCTGGGCAAGCCTCACCATGGGGCTAACTCTAATTGGGGTAACTCTAGTATGTGGACTACCCACCAGCCCGGCGAGAAAGTTGTCTCCAGCAGCAGGGCAGCCTCTGAGACACCTGGAAGCTGGTTTTGGTGGTATGTGAAATCTCAGCCCCACAGATTTTTGGGCTTCCTTAAAGGTTCCTGCACTCATCCAGCACTGGCAGGAGTGACAAGGATGTGGCAGGCACTGCCTTGCCCACTGTGAAGCCAAGGAGAGCCTGGTGCTTCTACCCAGGCCAAATCCAACCTGCAGCCATGCTGGGACCTCAGCAGCATTCCTAGGGCAGGAGCAGCAACAAACATTACAGCAACCTGCTATGGAAATAGGATCTCTGTCATCTCTCTTGCAAAACACAGTGCAGCGTCTCCCAGATTTGCTTCTGGCAGGCATTTCATTTGGTCTCTGGTGCTACTCAGGGATAGCTGTTCTGAGTTAATGGAAAAAGCAAACACCCAGAGCCATGTGGAAATTACATGTTCAAAATGAGCATAACAGAAACACAAGAGTGCAGGATCCTGTGTGTGTCTGCAGATGTGCTGTGAGGAGCAGTCAGCACCATCGTGGTACCCATCCATAGCTCATCCTGCAGACTCCTCTGCCGCCCAGCCTGTGCTGAAGTGATCCAACAAAGCAAAGAGCTCAGCTGCTGTCCTAAGAATAAGGATCAGCAGATCTAACCTCTGCAGGGTGTTTAGAAACAGTGGTAGCTGCCTTCCTCAGATCACAGAGCAGCGCTGCTGCAGCTCCAGGCACAGAGCAGCCTTTCAGGCTTTGCAGGGCAGCTCTCCACAGGGAGGCAAGTGGCACCGTATGAACTACTACAATGTCCTCCCCAGGACACTCCAACACATCACCCTGGCCACCTCAGCAAGCACCGTGTCCTGAGTACAAGGATGCCTCAGATAAACATGGGTTCCCCAGGAACTCAGCTGCCTGGAGAGAAGGAAATCCCAAGCAAGAAAAAAAAACTCTTACCAATGGCAGCAGTCAATAACCTTCAAGAAAAGGCAGAGGCCAGCAGCAGTCACAGCTTAATAACAGTGATTTTAGGCTTTGTTTTTAAACTGCTTGTTTAGTATTGCAGAAGGCATTTTACTGTGCAAGCAGGGATCTTTCTCAGCCTGACATACGGGACCTGTGCCCTTTACACCCTGGGCAGCACCAGAGAAATCACTGAAGGGGCATGAAGTAAATGAGTGCAGAATTTGGCTCCATGAAAAATCTGTCTTTAGCAGAGAATCCAGTTCCCCCAAATGAGCTAGCAGGGATGGACCACTGGACTAACAGAAATTGCTGCAAGGGCAGTGTGGAGAACTAGAGGGGAAACTGCTTTTGTTCTTCAATCACCAGTTCCACACTGACAATTGCACTGCATCCTTTGGGGCTTGCTCGCTGGTACTCCCTCTCCCATAGAGATTTTTCACTCTGGGTATTTTCCCATGCAGCATGCCCAATTCTTTTTATTTTCTGTGTACTTTTCTCCCTCTTCTGGAAAGCTCCCAGTCAGGTTTAATTTTTTGTTTGTTTGTTTGTTTTCCCCATTCCTGCTCTGCTGCAGCTCCTGGTCTTACTCTGTCTCTGGCTGCAATTTCTCACCTGTGGCATCTTATCCAAACCAAACTCCTGTTTGGTTTACTCCAGACAGAAAAGCAGACCCTCACCAGCAACTAATCCTTGCATGAAAGGAAGAAGTCATTAACATTCCCATCACTTGGGAAGTGCTTTCTGTGAAGCAGCTTTCAGCACCTTTGCTGCCCAGACAAGCTGCTGTCTGGCAAGTGCAGGGCAGGTACTTGTGACAACCCTGCCTGCATCTCCTCTTCATGGCATCCAGCTATAGCATCCTACTTTATCTTATCTTGCAGAATTAGTTAAACAATGCCACTGGGCCAAATTCAGCTCACATAACAATTTGGATGATGGCAAAGGAATTGGAAAACAAATCAGCCCTGCCTTTTTCCCCTGGTCCTTCAGGGCTGCTTGGAGGAGATAACAAGAAAAAAACAACAAACCAACTCACCCTTTACTTTAATCAGATACATAAAGAAACACATCAGGCTTACAGTGAAAGTCAGAATCAGCTTGAGCACTGACTTCTACTCCCCAAGCTTGGTTTCTCAGACCCATGGAAACTAAGGGAGGTGAGCAGATTTCATCAAACCTGCTGTAATCCACAAGAATTAGAACACTCCAGAGTCAGGCTTCAAAAGGCTTGGTGAAGGTTTGAAGGCTGAGGCTTGTATGGAGGTGAATTTGCCACCCTAGTGGGATTTTCTATTCTAGGCTATGAAAACCCATGAAGTAGGGGCAGTAGCTGGATTTCCACCCAGCTGAGGGATACTTCCATCCTTGCAGTCTGGAGGAACACTTCCATCCTTGCAGTTTGGTTCAAACCCCAGGGAAGTCCATGGGATTTTGACTGACTTTGGACCAGAACTTGTGCAGGACCAGACATGCTCCAAGTCTGATCTCTTTCAAGATTACCTTCCCAGCCTGACCCTAACCCCATATCATCACCTTAAACAGTCATATATTGTTGACAATGACCAGATCCAAGGTGGGGATGGCCCCATTTCAGTGCTGGGAGCTGTGATTCATGCCCTACAGCTCATAATGGCTCATACAACATAAGGCAACGCTTGTTCAGAATGCTTGTTCACTCTCCAGAGTGGAGAGAGGGAGAGGCAGCATGTGCCAAACAAACTTCTAGGCTAATAAGGAAAATACTTTTTCTAATAAGGAAAAAGTGTTAGGTATGTTGTATCTAAAAATGCCCATTCAAAACAAAAAAGGGCAACTTATCCCTTAAAAATCTACAGATACTAAATCTGTTGCATTAGGGTGCAGCCATTTGGCATGGCCCATTAATTGTGTAGATTCCCTGAGCGAGCACAGACAAGGCTGCTGCCACTGCTGGAAAATGCAGACATATGCCCCAAATGGCATGTTAATAATGAGGTCTTTCAGAAGAGGATCCATGACTCATCCAAGAAGCAAAATGGATCATTCACTGCACTGAGCCATTGGGACAACAGAGCAGCCCCTTTTTTTTTTTTTTTTTTTTTTGGGGGGGGAGGGGTTATCCCAGTTTAAACCAGGAAAATGAAGAAAGTAACAGAGGATCACAGCATGTCAGGGGTTGGGAGGGACCCAAAGAGATCATTGAGTCCAAACCCCCTGCAGAGCAGGACCATACACTCTAGTTCAGGTCACAGAGGAATGCATCCAGACAGGCCTTGAGAGTCTCCAGAGAAGGAGATTCCACAACCTCTCTGGGGAGCCTGTTCCAGTGTTCTTACAGTAAAGAAGGTCCACCTTGTGTTGAGGTGGAACCTCTTGTGATGCAGCTTACATCCATTGCTCCTTGTCCTATCACAGGGAGCAAATGACCAAAGCCTGTCCCCTCCCTCCTGACACCCAGCCCTCAGATATTTCACAGAATCACCAAGGTTGGAAGAGACCTCAAAGATCACCAAGTCCAACCCATCACCACAGACCTCAAAATAAACATTCATTAAATCCCCTCTAAGTCTTCTCTTTTCCAGACTAAAGAGCCCCAGGTCCCTCAGCCTCTCCTCATCAGGCACATGTTCCAGTCTTCTAATCATCTTGGTAGCCCTAACACCAGGAAGGATGAGTCGGCTGTGGCTGCCAGATTATCTGAGGGGTGAGAGTCTGCACTGGGGTGGTAGTTTTAGGCTATGCCTTTAAAAATGCTCACAGATCTTGAACAGAAAGTGGCAAAATGTAAATAAATCACCATTGGTTGTAAAAAGGAAAATAATGATAAGTTCTAACCAATCCATTGGACAGATAACAAACATAAGCTAGTAATGAAAACAATCTCTCTCTCTTTTTGCTTCTTGGGCTCTGGTTGATGCTTCTCCTGGCTTTACTGACCTTGACTGCATTGCTTTTGCTGTGCCTAGTATTAACAACAACTTCTCTGCTCTTGTCCCTTTCTGTGTCCAAGGGGAGTAAGGAGGGGAGTGTGGGGGGGAGAAGCTGTTACAGCTCCCCTGGCTTGTGGCCAAGGGGGTTCTTGTGCTGTTTATCAATTGTAAATACCTGTAAAGCTTGTAAATACTGTGCATTTTGTACATATCCAATGCATTTCACTGTAAATAGTGTACATTTCATTGTAAAGCTTGTAAATACTGTGCATTTTGTACATATCCATTGCCTTTCATTGTAAAGATTGTAAATACTATGTATTTTGTACCTATTCACTGCATTTCACTGCAGATTGCAGTTTTGCCTGTAAATACAGCTTTCATTTGCTTCCAACTGGGCTGGGCTGGCAAATTTAATGTTGGGGGGAATTTTTCAACCTACCACAACTGGCATTTTAAAGCTAAGGCCCCCACCCTGACAGGCATTTGTGCCTCCTATGGATGTTTGCTAGAACGAGGAGTGGACGAAACTGCAAGCAGCCTTTGCCTCACCCCACTCCACCCACACCCACACACGCTCCAGTCCTTCCCCAAAGGGAGGACAACACATCATTCCTTCCTCAAAAGTCACACTCTGGGGGTATGTTGGGTGGAAGGGACTAAACTCACTAGTGCCAGGGTGCTTTGGGAGCCTGATGGCTATTGCCCTGGCAGTCATGCCTGCAGGGGCCATCCCTGCAGCACAGAGCACCCAGGGAGCAGGGCAAAGCGCAGTGAATCTACTGTGGATGCAGAATATACCCAGAAGTGTCTAATCCAAGCAAGGATTTTTGGTGCCCTGCCTGAGTTACTGCCAGAGCAAAAGCCACTCTGCTACCTGTGTGGTTATGGGGCCCAGGGTAGTAAGTAACACTGACATCTCAACTGAGCCCAGGTTGCCTGGGGGATCAGAGGGATCCTGTGCAGTGACACCTCCTCACCTCAGGCAGCTGCAGCTGATGGCCGGATGGAGCCAATGCAGGAAAAAAAGGGCAGGTTACAAAGCTGGCATTTAGAATTTCATTAGAACTGTTAATATTATTACTCTTACCAAACTATAATCACCTTCACAGCCCAGCTAAAGGAGGGTAACTATCCATACCAGGTTCATACCTCTGTCATTTGCAGTCGGCATTTATTTAGGAGCATGACTCCATATGATGCTGTGGAGATTAACAAAGGCCACGGCCCCTTCCTGTGAGCACCTGCCCTCTACACTGATGAAATACCACATTTAATTGCTCTAATCCTCTCTTCTGCCTTTTCCTTCCCCTCTCTCTGCCCATGATCTTCACGTTCAGCTCTGCTGGGTGCACCCCACGGCTGGTGGTGGGAGGATGGAAGACGTTGGCTGTGATGGGGAGGATGGGGTCCAGCAGCCCCCGTGCTCCACTCAGCACCATCAAGCAGACTGGGAGCTCACACGTTTGTTACACCCCACTGCAGAAAAGCTGCCCAAAACAACTTCTACAGACCTGCCACGGTGTTCTGCTTTCTAATTTAATTATCTCTGAGAGATAAAAGAGGAATTAGTGGCAAGTGGATTTTTGCCATTAAACAAATACTCAGCCACGAATGCTGAGCTCTCACACAGCCACTGAATTGTAGGTCAACAAACTTTTGGCAACCCATGGCCATTGAGTCTAAATAAAATAAAGCCATTGAGCATCTAAATAAAATTAATTCTGTCTTCAGGATGAAAAAAAAAAAAATCAACAAACCAAACCAAAACAAAAAGACCTCTTCCTTGTCCTCTTCTACAGCCACCTCTGAAAATTCAAGCCAGCCCTGCAGCACTGTTCTATCCCAGGGCTCTCCAGCAAGTGCTGTCTTTGTAATACCAAAAATTAGTAAGCTTTTAATCTAAGATGGCATTTTCCCAAGCCTCCAAGTCTCCATGCACTCTAGAAGCAGAGGATGGTGGTATTTCCCATAGAAGCAGGGCCACAACCCTCCCATTGTGTCTGGTGGGTGCTGCTCCAGGGAAGGCTCCAGCCATATGGCTCTCATCTCCTCTCCCAGTCACGGAGGAGCTGGTGATTCCTCAGACTACCTTTGAGTTAAACCCCCTCACCTTCCTACCCCACAGCAGATATCTGAACACAGCCAAAGGAGGGTATTTCATCTGAGTCCTCTTCATGCTATGGAGGTGCAAGAAGAAAGCTTCTCCTGCTGGCCTTGACCTGTCCTGTCCTTAGCAAGGTCTCCCATATATCGCTCAGATTTTTTGTTATCCCAAGCAACTGCACGACTACAAATGGCTGTCAGAGGGGGTGAGCAGAGGAGGTACACACTCCCTAGGCCAGGAGCTGTGACACTGGGTTTCTGTAGGAGGGATGCAGTTGTAACACATGCCACACTCCATCAAAGTTCCCATTTGGAAAGCTGCTAGATAACAGCACCAGTCACTGCCACACAGCCCTGACAAACCACAGTCCATCAGGCTCCTGACAAAGAGCTTCACAAACCATGCAATCAACAGCCCAGCATCATTTTCAAGAAATACAAAAGAGCAAATATCCAGTCACCATGGTAACCCCAAGGGATGAACTAGACTGTGGGCTTTTTTTTTCCAGATTACCCAAATAAATCTACATTTTGCCCATGCAGCAGGAGCAGGGCATCTGGGACCTCATCTGGGGGCAGCAGCCAGGTGTTGCTGAGGAGCCTGCCCAAGAAAGCTCCACCCTGGCTCACTGCAGCTCAGGGTGCCAGCTGCCAGTCATTTCTCTCACTCACCTGCACTTGAGCTCCGTGCCCTTCAGGGCTGACTGATTTTGTTTTATGAGCAGAACCCACAGCAGGGGTTGTGCTCCTGCTCAAGCTGTGCTTTACTTCTGATCAGCAGCATCTCTGACGATTAGCCCCCAGGAATGAAAGTTTCCAGCCAAATTACCAAGCCCCTGTTCACAAAAAACCTTCACCATGCTTTGTGGGTGGCTGTGCTGCAGAGTCCTGTGGACAGGGCTGCTAAACCATGGCCAGCACTTCCCACCAAGGCAGTTTTCACAGGAAGCCTAGGAATCCATGGCCACAAAGGAGGGAGAAAGCTTTTGGTGCACCAATAAGGAGCAATCAACAGCAAATGGGCCCTGGTGCTGGTGTGAGCAGCCCATGTGCTGAGGCAGCCCTGTCCCAGGGTGTCCCAGACTGGAAGAGCACCTGGCAGCAACAGGCTTCTCCAGGGGAACCTGGTGCTGCTTGAAGTCTCAGTGAGCTTTTGCAGTTGATTAAGGTGCTGTCACACACCAGCAGCTTGCAGCTTACAAATCCACCTTTGATCATACCTCTGTCACTTCTCTTGATGCCATCTTGAGCCACTACCTGTCTGAAGGACCACTGGGCTTGGATGTGTGCAGGAGCTACCCGTGGAGGTGGTGGAGTCACCTGCATTGGAGGTGTTCAGGAGGAGACTTGATGGGGTGCTTGGCTGCATGGTTTTCTTGTTTAGGTGGGTTGTATTGGTTGATGGGTTGGACACGATGATCTTGAAGGTCTCTTCCAACCTGGTGTATTGTATTGTATTGTATCATTTATCAAATGGTTTTGTTATCTTCTTTGGTGAAGGACCTAACTGCCACAGCCAGGAAATCTCTCTAATGTACTCACTGAGCTGCTGGAAGCCTTTTTTGGCCCTGAGATATTTTTGTTCCCTGTCCCAGGGAAGGGGGCAGAAGATGTGCCAAAGCTCAGGCAATGAAAATCAAGGGAAACAGGGCAGGGAAGGCGATGCACAAGGAAAAGTTCAAGATCAGCTGTGCAGCCCTTGCCTTCCCAGTAATTTTCAAGAGGAAAAAATCCTAAGAATTAATAGAGGACAGCCCAGCCAGCTGTCTGAGTGATGGAGGTGAGAGACTGGAAAGTCCTCACCAGCCTGCCTGTGCCAGCGCAGGCTGCTGCCAGCGAGCTGCAGCAGTGCACTCCAGAAAGCTGCACTTGGCTTTGCAGGTCCCATCCCTGGACATCCAGCAAGGTATTTCAAGAAATAAAGAATTATAAGGAGGGGGGGGAAGAATCAAAAAGCAAATGGTGCCAGCAGGGCTATCCCTCCTGCCTGCCATGCCAGGGCCACTCTCTGCCTGGGGCCAGCAGTGTCTCTGCAGACCAAGAAATGTGGTATAGGAGGGTAAAGGCACTTGCCACCAACAGACAAATTATCTTTGTTCTCCTCTAGGCTACATCACACTGCTCTCAGCTTACTCAGACTTCCATGAGCTACAAAGGAAGCCGTTCAGCTCCTGAAAAAGTCTGACATAAAAGGATTCTCAAGCATCAGGTTGCTTGTAAGTGATGTACAGGAGAGGTGTGGGAGAGCCCTGCTGCTGGGGTCCCCCAGTGCCTGCACCATATGGTAAGTCAGGACAGAGAAATTCAAGGTAACAGGGGAGTTAGGGGTTGTGGGACAAAGAGTGCAGAAAAGTAAAATTAAAAGGGTTCAGCTTGAAAATCTGGAGGGGTTTCTGGCCACCCAAAACCTGAGCCTACCCATGCTGAGAGAAAGGGCACTTCCCATCTTCCATTGAGCACTGACCTCACCAGGTCCACTAGAAACTCATTAAGAAGGTGCAAACACCTGTTGTTTCCTGCATTTTGTTTGATGACTCTGAAGCTGAAGACACTAGGGAAGAGAGAGGCTGTTTTGTAAGGGAGGACCCTGCAGCCTTGGTGGGAAGCTGAGAGGGATGCAAAACAAAGCCCCTAATAACTTTAGTCCTGACTTTCAGGTCATGCACGTTGGGTTCTTTTTACCTGGAAATGAAGATGTTAATTGTAGCTGACAGCTTTCATAGGTTTCCCCATTAGCAATATTTTTAGCCACAGTAGGGCCCAAGGCTTCAAACACTTTCCCAAGGGAAGGTTTTAACCTTTCTTTTGAAATATCACATGTCACTTCCAAGGGGAGGGAAAAAAAAAAAAAAAAAAGGAGAAAAGAAAATAATGAAAAAGTTGTTTGGCTCCAAGCAGACCAAGCTCTGGCCCAGAGGAACTCTCAGCTCCTCTGAATGGGGAGGCATGGGGAGAACAAGGAGAAGAAACCAGGGAGAGGCAGCCTGAAGTAAAGCTTGGCACTGCACAGCAGCACCAGCCAGTGGGGCAGCTGCCTCTACAGCACCCTAAGCCTCCCCTCTGGGCATGGCCAAGCCCAAGGTGGGTTCTGCAGGGTGTGCTGGCTCCTGTTCCCTGTGGCATGGCAGATCTCCACCGCAGAGATGGGACCACCACGCTGCAGCATCGGCACTTGGAACCAGGAGTCAGTCAGACATGTGCCATGCCAGGCAGATCACAGAACCCTGCTGTCCTGCAGCAAGCACAGGGCCTGTTCACAGATGAACTCTAGTGCAGCCACCAAAACCATTCCTCAAGCCCTTTTCCTGCCACAGATCAGTGCCTACACATCTGCAGTTCGTTAGCTTGTCGGATCCAAGAATATTTGGTTTATATACAGCCAGTTTCTTTACCTACTCTTAACATCTCTATGTAATTCCACATCTTCAGATGAAGCAAAAGCCCCAAGAAACCATCTTCAATGTTGTCTCCTGCCCAGGAGTGGAAACAATGCACACTGCTTGCTTTCTATATAAGCATGTGGATAATGTGTGGAGATGTATAATCCAGTGAACATTTGGATGCATTATGCATTCCTATATGGTGCATATAAAAATATTGCTTATATAAACATAGAAAATACATGATCAGGGATGACAATATTTCCTTATTTTAGAAACCTGCTCCACACAAGTTCCACTGACAACACCACTATTTACAGTTTCTCTCCACATGGAAACAGCCTAAAGCTGTGCTGACGCCCAAGGAAGCAGTTATGAGCTGCCAGCACAGCCTCAGTTATTTGCCTCATTATAGCCAGGGCAATCAATCTGGAAAGCCTTGGTGTTGAAATGCTGTTTCTAAAACTGTGCCATCAAGGGAATCCAGACAATTTTATCAGGGTGCTTTCACTCATCTTCACAGACACTGGCTGAGATGGGGCAGTCCAGGACCATCCCAGCTGCTTTGGTGCTGTGAGAACCTGGGGCTTACACCAAAGCAGGGGCAAAAGGGACACCCCACTCTCAAGAGAGGGAAAGGGGCCAGAGGGGAGGCAGCCTCCCTGCACGGGGCTTCTTGCAAAGCCACCTGTATGCCACGGGCCTGTGTGGGACTAGAGGGCACAGCACAGAGGCTTTCCAGGGAGCACTGGATTTATTGCATTTGACTGGGTCCAGTAGCACCCTTGCAGTCATGTGCCCTGAAGGAGAAGCCTTGGTATTACGGCCGTCTGTTGGGCCCCAGCACTACCACAGCCCCACTAGCACCCAAGCCCTGCAAATTCACCCACATGCAAGGAGCAGGGTCCCATCTCCCTGCTAAGCAACTCCAACAAGGCACCCTGCAGCTGCCACCACCAGATGCACTTCCACAAAGATTATTTACCTGGAAGACAAAAGTGTCTCTGTGGTGCCCATGCAGAGCAGGAAGACATCGGCAATGGCCTCAGGAAAGAACATTATCTCACCTAGCAAACAGGGCTGCATCAAAAGCTACAGGCTGTCCCCACTCCACTGCCCCAAACCAGTTCCTTTCACACAAGACCCCTTGTCATCAGGATTTGCTGCTATTCAAGTGCTAGTAAGACAGAGGAGCCTCCACTTGCTGTTGGCTGTTTATTTCACCGGAGAGAAAAATAACACACAAGAGACATTTTGTATAACTTAACAGAAAACGACATTTTTCCTCCACTTTCCACACATCAACGGGCAAAATAATTTCCTACACACAGCTATTTTTGGTGTTAGCACTTCAGTGTATTGGTAAAATCATGGGCTACCTCTAATACACTGAGAGAGCAGATCTGACACCCAAAGGCAGGCCTGGGGGCTCCTTCACTCTTTAGCACAGCTCCCAGCACGGTTTGCCTATGAGGTGGGCGAGTGCTGCAGTCATCCCCACGGCACTGCCAGCAGTGGTTTTGCAGCTGAAGGCTGGCCAGGGTGCTGAGCAGCTCCACGGATCTCATCACCCATGCCATGTCCTGGCTGTTCTTCCCTGGCACGGCTGGAGAGGTGACCCGAAATGAAAGGGGTGGAGGCAGAGCCAGCAGCCTCAGTCCAGGGCCAGCGAGGGGATCTTGCAGACGAAGGGGAAGGCTCTGCCACAGGCGTTGTCATTCCAGGAGCGCAGCGCTACCCCCAAGAAACCCCAAGGTGTTAGCAAAAAAAGGTGTCAGAAAGAAACCATGCACTGCCCTCGGGACTGGGACCTCCTGACATTGCAGGAGGCTTTCCCTGGATGTCCTCAGGCTGCTTCCAGCCATGCCCCTTCGCAATATTCCCATCCCAGTGATGCTGGCAAGGACACCTGGCCTCAGCCTGAACGTGGGAGCAGGGAGACATCTGCAAACACAGTCCCATAAAGCACAAAATATCACCAGGTCACAGGTGGATGGGACTTTAAAGTATGTCCACAGGCTGGATGCACCTGGCTGGTCTCACTGGAAGTTAAGGTGTGGAGTGGGATTTTGAACGAGCAGCGTCTTGGCCCATTTCAGTGAGGTGCCCCCGGCACCTCAAGGGAGAAAGGGAGGGGGAAGCTGGCAGACTGAGAGGTGACTCCACAGGCTGTGTGTGGGAGGGGAAACGGGAAGCTTTGACCTTTGGCTAAATGCAGCAATTCAGTGATGCTCCCATGCTGTCTCTGCTACGGGAGAGGGAGATGGACCATGAGCAGAGAGAAAGCGAGTGTGTGTGTATGGACATGGTGAAGGAGAAAAAGCATCCCTTCTCTGCAGAGAAAAAAAGAAAATAATAAAAAAACCCCAAACTCGAATCCTCGGCCTGCCAGCAACCTCCTCAGGAAAGCGGTGGATTGCATTTATTGACATGCAGATGAGCGTTAAGATTCCCTCACCGCCCGGCGGCACTCACCGCTGCTGTGCCTGTACCAGATCTGCACGCAGTCCTCCTCCTCGGGGATCGAGTGAATCCCGTCGTCGGGCTGGCTGCCATCCCAGTAGTGGTAGTCATAGGAGGAGCCATCCGTCCACTCGAAGTGACCCTCCTGGCATGGGGCGAGCGGAGAACGGTCGTGATGGCAGAGCTGTGATTGCAGCAGGCACCCCTCTTCCATGCAGACCTTTGTCCCTGGCCCCCACCCCAAGCGCCACACAGGCCAGGGACACAGGGAGAGACTGTCACTAACTCAGCAAAGGTCAAACAACACATTTGGGTTTTACAACTGAAAACCTACCCTGGAAAGTGGCAGCATTCACAGCTTTTGCACTGGGGAAAGCCCAGAAATTAAACTCATATAATTTTTAACACACCCACCTAATTCTGTGTCTCTTTCCTATCCATTCCTTTCCTAACACCTACAAAAATTTGCTGACATGGGACCACCCTCTTGCTGTTCTTGAGATTTCTGTTACATGTTAGAGTGCACATTGCCAACATGTCAGCTTGGAAATGCTGCAGTGTGTTGCACAGGAGAGGGTTTTGGCACTGGAAACGTTTTCAGTTTATTTGCTCTTGCTGGACCAGCAGTGCAATCCCCTTTCTGTTAGTCCATTACTAAAATATCATGTGTGCACTTAGCAAGTGTTAATCAATTCTAGAAACACTTTCCTTTTATAAGCAGGGTGGAGGGGAAGGAAAAACAACTTTCCCCAAGTGCTGCACAACTGAGCCTACAGCATCAGCTGATTAACAGGGCTATAAGGAGTGAAGAAGAAACCTAAGTGGCTTTCCAGGGGAAACCCCAAGGAAGGGAACTTTCCAAAGCCCTTTCCCACAGGACCACGTGGAGCTCTCACCTGCCGCAGGTCGTTGAGCCCTGTCCAGATGTCGGTGGGGATGCCAGGCACACGGCTGTTCACCAGGTCATACACGAAGACATTTTCTTCCCAGCTGGCAAACAGAGCAGTACAGAGCCACTGAGGTGATGTGAGGCCAATGGTCAGATGTGCCCCTAAGTATCTGCCTGACCACAGGGCCAGATGGATCTCCCTCTTCTAATTGCTGTTGATTATTTGCTGTGCAAGTGTTGCATGGGGTGGGCAAGAGCTAGGGGAGAGGGAATGGAAGGGAAAACTCATGGAGTCATCTTGTATTTCTACTCCTTTTCCAAGAGTAAAAAAAAAAAAAAAAAAAGTAAGTTTGGGAAACTTGAGACTACTATGGCAGTCTTCCTACCAGCCCAGGAAAAGGCAGGGTTTTTTAACGCTGCCTTTGTGTGCCCAGTGCATCAGACTTGACCCAGTCACTGCTGCAGAGGGAAGCTCAGGCTGGGACACAGTTGCTGTAGAGGATCTGCTGTGGGGATGGGATTTCATTTGCATTTCCTTCTTCCCCAGACTGTGCCAGGGTGCAATAACAAGTTTCTGTGCCCCTCACCTGTGGATGGAAGCCAGCTTGGCTGATCTGATGCCAATGGAGAACTCGGCACAATAGAGGTCAGCTTCAGCCCAGGTTTTGTTGATGGGGAAGTACCGGTAGCAATGCCCCTCGTACTCAGTCCAGAAGAGTGGGCAGGAGTAGGCGTGGACAGGCTCTGGCATGGCTGCAGGCAGAGCAAAGGATATCCAGCAGCTGAGGGTGAAGCAGCATAGCTGGACAGCCAAGCAGACAGCGGAGGCAGCAGCACCCAGCCCTGCTCCCCACACCTCACCCAGGCTAAGGACCACCAAAACCATGCCTGGACAAACCAGGTGGTGCAGAAGCTTTGCAAAAGTTTGCAGAAGCCAAAACAAATTTTGCAAAAGCAGTGGGTTTCTCAGGTTTAGCATCTCCTAAATCAGGAGGAGCCTTTTAAGCCAGTTTAACATCCTTTTAGGCAAAGTGTGCATCAACTAAAGGCTCTGAGCTCTGCTTCTGGGGAAGCTGTGATAGGGACTCCTCTCACCAACGTCACCACTACCAGAGCTGCCATGCTGGGACAGGAGATGACAGCTGGGGGCTGTGGGGTCAGGGCTGCACTCTACCCTTCTGCTCTCACCTTGGGCAAGGCCAGCACCTCCTCCCTCCAACCAATCCCCCTCGCTGTCCCTGTGTCCCCAGGGGTGCACGTACTCACGCTTTGGATTTTGGCCCATAAATAGCCAGGAGCAGTGCCGGCATATCTGCCTCCTGCTGCCAGATAAGAGCTGAGGCCCACAGCTATCTGCCTCCTCCTTCACCACTTTTCAGCACAGCAGGGAAGTCACCCCAAAAGAGGCCATTGTGGAGCCTTTGTAGTTGCCACTGTGCAAACACCGCAGCAGGTTAACACATCCCTCTGACTCCTCCATGTCACAGCCTCCCCTTGTCACGTATGGAGAGGATGCAGCAGACTCCAGTATTAACACCCATGTGACCCCCAAGTCTCGTGGCATGTAAACTCAACTCCCTCAGCTGCTAGTTTTTGAGTCTTGGGGAATCACCAGCTCCCCCAGAGCCACTTCTCACAGCCCTGTGGGGTGTCAGGACTGATACCAAAATAGAGGGTAACAAGAGGTTACAGGAGACACCAGATGCTGTGAAACTATACAAGCAGGTAACAGGCTCAAGCCCAGACAGGTCAGGTTGATGATATAGGGCTTTCCCCAAGGGTGAGGAGAGCAAAACCCTGCCAGCAGTCATTTGGGTCACAGCAGTGGTGACAGCAGCATCAGCATGGGGAAATGGTGAGGTGAGGTGAATTCAAAGCAGCTGCAGGAATGTTCAAGGAGCAGAATTGTTCCCCATTACAGTGCTGGCAGCTCTGGGTGATAATTTCATAATTCATCAGCTCTTTCCACGTGGGGAGCTCTGAGTGTTTTACAAACAGCCACCAGCCAGCCCCTGGGTGCCTTCTGTCACACCTCCCAGGTGCGACACTGCAACCAAGCTCTTCTACTGTGATGCTGGCCAGGAGTCCCTCTCCCCACCAAAAGTGAAGTAGGGGGTCAAACACACAGGACAAAGCCTTAGCTTCACTGCCAGGTCATGGATGAGGAATGTCCCCCAGTTCAGGATAGGGCGAGGACCTGGTCCTGGCTTGTGGTGGCACCGGGTTGCTGCTCCCTCCTGCTGAGGACATCCCAGGGGTCTGCGGCAGAGAGGCACCATCAGCTCCTCAGCAGCTGGGATTTTATAGTAGAGGCTGTGAAATCCCTGCACCGAACTCTTCACCTCTAACAGCATAGTGGCAAAATTCACAGAGCTTAACCCAGCAGCATCCCCGGCAAATGGGGCCCTTTGCTCCCAAGTGCTAATAGCGGTGGCGTCCCAGTGCCTTGGCTCCCAGCCAGGTCCGTCAGCACCCCGATTGCCTGTGAAAATCAGAGTAGCCAAAACTGAGTCGGAGATGGAGACAGTCCTTCTTTGTTATTCCATGCTGCTTCCCATTAGGTAGCATTAATTTGATGAGCTTCAGTGAACCAGAGGTGCCTGGAGGAATTTAAGGTTAAATATACCGAAAAGGAAAATACGGGAGGTCAGCGTTTAATTAGCATCTTTTCTGTTAGGTCAGGATCAGAGGCTTTGGCTGCCTCTTTGGAGGAGAACTATTGCTCCCAGTTTTACAGGCAGGAATTGTTTGGGATGCTGTTTTATCTCGAGTCTTCAGGTGCTCCTTTTATCAGGGAGTCCACAAGAAATGGGATGACTGGTTGTGAGTATAGGAGTTCGCTCATGGCTCTGCAGGAAAACCTCATAACCCAAGCCAGCAGCTGCTGATAGTATTTGGATCTGAACGGGGGCAGGGGGAGCATTTTGGAGCCATTTAAACCAGATCTTCTCTATTGAGCACCCCAGCAAAGTATCACCCCCAGAAGCATCAGCTCCTCTGCACAATGCAGGAGCAGCACAGCCACTACCCACAGGACGGAGGCTCCTGCCAACTCCATGTCACTTCATCCATTTGCCCCCAAATTCCTGGTGAAGAGCAATGGGAAGAATCCTTCCTCCTTTTGCTTATTTACAGTACAACAATTTTAAGGCCAGATTCATGTTCTAATGCAGCACCACAAAAATAAGTGTCCGGGCTTACCTGAGGATAAGGTTCCTACCAAGCAGTTGCTACTAACTCAGAAAAACTGAAAAAGAAGAATGTTCAGGTGAGAGAAAGAGTTTTGTGCTCTCTAAATCAGTGCCAACAAAACTGGAGCCTTCTTATTTATTTACTAGCTGAGCCCCACTGCATGACCACCAGGAAAATCGCTTGTCAAAATCTTGCAGAAACTGGCACTGCCCTGCCAAAAGTTTCACTTCCCCAAGCGGCTACATTCCAATCAGAACTAATTGAGAAAATCCCAGCCACTTTCAAGGGGCTTTTTTAATTCCAGGATGCCTCTGGGAAGGATAAAATATCATCTGTGTGACTCTCACTGACTCACCCAGCAAAGAGCAGGCTTTTTCTGAACAGCTTCACCCCAAGGTGCAGTGCTCCACAGATCTGAGTTATGAAGTTCGGGGCTAGGACAAGGTTGACAGGAAATCTCCATGCAAGGAAGACTCTTGGGAGGCTGTAGCTCCATCAGAGGGTTTTAGACAGCAGACAATCTTCTTGCCACAGAGCACTGAAGAGCTCCATTTCATCAACAGCTGATGCTTTCCAAAAAAGCTGAGATGTTAAGAGACACCTCAAAGAATTGCATGGGCTTGAAACACCCTCCTTGGCAAATAGATAAGCTAATGCTGCCATCTGACCTGCAAAGGCAAGTGAACCTCTCCAGCTCTTGGCAAGTGGCTGGGTTTGGAAGGTGTCCACCAACACTCAAGAGGCTTCTCTGAAATTAGTGCCAACAGAGAAGAGCTGAGGGGATCCCTGCCACGTGGATGTCTGAGTCCTTCCTAGGGCAGAGCTACCTGCAGAGCCCCTCTGCAGGTTCCACCTGAGGGCTGTAGTGCTGAGCAATGGATGGAGAACACTGCCCTGCTGGCAGGAGGAGCTGAGGCTCAGAACAAGCACCCTGATGCTCAACAACATCAAGTCACCTCTTAGCAGGTCATGACCATGAAGAGGACTGGCACCATGGCTTTGGCCTGTGCTGGCACTGCTGGAGCAGTGAGCAGTTATAGGAAATGGGCAGGACGACAGGGATGGGACAGGAGAGCCCCAAAGCGGCTTGTGGTAAGGCTAGGGGGTTCTAAGTGTCAGCTGAGCCAAATCTCCATCCCACCACAGCCTCAACACATCCATGAGCCCACATCCTCTTTATTGAATAAATCCAAAGAAGCAATGTTAAAACTAGGGTCTGATAGGCAGCGACATGTGTCAGGGGCTAGGCCAGTGCTGCTGTGTGATGTTGGGATAGCTCAGGGCACCCATGGCCTTAGGAGCTCTTACACTGTAGTCACTACAGACAAACAATCCTCCATTCCTGCTACTTGCAGCATTTGTCTTTCGTTAAGAGGGAAAATAAGTCTCATGCTTAGCATCCACCTTCAAGAGTAGCAGATCAGGGGAGGGGGTTTGGTCCTTATTCTGAGCGATGTATGGAGCTGGAGGGGATGCTGACCACTGATGCATGTGAAGCTTATTTAATAACTGGGCAGTATTTTACACACTCTGAAGTGTTGTTCAAGGCACTTGTTCCAAATTTACAAGTTAAATATTAAACACCAGCGGAAGCACCGTCCTCTCCTGCAGAGGGCTTTGGGTTTAAAATCCTATAGCAAAACCGAGCTGGTTTTACAGCTTCAAATCTTCTGCCAGGTGTGTGTGGAGTTGTGAGGCTATGGCAGACAGCAGCAGCAGCCTTCCTGCAGCCGGCACTAACAGGAGTTATCTTGCAGAGGTTTTTCCTCCTTCGTTAGTTTTGGGGAAGCTGCCAGGAATTAGGCGTCTGGCAGGAAAGCCAGGCTCATAGCGAACTTCCTCCCCCTTCACGAACTCACTGAAGGAGCCCCTCACAGAGCATGAACGAGCTCAGAGCAGCAACTCTCACTTGCACCAGCCCCACAAAAAAGTTTGCAAGAAACTTAAGTGCCATATCGCGGTCATCATCGCCAGCAGCTCGGGGATGGGGAAGGAGGACGAAAATGAGGGGGACGCCCTATTTGTGGCCACTTTTCAAATACAGTAAGTGTGAATAAATGAAGAGGCAGCCACGGCGGCTGCCTCAGCCTGTGTTGCCGGGCTGTGTGCCCCCATGCTGTTGTTTGTGCCCACTGCTGTCTGCGCTGGACCCACAGGAGGGACGGCAGGACGCACAGGTACAGGCTGACGAAGGCGAAAGCGCAGACTCCTAAACACAGAAACAAAACCAGCCCAGAAACAGCTTCAACAACCCGGGAGAGAGAGCACAGGGCTGCTCCTGACACAACCTCGCAGTGAAGAAGCTGGTTTCAAGTGAAACCAGAGATTGCTGGAGCCGCTGGAGAGCACGGACCGCCGGCTGCTGATCCTGCAGGTGGTACCCACGCTCCGCTCCCGGCTGGAGCCAGCGCGATTCATGGCCACTGCTTCCCCAGGACACAACCGGCGCTTTGCACTCACCTTGGCTGATCTTTATGTTTGTCTGGGGAAAGCCTGGGCTGCGAGCAGCGCGGCGGCGAGCAGCGCGCACACGTCCCAGCCGCTGCCCATCGCCAGGGCCGCAGGACGAGGCGCTCGCCCGGCTCCAGTTGCAGAGGTCACTTCTCAGCCCGGGACCTCCCAGCTGTGTCAGGGAGGTTGTGGAGGAGGA
Source organism: Picus viridis (assembly GCA_033816785.1). NCBI lineage: Eukaryota > Metazoa > Chordata > Aves > Piciformes > Picidae > Picus > Picus viridis. The sequence goes on from CM066594.1 coordinate 11,388,149, forward strand.
GGTGAATATAGGCGCGGTGCTGCTCCCTCCCCCAAAAGCAGCGGCTCTTCCAGTGACACCCGCCTCCCACCCACCGCTGGCTGAGCCCGGGCAGGCTCGGTGCATCCCTGAGCCCAGACCTGAGCTTGCAGCCTGGGTCAAGCTGCACGTCTCTGCGAGAGCTTTTGTTACACATTGGAGGCTGCAGGCAAGCAAAGAAATCCTTTATCTACCCACCCGTTGCTTCCTGAGACACAACAGTTGAATCTCCAGTTTAGCTGTGCTGATGCTTTGCCCCACAGAGATGCTGGTGGGCATCAGCGGCCAGGTACTGAGGGGACCTCGGGGCAGACCTTCACCTTGGAGTGCCTGAAAAAACGTGCCCCTTCTGCTTGCCGTGGAAGGGCAGCAACCCTTCCACCATGGACTGAGTTAAATCTGCAACTAAATCCATGACACCTTCAAACAGGTGGCAGCTGGAAGGCAAGGGCTGTGGTAAGGTGGTAAAGCAGGAGAAGCTGCAGCGGGGCAGCTGGGTAAGGCAGGCTGTGCCTGCCGGGAGCTGGTGGAGAGGTGCCCAGGGCTGTAGGAGAGCACTGTCTTGTAAAGGCTTTGTGCAGTGGCGTTTAACTCGTTACTGCCCCATTTTGTGCTTGCCAGGTCCACGCAGTGCTAGAAGAGCAGAAAGCCTTCAGCAAGGGGCAGCAGTCAATATTATTAACAGTCAATATTATCCAGCATCTCTCCTCTCAAAACCTTTTTGGAAATAAACTTCAGATGTTGTATAAAGTCCTTTTTGAGCTGTTGCACAAGGGAAACAGTAGAGACACAACTACTGTGCAATTTTGTGACCCTGCTCCATTTCCAGTTTACACCTCAAGTGAATGAGCTGCTTAGGGACACATGCAGTGCTATTCCCCCTTTAGTCTTAGACACAGATTACAATATCCAGTGCTTTCTTGCACTTTAGTTGGGCTGATCCATTTTTACTGGCCAGACACAAGTAGAAACAATTTAGGGTAACACTGAGCTTTCAGTAAAGCACCCAGACTTACTCCAGAGGCAGCAGCTCACTCAACTGACTCACATATATTGAGTTTTCTTTGCACTAAGTAAAAGCCTTTTTAAAAACTCCCATCCCCTCTCCCTTTACAGTTCCATACATTGATCTGAAACTGTATGGCTCAAGGAAACTCCTAGTGATATATCAGACCTGTGTGCCAGCCCCAGATAAAGCTGGTGTTATGAGCAATCATCAGCAAACTTCTGTAAAACTCTTTGAGAATAATCTGCTTCTAAAACATAAACATCCATGCTTCAAGAGGGAGCAGAGACCCAAAATAACTACAATCTAACTAAAGGTCCAGTGCAGGAGCATCCCCTCAGGGGAGGCAGGACCCCCAAGTCCCCTGCACTGCCCTCGAGCTGACGGCTCCTTGCCCAGCACAGCAGCTGGGCACCAGCTTTGCTCCCTGGAAAGTACATGCACAGCATGCACACAGAGGCAGCTGGAGCTGCAGCTGCACTTTGTGTTATCTTCTGATTCCATTAAACGTGGAATGTGTTTTACCTGCTGGATGCAGCCCTGGGAGCACAGCCATGTCCCATTTATTCAGCCCTTCTGCTCTGCCCCCTCCCTCCCCACACCATTTTCTGATTGTCCTCCAAGTCATCAGCTCTTCAGTGTGCTCTCACCCTGCTTTTTCTGACCTTTCCTCAGGGTTCCCTCTCAAGTTATTGGCATCATATGTACATGAAACCCTCCTCCCTGTGAAATGGATACCTCATGGCTCCAAGGACAGACTAAGAAGCAAGAGGGCCTTCTGTTAACATTTCCTTCCCAGAGCTTGAGCAAAGAACAGGGCAGGTCTCAGGTCAGCCTCTGTGGATGCCCAGAACTTATGCTGCTGCCCACAGACCTCACATGGAAAATGACGTCAATGGCAGTGACTGCTGAAATCACAGCCCCTTATCTGAGCCTTTTTGAGTTATAGGAAGAGATTGGCCTCCTGCAGCACATATTTGCCCAGGGCACCCCATGAGTTCACTCACCACTGTGATTTACTGATAAGACAAACGAGGAGGAAGCCAAAGACCAGAGATTTGCTATGACTTTGCTGCACCTTGCTCTCGAGAGGCTGGTTACAATTGAAACCCACCACCCACAACATGCTGGGGAAGTGGATGCCCATGGACAGCCCTGAAGCCATTACTCTCCCCATCCCTTTGTGCTCCTAAGACAGAGCAGCTGTGCTGGCAAGCAGAAGAGAGCCACATGCAGGTGTCAGGGAAGAGCATTGGGGTAGTTTTAGGCTATGCCTTTACAACTTTTCACAGATCTTGAACAGAAAATGGTAAAATGTAAATAAATTACTATTGGGTATAAAAAGTAAAATAATGGTAGTTCTAAACAATCCATTGGAAGAGACAATGAACTTAATGTAGTCTGCAAAACAATCTTTCTCTCTTTTCACTTCTTCACTCAGAGATTAACTTGCTTCTGCTTCACCTTGGCTGCATTGCTTTGGCTAAGCCTAACAAAATATCTCTCTGCTCCTTTCTCTTGTCCCTTTTGTGTACAAGAGGATAAGGGGGAGGGAGGGAGAAGCTATTAGCTGCATAGTAATTGTAAATGCCTGTAAATATTGTAAATACTGTAAATTTTGTACATATTCATTGCATTTCGTTGCAGATTGTAGTCTTGCTTGTAAATACAGCCTTCATTTCATTCCAGCTGAGCTGGTCTGGTAAATTTAATGTTGGAGGGGAATTTTCAACCCACCACAAGCACGCACAACCACACCAACAAGGGAAGCTCCTACCTGTGCTTACCCCCAGCCATGCAATGTTTCAGCAATAAGGTCACCAAGACCCTTTTTTGCCTTCCTCTGTCCAAGGCCATGCTGTGCTCTGCTGCGGAGCAGGGCATCTATACTGCCACTCTCTCCCAGACACTGAGAGGTGGGCTCTGGATTCAGAATCTTGTAGCTTCCTTGTATTTTGTTGCATTCCCTCCTCCACAATGGCAGGGTCACTGTATCAGACTTGGCTGTCATATGGAGAAGGTGCAGGGATGCTCTGAGCTTAGAAGGCAATGAAACACCCATGACTCAGTGTAAACCCCAGCAGATCCCAGACTGAAAGTGAGATGCCGGCATGCTGGTATCAGAGGTACACCACAGACCTTCAGGCTGGAGCACAAACACCCTGACTGACACATCTACACCTGTCCCTAACTGAAGCAACAACCAGGGGTGGAACAGGTATATGTATGCATTGTTTTCTTAAAAAAAAACCCAACAAACTATCAAAAGCACAGGAGCTAAGGGGATTTGCTACTGGACTTCATTTGATCAACAGAGAGCAACATGACTGCCCCACAGTGTACTAGCTCTGCACTATTATCACCCTGCCCTCCCAGTTTTAAAAGTCAAAAGACTACAAGTGAAGGCAAAGCTTTCTGCAGCACCCAGCCCCACGTCCCTGCCACAAACACCACCTTCGTTTTGCTTAAGGCAACTCTCCTCCTTCTAGCAAAAGGGACTGGGGCAGGGTGGATGGAGAGCAGGCTGGTTCATATCTCAGCAAGGCAATGGATGGGGCCCCTGTGGACCAGCATGGCCATGGGGTGCCTCTGCACCACAGGCTGCAAGAAGGAAGAGTGGGCCACAGCCTAGAGCATGGGCTACCACCCAGCAATTCCACAGATGATCTAGGGAGCGGGGTTCAGCCAGAAGCCAGGGTGCATCCCCACCTCCTCTGCTTGATCACAGCAACACTGACATGGCAGCAGAGTTGACCCGTACGTAACGCCCCGAGGCTTTCAGCCCACACAGATAAGCACTGCTGAACACAGCACAGATGCTTCCTTCTCCCACATGAAGACATGGAAAAGACTCTAAAGCCACAGGCCAGGCCCAGCCTTCTTCAGGATGTCTTTTTCCTTTGATTTCTTGAATGGGCTGTAAACAAGATACAAATTGTTATACGATCCCAATGCTGATCAACAGAACAATAACAAAATAACAACTGGGGGCCAAATCCTGCAAAAGCCATGACCCAGCACCCAGTGCAAAGACTTTGACATATATGACCCACAGTGTGCTGGGTGTGCTCTGGCTGGGGACCAGCACATCCGGCTTGCTCTCCTGACCACTCTCCATTAGTATGTTTCCAAACATTCCCACAGTCACAGGGGGAGGGGAGCAAGTGCCAACGTTATGGCTTTTCTCATGCCAGAACCATAAACAATACAGCACAAGACAGGGATGGATTCTGCTAACAAGCATCACCTCAGCCTACATGCCACAGTTAAATAGAATTTTATTTTCAATAAATATACAATCTGCATCATCATCATCATCATACCAGACAACACACTGTGGAAAAATAAAATGTACAGAAGCAACCAAGAGGACAGCTCGACCACAGCTAAGCTCACTTGGTGACCTGGAGGACTACCTGGCTTAACACACACAACACAGAAAGAGCCACTGCAGTCTGTGAGAGAATTCACATTGTGTGGTTTGGGTCTTCAGAAGAGCAAAAGTCCCCAGGGCAGGTTTCTTTTGCACAACACAGGTTTGGAGAGACACGAGCTGGCTGGCCTGGCACGAAGGGTACTGGGAAACGTTTACTCTGCTACGTCATCACTGCATCTACTGGGCACACGCAGGCTGCTAGGGAGCAGCAGGTCTCACCGCTGAGGTGACGCCGCCTCCGTCGGGCGCCCCGTCACACACACACACACACACACACACACACACACACAGAGGCAGACAGACTAACAGCAGCTTAGCTCTGCTGAAACTAGGACAAGGACAAAACTGGAGCCAGGATCGACTGCACCACAGGTTCTACCGTTTGAAAGAAAGATTCTAGCCTAAATACCACGTTCACCAATGAGAGCACACAGGTACGTATATCTCTGAGAGGATGAGCCATGGATTTGGACTGCAAGGACAGTGGAAGCAACTCCAAACTCCTCCACCCACTCAGGGTTTCCCGTGGCACCTCCACATGCAGCCCATGCTGCTCAGCTACACGCTCTGCCAGGCAGGATGCAAACAGCTGAGTGGTGCTGAGTGCGAGCAGTAAAGGGTCAGAACCCAGTGGGACACAGTTCACAGGGGTCAGCGTGGCCAGCATGGTTCCGGCAGCTGCTTCAATCCAACAGAGCTGCTGTGAGGTGCATGGAGGGTGTGAGTTGCGATATTTTGGTCAGTGGGACTTTTTCTCCTCATTTGCCTGCTTGGGTTGGCTGCTGTTGGTCCTCCACCTCATGTTACCTCCAGGGAAGCCGGAGAGACACGGTCACACTCCTCCCGGGACCGCAGGCTGTGCCACTGCTCCACAGCCGTCCGATGCGCGTTGAGCATCCGGCGCCAGTGGTTGGACTCAGGGGCACCTGTGGAGTACTGCCCGATCACAATCCTCCCAATGAAGTCATTGCTGCTCTTCACGTTGTGCCCGTAGACTGGGGAGAGCAGAGACAGAGACTGGTCAAGGCAAAAGCATTGGTTGTCCATCCAGAGCCCTGCCTCCAGAAAGCTAAGGGTCCTGCAAATGCCCCCTCACACAACATGCCAGACACCAGCAGCTCTGGGGTAGCTCAGCACCTCAGAAACATCAGAGGGACCAAATCAGGAGTTTGGAAGGAATGAGGTAAGCTGTGCTACACAGTTCAGATCCACAGGACACAAACCCACAGTTACTACAGTATTCAACAAGAACAGCTGAGGTAGACTTATAGAACGGCTGGGGTTGGAAGAGGCCTTGAGACCTCATTACTCTCTACAACTACCTGAAGGGAGGTTGTAGACAGGTGAGGGTTGGTCTTCTCCTGGGCAACCAGCACCAGAACAAGAGGACACAGTCTCAATCTGCACCAGGGGAGGTTTAGGCTTGAGTTCTTCACAGAAAGAGTTGTTGGCCATTGGAATGTGCTGCCCAGGGAGGTGGTGGAGTCACCATCCCTGGAGGTGTTCAGGAGGGGATTGGACACGGCCCTTGGTGCCATGGTTTAGTTAGTCATGAGGTGTTGGGTGACAGGTTGGACTTGATGATCTTTGAGGTCTTTTCCAACTTTATTGATTCTATGATCTCGTTCCAGCTCCTCTGTTATGGGCAGGGATCCTTTCCACTAGAGCAGATTACTCAGAGTAAGGATGCAACCTGCCCTTGAAGCAGAATTACATCACTGCAATTCTTCTGTTTGTCACCATCAGTTATCTATCGAGGATGCCATCGGCTCTGTGATGGCTGCTGAGGAAGTGAGCCTGTCGAGAGGCCAGGCTGGTGTCATTTAGAAAGGCCACCTTCTGAAAATGTGGTGAAGAATTTTAAGCCATCCATCTCCGACTAATACACAGCTTGTCAGGGTTCTTAACAAGTTCTTCTACAAGGCAATGGATCACAAGGGTAGCTAGCATGACTATGCTAAAGGTCCTGCTATGATTAATTATCCTAGAGAAATCCAGTATGGCGCTAAAACCCACACAAAGGTACCCCCCAAAGCAAATTCTTCTCTGATATATTTATATAGGATTTTTGCTTGTTTATTCCACCCCCCACCCCCCGCCCCGTCCCTTCCCCAATCTGCTCCTCCCTTTCAGCTTCTTCCACAACAAGTAGAGGTGGTGGAGAAGGCTCCAAGGTCCAGCCCACGGGCCAGCAGCTGGGTGCTGTGCCACACTCTGAGACCAGGTCCAAGGGGACTGAGCTGTATTCTCTGATGTCTGAGCATCCCCTTCCAGAGTCTGAAAGGACCCTAGAGTAGATTTCAGATTAAATCTACTCTTAGCCACCAAAAAAAAAACCACCCAGTAACTGCATGGAGCTGCTCAGAAACAGAAAATGAGGTAATTATCATTTGGGGTTTTCAGACTAACCCAGACTCTGGGTTATGGACAGGTAGACACTGCTTGCCATTTAAGAAACCTATTTTCCTGCCAGAAAACACACACCTGATCTCATGAGCTCTTTTTCCACCAGTGCAGTAATTTGCACAATAGCAACATTCATTTTCAAGCCAATGCAGAGCAAAAAGCAATTAAGGATGCAGAGGTCAAACCAATTGCTTCTGCAGCTGCTCTTTACTGAGAGAGGCTTCTTTAATAAAAACAATTAAAAACTTCTCTAACAGAAATGCTTAAACAGAAATTTGGTTCACTTATGTCCATTAACGGGGCTGCATCCTTGAGGACAAGCAATGCAGTCGTGGTGGGTTGATCCTGGCTGGACACCATGTTCCCAGCAAAGCTGTTTGGTCATTCACCTCCTCAATTGGGACAGGGGAGAGAAACTGCCCTGAAAGGCTCATGGGTTGAGACAAGGACAGGGAGAAGATCACTCACCAATTGCCATCACAGGCAAAACAGACTTGACTTTGGGAAATTAATTTATTACCAATCAAATCAGAGCAGGATGAGAAATAATCCTAAATCTTAAAAACACCTCCTCTGCATCCTGCACTTCTTCCCAGGCTTAAATTCACTCCTCCCCCTTCTTCCCTGACCTTGCTGTCTGCAGAGTTGTTTCTCTCACACATTCTCTCTCTGCTCGTCTGAGAGCTGTTGTGCAGCAGTTTTTTGTCCCTTCTTAAATACATTACCCTGGAGGTGCTACCACCATCACTGATGGGCTTGCCTTTGGCCAGCAGTGGGTCTATCTTGGACATAGCTGACATTGGTTCTATTGGACATGGAGGAAGCCTCTAAGCAGCTTCTCACAGAAACCAGCCTTGTAGCTGGACATGAGCCAGCAATGGACGCTTGCAACCCCGAAGGCCAACGGCAGCCTGGGCTGCAGCAGAAGCAGTGTGGCCACAGATGGAGAGAGGTGATTCTGCCACTTCACTCTGCCCTTGTGAGACCTCACCTGTAGTACTGAATCCAGCTCTAGAGCCCTCAACAGAGGAAGGATATGGACCTGATGGAGCAGGTCCAGAGGAGGGCCACAAAGATGATCAGGGGGTTGGAACACCTCTGCTACAAGGATGGGCTGAGGGAGCTGGGGGTGTTCAGCCTGGAGAAGAGAAGGCCCCAGGGAGACCTGGTAGCGGCTTTCCAGCACCTGAAGGGGACTGCAAGAAGGCTGCAGAAGGACTGTTTGCAAAGGCCTGTAGTGACAGGATGAGGGGCAGTGGTTTGAAAAAGAGATTAGATGTGAGGAACAAGTTCTGCACCAGGAGGGTGGTAGAAGACTGCACAGGTTGCTCATGGAGGTAATTGAAGCCCCATCCCTAGAGACAAAGTCAGGCTTGACAAGGCTCTGAGCAACCTGATCCAGTGGAGGAGATGTCCATGCTCACTGCAGAGGGGTTGGACCAGACTTTTGGAGATCTCTTCCAACCCAAACCGTTCTATGATTCTATACTAATTCCTCTTTTGACTGGACATACTGGCAGCCTGGAAGCGACCCGGAAGGAACACCCATGCAGAAAACATCCTGAAGCTAACTTCATGCTATCGGTGCCACTTCTGTGGTGGGGGACAAGCTTTCTGCTGAAGCACCCTGTGCAGCTGGGGCCACAAAGTGTCCGCATTTCCTGAAAATCCTCTGCCAGACATGCCCTGCAGTTACTCAGCAGTTACACCCACGCTTCGCTGCCAAGTACAGCCACACAGGGCTTCTGCTGCCACCTGCAGCTGGGAACAACAGGCAGAGAAACCTCAGCGCGCTGGAGCGGGTGGCAGCTCCAGCACAAATAATTTACCTCGTCTTCAGCTATGTACATAAGTCACCTGCAATGCCATTAAAACCATTTAACTCAAGGAGAAGAAAAATAACGAGAAGGAAGGTGATTCTTTTTCATCTGCCCTACTCAGGCTAGAACATCCCACACAACATCCTCGCCCAGTTTATACTAGTTTGTCATCAGTTTATTTACAGCACACCACCACCCACTCTCCAATAAGTTGTCCCCAAAGTGGATTTGAGCTAGTTAAAAACTAATTTCATTGCATCCTGTGTATTTTAATAAAGCCCTTAAATAACAGAGCACCCTGGGTACAGCTCACATGCACCCTGTCACACGTGCCAGCCAGCATCATTACAGAGCCAGTCACAGGAACCAACTCCCCAGGGCAAGAACCCCCCAGAAAATAAGAGGGCCCTTCCTCTTCCTTTCCACTGAAGGATATTCAGCCAAAATACCAAAGAGCAAAAATCCAGCTTAATCTTTATAGCTGGTCTAGAGAGGAATGTTGAGAGCCTGGGTCAATCAGCAGGCCAGAAAATCATTTTTAAACCCCCTGCCCACTCTTCCATACCTGCAATTGCTGTTGCCACAGCCTGTCAAAGTTTCATCTGATACCCTCAGCCCACCAGACCAGGAACCCAACAGACACCTATATGGTAAATAACTTATTCCCAGGGCTCTGCAGCACAAGCACATCTAAGCCTGTACCTCCAGGGTTGTGATGCAAGCTGCAAAACCCACCCCCAGAAACACATAACCATCAGCATCCTGCTCAGGTGTCCACACTTCATGCTGTGCCCAGACATCCTCGGACTGCAGCCAAACCACTGGCAAAGAGAGAAATAAGCAAAGATATGTCTCTAGCAGGAACCACAATCCTGTTAGCACTGACCCATCAACACTCCCTGCACTTCCCCACTTTAGAGACCTTGGCAGGGGCTCAAACAGTGCCTTAATCCACATGCTCTGGCAGGCAATGCTTTGTCCCCCACCCTCTGCAGGCAGGAACCAGTGGTCCTTTTCTGTCCCAGCCGCTGAGCTCTGCCATCAGCTAGCAGGTCTGAGCTGTCAGGTTAAGCAGGTCTGAAACCTACTTGTGAACTGCTTGACATCAATATTAAAAAGCTGTTTAGCACAAGGTGGGTGCTGCTCAGAGCAGGCAGCAGCATAATGCAAAGGTCACAGGTGTGGACCATGCTCTGCCCCTCACTCCTTAGGCATGGCCAGTAACATTTAGTAGAGAAGAGATAAGCACAGGGGAGTGCAGTGCTTTCACATCTCTCAATTTAATCTCCATCAAGCTTCAAAGTGCACACAAAACTGACCTCCCAGCATCTCTGGAGGTTTTTAAGGCCAGGCTGGATGTGGCTCTGAGCAGCCTGATCCAGTGGGAGGTGTCCCTGCCTGTAGCAGGGGATTGGAACTAGATGATCCCTAAGGTCCCTTCCAACCCTAACAATTCTGTGATTTTATGATTCTGAACCTGCCCAGCTCCAGGGCACTGGAACTGCACAGCTGAATCCTGCCCATGCACAGACCCATCACAGCTCCAGCATCCAGCTGCTTTTCCACATGGGAGACCACCACGCCAAGGAAACTCATTAGAAAACCATTTCCCTTCTTGCTCGCCTGTAAAGGCAGCCCCTGCGCAGCAGCCTGGGAAGGGGACCCTGCAGTTACACCAGTGCTGCACCCTGATCATGGCATTTGGCTAATTAAGGCCTGGCCTCACCCAGGGAGCAGAAAGAAGCTGGGCAGGGGAAATGCAAATGCACAAATGTCTTGCAGAGAGCTCAATAACACACAAGAATTGACACCTCATGAAATTACCTCATCAGGAGAAACTTGGATGCATCTCTTGCAACAGCCTGGAGGATATTGGACAGGAGTATCTACAGCTGGACTGCTACCTTCAATTCAATTTGTTTGTATTTATTTTATTTTAAATTGCATCTTACTCCTCTGCACTATGATCCCCAGATCCACCAAAACATGGTGTCATGGATAGTGACAGACCTCACAGGAGCAGCTCCAACACCAATGCCATGCAGCGTTAGCAAGCAAGAGCAGTGGTGGCCATACCTGTCAGGCACATTCACATAGCTCCTCTGATGACCACAGGGCCAGGTAGAGGCATTTCATCTCCAGACACTGCTCTACCACCTAGAGCAGCTACTGCCACTGAGGTTTCTCCTCATTTGAGACACAGGAAGCTTATGGCTTTGTGAGACGTTGAACAATTTCTTTCACCACAGCAGGAGCCAAACAAGATGAAAGGACGAAGCTGAGAGAGGCATGACACCGCTTAAATTAATGGGCTTGGCAAAAGGAGCAAGCACTGAGGATCAGAGGGCTTGCTCCCTCCTTTAGGAGAAAAAGATTCCCCCAGAATTCCAGAGAAGTCCAGGATAAGCTGTTTCTGCCACGTCTGCCGTGAAGAACAGCTGTTAGCTAAGTCAGTTCACTTGAAGAATGTGATTTTGCCTCAGAAGCAAGCAACAGATTGGCTCAGGAGGCAACAGCATCTTGTTGCTCTCATCAGGTTTTAACAGTGTTTCACTCCTCCTTTTCAAATCTGTCCCTGGAGCATCTTCCCCAAGCAAATCCAAAGCAGGATCAGGACTGCAGGATCCCACACAGCATCTCTGGCCAACCCTCAATTTCTGCTCTGCTGTCACCGGCTCCAGGCTGACAAACAGTACCTGTTCCTGGAGACCAGGAAGGCATAGGTGGGGATCTGGAGGATGGAGAGCAATGGAGACCCAGAAGGGTTTTGAAGCTCATTCACCATACCTGCTGTGGAGAGGCTCTGCCAGGCAGGGGGTTTTCCAGGAGGCCAAGGTCTCCTGCTGCCAGTGCACCCTACTTGTGCTCCCGTCCTATTGCCCCAAAAGCAGATATCCTCACAAGACCTGCTGGATCACCTTGTGTGGCCACAGGACCTGAAGCAAAGCAGCCAGGACTGTGGGAGGTGCTCGCTGGGAGCACTCTGCTCTCCCCAGACTCAGACCATATGGTGTCCAGTGCATAAACACATGAAGTATTTATGATGCCAGATGCAAAGGCCAAGTTCTGATATAAATTCAGCAGGTAGAAATCCCCAGAAAACACAGTGCTGACATCAAGGGTTTTGTCCTTCTCCCCCTCTCGGGCTGAGGCAGGGTTACACAGCTTTAAGCACAGATTAGATTCTGCTTGAGTTCCAGATACAGAAGATACAGACAGTCCAATACTTTAGAAGCACACAGCTATTAGACAACCAGAAACAATTTTCTAGCAGCAAGTTTCCTAATTATCTATCCATTCACCCAAGAGATGTTATAGTGCCCAACATGATGGTATTTCAAAGCAGAAACCACTTCTTTCTCCTGCACTTCAGCACAGGGAAAAAAACCAAACACAGACACATTTCAGTTGCCTTATATATTACAGGAGGTTCCCCACCACCACCATATGCAAAACACAAAGTGCTTGAGTATTTTTTTTGGGGGGTGGGGTGGGGAAAGCAATAGGAGAAAAGACAGAGCAGCATCTGAAGTAGCAAGAGAAAACACAGATGTGTAATGACCCAAACACATAGAAGTTTCCATCCCTGCAAAGGAGCACCTAAAGATGATGTTGGCCTCTGAAAGTCATGCTCTCACACAGCCAGGCAAATCAAAATCCAAGTGTATGTCTGGAGAAGCCTGAGGACAAAACCATTACCAGCCTTGAACCTGCTGAGTTAATTGGGACATTTGGAAATCAGCCTGCTAATTAAAAAAGAAAGCTTGCAAAGCCTTGCTACCTCTGTGGCCCACTCAGGGCACTTCAAATCTCATTCAGTGTGTGAGCAAACACAACAGCATCACCTTGTCCCCAGTGTCTACACCATAACTATGATCACCAGAGCTGACAAGGGAACAAAATCAGAGGTCTGAGGAGCTTCAGCCATCTTCTCCTCAACCAGAACTCGAGCTGCCAGAATGAATCCTAGTTAATTTCCAGCTGTAACAGATGAGTGTGGGGCTGTGAGCTGCAAGCCTTTGGCACAGCAATTTGCTCCTCTCTGCCTAGCCTGGGAACATTTGGACAATGAAATCTGGAGCTGATGACCACCTTCATCTTTGGTCCACCTCCATACAGCCTCTTCTGCTAGGTCAGGGCTGCTCTCCTCCTCTTCATCTCCAACAACTGTTCCAGAAATTCTGTCATGGATCAAAACCATCCCAAAACATATTCTGTCAAACATCCAAAAAATACTTATTAGACAACATATAAAACCAAAGCTGGTTGGCACCAGAGCATCTCCAATGCCCCTGGGAGTGAAGGGTGACAGCAGGCCACAGCTGTGCTCACCAGGGGCTGTCTGTGCCACAAGTGATCATTTATTCCCCATAAAACACCACCCCAAAACATCCACCTCCAACAAGAAGGCAGGATTTGAGGAAGACCCAATCCCAACTGCAATCCTCTCAAGCTGTAATGCCACAGAAAGAACAAACAGGCAAAACCAAAACACTTGAGTGAAAGCAAACCACACTACCCAGAACTGTCCCATCAGCATCAGGCACCAACAATGACAGTTTCCCCCCCCCCTCTAAAAACTTAAACATCATTACATGGCCCTTGTATTCTCCCAAAGGCAAGAGAAAATGAGCCAACAGAGGAGCCAGGTATACTGCTATTGAACAGCAATCTATTACTGCAATCAAAGGCTGCTTATTCACTGGCACTTAATTAGAGCCCTGGGATAAAGCATCCAAGCGATCTCAGGGTCGGAAGACTCGTGTTGTGACAGCACTCAGTGCATGGAGACAGGGGATGGTGGTGTTAGTGCTCCTCTGTGGCAGCCCTTGGCAGCACAGGTACAGCCACGCAGCCTCACTCCTCAGCAGTGCTCCCTCAGGATTTCAAATGCTTAAAATGAAAAAAAGCTGGTCCTAAATCTTTATAGAAAATGGAGACATGGTATATTAAAAAACCATATTTATAAGTAAAGAGAATCACATAGAATCCTACAAGTGGTTCACAAGACCAAGTGCCTGTGAGCTGTGTCCTTAGCCAATACTTATATGGGGCGCTTGGTGCCATGGTTTCGTTGATTAGATGGTGTTGGATGATAGGTTGGACTCAATGATCTCAAAGGTCTTTTCCAATCTGGTTAATTCTATTCTATTATGATGGAGATCTCACAAACATTGAGGCCAGTCTCTCCATGAACAAGCAAACCCTGTCCCAGCCTGCTTCCCTCCCCTGGGCAGAGCATCAGGTCCTGCTAGAGCCACAGCCACCTTTCACAGGAGAACAATGCAGTGGGATGAGCCCTCCCAACACCACTCAAGACACCACCAGCCCTGATGCTTGCCCCAGCTACAGTTAGTCTCAGCCAGGTCAGACAGCAAAGCTTTTGCACAGATGGTATCCAGAGCACAAAACCTGTTTTTCCCTCTTTGGGAACCCTGCTTCTTTCACAAGCCCTAAGGATCCTGTCATGTAAACATGAAGAAGAGCTTATTTAAATGGAGAAAGACAGACAGAGTCAGCACAGGACCTCGGGGAGATGCATACTCCCCAAGTGTGAGCCCTGAAGGCTGTATTTTTCATGTGAAGTGATCAAAAGATGTTAAGGAGTCACCGAGATGCAGTTTGCCCTGGAGCAGTGTATTTTTTTATTGGGCCATCTGGGCTTTACTGCAACACAAACAGCATTACCGACCACTGCCATTAACAACATTATAATCATTAACAAAATTCCACAGTGCCTGGACTTCAGGTGTTGTCTCACCTCCCACTGCACACCTCAGGCTTTCTGAAGGCCGGGCTGGGGTTCAGAGGCCAGTCTGCCCAAAATCCCTCAGCAAGGACTGTGTGGTGTCTCTGAGAGCCCAACATCCAACCCTCCTGAGCCCACATGCTGCAGCAGCACCTGAAACAGCCTTTTTTCTGCTTGGAAATGACCTTGGGCAGCAGCTGACAGCCTTGCTGCCAGGGCCAAACTCCACCTTCCCCATACCAGGCGACAAAGAATAATTACCACCATTGTTCCAGGTATACATGGTTAGGAGAACATACTGTCCTTTAAAGCTTGCCTTCTTTCTCTACAAGAGGTAAACCCAGGACTTGCTTGCACCTGAGCAGAAGATGACACGTGGGAAATATGCATCACAGTGATGAAAAAAACCCAGGAACCATCCCACAAAGCACATTTCTGATACAGCACATATAGGGATGGCCATTACCTAGACAACACAGAATAAAATGTTTGATGGAGTAAATGAAAGTCAAACATCTCCACCAGCTATTGCCTCACTGATCTTTTTTCTGCTGGGACATTAGACTTGTTACAAGTATCAGTCACTTTCCTATTCACAGCCTCTTTCGACGAGAAGCTGTGAACAGATGATACTTGACAGCAGCAGCCCTGACCCTGGATGCCTCCTCCTGGAGGGGACATCTCCACCTGAGCTCATCCTACCTCATTTTAGGCACCAAACTGGGAAATGTGAGTTTGTGACAGCTCCAGTAAGCATCTGAGGTAGAAACAGATGGGAAGGCTGTAAACCAATTTGTACAAGGTGCCCTGCACCCCTGTGGAAGGAGCAGCATTTTCGTCTGTAAATGCTGAGAACTTCCAGCGCTGAATCCCAGTATGCCTAAGGACCAGGAAAGATTGAAAAACCAGCCCACCCCACCCCCAAATCTTGGCTAACACAGAGCTCACCCCCATCCTGGGGGCACCCACTGCCTGTCTCCTGGGCTGACTGCACTTCAACCCCGTGTTCAGTCCAAAGTCCAGCTCTCCAGAGCAGCTCCAGGGAAGCAGAGAGCGGAGCAGCGCTGCGCAGAGAAGTGCCCACCCGCTGTGTTTGCACACAGAGCAAAACCCCTCGCCACAGTGCACTAAACCCAGGCAGTGGGATTCACAGGAGAAAACAGCACCACCAAAACACAAAGGGCAGGGGGAAAAGTTAATCTTACTTTGTCCAGAGAGTCTTACTTAGCATTGTGGTACCAGCCAGGAACTTCAGGCGGGAGGGGCTGGTCTGGCTCCACTGCTTTCCAGTGAAGCTAAGCCAACATAAAGACAGCTGCAGACTGGGTCCAAAATACGAAGCTACAGAAAAAGCTCCCGTGATTGCTTCTGCAGCTCCTCTTCATTCAAAGCATCATCACCCACCCTTCAAGCAGGATTATCTTCCTTTTCAATTGGACTTTGAGTCAACAGCAAATTTAATTAACTGACCTAATGGACTAGAGCTGTGGACTGAAAAAAAAAAAAAAAAAAGAGTAGGAAATAAACCCCAACTCCCACAGACACACACACCAGAAGGAACCACCAGTGTAGCCAGACAAAACCCCAAGCAAGACCAAAACCTAGAGAAAAAGCCGTGGCCTATGCTGCTGATTTGCTGAGACACAAAAGAACAGAAAGATCCTCGCATTGCAAAGTTCTGCTTCTCCATGCTGGCAACCATTTGCTCTTTATTGTATCTTAGCATAAGATCTTGCTGGAGCGTGTCCAGAGAAGGGCAACAAAGTTGGTGAGGGGTTTGGAACAGAAGCCCTACAAGGAAAGGCTGAGGGAGCTGGGGTTGCTTAGCCTGGAGAAGAGGAGACTCAGGGGTGACCTTATTGCTCTCTACAACTACCTGAAGGGAGGTTGTAGCCAGGCAGAGGTTGGTCTCTTCTCCCGGGCAGCCAGTACCAGAACAAGAGGACACAGTCTCAGGCTGCACCAGGGCAGGTTTAGGCTGGATGTTAGGAAGAAGTTCTATACAGAGAGAGTGATTGCCCATTGGAATGGGCTGCCCGTGGAGGTGGTGGAGTCACCTTCATTGGAGTCATTCAGGAGGCGGCTTGATGGGGTGCTTGGTGCCATGGTTTAGTTGTTCAGGTGGGTTGGATTGGTTGATGGGTTGGACGTGATGATCTTGGTCTCTTTCAACCTGGTGTATTGTATTGTATAAAGCCTTTACAAGCTTTTCAGCTGCACAATATGCTGAGATGCCAAGAAGGCAGCAATATGGGGAGCACCATCACCCCCACCCCAGACCTTCAGCCAAGCTGCACGCTGATACTCATGTTATTCAAACCTCCCGATGCACACAAGCCCAAACTGGTGCCACACTGGGAGCACACTTCCACCAGCAACACAGCATCTTCATCACCTAGGTGAACACTGACTGGGGCTCAGCATCTTTGCCACCACTACATCTCCTGAACCGTCGCTCCTGTGACACTGTAGATGCCTGTGCATGAGCCCTGGTTTGCAGGTGCTCACAACAGGGCAGGCTCTTGGCTTCTTAATGACAGGAGGCAGCAAAGACACCAAACCAGCAGAAGACTACACACATCACGATGTGACCAACACCTCTGGATTCAGAATCTCAAACAAGAGTCCAGACAGCAGCAGGAGCAGTAAGCCCAACATCACCCACAGCATGGCCACGCCTGGGCCATCCACCACGTTTCAGTCCAAGAGCAGCCATGAGAACCTGGCCCTACTGCTCCTCCAAAAGCCTCTGCATGATGCTTCCCAGCTTTGGAGCTGCTGGTGACATTTCTGGCCTGGGATTATTTATTGCAATATTCAAAGCAAGCAATATGTCACTTAGAAAGCAAAGCCCAAGGAACCTCACTGAAACCTGTGATTATAAACCAGGTAGCTGCCCCCTGACTGACTTGTGAACCATCTGCACAGAAACAAATTAACCAGGCCTCCACTTAGTAATGCTAACTTCATCAGTCATGGTGAGGAGCAGCACATCCCCCTCACCCTTCCAATGGCACAGAGCTACTGCTCTGTTTGCCTTTTCTCCTGCTACTAGCACAAGGGAAAAACGAAGAAGAAAGTACTTCTCGCCTGTCATGATCACCTGATGGAAGCTTCCAAGAACAAATTCGTCACTGCACATGCAAGGTACAGTCAGGGTGACGTGCATGCAAAGCAGTGATTAATTAGAGGTTTCCTCAGCCAAGAGTCTATGAGTGTGAAGGGCAAGATTTAAAACGCTGATCAGCATCCCTCTTGTTCTAAGGTGTTTGGAAACAAACTAATGGGTTGGAATTGGACTCCTTGTACCAGCTGTGACACCTGCATCTGGCACGTGAGAAACAAAACCTGAACCACACTTCAAGATAGGTTCTTCCAGATGCAGATTCCTTCCTCTTCATTGAAAGATGGTGAGTAGTGGGTGGAAAGTTGCCCCAAGATTTGTGTGAAGCGTGGGAGCCCAGTGTGGTGAAGTGTGTGGGTCCTACTGCCCAGCTCCTCTGTTCCTCCAGAGGGCAAGGAGGTCTGCCCCTGATCCTGATGGTGCCCAAGCTCCACAGTACACACAGAGTGACACAGGGTGTCATGCATGGGAGAGAAACCCACCACTTCCTAGGGGTCCTTGCAGTCCTGCCCAAGAACTCCACACTGTGGAATAGCAGAAAAGGCCACCAGCCACAGTGGGTCCATGGCCTCAGCTCAGCACCACTGCTGCTGCCCAGTCTGCAGGTGAGAACTGGGGATGCATCCCTGTGCTCTGCTACTCCTGCTCTGAGCAGCTCACCCAACTGCCAGTTCCTACTGACCGTTTTCATGTCCAAACAACAAAATAGAAGGTTCAGAAACTGTTTAAAAATAAGAACTCCCATCCCAGCCAAGCATCTCCAGCACTTAGAAAGCTCTTGAGGACGTGGTGTATCTCAGCTGTGCCACACAAGGCTTGGAACCAAGTCCAGCCCTTTAAAAATAAAGGCATGAACAAACTGCTTACAGAACAGGCAATGGCAGCATCAAATACCTAAGCTTACATCATCCCACTGGCAGTTTACATCAGGTACCAGAAGTTACCTTTGCCAGTGTTTGGACTCTGGGATTGTTCAGTACTTCCCTCTTACTCTTCTCTTTTTTTACTTTATGCCCAAGTTGGTTGCTGCTGAGAAGTGCAATTAATGCCTTTTCCTCCTCTGCACAAAAGCATTCCCAATGGCACCAATTAAGCACAGGGGCAACCAGGTGCACTTCCAGCCAGCTCCAGTCAGGTAGCAATACTGGGAGAGCTTCTGCAGAGCACTGAGTGCTAATTTAGCTTCCCTGGTGACCCCACCGATGGTCACCTTTTGCAGGGTGGCTCCCTGAGACAGACACTGTCCTGCACAGGCTCATCTGCAAGCCTACAACTGCTTCTTTGTTCAGCTCAGAGACAACCAAGACCATTGCCAGGTCTGTAAGAGCACCACATTTACCTGTGAACACCAGGCTGGCATTCTCCAGTTCTTCCTGTGGAACTTTGAAGCTGAAGGACTCATTATAGAAGGGATCTATCGTCCTGCGCATGCAGGAGGTCTTCTTGGTTTTTGTTAGCTTTAATCCATGAACAAGCTGGATCTTCACAAAGGGATCTGACAGAGAATACAAAACACAGGCTCTGCGTTACGGCCACCGCTGGGCAGCACCCTGCTCCTGAAGGGGGAGCACCACAGGGCTGGACCATGCTGGAGAATAGCCCTTGGTAGTGGCTGGGGCTCGTGGTACAGCACCACTCTGCTCCCAGGGATTTGCAGTGGAGGCCAAAGTCAGGCAGCTGGATTGAAAACACTCCCTCCCAAAGCCACAGCTGATGGCAGCCTCGGTAGAGGCCGAGCATACTGCTCTGGCTGGAAAATGCCAATGTTCTGGCAGCACCAGGGGCTGGGGCTTGCAACATGGGAAAAACACCTGAGGGCACACATACAAAGCTATTACTGGCCAGCAGGATCAGAAACAGCAGGGAGCAATGCATGGGCACTGGGAAAACCTGAGACCATCCACAGAGCAGCCAAATACCTTAAATGAAGCCGCTGCAACATTAACATTCAGGCAGCATCTGCATAACACAGCCACAAATGGGCTGCCCTGCAGAACACAACTCGCAGCTCCTGGTCCCTCACCTCGGTGCAGAGATGGTTTTTTACTTCAAATACAGTGTCTGTACCCCCTGTTTGATCTCAGGGCAAGCATTCCAAATAATTCAGTTGCTGCTGGCCATGTATATACAAAACAAATATCCAGAGCCTTGTATTACTAGGAACTGAGCATCCAAATCCCCCTGAGTCCCCCACAAATTGCAGTCTCACCACCCATCTGCTTGAAAAGCACATGTAATCTCTGCAGGAGTAATGTGAGAAATGTACTGCCCTTTACCTGAACCTTGGCTCATATCTGTCTGAAGAAGCTGTTTTGCTCTGATGATGTCCACATTCAGTCTTCCTGCACTGGGTAGGTAGTTCAGTGACAACAGCAACTCTCCCAGCTCCACTTCATTCTGCAGGGAAAAGGGAAGGTGGAAATTCAGAACAGAGCTCAAGAGGGAAGGGAAGAGCAGGAAGAGAAATAAATCCTATTTGCCTAAGTGCCTGAGAAATAAATTTTGGTCTTAGTCATGCTCTAAACTACAACCTAGAACCATCTGGTGGTACCTTGTGCTGAGCAGAAACAAGAAAGAATATTATTCCCAGGTAAAGATCATTCTTTAATCACTGATCCTTCACCATCTTTTCAGCAGTCATGCAAAGAGGACCTATGAGGAGGAATGAATACAAGGTCAGTAGTTTATACCTGCTCCACTCTGAATGGTTCCAAATGGTTCTGATCTTACCAATCTCACATCCTTGATAATGTACAAAACACAGACCCCTTGGAGAAGACATCTTCTTTCCTTCCCAGCCCCAAAGGACCACACCAGGCACTTGGCAAGTTCAGGCATGAGATGGTTAATGCATCCCTGGGTCACAGGAAGGCAGTTCAGAAGAGGCACCCCCTTGGCATCCAGCCCTTTCTACCCAGGGACCACAGCACAGCTTAACTGCGCCCTTGCTGTTCGTCAGGCTGTAGTTCCACATCACTGTTGAGCCATTATTTCTTATTCTTTTACTTAATGATGCTTAAAACTAACAATTAAAAAAAAAAAAAGAGCTGGAGAACTGACATCACTGCTGCTCAGACATGACAGCTTAGAACAACCTCTCCCCGCTAGCATGACCTGGCTCTGAGCTGTTCTTCTTCTCAGATACAAAATACACACAAAGAAACAACTCCAGAGACTGAAAACACCAAGCAGCCTGGGCAGGGCATCCACCCATCTGCCTTGTCTCAGGGCCATGCAGGAGTGCAGAGCCAGTTCTTCTTCTCCCATAGACAAACAGTTCAAAACCAAGCCTAGATCAGATGGTTATGGCCCACTCCCAAAAAGAAAAGGAGCTGCAGTGACATTGCAATCGTAACATAAGTCTTAAATGTCTGTACTGGTGCCCTGAATATTAGATTATAGAAATCGGAGAGAAAAGGTCTGGGCAGGCAATAAAGAAAACCAGCTCTGAGACACAGTCTGAACTGGCCCAGAGAACCAGCTTGAGCAGCAGATGAGCCAGCACATGAGGTACCCAACCCCAGTAAAACTACCAACACCTCCTGGAGGCCGGAGCCAGGGCTGTGGGAAAGCCCAGCCAGCTCACAGCTATTCAGCTGCAAACAGAAAAGCAGAATTTCCACTAAGTGTGGATGAACCTGAGGGCTCAAGCTAAGTCCAAGGGAGCACTCCAGGAAAAGCCCTATCCCTCCGCCAGGAGCAGCCCAGCACCTCCAGCCTGGCCTGCCAGCAGCACAGAGCAGCTCCCACCGATAGCCAGCTCCTCACCTAAGGAGCCAAGAGCTGGAAACAAAATCAGGTAATGGCATCAGAAGTCTTCCCCCAGGCAGTGTCTCCTCTTATGTTCCTCCTGACTACTCCCAAGAAGGCAGCAGGACGTGTGTGGCATGCAGGAGCAGGTGGCAGACTGAGGAAGTCCTGCACCTCTGACACTACATAACACAAATTTAATTTAAAGTCCTTTTCTTTTTGCTTTCCACAGAAAATACAGCAATAGGCTGCCTGGCTTCACATCAAAGATCTCTGATTTGGGAGCTGGCAAAGCAACCCCTCTGCAATCAGCCCTGCACATCTAGTGAGTGAAGCACTATGTGGGGAGCAGGGCGAAGGCTGAGCATGGCAGCATCTTGACCCAGCCCTCATGCTAAAAGCATGGATCTACAGAACAGATCCAGGGCAAACCCACGTGCCCTCCTTGCATGCTCTACCGCCCCTGGAGCCAGATCCAGAGCCAGCCTGGCCAGCATCCAACCCTAGCTGGCCCATCTTCTGCCTGACCTTTCTCCCACAGGGAAAACCATCCAATTTCTTACTCCAGACTCCTCCTGTCACAGCACCTCTCAGGTCACATAATGTGGCAGTGCAGAACTACACAGTGCACACACACGCTTACCACCTGCAATTTCTCGTTGCTGAGAAGGCAGCCCTCTTCTGCCAGCCTTTGGCAGCTCCCACATCACAGTCCTCTTCAGTGCATGACATTTTAAGTTCTTTCAATCAGGAATCCACCCCCCACCACAAATCTGACCCAATAAACACACCATGCTCATGACTTTGTGAGGTCAAGCCATACCCACACACATTGTTGTGCCCCAAGACAACACAACCTAAGGATCTAGGAGAGTCTCACGTTCAAGGTGATTCAAGCTTCATCCATCTAATTTAATCTATGATCTTTGATTTTAGAAGCATAGAATCAATAAGGTTGAAAAAGACCTCAAAGATCATCAAGTCCAACCTGTCACCCAACACCTCATGACTACTAAACCATGGCACCAAGTGCCACATCCAGTCCCCTCTTGAACACCGCCAGGGATGGTGACTCCACCACCTCCCTGGGCAGCACATTCCAATGGCTAACAACTCTCTCTGGGAAGAACTTTCTCCTCACCTCAAGCCTAATCCTCTCCTGGCACAGCTTGAGACTGTGTCCTCTCGTTCTGGTGCTGGTTGCCTCAGAGAAGAGACCAACCCCCTCCTGGCTACAACCTCCCTTCAGGTAGTTGTAGACAGCAATAAGGTCTCCCCTGAGCCTCTTCTTCTCCAGGCTAAACAAGCCCAGATCCCTCAGCCTCTCCTCGTAGGGCTTGTGCTCAAAGCCTTTCCCCAGCCTCGTTGCCCTTCTCTGGACATGTTCAAGAGTCTCAATGTACTTCTTAAATTGAGGGGCCCAGAACTGGACACAGTACTCAAGGTGTAGCCTAACCAGTGCTGAGTACAGGGGCAGAATGACTTCCCTGCTCCTGCTGGCCACACTATTCTTGATGCAGGCCGGGATGCCATTGGCCTTCTTGGCCACCTGGGCACACTGCTGGCTCATGTTCAGCCAGCTGAGGAGCTTTTCCACAAAGCTCCTCTCAGACCTGTGGCTGGAAGAGCCTGGAGACATAACATCAAGAAGAGCTGGGGACTCCTTAGCCTATTACCAGGACAGTAACAAAGCATTGCAGAGCCTACACCAGGATCCACCTGAGGTACCCCTCAACCACAGCTCATTTTTTATAATGTATCAACAACATTTTTAACACATCTGCTCCTATTTCCACTTTCATTCAGCACTGTGTCAGGTTCCATGCAGGCTTTAATTCCTAGAAATTCAGGTACATCTGGACAGCACAAATTAGGAAACTAATTAGCGATGCTATTACATGCTGGGAAGAGACAAACAGCTCCAGTTGCAAACACCAAGCTTCAGGGATACCCAGGTGGCAGGTTGGCACTGGGCAGGGATGTAGGACCTTTGAAGTGCCTTAAGCTTAGAGCACTGAAAATCCACATTAAGATTTGGGGTGATTGCTTCTGGATTTGTCCATCGGAGGCACCTACTGATCTTATCCAAGACCTGCAGGAACTAAGGGGCCTGAAGACATGTTTATCATCAAGAACAGATGGGGACTTCTAAACCTATTCCCAGGGCAGTAACAAAGCATTGCAGAGCCCACAACCTGCAGGAACTAAGGGGCTTTCCTGGGTCAGGGAAGGATGGTGAATTTCAGCAGGGTGAGGCAGACCTCCGTGCTTCTGACACATTGACATTCATACTTCATTTAAAAAGAAATCTGATGTTGTGCACCAACAATATCAGACTAGGCACATAACACACACAGAGGCATCTTCCCCTACCTGAACCCTCCCCAGCACTATGCCCATAACCCCTACAGATGTTATGGAAGGAGTCACTATAATGTAACCACCAGCCTGCTGTCTAACCTACAAGCTTTTGACAGGAATCACAGAATTATTGAGGCTGGAAAAGACCTCTGAGATCATCAAGTCCAGCCTATGACCCAACACCACCACATCAGCTAAACCATGCCACCCAGTGCCACATCCAAGCTTTTCTTAAAGACCTCCAGTGATGGCTACTCCACCACCTCCCTGGGCAGTCCATCCCAGTGCCTGATCAGCCTTTCTGTAAGGAAGTGCTTCCTAAGAGCCACCCTAAACCTCCCCTGGCACAGCTTCATACCAAGCCCTCTTGTCCTGTCACAAGTTCACAGGAAAAAGGTAAAGATAAGTCCCTGATTTTCCATAGAAAATAACAGGGATAGTGGCACCTCTAGAAAAACCTTTTTGACTCTGTGGGCTCAGATTTGAGCAAGGTGAGATACAAAATGCTGCACTCCGTAAAGCATGATCCACTCAAGGCAGAAGACAGACTGCCACCAGCTTTAATGAGTCTCACATCAGGCCTTATTTCCCAAGCCTCAATAGCATCTTCTGCCCCTTACTGCTTTTCAAGCACGCCCTGATTTCTGTTCATTATTTTAAGGGAAGGAACAGTCAATCCAACCCAGAGAGGCCACCAGGATAGGTAAGCTCAAAGCCAGCAAAAAAGCAGCAGCCCCATTGTTCACAGTGGTAGCAAAAGGTGTTTGGAGAAGGCAGCCCAGCTCTCAGGACAGCTCACCTCTGTACAAGTGACTCAGCCTTTCCAAGGCATTCAGCTCCAGCAGTGAGCTGTCTCTGATCTCATAAACACATTATTTCGAGCTTAGCCACAAGGATCTAGGAAACGTGCTTCAAATCCTGCCAGGGTGCCTGAGGGGACATCAAGCACTCAGAAATGAATCAGTGGCCAGCAGCCACCATCCATTCCAACCTGTTGGACCAGCACTGCCTCCATCCTCATGTACTCCACCACGCTTGCTAGCTTTTACCTATGACCATTAGCAAGTGAGGAATTAATGAGTGTTGGGCTGGATGATCTTTGAGGTCTCTTCCAACCAGGTACATTCTGTGATTCTGCATTTCTGGGTTGCTCCAAGGAGCCCAAGGTACAAGGCAGGCCTCCTCAGGTTTGAGCTGGCTGCACTTCCCACAACAAGCTCACGCCACACTGTGCCCTCACTGCCATGACAGCTCTGCTGACAGGACAGGCTGGTGGCACAGCTTGTGTCAGAAATGAAGATGTGGATATCAACAGCTGCAGCTTCAACTTGCTGGCTCAGTGGGCAAAATGGGGATAACACAGCAAGGTTCACTGTGATACAGAGGAACAGAATCATAGAATCATTAGGGTTGGAAGGGACATCAAGGACCACCTAGTTCCAACCTCCCTGCCATGGGCAGGGACACCTCATACTACATCAGGTTGCTCAGAGCCACATCCAGTATGGCTTTAAAACCCTCCTGGGATGTGGCTTCTACCACCTTCCTGGGCAACCCGTTCCAGCGTCTCACCATCCTCATGGTGAAGAGCTTCTTCCTAGATGCTTCTAGTTTCAGGTCAGGGAGAGACAAGCAGCCACAAAGATCTCAGATGGCTTGTATGGCCATAGGAGCTGCCCAGAGTGCTGCTCCAGCCCACTGAGCTCACCTGCACTTTGGCAACACTCTCTTGCCTTAGCCACTGACCCCCATGCCCTTCACCTTATTCACAGGCACCTTGATCAGCAGTGGCATTAAGACATCTTCCTGGGGGACTGAGGGCACAGCAGCATGACTTTTGTTTTGCCACACACTGGAGTCTACCTAAACCTCAGACCTACACAGGGGCCGAGCTGAAAGGAGGGACGCAGGTCTATACACAAGAGGTGTCAACCACCACAGGGCAAGGAAGCACCTGAATTTTACCTTTCCTAGGTCTTTTCACCAGGAAACTAAACTGCTGTTGGTTTTGCCTTGACTATTGTGTTCAGTGAAGCAGTGCAGAAGTGTCCCCCCACCCCGGCACCGCCTGCAAAGGCATCATTTTAGTCACCATTGTTATGCTGAAGACACGCCGATTTGTGCCCAGATCCCAGATGACCCTGGAGAAGCAATTTCCTGTTTGATGATGTGCCAGAGAGACATCAAGTCTGGGATGTCCAAGACTCTCCTAGAGCTCTGATTAACATTTCACTCCTGGCTGTTCCTCTCCACAGCTGCATTACACAGCCAGCCCTTGGGCTTGCAGCCTTGGGCTTGCCTGTGGATCCAGAACGTTCTGCAGTTACTGTTTGGGTTGAACCAGACACGTGAGACTTTTTTTTTCCCCTTTCCTGTCATCTGTGAAGCACAAAGAGGCTTCCTCAAGGGCAGAGGAGTTTTTAATTAATGCCATTTGCACATCTCGTTTGGATCAGGGCAATTGTCTCCACAAAGCACCCCCACACACACACACACCCAGACTGTTTGCTGTGCAACATTCTGCAGCTGAAGCCCTTCCCGGTTCCCGACGGGAACCAGAGCACATTACATCAGCACAGACATCTATGCAACGTTCCTAATGAAGTTTCAGATTGATTTTCCTCCTCAAGGTTATCTGTGATGGTACCTCCAGGCACATTAGAAAACTGATGGTTTAGAACAGTTTGCTCTAACAGGCTTTCTACAGCATCCTCTGGCACACAGCAATTCTTTCTGGAAGGCTGAGCTGTTAAGGACTAGAACCTGGAAAAAAAAAGGAAAGAAAGGGAAAAAAACCCACACAAACCCAAACCAAACACAAACAAACAAAAACCACAAACCAACTTACCAATGGATTAGAATATTGTTACCTATGTAGCAAACTGAGTATGATGAAGAGTCACAAAATCCATTCTAAAGTCTAAGTGGCTTCACATCAGTTTGGGTGGACCTCAGAAAGACTCCTGTGCAAACACCTTTGGGAAGATTTCCTATGGAGATCCTGCTCAAGATCTCCATTGACCCTTTCTCTGTGCTCCTCCTCAGCAAAATACACCCTGCAGATTCCTGGTTCTCTGCAGAAAGGACAAGGAGTGAACAGCACAGAGGAGAAGGGATGGGGTAACTGAGATGAAATTGTAAGCCAACAGATAAGGATGATGAAGAAAAAAAATATCAAGGAGAAAAAAAATCTCAGTACTGGAGCTTTAAGGACTGAAAAAGGAAAACAGGGAGAGAAAAAGCTACTGAAATGATTGGGGGGAGGGGAAGAAAGATGTATCATAGTAGTATCATAGTATCAGTCAGGGTTGGAAGGGACCACAAGGATCATCTAGTTCCAACCCCCCTGCCATGGGCAGAGACACCTCACACTAGATCAGGCTGGCCAGAGCCTCATCCAGCCTGGGCTTAAACACCTCCAGGGACGGGGCCTCAACCATCTCCCTGGACAACCCATTCCAGGGCTTCACCACTCTCATGGTGAAGAACTTCTTCCTCACATCTAGCCTGAATCTCCCCCCTCCAGCTTCATTCCATTCCCCCTAGTCCTATCACTACTTGATAGCCTGAGAAGTCCCTCCCCAGCCTTCTTGTAGAGTGGAAGAAAGATGGTAGAATATCAAAGCCTAAATACAACAACAAATAGCATCATGCATTCTTCAGTTCCAGTCACCTGCAGGGTGGTGGCATCCCACCTCCAGACAGGCTTTGCCCAGGGGATCTCACCCACTGGACACAGGAAAGCTGCCAGGTTGATTTTAACATCCTATTACTGAGCAAGCACTGCCCCACATAACCAACCCACATTCCTCAGCAGCAGTTCTGCACTGCTCCTTTCATTAAACAGCAGCTAAGGTATTGGACAGCCAACAAGAAAAGGAAGAAACAGAAAATCCCTGACAGCATCACTTTCATATTTAATTCCCATGACTGTCATGAACACAGACCCCTGTCGTACACTGACACACAGAGCCTTGAGCCAACCGCCGTGGCAGCTCTCTGAACCAAGCCTCTGCCTGTCCACTGCTTTACATCTGCACAGGAGATGGGTGCTGACATCACTTTCACTAATACACTGTGCCACCAAGCATAAAGCATCATCCATATCCCCCAAAGGATGGTTCCTTGTCAGAGCTGCAATAGAGAAGTCAAGGAACAAGGGTGCCAAGAGCAAACTTGGTACATGCACAACTGAAGGTCTCCCAGCCACATGCCATCACCACCTGGCTGCAAAGCAGATTGTAACACAGCACCCAAAAGGAATGCTCTGAAATGAGTAATTACAAGGATGTCAAATTCCTTTCTCCTTTCCTTCCTAGCCATGGCATGGTAAGAACAACAGTGCAGTGCTTGGCATAAGTTTATCCCCGAGGTGGGAATCAAAAAAATTGCAGACAGCTGCCATTGCAAAGCAACTCCATTTGTGGAGCACATTCCATATTGACCAGAAGGAGCTGGCAGCTCCTTCTAGGGCCCTCACAGCACAAAGGTAACAAAAGCAAGTCCAATACACACACACACATATTCCCTTCACTATGAAAATGGCTTAGTTTGAGGGGAGAAGGAATTTTCATGCTATTTCCCCACCACGACCAGGCAATTCCTTCCCCCCCCATTTGCAGAAGGATCTCCAAGCTCTCATTACTGCTGGCCTAAAACATTTCATTCCTGCCCACTCAAATCTGCCAAAAGAGAAATGAATCATATGCCAATAAAACTTGGGGTCCTGAGCACGTGTTTTGAAATGATTCTTAACAGTGAAACATGTGAATGTGAGCCCAGCTCCAGCAAGGGCTGCCAGCTTCATTCATGGTAATTAAGCAAAGCCACACACGTTTCAGGGGATATTTAAGGAGTGCAGAGTGTTCCTATGGGGACTGGACTCAAGAGCTACTCCATGAGCAGCTACTGCACTTTAGAAACACGTTAATTACCCTGCAAGAAAAAGCCTCCCAGAACAAGCAAGGATAAAGAATTTGGCAATACCTGCACTGACATTTTCTACAGGAACCAAGTCCTTCTGCTTAGTTATTGGCTCTGATGATATGTGGGATGGCAGCTCCTCTGTGCCACAGCTTTGGACTCAGTCCCCTTAAGTGCATGATCCAGACTAAAAAAAACCAACACTTAGGAACAGACACAGGCTTTTGCCTGAAGCTCAGCATCAAGTAGTTTATGGCACTGATTCCTCAAGGCTGAGAGGACAGCATTCCACTTGCCCAGATCTGGGATCCCTGGCAAGCTATTGCCAACATAATGAGCACAGCAATACTGCACAGCCCACCTCATTACACCCAAGGCAAGTTCTCACGCTGTTAGCTAACGAGCAACTACATCATGAAGATATTCTGCTACTAATGACAACAGGCTGTCACCCACTGAGGAGCTCTGCATCCCATCCACAGGCCTCAGGACCTTCTCCTTCTCCAGAGACTTTCAAGACCCATCTGGATGCATTCCTGTGCAACCTGTGCTAGATTCTATGGTCCTGCCCTCTTGGGGGCTGTTGGACTCAATCTCTGGAGGTCCCTTCCAACCCCTACCAACATCCTGTAGTCCTGTGATCCTGGTCCATCTTACAGTGAAGCCAACAGAACCATTGGCTGCACAAGCTGGACCATGTCTCAGCCTGGGAGAAAGCCACCCATCTCTGCCAGCACCACGTGCCTCAAAAGATTCCTGGCATCCCCCATGCTTTCAGCAGGGCTCACTCATGCTGGCACAGTCCCAGCTCTGGGCTTTATGGGGGCTCAGCATGATGGTGGACAGGGGCTAAACACCTGACTTTATCAGCACACTCTGTGGCAGTGGCCTCCAGAAGGATACAGCAAGGGCAGAGGAGATCTTAGCCCACATCATTTTGGCACTGTGCTTTACCACACACCTTGCCCCCATCCCACTCCCACCGGTATAAAGCGAAAAACCTCCACAGATCCTGCCATCTGTATTCACTTTCCTCCAGCTCATCATCCTCCTAAATGCCAGTATAAAAAATAATCTAAAATCACATATTTTATGTCTTTCATCTTTGCATATCACATCTACAACTGCCTATTTGCCTCTCCCTCCTGTTACTAGTTTTCTAAGCACCTGCTGCAGCGTTTTCTCCAACAGGATCTTTATCACTGGGGGGGGGGTGCTGCTGCCAGCTGCTGCTTCATGTCAGAGCCCCAGGGCAGCCAACCCAACCTGGCAAATCTCAATCAGCTAACAATCAGAACTGCACCACAGAGGCTCTGCCTTGCTCTCCAGAATCCAAGGACAGCTCCTGCAAAACAAAGTACCACTGCACATGGGGCTTTTTTGTTCCTGTCTGTCATGATCTCACAAAGTACACTTCAGCAGACTCAGGTTCAATCCAAAAAGAAAGTAGCAAGAAAAAAAAAAGTAAGAAGTATATATAAAAATATATATATAGAGAGAGAGAGTCAACCTGTCAAATCTATCACTCCACAGGCAGAATCTTTCAACTAGCAGTCAAAAACCCCTCAGAAGTTGCTGGCGTGAGCATCACTGTGGTAGCTTTAGGCTGTACCTCTAAAATTTTCCACAGATCTTGAACAGAAAGTAGTAAAATGTAAACAAATCACTCTTGGGGGGGGAAAAAAAGGGAAAATAATGATAATTCTGCACAATCCCAAAAGATCATGGACTTAAGTTAGTAATGTAAACAATCTTTCTCTCTTTTCCCTTCTTTGCTCTGGGAGAGACTAACTCACTTCTGTTTGACCTTGGCTGCACTGCTTTGCTGTGATTGGTATAAACAACAACTTGTCTGCTATTTTCTCTTGTCCCTTTTGTGGAGGCAGGAAAGGGGGGGGAAAAGGAGGCAGGGAAAGGGGGGGAAAGGAGGCAGGGAAAGGGGAAGCTTTTGCAGCTCCCATGGTCTTTGGCCAGGGGGTCCTTGTGCTGTTTATTAATTGTGAATATCTGTAAATATTGTAAATACTGTATATTTTGTACATATTCATTGCATTTCTTTGCACACAGTAATTTTCCTTGTACATACAGCTCCATTTGCTTCCAACTGAGCTGGTCTGGCTAAATTTAATGTTGGGGGGAATTTTCCACCCACCACAGTCACCATTATTGAGGACATTAAAATGAAGTTGTTCAATAAGCTTTCTTGGTTTACTTTTTCCAGAATTTACTTTAATCTTCTGATCAATTAATTTAACTTTAATCACCATTAAGATAAAAGATACCTGATTCAATAAACTTAAAATATATATATATATATCTATATATATCTTAATCACTGTGAAACTGTGGGAGGATGATACCAAGCGTCATAGAATCATTAGGGTTGTCAGGGGTGGAAGGGACCTCAAGAATCATCTAGTTCCAAACTCCCTGCCATGGGCAGGGACACCTCGCACTACATCAGGTTGCTCAGAGCCATATCCAGCCTGACCCTAAAAACCTCCAGGGATGAAGCTTCCACCACCTCCCTGGGCAACCTGTGCCAGTGTATCACCACCCTCATGGTGAAGAACTTCTTCCTAACATCCAACCTGAACCTACCCATTTCTATTTTTGTTCCATTCCCCCAGTCCTATCACTCCCTGACACCCTGAAAAGTGCCTCTCCAGCTTTCTTGTAGGTCCCCTTAAGGCTCCTTGGAGCCTTCTCTTCTCCATCTTCCCTGGATGTCCTAGTACAAGTAGAATCATAGAATCAGTCAGGGTTGGAAGGGACCACAAGGATCATCTAGTTCCAACCCCCCTGCCATGGCCAGGGACACCCCACACTACATCAGGCTGGCCAGAGCCTCGTCCAGCCTGGTCTTAAACACCTATTTTGCTAATACCTAAGTATTGCTGTTCTCTTTGCAGTTGCAGTCTGCCAGCTAATGCAAAAAGAACAAAGTATGAAAAGGCCACAACAAGGCACTTCACAAACCAAGGTGTGAAGGACTTTTTGCTTCAAGTAATTTTTTTCCCCGCACATGACAGCAAGCAAATGAATGCAACTCTGCAAGGTTAGGCCTGCCCAGTCAAATGGACTTTTCTCTTCTTCTCTTTCCTTTTATAAATAATCAGAAATGCCAATTTCTGCATAAATAGTTTATCTTGAATCCTGGTGAAGTAGACAGCACTGCTGAGAACAGCAGCAGCTTTCAATGAAACTTTGGAGGGGGGAGAGGAGGGGCTGGCTCCACGCCTGGCACACCAAGGCAGAGATGATCTTGTCTAATCAAGTCTTTATTAGCTGTGGAATGAATCCATGTTACTAATAAAGAGATACATAATACAGAGAAGTATTTATCATGCAAAAGCAGGAGGGGGGAGAAGCAAGGCTGCATGGTGTGAATCACAGGCAGATAACAGGATGCAAAGAGGAGAGCTCTGTCCTCAGATACACAGCAGAGAGCCCTGTGCTGAACCCTGGTGCCAAAAAAATAATAATCCAAAATTGGTTTAGGCATTTGTAAAAAGAAAAGGAAAAAAAAAAAAAGGAAAGAAAAAAAAAACCCCAAACTCAACCTCCCCAACATTCTGTGAAAAGCCCAGGCAGTGAAGGGAGCCCAGGAATGTCTGTCCTTGTCCATTTGCCCTATGAACCACTTCCTACCACAGCCATCCCCTCAGCCCACTGCCACGCTACCAAAGCGGATCCCACTGCCACAAGTCTTACATAAAGACACGCTGAGTGACCCTAAGTTTTGACTCAGGGACAACTTTCAAAACCTTCCTTTTTGCCTGAACATTGTTCAGGCTAATCTCATAATACCCCCAACTCCTGCTGCAGCAAATCTAGTCTGCTCTCTTGCAGTTATTGAGATCTTGATCTTACCCCTCAAACACTGCAGAAGGAATGAGCAAGCACTCAAAGCACTCCCAGCCCCTCTACACACAGAGCAAGGGCAAAGCAGAGTCACAGACTCTGCAGGCTTTATCTATGAGCACTGCTCAATGAATTTCATTTCCACACGTGTCTGATCACAAGTTTCCACTTGAAATCAGACTCCTGGACCCACACCATAGAACAGCAGTGAGGTCAATGATTCACTGTTCATCTCATCTAATACCTGTGGCTATGCATCCTTTTGTGAACAGTCAAAAATCAAAGAGTTCATCCTTGGATGAGTTCGTCCTTGAAATGGGGACTGTCCAAGTTCACACAGGATTTTGATTCAGCAAAGGCTCTAAAAATTAGAAGCTGCAACCTCAGAGCTGGCAGGGAACCGGGAGAAGCAACCCTGTTAGATGAACCTTGAGTGGCACCCCTGTCCTTAGCCTAAATGTTTGACATGCTGCTCACGCTGTGCTCTTAGTTTGGCCCTTTACGCGGTGCTGTGCCTCTAGCTATGTTAGTGAAAACTGCCAGCAGCAAATCTGGGAACTAACCACTGTCCCTGCTTGCAAAGCTCAGACCTTCCAATCGAGCAGCTCTTTTTCTGTCTGGCAAGCAGGTGGCACTGACCAGGGCCATGGTCATAGCATAGAGACTCTGTGCATCTTCTCTTCCCGTCCCATGGGACAGTTGAATCCAGTTCAAAACACATGCTCAAACACAGAAGCATGCAACATGCCACTTGTATCAGAAAGAAAAAGGAAAAACCAAATCTATGGCAGGTTTGTTTCCTTCAGGGACAGAAGGGGAAAAAAAAAAAAAAAAGACAGAAATAAATCTACCACTCTCACCATTTTTGGCTCATGCATTATGCCACAATGTCTGCAGAGAT
Organism: Picus viridis; assembly: GCA_033816785.1. Classification (NCBI taxonomy): domain Eukaryota; kingdom Metazoa; phylum Chordata; class Aves; order Piciformes; family Picidae; genus Picus; species Picus viridis. The sequence goes on from CM066594.1 coordinate 11,421,507, forward strand.
TGTCTTCTATGCACTTTACTGAATCAAATCACTACTGAAACTGACACCAGCGGCTCCCTCGTGTCCGCAGAGCGGAGTCATGCTAACAACCACCGGAGTGACCCAGACAGGATGGTGTCACTGCAGTGTCTGGGAATGGATGCAGGTCACTGTGGTGACAAGAGAAATATTCCAGAAAGGTGCAGACCTCCAAAGCAGTCTTGAGTTGTTCTCATTAAAGCCGACACAGGATCTTTTGTCATGTCACCTCCTTTGAATATGAAAGGCAGCTCCTTGACCTCACAGGATTAGCTGTAAGACCAGTTACAGGCCCACATTAATTCAACCCAGCAGATGCTGCATTAACGAGATGACAATGACTAATTAGAACACACACACACACACACACGCACCCCCATTACCTGCCAACAAGCAAGGGAACCGCGACAAACAGAGTGAGAAACATTGGGGCAACAATCTGACAAGTTCTGTTACCTGAGAACTAGGCACAAGGGCTTTCCACCAGTGTCCGCCTTTCACAAGGTCTACATCGCTCAAGGGCATTGACACCTTGCCAATAACACAGTGGCGTGAGAATTTGTCAAAATCCACTACGGTTAAAAGCAGAGTTCTTCTCTGGGCTTCTAAAAAGGGGATTTCAAATGTGTACCTCTCCTCAAACACCGGGTTCTGCGTTTTGCGCTTCACTCCGGTCTGCTTGGAGTTCTTCTGGTCGGGAAGGAGGCAGATCTTCACGTAGGGGTTGGAGTGAGCCATGTCTTGCCTTGACCCATCGTAGGAAATCGGGGGAGGCAGATCTTTGGCCTCGATGACTCTCACTGTCAGGTAGTTGTGCAGCAGATCGTACTGAGTGCTGAAGTGCAGCATGCCCAGCTGGTACTTGGATAAGATCTCCTCGTCTGTCAAGGAGTCCATGTCATCGCTATTGGAGTCAAGAGAGTACAGCCTTGGCTCAAACTTCCTAAAGTAGTCATCTGGGGTGTAGGTTTTCCGCAGGACAGTTGGCTGAACGATCTCTTTCTTAGCTCCTATTACTCCAAACTCAATAGGTTTTATGTCAATTAACGGAGAGCTTGGCCTCCTCGACTCTAAACCTAAATGAGAGAAATGCACAAACAGGACTGTTAGAAACTCAGCTGAAGTCAGTGCAAGGCAACTTGTGCCTCTTCAGGTACAGCTATTCTGTGTCCGTGCCATGCTCAGCACAGCAGGCTCCCCAGTGTGACTTTTCACCATTACATCACCAACAGTTAACAGCACCTTGAAGTGCAAGCTCAGCTACCTATTCCCCCCACCCACTTCCACGGGGAATGACCAAGTGCATGATTCAGCAGGAAAAAAACAACCTACAGAGCTGCCCCCTTCCACTGCCTTCCCACAGGACAGAATGAGATTTTAATCAGTGTACCCTCCACTTGACTTGATTCCCTGTCTCAGAGATGAAAGAGCAAGTACCAGAGTTAGCTTTTCCTCCCCACAAGAATTACATTAGCGTTGGAAGGACGACCTTACTTGAAATCCGCCTCGTGAGGCTGTAAGTGGACCGTGATGCATCTGAAGATGACCGCCTTCTGTCAGGGGAAACATCCTGAAGAGTGGGAGGCAGCTCACTGATTGCATTATCAGAGTCTCCATCTTTGTCCTCATTTTGGCTGCTTATCCTGTTAGAACAAGAGACCTTTGGGTGATTCAACTCAGCAAAAGGAGTATATTTAGGATTAAAATGCATTCCGGTGCTCTGGCTCTAATCTTAGGCACACATCTCTGGATGCTGTGGGGTATTTTCTGATCTACCTGGTAAGCAAAAGGTTGAGCAACTGGCTTCAGATCTGTGGAGGAAACAGATTCTTTATCTTTCTGCCTGCCTTTCAAAGAGAGTTATATCATTATTGGAGCACACAGGTACACATGGCTCAGATCCTCAGAGGCATTATATGTCTTTAAGGAAGACAAAAAAAAAAAAAAAAACAGAAAGAAGAAACAAAACCCTACAAAGCATAAAACCCAATCATTGGTGTTAATTCACAGCCACTCTTTGGAAGCACAGACTTTGCTGTGAATGACCCAGCATGGGAAACCACCATGCTCAGACCTCTCCAGCCTGCCACACAGCTCTCAGTAAGGTGCTGTTCTGCAGGTGCACCACTAAGGTTTCAAAACTCTCTCTTACAAATACAATTCATTAAGAGAGCTATTTATTGATGTGCATTTTCAACTAACTGGCTGCTTTTTATCCACTTCTATGAACCAAAAGCACTTCCCAGCAGAAAGTAATTTTGCTGCCCAAGGGTTTTGGTGGGAGCAGGGAAGTTGGCAGGATGCGAATAACAAAGCAAGTTTCGATTGGAGCTGTGGCACCTTTGAGAAGACTCCACACATAGGTCTCACTTCAATTTGGTTTTATTTATGTACACACAGTGTTTGTTGTCATATAAAACCATGTTCTGGTTAAAAAAAAGATAAATAAAATCAACGTGTCACAGCCACAGTGGCTCACAAAAGCAGTCCTGCCCTCCCAGCCTTGCCTGAAGGAAGAGCCAGAGTAGACAGTAACAACTACCAGAGATAAAGCCTGCAAGCGCACCTCTAGAGGAGAGCTGATGGAAATGAAATCACATAATGCTGGGTGATGTGTAGTGCTTCATGCCAAATGAGCCTTGTGGTTAACCCATGAGACAGAGCACTCCACAAAATAGCAGCATATTGTGAGGAAAGCATCAGTATGAAATGAGCAAAGCACAGGGGAATACTAGGTGAGCTCTGCTCCTGATTCACCCTTTCTACATGCATGGCCTGGGTATAAATGAAATGTGTTGAATCACTTGCTTCAGTAACCAATGACTTGAGGAAAGCAATAAATATACTCTGCAAAAAGCAGTCAACTTGTAGAAAAGGCCCCCAAATGTAAAATAAACTGCAACTGGAAATTCTCATCCAAACCCACAAAGTTCACAGCAGGATCCATGCAAATCTCACCAATTCAGAGTGACACAGCTCATCCACATTAAAACCAAAACAGTCTGTTAATAATCACAACCAAAGCCTGTGCTAAAAGGAGCACACAATATTTGCACAACTCCACAGCCTAGATCATGTGGTTTGACATATAATCAAGTACTTGGAACACAAATAGCTTTTTCATGCAGAAATGAGGATCTGCACAACCCCAGGTGGCATTTGGATACCCTAGTGTTTGAGAAGCAAATGCACAGAATGAGGAGAAGGCAGAGTGAATAGGGACTCAGGAAGAGAAGCATTAAGGATGTTCTACAATGGGTAAATGTAATAGTAAGTTAATAACATACAGATGACCTTTAGTAAGGAAATTGCTGCTGAGCCACAATAATTTTTCCTCAAATAAACTTTGGCTCTGGTTAAAGCAGCAGCTCTGTTTCTGTTTAATCTGAACCTTTGGGAAGAGGAGTCGCATGCTGATGTTAATTCAGTCTCACAGAGCCTGTGCTGTTTATCTCTGGGGTTTGTGTGGCATAGTCTATAACAGGGAGCTCCATCATGCACCCTCATTCCCAGACCATTTCTGAGAAGACCAGAATACAAATGCTCCTCATGACACAAGAAGTTATCAGGCATTCGAGTCACTACAATCACCCTCACTTCAGTAAAATTCTTTTCCCCATAAGATGCTACTGTGAAAAATTTAGAAAGTGAGAAAAATCAACAATCTCCCACGAAGGGCTTAAACTTGCAGCTTCAACATCCCCTCCTGAATCTGCAGGACACTGAAGTGTCTCGGGGCTGTCAAAGGGAAAAACCCACAGGGAAGAAAAGAAAAGATAGGTTATTAAGCAGAGGACATTTGGATATTTGCTAGTAGGCCAGTGAAGACCATAAAAGAAGTCGTCTGGGTGTGGAGAGTATGGAAGGAGCAAACTGCATTCTGCATTACACCAGTGTCCTGAGCCCATGAAGCAATGGCAAGACTAACAGATCTCAGCTGAAAACCTAGATCTATTTTTAAAATACAATAAGCAGGAAATACAATAAATTGATTTGTTCCCAAACCCAGTGCATACATCTAAATGCAGGCTATGGTGATATCAAATCCATCTTCCATGGTAAGGGTTTCCACTGAAGCCAACCCCCCCCCCTTTCTCAAAGGGGGAAAAAAAGGACAAGGGGTCACTTAGCATATACAGATCTCTAAGAACTTAAAACCACATCCATTCAACACCTTATTCTGAGACCAACCCCAAACTCCTCCTCTGCTCACTCATCTAACTCCAGACATTATTTCCTGCTTCCAAAAACACATGCAGATATTTAAGGGTTTATAACTGATGCAGTGAGCAATAGAAATCTGAATTGGCTTCTGAATTCTGAGCCAGCAGAGGCTGCATGGGATCATTTCCACCTTAAACCTGTACACACAGAAAGCATGGCCCTCCTACTGATCCTTTTTACCTTTCAGACTCTTGTTCCTCCGCAGGCTTATTTTCACCCATCTTTCCGCTCATAACCCTGCCTCCTTTTCCTCCTTGTATCTCCTCCTTTGCCCTCCTCACTCGAGTCATTCTTGGATTTCCTCACCAGCTTCCATTCAGGAGGCTTAAAGCATCTTCATCTTCCCTGGCACCACCCTGGCTCCTTCCCAGCTCAAGAAGAGGAGCCAACAGCCTTTCCAAGCAAACAAAGCTTGATCTCCAGGTTCCCACCAACATGTGTTAACAGACATCCTTAGAGACCACAGGATTTGCAACAGTGCCAGAGGAGATGGCAGCTTCACTGAGCCTAAGGCATGGCAGCATCCACACCTTCTCACAAAGCTACCTCTCTTGTGTGTCCTCTTTGGTTCCTGCTGCCCCTTTCAGGTATTGTCTCTGGGAACTCATCTTCTTTCAGCACTAGAGCAGAACAGGAAGATCCTAACTACACCAGGATCACACGAAGAGGGAGAAAATATGGATACATGACCTAGGCTGTAGTCCCAGGGACCCTACCCAGGGCTGCTAGCATGAGCAGGCTCAGCATAAAAGGCAACATGGTTGAAAAATGGGCTTGCCTTCCCCTCCCCAACCCCCCTTTCCAGAGTGCCTTGGCTTCTGCTTATGGCCAGTCCGGTAAGACCACTGTAGAGTCTTTCAGATGGAGCAGGACTACGGTAAAAAAATACAGGCATTTTATGAGCCCAAAGGTCTCCATATTCTCTGCCTGTGACATAGTCTCCTCATCTGTTATCACCACACACCCAAGTTTTGCGATCAGAAGAACAGAGCTTCAATCCTTACAGTGCCTCTTTGCTATAGACAGAAAGATCCAGCAGTCAAAAACTACACCACGGAACAATCACTCCACACTCCCAAACACATGGTGTCCCTCCTGCCCCTCAGCACACCAGAGAAACTCTGAAGCATCCTTTCACAACAAATCTAGCTACTTGTTTCTCATGTTTGTAACTCTTCCTGCAGCAGTCCTACATCCAATGCTGCAACTGCATCACTGCGCTCTCCCATGCGCAGTACTTTCCTATTTAGCATTGATTTTGTTTCCATTTCCCACTGATTGCAGGTGAATTCACTTCTGTGCACGTACCAGACTCTTCAATATGCTGCTCCATGTTGAAAACAACACTAACACATCTTGGATATCCCTATTTTTGTTGCTTCAGCATTAATTACCACCCTATTCTACACGGATTCAAAAGAGAAGATAGACAAGACTGTGATTTAAATGTGAGATAATTTCTCGCAGCATCAAGACACAGACTTTCCAGATCTGGCACAGAGTAACAGTAGGTACTCTCAGGGGCAGATAAAATCGACTGAGCATCTCGGTGCCTGTGTACCAACTTCTGAGCATCATATGACACACTAAATAGGCATCTCCTGTGCCACAGCTTCTGACCACACTGAAGCTATGCCCGTCAAGTTATCTGCTCTTACAGAAAACAGCCTGGCTGTCAGAGTAGCCACTGGAAGACAGGTGACCTCTGCTCCTTTCTTGTTTTCACTAATGCCTACAAGGGGACACCTCTGTGCTGCAGATGCCCAAATGAAAGGAAGCAGAACAGAGAAAACTTCACTGACTTTCTCTGTAATAGATTTGCAAATGCACTAATCAAAGGCCCGGATAAAACCTGATGCTGCCTCTCTCGCTCTTTAATGATTTGAGAGGAAATCTTGATGAGCACCAAGATGACGCAGGAGATCAAGTCTTACTAAATGAAACTTTAAATTCATTTCCCCTTCAGAGCACGTATGGGGTATGCCTTTCATCTGCCTGTATGATAACCACCTTCCTGCTAGGAAAAGAAAACATTCCAAAACAACCTCATGAGGATTTCATCCAAGCTGGAGTGCTCAGAAGGGCTGGTCCATTTGAAGAGGAAATAGGACTGGAGATGAACGGCAGCTTTTGGAAAGGGTGCACAGCTCAGCCAGTTGTCAGCTGGTTCACAAAAATCACTCCTGCCTTACCCATTGGAAAAGTGTTTTACAAAGACTAACCTGACTATCTGAGCTAAGAGGGCTGCCCTTTTTCACCTTGCTGCTTGTGAAGCCTAAGTTCCCATCCCCTGCAGGAGGTCCCTCCTTTCTCCGTGGTATCCTCCAAATGTCCTATTTGCATTCTGTATCACAGCTGAGTAGCCCCTACTCCTCAGGGAAAGCTAGGAAATTGCACCTCAAAACTTACAGCCAGGCTGGAGTTTGAGCAGGAAAAGGTCCCAGGATTTCAACTTCATCTTCATTTGTTTGACAACAGGTACAGTCGAAGCACTTCTGACAACAATTTCTGCAAGTCCACCGGCACAGCAAGAGATCCGAGATTCTAGCAAGGAGGCCCTGAAGCCATTGGAAACCAAAGTACAAGATTACAACCCATCAAGAGCCATTGAAAAATAACATTCAGCTGTATTTACGTTGGTGTTTCTGCAACAGAACATTAAGAACTATATTTATCTCACCTATATCAACAGACAAGTGCTATGCAGTTATCAGCCCAGCTACACTGATGTCACAACCAGACAGGAGAAAATAAGCATTCACCACAGGTATTTTCCCCTCTAGCAGCAATGTATTATTATGTAGGTTGGCAAGAGGGTGATTTACAAAACACTACGGCACAGCAATATGCTAGAGTGAAAACATGCTTATTCTTTCACACACATCAACAAACTAATAGATCAGCAAATACACAACAGAAGGAATTAGAAACAGAAGGTAAGGGAAAGCTCTGATTTAATCCAGCAAGGCTCTATTTAATTAACACAGCAATCTGAACACATTTCATCCCTGCAGACGTATCAGTAGGTGGTATTTGTATGATCTATATATGTGCAATACTGCAGCCCAAAAACTTGACACTAGAATGGATTAACAGAAGCATACTGTCCTCATGCCCTGCCCCCCTGCTATGATGATTAATTTAATGAGAAAACTTCAATGATTTTTTCCCCCCATAAGTTACATGACCCAGAAAAGTGTTGAATTCCTTAGGTTTCCACTGTCAGCACCACCTGTAACAGTGCTCCTCTGCTGTGGCTGCCACAGGGTGTGAGCACCCCATGGGAGGGGCAGCAGGCTGCTGTCCCATGTCCATGCCATCCCTATGACCTTCCCTCCACTTCAAAGCTCTGCTTGCTTCAAGAGGAGCAGAAAAACAAATCTCACTCCATTTCCCACCCACACCAGCTCCAACTTCTGCAGCTGGTAAGGCAATTCATAATACAATACAATACACCAGGTTGGAAGAGACCTTCGAGATCATCGCATCCAACCCATCAACCAATCCAACCCACCTAAACAACTAAACCATGGCACCAAGCACCCCATCAAGTCTCCTCCTGAACACCTCCAGTGAAGGTGACTCCACCACCTCCACGGGTAGCCGATTCCAATGGGCAACCACTCTCTCTGTATAGAACTTCTTCCTAACATCCAGCCTAAACCTGCCCTGGCACAGCCTGAGACTGTGTCCTCTTGTTCTGGTACTGGCTGCCTGGGAGAAGAGCCCAATCTCTGCCTGGCTACAACCTCCCTTCAGGTAGTTGTAGAGAGCAATAAGGCCACCCCTCAGTCTCCTCTTCTCCAGGCTAAGCAACCCCAGCTCCCTCAGCCTTTCCTCATAGGGCTTGTGTTCCAAACCCCTCACCAACTTCGTTGCCCTTCTCTGGACACATTCCAGCAAGACAACATCTTTCATGAAGCAGCACAAGGGCACTGCTAATAAAGGACAAAACTCCACGGTCTGAGAGGACACACAGAGCTGCCAGAGGAGCACAGTGTCTGCACATCCAGGGTCAAATGGCTTTACAATTGTGTGTGACCTTGAAATGTCCCCAAGAAGCTGAAGGAGTAAAGCAAGAGCAACCTTCTCCATAGATAACCCCCCAAAATAGTGGCAACTCTTGCAGCATTCACAAGTGTGCAGATACAAGGGCACTATGACACCATGCAAAGGGGGTTTCCTCTTAGAAATACAGAGGAGACTCCACAAGAACATTGCTCTTTGCTCCAGTAAAACACACAGTTCTTCCCATGAACAAAACCTGAACACTGGGTGGGGGAGATCAAAAGAATCACCAGCCCAAAATGCAGTGCATTACTTATATCTAGGACATCAGCAGAGGCAGAAAATACGAGACAATCCCCTCAGGATGGAGTGGGGAGACAGAGCAGAGTGAATCATCAGATTAACTCACCTCATTTATTGGTTCCAACTGTCCTTTTAGACATCCAGGATGAAGCAAAGGGGAGCAAAATGAAAAAGACAAAAACAGGTTAGCAATGCTCAAATAACTTTAAATTTTCTGCCATGACATGCCCTGGCCTAGGATGAGCTTAAGTTTCTGAGAAAATAGTACAGTTCCTTGGAGATATTAGAGGCAGGAGAGGTCTCCTGACCAGGCATCAGCTTCTCCTATTTACATGCCTTCTCCACCAAGCTCCCTCTGCTCCTTCTTCCCCAAGAACAAACTTCCTAAACCCATCTCAGAGCAAAAAAATCCTGCTCATTGTCCCTTGCTAATGGGGTATCTCATGCCACCACTTTTATTCCAACCCCCCTCACCACCCCCCCCCACCCCCCTTTAATAACCTGTCTCTAATTACACCAACTACTGACAGCAAACCACATCCAAATTTTCCAGTTAGAAGCCACAGTGGGGGGGGGGGAAGTCTTTCCTCCAGATTCAGTCCACATCAACAGTTTCAATGCCAACTTGTTAAACCAGCATTTCCAGACTCAGAATACTCTCCATCACACACACATCTCTTGAGGTAGCTGTGCACCTTTGGTCTCATCCTCGGATGTGACTTGAAGAACACAAAAATTAGAAGCGCTTAAAACTTGAGTCACACTAAAAACCTGCACTGCAGCCACTTTCCCCAAGTCACAGAAAAAAAATCTACAGCAAATGAAGGAATCATTGCAAGCCAGTGGTTTATTCCCAGAGCCACCCTGAGAATATTATGCTTGCCTCACTCCATTCATGGAGATTTAGTAACATTTCAGATGCCTGCTGAAATCTCTGCTCTATTGCTTTCCCTTGACAAGGTTTAAGAGTATCCTAATTGTCCTGGCTGCCTTTTTATAGGGGAATCCCTGAAACAAAACAAGCAACCCACCACACAAAAGAAACAAACAACAAAACAAACTACAACCCCCTCCCCGCACCCACTCTGCTCCACTGTGCCACACACAGAAATTGGTTGCTAGCTCTATGCTCATAACAGAGATATGAGCGGTCCTGTATAAAGAAGCTGGGATGTAGGAGTTGCCTTTAGTTTAAAGAGCTCTCCCATGGATCACATCTTGGCACAAGCCTCCCTTTATAAACCCAGAGACCAGTGGCCTGGTGAAAAGGCCACCTCTTGTTAGAAGTGGAGACTAAGGGACTGGAAATGCTGCAGCACAATGTGACAAGACAGCAATTACCAGATACCCATGGACCAATTGTTTAAGAAAACTCTTCAGTGGTTTAAAGGGCTTTATCATTCCTTATTCATGCAATGTTGCAGCCAAAGTGACAGAGGTTTAGCAAAGCTGCAACGTGCATATTTAAACTGTTCTGAAATGAAGTGACTGGATCCGTGCCACAGGATGGAAGGCTGTAAGCACGTGCTGTGTGAGGGAAGCAGCATTTCCTAAGGGCCCACAGGGACACACGGGTAGGCTCCTGTCAGAAAGCCCTTCTGGTCACAATCAGCCACCAGTGACGTGAAACCACACTGGAGTGCCACCATCCCCAAGAGCACACACAGGGGTCCCACAGGCACCATAATGAAATGAGTCTGTGACCACCCACAAATCTCCACCAGGAAACAGGAGGACAGCAGTAAGAACTGAAGATTATAGCACATGAGAGTTAAACAAGCAATCTGTGACATCGTGGCTCAAATGCAGGGGCCCATGAAAGGAAAGCAAACATAACAAGCTGTGTTCATCCACCTGGCTCATAGCAAGCTGGAGGGTCGAGGCTGAGGAAGGGCTGAGATTTTTAGGAAAGATGCTCTAGCAGGCAGTTTCTGTGGGATCCCAGGGAGCAAAACTGCTGCAATGCACTTGGCAACCCCAGAAGCGCTCAGCTCCCAGGGTCGGGAGAGCACCATCACGCCACAGCACCTTCTTTCCAGCTGGGCAAGCAGGAAGCAACCCAGCTCTGTGTGTGCCGCCAGGCAGAACTAAGCCCTCATGGAGGGCTACCGTTCCTGCTGCATCTCGTGGCCTGGGCTGGGTGTGAGGCAGGAGTACATCTCCACACCCTGCTGCAGGGGCCCGGTCCCCCGGTCTGCCTGGGCCCATGGAGGGAGCGCCTGCACCGAGTCAGCACAGCCGCCAGCCACAACCGGGTCCAGACACTAGCGACAACAGCCTGCCATGGCCGTGTCCCTAGGGATGCTGAAGCAGACTGGGGTCTCCACAGGTGACAGACCGTGTTGTGCCCCTGCAGTTACATCCCCAGGGAAGGCTCACAAGCCACACCACAGTGGCCACTGCAGCCTAGGGATGGCGTGGTCTCCCCCAGCATGACTAATATCACAGGATGGAGATAACGACATGTCCCCGCTGCTCTCCTCCCCACCCGAGTACACCACCTGGCAGACAGAGCGCCAGCCTAGCAGCACTCGAGATCCTTGCCAGGACGAGGGTCCCCACTGGAGCGGGGGTCACGGGTGGCGTTGCCAGCGGGGGTCTCCATCAACGCCCCAGGCGCCCGGGCTCCCCCACGCAGCTACAAACACTCCACTCGGGCTCATTCTGAAACTGGGCGGCAGCCTTCGGAGCTACAGCTGGGAAACAGCTGCTGGGAGCTACGGGGCCGGGGAAAATTCGCTCCGAGGTTAAACCGGCCCGAAATTCAATCCCGCCCCACGCTGCTGCGGGGATGACAGCTAGGGCATCAGTGGCCGTCACCCCGCCGGGATATGCCCGGGCTAGAGGTGCCAATGAAGTCCCCAACGTTTCCCATCCTGCCCGCGGGATTTAGCATCCTCCTCCCCACAAAGTCCTTGTGCGGACTTGGGCCGGGCGCGCACCCCTTCGGGGTTCCCTCGCTGCCCCCAGCTGAGAGAGGAGCGGCCGAGGGTTTCCTGCCCCGGCCCCACCTGCCCCTCCCCGGGGGCTGCCGTGAGAACTCCTCCCCAGAACTTAACCCGAAGTTGCGCACCCGCTCCGGGCACGAAGCCGGGGGACCCCGCCGCGGTGCCGGCACGCGTCCGGCAGACGCCCCAGACCCCACCGCCCCACCTAGGGACGCGGATCATCCCGGGGCCGCGCCGCTCCGCACCCACCTGGATGTACGCCATCTTCCGCGGGGCGCTCCGCGGGCGCGCACGGCGCCTCCCGCCGCGCAGCTCCCGCAGCTCCCGCCGCTCCACCCGCGCCGCAGTACGCCCCACGGTGCGGCACCGCCCCGGGCGGGGGGCGAGGAGCGGCTCCGCGGCCGCGTAGGCACCACGGGGTCGCCGCAGGGCGCGGGGACCCTACGCCCCTCTCGGCGGGTCGGGCAGGTAGAACACGCGTGGGGCTTGCGCTCCGAGGGGCTGGCGGAGATTCGGAGCGGGCCGGCTCCTGCCCGGCCCTGCCCGCGGAGCCTCCGCGGGGCTGCAACAGGTCCGCTGCAGCGCGGGCGAACACTGACCTCCAGAGGGCCCGGCGCGGAAATTCAGGGCTGGAAACCCCTCCTGGCCCCGGGGAGACAGCCGGGGGTGGGAAGCACGGCGCGGCTCCCGGAGCGCGGGAGCTGCCGGTGGAAGCAGAGGCGCGCAGGTGGCAGAGTGGTGGCCTTGTCTGGTAACACGATTTTTATATCAGCTCTGCCCTCCCAGGAGTTGGCTGCATGAGGAGATGCCATCAACACACCGGAGTTTCAGCTCGGATGCAGGTGCTCTGCGAGCTGAACAAAGTTAAAACACAAACACCAGCATCTTCCCAAGCCCAGTGGAGGAGCTGGTGTAAAGAGCGAGCGTGTAGCCCACAGACCACACTGAGCATCGCTTGGCTTCATGAAGCAATGCTTCTGTGCTAGTCCCAGCCAGAGGCAGGGTGGGAGGGGATGTAGTCCAGCAATGGGCAGATCGCAGCACGTGGGTGGCTGGACCTGGAGAACTCAAGTAGGAAAGTGTTCTTTTTGAGGGCAAACTCTTGCTTGGAAAAGGAAAGCACAGGAAAGGTGGAGATCTGTGGCTGTTCCTCTTGAGCACCACCTTGGTACCACAAACTAGAGGCTTCCCAACATGCAGCTGTAAACAAAGGCTTCTGCCCTCAGCTTTGGAGGACTCTACAGATCCACTTCCAGCACCTTTCAGGCACACGGAGTTACACTAAACCCTGGGCAGAAGCAGAAGCTTACAGCTCCACCCAGCTGGCTGTCAGCAGTTATGCGCTACAGGACACTTCCCGGACTCACAACCACCCCTTTACATTTCAGTTCACTGTGGTGAATGCTAAGAACACTGGAATGGTGCTTTCTTCTCTGAAGAAGGGGATAAGTACAGCAGCAGATGCCAGCCAGCCTAAAAGCACTGATCACTGCTGCTCCTTGTGCCAAGGAGGAAGCTGCTGAGGCAGGGCGGCTTTGGAGAGCTCTTGCACTGCTGACCTCTTTTAATGGCCGATTTATGTTCTCATTGAAGTCAGCGCAACTCCCGTTGACTTCCGCGGGCAGGGCCATACTCTGAATTAAAACAAATAAATTCTCTTTTTTTTTTTTTTTCCAAGGGAGAGCAGCTACCACTTTGGGAGAATAATTACCACAGTGGAGATAAGCAGGAAACAACCTGTAGTACTTACGTGTTTCAGGCAGTTTAAAGCATATGATTAAACCATGGCACAAGCTGTTTGTCAATTTTTGCTCTGCAGTTCTTTTTAATTCCACTTCTCTCCAAGTGCTGGGATTTCAAATGCCAGCCTTTACTTTGAATATTGTTGCTCTTTTCATCTTGACTCACAACTGCAGCTTGCAGTAAATGAACTTCAGGGGGGGTTTATTTGTTTTTCCCTTGTTACAGCATTGTGGGGAGAGTCTGAAACTTTTCAGACAGATGATTTGTTTGTTTGTTTGTTTGTTTGTTTGTTTGTTTTTGACTCCTTAAAGGCAAAATGCTGTGAGTCAGAAGAACTGTGGCATGCCTCCTCGCTATATATAAACGGCATGTGCATGTTTGTGCTTACTCCTTTGAAAACGTTTAGGACAGAGAAAGATGAACTGCTGCCTCAGCTGTCACTCACTTTTTCAGTGGCCTGCACATATATGCATTATCACCAAGGTTGGAAGAGACCTCAAAGCTCAAGTCCAACCTGTCACCACAGACCTCATGACTAGGCCATGGCACCAAGTCCCATGTCCAATCCCCTCTTGAACACATCCATGAACCCAAAACGAAAAGCAAAAGAAGGGGTTTTTGGGGTGGTCACTATTACTGATGATTTTGCCATAGAAAATATTCCTTCCTTCCCCCCCCCCCCCCCTTTAGTAGCAGACTGTAGCACAAAGCCATACGATAAACGTGCTCCCTTTGCACATGCTTGCATTTAAGTGCCTTTCACACTGTTGCTTGAAGGCTTTTGGATTACATTCTCCCAGCACATCTATTCACTGAGCAAACAGCTCTAAACCAAAGGCTATGATGGATTTGAAACAGCAGACAGGTGGTTATTGTAAAATCTAATTTCAAATCTGCATATGGCTGATGCTCTGATTAAGCTCTGCTCCCACAGCACTCAGAATAAACAGACCCATTTGACATGATGACAACATAACCTTTGGATGTCCTTTGCTGTGCACGCTGTGTCTGATAAGACACATTCCATACTTCCCACATGTAATGGCTGCAATGCAGATGGCGAGGCTTGCAAATGCCAAATTTCTACACAGAAAACAAGGAAATTAACACTGGGTTTGCAGAGTACGATGTTGTGATGGATTTCTGTTCTTACTGATGCTAATACTCGTTAGGAATAACATCAGCTAGCTCCAGAGCGTGCGCTTGAATCCCTACAACCAGCCCAGCCAGCAGTAAAATCTACCTCCAGCACAGCAAATCTGTTCAGCAGCTTTGAAGACAAACCAGAACCAGGGCTGCCATCATTCAAAATGCTATGCCTGCATGTGTCTTCCAAACCCTAGTCAGACTTTGAGCCACTTTGTGCCCTAAAGTTAACAGAGATGAGCAGTGGAGAAAGAAATAAACCTGATGGCTGATTCAAAGGATTTTCACCTGAATCCTCCTCAAGCAGCTGGCAGTGCTTTCTGTTGCAAGGGGGAAGCAAGGAGCACAGTAGTGGTTCAAGATAAGATGAGATGTCTTACTCTGCTGTTCATATGCCAAATCCTTATCATCTCACTTAAGCCTGGTGGAATACCCAGCTACCACTCTGCTTTAAAATAAGTTTCTTATCTCCAGATGTTTTTATAAATGGCAAGCCACTGTAGCTGGTGCTTTCCCACTGCTGTTAGCTGCCCATGAAGCTTCAGCTTCTCTCATCGTTACAGGATTAGCTTCATTCCCACTCAGCATCATTCCTCCAACAAAGCATCTTCAATTTACTCTTCTAGAGCTCTCCCTAGTAATATGTTTGTCCCCTTGCAGGTTTCATAGAAATGAAGTTTCCCTCTGTCTTTTTTTGGGTTTTTTTTTCCTGCTTTGGGTTTGTACCCTGAAGAGGCAAGTCCCTGAGGTTCTATTCCAGAAGCAGAGCAGTCTAGAAAGAGCAGGAACTGGATAAATACCCCTATTTGGGAGTGCAAGCGAGGCTCTGAGAAGCAGAACTACCCCAGCTGGTAAAGCAGACAGCAGCAAACTCTGCTCACCTGCCTTTACTCCCAGCTGTGTTCCAGCAAAGACCCAACACAGTGTTGGTAAGAAGGGACAGGTGGCAGGACAGCTTTGCCTTGCTGGCCCCACACCTCACAGTCTTTCAGCAGCAAGGATTAGTTTTGATTTTGCAGTAGGAACTTGTATTTATTCTAGTCTAGGACTGCCTCACTGCCAGGGTCTGTGTCGTGCTTTGTTACATGTGCAGAAAACACCTTGGGTGACCTGAGCTGGGCTCTGCTTCCTGCTGATGGTGAAGTTGCAAGCTAAACCCTGCCAGCTACTGCCTGAGCTCATGTGCTGATTCCTTCAATCCCTTCTCCCAAATTCCCACGTAGCAGCATGCCCAGATAGCTTTGTTCAGAGTAGGGAAAGGTTCAGATCATTCCTGATGTGCTTCAGGGATCGGCAAGAAGCTGGGGTCTGCAGTGCCTCCGGCCCCAGCTCTGGTCCCCTCCCCGAGGCGTGCGAGGGTCATTGCAGCCGGGCTGGTGCCAGCGATGATGCAGTTTCCAGCAGGAACTGGGCTGACATCAGTGTGACAGACACAGATTCCAGCTAGTGACAAAAGGGAATAGCGCTACAAATCATTTCCATGACTCATCCAGCCTTTTGGTCTCCACTGCCTCTAAATTAACCCATCAACTCCATGGACACCAGTGAACCTGCCTGATTTGAAGCCAAGACACCATTTCCCAACCTTCTGCATTTCCAGTGGTCAACTGCTTTTTAGAGTTCATTGCATTCCCTTCCTCTTTCTCTGAATTTCCTCTTTCTCAATTTGCCTAAGCTCTTTCCCCTTTCTTATTTGGCATTACCTACCCCAGAATCTCTGTCTTGTCACATCTCCCATACCCAACTCATGCCTGTAGCCAGCAGGAAACCATTGGCACTGTCCCAACTTGTCACTGTGCCCTGGAAAGCCCTCCTCAGCTTCCCTTCAGCAACAGCCTCTGCTGATGCTGCATCTTCTGCAGTGCATCTGGGTTTCTAACTGGCCACCTGGCAGCTCCCTAATTGGCAATATTAGTAAAAACACATTTTTCTTTCTTCTTAAGTCTCCAGAAAAAAAGTGGCTAAATTTGATCTAAAATCCTCAGATCCTCATTGCCTCATCTAATCATAATGGCCTTGCTTATGCCATAAAAACTAGAGCTAATCACTTGCACTCACACACTTTCTGTTTCGCCTTGAACATACATTCTGGCAAGGAACCGAATGACACAGCATAATCTACCAAAGCTGTTTCTATAGTAAACAGAGCTTAAAACCACAGCCAAAGGGCACACAGCTTCTCAGGAAGCAGGAACCACATACTAGTGATTCAAGAGCTAGAATCCAAGTTCCTGCTCAAAGGAAACCTCTCCCTGCAGGGACCCAGTCCTGCTCCATCCCAACATGCTGACCATGTCCCAGCACTAGTGCTGTTGTACCAGAGCCCTTGGTGGCTTCACGCAGAGCCCCCGTGTGCAAGCCCAGTGTAACCAGTTGAGGGTGTTGAAGGCAGATGGTGACTTCAGGGTCACATGTCTAAATATGAATTTGAGGTCATCTTCTTTCACTGACCTGATTTAGCAATAAAGACAGGACCTCTGTGGCCTGTGACTCGCTCGCTCTCAGGGCCCCCGCCACTCGGTGCCATTTCAGCAGCAGGAGAGTCCCCCAGAGAAAGCACAGCACTGCCAGGACTCTTCTGCTTTGGAACTCACTCCTTGCATTGAGGCCAAAAAAGCTTGGATACAGTACACTTTGGGTGTATTTTCAGACTTCCGAGGAGAGAACACTGTATTTATAGACAAGTTGGGGTTTTCAGTTGCTTTTGTAATGCCTGTGGTTTATTACTGGTTTATTCAAGCTGTAGGGCTGAGGAGTTCAGCTGCTAGATTTCTTTTCCAGGCTCACTTTTCTAACTGTGCAGACACAGGGCAGAGCTATTTTTGTAATGTAAATCATTACAGAGGGAATATCTCACAGTCCCCACTGAAGCAAATTCCTAAGGAAGGGAGCTCTATTTTTAAAGAAAAATTTTAGTTAGTATTTGTTTTAATTTAATGACTGAGAAAGGAGGAACATCAGCCTGAAGCCAAGAGGTAACATCCCTATTTCTCAGGAATCCAAATTCAGCAGAACAAGAGTCATTCCTACTAAAAACAGCTGGATAGGAGATGCAGATGTGGCTTCCCAAGACCCAGAGACTTTAGTGTGACCCCAGTTGCCCCTGTACTCAGCACTGGTTAGGCCACACCTTGAGGACTGTGTCCAGTTCTGGGCCCCTCAGTTTAGGAAAGATGTTGACTTGCTGGAACATGTCCAGAGAAGGGCAACAAAGCTGGGGAGGGGTTTGGACCACAAGCCCTAGGAGGAGAGGTTGAGGGAGCTGGGGTTGCTTAGCCTGGAGAAGAGAAGGCTCAGGGGAAACCTTATTGCTGTCTACAACTACCTGAAGGGAGGTTGTAGCCAGGAGGGGGTTGCTCTCTTCTCTGAGGCAACCAGCACCAGAACGAGAGGACACAGTCTCAAGCTGTGCCAGGAGAGGTTTAGGCTGGATGTTAGGAAGAAGGTCTTCACAGAAAGAGTGATTGGCCATTGGAATGGGCTGCCCAGGGAGGTGGTGGAGTCACCATCACTGGAGGTGTTTAAGAAGAGACTGGATGGGGTGCTAGGTGCCATGGTTTAGTTGATTAGATGGTGTTGGATGATAGATTGGACTCGATGATCTCAAAGGTCTCTTCCAACCTGGTTAATTCTATTCTATTCTATTCTATTCTATTCTATTCTATTCTATTCTATTCTATTCTATTCTATTCTATTCTATTCTATTCTATTCTATTCTACTCTATGTCCCTACTTCTCTCTAGGCAGTAAACTGAAGATAACCCATTTGGTGCACTGGAGCAGTAAGTCCCTGTATCTACATCAGCTGCTAGTTGGATGTCACTGGAAGTGTTTAAGAAGAGCCTGGATGAGGCACTTAGTGCCATGGTTTGGTTGATTATATGGTGTTGGGTGATAGGTTGGACTCGATGATCTTAAAGGTCTTTTCCAACCTGTTTCATTCTCTATTCTATTCTATTCTATTCTATTCAGAGAGGGGGCAGAGCAAATAGGTGACAGAACCCAGGTCTCCAAAGTTAGAGATAAATATTCAAGATCCTTGCAGTGCCCACCTTAAAAAGAGCATATCTTCTAAAAAAGTCTCACACTCAGCCAAGGCCATCCCTCTGAGACTCAAGGATAAACCTGTAAGATAAGTGCTGAGAGTGTTTATGTTGCATTACAAAATCACAGACGTCTCATCCCCTGGAAGCTGATTCACACTGAAATAAGTCACAGTCTAAAATACTCCTTTCCTATTCATAGGAACACCAAAACCTAGCTCCAACTTAGAAAGAGGATGGGGAGGAGCTGGCATTTATAGCTTTCCCCTTTCCAGCAGTCACCTAAACCATGAGCTAACACAGAAACAGATGTGGTCAAGCAGGCTTTCTTCAACTAAATCAGCGAGGCTTTGTAACAGCCCCAGGGCTGTGCAGCTGTGAAAAAGACAGCAAAAGTTGTCTGAAAGCATTTAAAGATGGCTGGAAAGAGAAAAGCTATAAAATTCTGAAACAAATTCCAAAACAGGAAACTAGGAATTGCTTAAAGCTTTTGGGAGAGTAACACAAACAAACAAACAAAAACCCAAACACAAAGAAAACCTCAAACTACCATCAACAGCAATGGAATCCACTTCTGAGCTGAGAAGGAGCAGCTACAGGAATGAGTCTGGGATCATTCTGCTACAAATACCAAATCATCCTTTGGAAAAACATGCCCATGTCGACATCAGAATTCAACAGGCTCAAAGAGCAGGACTGTTATGACAAAAGGCTCCCTTTCCAATTGTCTCCTCCCAGCAGCAGACCATTACATCTGGTTTTCCCATCTCATTAAGCAGATGTGCAAAATACTGAGTCACTCACTAGAGCTCAACTCGGTGGGTTCTAAAGTGTTTTAAAGCATTGCAACGCTATAGCTGAGAAAGAGGTGGAGTTACTGAATGGTTCTGCCTCCCAGGGACCACAGCTTCACACATCTGTTTATGCTGTTCAATTCTTCTTCCCTCCTCTTCCTTCCTACATGTTTACCCTGCTGAAGAGGAAGGCTGCAAATCCAGCTAAATAAGACCAGTATGAATGAACTGAGTCCTTTTCCCAATTAAAATTTCCCTCTCACAAGTAATCTCACCCCTGAACATTAATGAAAACCACAATCACTGCACACAGCAGCACACACTATGGTCTCTGCTGTTCAGATAGAGAGCTGTACCTGGAAGGCAAACCTGACTTCATCACAGACTGATATGCAAGTCTGCTCAATTCCAGGTGATAAAATTCCTCCTTGATGCTGGGCATCCCGTCTTTCTGAAGCAACCTGTCCTTAGATGGTAACACACATGGTCTTGGGTTTGCTCCCTATTACATAGGTAGCAGTGTATTATGTTCTCCCCCATATTATGCCCAGTAACTTGCAGCTGATAAAGTGATGCCATCAGGGAAGACGTCTCTGTTCCTGAGTTATGACCTGGTGTGGGTCCAGCTCTGTCTGCTCCAAATAGCTCAACTCATATCACTTGCCATCACAGGTGACAAACTGCATGCTCACTGACCCCAGAAAAGCAGTTTAAATGAGTCAAGGACTGCATTAGCCCTTTCCCAAGGGAGGAAGCTTGCTTGTCCTCCTCCCTGCAGCATCCTTTTTATGGAATTGAACTGGGGACCTGGTTAGCCACACAAGCAAGTTTCCAATCAAAAAGGGGAAAAAATAAATCTCTTCTTATCCTGGCTTCCTCCACCACTGGAAGAAATGGAGCAGCTGTGGCCAGTGTGTGATCACCATCTTGTCCCCATTCCACCAGGATGCCATTAAAAGGTTATAAAAACACTGAGTGGGAGGGAGAAGGGAGTTATCCTTCTGCTCCCTGCGTCCTCTGCAAGCCCAGACCCATCACAGAGGGGGAGAATCTGCTGAAAGCAAATCCTAGTTGCTCACAAGGGCAAGGATGTGCCAGAGTAGTCAGGCCACCATATCCTAGTATGTGCAGGCTCCTGTCTTCAAGCAGAGCAGCACATTCTGCACCCTGTATTAACCTTCTGCTAAGTTTCTGGGGCAGCTGTGTTTGCTAACCACTGAGAGCAAGAATTTTTATTCAAATACAATACCTGTGCACTTCACATGCAGCCACTCCAGTGGCAGTCAGGCAAATAGATACTCAGACTGATGTGCTGCCAGGGCCCTTTGATATGCAGCTCTCATTATAAAGCTCTCTATCAGCCAAAGAGATTAACTTCACCCCCAAAATGGCCTTTTTCCAGGTAGCAGACATTGCACCCCTCCAGCTGCCAGAGGTGGATGAACAGCATTTTCACCAGCCAGCATTTCAGAAGGCAGAAAGCAGTGCTCAAACTACATCTCCCACCCAACCTACAAACCCAAAAAGCTTTGGCTGAAGTTCACGGAAATCCGTCAGCCCTCAGGAAAACCACCGAGTTTTCCACTGAGGGCTGATGCTTCTGATGACCACCCAGTTAGTCACCATCTTCTCCAAGATGGTACACATGCCCTTCTTTGCAGCATAGCTGCTGCACTCCCTACTCTCCCCTTCCTCCCCCACCTTTCTTCCACCTTATCAATGTGGATGATTCTGTTATCACTCTAAGCTGGATACTAATTTCAACCCCCGAGGTGTCATTCTAATTAGCTCTTAATTGCCACTTAACAGAGGGATCATTTTGGAAGACCATAGCCATGTGTCTGTGAGGAATCATTTGAGTGTTGAAAGCTTGTTTTGTGACCCTACAAACGTTTAAGGTAGTGAGAATTATTTCAGTAGGCAAATTAACAACCTGCTGCTCACACAAGCTCTGCAGAGATGTGTGGTTTCTTGGAGCACCAGGAGCATTTCCAAGGAGCAGAACACAGAAGGTAGTGTGTTCTGTTACCAGCATCCTTTAGGACCCACCATGTCTCCACATGGAAAGTGGAAACTTTTTAAGGAGCATCTGCAAAATGCAAGGGCTAAATGCCACAGTGAAGCTGCATTGCTGCTGCTCTGCCCTTCAAGGTAGGCAGCCACTCAAGGAGCCAAGAGATAAGCAGACTGTTAGAAGAAACTAATCCTTGGGCATATACAAAGTTTTGGCCAAGACTTGCTCTGCTCCTGAACAAATTAGACTCCTGTGACATTTGAAAACAGACCATTTGCCAAATTCTTATCAAGATCTTCTGCATTCTCACAGCAGAAGTGACAACTGAGTGCCAGCCTGCGTTATTTAGTCATCTACCCACAGATGACTAGCAGCAGTAAGGAAACATAGGGGTGATGCTTTCTTACCAGCTAATGCCTCATATGCACTATGCCTCTTAAACCAGCCACCCTGCCAATAGGCAGCTTAATGTCTGCTTGCAGTGCTCTGGAAAACATCACACTGAAATAAAAGGGGAGAAATGGGTTTGTTGGGTTTGTCATGGGAGGTCATTCTGCCCCTGTACACTCCACTGGTTAGGCCACACCTTGAGTACTGTGTCCAGTTCTGGGCCCCTCAGTTGAGGAAGGATGTTGACTTGCTGGAGCGTGTCCAGAGGAGGGCAACAAAGTTGGTGAGGGGTTTGGAACACAAGCCCTATGAGGAAAGGCTGAGGGAGCTGGGGTTGCTTAGCCTGGAGAAGAGGAGACTGAGGGGAAACCTTATTGCTCTCTACAACTACCTGAAGGGATGTTGTAGCCAGGCACAGGTTGGCCTCTTCTCCCAGGCAGCCAGCACCAGAACAAGAGGACACAGTCTCAGGCTGCACCAGGGCAGGTTTAGGCTGGATGTTAGGAAGAAGTTCTATACAGAGAGAGAGATTGCCCATTGGAATCGGCTACCCGTGGAGGTGGTGGAGTCACCTTCATTGGAGGTGTTCAGGAGAAGACTTGATGGGGTGCTTGGCTGCATGGTTAAGTTGGTGGGTGGGTTGGATTGGTTGGTGGGTTGGATTGGTTGGTGGGTTGGACACGATGATCTTGAAGGTCTCTTCCAACCTGGTGTATTGTATTGTCAGAGTCTACTGCTGCTGTTCTCCTCCTCAGCTCTGTGCCCTCCCCACCCTCTCATCCCCTTTTTCTTTTAAACATTCAGGAGCTGTCATTAGTTTTAGGAGGGTCTGAATGGCTGCTGAGCTCAAGTAGCCTCTGGGAAAACACAACTCTGTACAGATATAAGGTTTTGGAGAAGTGTCCATGATTTACAATCCTTATGTCTACCAAGTCTCTCCTTTTGAAATACACTTAAATAAGCCTCCAAGGGTGTGTGTGACAAAATGAGATGCTCAGAAGACACAGTGATATCCCCAATTCTTTGGAGCTGAGAACTGCTCTAGGAAGACACCTCCCCACAGAAGCCATGTCTGCACAACCTATTGAAAATGAAACAGGCCTGGCAGTTCACTGATGTTGGCATGCCTAAATGTGGAGAACTTCCAAGAAGCAGTAAGAATATATCCCTAAAAACATTGCACTGCACAGAGAAATCTTTGCAACAGAAATAGAGGAATGACTCATTTCCTCTGTAGCTGCTGCTCCCGTGCTTCCCTTGCACAGGCACTGGAGCTGCTCCCTGTGCCCAGTTCCCAGAAGGAACTGGGAAACTCAAGAGCAGTTTCCAGCATGTGTAACCTAGCTGAATTTCCACCAGGATTTGTCTTTAAAACTAGTCATCCCAGGCTGCCATTTGGGATAGCACAGGAAACATTCATAAACTGTTCCCAAATGCTCTCCCCTTGATGGAAGCACTGGATCCCAGCATTTTAATTTTGCAGAAACACTGGGACAGCAAGCCAAGAGTTACCCCCTCCTTTGCCCTCCCCTGAAGCGTGGCTAGTAAGCACATTGATTTGACAGGGAATTCAGCTCCAAGTTTCTCTTCCCTGCAACCTGAAACTTGAGAGCAGTAGGCTGAAAACATCTGTGGAGAAGTGGGCTGTCTTGCTGGGCTTTGCTACTTTTCTTCCTGTTTCCACAAGTACAGCAAGACTTCAGGTAAGCTCTTCCACTTTCTCCACCAAAAGTGCATCACAGGAGTGATTTTTTCCCCTTTAATTTGATAGCTAGTAACCTCCACAGCATAATCCCTGTCACTCCTGTCTTCTTGATTTCTTACTCCTTTTTTTTCCCCCACACAGATTATTGTAATGGATTCTCTGGCAGGGAGAGCAGCTAACAAAGGATCATGAGTATCATGAAAACATTAGCAAACCCTTACTGTATCCAGGTCAGCTTAGAGAACCAAGTGTTCTCTACACAGCTTTGGTCCTGGTTTAGGGGTAGAGAAGGAAATTCCCAGGGGTCTCAGGAAATGCAGCCTGTAACTTGAGTACTCAGAATTTTTCTGAGGCTCTGAATCAGCATTGGTGTCCTTTAAAGGGAAAAAAAAAAAAGGCTTAGCACAGAAGTCTGATACTCGATGGCATTTGATGCACACACATTTGTAACAACCTTTAGGTTTGCCTCTGCATGGTTATTTGAATCCTCCCCGACTGTTGCACAAACACAGAACATATGCTCCCCATAGCTCTGCTGCTGAGGAAGGTTTACAGTGCTTTGCATCTCTGATAGAGCACTTGCAAACATGCCAATTCTTGGTTATATATTTAAAGCAGGACACTGCAAGCAAACAGAGGAGAGCACACGTAGTCTCTTCTGCAGGCATACCATACGCTGGAGAAACCCACCATGGTAATATAATGTGCCAGCAGGTCTGTGGTCAGCCCTCCATACCCTGCTTATTGTGAGCTACTCGGACCCCTCCAGTAAGCACAGTGCAGTGCTCTGAAGCATTATCAAGCACTGAAAGAGAATTCCGATGCCCAAAGGGGTGCAGGTCTTTGCCCCTAAGCCAATCATCAGCTTTCCAGTGCTAACAGCCCTACCAAAGTGAGGCTGGTTGCTTCTCCAGCAGCTGTTCAAATTAATTATCATGTATCAGAATGCCACTTACGTCAGGGAAGACTCACCAGGCAGACATTTAAAGGTGACACACCAAATAAAACAGCCTTAAAAAAGGCAAATTTCTCCCTTCTGAACTCTTCTGGAGCCTTAGGGAAAGGGAACACAAATGAGAGTCCCTTCCCCTCCAGGCAGCTTTAACTGCCATTAGCAGTACTTAATCAGCAATTCACTGCTGACCTTGGCTGCCTTACAAGAGAGGTATTTGCACAGGGATGGAAAGATTTTAAACAATTTATGCAATGAGCTGGATGCCAACAGGCTTTTCTTTGAACACCAAGTTTGAAGTGTTAAAGCATGCAAGTCCTTAGGCCCGTTAATTTTTTGTTAGCAGATTTATCATGAAAGGAAACTCTTGTGTTTCTTTAATGATTTTCTGCTGAAGAGAATCTCAAGCTTCAAACAGAAGTATTTCAGAGCGAGGAATGGAGAGCAGAGGATAGTTATTGCTTTCAAAGCAAGCCATTAGTCAGAGATAATGTTATTAAGGAGGAAAAGATCTAAATACACTTCCTCCATGCTGATTTGGGTGACTGAGTGTTGACTCTAAAGGAATATTCTTCCAGTCTTGGCTGGTGAGAAGTCCGTTAGCCAGCTGGGCTGCCTCAGCACTGTACCAACCACTGCTGCCCTTCTTCTACAGAAGCTACTCCCTGCAAGGCAAGAGGCAGGCATGCAACGATCTGGAGACAGCTATTTTCAAGCTAGCTTTTATGATTTAAAAGCTAGTGCTCTTGCTGATATTCCATTCTTTAATTGGGAACATCAGCACAAGCCACGAGTGTATAGCTCTGGCATCTTATCAAAGACTAATGAAGGACAGGTAACCTGCTGGCATGTCCACAAAACTCCTGCTGCCTTCAGCAGGACTTTTTCCATATTTAATAAAATGTGGCCTATGGAGTTTAGAAAAGATGTGTCTGTACATGCCACGCTGAAAAGCTCACACAGACACTGTGAAATGAAGTCCTAGCTCTTCATTAAGCACCACAAAAGACAGATTTTATGCAGCAACTTGAAACTGGAGACAGGGAAACAACTGAATCCTTCTCAGCTTTGTGGCAAGACAGCCACAAACCCCAAGGTGCTCCATTTCCAACTTTAGCAACAGCAGGGTCAGTGCCAGTCATTCTCTAGTCTCTCTCCTGGCTCTCCTGCATCACTCTGCACAGTTCCCAAGGCATGAACTTCCTGGTTTCCATTGTTTTTGCCACTTGAGTAATCTCCTCCTGCAGTGTGCATATACCTGCAGATCAGAGTTTTGTGGCTGCAGGTAGCTTTTACTGAAAAAAACCAGATAACAAGGAATGTAGATCTTGAGGCACAGATGCTTTCAAACTGGATCTTGAGGCATAAATGCTGTTCATTGCTACACTGAAGTACTGAAACAAAACCACCAACTTTTTATGGCAACAATAAAAGCAAAAATGTATTTGGACAGGAAATGAGTTTATAAATGCCTCATTACAATGAGCTGCCACTTTGAGCCTGGAAGTCCTTTTTAATAGAAGAACCCAATCAAACCAACAAAAACAACAAAATAACCAAACCAATAGCAGCTGAACACTTTGATTTAATCTTTGGTCTGATTGTTAACCAGCAAAAAAAATAGTTGTACCAAGAATGTCCATTGCAAACAGACACTTAAGAGTTACATTACTCTGCAGAGATTCAAAATCAGAAGAGGAATGTTTCAAGAGACTTAGTCAAATAAGAAGTAATGATGTCTTTAGGAAGTACACAGCGTTTTTCAATATAAAATGAAGTCACACATACACTTTGGTACTATAAACAAACTTGCTCTCCTGCAGGTGTGACTCCTCTTTCCAATCAATGCTCAAAAAAAGCCAACTCCATTTGCACAGAGTCTTTGCAAAATTTGGCTGCAGATAAAGAGAACCAAGAATCCACACCGGTGCTGGATACTGTGCTCTTTCGCCTGTGTTTGTGTTTCAGTTTACACACAGAGGTGGAATTTACATGACGACAATTAGGACCTTGAGCAATAGCTATTCATAACCCTGTTCTGTGTACAGTATCCACGGGTTGTGAGAGCAGGGAGAGGCAAAACGCCCAGGGGATTACTCCTGTAGGTCACGTTCTCTGTACACCTCCTAGGAGATAAGGCCCTGCAGCAGCTCCAGCACACTGCAGGTACCAGTGCTGCCACGTTTGCCGTGGAGTAAGATGAACACCATAACAGAATCCAACTTTTATCAGCTCCTTATGCCATTATGTTTTATAGCAAATCATAAAATACAGTTAGTATCTCAGCTGTACAACAGAGACACAAGTGAGGCTGAGATTTTCTCAGACCTCCCACAAAATGCATGCATATTGCCTTACTGACAGGAAGCCCCTCGCCTCAAAAGGTTGTTCTAGCCTAAGATTAAACCCATAACCAGCCTTCACAAACTCGAGAACACCTTGCTGAGCAAAAGCTCACACTGAAGATCTGCCTGCATGGCTACTAAACTGGGGGGTTGCCTCACTGTTCAGCACTGACGGGTTTAACCTCTTTGGAAACACTGTCAAAGCAAAACTCACTGAAATCTCTTTCCCCCTACACTGCAAATCTGTCGCCTTTCAATAGCTCTCCTCCAATTTTATCCCCATGTCCTTTGGCTTGCTTCCAGTACATCATCACTGAGAGTTTACCATCATTCTCTCTCATCCCTCAGCTCAACTTCCATTTTCTAAACTGTTTATACTTTTCACCATCTCTCTTTCTCATGCATTTCCTGATGCAACTGTCTTTTCCTGCCATTTCTACACTGCAGTACTGCATGCAACATTCAATGCACACCAAACACACATCCCTTTCCAGGAAGGGATCCCTTTCAGAGACACAGATGCAGTGATGTAAACAAACCAACAGCTGACTGAAGTGGTTATGATGCCAGAATGAAGAGCTCAAGGGTTTTTATGTCATCAGTTCAGGCAGTCACAATACCCTGGTCCAGTCACCTAGTCCTCCTTTGGGCAAAAGATTCAATGGCATCGACTGCAGAACTGCATCTTACTTCAAACACCAAGGAACACAAGTTTGCAAAAATAGTACATACCACGGTCTGCTATCAACAAAGGTAAAGATAAAACACCAAGGTAGCTCTCTTAGCCTTAAATACCATGTGCAAAGAACATCTGATCAACACTACCTATAAATACAGGTTTGTAGTAAGAAGCACAGTGCTTCCTATATAAAAATAACCCAACTTGTGGGTGAGACCTAGGCTATAATTACCTGAAAATAAGACTGCAAGAGCAGTTAGAAAAAATAGAGAGAGGTAGGCAAACATCTGCCTAGGGAGTGTTTCCATTTAGAAAAATAGCTTCATAGATTTTCAAAATGCTTGGTTTGTGCTCTGATGCATAGAACTATCAATAAAGCACACTAGCAAGGAGAGGAGGAATATATTAGTAACTTCAAGCTGTCCTAAAGCTTCCCAGAAGTTACACTTAGCCGTTTATAATTAATTTCAGACTGCTCACCCAAGACACAGTGAAGTGGGTAATAAGGCACACACTCGGCTTCCTGAGCACCAGCCATTCAAGCAACGTATCTTAATACAGCAAAGAGTTGAGGAGGTGACCCAGCAAAGTTTTTGGAATTCTGAATTTGCTGACTCCCTGGGACACACCAGGTTTCTGCACCAGGAGCTAAAGGCACTTGCAGAGTTGGCTGTGTTAACAATTCACCAGCTTATTCCAGGATTGAGACACAGCCAAGTAAGAAGTGGAAATTATCTGGCTGATGTTTATTTTTACAGGACACCAAAATTCATAGCCTAAGACTGCCTCTGTACCATAAATCAGTGCTAAATAATTCTGAAGTACCTGGAACGTGTGACTTCCTCCTCTTCACAATAAGATAATGACTTGCTACAGCACAGCACTACTCAAATTCCACTAAGTCATTTGGTCAACACACTGCCACAATCAGACAACTGGTCAGGCAGTCATCCAAAAGTCCCACCAAACTCCTAGCAGAGAGCAGGAGGGTGCAGCAGTCAGCATACAGCACTGAGATTTGGACTGGTTTAAGGTTTGTTCTAAAGAATAATGCAGAATTTCTTAGTTCTGTTGTTGGTCCTTGAGGTAAAGCAAACTCTATGAAAATAATACTTTAAGACATTAAAAAAAAACAATAAAACTCAACTAGAACCCACAAACAAATGAACATCAGAAGGTGGTTTTCCTTGGGATGATTCAAACATCACTCCTTTAACAAAATACTAATGTGGCCTCCATAGCAATATTTAGTGCAGCCAATTAGTCTAAAAAGAAGGCCTTAGAGAAAATAAAGTGCTATTTGTTTCCTCTTGTTTCAGTCCTTCAGTATAACCTTCACTAGAGCACAGCTTTTTCATACCGTTAATCAGGGAGGTTTTGCTTCTTCCCTCAGTTTTACATTGACAGGCACAGGAAATGTAAAGCATGTCATGGAGCATTTCAAACTGTGATCCACACCCATGCTCCAGTGCTCACTGCGTGTTAAGAGCATCTTGGTACATTGAGGGGGTGGCTGTTTGCACTTAAGAGGATTTTCAAATCCCAAACGGATTTTGTATCATAAAAAGCCAATCTCACAAAAAAAAAAAAAAGTCAATTTTGCCAGTATGACAACGAATTAACAGGGACTTTCAGAAACGTCAGTGTGAGTCTGTTAACCTTCAGGGTGCAAACAGCCAACCGAATGCAACACTCCTGCACTAAGGCGTTTCCCCAGAAATGTGACAATTTCCCCATGAACAGCCAGTGAAATTTAAAAACAAGAATCACAGTTTCATAAAGTCTTGGCCTCTGGTTTTCTGTTTTTCTCAGGTCAGGGTCGAAAGCACAGAACCACATTTAAATAGGTCCTGCTTCCCTCAGACGTGGACTCTCAGCAGACCAGCGGGATGGGAGCACGCACTGAGCCAGCAGAGTCCAACAGGCAGTGCCAGCTCACTCAGCCCCTGGCTCACTCCCCCGAAGGCTCCTGCCTGGCTTCGGCGACGTGCCGGCAGGGGACGGGCACTGGGCGCAAGTACCGGGGGCTGCTGTACATCCTGATGACGTGTGGGGCCTGGATCCAGGTACTGATCAGCTGGAAGGCGACCAGGTCCAGCGTGGGCCCATCAAAGGCGGCCAGCAAGTTCACGGGGGTGGCTTCCTTGAGGAACCTGGGCAGCACCACGGCCTCAGGGAGGCCGGAGTTGCCCAGGAAGAAATGCATCAGCACCTGCTTGCGCAGGCAGTCCCTAAGGTACAGCACCAGGTCCTCCAGACGCTCCACCAGGAACCGCTCATCCCAGGCCTCCAAGGGCCCCTGCAGCAGCAGCGAGAAGAGGGCCGTCTTCAGCACGTAGGAGGAGAGCACTCGGCCCCACTGGGAGCAGAAGGGCTCCTCCAGGCCCTGCCCACGGAGGTCCCGTAGGCCCTTGAGGATCTGCAGACACTTCAGGTGGCAGGAGGTGGCCGGGGCCTGCTCCTTCAGCCAGCTCAGCAGCCTCTGCTCCTGCCGCGACGCGTTGAGACTCCACAGGGCCTCGGGGGCAGGGGGTGCCTGCGCGCCCTCAGGAAGAAGGGCCGTGAGGTAGAGAGCGTCGCCGAGCGGGATGGCAGGGATGAGGCGCACGGCCATGGAGATGTGGCAGCAGACGTAGTCGGAGCAGGGCACGATGTGCAGCGTGGGCGGCCGCCCGGGGCAGGCCGAGAGACTGATGCGGCAGCGCTCCTGCAGCCGGTACCGCACGGCGCCCAGGCACCGCTGCAGGTGGCCTTGGAACCAGCGCAGCACCAGCCCCGATGAGAGGTGGCTACGGCCCTGCAGCTCCACGCAGAAGCCCTCGGCGAAGGGCCGGTAGCGGCGCGGCCAGCCGGACCTCGCCCGCAGGCCGCAGACGAAGGCACCCCGCGGCCCCAGCCCGTCGGCGCTGTGCGGCTGGGGCTCCAGGTGGGGCGGCAGCCGCAAGGGCACCAGGATGTCGAAGCAGTCAGGGCTGCGCACCTTGTGCTGCTCGTAAGCGCTGCCGATGCGCACGAAGTCCCCGCGCAGGCTGAGGGCCAGCGGGCCCGGCTGCAGACCCTGCGCCTTGGCGGCGCGCACCAGCTCGGCCACGACGCGCCCGACGTGCGCCTTGCTGTGCCCCAGCACATGGGGCGAGAGCCGCAGCTGCCGCGCGTAGAAGCTCTCCAGGACGGCGCGGCGCGCCGCCGCCCGCCCCCGCCGCGCCTCGGGCCGCCCGCCCCGCCGCAGCAGCGGACCAGAAGGCAGCCCAGCACCACCAGCAGCAGCGCCGAGCCCTTGAGCAGCGGGAAGGAGCCCGCCTCCGCCGCACCCTCTTCGGCCGCGCTGCCCCGCAGGGCCTGGCAGAGGCAGAAGAGCGCGGTGCAGACAGCGGTCGCCAGCGGCCAGAAGAGTCTCAAGTTGAGGATGTAGACGGGCAGGGCGCGGCGGGGGCTCGGGCCACGGGGGTGGCCGCTGCCCGGCCCCGCCGGCGGGGAGCGCCCGGCCCCGCCGCCGCCGCCCCCTCCTCCACCCCGGCCGCCCCCAGCGCGGGCCGCGCCGCTGTCCCTCGCCCCGCCGCTGCCGGCACGGCGGTCGCTGCGGACTCCCTCCCTGCCTGCCGCCGCCGGTCCGCTGCAAGGCTTCCTCTTCCGAGGAAGCGGCGCCGCGTCAGCCGCCGAGTGAGCTCAGAGGAAATGCCACGGGCGGCGGGCCCGGCCGCGGCGTGAGGGCCGGGGGCGTTGTCCGCCCGGGGGCCGGCCGGGCGGGGCGGGGAGCGACACCGCCCGCTCCTTTACGACGCTCCGCCGACAGCCTGCGGCCGAGCCTCGGAGGGCATCGGGGAGTACAGGGCCTCGCAACGGGGGAGGCCGGGGCACCCCAGCCCGCGCGGCTCCTTCCCCGAGGGCAGAGCTTCTTCGGGCCATGCGCTGCGGCTCCCGCAGCGGCCTGGAGCGACCGGCCCCTGAAGCGGAGTGAGAGGCACTCTGTGGGCACGGAACGCACGCTTCCATGTGCCCTTACCGCAACAGGACACCGCGGTTTTGGGTGCAAAACTGCCGGTCACTAAAACATCTTCACACAAATTACTTCTTCAGGCCACTGCTGATCTGAAGAGATCTTTAGGATCTGCATTTCCTCGTATCTAACATGATGTGGCTGTCCGTCATGGGTTGTACCATCCTCACCCCAGTTACCTGTAGATGTGAAGGCAGCATTTCAAATTCAGAGAAAGTGAAAAATTGTGCCACATAGTATTGCCTCCATCCAGTCATCAAAGTGGTTTGACACGTTTCTTGTTCAAAACTCCTCTCTATGGCATTTGTCTGCCACTGTTTCCTGACAATAGGGCTGGTCTGAGCATTGCACTTAGTTTTCTTTCTAGAGTTCATTCTCTTTTGCTTTCTGCACAGATAGTTGGGATAATATTTAAACATTTATTTTGCTGGAAGTGTGTTAGCTCTTTCTGAGATGTTGATGGGAACAGGACATCATCCTTGGCTTCTGTTTAGAAACTGTTTACTAGGTTTTAAAGCTGTTTGGTGAAGTTTAAGGAGCATCTATGTAAGTATTCTCTCGTGGCTTAACTTTAGGTGGCCAAGTTACTGTATTATTGCAACTTGCTGCATCTGCACAGTATCATGGGTGGCCCAGTGAAGGTGAAGGAGCAGTGCTTGAATACAAGAGTCTGAAGCCAGGAAGTCAAATATGCTGTAAAAAGGAGGAGGTCAGAGACCCAAGTGCAAGGGAAAGGCTGTACAAATGTTTGGTTATGTAATTTGTCTTCATATGAAATGAAACCTGACTGCAAGTACCTAAAACTCATACTTCACAGAAAGCAGCTTATGTTTTATAGCCAAGATGCTGCATTCAAAGGTAACTGAGGTCAAACAGCCTGAAGTAATTTACAGGCAAGGACACCAGGGTGAGAGTCAAGAGTCCACTTGAGAGCTATAGAGATGTCCTAACCACTCCACCACTGATCCTTGGAGTTGCAATCAGGAGGCTTGGAGGGTTTAAACTGAAAATAGAGTAGATGTAAAGGCAATTATAACATCTCAACCAGCACTATATTCCACACTCCATGCCCAAGGGCATGCTTTCTGGTACCTGTGGGAAGGTTGAAGCCACAACCTTCCTGCTCAGAAATGTCATTCCACATCAGCCATATCTTTGAAAACAATCAGGATGCAAAAAGCATCTTTCTTCCCCACTCCTTGTTCATGTTTTCATGTCACAAAGATGGGTAAGAGGACAAAAACATTCACCTTGGTGCCTGTGACCCATCACTTCAGACACTCTGTTCTGTGCCCCCAAACCCCAAAGGTGTGTAAAAGGCACAGCCATGTTGGCATGAGACCAATCCTTCAAGATGCTTTACTATTGCCCTCCATGAGCCTATTGGCCCATACATTTGATTCTTACTAGCCTGTGCTTTTTTACACCCTCAAGCCCAGGATGCTTCACATGCCTTCGGGGCTTGCTACAGGCAGACTGAGTTTCCAAGACAGCCTGCACCCTCTTTTCATGCAAGGTTGATTTGATTAGCTGCACGTCCACGCTCAGGAGACAGACAGCTACATCTGCAGGAGCTGGCACTGCCCTTCATGCCTGTCAGGCAGCTGCTGCCCAGAGGGTGACCTGGAGCTTAGCAGCACGGTGATTATCACTGTGGGACCTGCATGCAGGGGAATGGCTGCCACCTCCCAGTCAGACACGGGCCCCACAGGCTGGAGAAAATGCAGATGTCACGCCAGCCAGTGGGACAAGCCCAGCTGGCAGAAAGTGTGCAACCAGCTTCACCAGACCCTCAGTGCAAATGCTGTCTCAGCACATGCTTGTCCATGTGCCAAAAGGTGCTGGGGTGGGCTCCATCAAGCTGCAGAAGAACAGGTTGCAGGCTAATAACCACGAACTCAAAAGCAGGACTGGAGTGAATCCTCAACATTGATTTTTCTACTGCTGTTTAAAATACCACCTATCCCTTTGTCACCTCCTTAGCCAGTGGCTGTGGTGGGGTAGCCTAAACCGGTCACAGTGGCAAAAGGAGAGCTGTAGATCCTGGGACTGGTAAAATATGGCTAATGGCCTATTTTCCAGGACCATAGCTGCTTCATGACCCCGTGATCTTAGGCTGGGTCTCTGGGCAGAATGCTGAACAGGTTAGAGCTGGGAGACTCCACAGAGGTGCTCAGCTTTACTATCCAGACCTTACTTGGAAAGAGCCAATTTAATAGCCACTCCATCTATCTGTTCACACAGGCTAAGGGCATTAGATGGCTGCTCTACCAGAGCTGAAGTGGTCATAAACACAAAACTGCTTTCAGACACCCACTATCAACAAGAATCATTCCTCATGGCCTATCATTCCATTCCTACTGCAACTGTGCTGCAGGGGCCGTATTTATTTTGCAACGGATACAGTTCATCAACATTATTATAGCTTATCCATAGCTTGCATTTTACAACTCATCAAAGAGGAAAAGAAACAAACCATTTTATCTTCTCTGGAGTACTTTGCTCCTCTTGTCACTTCTAGTAACAAGAATATGTTGAATTTGAGAACAAATCACAGTGATATGACACCTCTCCTGCACAGTCTCCCACCACTTCCCAGGAGCTGGACCACATGCAATACATTTACTTCTGGGGTGGCTATCAGATTTCTTTTCTTCTTTCTGTGTCTCCTAAAGAAGTAGCAGCTCATTTGTCTGGATTGAAATATCTATAAACTCCACTGCTGGCAAGTTGTAATGATGGTGCTCCTCATTTTCTGCTTGAGTGATGGTCATCTTGTTCCTGTATGAAACCAGGAAGCAAAAAAAGTTTATGAGGTTTTTAATAGCAGTTGGATGCTCCAGGAAAACAATAGGTTGTACACTAATAACCATGACCTCAAAATCAGGACCAGAGAGAATTCACAACATCAGTTTTTACTACCATTGTTTAACTCACCCATTGTTTAAATAGATATTGTCTAAACACTTGCTTCAGAATATCCCATGTCCAGGATATCCTGTTCACTAAAAATGGAATCATGTTATACTTATTCAGAGCTAAAAATAGATATCCCAGTGTATATGAGCTGCATGACCTCTGGAGGAGATTTGCAGAGGCAATTTGCAAAAGGGAAATGTTGGATGTATAACATCCATTAAAGCTCCTCCACAGTTAGCAGCATTTCACACATCTGTGTAAGTGGCCTATTAATGCTACAGCATGCCAGGAGCTGTCTGAGATGCAGGATGAGCAATCTGCATCAGCAAGCTCACTGTCTGAGTAGGCAGAACCAAGAGGCAGAAGGACAGAAGGCACAGGGAGGTGATGGTGTTTGGCTGGTGCTTTCATGGTGTACCTGAGACACAAGCCTGAGACTTCCCACTGCCTATCCCTGACTGGTATCTGCCCTGCTGAACCAAAGCCGCCCACAGTCTGTTGCAGGTGCAGGAGGAAATACATAGGGAATCCCTTCCTGCACTACTGATGTACAGTGCCTGGGTTACACCTCCAGCTTCTTTTACTGTACTATTGAACAGTCTATAGCAGAAAAGTACAAGAAGTGATTGCAAGAAACCACAAATCTGAAAGATCAGTCACTTGACTTCATTACCCTTCAGAGTATTTCCTCTGAAAGCAAGCTGCTGGCACATCTCCCCCAGCCTGCTGGGTGGTCCTGTGAGGGAGATGCCACAATCAGACTCAACATCCTTCACCTGCCATTCCTCTGACCCCCAGGTTTTACAGGATACTATTCCTTACAACACAAACCAACCTGATGGGATAGACGTGAATCCATTTTGTATTGTGGTCTAATGAATCTCTCCCAGCCACTGCAGTAAGGTGACTGAGTCCCATTTAGGGATGAGAAAACTGGTGAGGATATGGTGCTACCACAAACAGCTCAGGTGACTCAGGAACCTGGGACTGAGGAGAGCCAGACCTCCAGAGCACATGTGTGAACGTGGAGGAGTTTGGGAGCAGAGGTGTTACTCCACATTCTCTCTTCAAATATTTTCTGTTTAATAAGTGGGATGCTCTGACAGCCTGTTTGCTCACTGGCTATCAGCAGGGTGTAGCACTCCCTAATCAGAAAGCCTGCAAGCAGACATGACTGCTGTAAACCACATATAGCCCAATACAGGATTTCCTTGCTGTAGAGGGATGGCTTCCTGAGGAATTCATACAACAACCTCTTGCCCAAGCCTGTGCTTCTCACAGAGAGTCATACTGTGACTGGTAAGCATCAGCTGGCTCATCTCCAGCTTGAAAACTCTCAAGGACATTTTTTGCATAGAAACATGTGTGAGCAGGACATTTATATTTACCCATGACACTGGTATTCAGGAAGCCATTCTTGTGTTTCCGGCTAAGCAATGAAAGAGGAACAAGAAACCCCAGCCTGTCTCCATCAGTGTCAGCTGGCATGCTGAGTTCTGTCTGACAAGCCGTGAGCATGGGAGGCTGCTGTCACCTTCCTCCAGAAAGCTGACAGTGCTGGTGATGTGCAGAAAGCCATCCACAGCATCACAGAAAGGAAACATCTTTTAGCACAGGGAGTGCAAGGATACCACCATCATACAGCTGGAGAAGAGCCAGGAGTTGTGAATGAAAATATCTGTAGGTATTTCCATCAGAGATGCTGCTTACATGGGAAATGGAAACATGAAAGATCATCAGTCCTGCACTTGGTTCTTAAAGGTCAGTACTTGATATGCTCCACATACAAATGACAACAGTCATGCTGATGTGTAGCTTTCAGTGCTGTACCTAAAGGCTCCAGCCCACAAGCCCTCCTAACTCTGCAGTGGATGAGGTTCACATGCTGTGACAGTCCCTCCAGCATCCTGCTGGAGGGTGCTGCCAAACATCAACCCTGTGGCCATGCCTTTACCTGCTTCAGTTCAGGCTCTTATCCAAGACCTCAAGCGACAGGATGAGGCCCTGGCATGTCACCTTCCCCATGCAGAGCAGTCCTCGGGGTGCAGAAGCCTGCTCAGCTCTTCCCATTCCCCAACACCCCGGGCTCAGCAAAGGTAATGGTTCCAAAGCCCCTCAGGATGCAGCTGGGCAACACTGAGGTTTAACAAGCATCAGGTAGAGCCAAACCTTGCCATGTGCCTGTGCCAAACTAGTTTAATGAAACCAGTGTCACACCAATCCGATTAAACCTGGACACCTTTGTTGGAATGTAAATTCAATCACTGGCTGAAATGGTTTAACTTAATTAATGATAAGTCCCTTCAACTTGCAATTGCACCATAACCTGCTAAGCTAATAAAAACTGATCACACAGCTGAACCCTTGTTTGCTGATGAAAGCCAAGTCATTTACATGAGGATGGTCACAGTTTCATTATGCCATTCTGGAGGTATTGTGCCATTTGATGGATTTTTAAATCAATTTAGCAGGATTGGACCATTTCTAACAGGTCTGGATCTGTAATGCCTGTTTGCCAGCAAAGAGAAAACTTTAGAAAGAGAATTTAATGCAGGTTTCAATTTGTTATTTACTGCTTACATTACTGGAGTATACTTTTGCCTTTGCTTCCCAAGGAAACTGCTGCTTGTCGAGCACTCCCCCTCCAATAAACTTCGCAATCCATTTGGTTGTAGTTGGCCATTGGGAAGGAGAACAGAGCTCCAAAGCATTAATCTATGCAACTCCATACAAAAAAAAAAGACCCTGCTAAGGTCCTCAGGTTGCAGCAGAACATCAGCACTGCCTGGCAATCTCCGGCAGTATAGCCAAAACCTCATCAGCTGCTCAGAGAATTGCCTGCTCTTTTTAGACTTCAAAACCAGAAGTTTTCACAAAGCAGCTTTAAACTTCCCTCACTTTCACCACTACTTGTCTAAATTCCATCTACCAGCATTTGTGAAACTACCCTGGCAGAGAGTCCTGAGGTACACAGTGAGAACAGCTCCTCGGTGATCAGTATCACCTCAGCCACAACAAAAGTGAAAAAAAGCCTGTTTTTCACAAACCCATGGCAGGGAGATAGAGAAGAGACCTTGGGCTCATCCCACAGCTTCTCACTGGTCTGTGTCGCTGATGGCCTTTAAAGAGCAGCAAACTGTCAGCAGCCACCTGCCCTGCTCTGGTTATGGGATCCCAGCTGTGACCGTGTCCAGCCTCTGTGTCTTTCAGCTTTGAGCTTGTGCACACCCAGAGCTGCTGTGAAGTTAGAGAAGGGGCTTTGTACCTGACACATCACCTGCAGCAGCCAGCTGCAACGACGACACTTGGGGAGAAGCAATGAGACCCAGCACGCAGAACCGAAGGCGAGTGCACAACAGAGAACAAGCTCTCTTAGCAGCTTACAGCCTCAAATAATGAGATGATCTTGTCTCAGCTAAGCTCCTGCTGATGAGCCTGGGCTGGATCACTCACCCAAGGAAAAGGAGGGAAAATCTGCGTGGGAGGAAATCTGAATGAGGGAGGATCAGTTCAGGGAAACCAGCTTATCAGCACTCAGCAATTAGGGTGGGAAAAGCTGATGCTCTGGCTCCCAGCACATATTCTGCAGGGCTGGAGGTTGGTGGTGGCTCTAGGAAGCCTTGTCCTAGACTCTAACCTCATCCCACCAAGGACAGAGAGAGGAAAGCTAATGGCTTAAAAGGAAAGTGGCCTGTACAGAAGGAAAAGCAGCCCAGAACTGATACAAGGGCCAGAGTCAGAATGGTTTCTCACCCCTGTGTTCCCAGAGGGACTGTAGCAGAGGTCCTTGGGCTCAGGCAGATTTCACCCCACCCCTACACAGGGAGCCTGGCAGCAATCCTCAGGTGGCAGCATCTCCATCAGCAAATGCCACCCAAGTGACACCAGCCCACACAGGGCAGTGTCCTTTGCACTGCTCTGGCCCACCCAGTTTGGGTGGGAAGCTGTGTGGATGCTGCAGGCACTGCTCACCATCAGCTGAAATGAAAACCTTGCAGCACAGTGCCTGGTAGGGGATGTCTGCACAGGCAATAGTTTACATCATGCCTAAACCCCCAGCCTCACTCAGGTAACCTTTCTTCTTTGAGGGATGTTCCTTACCTGCTGGGCTGTCTGGTAAGGGGGCAAGCACTGGAGCCCAAAATCCCTACAGGAAGGCTACACCTGATCTCTTCCCAGCATCTCCTGGCACTGACTCCTCAGACCATGCCCCTTTAACTAAGATTAAAGATTCCATAGATCAATACAAAGCAGCACAATTACTTCATTAGCAAGACAGCAAGTGCAGCATAGACCTGTTTGTCAATAAATGGCAGCAATTTTTACCTCTGCTGTCACAGGTTTCCTTATCATCACAGAGTCAACCCCTTGAGCAGAGGTAAGATTGTCTTTCATGTCCTACCTAATTCAATTTAAACCTATTTTTTTAAATGTATGATACCAAAGGCATCATATTTGCTCCCTGGAACTGTAAAACATGAGTCATCCTTCCCAGCTCCCAGAGATAGAAATGCAAAGCAAAGGCATCGCAGTGACAGGAACAGCAGAGGTTCACCTAAGGGAGATGAGGTCGAGCCCAAGATGTCTTGACAACAAGCTGGTTCATGTCTGCATTTTATTTCTTTCTTTACCTCCAGGACCATGTTCTGTCTCCTGTTGCCTTTGTAATCTCTGGAGTGGTACCTGCAAATGAGGGAGAAGAATGAGTCTGAGAGGTTGTTTTTCCCCTCTCTCGGCAGTGGTAGAAAGAGACATGACCATGACCTGGCTGAAATCCTGCTGTTGCAAGTCAGTGGATCCCTCACTCAAGGCTTTTGCAGCCCTCAGAGAAACTAGCAGAAGGTTTTGCAGATAGGATAGGAAGCCATCTTCCAGAGGAGCAAGGAGAATGCTGCAGTGTCCTTTTCAGCAGCTGTCTGTGCCTGATTTCCACTGACACAAGGCCCATCTGGCTCCACGCAGACAGCTTCAGCATCAGCCTTATGTTGCAGTCCCCAAATCTACCCCCTTCCCTAGCAGCAGGGTCACCAGCACCTCTAGGATCTTTATGTCTGGGTCCATTCAAATGCTCAAAGGAGAATGTAAATGTTGGGAAAAGTATGGAGCAGTAAAAGACCACATAGAAAGTGCTACAGAAACAGCCTCAGAAACCTTTGCAGCATCCCATGAGGGGGACCGTGGATGTGGCACTGCTGAGTGGAGACATCACCAGCCACACTCTTTTCTGCTGCAACTTGCTGATCCTTATGGCAGCAGAAAAGAGAGAGCGCCATGGTTGCCAAAGAATAAAAAGCTTGAATTGAAAAAAAAAAGAGGATGAGTTACCCACCCCAAAACAAGACTTCTTCTCAGACTGTAGCTCTTTAAATGTCACAACATTGTCCTCCTATGAGTGTGTAATTCCCCTCCCATCTCTCTGCTCTGTTTGCTGCTGTGTTGTGACAGATGACAGAAGCTTGAGGAGAGATGCCTCAGGCTAAACAAATTTCAAGTTCTCTCTCAGAGCACTTTGATATTGAAAGTTAGACACTTGAAATTCCCATACCTTCTGCTCCCTGTGGTTACAACTTTTCTGGGATCTGACCTGATCCCAGAAACTACTTTAACAGCTTTAACAACTCATCTCTGAGGGAAGAGTTTTAGTCATTTCAGAAGTGTAAAATACTGAGGGTGGCATCTCAACTCACTAAGAGATTTCAGTTCACACAATGTCAGCATCAGCCTTTGCCTCTGGAATGATTAATATATCCTCTTTCTAGAGCACTTTTGTGTCAGCTTTATGAATTATAAGCCTAGGAAATGCATTTAAAATATGATTCCTAAATGTATCAGAGTACAACGAGTTATTCGTGGTGATTGAATTATCTGCTGGATTTGATTCCTTTGTTTTAATGAATCATTCATGAACTTCTGGACATTTATCTTATTGAAGCTGTTCACCACATACTCTGAATGAGTCATTTTGAAGCAGTGGGTTTCTTGGACACTGCTTGCTTCTGGTATCCTCTGTCATTTGTAGTTTGTGCTGCATATGTGCCACAGCATTGACTTGGCTCCCTGAGTAGATGGGAGTGAAGTGAGGAAGAGTAGAAAGAGACTTAAGTTCTTTTTAGTGGCCATCTTGATCTGTCAGCAAAAGGCAAACCATTCCAGTCAAAATACAGCTGGACAGGGTATGGTTGCCTGAAGTCTGGATGCTCTAGGACAGCTAGGTTGTCTTCTGGCCTCCAGCCACATTTGGGGTCATTGAAGCATCATGAAACCACCTCTCCTCTGCTTCAGGGAAACCCAACTCCTACTCGGCTGGTTTGAATGCACCATTTGTCACCAGCTCACCAAGAAGGGCTGGAAGGCTTTGAGTCCAGGCAAGGCATCAATATGCCTGTGCACTCTCTCCATCCCAGAAGAGCCATTGGAGAACACCCAGCACACTTGAAAATGTGGCCAGTAAAATGGTCTTACACGCCCTCCTAAATGGAAATGGCTCCATCCACGGCCACCTTCCAGCCACCACCCGTCCACTTGTCACCTACCTAGGCGCAGTCAATTCCACACCAGAACGTGGCTCATTGCTGGTGATGGCAAGAGGTAGCAGCTCTTATCTCTGTGAACACTCTGAATAAAAGGCACACTGCCCATTCCTCAGCTCAGCAGAGGTATCCAGTATCAATAAGGAGGCAGGCACTGCTCTGTGTTTGTGTAGGTACTTCGCTCACCCATCAGTCAACAGCATCTATTGCACTTGGGATTCCTTACCTTTAGCACAAGAGTTTGAGTCTTTCTGTAACCCCCTGAAGCAGACCACTGCTGGATGAGGGGCACAGCTGGACTCACCCAATGACCTAATGATTCAAACCAGCAACACCTTATAAAATCATGTTAGAAGCTGAGGCAAGCACAGCCCACAGACAAATCAGAGCCTACCTGAGTCCAGCAAAGCAAAGGAAAATGAAACACCTACAATCCACTTAAGAAGTTGCTTGGTTTAAGGCAAATGCAGATGGGTGGTGGATATGACTTCTGCAACTGCATAGCATGCAACTCCAAACCAAGGGACAAGAAGCAGAGGCACAGGTCCAGCACCAGGGGCCAAACAGACTTTGATGCACTTTGGATTCTTTATCCTTAACAACAAACAAAAAAAAGCAAGCAAAACCAGCTACTGAATGGAGTCCCTGATGGTGTGTTGTGGCAATTCCAGATTGTTGACTGTGTTAGAAGCAGATTAGTATCTTGGTATGTGGGAGAACTCAAGAATGAGTAAGTGTTGCCTAAGATGAACAGAGTGAGTGTGGAGTAAGAGCACAGTGTGCACAACATCTGCCAAATGCAGCAACATCATTGGCTTTACACAGTGAAAGGGTCTGGAGAACAAGGCTTATGCGGAGTGGCTGAGGGAGGTGGGGTTGTTTAGTCTGGAGGAGGCTGAGAAGAGACTTCACTCTACAGCTCCCTGAAAGGAAGTTGGAGACAGATGGATGTCAATCTCTTCTCCCTAGTATCAAGTGATAGATCAAGAGGAAATGGCCTCAAGTTGCACCAGGGGAGATTTAAATTGGATATTAGGAAAAATGTCTTTACTGCAAGAGCAGTCAGGGATTGGAACAGGTTACCCAGGGAGGTGGTGGAGTCACTATCACTGGAGGTGTTTAGGAAGAGACTGGATGGGGTGCTTGGTGCCATGGTTTAGTTGATTAGATGGTGCTGGGTGATGGGTTGGACTTGATGATCGTGAAGGTCTTTTCCAGCCTGATTAATTCTATTCTATTCTGCTATGTTTTCATACCTAACATGTGCAGCTCATGTACATAGGTCATTCTACTGGTTTCTCTTAGCTGTGCCAGGAAGAGGGTGTAAGTGAAATGTTGGGAGGGTTATTTTTCAGTAAATCAGGACAAGCGTATTAGCAGTCTGCTGATTACTCTTAACTCACTACAGCTCAGCCTAGAAGAAATACTCAGTGCAGGACAGCACATGGAGGGTTGTCTTGGGCTGAGTTGAATCTGCTGCTGGTATTCAATCCCACAGTGCTGTCATGCCAGCTTCAAAATTAAAGTGCTGGCTGAAGCAAAGTATCATGGGGCTTGAAGTTCAGATTGTAACATGAGAGGCTTCCTGTTCTAGTTTCTGGGTCTGGGGCATTGGGCTGGCTTCTCTGTGCTTGGGTGGGAGGAACTGTTTTGTCACTGGCTTCTGTTGCTGCTTCTGCATTTTGCTCCCATTTTCAGCAGATGAGCTAAGGTCATTGTGTGTTGGATCATTTCCATTAAACTCTCCATCTCAACCCAGAGGGGGGGGTTGTGTTCCTTTCCCTCCTGTCTGTGTGTGGGGCAGAGGGCTGTGAGAGCAGGCTGCGTTAACCCAGCACACCATGGATCAGGCAACAAGCCACAGTAAGGTTACTCACACCATTTCACCAGGAGCAATCACTTTGCTGGTCACCCACCTGAAACATGCAGTGAGATCAGGATTCGTGCCACAGCTGTGGACAGGAGCATATGTTCCAGCTTATGCTGTTCCAGTTCTTTCTGCTGCACGTCTCTGCATTGATGACAAACGATAAGCAAATCCAGCCAGCTCTAGAGTCTGTCTCCAAACACATGTATCTGTCATCTTTCTTTGCAAGGCTCAGCTCCCTGAAAAGGCAGAACTC
Organism: Picus viridis; assembly: GCA_033816785.1. Lineage (NCBI taxonomy): Eukaryota > Metazoa > Chordata > Aves > Piciformes > Picidae > Picus > Picus viridis. The sequence goes on from CM066594.1 coordinate 11,464,388, forward strand.
ATTTTTCATGCATTATCCCTCTAAACATACATCTGCTGTCTTCCTAGATTCTCTCATTGTGTAAACAATAGCACTTGTGTCACTTAATACGGAGGAAGGATTATTTCTCACTAGCATTACTGCTGTAATATTTGGGTGGGAGGAATTGAAAAAGGGAGCAGTTGTTGTATGTTTCAAAAAGACACATTTCAGACACCTTTGAAGTCTTCAAGTGAACTACGTTTTTCCTGCCAAAGTCAGAACAATGAGGGCTGGCAAGAGCGGAAGACAGCTCTGTGTCCATCACTAACAGTTAGCTCTCCAGGTCAGGGCTGGAACTGAGCCATTAAGCTACACAATCTCACCAGAGATTTTAAGTCCTCTGCTGTTCTTATGCTGGATAAAAACACTTAAAAGCATCAAAGACTGCACAATTTCACCAGGTTCCAGGAGCGATGTACATTTAGTGCAGACACCTGGGAGGTTCAGCTCCTCTCAAATTGTGCTTCCACTGTATTCCTGCCACAGACGTGCTAGGTGGCCACAGGGAAGTTGCTAAAGCCTCAGAACAAGTCTAGGCTGCAGCAATTAGCCCCATTGCTCCCAGGCTTAGAGCTAAGCATAAGCTTAAAGCTCGTGTAGACATGGAACTGGTAGCCTTTTCTTAATCCAGCCCTAAAGCAAAGCTACTTCCTCATGGGAATGCCAGAGACCAGTAGAGGAGAGATGTTTGTTAAACACAACAGCATCAGCTGAAAGGAGTGAGAGTCTGCTGGCCTGCCTTGGGACCCACAGCTGTTGGCATGGGGAGACTTGAGGTGCTAAACCTGGGGAGCAGAGGCCCTGTTGTGGTTTTGGTGTTTGGGCACTACTGGGAAAGCAAGTCCCCTGTGTTTCCTTCCCTCAGGAGCTGGATGCCATCTAAGGAGCACACCTCTGCCTTCACAAAAGAGGAAACAATCTATCAGCAAGATGAGAGAGAGATTCAAATCAGACATAGGCTGCTGTTTAAAAAGGAAATTTACTTTAATCCAGAGACAGCAACAAAGATCAACATGACTGAGTCATCTGCCTTGGCACTGCAGGGCTGTCTTCTAGAAGCAAATACTCTCACTCCACTAAATGTTTTGCATTTGCATACACAGTTAGCAGCCTCTGACTATACAGCTGCCCTCAAACCACAAACTCAGGAGAAAATGATGACAGCTTACTAAAATGCACCACAAAAGAATTCAAATCCCCCTCACCCACTGCTGCCTCCACTCTGACCTGAGCAGTCCCTGACAGATGGGCTGGCCCAGTGGAAAGAAAACAGAGAAGCACTTCTAGTGTCAAAAATAATCTTTTCATTCTGCAGCTCACAAAGGATATTTTAAACAGCAGAAACATCCACTCTGTGTGGAGGATTTGCTTCCATTAATGCCTTGTTCTGCACGTGTCCCTCTGTACCATCAAATCAATAAATCCATCTTTCCTAGGCCCAGGCAACACTAAAAAGCAAACCACTGGCATGCAAACAGTGGGGTAGAAAATGCCTGCAGAGAAGGCAGGCAGCTTCAGACATTTGTATGAATCCTGGAGCCTGAAACAGACAGCACGAGACTACCAAGGTGGTCACCAGATTTATCTTTTGCTTGCTTTCATCCCACCAGGTCAGGAGCTAGGTGTTGCAACAAGGAGAGCTACAGCTCCACCCCTCCTTCCCAAGGACACAGTCCTGCCAGCAGGTACCTTGTGCTGTGAAAACCATAAGTGCAGTGGGAAAGCAGCAGGAGCAATGGAGCCAGAGAAAGATGTGTACCCTAATCCATATCCTGCTTCCCATCACCTTGCTCGCCACCTCCCAGGCTGCTCATTAGTGCAGGGCTTGGTGGAGGACATGAACACTGAGGAGGTAAGAACTGGATGATCTAACAGTTGCCCAAACCCATTCAGTGAGTATGTACCAAGGTAGTGGAGCTAAACTAATTTCCACAGTGCCAAATAACAAGCAGCAGCAACGACTGGTTCAGGATGGGTATCAAAAAGAAAACAAGCAATCAAACAAACAAAACAAACCAGACCCAAACCATCACTACTTTGGTCATGCAGCACTGGAACAGGCTGCCCATAAAGACTGTGGGGAAGATGATGGCTTCTTGGATTCTGGGGCTCTCCTCTGGACCTGAAGGTAACCATGCAATTTGAAACTTGAAAGAGGGAAAATTTAGAGTGGTTACTAGGTAGAAACTCTTTAGTGTGAGGGTGGGGTGACACTGGTACAGGTTTCACAGAGAAGTTGTGGATGCCCCATCCCTAGGAGTGTTCAAGGCCAGGCTGGATGGGGCTTTGAGCAATGTTGTTTAGTGGAAGGTGCCCTTCCCATGGCAGGAGGGTTGCAGCTAGATTCTCTTTAAGGTCCTTTCCAATCCAAAGCATTCTATGATTCACAGAAAGCACCTAACAACAATGAGCTGTGTTTTCTTTCCAACACAGCCAGGTTGTTTTAGAGATCTGTTTCCCACCCACCCTGTTGCGATGAACTGTTCATTCACTTACTCAATACTACATCAGGCACCCAACTCCATAAACTTCAAATAAGCTTTCTTCAGCATAAGTTCTGCCACATTAGCTGGAAATACAACTACAAAGCTGCTGTCATTCAGATTTTTCATCTCAGTCACTCTGAGGAAACAGAATTAACAAGTAGAGAAATGGTACCTTTAAACAATCTCTTCCCTTAACACACATTCCTCCTCCTTTAAATTGGCCAGTATTTTGTATTTATTCCTTTAAGCTCTGCAAGCTTAAAATATGTGCAGAATTCAATGCAAACACATGCCACAGCTTTGAAACCAGTGACAAAAAACATGACTGCCACCCATTTGAAAGAATATCTTCCCTAAATACAAGGAATGAGGCAGACACAAAGGACCGTATCGAGCAAGTAAACCCCTTCAAAGCTAAGAAAAAACAGGGAGTACAACCTGTAACACCCCAGCACATGAGCTGTCTGGCACATCCTCATCCCCAGTTGATCTGGAGCAAGCCTAGCTCTGCTGTGCTCAAGCAAACTACACAGATGTAATCCCAACGAAGACCAAGCCCACTGCATCCGGGATTTCTTCTGTCTGAAGTATTTGTCATCTCAGACAGTGATTCAGCTCTCTGCCAAACAGCCTTAGGAGGCCCATTTGACATGACTTGTGGCACAGGTCCCTTCAGCTTATGTCAGCATCAGCACATTCATCACAGCCATGGGGATGTGATTTCTGCCCCTGTCTGCTGCAGCAGCAAGAGGCTGAAACACGCTGCCACAGCCAGACCCACACCGCTGTGACATGGCATATGCCCTGCCACCCTGGCAGCTTTCTGGAGCTATTATTGACAAGCCACAGATGTTCAGAGTGGCTTTGAATTTTCAGAACTATCCTTCTTGCTTCATGAGACAGAGATGCTGTTGCCCATTGGTTTTCCTTTCCTGGTTTTTCCTCATGTCAGCAGTGGTGCTTGCCAGTGTGGACATCCTGCTTCAGAGCAGCCAGAGTGCCAGAAAACAGCCCCAATACTCAGCACAAGGACCACACCATCTGACTACTCACTCATCCTAAAGAGCCATCATTACCTCAAGCTACAACTTGGAGCAGCTTCACAGAAGAGGAGTAAGATTGTCCCTGCATTGATTGCAGGAGAAAACAGGAAGCAGTGAGATGCTGATCAAGGAGCAGGCAACTGTCCTATGCCCTCTACACACACATGTGAGGATCCCTTCTGCTCCTCCTCACCTAAAATGAGACTCACTCTCTCCTCCCAGGGGATTAAATCAGGATCATGCCTTTGGTTATCACAGGAACTAGAACACATCATTGAAGGAAAGGATCATCCCACTGCATATTGCAGGACCTAAATTTCCATGCTCATCGTCAGGGTCAGAAAAGAGCCCCAAAACCCAAGACACCATCATCTGCCCCACTCTTTGGAAAATGCAGCATTTCACAGCCTCCCTGTCTGATCAAGGTTCCTCCTCTGTCAACAGGACCAGAGTTCAGAGAGAATTGCTATGATAACAGACTTGTAGAAGGTATAGAATTTGGTCTCTGCCTGCCATTAGCCCCTGCCAGGATGGCTGACATTAGTCAGCTTTAGTTCTGCCTCAAAATAGCACAAAGAAACAAGAGCCTTGCAGCATCTCTACAGCAGACGTTCTGCCCAGCATTTGAGCATCTCTAGTCCTTCTGTAACCTTCTGTTAGCTTTTGTGTGTTTTCAAAACCAGAAACAGTTTTTTAAACAGCAACAAAAAAATGTCTCTTTGCCTGAGGGAAGTAAAAAGCAACTCCATTTTCAATGTAAAACAACAACAGAAGAGTAACTGCCAGCAAGCAGGGAGATGCACAGCCACTGGAAGTGGCTGAAGACCAACTCACCCACTCTTGGAAGGCTGGGCACAAATATGCTGCTCCAGTGAAAAACAGAGGGAACAATTCCTGCTCGAGGGCATAAAGCAGAGTTGTTCTCCCACTGCTCACAGCTAGAGAGAGCATTACTGTCTGACAGCCCACTCCAACATGCAGGACGCTTTCAGCTGCTGAGGACAAAGAGCTTGCTGTGAACACTGACAGTTACTGCAGACATGGCCAAACACACTGACCTCACATGGCAATTTCCTGGTATTTGATGTTGCCAGCCTGTGGCCAAACTGAAGGCACTAGAAATGAGATTAGTCTCTTAAACGTTGCTGCCCCAAGTGAGCAGTGTGATGGTCTGGGAAGCCATCCACATCTTGGACCAAGGATCACATGAATGCTTCTCTAAGTCAGCAGCAAATCCCACAGCTGTTGAATACCACTGCCAAGATCTTCAGAGAATGTCTAATCTGAAGCTTTGGAGAATATCAGGCTTCAGCTGAGTACCACAACCAACAGACAGCCTTTCCAGTATTCAGTCCTGGTGTAATGGCTTAGAGACCAGGACAGTGGCTGGTTTGGCTTCCAGACTGTTTCACAAAACCACTGTATGCAGCACCCTTCATCCTTACCAGTTTATGACATTCTGACTCCACTGCTGTAATTTTACCATCTCCAATTAGCATTTAACAGAACTGCTGCAGCCAGGATGCCAGCAGAAAGTGGGGAAACTGTTTGAACATGAAAAAAGCAAGAACATCTCTATTCAAGAGCCACTTAAGGCTGAAAGCAAAGCAAGATAAACCTACCAGAATATTATGTAAAATGCCACTGGTGCTTCAGATTGCATTTCAGGTTGCACTCTCCTTCTGCTTTAGATCAGAGATTGACTCCTTACACACTCAGGATAAAAAGAAAAAAAAACAAGCAAAAATCCCCCAAACCACACCAAAAAAACCACCCCAGCAAAACCAAGCAAAAAACAAACCCACATCAAAAAAAAACACCAAACCAAAACCAAGCCAAACCCAAAGGAACAAAGAAAGAAAATTTCTGCTGAAGAATTCAAAATTGAACCTGAAAACACAAAACCCAAAAATCAAAACCAAATCCCCAAATGTCTTCTTCAAATGAGTTTCACAATACTAATCTTTACTCAAGACAGACTGAAAACCACTTATTAGTGCTTCATTTACTTACCATGAAAAGAGAGCTCAGAAATATCCTACTTAGTCAGAATTAATCATTTTAAAAGGAGCTGATGAGCTCCAGCTGATTTCATTGTGTATATGAATCACGTCACACACATAGGTTTTGCTGCCACCTTGTGAACGGTCTCTGAGCGAGGAGGTTTGGCTCATACACGCCCAGCTCTGCCATCTTTATTCACATGCAGCTCAGATGATTTTACTACAGGTACTTTCTGAACAGGAACTCAGTGTGTGACAAAGGACAGCTGACTCAGGTGCTCAGTGAAGAAAACAGTAAAAGGCTGAATAAAAGAACTCAGTCTTCGGCAATTTCCACACGCTTCTGTGTCACAGTTTATTACCACAAACAGCATGGAAAGCATCACTAAATTCTTTCTGATAAAAATATTGCAGCTCTGCATCCAAGTTGTATGGCTGTCTTCAAAACAGAATAAAGTGGTGCCTGTAAAACAGAGAATAAAAGATTAAAGATATCTAATGAAATGCTTCAAGGAGACTGTGGTAGGGAATAGAAAGCATGATCTAAGAAAGCACCAAAAAAAGGCAAACCCCCTACTAACATGCACCTGTGTTTGTAGATTAATCTACTTTAGAGAGCACTGAATTAAAAATCATCCATTCTGCAGGATGTTTCTATTTCTCCATAAAATATAAGAGGGGAAAAAATGAGAGAAGTCATACATTCGAAGTCACACCTCGAGTACTGTGTCCAGTTCTGGGCCCCTCAGTTTAGGGAAGATGTTGAGATGCTGGAAGGTGTCCAGAGAAGGGCAACAAAGATGGGGAGGGGTTTAGAGCACAAGCCCTATGAGGAGAGGCTGAGGAAGCTGGGGTTGCTTAGCCTGGAGAGGACGAGGCTCAGAGGAGACCTTATTGCTGTCTACAACTACCTGAAGGGAGGTTGTAGCCAGGTGGGGGTTGGTCTCTTCTCCCAGGCAACCAGCACCAGAACAAGAAGACACAGTCTCAGGCTGTGCCAGGGGAGGTTTAGGCTGGAGGTTAGGAAGAAGTTCTTCATAGAAAGAGAGATTGGCCACTGGAATGGGCTGCCCAGGGAGGTGGTGGAGTCACCATCACTGGAGGTGTTTAGGAAGAGACTGGATGGGGCACTTGGTGCCATGGTTTAGTTGATTAGATGGTGTTGGGTGATAGGTTGGACTCAATGATCTCAAAGGCCTTTTCCAACCTGGTTAATTCTATTCTATTCTATGATAGGGCGGCACAGAATGGAGTTCAATATTTCCTACTTCCTATCATGCTTGTTCTTGTTTCTCAAGACAATGTTTCAAGTTCTCAGCTGTAGGGACGCCATTTATTAGCCCTATCTGCAAAAACATTTAATCTAAATTTCAGAACTAAGCAGAGGAACCTCTCAGGAAAAAACAAACAGAGATTTTAATATTTGGCATGAGTTCCAACAAATTCACTTCAGTTCTGTATGTAAAATAAAAGGAAGCTGTAACTTACAGTCTTTTCTTATCTTTAGGAAAGAATGCCAAGCACTTCTATTTTCTATTTCTCAATTACATCACAGTCACTGAATATGGAAGATATGAACACCACATCTCCATCCTCACTAACAGTGCCAATGAGTTAAGATTGTACTTACTGCTTCTGCATCATGCTCGAGTCCAATGTCATGGTGCTCCAGCTCATCATCCCGAAACTGCTTTATTGTCTTTAAAAACAGCAGTTAATTAGCTAGTCTGTTTGGCAGAGAAAGTATACAAAGCTACACACTGTTGACCACTGCATGCACCAGCGTGAGAAGCTTTTGAGAGACCTGGGCATCAGGTACTAAAAGACCTCACTCTCCAGTTCAGCAAGAAGGGAACTGCTGACAGCATCCCCCAATCCTACAGTCCTATTAGTAGTCTCAAAAAAGGTATTTAAGAACCAAGCTGCTGGTTAATGTATGGCTGGATTCTTCACTATCAAGGAAATCGATACTTACAGTAACTCTTAATGCTAATTAGTTTCATACATACAAATTACTCTGACGATTTCAATAATGGAATTAAGGACAATTTCAATAACAGAATTAAGGTCCCTGCCTTGCCACGTAATCAGCAAGGATATCTCTCTGTAAGCCAACAGGGCTTTTGCCCATGCTAGCATATGCTACAGGACGCTATTTATCTCTTCTTTCAAACTGGGACAAAAAGGATCTAAGAGCTTTCTCTCAAGCGGCCTGCAAATAGCTTTAAAAAGGGCTCAGAGCTTCCAGGCACCTGGGCATTGTCTCTGCCCAACAGGTTCAGTGCTCCTGAAAGAATAGAACATCCTCTGACCTTAAAATTTTGTTTGACTTCAGCATTCTAAGAGACAGAACAAAAAGATCTACTGCAAATTCTAGGAGCATATTATTTTAGGAGACTAAAGTTGTGATAGCTAATTCAATAAAAGTACTTTTAGAAGTCACAGTTAAATACCTGCAATAGTTCTTGGTACTTTTCTGGGTCTTCTTCTATCAGAGTTCGGATCTGGTTATTGTAGTGATTTGATATGCTCTCTTCCACTGCCACTGTGCAAGCCATTGCGCCTTTCTTTCCCAGTAAAGCACTTCCAGCCCCTGTGATTGTGGTACCAAACACAAGCAAACAAAAAACCCTGAAGCAATACAAATTAATTTACACATTTGAAGGCTTCATAAATCCCCAACAATAGCAGTAACACAAACTTACCTAGAACAAAACCTGCTACATTCCAAAAAGGCAATAAAACAGTAGGTCGAACTCTATAGGCAACCATCAGCTCATTGAACTTTTTCAGGTGGGCTTTCTCTTGATTCCACATTTGCTGCAAAGGAGACAAATCCCAGTAAAGCATAAGCCCAGAAAAAGTAAGCATTTCCAATAAAACTAATAAGCTGAAGTAAAACAAAACAGCCCAGGCCCCTCACACCTTCATTGCAGAGGTAAGGCTAGTCACATCACAAAAAGAAACGGTGATGAAGGGCAGATGAGGATAGTTATAAACAGGCAACTTGCAAAATAAGTCTTTGGGATGCTCCACAGCAATTGCAGTAGTGGTACCTCCCTTAACAAGTCATCCCACCGCTCTTCAAAAACCCCCCAGTTCAAACGTACACACAGCTGTCGCCGTACAGCTTCATTCGGCCACTGTTCACCAAATGTCAATGGAGCAGCAGCGGAGCGGTCGCTTTTAGTTTGGCTAACCTGGATTATGGGTCCCACGCTCGATCTGCCCAGGACTGCCATCTGTCCCGCATAAATGCGGTTCGCCCCGTACTCCCCGGCATGGTCCACCCGGATGATGCGGTCTACGACGGCCTTGTTGATGCCCTCCAGAGACACCCGCGTGCTGCACAGCCTGCGGGACACCCCTCCGGCGGGAAAGGGCCACCTCTCCCAGACACCTGCCGGAGAGACAAAGGTGACGCGAGCTCTGCCGCCGCCCAGTCCCCGACAGAGGCGGAAGGGCACCCCCACCCGCGGGGCACGGCGTTCCAAGGCAGCCCGGGGCCTGCGGCCGTCGTTCAGGGCGATGCCCCGCCAGGTGAGAGGTGGGCGGGTGCGGGAGCCGGCCCGAGCCCCTACCCGCCCCGCAGCGGAGGAGCCGGCACTGCCCCAACGAGCGCCACACTGCCGGAGCCACTGCTGCCACCTCCATCCCGCTGACCCCGACGGCTCCACGCGTCGCGCTGCCACTACGTCATCTCCGCGGGCCACGGCCCCGCGCCGCTCCCATTGGCTCCCCATGGCCGCCGCACCGCCGGCGAGCCGGCGTCCCACGGCTGCCATGGCAGCGGCACCGGCACGCAGCCCCTGCCCCCGCGGCGTCGAGGAACCCGCTGCGGGACGAGGGCGGCCGCTGGTGGCAGCTGCAGGCGGGAAACAGCAGGAGCGTTACACCCCCTGGGCCCAGAAAGACGTTTGCGGACCCAGGTGAGGCTCTGTGTAGCCAACTCAGCAGCAAACTACTTCCAAAACCCATCAAACGTTATGTTTAAAAATAATTACTGAATGTGACTTTTTTTTTTTTTTTTTAACAATAAAGGCAGAAAACATTCCAGAACATTATATAACAACAGTCTCTAATGTATCAACTAACAGTGTGCTACTAGAAAATTTCAAGTACTAAACAATTCTGTACAGAAAACCCTCAAGCACAACCTTTCAATGAAAGAAACAGGTAGTAATCAGCTTAGAAACACAGCTCCATCATCTCATTTCAGAGAGCAGAAATGTGAATTTAAAGGCACTGACACAAGCCGCTGAATGCTGTATCTCCAAACTATAATTTAACTCTCAAATATTCACATTTTAGAACCAAGAGAAAAGTAGTCAAAATGTACAAGAACAAAACCCAAGTAATAATGCCTTAACACCAAAAAAGGCTGCACTACAGCAGGGACCTGGTGCCCCAGCATGGCCTTTCCTTGTGACAGATGTGCACCACCTGGTGACCTGACTGGTGGTCTATTCCTATGCCCAGTGTTTATTTTATTCAGAGCTCTTACCAGCTTGATTTTCTCTGGCCCATTTTGTGAAGTTATCCAGTGTCCAACTGCAATTACTAGCTCAGAGCAAAATAAATATCAAAGTCTCAACTATCTTTATAAAACTGTTTTCAAACCCATGCTGTATTTAGTTCTCCCATGCACTCTTTCAAAATACTGACAGATGATGTGGTCTTTTGCTTTGGTTTTAAAAGAGAAGTGAGTTGGAAATATGGAAAGTCACGCCTTTCCCCTCCATCACCCTTCTTAAAGTCTCATTTGTAAAAACAGTACAAAGTTCTGCCCAAAAACCCTGAAAAAAATAGGGATTTAAATCCCAAAACTCTTGAAATTGTAGCAGCAGTAAGTGTCCTACCCTAACATTTTTGGACAGGTCTAGCATAGTATAAATTAGTTAAATTTCCAGTCATGGAAACTTTAGGGCTCACTGGCACAATCAAGAGTAAGACCTTAAGTGTCCATTACACAAACCACAGTGTCAGGGTGCTAATCAGCTGCTCAGTTCTTAGGTGCTGCAGATGCTTCTACTCTGATGTAGTGGTTCTAGGAGTTTCAGGAAGTCAAGTTCTTCTGGCTATTCATTGTTTTCAATGACGACTCTGAGCTTCTGCTATTTGTTTGATTAGGAACAGCTTGTCACGACTCTCCTAGAAAGACAGAACAAAGAGTATGCTCCAGATGAACAGAAGCAGCACAAGTTACATATGAGCAGCTCATTTCTCTATTAAACAGGTGCACCCATCCCATTGTACTCTAATTAGGGGCTCCCTGCACACTCTAAACTACAAGTCAAAATTTACAATTGCCAGGACTTCTTCTCTCTCATGTTAGGTCACATTAACAGTTCTGCCTTTGAAACACCTTGCACACCTAAAAGCTATAAACTGTACTTCCAAGAAGCCCTGAAAAAGCAGTGAGGCTTTTCTCCCAAACTCGTCCCTCTTTAGACATCTCTCCCCAGGACAGTGTGTTTTGAAGGCTGAGTGGTTAAATGCTGTATCTAAAAGCACATACCAAGAAATGGTCTATACCCTAGCAAACTGAGCAGACTTACTAGTGAGGCTAGGTTCTGAGTGGAGCAGGGTTTGACAGACAACAGTGTATGAACACTGTTAAACATTGCAGCACACAGAAGCATGTCTGCACTGGCACCAAAGAAACTGTTAGCAGTGACTTGCTCCACTGAGTACCTGTTGCTGCAAGTAGTTCTATGACCTGCACTCAGGAGTAGATCAGACATGGTGCAGTAACATAGGCTTGGAAGGAAAGATAGGGAGTTGGGTCACTGTTCTTGAGAGCAGAGAAGGAAATAGAAGCAAGGGTTGTGTAAGATGGTGAAGGGGACAGGAAGCACAAGATTCAGGCTTCTGTTTGTCAGAAAAAAGTCGTGCAGTGGGTGGGTTTAAGCAAGACAAGAGATGAAGAACAGGGACACTGCTTCTCAGAAGCATGTCTCATGCATGCATGCTGCCTGATAGCAGTAGACTTTGCTGCAGTTGCTACAGCTGCAGCTGATACCCAGGAAAACCAACTAGACTGAGAAATGCCATAGGACTTTCACCATTTTCCCTGTGCAATTTGTCAACCACTCTTCACAGCCTGTGCAAACATCAGGTTGTTCCACTGCACGCCTGATTCCTGACAAAAGAAAAACTTTAGGGGTACAGAAAAGTGGATTCAGAGCTTACCATAACCAGTTGTTCCCTCAGCTGCTCAACCACTCGTTTGTGTGCTCCAGCCAAGGCAATAAAATAGAACATAACAAGGCTGCAAACAAACCACCGTTAAAACATTAACATCACACAAAACACAATTAGTCAGAGAAAGGCTGTTATGAGCTAGAGGAATTGTCGGTTTGTGCATTTACATCAGATCAGAAGCTGCTGGAGGAACAAAAAAAGAATTTTAAAAAGAGTCAATGTACAGCTGGGGCAGGCTGGGCATTAGCTCTGCTCAAAAGCATCTGCTAAGATATTTGTGCTGCCAGCAGGCAGGGATAGTGCTAGGGGACTCAGAAGCACAGCCACTTTCAGATGTTACAGGTTGTGCTGTGATGGCTCTGTTTCTGCCCTGCTCTAAGTGTATGTATGGTGGGGTTGCTCATTGCTCTCAAAAAGTTTAATGAGGTTTCAGATGAGTAAGTCTTTGCACCCACTGGGGGTTCTAACTATGGTAAGCAGCAACAGATCAGTATTGCAGCCATTTCCTACAGAGCATTTTCCAGGTGTAATCTGTGACACAGATAATCCACAGGGCAATAAATAATAAAGTCTGGCAACAAGAACCAGAATGGCCCAAATGCCTATATAAATCATGTTTTGTCCTTTTCCAAATAATATTAAGCAGCAGAGCAGCAATGAAAGCCATTCTCCACCTCTTAGACAGGCTTTATGATAAAGTAAAACAAAACAATACCCCACAAACAGAAAAGAGCAGACTTGCTATTTCCTGTGTGTACAAAAACAGGTTCAGTTCAGAACACAGAAACATGTTATGGAAGAAAGGGTTGGGTGGAGACTGAAATGAACTGTTTCTCAGGCACAGAAGTTGTAGAAATATCAGCTAATAAGGCTCCAAGATCTGTTTGCTGGGGTGGGTTTGTTGTTTGGTTTTTTTTTCCTTACATCAAGGTTTGTAGACAGGATCTGTGATCACAGGGCTTACAGTGCTAATCTGCAGAACGTTGCACAGTTCAGACTCTTGAGGAAGACAAGTGTGAGATATGGGACACACAAGAGGAAATGGAATAAGGTTAATGAGCATGAATGCATAAGAAGTTAGAGCCGAGGATGTATATGGGCTTTGATGTTTGACTGCAAATGAAAAATCTGATCTAACAGTTGTTCGGTATCAGTTCAGTGAGGAAGCAGCTGTGTGACTGATTCAGGTCTCCACAGTACTCACCATATGACCATAAAAAAAGGCACTGCAAAGGCCTCTGATGCTATGCCATAAAGGACTTGCTGCAGCCCCTTTGGAAATCCAAGTATTGTATCTGGAACAACTGACCACGAAGTGTTAAAACTCCGGAATGGCCCACATGCCTTTGAGGAGGGAATGCTGTCAAAGAAGCAGAACAGAAAGGAGATGCTAGACCAAAATGTAAAGATAAAAGAATCCCACACAAGCCCAGCACCATTTTGGCAATATGGTCTTTAAAACTGTAATGTTTGTTTATATGAACTAAGTTCTAATTTGATTTGTTATACACTACTGTATTTTATTCCAGTTTATCATTCCCAGCTGTGTGCCTGCTTTTAGGGAACTGACAACCTTGGAACAAACTTGATAGAAGTTCAATTGTCACTTACTATGCTATGCTGATTCCTAAGGGGACAAAAGCCAAGACAAGCCCAATCAACAGCACCACCAAGAAGAAGAAATTGGAACTTGATGCTCTGATTGGCCTAGCTGCAGGCTTCCGTGTGTGCTTCAAACTGATCTGAAGAGGGAAATTGAGAGACTGTTACCAGCACATCTATATTCATACATCCAAACAAACTTGCACACCAATTGAATTTTCCATTCTCAAATATGCTACCAGCTAGCTAGCATACAGCCATTCTCCCTTCAACAACTGACTGGTGTTAAGTCCAAGCCTCCTCTCTGAATAAGAATTTGACCCAGAGGACCTCATACAGTCAACTGAGAGTGATTTCATGTATGATCCATGGCACAGCCTTTAGCTGTGTTCTGCCACATTCTCAATGGATACATCCTCTCTTGTAAGAACTAAAATGTAAGTAAGAATTTGATGCACAGGAGCTGTGTGGTCATCAAGCATGATCAGAGGGCTGGAGCATCTCCCCTATGAGGACAGGCTGAGAGAGTTGGGGTTGTTCAGCCTGGAAAAGAGAAGGCTTCGGGGAGACCTTAAAGCAATCTTCCAGTACCTGAAGGGGACCTACAAGAGAACTGGGGAGGGACTTTTGATAAGGACTCAGTGACAGAAGGAGGGGCAATGGCTTTGAGCTGTAAGAGGGGAGATTTATACTGGAGATTTTAAAGAAATTCTTTACAGTGAGGGTGAGAAGACATTGGAACAGGTTGCCCAGGGAGGCTGTGGATGCCTGCTCCCTGGAGGTAATCAAGGCCAGGTTAGATGAGGCCTTGAACAACCTGGGCTAGTGCAAAGTATCCCTGCCCATGGCAAGGTGTTGGAACTGGACAATCTTTCAAGTCCTTTCCAACCTTAACTTTTCTATGAATCTAGGATATGCACAAATCACATCCTGAACATCCAATGCAGCTTGGATTTTCCATTTTGCCTGCCAATTTTTAAGAGCTTGGCAAAATTTTGTCCCAGTTCTAAGCCATGTTGGTAGCATATGGATACAGGCAGAAAAGTGTTAAAAACTAACTTTATTACATACAAAGATTTTACTAAAACAAAACAAAGCCCACCCAGATAAATAACTGAAGAGGTACTTAAAGAGTTGGTTTGCTTGATTTCAGAGCAAAATTCTACCTTCTCTTAAAAGCATTAAGCCTACAGAAAACAGAATGTCCTTACCTAATTTCCACATGTTTTTAGCTTTTTTGTTGTTGTTGATTAGAATCAACTGCATGCTGTATTACAAACCCCACAGAGATGTGGGCTCAGCTTTGTTTGTTGACCACACATTTTCATTACCTTTTTAATGTAAAAGACAATGAAGTATTTTATCATTGCTACTGCAGGAAGGAGTGGTGAAAAGAAGGTTCCAATCCAGCAGATGGTCTGTCCATAAATGATTTCCAGGACATTGTCAGAAATTCCAAATTCCTGCAATCCAAACCACTGAACTAGCTTGCAAGAGCAATGAGTAACTAACAACCTGAAAACAAAGAGTATCATTAATCCTAAAATGAAGTTAGAGAGTTTAGATGAATTCTAGTATCTACACAGATATTATTTAAGCATTAGAAAACAAAACAGTAAAGTGCCTGGAGACAAAAAAAAGAGAAATAAATACTCAAATATAAGTACTTTAGTACTGTGTCCAGTTCTGGGTCCCTCAATTTAAGAAGGACATTGAGACTCTTGAACGTGTCCAGAGAAGGGCAATAAGGCTGGGGAGAGGCCTCAAGCACAAGCCCTCTGAGAAGAGGCTGAGGGAGTTGGGATTGTTTAGCTTGCAGAAGAGGAGGCTCAGGGGAGACCTTCTTGCTCTCTACAACTACCTGATAGGAGGTTGTAGCCAGGTGGGGGTTGGTCTCTTCTCCCAGGCAACCAGCACCAGAACAAGAGGACACAGTCTCAAATTGCACCATGGGAAGTTTAGGCTTGAGGTGAGGAGAAAGTTCTTCCCAGAGAGAGTTGTTAGCCATTGGAATGTGCTGCCCAGGGAGGTGGTGGAGTCACCATCCCTGAAGGTGTTCAAAGGGGGATTGGATGTGGCACTTGAAGCCATGGTTTAGTAGTCATGAGGTCTTGGGTGACAGGTTGTACTTGATAATCTTTGAGGTCTTTCTGACCTTATTGATTCTATGATAGAGAAAAAAGCAACTTCACAGCCACCTGAATATCAAACAAGCACTCAAAGGACCAGAAATAGGTTTTTTGCAGCCTGGTCAGAAATGTGGGGAATTAGTAACAGAAAACATGGTTCATGTGTCATTTGCAAAAGGATGCTCTGAAGGCAAGGACACTTACTTTCTAGGAAAGTCCAAAAACAGGACTGCAGCAAGAATTATAATGAAATCAAATATCATCAGTTTATACATTTCTCGACCAACTTCAGTTTCCCAGCACTATAGAAACAAATCAGGATGTACAAGATTAGGAGTCTAAACAACAGGTGAAAAAGAAATCTGCCAATAACTAAAGCAACAAACATCTCTGTCAGTTACACCATGAAGTTCAAATTAACTCCCATATTTAACTGAAGTGTTCCAGAGCTTCCATGCCAAACTTTTTACTTGTTTGTTAGATGGTCTGGGGTTGTTTTTTTTGAGGAAAGATCATTTGTCTTAATGAAGCAGAAGGCAGGAACACAGAATCACAGAATGTTAGGGGTTGGAAGCAACCTCCAGAGATCGCATCCAACCCCCACCACCACCAAAACAGGAAACACAACTGTCTCCAAAACAGAGCTACCTCAAACAATCCTCATGGTGATCAGAAATTCTATGCTAAACAATCTGCCAGTGGACTAATTTAAATCAGAGTTTTAGAGAGACAAAAGTTATCTTTAAGAACTGTACAGATTTGCACTGACCAGTACGAGTCAGCACCAGTCGTAACACAAACTGCAACCCCAGAGCCGATTCTGAACACCTCTAGACAATCAAGTCTCATGGAAAAACAAACCTCTACTCACAAGCTCAGATGATTAAAGACCAAGATAAATCTACTTACAGGATAGAGTTCGTAATTGTATCCACAGGCCTTACACTTGTCAGTGGCACAGTAGGAGATTTGACTCCACAGCGAGAACAAGAGAACGCCGATGTTGGCCAAGCGCACAAAGACACACCTGAAAGAAAGGCAACCCCCAATTGCAAACCTGATCAAAAAGAGCCATTCTGGCACCTGGATCAACTTGCATGGGAGTCCAAGGAAAGCTTGAAACACAGAAGTGTCATGCAGAGCTTTAATGTAATGGCTAGCTCAACACATTTCTTCCCTTAGCAGTAAGTTCACTTGCTTTTGATCTTCTCCACTTCAGGCTCCAATCCCTTGCTCCAAGATCATTCATTCCAGCTGCAGATCTTGACACCACAATGGGCTGCACTTCCCTCAAGCACAGTTTGAGAGGCCTGGTGACAAATCCTGTGCAGTATTTCTCTCTCAGGTGGCTTCAAGCCTTCAGAGGCACTTAGCCAAATTGGAAATACAGGGAAGTGGAGAGTTTGGATGCTTCAACCCAGATCTTAATGCCCTGATCTGCCAAATGCTAGCTCATTGTGCTCACAGTGAAACAGCTTTCATCACAGTATTTCTAGCTCCTGCCTTGAGCAAAGCCATGCTACAGTCACTGCAGTACATACACATTTGCTCATTCAAGGAACTGCTGCATGTAAAGCAGTGTGAATCCACAGCTCTGCAGCCACTTCTCTACTATTTATTCAGGTTGTTGATTTCCAGACCACACAGCTGAATGGAACTGAGGAAAACTTGGGACACTGAAATGACTGCACTGTACTGTCATCAAAACAGGAGACTGTTTCCACATTTAAAATTAACTCTTCCAACTAAACACAAGTCATATAATGCCTGCTTGGCTTCCAGGGCCCAGGCTCTCCAGTGCAGAGTCCAACTTCTCTGTGAATGATGTTTCCATGTTTACAGTACTGAAAACCTACCAAGGTCACAACAAAAACATCGTTACCTCAAGAGTGTCAGCCTAATTTCAAAGGCTGGTGAATAATCTTCAAATGTGATCAGAAATGAGAAGATCAGAGGAGCAATGAAGTTGGCCAGTGTGATTACTATGGAAGGCAAATACTGCACCAAGAGATTAGCTTGAAAGTTCTCATTGCTGACACCCTGTACAAGATGAGAAAGAAAACACTCAGAGTAGCACTTGCCTGACATCATGCTCTCTTCAGCTGCCTGCCAACCTCTCCTGACCAGGATTCAGGCAACATCTTTCACTCAGTCTTCATCCTCCAGCTACATGTGGAACTACAAGCCTCTCCACTGCAGTTTGATGCTACACCCTTGCCTTCTGTTCCCTTCACCATTAACTCCCTCCACGTCCAGCCATGAGTATTGTTGCACATCCCTAAAGTTTATTTCAAAAGACTCATCTCACCAAGGTTTGGGTCTAAGTACATGGTATAACCCAGTACTAAGGCTACCACTCTGCCAACGTGCAGATGCTTTTTAAGCTACTCTCACCAGCATCAAGCAGCTCCTCTGACTTTCCTACTATCCTAAGAAGCTCCTCCATCTACTCAAATAAGTAGGCAAGGGCAAGATACTGATCCTTACACATAAAGCTGACAGTAAGCAAGACTGTTTTTAAGTTGTCCTGTGTTGTACTGTCCTCCTTCTCTATCCTCAAATACTACCTCTGACACAAACAGTTCTTTAGTCCTGATTTGCTGGTTCTCTCTCTGCAGTCCTGGTAGTTTTTTAAGAGAGGCCCACCATGACACAGTGTTCCCCACACACAGCCAGTGCCTATCACATCACCAATGAACAGAGGGGAGAGAAAGTGTGGTTCCAATTCACGTCAGGTTAATTCAACGCTGGGGTCCTACAGAGAAGTCAATCACTGTTGCAAAACTGATGAAACTGTTGTCTGCTCTTATTCTGCTTCCCATCTGCTTGTCCTCCCAGAGCCAAACACCACCACCCAACCTGATTCTTTTCACTGCTGATGCAATAACCTTTTCTTCTACAAAACACGCTCTGTTCAAAGGCTTCCTGCTTCCCCACGTAGCTGTAACTCAAGCCACAATGTAGATCATAATCTTTACTCTCCCATTCCCTCTCTGTTCATTTTTACAGCGAAGCAATTAACCAAATCCAGACACTGACCATAATGAAGTTTAACTAGATCAGTTCCCTCAGCCAGTTCACTGCCCAGACACACAAGCACTTGTACCAGCAGAGCTCAGTGAGCTGAGAATAACTATGGGAAGGAAGGTGAGGGCTGCTTTCCTGTCAGCCGCACTAGCTGCAAGGCACACAAGACTGAAGCCTCCTCCTCCTCCTCAAAGAACATCACTGTGGGGGGCGTAAGGGGAGGAGAGGGTGTTCCTGCATGTAGTTCTTCATCTTTCCCACTCAAGAAATTCTAAGTCTGTAGGAAGTGTTTCCAGATCCCTTTCATGAAAGGTGCTATATTAAGATACTTGACTCTTTCACAATAGTTCCTCTTGCTGTAATCACCAGCCCCGTGGAATCTTTCCTAATGTCATATGATACTTACATTGGACTTCTCTTGAGAGAAGACAGTTGCTTCATAAATTGAGTAAAAACACCCAGATAAAACTGCAATAACAATTATATTGATAAATATCCTCAGAGAGTAGATGCGTAGCTTTTCTTTCATGGTCCTCTCAGCTATTTTTTGCTTCATTCTTTCTTCCTGCAAGTCTGTCTAAAACACAAAAGAAAAAAAGATGCAGCATACAACACTTGACACCATGTCTCCAACCTCTGGGATGTGTAAATCCATAGCTTGTTGTAGGAGGGTGAAGCACACCAAGTAGAGTGCATTTTCATTGGCACAAACAGGTCCACGTGGGAGTGGAAACCCCTGTGTGCTTAGTCTCCTCAGGATGAGGGCCCTGTAGCCAAAGTGCCTCACAATCCTCTTTGCTTTACTATAACAGTAACATATATGCTTGAGGACAGAAAGACAAATTGCCTGCTTATCATGAAGGACTTCTCAGACAGCTTGGTACTAAATTCTGAAACAGGTCAAGCATCCTACTCATTTTCCTCCTGCAGGTAAGGAACCAGGCCTCACCACTATGGCTCCAGCTTCCTTCTCCTACTCTTTGTGAAGGAAAACGGGGGATAGCACAGAGGGAAAGAAACACAGTCTTGAGTAGCTTGTCACAAACTTGATGCTTCACCCTAGCAAATGTGAAAATACAGCATGGCCTATGAAAGCAATTTAACCAATCACCCAGGTATTTTCTGAGGACTCATTGCTGTCTAACAGTAATATTAAGGGGCAAACTGTTCCAAGGTGTGAGTTCTAAAGGCAAAAGCGTTGCAAGTAAAGGAAGCTTTGATTATATGATGAAAAAAAGATGACTGTAAGCTTTACTGAGTAGAAAGGAACTCACTATAATTAGTGAAATCTCTAAGTACTGCTTTGTGGTTTGTAGTGGTAGTATCTTTTCAAAAGGTAGTTGTTTCAATACACAAATCTCTGCTGCTGGTGTACAGAGAGAATAAAGGTACTGGTTTCACTAACAAAGCCTTTAAAGCTCTCTGAAAAGAGTCTTGAAGATATGGGGAGTCTATCATCTGCATTTTGTATGTGCATGTGTGTCAAAGACACTTTTCAGTATCTTCTTACTGCAACAATGCTCTCAATTTGTGTAAGAGTACCATGTGAATTTTCTTCCTCCTCAAACTACCACCTACCACACTGCAGACTTGAACACAGGACACCAAAACAGATTCCCAACAGTACAAGGGGTTTGCCCACAGCCAGGATAGCTTTTCCTGTTGGATTATATAGAAACTAACACAGGAAGCGGGAGTGGAGTGTGAGGAAGAGGCAGATAAGACAAGCAGCTAACAGGATGGCTTCAGTCCCCAGAGAATGGGGGAAGGGCCAACCACATCAGTGCCAACCCTTCTCACATTGCACTGCAATTCTAGATACCTAGAGAGCAGGCAAGAGGAGGGGGTTCCTCTGCCTCCAATATAAACTACTACATCACTTCTTAACCTTATTCCATTATCTCCAGTCACACACCTCTCTTTTGAGCCATCTAAGCTGTATGACACTATAATCATAGAAAATGGAAGCTACTCACTTGGAGCTCATACAGCAAGCTGCGGTGTTTTAGCCGTGCTGCATTTGGATCTGTAATGCAGAAATCCCAGCCTGCAAAGACTTTGTTACAGTAACTCTGAAACTGATCTTCAGCGTGCACCAAGTTCTGCTTAAATCCTTCCACAGACCTACAGAAAAATGCAGCTTTACCTCACTCATGAAAAGCAGTATTTTATCCACAGAAAGTAAAACCCAAATCAATACCTCAAGTGATCTAGCTCATCAAAGGCCACATGCCACCCCCAACCTTCTCATGAGCAAACAGCCACACTGGCTTTATTAAAGCAGCAAGTTTCTGGGAAGCTGTCAATGTGAGGCTCTAAAGCAACTAAAAATCAGACAAAGACGTGACTGACACAGCTTACTTCCCTCTGCACTTAGTCACAGCCATACCTTCTCACCTCATCCAGTGCTTCTCTGAGATGGCTCAGGATAGTCCTCAACAACTGCTGTATAGTTGAGAGTGTTCTATTTACATGCATACATACACATAAAAAGCTAATACTTCAAATGTATTTATTTTGCTATCTCAGTTTCCCTTGAGGCACTGCATCCTCAAGCAAAAGAGCCTCCATTTCCACACCAACCAGTTCTGGAATGGAGCATGCTCCCTACAAGCAAGAATGCAATGTAAACTGTGCAACAGGTACCAGTAATTGAACTATACCACCATCTTTACCTTATTATTATCCAGAGGAGACTTAATCCAAGGTAGGCAAATGTAGCCAGCAGATATGCCAGTGGCAAGTTGTACCTCACTGTACTGATCCACACAGCATCTATCGTGTAATAGCCATAAAACAGAGCTGTCACTTCAAGGATCCCCTGTGAAAACATGAAGTTCAAACAGAATTTTTAACAGTGGCAGACTCTGCCCAGTTAAACCCAACCTGGAAGTAAGCAATAATTTTGTAAACTTAAAATTACTGCTGCCACTAATTTAACCAGTGAGTTTAGTTATAACACCTTGTACCTTCTAGGCATTGCCAGCACCTCTGCTCAACTGTAATGCAGACACCACATTTGAAAATCCCTCTCTTCTCCAGTCAAGGAGCTCTATGACAAGGACACTGAGATCAAAATAGACAGTGTGCTCCAGGATATGGAACACTTAGCAGTTGGCAGGAGAGGCACACGCTGCAGCATGTGGTCAACCAGCGGACAATCAGTAGAAGGCAGTTTGAAAACTGTTCTCACAGATAAAGGTTAATTTTACCCCCTGATGCATATGCCTTATCATTTTTCAGAATTATCAATGCTTCATTCCCTAAATAAAATGTTTTCACATTTCACATGCAGTGTGAGACACAGAAACTTAATTAAAAACATACAAATACCTAACTACTTACAGTGCCACTGAGCAAATCTTTGAGGTAAGTATAGAAGTAAGTGAGTCCCTTATTACCACTAGGTTCATAAACTGTGCAGTGGGAATCTGTCAAAAGAAAGGCAGAATAAGTCACTCACATGGTAATGCATTTAAAACTGCAAGATCAAGTCCAAACACGTCAAGTTCCCATTTTAAGAGCAGCATTTCTTTGTCCTGAAAGGTGGAGAAGAATCTTATGGAAAGAGGGAATTTCAAACAACAGCAAAGAGCAAAGACATTTACCTATGTTCTTTAGAGGTATTTTAGCAAAGCTGCTGTTGAATATTCCATATTTAGAAATGATGGTGGGAAGGGTAACAAAACTGAACATCAGGATAAAAATGACAAAATTCAGCAGGACCAGAAAGCGCAGGAAGGAGAAGTAGGACTGGATGCCAGTGCCAAATTTCCCTGGGAACAGAAGAAACATGCCAACAATTAAGGTGATAAATCACTGGAAATACAGAATGAGCAAATTATCATTTCAGTTACACTGAACTAACAGAAGAAATATTACTAAAGCTACTTTTAACTACTGCAGCCTGTTAGCAATGGAACTGACACGGAAAAGTGGCTTTTAAATAACTCTCTCCAATACATTCCCTTCTACTCCATCATGGCCTTTGTGTCAGCAGCCAGACAAGCAGGTAACTTCTTAAACACAGTTATAGCTGAAACCACAGCCACACATGAGAAAAAGACTAACAGAAGCAACTTGAACAAGGAAAAGAAATCAACATCAGACAATGAATACCTTCTATGCTGTGAATACTGTGCCGCCAAAGCTTCAGGTAAGATGACAATTCTTTGACTTCACCAAGAACTTTCTTCAGTGATTTACTGCTAGTTCTTTTCCACTGCTTCCATCCAGATAAGTGTTTTATATCAGCCTGCTGATAGTCCCTAATAATCAAAAATTAGTTTTTGAGCACAAGTACTTTTTCACAGAGCCTAGCACAACAGATTCTGCTTGCAGCCTCCAGAGGGATAACACAGTGCTAAAGTTGGAGTAACACACACTAGCTGGTGAGGACTTGATGATCTCAAAGGTCTTCTCCAACCTTGACAGCTCTATGATCTATTCCTCCTGCTGTGATATCAAGTTAATTCATATATAGCAAGTCCTCTCACAGAAAACACTCTCTTGGAGAAAAAAAAAGCAACAAACCAAAACATAACAATCCAATTAACAATAGCACAACACAGAAAAAATGTAGATGAACTTGCCAGTGGGATCACAGGAAAGCTGCCATTAATGATTTCATAGACAGTAATGGCTGGAAAAGGAAGAGAAGAATCTTTCCCCAAAACTTCTGATCAAGAGGCTCTCAAAAAAAAAAAGTCTCCAAAATAGTTTGCTTTACTCTTTTAGTGGTACAAAACAGAAAATTACTGGGGTTTATTGCAGAAAACTCACAGATCTCAAAATCAGAATGTCAAATTAAAAAGAAAAAAAAAACAAAAACCCAGAGCTATAAAAGAGGCTTAAACACTTCATCTGGATTTCATCATTTTAACTCCTCCACCACATTCCAGTATGTAATAGAAAACAAATGGTAGGAAAATTATTAGATTTTAATTAGCCCACTTTTATAGCATGCTGAAACATTTCCTCTGAAGTGCCAACTCAATGAACTTGAGAATGTATTTCTTCACCACACTCCACCACACCAACGTATAGGTGGGCCCAATAAAAAGCTGCACACAGACACCAGGGATGCGCCACAAACTGTAATTTTTAATCACTTCTCATGTATTTTCATACTGTAGACAGGTTTTCATTTTTGAAATGGCTACATGGTCAGTGACAGCATTAAGGAAAATTTTTAGTGGCTCAGTTTGTTTTTTTCTTTTAAGAAACTTCCCAGAAACATAGCTTGGAAGATCTGCTCGTATGCAGCAAACGCTGTTCCAGCCTTCGATGCCCCTTAAGGGCAGCAGTTAAGCAGCCATGAGGACACCATGCTACAGCAGAAGACAAAGGTTTCCCTTTTAAAAGACCTTGTACATAACTCTACTTAAGTGCATAAGTGACTCACTGCCAACAACAAGCTGCTGTCATGTGTGCTGTAGGTTAACAAAATTTCCATTATCCACCTCAGCTGAAAGTAAAGTTATAGGAATTTGACAGCAAAACAAATTAAAGCCTGTATGAAACAATCAGACAGGCAGGTGATGAACTACTCTTCTTTAAGTCCAAATACAGCTACTCCCAGACCATTTCATTTTGTGGAAACTACAGGCTGCAGCATGCAGTGTTTTAAATACTCGAGAGAACTCTCTGGCTCATGTTTGGTCTGCATTTTAATCAGAGGCGTGGGCTGAATATTCATCTGCTGCAGGAGTTGAGTGTTCAGCTTTCAGGACGTTTGTATCAAGCATTTTGTGTTGGCAGCTGCTGCACAATGCACACAGAATAATGATCTGTAAGAATGCCAAGAAGCCCCACCAGAATCTCCCAAGAGCTCAAATGTATAAACAACCTCGGGACATCCCAACTCTGCTCCTAACATATACCATGGCCACAGGACTGCAGTTCCTTTAACGTTTTAAGAATTGAACTTCAGATAACCAACTTCAAATGAAAATTCAGAGTATCAAACACTTTCCTTTGCCACACCATAGACCATCTGCTGTTCCTTTTGTACAGTCTGTAGGGTTAAACTTGCCTCCAGGGTCAGACTGTAGCCCATTTCCTACCAGTCTTAAAGCAAGGAACTCTTGTTCTCTGTGAAGCACCAGATACTAACTGTACTTTCACCTCTCTCCTAGTTCATAACCACAAAGTACCTGATTTAAAGATGGAGCTGTTACATACAGCTGTGTCCTCCAAGGAGTTTTCAGCCTAGTAGAGAGACAAGAAGCCAAGAAATACAGGCGGGGCAAAGCACGCTCTCTGCAATCCCCTCCCTGAAGGGTGATACCACCAGAGGGGCAGGAACTGCTAATAGCTCACAGCAGAGTAATTTGGTAGGGTAGCTTCTTTCTACCTATACTGTGCTACATCAGAGAGAGCACCGTGTATTTTGGAAGAACTGCTAAGAATCAAGAACTGCAACACTGAGAACAGGATTGCTGATGACAGATAACCCACAGTGACCTTTAAAAGCACAAAACACTGAAGCGGTGAGAAACACCTTTGGCTGCTGGAGGTAATTCCCAGTTTTGATTAATTTCTTCTAATTTAACCTATTCTTCCCCACAGTCAGATACTCCCTCATGCCAGCCAAGCACGCACTCCTGCAGCTGGAGGTGCCAGTGGTAGTCTGCCATATTTTGGCACGAGTACTTAGACAACTTGCACCAGAACAAGAGGACACAGTCTCAAATTGCACCGGGGAAGTTTAGGCTGGAGGTGAGGAGAAAGTTCTTCACAGAGAGAGTTGTTAGCCATTGGAATGTGCTGCCCAGGGAGGTGGTGGAGTCACCATCCCTGGAGGTGCTCAAGGGGGGATGGGATGTGGCACTTGGTGCCATGGTTTAGTAATCATGA
Source organism: Picus viridis (assembly GCA_033816785.1). Classification (NCBI taxonomy): domain Eukaryota; kingdom Metazoa; phylum Chordata; class Aves; order Piciformes; family Picidae; genus Picus; species Picus viridis. Next base: position 11,489,761 of record CM066594.1, read on the forward strand.
GGTCTTGGGTGACAGGTTGGACTTGATGATCTTTGAGGTCTTTTCCAACCTTATTGATTCTATGCTTCTAAATCAAAGAACTTCTCCAAACCACATGCTACAGGCAGAAACAGATACAGATGAACCCAATTCTGCTCCAGCCTTCCATCATACCTGTGCTGTGTTTAGGAAATGGTAGTATCATAGAATGTTTTGGGTTGAATGGGTTCTTTACAGGTCATTTAGTCCTACCTCCCTGCAGTCAACAGGGACATCTTCAACTAGAGCACAGAGCCCCAGCCAACCTGACCTGGAACTTTAGCAGAGATGGGGTATCCATCCCTGGGCAACCTGGGCCAGTGTGTCACCACTCTCACTCTAAAAAACCTTCTTCCTTAGACCTAGTCTAAATCCCCCTATCTCAGTTTAAAACCATCACCCCTTGTCCTGTTCACAGCAGGCCCTACAGAAAAGGCTGCCCCCAGAATTATTAACAACAACAAAAAAGTGTAGAAGACAAGTACAAAGCTTAACCTTAATCTCCTCTTCTCCGCCATACTCCCGGGGTGTTCCCTGGCAGGGTAAGCAACCAGCTCGTTGCCCTCATGATTCGGGCCGCGGGCCTCCGCAGCACGAAGCCCAGCGAAGCCCTGCGGGGCCGCTCGCCGCTCCTGGTTGCCCCCGGCGGTGGCTGCGGCACGACGCCTCAGCGCCGACTGGTAGCTGGGCAGCTCCTGAAGGAAATCCACAGGTGCGGGGCCACGCATCTCCTCTGGAGGAAAGACCCCTGCAAGGGGAGGAAGCGCAGGGGCTGCGGAGAGGGGCTCGCCACAACATGGCACCCGGCCGGCAGCCCCGAAGGCGTCCCGCCATGGCCGCCCCCGAGACCCCGCAGCGCTGAGAGAGACAAGACGAGAGGCCAGGTGGCAGCAGCGCCGTTCTCGCGACCGCTCCCTTCCCCACGCCACCTGCCTCCACCCCCGCGGGTGCCGCCGGTGAGGTGCTCGCTCCCCACCCGTGCCCCGCGGCGCTCGGTACCTGCCGCCACCGCGCCCTTACCGCTGCCACCGCTGCCCAGCTGCCAACCCGGCAGCTCCGCGCCAGCCCCGAGATGGCTCATGCCTGCGTGCGGTGAGGAGCCGCCGTCTCGAGTCGGTGCTGCCGTTTCCGGGCGTTGCGAGCCAGCGGGGTTCTGGGGCGGCGGCTGCCGCCGGAGAGCCGGGGCTGCTGGCAGGGCGGAGACGACGCTCCCCTCTGGGGCCGCCTTCCCTGGGGCGCCTCTCCGGCAGGGGGCGCCCAGAGCAGCGCTCGCCCCTCAGGTGCGGCGCTGACCCGGAGGTCGGCGCCTTGCTCGGGTTCGGCCTTCCTTATCCCCGCCCGCGCGGGGGCACAGTGTGTGTCACCCCGCTGCGAGGGCAGCGGCTGAGGCGCGCAGGGCCTGTCCCTTCTTGCACCCGGCCCCTGTCTTCGGTCCTTTTGTGGCATTGTATCCTTGTACGTTTAAAATAGGGGTTTCAGATTTGGAGATGCCAGAGCCTTTTCTTTTGTCTTGCCCAGGCCTTTCCTTAGGAAAACCGTGAAGGAAAGCCCCAGAATGAAACCAGCCGCTCCGTTAGGAGGCAAGGTCTCGGAGCCCGTGTCAGGGCTGTGGGGTGTGCTGACTGCCGGGGTCTCTGCCAAACACTTGGCTTAGAAATAAGCTTTGCTTTGATGTCTTAGGATTAGGTGTCCACACTGATGTTTGGTACTGTGAAAATCAATTGCAAACCCTGATATTGAGAGGAGAGGGAGAGGAGAGGGAGAGGAGAGGGAGAGGAGAGGGAGAGGAGAGGGAGAGGAGAGGGAGAGGAGAGGGAGAGGAGAGGGAGAGGAGAGGGAGAGGAGAGGGAGAGGAGAGGGAGAGGAGAGAGGAGAGGAGAGGGAGAGGAGAGGGAGAGGAGAGGGAGAGGAGAGGGAGAGGAGAGGGAGAGGAGAGGAGAGGAGAGGAGAGGAGAGGAGAGGGAGAGGAGAGGAGAGGAGAGGGAGAGGAGAGGAGAGGAGAGGAGAGGAGAGGAGAGGAGAGGAGAGGAGAGAGACCAGGTTGGAGGAAACCTTTGAGATCATCGAGTCCAGCCTATCATCCAACACTATCTAATCAACTAAACTATGGTTTAACAAGCACTCCATCCAGTCTCTTCCTAAACACCTCCAGTGATGGTGACTCCACCACCTCCCTGGGCAGCACATTCCAATGGTCAATCACTCCTTCTGTGAAGAATTTCTTCCTAGCATCCAACCTAAACCTCCCCTGGCACAGCTTGAGACTGTGTCCTCTTGTTCTGGTGCTGGTTGCCTGAGAGAAGAGAGCAACCCCTACCTGGCTACAACCTCCCTTCAGGGAGTTCTAGACAGCAATAAGGTCTCCCCTCAGCCTCCTCTTCTCCAGGCTAAGCAACCCCAGCTCCCTCAGCCTCTCCTCATAGGGCTTGTGCTCCAAACCCCTCCCCAGCTTTGTTGCCCTTCTCTGGACACGTTCCAGCAAGTCAACATCTTTCCTAAACTGAGGGGCCCAGAACAGGACACAGTCCTCAAGGTGTGGCCTAACCAGTGCTGGTTTGATCAACTTCTATTAGGAGTGGGTCCAAACTCCCTGGCTTGTGAGTGGATCCAGCAACACAGGCTGCAGTGAAATAGGTGTGCAAGCAGAGTATGAACTGAAACACACACAGTCAGTAGATGCTTGGAGCTCTTTTTTCAGCTGACAGAAAGGGTGTGATTTGTGTTAAGTGTCAGTGAACATCCCTGAGAGACATTTTTTTAATTTCTTTCCTTGGAATAATTCTTTCCTTGGAATAATTCTTGCCTTGAGTGTGAAAATAAGAGTGTGTGTGACAGTAGTTTCAGTTATATTACATATGGGGGAAATAGAAAAAAACACGAAATATTTCTAGCATGTCTTACTGTATTCTATTGGTAGTTAAATTATTTAATTGATAACCAGATTTTTATGAACACTCTTCATCCCCTTCCTGCTGGACTTTTAAAAATAAGTCATCACAGGGTTTCAGGATGCTGAATCAGACATAGATGACCACATTTCATACCTTACCTGTGTGTCATCAGCTCAGGTATGTGATAGAATAGAATAGAATTAACCAGGCTGGAAAAGACCTTTGAGATCATTGAGTCCAACCTATCATCCAACACCATCTAATCAACTAAACCATAGCACCAAGTGCCCCATCCAGTCTCTTCTTAAATACTTCCAGTGATGGTGACTCCACCACCTCCCTGGGCAGTCCATTCCAATGGCAAATCTCTCTTTCTGGGAAGAACTTCTTCCTAACATCCAGCCTAAATCTCCCTAGGTGCAGCTTGAGACCGTGTCCTCTTGTTCTAGTTGCCTGGGAGAAGATCCCAACCTGCACCTGACTACAACCTCCCTTCAGGTAGTTGTAGACAGCAATAAGGTCTCCCCTGAGCCTCCTCTTCTCCAGGCTAAGCAACCCCCAGCTGATTTTTCAATTGCTTTATTAGCAATAAGAATCTGTGCTCATAATCAGTTTTCATAATAAAACTATAAAATGTTGTTGAAAAAAATGTAAGTGCTCCATGTACTTTAACTATGCATGTTTATGATCAGTAAGCTGATGAATTACTGGCAGAGGAGAAAGATATACCCAAAGGGGAATTGTTGTGAAATATAGAGATGTGGAATAAAAGCACAGGGACTTCCTTATTTCACTGAACTACTTTAAAAAACAAACAAGGAAACAAACCCCTTGATAGGTATTCTTGCCTTTGCACTGTAGATTGGTCTAGAATGCAGGTACTATGCTTTTCAGTTATTTTTCATGAGAATAAGCTAGATCTGCCCTCATCCTTCATGAAGTCACTGTGGAAGCCAGTACAAGACAGCAGGAACTCAGACCTGCTTTTTCCCTTTCTCTTTTTCACACTTGTCAAGAATGATTTTGCCCAGGTAGGACTTTTTGTATCGCTAAGGCTTGTGCTGCATGACTGCTGTGTGACTGCTGCTCTCTGGAAAGGCTGAGCTGCACTCCAGTTTGAGAACATGCAGTATTGCATTGTTTGTGACAGGGCTGGAGACTCCAGTGGAGCCCATTTACACAGGTGGTTTTGTTACTTGGTTGAACATCATATTCCCTGGACTTAGTTTGAACAATTTCCAGTTGATCATTCCTGAAAATTCAGGAGATGGAAAATAAAACCCTTTGGTAGCATTCCTGAAAAGTCATCCAGTGTTTTTCACGCTAAGTGTGCCAGATATGAATGTCTATGGCACCACCAGAGCATAAATTCCTACCTTTACTGATTCCTTGAAGCCACCCAAGCATGGACTGTCTTTGTGTTTAGCTGTGAACTCAGAGTAGGGCCAGTTCCCTAGGGGTGTCGTCTGGGGTCACGGGTTTGCTTTTCATTTATGTTCTTTTTCTTCCCTCTAAGAATACAAAGAAAGGTGAGCAATACACTTGCTGATTAATTAGACTCTTTCAGGAACTCCATGTGCTATAATAGTATTGGGTTAATGACCTCATGAGAACAAATTCAAACAAAGATTGGTGGAACTGAAACAAGACTGACTTCTCCGGGAACTTTATGAGAACATTCTCTTTTCCCCCTTTTTTCCCCCTCTCATTTGAGAGAGTTTTTTTAGACACTTGGAAGTGTTTCAGCAAATGTTATGGATCACAGCCATTCCAGGTGGAAAAACAGAGAGACAGGCATGCTGAGAAGGAGAAAGCAGATGATTCTGCCAGAACCTGACAGTCACAAGCAGGGATTGTGGTAGGTTCCTCTTGTGCATTATTTGTCCATTGCACCTTATTCACAAAAGCAGTAGTTTTCAGCCTGTTCTGAATGTAGAAGCCAGTGCCATGTACTGATTTCTGTGATGCTAGAGGGCTGTTTGTCACATTTAGTAACATGATTCATTTTCAGGATGTTTTCCCTTTCGTATGACTCCTCTTCACAATGCCACAGCTCAAAAATGCTTCTAAATACTCAGGAAAATTTGGGGTGATTGTTTTAAATTGGGGAAGGGGAGGTCTTGTGTTCAGCTAACCATGCTTTGCCCTGTGGCCTGTGTAGGATGCAGGCAGCTCCTGGATCAGTTCAAGAGATCTGCAGTCAAGTTCTCTGCAGTCATGCCAGGAATGTTGCTTTGGGCATAACGTAATTAAAGCATTAGAAAACTTCCCTTAAGTCTATGTTGAATGTGCCTGGTGGAGGATAGACATGTTCTCCCCAGTTTAGGAGCTGGAAAAGCACCATCCAGCTGGTAAAAGTGATCCTCAGCCATTACAACAGCACGGATTCTGAACACAGAGCTGCTGATTACTGCCTATATTACTGTGAACTATTTTTTTCACCCCTTGATGATCCTTCCAATAACACAAAAATAGGTCAGGATTGTTCATTATATTTGCTCTGCAAATGATCAATCCAGGGATAAAGGTTACACATCACATATCTGAAACCCATTTCTCTCTGTCCTTTTATTGTGGTGGTGTTGCAATCCAGACAAAAGCAAAGCGTGGTTTAGTTCACAGAAGGAAGGGAACTGAACATCTTGGAGATCGAGTAGAAACAAAACAACGTGCTCCAGGGCAGGCAACGCCAGACGGACCTTTCGTTGTTCTTTCCCTCTTTCCTTTCCTTGAGCTGTACGAGCAGGCCCTCAGCTCCCTCTTACCCGAGGATACAGTGTCGTGCCCAGCCCTTTCGGGGAAGAGGGAGGCGAGGCGGGCGGCCACGGTTGCACCCCCGCGGCATCGGGGCGCTGGAGGCGAGGCCTGGGCGGAGCCATCGGTTCCCGGGGCACCTGCCGCCAACGCCCAGGCACCTGGCGCGGGCGAAGCGGGGCCGGACAGCCTTCCCCCGGCAGGCAAGGTAGGTAAGGGCCGGGGCTGCGGTTCTGCGTCTCAGCGGTGGTTGGTAGGACCGTAGTCGCCGGGGGCTGGAGCTTGCTGGGGTCCGAGCAGAATCCGCATGAGTAATGCACCGGTGGGGCTTGAGTGGTTTCTCTGTGCACCTTGCCCGGAGGAGTCATCTGAAGTGCCTGGCAGGCAGGTGCAGTTTGGTAGTGCTCGCTGTTAGATGCAAGGGTTGGGGCCGGAGCGGGTGCGTGCTCAGGGATGTACTCGACTTCTGCTGTCCGAGACATAAACAGCCACACAGAGCGGTGCCCTGACCTTGGTGCGAGCCCTGCTGCACGGCACCTCACAGCTTTATCACCCCCTTAGTCACACATGAGCTTCTACTGGCTTCAGCTGGAATGGTTGGTCCCACGGGAGATTTAGAGCCACATCCTTCCCCGATGTATTTAGACAGTCTGTGAGGTGTTGCACCAGCCTTACCAGGATCACCAGCTTGCAGCATGATGTCTGCTTTCACTCTGGTGCAGTTTTATGTGTTCCTATTGATAACAGGAAGCCAGAAGTACTTTTGTATGGAATAGGTAAGAAAAATCTCTGGTTTAAGACTTCTTCTTTGTGATCAGTCATTCTGTCACTCCCTTAAAACACAGACTTACTATTTAAATACTACTCTATTTTCCTTCAGTCTCAGCATTGATTTTTTTCCCCTTTCTGCCCTAACTACATAAGTTGAAATGTTTCTATGCAGAAGATTAAATATACATTTAGAAGCTAAGTCTTTCCAAGGTTTTATTACTAATTCTCTGCCCGTTATTAACACTGTTGGTTGAACAAACCTGCAAGCAGTCTGTGGTGCTGCATGGGAGCTGTGCTAACTTCTGCTTCCACTGACCTGTTTTGTTTGGGTTTTACCATCAGAGTAAGCTTGTCAGGAGCGTTAACGTGGTAAAGTGATGTCATATGGCTCTATAGGCTGATGTAATAGAAAAGATAATTTTGCAGCCCAGTCTCCATTCATACTTTCTGAAAAAGCCTCCTCTTGTGACTAGTATAGTCCATAGCTTCTCTGTATTCATTGTAGAATTGAACTCTAATATATTAGGATGTAAGGCTACATTTTAGTGTGATTGCATTTTGTCTGGGGAATAAAAAAGGCTCCCCAGTTCAAGAGAGATAAGGATGTTCTGGAGAGAGTCCAGTAGGGAGCTACAAGGATGACTGTGGGACTCGAACATCTCTGCTATCAAGAAAGACTGAGAGACCTGGGGCTGTTTAGTCTGAAGAGAAGGTTGAGAGGGGATCTTATCAGTGTCTACCAATGTCTGATGGGTGGGTGTCAAGATGACGGTGCCAGGCTCTTGTAAGTGGTGCCCAGTGAGGTGGTACAAGCAAGGACACAGGAGATTTCTGTGAAATTACTTGTTCAACAGTTTGAAAGCTGCATTGAAGTAGTTTGAAGAGTTAGGAGAAACCCATGACAAAACTGGTTTTCTTTTCTTCTCACTGGGAGTTCTCCAGAGCCATTTTCTAGCTTCTTAGGTGATTTGCCGTAATACTGTGAATAGTTTTCATTTTCCATCTCAAATGCTGCTTGAGCCAATAGTAATGAGATTGCTGTTCATAACAGGAACTTAAGCTAGAAATTAAAACCAGAGCAGTGCCTTTTTTCAGTCCAGCAGCACTGTGGATGTTCAACCCCCTGTTCATTATTCAAAAAGACCATATGTGTAGTTTTCATAAGCTTTCTCAATTGAAGTTGTGAATGAGACCCCTGTAACTGAGACAGCTCATTAAAGTATAATTTGAAGGTTGCATTTGAAATGGATAGGTATCATTTGCAAGTACAGAAAAAAGATTAGAATATTCTAGTAAACACTATCTGCTGCCTCTAATAGATCTGGTGTGGCAGGCTGCCTTTCCACTGAAAGCAGAGAACTCATTCCAAATAGGTGCTGAAATCCTGCTTCTTTTCTTTTGTAACCCATCATTTCTTTCAAACACAAGTAGTGGTTGTTAATGGACAGACTTAAAAAACTCGTTTTGCAGAGCAAGATTTAGTCCTGCTGTATGCAAAGAATGTGATAGTTTGCAGTTTGGAAATATAGTCACAAGACTGTCTTGCACTCCTGTGAAGTGATTCTTGCCTTAGCCTTTTTTGCCCCATGATGATCTGACTCTGAGCTAGGTAATGTCTTTCAAGCATTACAGAAATAATGCAGAGTTCTGCTCACACTTTCTTGTTCTTGGTACTCTTTTCTTTCTCTCCCAGCTGTCTCCCAGGTCTTACTCTTCAGTTCCCTGTTTCTAATTTTAGTAGTTATATTATATATATCCCTGATTGTTCCTTTTTACCCAGTGCTCATATTTTTCCCAATGGATTAAGTCTGCAACTTGTGGTCAGACTTGAGAAAATAAAAGCAACAAAGCAGCAAACAGAGGCTTTTTCTGAAAGGCATCTCTGGGGAAGGGGTTAGATAATGCAAAATCACTGTGATATGTACTTCAGTCCATGAGAACTGTGATCCCATGGGGACTTTTGGGTAGAAAAGCATTCATTCAAAGCTGTTAAGTCAACTAAGTAGTTCTAGAACTTTTCCATCGCTCTTCATGATTTGTGTGCAGAATTTACTTCCTATAACCCTTTTTACTGAGTGATTTCAGGTAATGAGCTTGAAGGTCTACGTGGCTTTCCTGAAACTCGATACCAGGACAAAGTGCTATTTTAGCAAAACATTCTTGTTTGATTTGTGTACTAAATAAGGATTAGTGTCTATTGCCTGTGTGGGAATGGAGGAAGCTAACCTGCAGCATTTTGTCGCGGCTGTTGGTCTGTGACGTGAAGGCAGTTATATTTCTGGGAAATGATCCAGAAGCAGGAGTCTGCACTGCTTGGAGTTTCCTGTTCTATATCATATGGTGTGTGTTGAGTGATTTAATCAGAAAGAGCCCCTTTCCACCTATCCTGTAACTTATTCACATATTGATGTTTCTGAAACCTGATCCTAAACCCTTCAGTTCTCCAGAGGAAGACCACAAGATTTGTCTAGTTGCTTGCCAAAATCCCACACATTGTCTAACAAATGGACACCACACTGCAAAGGGAAGATTTCTCCATCTCCTGCTTTCTACCTTTCTTTCACAAATTACATCTGTTCTGCAGCTATTTTCCCCCTAAATCTAAATGGCATAGCTTTTCCTGGCAGTATGGTTTACTGCATCCCACCACAGGTCAAGAAGAAGGAGTTGGTTTAGCTTGAGCATTTCCTGCTTTGAGTTCTTTCCAAGGAACTATAAGGTCAGAAATTTATAAACTGCTAGTCTGTCAAACCCCAAACAGAACTTAAAATGTAGGCATCTGATTTGATAAGAGTTTCTCAGAATCTTTTGGCTTGGGATGGAGGAAGTGGGTGGCTTGACATGCCACCTGTGCACCCTTGGCATGCCAACTGTACACCTTGAGCAAGTATTCTCATACATGTCTCTACCCCACCCTCCAGCATTCATCTACCAGCTAGCATAGTAGTCCCTGACCACAGCCTCGGTCAAGAAACAAATGGCTTATCCATATTCATCTTCTTGCTCACTCCAGAGGCCCCAGGGTTTGGGATATAGAGGACAATCTCTATTTTTTTTTCATAGAAATCCTGGCTCAATACTGAAGGGAAATAAAGTGCTGATGGTGATGCTGATGCATTACCACTTTAACATCTGAGAATTTTCTGTCGCTGAGAAAGTAACATCTTCCTCTTCATATTTTCATTACAGTTTGAAATGCAAACCACTTCTGTAGGGGGAGATTCAGTTTACCAAGCAGCTCTTTGCAGAAGATGATCATCATCTTTCTCAGGAACTGTTTCCATTCTTTTTAATGGAGCATAAGGGCAGAGTATACTAATTCCTGAAGAGTTTGTGTAACACTTCAGATGTGTTTCAAGCTAGTTCTCGTGAGAACATTAAGAGCTAAGTGGTCCCCGTCTAAGAAAACCTTCCTCAGGAGATATAAACTGCCTGTGACTTTTATGTAAGAGCCTTGGATTCCTCTGATGTTTATTAGTTTTCTCTGGAGATAAGGGGAGGAGGTTCTGCTAATGACTTTTCGGATCTGTGGTGGTTTAAACCTGTCTGGTAGCCAAGTGACAGTGTGCAACACATGAGAATATCACTGTGTCTCTGGGTGTGAAATTGTTGCCTGAAAACACACAACTTTCGCCAAGGGGAGACTAATTTTGTTGCTTGCTCTTGGCAGTAATTGCATTCTGCTGTTTCCAGAGGTGCTGCACCTTGTATTCAAATTGCCTGCTATGCTTTTGTTAGCTTGTTTCACCATGCTGTAATGAAAGTGTAGACAGTATTCAGATTAAAATGTGGGACTTGGAATTCAACCACCTGTGTTGATATGGCAATCCCTTTGCAATTCAGTGTGCAAAACCTGGGCAGTGTTTTACAACTGTCTGTCACACTGCAAGGTTTTGGACTGTCTTCCAAAATCTTTAGGTGTGGCAGTGACACAACAGTAACAGAAGAGCTTCTTTTGGCAAAATGAGAAGGGTTTGACAAGCTTTCAGAAACTAGACACTGTGCAATTAAACACTTCAAAGGTATTTTTCTTCATGTGGTATTTCCTTTACTGCAGTAGAAATCACAAACAAAAACCACTGCAGACAGAAAAGTTGATTGGGACTGTACTTATGCATGAGACTTAGTTCTGCTTTTCCAGGAGAGGAGCTGGGTTAAAACAGATGCACCAGCTGTGTGCTTTATTATTTATTTTTTTCCCTCCCCTGTTGTTCCATAGCTTGCCAGCTGATCAAACTTGCCATGGTGCCTTTAAGAATAAATGCTAAAACTGTCTTCCTTTTTCCTTTTGAGTGTGACTTGATTAATGGCAAGAGCTACCTGTTCAGTTAGGACTTTTTCTAATACAGGCTTCTTTTTTCACTGACTTACCTGGACTACTCTGTGTTAAACTCTAACCAAGTCTGGTTTGCCTAAGACTCAGATGGAGCACTGTGTGAGAAATACAGCTAAAATCAAAGCTGTTTACAGGATTAAGACATTAACCCATTAGAAGAGCCCATTAAGAGTGGGTCCCTAAGTGGTGTCAGCTCTGTACACAGCAGTGGGTCCCTTGTTCTCAACAAAGTCTTAGAGATGCCACTGCTTATAAGGAGGTGGACATACTTCAGTCCCTCTTTAGTTTTCAAAGTGTAGTATTCAGATAAAATTGTCTTTTCCTGTATGAGGAGAAAAAAAAGAGAACTTGTTTTCTTCATAATGTTTCAACATGCCTCCAAAGTTCAGCCTCATTATCAGTGTCAGGGAAGACTTCATGAGGCACTCCTTAGTTTTGTAGAGAGCTTACTGTAGAGAAATACTGGTTCCCATTTTACCTGCAGCTTCCTGATGGTAAAGAGCACTAAGTTAGAACCATTTCCAATTTATATTGTTTCATGTTAGCAGGGTGGCAAAACCTTCCATGTTTCTGAAACGAAGGTCCTTTCTTTGCATTTTGTCTGTAATTAGGTCTCTCATCAGTCTTCCCATGAACATATTAATGAAACAGTAGAGAGGAGGATAAGGAAGATTTCATTCCTCAAACCAAGGACTTGTCATGTCTTATTACAATGAAGCCTTTGAAAATCCAGACTACCACTTCTCAGAGACACTGGAAATTGATAGGAGGTGAGTTTATTTAATTTTGCTGTTATGACTGTGCAGGATTTATGTGCAGGATAAACATTGTCTTCAGAGTTTTAATTTGTGTAAATACTTTAATCCCTCCTTTATGCTTGCATTTGCAGACAGAAATTTTTGGAGCTGTTGTCAGGAAGGCAGCATTCAAGAGAAATGAGATGTTTGCTTTTTGCATGTTAGGTGAATTTTCCAGCTAAATGTGTTTTAGGATTTATGGTCTAGTGTTGTGGATAGTTTTTAGCTGCAGAGATGTTCACTGTGTGCTGTAACCTCAGATGTCCTAGTTTCCCAAGCAATAATTCCTGTTTAATGTAGAGTCCAAGATGACTTAGAGGACAAGAGTTTTAGTCTTTCTAGTACAGCTGATGACCAAATCAGAATTATGATGCTGGAGTTCTAACTACAAAATACCTCTCAATATCAGAGGCTGTTTTACAATGTACTCAAATTTGATGATAATAGATAACCATTTATAAAGGATATCTACTGAGGGCTTTTGTGGTACTCAGGGTTTTCTTCTTTGTTCCCCACACAGGAGGAGTTCTCAAAAGTATCTGTTCCCTCATCAACCCACTTATGATTCTTCACTGCAAGGTTCCTATGGAGAAGAGAGCAGTGGAAGAGGACAGAATTATCCTCTGGCCACACCAGTGGCCTCCATGAGACATGGCTCTGAATACAGTGAAGGTTTACCAAGAGTTAATGTCCGGAGCAGATGTCCATATGGAAATTCCATGGGTAGGTAATATCTCATTTGAACAGCTGATAGAAACACTACAACAAATAATGGCTTGCTCTGTCCCAAGGGAGTTCTGCAACTCTGGAAAGCTCAGCTCTGTGCATCTTTGTATGTGGTGGCAATGTTTTTTTAACTTTTTTTCCTAGAAGTAGTTGAGATGTGATAGGAACAGATTCATGGCCTGTCTGCTGTATAAACAGATCAGTAAACATGGACTTGTGTGGATTGCTAAGTCACTGAGTAGTGGCATGGACACTGGAGTGAGGTAGAGGATGTATTGCTCTGTGTGCAGCAGAGCTGCATTTGGTCAGCAGGGCTATTCTGTGTGTGTAAATAACCCACAGCACTGTACAAATTCCTTTATAATTCTGACTCCCTTTTTTAGCAGATAATCTTTCCTTTGAGCCTGAGCCAGAGCTGGTATACAGCCCACAGTCTGCCTTCCATCAGCTGAACCGTCCCTCCAGCCACAGAAGTTCCGATGTATCAGAAGGTAAGATACAAGGATTGTGGGGCATCATAATACTGCCTGTCAGCCTCACCCTCCATAACATAAGCTTTCTGGTTCAGGTATGAAGATCTTCACATAATAAAAGGAATCATAAACCAAGGTTCAGACTGGATCTTAGGAAGAAGTTCTTCAGTATGAGGGTGGTGGGACTCTGGAATAGGCTGCCCAGGGAGGTTGTGGATGCCTTCACCATGGGAGTATTCAAGGCCAGGTTGGATGAAGCCTTGAGCAGCTGAGTCTAGTTGAGAGGCATCCCTGCCCATGGTGGGGAGGTTGGGGTAGATGATCTCTAAGGTCCCTTCCAGCCTGAGCCATTATATGATTCTATGACACTAACATCATGGAACCATTAGATCTAAATAGCAAAAATGGCAAATAAGCCTGCACCATGTTCATTAATTAATAGAGGCATAGGTCAGCTGGGGCCTTCCCCAGCCGAGGGTTGAGCTCAAAAGGACCGACTGGCAAGCACAGCTCTGCCTAAGCTCCTCTGATTCATAGGCAGATGCATCTGAGGAATACAGTTACTTGTATTGAATAATGGGATGAAAGAACAGTTGCATTTTGGCCCCTGGGAAGTTGAGTCTGCTACATATAACTTACTCAGCACAACTGAGTGTGCTTCTAAAACAGGCCCTCTGAAGTCAGTGGAAAGAGTTTTGAAGAAAGGACTTTCCTTCTAGGAAGAAAGTCTGCAATAATCAATGCGCATGTCTAGGGAATGGGTTAGATGACACAGTCTTCCAGCACAGCTGAAAGCTTGGCTCAGTACCTCTTTTCCAGCATGTGTCTGAAAAATTGCATGTGGTCATCAAGCATGACCAGGAATGAAGTGAGCAGGGGAGTAAATGTTTGCATGTAGGTGAGTGAGATTGAAGGGTACACTTTTAAGCTGTTGCTGTGAAGAGTAAATTTTCCTTTCTGAAGTTAATTTGTCAGGAGCATCTGGGCTTACTAAACAATGCATCTTACTTAGAGGGCTTCCTTTGGAGACGCCACCGCAGACCACCTGATGAGATCTTCATGACTTCTTTTGAAACAGATTCAGTATGCAAGGAAGGTAGGAGATAAGTGGTTCAATATCAAATAGCATCTTGCAGAAGCATGGTGTGGTTGACACTATTTTTGGTTTATCACCAGAATTGCATGGACAGTGTTTCTGTAGTTACAGGAACAACTTGGGTTTGGGTTAATGCCAGTGACTAATCTTTTATAGTCTACTAGCACACTGAAGTCCCAAGATAAATGAAACAGAGTGCAGTGTGAATATGTGTTAAATTGTAGAAAGAAAAGCTAAGCTATTAGAATTTGTGTCCAGCTAATGGATTGTTTTCAGCCACTGCGTCTGTATGTAGCATCAAATTCCAGCAATGTAAACAGCCTGACTGTCAGCTAATATGGTTCTGTCTACTTCAGGGTTTGCTCAAAGATTAGACACTAACATCAACTGAAATGATAGAATAAATAAAACAAAAATTTAGCTTTCAAGTCACTAAGGAGCATCACAGAAATATAACTGTCAAATAGTGGGAAAGCAATAGGCCAGAATCTTGGAGTTTGTCAGTATTTTGTTTTGCTTTATACCAAAGCTCTTTGTATTAACATTAAACAAGCATCAGGCAGTGGTATTTATTTTTTAACATTCAGTATTTGGCTGCTTACATCTGTGTTAGTGCACTGAGGCAGGTGAGGATATTCTGGAGAGTATTACTAAGTCTCAGAATTTGCCCCACATTGGCAGCAGTGAAAATTGGGAACGTTGTTATATCCACTTCAGATTTTGTGTCAGAATTGCTGTGTTATTATCCCCAAATGTGGATTTTTCATGGGTTTTATGCAGAGGAAAAGTTAACTGGAGATCTTGCAAGTATGTCCACCAGGGAAAGGATTAAAGCAATTCAGAAGATGCCAGAGACCATGAGAAAAAAGAGGGAGATAAGGTAAAGTTTATCTGTTTCATTTTACAAGCACTGTACTTTCTGCATCTAGCTATCAAGTAAGGGTGTTTGCTGTCTGCTCAGATTTGCTTTGTCTCTTTGAAAGAACTGAAAGTAATTTGCAGTGCACTTTTGAAAAGTCAGCATCTTGCAAGGGAAAATAATTTAGGGATGGTTCATTGTCTTTTCTCTGGATGACAAGAATCTGTCGTGGTGATATAAACCAGAATATCAAAGATTTGATCATGAATGATGACTTGCAGTTTGTTTTCAAAGGAAGCTTCTATGTTGGCCATTGAAAATGGAGAAGAGACCATGTGGTCTCAACTATCCTTTTGTCTCCTCACAGAATATATCTAAATTTTGTTCCCAGAGTGAGTTAGTGGAGGGTTTAGAACATGCTGTCAGAGCCATGATATCAGCTAACAGAAAAGGAATTAGCAGAACATCTCCATGGTTTATTAACTCTTCATGCGCGCGGATGGGAAACTGTATTTGCAGCAGCTTGTCTTCTGGTTTTAATTACAACCCATACTACAATGCTTGTCACCCACTGCCCTGCTTTTCCACAGGAATAAAGTTCTTAAAGAAATAGCAAAAAAATCAAGGCCTGGCAGGACTCAACTCTCCTGCTGTACACAGCCCTTGCAGGCAACAAGAGTGGTAAGTGTCAGAAGCTTCTGCCAGTCACAATAGAGTAAATCCCTCCAGCTGCAGTGTTGCCACTGAACAGAGGCAATGCTTTATGTTACTTACCAAAGAACCAATTAAGTGCTGCAGTATTCGTCAGTAATGACCTGCATTATGGTAGCATGCAGGAGCACCAGTTAAGCATCTTGTGGTGCATACAGAGTGGGCAATCTGTTCTTACCATCAAAATGGAATAGTAAAAAAACCCGAGGCTTTGTGATGTGAATTTGAGTCCTGTCTAAGGCTGCTTTGCTGAGATCTCTCTCTCCTCTTTTGCACTTCAGTGGTTCCGGCGATTTGGGAACAGCTTGTCAGGATATTTTCACCAGCTGCAAATATTTCACAAGGCTCTGAAGATCATTGGTGCTGAGTTTGGAACAAGTGTTCTCTCATACTTTATTTTCCTGAAGTGGCTGCTAACTTTCAACGTCTTCTCGTTCCTCATAAACTTCAGTTTCATCACAATCCCTCAGTTTATCGCAGCAGGACCAAACAACCTTACCTTCACGGGTCTGGAGCTGATCACTGGAGCTGTAAGTGTGTAACCACAGATTTGTATAAGTACTGTGTGCAACAGATCCACTTTCAAATCACACCATAGGGTAAAAAAGTTCCTGTTTTCTGTGAAGAGGTGGAGCTAGATTTTTTTTTCTTGACTAGAAATGAAGCTGCAACAAGCCTTGACACAGAGTGAGATGAATGGAATCGTTTGCCCCTCTGCACATGTTGCTGTGTTCAGCAATGTTTCAGGGCTTTCATCACTCTCAGAAAGCAGTGGTAGAGATACTAAGGAAGTCAGGCCTTCCAGAGATAGCTACAATATTCTGTAGTAGAACATTTTTTCCCATGATAATTTTCCTCTAAAAATACAGTGTAGATCTCTATATCTGTTCCTGTGAATTTTGCTTACTTCCAAAGCTTTGTTTGTCCAAGGAACACACAGATCTCCCTGCAGCAAACTGCTGAACTCAGTAGGGCCTGGAAACAGGAGGAGTTTTTAGTTGTGTGAATATCTTTATGTTCAGGGAATAAAACCCCAAGCTGTTTTTAAAGGAGGATTTTAACATTGCTTTAACTGTGCCAGTATTCATCAACTAAGTGATCTGAAAAGATGACTTCCTCTTTTTAATTCTTTTTTTTCTGGCTATGCTATTAAAAATGTGTCAGTTTTATTGTTATTAAAATATTTCTTTAGTGAATAGAATAGAATAGAATAGAATAGAATAGAATAGAATAGAATAGAATAGAATAGAATAGAATAGAATTAACCAGGTTGGAAGAGACCTTTGAGATCATCGAGTCCAACCTATCATCCAACACCATCTAATCAACTAAACCATGGCACCAAGCACCCCATCCAGTCTCTTCTTAAACACCTCCAGTGATGGTGACTCCACCACCTCCCTGGGTAGCCCATTCCAATGGCCAATCTCTCTTTCTGTGAAGAACTTCTTCCTAGCGTCCAGCCTAAACCTCCCCTGGTGCAGCTTGAGACTGTGTCCTCTTGTTCTGGTGCTGGTTGCCTGGGAGAAGAGACCAACCCCCATCTGGCTACAACCTCTCTTCAGGTAGTTGTAGACAGCAGTAAGGTCTCCCCTAAGCCACCTCTTCTCCAAACTAAGCAACCCCAGCTCCCTCAACCTCTTCTCATAGGGCTTGTGGTCCAAACCCCTCCCCAGCTTTGTTGCTTTTCTCTGGACACATTCCAGCAATTCAGCATCTTTCCTAAACTGAGGGGCCCAGAACAGGACACAGTACTCAAGGTGTGGCCTAACCAGTAAACAAGACTGTGCTCTTACTAATGCTTAGTTGAGAAAAGATCTTTTTAAAGAGGGAAAATGTCAGCCTTTTCCTTCTAAAATTGCTTTTAAAGTACTGTTTTGTAGTCATGCTGTTTAATTTTGCACAGTACAGTCACCATTGCAAGAGTTCAGCTGTAATGTAGTAATTCTAGTGCTGAATGTCATGTGCTTCCTTTCTGATTCCTTTGTAGTTGTCACAATTTGTCATTATGGAATCTTGCTCCCAAGAAAGAGGCAATTAAGCCTTTCTCTCTTCAAGAGTTTTCAGAAAAGACCCAATCCTGCAAAGGCATTGAGTGCTCATGACCATGCCACATGAACCTTGGAATGGAATGGAATGGAATGGAATGGAATGGAATGGAATGGAATGGAATGGAATGGAATGGAATGGAATGGAATAGAATAGAATAGAAAATTAACCAGGTTGGAAAAGACCTTCAGGATCATCAAATCCAGCCTATCACCCTGATGAAAGTCATTTATATAGCTCTAGAAGCTCTCAAAGCTATGGAATGTTTTAGCTGATGGAAGGAATGCAAAGGACCTGGTATTTAGAAATGCAGTCACAGCTGTGATTTCTGAGCAGGGACTGGGACAGCTCCCACTTCACTGATTTGCCTTTAGGTGATGATACTTCTCACTACAGGCAGGTGATAGCAAACATTCTGAATTATGTCCATGTCTTTGTAGGGTTATTTTCAACAAACAGTACTCTACTATGGCTTTTACACCAATGCTACAATCAGTAAAGCAGAGAATGGTCCATTTTACAACATGCAGCTGGCCTACATTTTCACCATTGGGACATATTTTGTCATTTGTTTTTTTATCTTGTTGTTCAGGTAAGCTAACTAAATATTCTTATTTCACTTACACTAAGTGAAACCAAACAACCACCAAAGCAACAGCATCAACAACAAAAGCCCACCCTGCCAATGCTCAGCAGTATGTCTCTGTAAGTCCTTATTTCCAGATCTAGGGTTAAGTAGGAGTTTCTGCTCAAAAGATGTTCTCCAGAAGTCAAACCTATGTAAGACAAATGGAGAATCACTGCAAAATTTTAAGGGACATGCAGAGGAGCCCAGTTCAGACCAATGTATATCATGATCCTCCTTTTGTAAGCCATTGCTCCTGTAATCTTCTGGTATTGATGTGGCCTTCCAGGGGTAAAGATTGTCAGCAACAGCTAGGAGAAGGAAATGTAAGAGCTGTTTTGTAACATGCTCTAACATAAATCCAACAGCCTTGGGACAGGATAGGAAAAACTGACAAACCTCCCTTTTTGCCCTCTTCTACAGACCTGGTGTATTTCCCCATTATGCATCTCACAAACTTAATTTGCATTGCAGCATGGCAAAATCCTTCATCAGGAACTTGACTAACCCCCAGACGTACCAAGGGAACGCTAGCAAACTTCTCTGCGCTTGGGACTTCAACATCACTAACGAAAGGGCTGTGAAGCTGAAACAAAAGAATCTCAGCACACAGATAAAGGTACAAAACATAAGAGGTACAAAAAGATAGAAAGGCACAAAACTAGCATGCATGAGTCCCTCTGCCAGAGGCTTATTTTTAGCAAATGAATTTGTGTATGCACATGTGAGCCTCTGGCAGAGTGACTGAAGCATACTAGTTCTGTTCTTAATGGACTTAAGCCTTCCTGAATGTTTTCATTTGGTATGAACTCCTGGAGTTGGCTTAGCTACTTGGTTTTTTTCTCTTTAAGCTACATATAAATATTTGTATGGCTTTGTTCTCCTGAATGAGTTTCTGTGACTATTAAATATTTGGCAAACAGAGTATTTATTGATTTTTCCTTCCTGCTATTGAACTATCTTGTCAACAAAAGGCAAGCTTGTGATATTCTGTATGAAATACTGTGTAACTGCCAAGATTTTTAAGGTAGGAACACAAAGTTATCCAGTAAATGTTCACAGGGTATTACTCTGCCCATCTTCTAGATAAATAATTATAGAATCATAGAATCAGTAAGGCTGGAAAAGACCTCAAAGATCATCAAGTCCAACCTGTCACCCAAGACCTCGTGACTACTACTCCATGGCACCAAGTGCCATGTCAAATCCCCTCTTGAACACCGCCAGGGATGGTGACTCCACCACCTCCCTGGGCAGCCCATTCCAATGGCTAACAGCTCTCTCTGTGAAGAACTTTCTCCTCACCTCGAGCATAAACTTCCCCTAGCACTGAGACTGCATCCTCTTGTTCTGTTGCTGGTTGTCTGGGAGAAGAGACCAACCCCCACCTGGCTACAACCTCCCTTCAGGTAGTTGTAGAAAGCAGTAAGGTCTCCCATGAGCCTTCCCTTCTCCAGGCTAAACAACCCCAGCTCTCTCAGCCTCACCTCACAGGGCTTGTGCTCGAGGCCTCTCCCCAGCCTTGTTGCCCTTCTCTGGACACGTTCAAGTGTCTCAATGCCTTTCTTAAATTGAGGGGTCCAGAACCGGACACAGTACTCAAGGTGTGGCCTAACCAGTGCTGAGTACAGGGGCAGAATGACCTCCCTCTCCTGCTGACCACACTATTCCTGATGCAGGCCAGGATGCCATTGGCCTTCTTGGCCACCTGGGCACACTGCTGGCTCATGTTCAGCCAGCTGTCAATCAGTAACCCCAGGTCCCTTTCTGTTTGGCAGCTCTCCAGCCACTCCAACCCCAGCCTGTAGCGCTGCATGGGGTTGTTGTGGCCAAAGCACAGCACCCTTCATTCAGTCTCTCAAGTAGTTACTTGGACCAAGTTTTGGTTTATGCTGTTGGGTAAGGAATTCTTTATTGGGAATTGTTTCTTTGCAGGAGGACCTCATGGATGTAAAGCGAGAAGTTGTCAATTTTTCTGTAAAAGAGAGAGTTGTCCGTATTGTTATTCATTTTGCTTCTTGGTTTGCCTCCCTGGGAACAGCAGTAATTGCTTGCACTGGTGTTTACTTCCTCTCCATTAATAACCTAAAGGTAAGGACAGATTTTGCATTCTGGTTCTGGAGATGTGTTTCTCCATGTGGGTAACTTCTGGTGGTCTGTTAGCTGCTAGGACTGCAGGGAAGCGAAGCTGTTGGTTTTGCCACTGCAAATATAAACTCTGCCCTACCTCAAAGCTGGTTTGCAAACGCTCTCACTACTGGGGACTGTGGCAAGAACATAGCAATTGAGGGGTCTGAGCAAATCCCCCACCCTCACCCCAGCAGCCGCTTGCCTGAACTCATTACTAGTTTAGGGATAGTGCAGCTGGTCACCTTGAAAGAGCAGGAAGAAGCCCCAGCAAGGTCTGTCACCCCTTTTGCCTAGGAGCTGCATTTAAGGTGGCACTTGCACCCTTAGTCCTATGTAAAGCTGGGCGAAGGGAGAGGTCACCGTGCTGCTGGACATGAGCCCATAAAACATGATAGTCATGGGGATGTGTGCCAGGTGTCTTCCCTGTGGTCACAACTTGAAGCAGCATTTTGGGTAAGCTGAGGTTGTTTGGGTTTTTTGTGTCTTGTTTTCCCTTTTCAAGCTGTTTGTGAAAGAGCATACAAATAACCTAGAGAGCCAAGCTGCCATGTTGGTGCTGCCTGTAGCTGCATCTCTCCTCAACACATTCATCCCATTCTTCTACTCGTGGCTTGGACACCTGGAGAGATTTCAGACTCCTGGGCAACACATATATGTCACTATTATCAGGTATGTCTGGATACCACTTCGTAGTGCTTTTTGCCTGAGGTTGTCTGTATCTTCTTTTGGCAGTGTTGTGGCTTAGGCCCACCCGGCTGGCAGCTAGACACCATGCAGCTGCCTGCTCTCTCCTAAGCCCCCTGCCCCTCAGTGTGAAGGGGAGGAGAAAATAAAGCAAAAGGCTCAAGGGCTGAAGCTAGGACAGGGAGGGCTCACTCACCAGTTATGATTATGGGCTGAAAACAGACTTAGCTTTGGAAAACAAAAATAATTTAAATAACATAATATAATTTAAACAACAACTTGGATCCAGGGGAGCTTCTGGAAGCTTCTTTCAGGACCCACCCTGTAGCCCCCTGCTCTGCTACCAAAACACAGCCACAAACAAAGCCAATACAGATAACAAGCTATGTCTAAGTGGTGTGGTGGGTAGTAGGAAGCTATGGAGAAGAGTTAGTTTTCTCCAAAAGATTCTGTACACTCTTGCCTTCATGTTTTGTTTTTCTTCTGTGAGCCTTCTGGGGGTCTTATATCTCTTCATGAGGACAGGAAATGGTTTCCCTCTCAGATACACTATGACACTGGGCTTGGTTTTGCTACTAGCTTCTCTAGATGGCCCCTGGGCTGTTGGCTCCCTAGGGAAAGGAAGGGAGGTAGAGAGAGGAGTGAGGAGGTCTTACTTAAGGATGCCTGGAATTAACAGTATAACCTTTGGTGCCCCTCAGACCTTCCTCCCCTGTGGAGCCCACACACCCAACCATCAACCTGTTTAGTAGAGGCTTGTGCCAAGTTTGTCATGCCCAGCTGCCCTTCTGCCAGGACAATAGAATAACAATGCACTTGAGCTCCAAGGCGAGCTCCAGTTAGCACTCTGCCATTCTTGTTGTAAGAGAAGGTAATAAAATATAACCAAGAGTCATCCTGCCATCATTCCCTCCAGTGAGCTGTCACTGCAGTTACTGTTACATTTGCTTTCCAGGAATATTATCCTGAAAATATCAGTCGTTGGAATCCTGTGCTACTACTGGCTGACCGTTGTGGCCGCGTCAGAGTCACAGGTAAAGCTTCAACAGTACAAATCTTTGGCTTACACTGCCAGGTTAAGAACCACTTTGATAAGAGGCTTGCCCCCACAGACAGAAGTATCTGCAGTGTCTGGGAAAGCTGGATTTGCACCCCAGCAGGTTTTTTTTTTTTCATTTTAGGGGAATGGACTGTAAGAAAAAGTGAATCACCCAAGTCAGGTGTCAGGTGGGGTGCAGCGTTTGTTCAGTGAGAGCTCAAAACTGATCAGTCAGGGTGTTAGCAAGTCTGTAGCCCAAGTTTCAGGCGCCCAAGCATTTGGGAACGGTGCTAGAATCACCTGATTTTCAACTCCTAGATACCCAGTTGTACTTTATTTTCCCTTCTGCTTAAAGTGCTGGGAAACTCTGGTTGGCCAAGACATCTATCGCCTTGTTCTGGTTGACTTCATCTTTTGTTTGCTTGGCTCTTTCTTTGGAGAGTTTTTACACAGGTGAGTACTACTTTTCCAATCTTGTTTTTAATTATTATTCATTAACTAAAGGCATGAGCTTTTTTTTCCAGTGTGAGAAAAGAAGTTCAACTTCGGTGCCACATGGCTGTGGCACCACTGAGGCTCTCTTGGTTGTCTCTAGCAAGCATAGCCTACGTGCCTTTTGTATATAGCAGCTCCTTAGGAAGAGGTCAGAGTGTTCTGTTTTCCCACTGTGTCTTTTTTGTTTTCCTCTGGAGATGGAAACACAAACAGGGAGGAAGAAGCCACATTGTACTCCCATGGATCCCCTCAATGAAAAGTGACAAAGGACCAAGTGTCCCAAACAGAAAATCTTGCTATTCTGCATCTGCACAGGCACACTGCTGGCTTCCCTTGCTATGTTCCCCAGTAAATTTTGGTTTTGCTTTTAATTATGCCACTTTCCAGCATGCACACACGTTTAAACTCTTATTTTAATTAGTCTTCCTAAGGATGTAATATGACTTTCAAGTGAAGAGTTCTGGAGCATACTAAGTGCAAAAGTATTTTTAACTGAACTTGACTATAGCTGAGGCAGGCAAAAAGTAATTTGCTTCTGACATCTGCTGTGTGCACCTTCCTGCTGCCACACATTATTCATGACTGAAGGTAGCAGGGTTAGTAAGTGCTTGCTGGGTTGACAGAGCACTTGGGGTTCCTGGCCATATTGTGTAGGAGATGCCTTGTTTGCCCTTTGCACATGATGTCAGCAAGACTGCTTTACAAGGTAGGGACAGCAGTGCAAAGCCTTTGAAGACTTTCGCTCAACAGCTCCTGCCAGCGTACTTTAATCCTTCTGTTCTCGTCCTATTAAGATAGGAAACCACCTCCAGGAAAAGGTCACAGCACCAAAACTGCAGTGTCAGCCGTGATGAGTGCCCTCCACTAAGCTGTGCAAAAGCACCAGACCTACAGCCGTGAATGAGTAGAAGTATTTAATTGTATTTACTTGTACGTATTCAGAGTGATGCCCCGAAAGCCCAGCCCTGAAACACTGTTGATGATACAGCTGATAAGGTGGTGCCAAAACCTGTATTCCAGGCCAGATGGGATAGTTACCAAAACCTTGATCGTTCTTGCTACAACAGGCACAAAACTGATCTCCCCGGCTCAGGAAAAGATGAGATGATAAAAAAGGATTGTTGGTTCTCAGCAGGGATCCTCTGAGTATCTGCTTGCCTGTGTATGTCTCAGCTACTTGTACCCCCCATCAGTCTGAACAGGATATACTTCAGGATCTGTTGAGTATCCATCGGCAAGGGTCAGTGCTTTGATTGAGGCTGAAAGTTCTCAGGAGTGAAAAGCTGTTAGGGTTTTGTACTGAGGCAGCTTGCCATTGCAACTGTTTAAGCCTAAACGTTTTCTTTTTCTCTTTTCTGTAGTTATAAATCCTCTTTATTTTTTTCCCTGCAGTGTGTTCTGGGAATCTGCTTTTGCCAAATTCATTTTTGCTGTGCCTTCACGTCAGCGAGCTGTGGCTGCTTTGCATGACATGGTTAATGCAGCCCCTGAACAATTTGCCACCGATGCTTGCATTCAAAAGACCATTTGCAGAGACTTCTACGAGGGGTTTTATTCAGGCAGCATTTAGCAAATGCTGTTGCGCTGTGTTTTTTTTTCTCCCCCAGGATTATTGGAACTGCAGTTCACGAGAGCCTGGGGCGGCCAGAGTTTGATATTGGACGAAATGTTTTAGATCTGATCTATGCACAAACTTTGACCTGGTAAGCCTCACGTTTGCAGCCCAAACTTCATTTGCACCTAGTAATACCAAGGAACATTCTTACTCTGACTTTTCTGAGTGGCAGAAAAGAAGAGAGTAAGAGCCAGAGAGAGACAATTTGCTAAGTACCTCTGTAAAGATTGTGACTTGCCACTTCCCTTTGTAATTATTAAGACAATGACTTGAATCAGTCATTTACCCTGCGGCCATCTGGTCTGGGAGAAACCTGTAAAAGGAACAGCCTAGAGTTTTGTTTGCTTCCCCACTGCAATGATGTTTGGGTTGACACAGCCTCAGCATTAAACCCTAGGAAAGATGCTTTATTTCTAAGAATGAGTATGTTACCAGCTGTAAGGGAGTTTTGCAGATGTGTCGGTAGCTTTGTATGCATGCATATCTTTAATGGTTGACTTTCAGTTCCAGAATGGGTGTTAATAGATTTGCATTTCCAAATGGCCAGCCACTAACTGTGTATGAAGTTACTGTGCCATCTGTGTGATAAATAGGGAAGGCTAAACTTTTATAAACCCTTTCTTGCAGGATCGGTATCCTCTTCTCACCTCTGCTGCCTGCCATTCAGATGATAGCATTTTCTATAGTATTTTATGTCAAAAAGGTAACAAGCTTTACATGAGTTCGTCAAAAACTTACACCGTTTGAATTCTGGGCAGAGTTCATTGCATTATGGTGCTGGTTTTGTCTGGAGGCTGTGGGGGAGTGGTTTGGTTCACTGGGCTTTGGGGAGGGTTGCTTTAAGGGAGCACAATTTATGTGCATGCCCTTGAATCACAAATCTGTGAAACTTGAGATAGGAAAAGTGTGGAGGGGTTACAGAAGGGCTTAAGAGCAGCTCTGGAGAGGTAGGGACAATACAGTGGTAAAATGATTGGTGTACAAGAATGTATGCCAATAGAGACACTAAGCCTGTGGCTGTGGCTTTGGTTTCCCACATACTCAGCAGCAACATATCCCTTCCAAGTTATATGAGTGTAATCAGGGTGATTCAGCTAAAGATCATGCTGGAAATGTCTTCTTTTCAGCATTCTTTGTAGTATGACTAGATGATAGATTCATTGTTGGGTCACTGAACAGTCTGTCTGTAGTATTGAATGTAGAAGAACAGAGCTGTAGCTCTGAACAGTGGGTTTGTGTATGCTACAAAAGCAAACTCTGCCCAACAAGGTCCTGAAGAACCCATCAGAACCTCATTTTGCCTCATACTATTTGAAGATTATGTTCCTGAAGTTTTCTAAAATAACAATATATCAACCAGGCTCAGATGAAAGAAGAGGCTGAAAACTTTTGAGAGCTGCTGTTCTGGCAATTGCTATCAGCACTTTTCTGTGGGATCAACTTAAACCGAGCTGAAGCGGCAGGTGGCACAACTCCCATGAGTCAGTGTATCTCCATCTCTTGAAAGGTCAGCCTCATGATGAATTGCCAGCCCCCTCGAAAAGTCTGGAGAACTGCTCAAATGACAACATCCTTCATGTTCCTGCTGTTTTTCCCTTCCTTCCTTGGAGTGCTGTCTGTCATTGGAGTAACTGTCTGGAGGTATGGAAGGTGACTGGCATTGGAGCCTATGTTGTGTTGTGTGATCTGGTACCAGGCAGAGGAACCTGCCTTTGTCTGTGGGAATAGCTCCAGTAATTACTAATGGAAGGTTTCAGCTGTCTATGAGATGTTCTGAAAAGACATGCTCAGTGAGTTAGCAAGAATGTGGTTGATGCAGTGATTTGTCCCATAGGAAAGGGAGAGGAGAAACAGTTACCTTGAAGTTTTGGATTCCTATTTAAAGGTCTCAGCAAACTTGACCTTTCCTTCTCATGAGGAATTTCTGCTATCCAGCCTAGTTCCTGCATTTTTAGTTATGTTAAAGGCAGTGGAGAAACACGTGGGAAAACTCAAGTGAGGTCAACTTCTGGGTTATTTACAAATGTCAGAGATGCTTTGTGCAGGGGATGCTGACCTCTGCAATGTTGCATTTTGGTTGTTACCTCTATTTGAAAGCTGCTTTGCTTATGGGCATCTTGCTTTGGTCAGAGTAATGAAGGCAGTATGGACACCCCTGCTCATCTTCTTGGCAGTTCTCAAACTCACAATTTTAATATCCAGTAATATTCAGGTGGCTTACACGGGTCTGGAGCAGTTCAATTTCAAAGCAAACAAGTTTTCTATTTCCGTCTACCTGAAAACATTAATACTCGTCTTGAGCTGCCTCACTTCACCACATCCTGTTGTTACAATGTGTGCTGAGGTCCTCGAAGGCAGGGTGAAATGATGGCTCCCCCTCTGGTGAACCTTTGAAAGTCAGGATTTTCCATTTGCTGTTGCTTGCACTGCAGTGCTTGACTTGTTAGGTCAGGATTGTGTTTACAGGGCTTGGTAGGGAGGTCTCTATCTCTTACTGCACTGTCTGGGGTGGGCATTTTAATGGCTGGAGAGTGACCCAAGTTCAAAATGAAACATAGATCATGGAAGTTCCCTGAGGGTCCAAAGAGAGCAAGCCAATGATCAAATGTACAAATGCACAATATTAACTACATCACTGGTTGATACCTGAAGCTTTATGTAGCTGGTTTTTCACACTTTCAGGTTAAAACCTTCAGAAAAATGTGGTCCTTTCAGAGGTTTGTCTTCTATGTATGCTGCAGTCTCTGAGTGGATAAAAATACTGGAAATCTTCACTGACTCAAAATGGGTAGCATGGATCTACTATAACTTAATTACAAGTGAGCTGTTCTTCTTCATCCTCTCCACGATTGCCTTGTAAGTAGCTGCTAATGAAAAGCCCTGGAAAAGCACCTAAAGCAGAACAAAGTGGCTATGACATAGCCATTCTGCATTAAAAAAATTATGAACATATTGGAAATTGGTGTATTTGAAATACACAAATACATTAGCTTCTGCCTGGGCTCCAGGTCTTATTAGTAGTGGCACACGTAGCTTTAGGAAAACCAGCAAAAGAGAGCATGGAGAATAGTTGGGGGGGGGGGGGGGGGCAGTGGAGTTTATTCTTTTCCTCCCCAGAGATGGATAAATCAGTTGGGAAAGACCAAGCTTTCTCAAGCACAGGCAGTACAGGCCAGATGTGTACTAGCAGCCTGACCAATGTTAAAGGCAACAGTTTGGCTGGTGGTTACTCTGACATCAGTGGAGTCACTGGAGAAGGTGATAGCATGTCAGGAACAGCTGAATTACCACAGGGACACTGTGGTGGAAGGGCACAAGCAGCGTGTTAAAGTGAGCATACAGTATGGGGAGATGCTAACAAGCAGGCTGCAGGCTGCTTCCAGCTAATGTCAGACCAATTCCTACATTGTTATCTGGCTGAAGGACATAATTTTGCCCAAACCACGCACGTTCAGCTATGTGCCTGCTGGCAGGGCATGATGTGGTGGTTGTACCGCTTGCTGTTTCCAGCAGTTGCTACCAGCATGCACACAGCAGCCCAAACAAAGCAGGGTCCCATGCTTTCTAGTGGAACCAGGACTGGCCAGGAAGCTCCAAGTGTTCAGTGTTGTGATTCATAGTCCAGGCATGTGTCTAAGCAAATGACACAGAGCTGGCTAAGAACATTAGGTTGCTGTTTGCTGTCTGAACACACCTTGTATTGCTGACTTACTGTTACTGTAGCTCTCATCCCCAACGGAAGCCAATCAGTCTTTGGGTCTTTTCCAAGAGAATGCCTTAAACAATTCCATGTGTTTGGCATTCCTTGTGCAATTGTATACATATACTTTTTTATGTATGTGTGTTTAGAGATATCTGTGTATATATCTTTTAATGGATAACATAAACAAGATAGCTTTCTGTTTAGGCAATGACTAAGAGGCAGTGCTCCCAAGTATGAATGCTCATATGTTACACTTTTTATTGCTGTGATTTAGAATTATTACTTATGTTTACTGGCAAATCATAGAAGGAAGAAAGACCATGACCAAACTCCTCAAGAAGCAAATTTATAATGTAAGTTTGACTTTCAGCCTTTTATTTTTTTTTCCTACAATTTGGCTTCCTTGTTGATTGTCTCATCCTGCTACTGTGGAACTGTAATCTGCTTTTGCCATGATAGTTCAAGGGAGGGTGGGAGCCATCATAGAATCAATAAGGTTGGAAAAGACCTCAAAGATCAAGTCCAACCTGTCACCCAACACCTCATGGACTACTAAACCATGGCACCAAGTGCCACGTCCAATCCCCTCTTGAACACCTCCAGGGACGGTGACTCCGCCACCTCCCTGGGCAGCACATTCCAATGGCAAATCACTCTATGAAGAACTTCTTCCTAACCTCCAGCCTAAACTTCCCCTGGCACAGCTTGAGACTGTGTCCTCTTGTTCTGGTGCTGGTTGCCTGGGAGAAGAGACCAACCCCCTCCTGGCTATAACCACCTTTCAGGTAGTTGTAGAGAGCAATAAGGTCGCCCCTGAGCCTCCTCTTCTCCAGGCTAAACAATCCCAGCTCCCTCAGCCTCACCTCACAGGGCTTGTGCTCAAGGCCTCTCCCCAGCCTCATTGTCCTTCTCTGGACACGTTCAAGTCTCTCAATGTCCTTGTTAAATTGAGTGGCCCAGAACTGGACACGGTACTCAAGGTGTGGCCTGACCAGTGCTGAGTACAGGGGCAGAATGACTTCCCTGCTCCTGCTGGCCACACTATTCTTGATGCAGGCCAGGATGCCATTGGCCTTCTTGGCTACCTGAGCACACTGCTGGCTCATGCTTCCCCCATGTGAATAAGGGAAACTTAACTCACCAATAGAACTGTTGAAAAGTAATTTTATCTTCAAACTGCACTGCTGCAGCTCCCTCTGCAGACAAATGATCTCATAATAAAAGGCATTTAAATGATTTTCCTGGCTAATGGTTACTCACAGGCCTTGAGCCTCTCAAGATTAATGAGTGAATTTCAGCTAATGATCAAATGTGTCTTGGCCATAGGAAGGAAAAGATAAAATGTTTTTACTCCGAAAACTACGAACACTGCAGAGGGTAAACCAAAACCCTTTTGTGCCAAGAGGACAAGACCAGCAGGTCAGTTTGATAGTTCAGATGCTGCTGTTTCAATTATGTGCTTGATACAATTTCATGGGGTTCCTTTAGCCTTGCAAGCAGGCTGCCATTTTGGGATCTGTCTGTATTTAAAATTTCATCTAAGTTAACTCCAGACAGCAAAAGGAAATTCCTTATTCACTCCAGGCTGGAATTTAGCCTTGGAAGGGCATAGAATAGTTGTTACTCTCGCTAGACATAATTTGTGATTATAAATTGCAAGAAAACATCCCAATCTGTGAGTGAAATGGTGGTCACTAAAGGATTTGGCCACGCTTTAACCTTGCCTAGACTAAGCAGGAGGCAGCCTTCCTTCTGTGGATCTGGATTTCCCCAGGGATTTATGAATCCCCCACAAAATCCTCTCAGCTGAGGTAAAACTGAATGCTTTGACCCAACCCCTTTAGAAATCCTATATAATATCAAGGTAGCCATCTAACATTGGGGAGGGTTTGATAGCTTACAAAATGTGGATATTCTTGTGGTCAGTTAAGATCAGAGTTCAAAAGGAGATGCCAGAATAATCTCCTTGTGGATACAGTAGAAGAGCCACTTCCCTAAGGTAGTTGCCTTGGGTGTGAGTAGCACTGAACATCCTGGAAGGCACAATGCAGTACTGCTTATGCCAAACACTTTTGTCTTTCAGAGAAACTCTTCATATGACCTGTCCAGGCAACCTGCCCGGAGAATGACAGACTACCCAGAAAGGGCATTTGACAGAAGTCAAAATACATCTTATGAGGTAAGAGGGTCAAAAGAAGGCAGTCTGTGCTAGATTTTCCTGTGTGGAGCTGGGGCATGATATAGACAGTGGAAGGCTGTTGTACAAAGAGGTCACCCTGTATGTATAGAAATCACTTTAAAGGATTCATTTGACCAGGTAAAAAACGCAATCAGAAGAGCTGTTGGAATACTCTTACAGACCTGCTTGAGATCTGGAGATCAGGGTCTTGTTACTGGGATCTTTTTAAATCCAAGAGAACAGTCACATGAGGGAAACATCAACCTAAATCTACTTGTGAATTTTTTTTTCAGTATCCCTATCCTGCTGGGATCTGGAGGGGGTCTGACTTCCCACTAGGTAAGCAACAAATGCTAAAGGGAGAAAGCAGCTCTTAGGGGCTCAGCTCAGTCAAAATGTTTGCTACAGTACAGACACAGTCTGTGCCAGCTGGGTGTAAGAGTTTTATCATCTTGTGTAAAGAGAAAACAAAAGCTTAGATTTTTGTGGTAAACATTTTCTCTAGGATGTGCTCAATGGCAGCTTGCTGATGATGATCTGTGGTGGCTTCTGAAGCAGATCACAAACCTCTGTATAGCAGAGTTGAATTTCTGTGGGTAAATGGAGCCATTTTGCCTTATGGGAGCAGCCATAGGCAAGAATATGACATTACATTGCAGATGTACTTCACATCTTGGTGTCTCAGAAAAGTCAAGGATGTGGAGCCCCTAGGACATTGCTTGCCTGGAACAAAAGAAAAAAAGCTATGGAAACTCAAACTGCTCCTGGCTTACACAGACATGTAACCACTCCAAAGGCTGGACAGATGAGAGACACTGCAGGGGGTGTTTCAGTGGGGGTGGTTGTTATGCAGACACCAGCACAGTTAACATTTCTTCCTCTGTGAAAAACAGATTTGGAGCCATCCCAGCCCAGCAGCAGGCCAGGCATGTCTGAGGCCCTGGTCCTCGCTCTGCAGGCTCGAGAAGCAGCTCAGCGGGAAGACGAAGATGACAACAAATATTTTTGACTGTGAGCAGGCAGAAACAGTCATCAGTGTTAAATTCCTGACTGGTGTTCTGCAGAAAGCAATACACCTTTCCACTAAGAACTGAAAGAACCTTTCAGATGTTTTTTTCAGTCCCTAAATGGAAGAACAGATTGCAGACTGCATCCTGACTGCAGTTGATGATGATGGAGGATACCCTGCATGTCTGTGTTGTTTCTGAAGCAGTGATATTCTGGGGACAGGCAGTCTTCCCCCAGGACTGGCTGTTACCTCCACACAAGGGTCCCTTCACAGCTGGTCGCTTGTTTTTGACTAAATACAAGAGAACCTGTGCCTGATTTTAGTTAACAGCTTTAGTCTAAAAAGATTTTTATATCAGTTCCATTGCTCAAACTGCTTTTGCCTGACCTAAGCCAGAAGCAAATAATTAGTCAAATAAAACCAGAAAGAAAGAAAAGGGCAATTGTTTCTAATGACTGAGACACTGTCATGGCTGCAAGGGAAGCCAGGTTCAGCTTCCGTTTCATTTTCACTTTTCTGAGACATTGTTTTTTTACTTACAGTCACACAGAAGCAGATTTGATGTTAAATTACCACAGCTATCAAAATTCTCATCTGTGTAGAGCCACACAGCTTACACATCTTTTCCAGTAGAGGATAGACTGCAAGTGACACAGTTGAGATTTTATCATGTAGGAGACACTAGCTTCAGCTTTTTTTTATTCAGAGCCACAACGATACATATTTTTTAGCCCATTTTCTACTACTGCCTGGTTTATTCCCCCTTCATTGCCTCAGACATAAAAACACACTAGGGAAAAGGCACATCTGCTCCTTGTGCTCAGTTATGAACACGAGCCACCAAAGTACTGGAAAAAGGGCAAACTTTACACACAGTGTGAGGCCAGAGCTTCCATTTTACCAGCCTTTCCTACAGGTGCAGCTGTGCTGCCTGAGTGTGAGCCTAGTGCTTGCACCACATGCAATGACTCAACAATGCTGGCAACTTGAGCAGCAACAACAAACAGAACTTGGAGCAAGGGTCACTTGCTGTGAAGGGCCATTTTGCTCTTCTCATGGCTGCTCTGGGAGTGCCTGATGAACACTGTAGTAAGGGCAGAGATTATAGTACTCGTGGTTGAGGGTATAAAGGTGTACACACTGTGTGCCAGAAGACTGACAGTGTTGGTTCTGCAGTGCAGGAGCAATTTTCTGTCCTCCCTGGGTTCTTTCAAAAAGGCTGGAAAACAAGAAGATACTCAAGCTTTATTCATTCATTCTCATAGTCTTCATGTTGAACGTGGAAAGAGGACTTTGTTTTTGCTGCCAGGATGCAGCACAGCTACCTTTCTATGTAGCAGGAGGGACATGCATTCAGCTCTGGTTTTGCACCATTTTTTTCAGGTTCTGTTCTGAGAACAGTAATGTACATGCTTTTAAGATGCCATAAATCAACATCACATTATCATACAGTCATAGAACAGACCATTTGAATGAGAAAAATCAAGGCATGATTTTCCATCCTGTCACCAAAAAAATGCTGACATAATTTTATAACCAAGATTTACACAAAGCAAAGGAGTAGTCTGAGAATTCTAAAGCAAGCTGTGCATACAGGGTATTGCCCAGCCAGCTGGTCAGGTCTCATCCTGTTACAGCACCATCTCAGATTGTGAATGGCTGCACCTTGGCTTTGTCCAGCACTGTAACAGAGGGGATCCCTATGCCCAAGGTCTGACCTTGCAGCAGAAATAAAACCGCAGCTCTTCCTTTTCCCTGGCTGCATCTCTCTGGATGGTGGGGCCTGAGTTGCCCACATAAGAGAGCTGGTTGAGGTTGGCTGAGTGTCTGAAGGGCACAGGGCTAGTAATGAGGATCGCAGTCTTCCACCAGGCTGTCTGTGATGTAGCTGGATTCAAGGACAGTTTCATAGTAGCTCTTTTCTGCAAATGTGTTCACTGTCCAGGCAACCACTTGAATTCCTCTGGAAGCCCAGTGCCTGACATACTCTCTGCAAGGAGCAAAGACACCATAAGAGGAAGGTTGATGCTGTATTTAAGGCTAGCTGTGCTAAGGCTTCAACTGAGTGTTAATCTTGTGTCAGTATCACACCAGAAATGACAGTGCATCATCTTTTCCAGTGTCATCTTTTGGTGGTTTATTACTGTAAATAGGCCAAAGCAATAGCTTTCTTGCCTGTACAGGTTTAAACCTCTTACATAACATACGCTAAAAGATACTGATGGAAAGATAGAGGCTTCAAATACTGAAATAGTTTCTTTACCACATGCTGTCTGAACAACCCTGCAGAACACTCAATGGAACACGTTAATTAACACAGACTATGTTAACTCCACCCTTATACACTAGCGGAACGGTATGGGCTCCCGATGCATTAGCAAGCTTTAACACTTACTGAGAAACAAAATTTTTCTGTATGAGGAAAGCTGAAACCCCACAGAACCGCCACAAGAAGCTGTGTAAGCTCCAGTCTAGGATGACATCCATCACCATGTACAAATAATGCTTCCAGGAGGAACTGAAACGAGGCGTCCCGTCTCCAAGGTGGCTCAGGTGCCAAGGCCTGTGTGTGAGAGCTGTCACCACGTTTCTGTCAGCTTGTCTCATCTGGGAGATCAAGGAGAAAAGGATAATTCAAACAAAAGCCAAGCAGTGTTAATTATCTATGGAGATAGGTTAGACACAAAGTGCCAACTTGTGGCTGGAGCTTTACCAGACTCCTCCTCTTCCCCCAGATCCTTTTGCAGCTCTTTTAGAAAGCTGTTTATGATCTCTTAGGTGTTTTTGTTTTCCTTTAAGACAAAAGAAGTGACTGCAGAACAGCCAGGCAATGGAATAAACTACATGGTGAAGAGATTTGGAAACAAGAATCAGAAAAGAGGTTTAAGAACAGTCTACATTTAAATAAGGATATGAGGGTTATTTAACAAGTGCCTTGTGCACAAATCCTTAGCCATGTGCCAGCTGTTAGAGCTCTGCACTTTTCTCTCCATAGCTTTCAGAGTGAAGGGGATGGCTGTAGATTCATGATGTCTGCATCCACTGAGCATAGAATAATGTCATAAGATTATGCAGGAGACTTAATTTATGCTTCATTCGTTCAATTCATGGCAACTTTAACAACCTCCAAGTAACCTGGAACTGGGAGCTGTACATCTCACTGAAATTCCCAGACAGAACTTAAAAAAGTAAAAGAAAAATCCCCAATAAACTTTTAGAAAGCATCACCTTATAAACAACATCTGGCATGAAAGAACAAACCACGCTGCTGTTGTACAACCGCGGGAATTCCAGGTAGAGCTCTCTGAGGGCCTCCACTGCCTGCCAGCGAGACACATACACGTTATCTTTACACACACACTGCTGTTTACACTGCAAAGTCACTTGAGAGTATCATAGTATCAGTCAGGGTTGGAAGAGACCACAAGGATCATCTAGTTCCAACCCCCCTGCCATGGGCAAGGACACCCCATGCTAGATCAGGCTGGCCAGAGCCTCATCCAGCCTGGTCTTAAACACCTCCAGGGACGGGGCCTCAACCACCTCCCTGGACAACCCATTCCAGGGCTTCACCACTCTCATGGTGAAGAACTTCCTCCCCACATCCAGTCTGAATCGCCCCACCTCCAGCTTCATTCCATTCGCCCTAGTCCTATCACTACCTGATATCCTGAGAAGTCCCTCCCCAGCCTTCTTGTAGGCCCCCTTCAGATACTGGAAGGTCACAATAAGGTCACCTCGGAGCCTTCTCTTCTCCAGACTGAACAGCCCCAACTCTTTCAGTCTGTCCTCATAGGAGAGGTGCTCCAGCCCTCTGATCATCCTTGTGGCCCTTCTCTGGACACCTTCCAGTACGTCCATATCCCTCTTGTAATAGGGGCTCCAGAACTGGACGTAAACTGGAGTAATCCCCTTCTAAAATACCTTTGTGTTTTGTTGAACAAGATTGAAATAGAAGCGGGGGCGGGGAGAAGAAAACCAGCATCTTGTTCATACCACAGAGACAGAAATGACATTTCCTGCAAGAGAAGTCCTTCTCCTGTTTTTGTTTACAGCAAGGAGTGGCATTCTCAGTGTCTGAAATACCCTTACATACATTGTGGATACAGTTCTGGAGTACTACCTAGGGTTTAATTCAAGGGGGAAAAGGAATGCATTTCCATATATTGCTATGCTAAAGAGAAGATATTGCTATTCTAATTTGCATAAAGTGTTAATTATTGATCATCTGTATATCCCTTTATAGATAAGCAGGATCCCCAGTTGGAGGCTGAAGATGAGATCCCAGCTCCCCTCTGTACAGGCAGGGAATTCACTTTGCTCTCACAGTGAGCTGTGAGCTGAATGCCATATTCACCCCAGTCACATCCTAACTCTAAGCTATAGCTGCTGAGAACAATGGAATGGGATGAGGAAGCAGCGAAGAAGTCATCTTTGCTTTTACTGCCCAGCTTTGGTTGATACAAACACCAGCTCAGTCTCACTCATCATAGAGAGGAAACTGTAGCACACCTAGCAGTTTGAGACCAACATAAAAGGTTAGAAACCCAAAAGAAAGGTGAAGGAAGGTGCCTCAGAACAGTCAGTGGTACCTGATTTGCATGGCCTTTGACATCAAAGTAGATGATAAGATTGTGCTGCATAGACTCCACAACAGCTTCTCTCAGAGTTGGCACCTTTTCACCCTGGAATTTGCTCCTGTAGAAACAGAGAACTCCTCACTGGCATGCTGTCAAGATACACATGAGCAGACACATGGGCACACACATCCCCAACTAAACACAGCTGTTTCCTATGGACATGGTTTACTGATCACTGGTATTAGAAGTGGGATCGAGCTCTGCTAGCAGTGGCAGCAGTGGCTCTCTCTCCCAGGGAAAGGCTGCACACTTTCCCTCCCAGCATCTCACTAGACAGTTGTATTCTTCCATATTCAAGGTCTAATCCAATGCTTACTGACCCGTGTCCCACACCAAAACACTAACTGCAGCTCTTCATCTTCTTCCTCAAGTACCACAAACATTTAAGCCCAACTACTAAGCACCTACCTGCGCTCTTCACCCTGCTTTGACTGCACTCCATAGCCCTGTGCCAGAAATGCAGGCCCCAGCAGGGGATGTAGGAGAAACAGCTCCACAGAACAGTAATTATTCCTGATAAGATGGCAGCAAACAACAGCCTATCAGCAGTAACTGCTTGTGTGGAAGTTCTCACTGTGTGGTTCTGGTGATCACCTTTCCAGTAGCAGGCTAGATGCTACTTGTGCCACAGACTCACAGGTGGTACATTTACAGGAGTCTGCAAATCCCTAATGCAGCATCTCAGAAGAACACCCTATAGTTCCTCCTCTAAAACAGATTAACTTATAATAGTGTAGAAGTGTCATTTTGATCAAGATTTTTGTAATGTATAAAAACATTCTCCCCTGCATACTACTGTCAGGGACCTCATCAGCTGCTGGTCGCAGCTCCTACCTGAGACTACCCCAGAAATCTCTCCAACTCCTTTTCAGCAGTATAATCCTGATGTTTAGATCTCCAAGACACAATCAGACAAGAAGTACATGTGAATAAAATTAATTTTAGAAGCAATTACTGAAGACAACATTGACACATCATGAAACTCTCAGTATCTTTAGTGTCCTGAAGTCATTTCAGGGGAAGCTCATGTAGAGATTAACTCATTTCATGTGGATTTTGTCCTTGAAAGCCAATTATCTTGACTGTGCTTCACTGTTCCTATTGCAAGAATAGGTAGGAAGATACAGCCTCATCCACTTCCAAAGCCAAGTGAGAAGGAATGTATTGGGCTAAGTTTTAAACTTACAAATATTTTCACCAGGGACAGATCAATAGTTTAGTTTCTCATGCATGTTTGTTACAGTACCACAGTATCGCTAAGGTTGGAAGAGACCTCGAAGATCATCGAGTCCAACCTGTCACCACAGACCTCACGACTAGACCATGGCACCAAGTGCCACATCCAGTCCCCTCTTGAACGCCTCCAGGGACGGCGACTTCACCACCTCCCCGGGCAGCACATTCCAATGGCGAATCACTCTCTCGGTGAAGAGCTTTCTCCTCACCTCGAGCCTAAACTTCCCCTGTTGCAGCTTGAGACTGTGTCCCCTTGTTCTGGTGCTGGCTGCCAGGGAGAAGAGGCCAACCCCTTCCTGGCTACAAACACCTTTCAGGTAGTTGTAGAGAGCAATGAGGTCACCCCTGAGCCTCCTCTTACTCCAGGCTAAACAACCCCAGCTCTCTCAGCCTCTCCTCATAGGGCTTGTGCTCAAGGCCTCTCCCCAGCCTTGTTGCCCTTCTCTGGACACATTCAAGTGTCTCAATGTCCTTCTTAAACTGAGGGGCCCAGAACTGGACACAGTACTCAAGGTGTGGCCTAACCAAAGCAGAGTACAGGGGCACAATGACCTCCCTGCTCCTGCTGGCCACACCATTCCTAATGCAGGCCAAGATGCCGTTGGCCTTCTTGGCCACCTGGGAACACTGCTGGCTCATGTTCAGGCAGCTGTCGATGTTTCCACTGTTCATTAGTTTCAGAAGGCAATAGTTCGTTTACCACAGCCGATGTTTTGCAGATGGATTGAGCTTCCTAATTGCGTCAAAAGTCAAGTCCTGCAGTCGTCCAGAGCCATCAGTTGTCCTTTCTACTGTGTCATCGTGCATTAGGATGGGAACACCATCTGCAGTAAATTCAACATCCAGCTCAACACCCGTTGCTCCATTCTCAGCTGCCTTAAAAGAACATAAAAATCACACACACACAACAGGAGAGACAGCTTTATAGATTTAATATAGATCCAGCTATAATGGTAAATAATAACCAACTGTTAATTTTCTTTTCAATAAGCTTTAGCTGCAGAACAAAGTAGGTTTTGTCCAAGTTACTGTAAGAAGGATTCACAGACCAGCTGAAAGCATATAACCTATTTTACAGATTAAACCATGGATATAATGTTTTGGTCTCGAGATTTAGACTGTTTCAGGATAAAAATGTAGAAAAGAATCCTGCTCTTTCCTTCTGGTATAATAACTCTTAAGTTATGCTACTTCCTGAAATAGAAAGGAAGCAAATGCTTATAGTTTGTATAATTTATAGATTAGTACTTAGAAACCAGAACCAGAGCAGGCCAACAGAGCACAAAGTCCGTGCACAAGGGGAAGCCATCATCCCCTTCTTACTGGCACACAAGTGCAGGATTGCCTTTAAGAGTCAGATTGGCCATTCATGTGCAGCATGGTTGATCTACCATATGCAGTAGATACAAAACTTCCCAGAAGCACCACCTACCATGTTTGTACTAAACAGCAGATGTATCTGGGCAACTCCCTGCTCCTATCTGAGGAATTCCCTTATCAGAAAGCAGTAAGCAGCTTAGAATTTCATACACCTTGGTCCTGCCCAGGAACCACTCAGAAAAGCACCTGAGTGAACTGCAAGCAAGATTAATTGTTCTGAAGGCCAAATACCCTCCCGGGAATAGGGCCAATGTACCAGGAAAACAAAGGCCAGCTATGCACTAGAGGTTTTGCCAGAAGTATCTGCCAAGTAAGGATCTCTATTGTGCAGCTTCAGAAGTAAGAGCCCTACCTTGGCCAAAGGCAAGGAACCATCAGAGCAGCACCAGGCCATCCTCTCACACTACATTACAGAATGCTAACCATGATTTCTTTTGATTCCCCAAACAAATCTTGAACCATGATGCCTTGCAGATGAGGCAGCATTAAGGCTGTAGACAGTGAAGTTTTCACAATGTCAGAGTGCCTCTAACTGTGGATTCACATTACAGGTCTTTAGGGATTAAGAAGCAAACATCTTTCCAAGTCGCTGTCTGCTCTCTCTAGCCTGTTGCCACGCCAGCAAAATACAGTATTTCATTGTTTCTGCATTACTAAACGACCCATCAGCACCAAGGATGTAACACAGTGCCCACAAAGCTCAGATCTGATCAAACTGCTCCCAGTCCCTTTGGGAAGGAAGGCTTGACAAGCCACACAGGCTCCTGCAGCAAGTCAGAGAACGAGAGAGCCATTGAGATGGGAGGCTCTGCTGAAAAGGCACATCAGACATAACCACAGGCCCGTACTGCGGCCCGCCGCCTTAGCTTCTCACCCACCAGACACTTGCGGAGACAAGCTGCCCGAGGCTTGCTCTCTCTGCAGAGCATTCGGCAGCTTTGCCTCCCACGCCTCACCTCGTTCTAGGCCGTGCACGGCCCTCAGCGGCCGGGCACGTTAAACGCGCCTCCAGCGCCCCCGAAGCACGGCCGGCGCGCCGAGCACAAGGGCACAGGGGCTCGGGAAGGGGCGGCGGGCACTGCCACGGCGAGGTCCCGCTGTGCTGACCTGTCGGATGGCTGCCAGCGTATTCTCGGGCGCGTCGTGCGCGCCGCCGCGGTGGGCGATGCGGGCGGCGGCGCCGTGGGGCCGCAGGACGCGCTGGGCGCTCTGAGGCGCGGCGGGCTCCAGGCTGAAGAGGTGCAGCACCAGGTAGAAGCCGGCCGTCACCAGGCAGGCCAGCACCGGGCTGCGGCTTAGTGCCAGCGCCGCCCCCAGCAGCGCCGTAAGCGAGCTCAGCAGGCCATCCCCATGGCACAGCATGGCGACGGCTGCGCCCACCGGGACGCTCTGGGCAACAGGAAACCCACGGCCGCCGCCACCACCACTCTTCAGGGCAAGGGCGACAGCGACAACAACAGCAACACCACCATACCCAGCGCCAGCCAACTAGCATGCAGCCGCCCTCCACCAATAACCAATCGCCGCCCGCCGCTCGCCCGCCTTCAGCTAACCAGCGCGTGGCAGCTGTCACTGACAGCCAATCGCCGCCGGCGCGCACAGAGGGGCGGGCGGTAGGTGGTGAGGGGACGGCGTGGGCGAGGCCGGCGGATCCCGGTGGGGGAAACCTGCAGGTACAATCCCGCAGGGGCGGGGCGGAGGAGCACAGCGAGAAAATCAGATCAATAAGATAAAAAGTGGCACGGACGAAAATCAAATGGTATTAATTCAAGGGAAGATACCGTTGCCCAGAGAGTGGCGGAAGACCTGCGTGTCGGGAGAGCAAGGCTTTTGTCCTGCCGTGCCAGCCCAGGAATTCGAAATACAATATTGATTTCCAATTAGCCGTTGTATTTCCTATAGAATTTCTACATATTTCTAACTCCAGTATATATTACGGAGTGTGTGGGTGTCAAAAGTGTCAACCACTGGGAAGAATGCAGAGGACAGGGCAACAAGACAGAGGAATTGGTGAAGGTTGAAGATAGTGGATATGTTTAGTTCAGAAGCAGAATAGCAAGCAGAGAAAACAGAAGTTTCTGTTGATCAGAATGAGGATTTGGACTTTGTGTGTGTGTGGGGGAAATGACTTTCTAAGCGAGGCTCTCTTACCAACCAGGGGTGGAACAGGCACCAGGAAATCTTCTAAATGGGATGTCTTCTAAAGGTATAATATATTATTGCTGTATATTATATATTATATTATTATATAATTATACATTTCACATAATATTATATAATAATTTGATGATGATGATGATGATGATGTCTGAGGTAAGTATTAGTCACATATTGTCCCACCTGCTTCTGAGCATCTCCGATATTCTTTTCTGTTTATAGTTTTAGGCTTCTGCCATGTGTATCTGAAGAAATGCAGGCAGATAACACAGGAATATCTCATTAAATGCCTTAGATATTTAAAAGTCTTTCAATAAATGACAGCATTTGTTAAGATTAAAGCTAAAGATCTGAAATGCTCCTCAACAGTATTTAACATATTGATGAGGTAACAGATGAAGGCGTTGCTTTCGGAAACAAGAACAACAGCTTTAACATCTCTACATGCTCACTGGGAGCTAGATGTTTCCATAAATGCAAATTAATTTTCCCTCGGCCGAGTGCTGGCAAACGAGAATGCATTTTCCACCTGACCTGCCTCAGGGCTGAGCATTACCTGCTCCTCCAGCTGGCTGGAGCAGCAGCTGGCTGCCACCCAGGCAGGAGGGTAGGATGTCTGTAGTGATACCATGATGCTGTCCTCAAAGAGCATCTTGACAGGCTCTAGAGTTTATCTTTCTCATCATGACGTGTTCAGTGAAACTGATACCTGCTGGTGGCACATTTGTGGTCCTGCCTGCATAGCCATATGATTTTTGATGTGATAAAGCAGAACAGACTTCACTGGGCCAGCAGGAGAACTTGTCTTGGCCTACAGGTGGAAATCAGAAGCCAGAAGCCAGAATTGGCTCAGACCTATCTCATACCTCTGAGAACTGGAGCTACCTTTACCTTGCCCCAAAAATTATAATCTTGGTCTGTTTGGGCTCAGATATATGAAGAGGTTTGTAGATCATAGAATAATAGAATGGTTGGGGTTGGAAGGGTCCTTAAATATCTAGTTCCAACCCCCCTGCCATGAGTAGGGATGATCAGGCTGCTCAAAGCTCCATCCAACCTGGCCTTGAATACATCCAGGGATAGCACATCCACAACTTCTCTGGGAAACCTGTACCAGTGTCTCACCACCCTCACAGTGAAAAGCTTCTTCCCAACATCTAACCTAATTTTCCCTACTTTTGGTTTGAAAACATTACCCCTCGTCCTGCCACCACACTCCCTGGCCATGAGGCCCCCTCCATCTTTTCTGCAGGTCCCCTTTGAAGTACTGGAAGGCTGCTATAATGTCTCCCTAGTCTTCTCCAGGCTCGACAACCACAACTCTCTGACCCTGTCTTCGCAGGGGAGGTGCTGCAGCTCTCCAACCATTTCTGTGTCCCGCTCCAGCAGGTCCATGTCTCTCTGTGCTTCAGAATCAGGCACAGCACTGCAGGTGGGCTCTCGCCACAGCATAGCTCTCCTGCCTCTATAGACCAAATCCAGCGGATTTTTACCCTGAGCTTTGGGCCCGAGACAGAGGCCCGCCCGCACCCGCTGTGTCCCGCCCCGCGGAGGGAGGAGCTGGTCCGCAGTGCGCGCTGGGCGCTGTAGTGCCGCGGGCCGGGCGGTTGCCGGGGAGCGGTGAGGCAGCGCCGCGCAGGGCGCGCGGGCTCTGTGGCGCTGGGCCGCCGAGCCCCGCACAGGTACAGAGCGCGCCGCCGGGAGCGGGGAGGTCTCGGGGGCTGTGCGCGGGGGAACAGCTCTGTGGTAGGCGTGTTGGCCTAGGCCGGCCCTGCCGGTGTTACCTGGCACCGGAGGCGGGTGGGGGCAGGCGAGGGTAGAGGAGAGAGGCGGGAGGCGAGGCGAGGCTGCCGTTGCGGCCCGGCAGCGGAGGTCCTGTCAGGCGGCCCGGGGAGGGCTGGGTGCGGGCGAGAAGAAGGCAGAAACCAGCCGAAGGAGTGTGCGAGGGGAACAAAAGCGTTGGCAGGCCGTGGCAAGTGGTGCTGGTAGCGATAGGCAATGTGAGATGTGTAGACACGGCTATAATGTGTTTTTTTGTGTGTTCGTGTGGATGCATTCCCGTTTGTTCACACAGGGATGTACCGAGGAGGAGGCTCCTGGGAGCAATGCACATATTCCTCCAGCCCCCTAAATATGGAGGCTGGTTTCACTTTAATACCATCTTCATTAGTTTTTATTTTTGTTACTTAAATTTTGCAGCAGTTTTTATTTATTGCTGTTTTACAGTTGATAGGATCTGTCTGATGGTGGTGGGAGATCTTAAAAGGTTTAGCCTGTGATGGAAATGAAGGTTGTCTGTAGCATGTGAAGTTTTGTAAATCCTGATTATTTCAATGCTTGCTTTCTTCTCAGTTTACCTGTGATCATCTTGGGTTTTTTGCATATATATATATGTGGAGATTTTATATAGGAAAACCAAAACAAAACAGGGTTGCAGGTTTTGTTAATCATAGGAAAAGAGAAACTTTTTTTTAACGTATAATTTGTTTCTTAGAATACAGCAATACAGAATTAGTTGTGGTGGTGTTTTCTCATCATGGTGCTGGAAATATGTGGAAGAATAATGTTAGCATCCTTTGCAGCTTAGTTAACATGAAGATGGAAGACTATGAAATATTCTGTAAGAAGCATCTTTCTAGAATCCAGGAAGAAGCAATAAAAAGAGAAACCCCTCTCACTGCTCAGCACAAAAATATCTCCCTCATTCAGTTCCATGGCATTCCTGTGCTTTCCCCTCTGGTAAGACTTTTTTATATCTCCCCTTTCTTTTCCTTCCCTGGTGTGCTTTCTGTGCTGCTGGCACTAGCTTGGATGCTCACATGTAATAATTCTACTGAAGGTACAGCCCTGTGTGAGGTATTATCTGACCTGCTGCTTGGTGTATCCTGAGCATCCCTAGCATTAACTTTACAAAGTGAAGGGGCAGAGTGACTTTTGTTCACACCAACTACACTACCTTTCATTTCCTGAAATCTGCTGTCTTCACAAGGGGAGTAAAAATGTTTGTGGTATTAAATAAATGGATGTTGTTGCTGGGCCTAACTGATGACATTCCAAATACTGAACATGTGAGTTTGTGTAAAAGTTTTTGTTTGTTTAAAAGTTTGTTTGTTTAAAAATGTTTGTGGTAGTAAATAAATGGATGTTGTTGCTGGGCCTAACTGATGACATTCCAAATACTGAACATGTGAGTTTGTTTAAAAGTGTCAAAAATAAAAAAAAAGAGAAAAAGAATAAGT
Source organism: Picus viridis (assembly GCA_033816785.1). Taxonomy (NCBI): domain Eukaryota; kingdom Metazoa; phylum Chordata; class Aves; order Piciformes; family Picidae; genus Picus; species Picus viridis. Next base: position 11,533,373 of record CM066594.1, read on the forward strand.
GCAACAAGGAAGTACTGAGATGGTGAAAAGCTTTTAAGAAAATTCCTTTTTCACATGGGCTTACAGCCCATCAATTGTGTTAAGTCATTCCATGCTTAATGCAAACAGAGCCAACAGAAGTCTGTTGGTAGTCTGCAATATCTCAGCTGGCTTCCTTGTTTCAGTGGTGGGGAGTGTCAAACAGAGAGACCCATCAACAGTGAGCTCCAAAAGTTGTGATGCAGATGTACACTGGAGTGTAAATGATGCATTGTAGTGTCTTTCATTTACACATGGGTGGGTATTTTAAGATTTCATAGGAGAAATGCATAATTTGATTTCAGACTACTTAATTTTGTAGAACTTGGTGAAACTGTCTTGTAGATGTAGTTTTGTAGACCTAGTTTTGACTTCTATCCAAACAACATATTCTAAAGCAGTAACTCGGAAGATTTTCAGAATGTGATTGTTGAAAGGGTCCTGAAGACTGCCTGCATACATTTGTCTTGTGAAATTAATTTCTGGTTCAAGAGGGAAGCTAGTGCTTTGTGGAGCTCAGTGGTTTGAATACAGGAAGGAAGATCAGTCACAGAGGATTCTCCAGGATGCCTAAACCTCCTGTCTCCTAGGACAGCCCTGTCCTGTGATCTGAGCCCTGTGACGTTTGAAGTTGTTACTGCAGCGTGTACCTCTTCATGCAAATTATTTAGAAAGTCATGCAAATGTTTAATAAGTGACCTTTTAATTTCCTGTTCATTTGCATGTGTGCCAAGAAGGCATCTTGTGCATCTTCCACTAAAAAAAATGCATCATTGGTTAAAAAGAAGCTGACACTTCAAATGCGTACAAAGTCTCAGCTTAGGTGGTTGTCATTCTACTGTTTTCTGTTGTTTTTCTTTCTGTAAATTCTGCCATGTTTCTTGTATTCTGTTTTGCAGCTTAGCCTTGAGAAGAGAAAGGAAATCCAGCAATATAAACAGAAAGCACTGGACCTAGAGACCTGGAGACAGAACTCAAGGAAAAGAGCTTTACTGGATCGTGTACAGGAGATTCTGGAAAATGTTCAGGTAGCCTTAGTCCAGAGCCTCCTTACCACTTCACATAAAACTTACCTTAGTAGACATTTTGTGAAGGTGCTGGGGTTTAAGTATTCACCAATATAAACATGAAATTAACAGCATTAAACTCTCCAGAAGCTGCTTGCTGGTATTTCATGTTCTGTGACCTGATAGTTGTTTATTTTGTGACAATACCTAAGTCGATTTGTGTTTCACTGCTTACTTTATTCTATGCAAAAGACAAACCACATCAGACGACTGACTGTTGCTTTTGTAACTGTTTGAAAAAACTAGATTGTAAAAACAAATGAACAACCCCACCTGATTAAAGCAGCTGGCTTGCTTTGTTTGCAGGTTTGTAGGTTAATCAGGCAATAATGTCTATTCAAATTACCCTTGCAACAACCTGTAGTTCTGTTGTGTGCTTCATCATTTTTCTGCAACTATTTTCTTTGCGGCTCACTATTGAATTTAGTAGAGGTTTAAGTTGAAATTATTAAATACATTTAATCAAGCCATATTGTTTTTGAAACAGTTGTAACACAGTGTTTAACCAGCAGGTTAAAGAAGTGCAGACAACACTGCATTTGTTGCATTACTAAGGTGGCAAACAAAACCTACTTGTTTGCATTACTTGGTAGAGTGTACATGGCAACAGTCATCTGGCTTGGGATTTGAAGAGCAGACCAGGAACATTGTTCAGTACAAAAATAAAGTAGTTTTTTTTTTTTTGCCTAAGATGTCCCCTCAATAACTGAGTTGCAACACAATCTGCAGCGTTGTTTTGTTGTGAAAGTTCTTTTGAACAAATGCTGGCTAGAAGTAGTATTTAATTCTCAACTAAAGTTGGTTTTCCAAGTACATGACAAATGAAAGCTCATATTTAATGGTCTCTGGATGAGTTATTAGTTCTTAGTCTTCTATAGTTTAGTTTATGTTTTATGCTGAAATGGTTCAGTTTATTTCATATTTGATATAAACATTTTTTCATGTTTTAAAGGGAATCTTGCAAGATAATTTGAGGCCATAAAATTATTTGAATATATCCAAAAAAAAGAGAATCTTTGCATTCAGTTATTTGGTATCAGTGCAAATGCTGATAAACCTCTTTCTCATTGCAAAGAGCTCTGTGTTGTAAGTAACATGCGGAAGGTGAACTGAAAACTTTAATTGGTGTTAATGTGGTAGCATTCTTTTTTAAAAAAGCTTGTGGGAATCTGAGGAGGTTTCATTGAAAATACCTGATTTTTTTTCAATTTGTATTTGCAGATCAGGAAAGGACCCAATGTGAGTGACACGAGCATAGGAGAGGCTGGGAATCCTTGTCCTGATCCAGATTCAAAAGCTTCGACTGACTTGGCAGCTCTGTCAGATGTCAATTTGGCACATTCTCCTAAAAGCCATGGTCCCACAGAGCTTGAAAAGACACCAGAACTTAAACCATCAGATAGTTCTGGGCAGGGGACATCAAATATGACAGAAGTAGTTAAAGCAGCAGAAGAAAACATTTTTTCAAAGCAAAGTGAGGATCAGGTCTCAAAAGAGGTACCTTGTCCAAGGGGTGCATCTCCTGACATTGTGCATGATAAGCTTGGGTCAAATGCTTTGCAAAACGAAGGGGGACCAGGAGTGCTGCCAGCAGATGAGGAAGTCCAGGATCCCTATGTCATGAGTCTTCAGAACCTGATGAAGAAATCGAGGGAGCATATAGAGAAAGAGCAAGCCAAGCGTAGCTCAAAAAGTAGTTCAAAGAGAAGTATAAGTGAAAGTCACTCAGACAAAGAAAATGATGGTGTTAAAACAACTGACTCTGCGAAAGAAAGAGGAAAGCTTGCAGGCAGGAGTTGCACTGCTCTGACACTTGATAAACCCAGTCTTAGTAAATCAAATACCTTTCTCCAAGGTGCCTCTACTCATACAACGAACACAAATATGTCTGCTTCATCCAGCTTTTCTAAAGTGGACATACCTGTGAGAGTTGGAACACCCCCACTGGTGGATTCAGATTCGGATGAAGAACTTAGAAAGACTTGTACGTTCGATCGTGACAGCAGTATTCTCAGGAGCCTCATGGGCTCTTACGCCAAGTTGCCCAGCCCAGAGCCGAGCATGAGTCCTAAAATGCACCGGAGGCGCCCGAGGCCTTTGTCCATGGGACACGTCATGATAAACAACCCTGTGAATGCCTATGAGCTGAGTCCCAAAGGCAAGGGCAGAGCCATGGATTTAATCATGCAAGATATCGCTGATAAAAATAACGTGTCTGAATCAGTGCCCAGGTTCATGTTGGACTTCTCTATGGTCTGCCCTAGCAGAGTTCCTGGTGTCAACAGGAATACTTCAGGCCCTTGTGATGGGTTGGGAGTTGGCAAATCAAATCGCCATTCCTTTGGGCACTTGGAGAGCAAAGGATTGTTGTCAGCTACAGTGGAAGGACAGGTAGTGATGGACAGTAGAGGGCCCTATAAAGTGGAGACCAGTACTAACATTGTGGCTCCAAAACTGAACGAGCCATTTGCCATCAGTCAGTCTACAGTAGCACAGAAGCTCCTAACTGTGAATGAAACCAAACCACCTGTTGCTCTAGAAAATGCTAAATGTAATTCTCCAGTGGAACTCAATAAATCTTATGATGTAGAAAATCCATCCCTGCTGCTAATGCAGAGCAAGGCCATGCGGCAGCAGGTGGACACTCCGAGTGTTTCCCCAGCAAAGGAGCAGTTCCTAGAGAACAGTTTTGAAAAGGTGAAACGTAGACTTGATTTGGACACCGACAGCTGCCAAAAAGAAAGCAGTCCTTGCGTCCTAGCAGTTGGAGTGGAAGAACAAGAGAAGCAGTGGTTGCAAGAGCAGAAATATCCTGTGGGATCAATTAACGTTACCAAGAATGCAGCCCCTGATAATATGGCAAAAGGTAAAAGATTTCCTCTAGCTGAGGGTTTTTCTTAAACTCACTTCTCAGTTTGTAAATCTAGACAAAACCCCAATGATGATTAGTCACTGGTGTGTCTCTGTTACATCAGTGTTGTGTCTCTACTAAACCCAGCTGAAGTGACATAAATATTTTAATTCGCTCAAGCCAGTGTAGGTGTACAGTTCTTAGAGCTAGACATTTTGTTTTAATACAGGTTCAGTTGGTGTTACTGCTGTTGCCTTCACTGCTTGTCCCACAAATATGAACATGCAAATATTTTGAAGGACTGCAGTAACTGATGAGGTTCTCTGAGCAGGTTTCCATTGTGTAGTACAAAGATAGTTGCGTTTTTTACTGATATTGCAAATTTCTCCCGTTATGAGCATGTCTGGCAAAGATCATAAAGAAATTATTTCATGCTTGATACTTTGTCATTTATCTTCCCAGAAGATATTTTAAAAACTAAAATGTTGGCCTTTGAAGAAATGAGGAAGAGACTTGAAGAACAGCATGCACAACAACTGTCGATTCTGATAGCTGAACAAGAGAGAGAACAGGAGAAACTGCAGAAGGTAAGGTAAAAGAGGAAAAATTCTAAGCAAAGGGCATGTGTATGGTATTGCAGTTTGTCAGAAACAGCTGCTTTTAAAATGTATATTCCATTGCTTTGCAGAGTTAGAAAAACCCTCTCATAGTTTATTCTTTCTTTTGCAGGAACTGGAAGAGCAGGAGAGAAAGTTGAAAGGAAAGAAGGTCACTACAACGGAGATAGAAATTTCCAAAGTGAATATTAACAGTAGGATGGAGTTGGAGTGGAGGAAAAAAAGCGAAAGTGGCTTGCTGGAAAGTGTGCAGTCTCAGCTGGAGACAGTCCATAATGCAAACTCTACCAGCATTGGTAAAACAGAGGGGTGCAATGGGATGTGTCTTGCTCTGCAGTGCTTGGCTGAGCCAGCTGCCCCACTGTACTGAGAAAAGCAGCCTTCTGTCCTAGGGCACTTGTTGATCAGGACATGTGGACAGATGCTGCCTTCAGCTGTTGGCAGCATGCATAGGCAATTTCTGTGGTGGGTCTTTGTTTAGCTGGCATTCGGCACAGTTTCAGCTGTCCTTGGACTGTTCCATGTATTGTTACGTAATTGTTAGAGGGCATATCTGAGGAAAACAAGCTAAGAGTAAACTCTTTGATCAAGGATCAGGGTGTGGATTTGCTTCTTGGCACAGAAGAGTTATCCAGATGCCACACAGGTGCATAGCAGTGAGCCAGGAGGATTAGAGGAGCTCTGGCAAGGGTTCTCAGCTGTAAGGGAGTACAATGGTAGCTGATGGAACACCTCTCATCTGTTCCGGAATATTACAGACTGTTTTATCTTTTTGGCAAATTTGGCTAGGATATGTGTCAGAAATACTCAGATTGCTGCTTGACCTTGTAAACAGAGCTGCTACCTCTGATCTGTGTGTATACACAAACACGGTTCTTACAGACAAAAGCCTGTGTTGACCTCTACGTTCTGCTTTGCATTCAGGTTTTGCTCATACTGCAACACCTGACACCTTTACTTCAACCAGTGAAACTTCCTTCTTTCTCTGGGGACCATCAGGTAGTGGAGTTATAAAAACCTCAGTATCTAGGCCAAGTAACAGGATCAAAACTAGGTGGACTCAGGTAAGGAAAAAGAAAGGAGATTGTTTTATTGCTCTAGTTTTTGTAACACACTGATAACTTTATAATAGCTTTTCAGCAATAAATCTCTCAGAAAAGTTGAGTGTCCCTTCTTATATTGACTTTGATTACATGAGAGCTGTATAGGACGTTTTTCTCTCTCATGTACACAAAATAACCATATAGCAATATATTGCTTCTGCTAACTTGATATTATGGGGATATTATTATCTGGTCTAGCCAAAACCTTTACCAACAGCTTGTTTCTTACTTGAAAACTTATGCCACATGATTGATGGGTTTTGACAAATAATTCATAATTTTTGCCCCCTTTTTTTTTTTTTTTTTTTTTTAAATGTTTAGAAAATGGTTGGTTTTTGTTTTTCTTTTTTAAGTATTTCAGTCCAGAGATACAAGTGAAGTTTGATAAGATCACTGCTGTGGCAAAGGGATTTCTCACTCGTAGACTCCTGCAGACAGAAAAACTGAAACATCTTAAGCAAACTGTAAAAGTAAGATCAGCATTTTTATATTCTGCATCTTCTCCTCCTGTTTTTGCTCCTGTCTTCAGGTGACAGCTGAAGTGCATTTTCTGCTTTCAGAAGAATTTGGGAATGCTTGTCACGTGAATGTATGAGTGTTGCATTGCTTAGTGTCACAAGGTCCAAGTAAACAAAGAAGGTGTCCCCCCACGTGTACAGTTTGTAGTGACTGCTTTGTTGTGAAGGAGAAAGCTTGGTGCTTGATCTTTTTTTCCTGTCTTCTCCAGGATACTATGGAGTTCATAAAAAATTTTCAATCTGAAGCCCCATTAAAAAGAGGAAGTGTTTCAGCTCAAGATGCATCCCTTCATGAAAGAGTAATGGCTCAGGTGACACAATTTAAACCTTTCTTTTTTTTTTTATCTTCCTTAGCCATTCTGCTTTTGTAGCACAAATGCAGAAACCTTCACAGTGACTTTCTTTAAAGTAAAAACCTTAAACTGTGGCTGCGAAGATTCCCCTTTTGTCCTGACACATGAAAAGAGACTTCAGAAATTATCTTTTCAAGTGTTTTGTTCATACTGAAAGCAAGAAGAGCTTGATGACCAAACCCATGTGAGTGTCCATTGGACTGAATGTTTTATTAACATGGTAATTATTTTTGCCAGCTGCGAGCAGCCCTGTATGACATCCACGACATCTTCTTCACGATGGAGGCCTCGGAAAGGATGAACATTCTGCGTCACGACCGTGAAGTGCGGAAAGAGAAGATGCTCAGGCAAATGGTGCGTTGGGTTGAAAATAATCTCGACTGCTTTAAGAATCACCTTTCAGAGATTCTTCCCCATGCAGTAAAAAGTCTTGTAAATCTAAATTGTTGTTTCATTATGCCACTGTGGGGAACTTTCTTGAAATGAGAGGTCAGTGCTCCAGGATAGGATAGGATAGAATAGGATAAACCAGATTGGAAGAGACCTGTGAGATTATTGAGTCCAACCTATCATCCAACACCATCTAATCACCTAAACCATGGCACCAAGTGTCCCATCCAGTCTCTTCCTAAACACCTCCAGTGATGGTGACTCCACCACCTCCCTGGGTAGCCCATTCCCATGGCCAATCTCTCTTTCTATGAAGAACTTCTTTCTAACATCCATCCTAAACCTCCCCTGGCACAGCTTGAGACTGTGTCCTCTTGTTCTGGTGCTGGTTGCCTGGGAGAAGAGATCAACCCCCACCTGGCTACAGCCTCCCTTCAGGTAGTTCTAGACAGCAATAACGATGTTACTATGTTGAAACTTTTAATGTGAGGTGTATAAAAATTGGAATGAAAAACGCTGTGAAAGAGTAACAAAAAGTCTGCAACAAGAATTGGTTATGGCACACAAACTTTTTTAATCTGGTCATAGAAGGAAGATCCTTCAATTTTAAAAAAGATAAATAACTCTTGAATGTAGCCTGAATGCACAGAGTACTGAAAGCATTGGTGGTCTTGCTGTTCAGTGGTTTTAAACAAAAATTGTTATTTAAGTAGTGGCAGGTCAAATGGGGTTAAGCTCAATAGGAGCAGTACCTAATGTTATGGTTGATTCTTTTGCTTTTTAGGATAAAGTGAAGAGCCCAAGGGAGAGAGTGACACTTTCAACAGCTACACAGAAATCTCTGGACAGGAAAAAGTACATGAAGTATGTGTAGTTCTCTTTTTGGTGGTGGTGTGAGACAGGATGCAAGAGGATGAGTAGAAAGCATTGGAAATAGTGAAAAAAGTAGCTTTTGTAGACTAATCTCTCTCCTAGGAAGAATGAAAAAAACCCACACCTTGTCTTCAAGTGTGTGGCGCATTGCTAATAATAGTTTGATCTTACTTTTTCATATGGGAGAAAAAAGTATCCTAAATGTTTGTTCTAAGTTGTGCATTTATGCTGTATTCCAGTGGTGAGCACTTAGTTCATGGCTGATTTTGTAAATTGTAAAAAGTTCTCCCAAGTTATTTTATCAGCCATTCTAAAGTGCCTAGCAGTAGAGATACTGGATGGAGTATCTCTGACAAAGTGGTTTTGGGGAACAGTGGCAGGCAATACTTTGCAACACAGCTGTGTTACATTTGCTTATGAATAAAAAGTGGTAATCTGTAGGATTGCTCTGGCAGTAATACATGTAGATGTCCATCCTGTTGGAGAGTTTTTTACTGTTTTTATTTAAGACCTAGATGATGATTTTTATGGTTTAAGTATGTTCCAATACTTTGTTTCTCTAGGGCTTCAGAAATGGGAATGCCAAGTAAAAAAATAATCATCAAACAAAAAACTCCTGAGAGCCGGTGAGTGAAGATTGCTTGTTTTAGGAGTTTTAGGATGCTTTCAAAGAACTCTCTTCTAGTGGTAGGTTGTTTCATCTGCATTGCTGGCTTTTCACCAGTCACCCCAATTCCTGCCACCATTGTGGCAGTAATGAAATCTGATTTAGCATGGCCTGAGAAAGGGATTTATTGGTCATTAGAAAAGAGTCAATTCTCATGGCTTCAAATCTCTGTGCCAGGTTCAAGGTTTTTCTCTGAGATACACTACGAGTATCTCTTAAGCTTCAGTTTGACACTCTTACTTTTCCTTGCTTTGCAGGATAATCAAATGTAATGACAGTTTTCATCTGTCATTTTCTGGTTTTATTTTAAACAGAAGAAGCAATCCTATTCTGGAATTCTAGTTCCCACCACCTCTGCCTGCATGTCATCTGCAATGCAGGAACTGTTAGCCTTTCTGAAACCTGTTCTGTGAAATGTGATGCTTGATTCAACCTTGCTTGGGAGATTATTTTTTTAAAAGAAGGGTTGAAAAGCAATGATTTCTGTTTTGTGTTTTAACAGCGTGCTTCAACCAAATCAGGGACAGAATGCCCCAGTTCACAGGCTGCTTTGCAGACAAGGGTAAGAACACAGCATCTTTACAGCCTAAATAAATGCCAGCAGCAAGAGAACAGTGATTTCAGATTAATATTTACACATACTGGTGCATCTGTTTTACAAAATAAGAATAATGGCTTCTTACAGTATTTTGAGAGTCATGAAGCTTTGTTTTACCTTATACTGCAAGAAAATGTTTAGTGTTCTCATCCTTTTTAATGTATTGTCTCCATTTACACTGTGTCCCAACATTTCTATTTGTAACATTCATTCCATGAAGCTTTGCTTCCACTTTGATGAAATGTGTTTGGTCTTACATGTAGGCTGTAATGCCACAGTATATGAAATTAATCAGTTTCTTGAACAGAGTTTTTAAAGTCTGTTCACAGGGAGATGTTCTCCTGTTTAATGTATCTATGTGAGCCCTAATAATGTTAATAGGAATTGTACACAAACTCAGAAGGAGGCTCTGTGGGACACTGTAAACATGTTTTCATGCCAAATGGAGTTTGATAGTGTCTATATTTTCAGATACAGTCTTTCAACATTATTGCAAGTGACTTATTAACTCCTTTTATATTTAATTAGCACCCCTAAGAGCTCAATGAAGGGGGCTGAGCAAAATAAAAAAGAAGGCCTCAGAGAGCAGAGTGTCTAACAAGGCTGTTTCAGGTGTGTAGAAAATGAGTGCTTGGATCTTATAGTGAATAAGTTACTAGTATCTAGAAAAAAGTAAATGGGCAATATATTGTTTTCCTTTTCTTGTGCACCTGCTTTGCTATGTCTTAAACTTATCTCTTTAAACAAATACGTGCTGATAACTTAACCATCCACTTCCAAATTCTATAAACGTAGTGTATAGAATGGACTACACAGCTCATTTGCTTTCACTCACCAGATACCCAGTCACAAAAAAATTTGCCAGATGTATTCCCTGCAGCTGTTTGAGAAGCCAATAGTAGACAAACCAGACTTGGATTAGATTGTTGATGGCGTTTGATTCTTAGCTATGTACACAACTCTGCAGCACTAAGCCTGTTGAAAGGACAGTCTCAGACTTAGCAGTGGGTGTTCAGTCATCATACAGACCTAAAACTGTATGTATGGAACTGTAGCATCTTGCGGAATGTTCGAGTCTTTATGACCCCATTGTAACAGTGGAGTATTCCTGTACTTGCATACAGAGCTTACTGACTGCTTGCCTTTGACTAAAAATGTTTCATAGTAGTGCTAGACCTCTCGGTTATCAGTCCATTCATGCATGAGGGACACACAAGTCACATACAAAACTGGGGAATATTTGGGCTCAATAAGGCAAATTTATAACGTAGCAGGATTTCAACTGCTTTCCATAGTGATCTGAATTGTCTTTCTTAAGTATCAAACCTTTCCTATACAGGGAATTCTTTTTTATCACTGCCCTGGAGCAATGCTGGCAGGGAGTATCTATGAGTTTTAGTGCAGTGTGTATGCTGTTTAATGTGCTGTTTTCCTGGAGTGTTTGGTCTTTTCAGAGTACTCTGGGAACAAGAGAAGTGGCAACAGGAGGACACATACTAAGAAACTATGCATGTGCATCTGTAGCATTTCAGTCTGAAGAGGAAAAATCAGGAGGGCAAACTAGAAAAGCAAGTGATGAGTTTACAACCAGCATTTGTTCATTTGTTTTGCAGTTGCCAGTTCTCTTGGCAATGCTGTCACCATGAAAGTGGAGCAGAGCATTTGTTCTGCAACTAGTGACACTAGAGAAAAATTAGCAAAGGTAGTAAATAATCTCTGTGAAGTATAAAGAAGAAAATAAAGTGTCATATAATTATAACAACCAGAGGTAGCCATTAAGGCAGGTTTTCATCTGCAAATTTGCAAAAGTATGTCTGGTATGAACTGGTAAATGGGACAACAAAACAATTAAGACCTCTACTGGCTGCAGTATGACAGAGGTTGTAAGAGTGGTAGTGTAAGGGTGGTGTCAGCATCAAGTCTGGCACTGATTTGAGATTTGGGTGCCATCCCCAGTATGATACAACCCATGCTCAGCTTGTAATGATCTACAGTGTTCTTTGCATTTACGTCTGGCATCAGACATACAGTGAGAGCAATCTGCACTGTGTGCTGCTCTGCTCAGCCCCTTAGTCATAACTGTCTAAGTCATGGCACTTAGTCCTGTTCATTTCATTGCCTGCGCATTCTTTCCATTGCTGTCTTCCATTTCCACCGCTCTGCACCTCACAGTACAATTTCCACTGCCTTGTGTCAATGGCTGCTCTCACGTTGCTGGACACTCCAGAACTGCTTGAACCTAATCAGTGCTGAGTTGTGCTACTTTAGCTAGCAGCCTGCGGTGCTAAGCCCTTGTTACTTGTGCTATGCATAGTGCAATATGGCTTGTTAAATAGACATGTGTCTATGTTTGTTCCATGTGGAGAGGGTTTTTTGTCATAATTGCTGTTTTCATACTTGAGCAGGTTCCTTGTTATAAGGGCTGTGCCTGATGACCTTACAGTGCACTTTTATTTCCAGTTGTGTATATCGACATATGGAATAGCTGCAACACTCTGTTGGTTTATTCATGTGGCAGATGGGGAAAAGGAAGGACTTATCTTAAGTATGAGACTTGTATGATGTTGTTTTTTAATTGCTAGTTGGCTTAGAAGTAGTACATGGCATAATTGAACTTTTTCAGTCATTTAATCCCTGTCTTAGTGATGTGACAGACTTCTCTTTTAAAAGCTTGCAAATTGTGGTTGTAGATGTTTTAGAGTAGCAGGAGAGGTGTAGTTACTGAGGAAGGAAATACTTTCAAACCTATAGGTAGTCTTTGTAAGGCATTTTGGGTGTAACAGTATGAAAACATTATTAAAAGTAGGCACTGAATATGTAATGGTGCTTAAAAATATTAACTTAAATTTTCATCTGTTTTTGTTGGATAACCCTGTTACAAAAGCCAGCACTGCTAATTGTAAAATGGTAATGTTTCCACTTCATCTCTAGGAGTATATGCAGGAAGAACCCAAAGAAAGAAGCCAAATGTTGTGACAATTTAAGAAGACAGCACTCCCTGGGATAAATGGCTTTGTTAATGATGGCATTCTCAGCATCAAGGCAAACATTGCAAACACACTTTGTCCCTTCCAGACGATGACACATTGTTACAATCACCTTGAAGTAATAAAGGGCTGTGAAGCTCTAATACTTGTGCATGTGAAAGCTTACTACATTTTCATACTACTGTGTGCACATAAGCTTCATAATCTTGTTTATTTAAAGACCACCACAGGGCAATTTTTCACACTCATCACAAGATTTTTGCATTACTTAAACCTGCAGTTTCTGTGTACGATTGCTAGCATTAAGTTGTATGCATATCTATTTTAGTTTCATACCACAGAGTTAAAGCAGTTAATTAAGGGGGGGGAAAAGTGAATTCAAACAAAACTGAGCTCTTCCGACAGTGAATTTGTCAGCAGCTTTTTTTTTTTTTGAATGTACTTTCTGTGTGGATGAGATTACCTCAATTTAAATACTAACGGCCTAAATGTCTTGCATTTCTCCTGAGTTGGACAGACATGGATCCAGAGAGATGGGCAGACAGATGGATTTTCAAGGACTGCACCAGAACTGCACATTTATACATACGGTGGTTCAAACCACTGTGCTGGAAGAGTCCTAGGAATTTTTTCCCCCTCTGCTGTCTTGCATTTTAGATCATGATCATATTTTACCTTGGTCTTTTCTACTGATGGATATTATCCTTCGGCTTGAGGGGGAGCAGAATTCGGTAATTCCTTTTGTTGATCTTGAGACATGATAGCAGAGAAAAGCTTGGCTGTGTAAGGCTTTGCAGTGCTTACTCTTGCTCTGTAGCAGCAGTAGTAGAGAGCTGGCTGCAGAGTGTGAAATTAATTGCAGCTTGTTACTGTCACCCTATCGATACAATGCAACACTCTAACTTCGGAGCTTTGTAACCTCTTGACATGCATCTAGGGGTGAAAAGACTGACCCAAAACTTCATCGTGTTAAATAGTGTGAAAATTAAACATTAATGATGGGATAAGAAGTCTATCTTCATGGGCAGAGGGGAGTGAATTGACTTGCTTGAAGCACTAGTTGTGGCTTTTATCTGCCACCAGGTCTGTCATCTGCATCTAGTGTTTGAAACCTGGTTTACACCATGCAGTAAGTTACCCAAGTTGCATACTTGGAAAATGGCAGAAATGCTCCCTAAGCACTTTGACACTGCTTGGTGCTCCTTGCTGAGGCATTTATTTGAAAGCTTGGGGTCTGTGTGTGGGGCTCCTGTAAATGGTGTAAATTTAAGCGTTTACACCACTGGAGTAACTGTCTCCTTCATTGGAATGCTATGGATCTTAAAGATTTTAGATGCTATACAGAAAATGCCTGAGGCAAGCTCACCCAGTAGGCATCAAAGCTCTGATTTGAATCTCAACTTTCTTTAGGGAGTGGAAAGCATCCGAAAAGGGAAAAGAAAATCACAATGAGAAGAGTAACCTGTGTCCCAGGTGACAAAATGTGCTGTTGATAGATCAGTGCTAAAGATGGATGTTTTCAAAGGATGTTTTATGTGCTGTATTTATTTTTAGCAGAGGTAGTATGTTGATGTAAAAATAGGGTTAGTTTTAAATGTTAGTAAAAATGAATGCTTACATTCTGTTTGGGTTTCACAGCTGAACCTCTTTTACTTTGAGCATGCTTCCAGTTATCTGTAATAAAACATCGTAGCACAAGGGTTGTTTTTTTTTTTTAACTTTCATGGGGCCTTTCTCTTGACAAGTGCCAGAATTTGGTTTTTTTACTTGATGTTTTGTATTTATACATATTTATCTTTTTATTTTGTGTGGAATTGTGGTATCATGACAAAGGTTTATTTATTTTTGTACTTTTATTTCATTTTCACCGGTCTCGCTTTTTACTTAAAACATACTGCACAATAAACTCTAAAACTTTAACAAGAACTGTATTTATTTTCTTTTTCTGGGTGGAAAAAAATCACTGGATGTTGGCAAGCAAGCCCCTGCAAGCGCCCCAGCTCCCTGCACTTCCTACCGCTACAGGAGGGTCTGTTCCCCCGTCCCTGAGCAGTTCTGGCTGTGGCGTTACCCCGCGTGGTGTAACTTACACAAGGCTCCACAAAAAGGCTCCGAGGCGCTTCGGCGGCGGGAGCGCGGTGGCAGCCGGCCGGTAGCTCTCCCACCTTCGGTCGCCGGCTCTGGGGCCAGGCGCTCGTGGCCGCTGGGCGGGACGGGAAATGGCGGCGGAAGACGCCGCTCGGGCGCAGCGTCATGTGAGCGGGCGGCAAGATGGCTGCCTTCCCGTGGTGAGGCTCTGTGGGGAGATGAGGGGTGCTAGGCGCTGTGCTGCTCCCGGCCCCCGGGGCTGTGCTGAGGAGGGCAGGGCAGGGCCGGGCCCGGCCCAGGTAGCTGGCCGTGTGGGGGCTGCGGGTTCCTGTAGCTGTCAACCTCGGCACCCCTCATAGCCGGGGGGCTGAGGCGGGGACGGGAGGAAGATGCCCGGGTATGTCGGCGGGGAAGTCCTCTGCCGGGCGACGGCTTTGGGGCTGGGGAAGCCTCGCTCTCAGGAAGCGAAAGGGCTAATCAACCCCGGGCTGCTGCCGGCGGAGATCGGGGCCGCTTGGCCTGAGGGACTGGAACCCCTGCGACCGGCGGCAGAAGCCGGGGCGGTGGGTGCCGCAGCCCGGCAGGCCTGGGAGTGCGGTCCGGCGGTTCCTTTGGCGGTTGTCTGGAGAAATACGAGTATAGGGATGAGATCTGTAGCACGCTGGTTACCAGCGTGTTCCGGGCTGGTGGTAGAGGTCTGCACGATGTTAGGTGGAGTTGCCACGCCGGAACGGGCCCTGCGGGTCCGTAGGTGCTAGCGAGAGCTGGCGGGAGCCGGCCGCGTTGCCCAGCTGTTGGGGAGGTGGCTGGCGGACAGGACCACTGCTGCGATCGGGAGAGACTGCGGGTCTCCGCGCGCTGCAGAGGGCTTGTCTGCCCCGAACGGAGCAAGAAAGTTCCTCAAGGGCCGCAGGTGTTTGGTTTGGGACCGGTGTGTTCTTTAGGATGTGTTCCCTCTTTGCAGCCGGTGGGGGTAAGCAGTGTTTTTCCCGCCGCCGCCAGGCGAGGTCCCTGTGGGCTCGCAGTGAGAGGCAGCTCCCGCCTGCCTCGCCAGCCGAGGTGAAGACTCCGTACTGTGAAAGCGCATGTTGGCACTGAATAAAGAGATCTTGCACTGAGTGTTCAAATTAACAAAATTACAGGGAGATGCAGTTCCTTGAGTTACTGATGCATGTCTGGTGGTGTTAAGTGATTCTTTCTGGTTTACATATCTTGTGCTCCCTCTAAGCTTTCTGAAGCCTTTGCTTTAGGGCAAGCACTGGCTCCAGCTGAAGATGTTGTGTACCGAGAAGGGGAGGTATGGGGCGCAGGTTGGTTCCTCCTCTGCTCAGGGGCTGGCTGTGTGCAGTGTGAGGCAGGCACCTGGGCTCACAGGGTGGGCTGGGTGCTGAAAGAGCTTCAGTAACTTGGGGGTAAGGAGAAAGTGCAGCAGTCCCAGGGAGGAGAGAAAAAGCTTGGCAGTCTGATAAGTTCTGAAGGCATATAGAGTGGGGGCAATTGCAGTGATGCTTGTGTGTGAACAAAGGTTTAAACCCGCTGTTAAAAAAGCACTCGCAAACGTGGGGATGAAACTTCAGCTTGGCCTGGGTCTTATTTTTGTTTACTCAGAAGTTGGCTGCACAGCTGTGGCTCAAAAAGGAATGCTTAATCTCCTTTCCTGGGAGAGTAAGTGGAAGATAATGTCAGAGCAAGCTTGAACTTGTCCCTGGTATTAGCTGTGTTACAAGCTGCTTTATCACTTGACCAGCTACATTGTAGATGTACTCTTTAAAAACGGCATGACCACTTAGATTTTTTTTTCCCCTGGTGTTTTCACACTTAACTTTTTCTTTCCCTCAGTTTAAAAGATGTGGCTAATAATAATCTCTGTCAGCCTGTCACACATTCAAATGCTTGGTTCAATTGCCCTTTAGATGTCCAATGGAATGGAAGAGAATCCAGCTGTAGAGGCAGAATCCAGCTGAATGGAAGTAAAATTCCTTCAGTTTTAGTTTATGTATCTCAATAGAGAGAACTTTTGGTCTTAACATTGACTTATTTTTCAACATGCATTTCTTCCTGTAAACGTGCCTGTATCCATATAGACATAGAATATGTTTCTCCCCTTTAAGTATGTAATTATTTATGTACATATATATTTTCCTCTTGCCTCTTTTTTAAGGCATGCAAGATCAAGAAACTATGCTTCAGAATCTGAATTGTGCAAACTGGAGTCTGTACCCTTGGATTTTGGTGATTACCATCCACTGAAGCCCATTACAGTGAGTTTGGTTTTGTACTTTTGGAAAATCAATGTGAATTAAAACTGTATCTTCCTTCTTACTTCCACTCCTTTAAAATTAAAAGATTTAGAAGTTGGTGGTTGTGCAGGTGAAGTTGCTTTCTGTGTTAGTAGCCTGTTATTTTAGCGGGATCAAGGTTTATTCTGTTGTTTGCCCTTTACAGAAATTTGCTGGTGCTCTTAAGTGTCAAAAGAAGTCTCCTTTGGACTAATACAGCATTTCAACTTGTGGGCTTTCTTGGTTGCATTAAATGCTGAATAATGGATAAGTGTAAAATCAAATAGTTGCATTACAAATAACCTGCATAATTGCATGATGTAAGATTTGGGTTAACTTCCAGTCAGCTGTATGCTTTAAAACATTTATCATTTCTTTAATGCATGAGAGGCTTTTTAAAACGTGGGTGTACAAAAACATCCAGCTTCACAGGGATGATAGCCATACACTAATGAATGATAAATGGATGGCAGCTTCTGCTCAGGAAGGTCAGTCAGGAGATAAGACCTTAAGAATGGATTTGATGTTTGAGGCTTGAGTATTGTACAAGAAAAGTAAAGATGAGGCTGGTAGAGGAAATCAGATAGCGAGGAAGAGGCTGGAGGAAGGGGAGAAAACCAATAAAATAGAGGAGACATTCAGAATGGTTGTTCTTACAGAGCTGAATTGGAAGGAAAAAGAAAAAAGTGTGGAGTGCCTGCAGATTCAGGGCTAAAAGAGGTGTTTCAGTTAAAATGGTGATGCTGATTCTTAGGCGTTTCTGGTGAATCCTTGCCTTCACTACAACAGGACAATTGATGTAGTACATGTTTTGAGGATTTATTAAAGAAAATATGAGGAACAGAAAATCTTTTTGTTTGATAGCTTTGAATTTTGCTTTCAGGTTACTGAATCCAAGACCAAGAAAATGAACCGGAAAGGAAGTACTTCTTCTACCTCCTCCTCTTCTTCTAGTTCTGTGATGGATCCTTTGAGCAGTGTGTTGGATGGTACCGATCCCTTGTCACTGTTTGCAGCAGCTGCAGATCCTGTGACAACTGCTACCATGGTAACACTGGAGGGCAGTTAACTGAATAAAACAACAAAACAACAAATCCAAACACAACACAAAACAACCCCCCCCCAAAAACCCCAACCTCGCCCCCTCAAACAAACAACTTCCCCCACAAACAAAGAAAAAACCCCTAAAGAAAAGCTGCACATCTAAACCTGGATAAAACACATTTGTCTCAACAGCTTGGAGCTTAATGCATACTGAAACCCTACTGTATGAATGGAACAAAATATTCTTTGTTATTTGTGTGGTTTGTGCTGACAACCAGGCAACCTGTGACAGAGCAAGAGGGGACAGTCTCAAGCTGTCCCAGGGGAGGTTTAGGCTGGATGTTAGGAAGAAATTCTTCACAGAAAGAGTGATTGGCCATTGGAATGGGCTGGCCGGGAGTTGGTGGAGTCACCATCTCTGGAAGTGTTTAAAAATGACTGGATGAGGCACTTAGTGCCATGGTTTATTTGATTAGATGGTGCTGGGTGATAGGTTGGACTCGATGATCTCGAAGGTCTTTTCCAACCTGGTTAATTCTGTATTCTGTTCTGACAGGAATTTAATCTTTTTGTTTAATATTGAGGCTTTTTAAATCAGTGAGCAATTGAAACATTCAGTTGACCTTTATCAGCCTTTTGTCTTTCCAGATTTGCATGTAATGTTTGCACTCCTACTCCCTTCATAGGACAGCACACGAAAGAAGCGGGATAAAGATGACAGCTCAGCAGTGGGAAGTGACTTTGAACCATGGTCGAGCAAACGTGGTGAAATTCTTGCCAGATACACGACAACAGAGAAGCTCTCTATTGTGAGTGGCAGCTTCTCCAGTTTTACTTATTTGCATGTGACCCCTAAAGGATTTTCAGTGTTGCTGTTTTGCAATTATTTCTTGAGTAAATACTGATCCTCAAAATTCAGTGTTAATATTGTAGAAAGCTGTGCCACAAGCTCTCACTTAGAGTGATTGTGTTGGAGCAGAGTCCAAAATCTGTTGACACTCAGAAGCCATTAAGTTGTCTTTTTGTAACAATACAAATAAGTTGTGGTCTGATGTCTACTTCCAGATGATTAAGAGGCTCAATTAGCAGTGCAATTACCACGTGCATTCTTGGAATACTAACAAGTGCATGTTTTCTAAACATCTGCTTTTTCTGTTTCTCCACAGAATCTGTACATGGGATCTGAAAAAGGTGAGCAGTTCCTTCCTAGCAGTAACAGATTTTGCTCAGGGTAGGTTGCAGTGACGGGTTTGTGGTCGAGAACAGTTGAAATGTCACTTCCTCTCTTCTCCCTATTCTGACATCTGGTTGGATCTATGGTGCTTCTTTTTGAGAATCTGGATTTGAATCTGAATCTTCTGCTGGATTTTTGCTTAAAATAATTGTTAAAAAGAAACCACTCAGCCACCTTGTCTTGTATGCTTTGTAGGCTAAGGAATTTGTGATTCTATCTTGTGGAAGGACGTGAAATTCAGTGCTTAAAACATGATTCCAGTTGAAGTGAGCAATGATATTTTTTGGATCATGTTTATTCAATTCTTCTGCTGGCTGGAAGGGAAAGCAAACAAGTCTCTTGGGAACTAGTTCAGTTATTCTCTTTACATGAAAGTAAAACTATTTCCTCTATATGCTGAGCATTCAAAAAGAAGCAACTGTTCAATATTTTATCATGTTTTCTAGCGAAGCAAATCTGGGCTAAGTAGTCATGGCTGATTGCATAGTAAATTAGAATTTTTATATATGAGCAAACTTGCAGCATTTCAGCTTCTGAAGGGGGGAAAAAAGGAAAAAAGAAATACTCTCTTGGTATGAAAATCATCAGACTCTGAAACTGGACATCCAGAGAGGGTTTAAAAACTTTAGCTATTGTTAAACTGACTGGTTATAACCCTGTACAATCTGCTAGAAGATTGAAATTGGCCCTGCTTTGAGGAGGAGAGTGGGTCACAGACATCCACAGGGCTTTTCCTACCTCAGTTACCCCACGGTTCTAGCCAGTGGTTCTTTTCTTACCAGCAAAACCTGCAAGAGAATCCATTTGTAGTCAGTTTTGCTCACTTGTTTAGGGTGAACAAACTGTAGGTACGTTTAAATGTCTTCAGGACTAGTCACCAAATGGATCAAACTTGTCTTCTGTCATTGAAGCTGACTAGTTGAGTCTGTCGAGCTCCTTCAGCTTTGTTTCTCTTTTAGAAGTCCAAGTGTTTAAATGTAAAAGAAACTCTGTAATTCTCTGTAATTAACCTGTAATTCTTTACAGGAAAAGCTGCAACTACTGGCTCAGCAGTTTCTGAAAAAGTGAGGACCAGGTTAGAAGAGCTGGATGACCTGGAAGAGGTGAGAAAATTTCCTGATCCAATTACATCACCACTCTAAAAGTGAGATAAATCTGTGAAATCATAAATCTTTTATGAAACCTTTTAAGAATGTCCAACTGTTTATGCAGTATTTAGACAAATGTATTAAAAAATATGTGTATAATCTATCTGTATAACATAGATCACCCCTCCTCTGGTGATGGAACTCTCCTTCCATCCCTCCTCCTCTTATCAAGTAAGAATTGTCTTTTCTTGCCAGGGGTCACAGAAAGAGATACTGAATTTGACTCAGCAGGATTACATGAACCGAATTGAAGAACTGAACCAGTCTTTGAAGGATGCTTGGTCCTCTGATCAGAAAGTAAAAGCTCTGAAAATAGTCATTCAGGTGAGTTTTTACATTTTTGCCCTGGACAGAGCTAGTGACCTTGGTGGTGTGGCTTGTCTGATTTCTTTCCTGAGGAAAGAAGGGTTTCTATTATTTTTCTTCTATTTTCTTCTGAAAAATTTACTTCTGAATTCTATGACTGCTGACAACAGTTGGATATTCAACTTCATTATGGATTGATTATTTTTTTTTGTCTAGGCTATGTGGGATGGAATTCTCATTAAATGGAGCAGCCAAATATCAGATGTGGAAACTTTACTGAGTTAGAGTTAATTAGGAAAATATGTGCAGTGATATTGACTCATACTAGGGCATGTAATTTCCCATCTTTTGCCTTTCTACCCCTTAACCCCATAGCCCAAATGATACCAGAATCCTGTTTGGATGTCAGTTTTCCCCATCCAGACTTGCTGGATTATCTGATTTAGACCCTAGCAATGTACAGAAAACAACTCCGGGTTTTAAGTGTTTGGGTCGAGGATGGTTTTTGTTAGGTTTGTGTTTGGATGTGTGTTTTGTGGTTTTCTTTAAACTTCTCATCAGTCTTCCTCTGGCTTATTTAGGATGATGGACTGTGAGGGGAGCAGGGGGGAACAGGACAATTAATTGCTATTTTGTTTGGCTTGGCCTTTTAAAAAAAAAGCCAGAGGCAGAGTGCATCAGAGGACAGAGGAGCCAATGACATCCTTAAAAGCTGTAAAACTGATGTAATGCTAATAGTCATCAAGCAGGGTTATATAAAAGCAAGATTTTACTTTTTTTTTCCCTCATGCTGGATACTTTTGTGAAAACTGTTTGCAGTAATTTCAGCTTGTGGTGAAGACTAAAGGAAATGAAACATGAATGAAGAGAGAGAAACAAATTATATCTAACCTGAACGGAGCCGGGGTTGCTTAGCCTGGAGAAGAGGAGGCTCAGAGGAGACCTTATTGCTCTTTACCACTACCTGAAGGGAGGTTGTAGCCAGGTGGGGGTTGGTCTCTTCTCCCAGGCAACCAGCACCAGAACAAGAGGACACAGTCTCAAGCTGCACCAGGGGAAGTTTAGGCTGAATGTTAGGAAGAAGTTCTTCACAGAAAGAGTGATTTGCCATTGGAATGGGCTGCCCGGGGAGGTGGTGGAGTCGCCATCACTGGAGGTGTTTAGGAAGAGACTGGCTGGGGTGCTTGGTGCCATGGTTTAGTTGATTATTAGATAGTGTTGGGTGATAGGTTGGACTCGATCTCGAAGGTCTTTTCCTACCTGGTTTATTCTATTCTAATGAAGTGACTAATGTTCTATTGTAATCCTATGAAATTGGCACTAATATTCTTTACCAAAAAAAATAAATAAATCCATATGCAGCATTGTGAGGTGTGTGAGTGTCACAGTGACAGAGGACACGAAAGTGCAGAGAAGGAGAAAAGGGTCATGGACCTGCTGTTTTTACAGCTCAGGGATAGCTGTGTGAGTAGAGTGTCTGACACGCAGTGGTTACCTGCACATTCATGTTTCCATAGGTTATATTCCACTTGGTTGCACAAATGCTTTTGGAATAATGTCCTTTCAAAGATGCTTGTTTCTAGGGAAGTGGTATCAAAGCTGCATTAGATTGATATCTCTTTTAAGTGTTGTCTGTGTATTGTTCACTTGGCACTTGAACTTCGTGCTTCAGATGCTTGTCCTTAACTGAAAGATTGGGTAAGAATGAAATAGGTGTTTGGGTAATTAACATGAATATAAAAATCTTTCATAAAGGAAACTAAGTAACTAAGAATAATTCTATACTTACAAAGCAGGACAGGGTAGAACCCTGACTGAGCTTTCCTTGCTGTTGTTCTTCCTAGTCAATAGCATAATTTCAAGAACTAAGCACTTTTAGAATAGAATAGAATAAACCAGGTTGGAAGAGACCTTCGAGATCATCGCATCCAACCTATCATCCAACACCATCTAATCAACTAAACCATGGCACCAAGCACCCCATCAAGTCTCCTCCTGAACACCTCCAATGATGGTGACTCCACCACCTGGTGGAGCCCATCATTGGCCCATTCCAATGGCAAATCACTCTGTGTAGAATTTCTTCTTAACCTCCAGCCTAAACCTCCCTGGCACAGCTTGAGACTGTGTCCTCTTGTTCTGGTGCTGGTTGCCTGGGAGAAGAGACCAACATCCGCCTGTCTACAACCTCCCTTCAGGTAGCTGTAGAGAGCAATAACATCTCCCCTGAGCCTCCTTTTCTCCAGACTAAGTAACCCCAGCTCCCTCAGCCTCTCCTCATAGGGCTTGTGTTCCAAACCCCTCACCAACTTTGTTTCCCTTTTCTTGCCACCAGGCTGTGATTACATGCATAGTCTCTCAGTATTAGCATCCCATGCTGATGAGTGTGCAGTAGGAGGACTAGGTGTGGCCTTTTTGGGGGGCTGGAAAAAGCAGTTATATTTAAATACCAGGATTATCTTGTTTTAGGTAATGGTGAAATTGCACAAGATCTGTCTGAGCTTTGGAGGTGGAGCCTTTATTCTCTGTGTGAGAAGTGCAGGAAGACTTGTGATTATCAAGGCAGGGTCTGAATTTATAACGTGCCTTTTCCTAGATACTTTACTTGTCAAGCTGGAATAAGCTAAGCTACTTAGGGTAAGCTGAAGTAAGTTGATTATCTCTGTGAGCTCTAAGAAAAGTGGTTAAGTATTCATGGGGTATGTGTGTAGGTCCTAAACAGCTACTGAAATATCTTTATTTGAAGGTGACTGACTTAACATGGAGTAGGGAAGATTCTGCTTTGTGAATGCTCTCACTTCTCTTTTTGGTGCCTTCTTACATTCCTCCCTGAAGAGCAAAGACTCAAGTGAGCCCCTCATTTAAGCATGTTCAAATGCTGTGATGTTCTTGTATAAATAAAGCAGTCACATGGGGCAGAGGATTGCCTCCTGGATTTTTGGGATGTCATGACAAGTTGAGCTTGAATTTTTCCATTGAGATTGAAGAATTATCTCCTGATGAGGGAGAGAGAAAGAACAGGGAGCACACAAAATTTTGTACCTGTCAGTCTTAAATAGGGACAAGAGAAAACTTGTGGTCAAAGGCCATGTTTGGCTCACATAGAAGGTGCCTTTCTCTCCTCAGTCACTCATTTGCCCTTATTCTTCAGGTGAAAAAGGATTACTTGTTCCAGTTTTTGACTGCAGTTTAGTTTGTAGTTTTTTTGCACCATCCTGGTAAAAACAAAGTATAGCTTACTAAAGTATCTTTAAAACAAATTAGTTCCTCACTGTGTATTTTTAATTCCTGTAATAAATTGTTCCTACCTGGACTTGCATTGAATGACACTAGAACTAAGTTGGCTAATACGTTTTCTAACGTGACTTTGCATCAGTCATCAGTGCAGTCCAACTGCCACAGCCTTGCTGGGTGCCTGTGGCTGCTGATTACAGATTTCTCCCTGGAGCTGACTGTGGACCAGCTGACCTGTTTCCAAAATGTTTGAACTTGTTGCATGAGATGCAAAGATGTGTTGAAAAGCTAAACTTTTTAAATTACTTCTTGGTTTGGCCCATATCAGATTTTGAATTTGATATTGGAAGTTTAGAGGGATGGTGAGAAGCTGGGCAATGATCTTAAAAAAAACCCAAACACATTGCCTTTTTATGCTTCTGGGTGGAAATTTCTCTCATCTGAACAAATGCACAGATCTGCACAGTCAGCTGAAATTCTGCATTGTAGATTAATTTGTGTAGGGGAAAACCAGATCTGTGACTAGCACTGTTGAAAGTGAGGAGCAACCTGAGACATACAAACAGAATGATGATGATGTATGTTAGAGCTTCTCATGCTTTATTGCTGGATCGTTGTTCATGTTGGTTCTTTCCATCTGTAGACACTTGTTTGTTCCAGCCTCTCTAGAGTGAAAACACTTGTGTTTTAGAGGACAACTTGTGTGTCTAAAAATGTTTCTTTGGTTTGTTTTTTCCTTTCCTTCCCAGTGTTCTAAGCTTCTTTCAGACACAAAAGTAATCCGTTTTTATCCGAGTAAATTTGTTTTAATTACGGACATCCTTGATACTTTCGGTGAGTATCTAATGTGCCAGACTTCCTCCTTGTTAATAACATGAAAAGGATTTGTTGTAATGTTAGAAAGCATCAAAGTTATCAAAAAGTCCTTGAAGTGACTCTCAGTTTTAACCCTGAGCTTCTTCAGCATAAACATTTGGATACCTGGGGTATAAACCTTCAGAAACTCTTAGAAGTGAAGCCTTAAAAACATATATAATAATGTTCTGTGCTTTATGTATTAATGAATATCCAGAACAAAATCTTGGAAGAAATAATGATCTCTGCATTTTGAAATTTAAAACTGCCCAAATGGAGAGAAAAAAAAAAAAAAAAAAAAAGTTCATTTTGGCAGCCTTTTGACTCAGTATTTCATTCTATTTATATCTGATAAATGAAAGTCAGAAAGTGTTCTTTGGCTGACTAGGGGCTGTGAAGTGATTGAAATGTGGTTACTGAATTTTTAAATCTCATTATAATTTTTGAATGATCCTTTAGGTGAAATTGTTACCCACTTGATGTGCTTCTCTTCTTGTTGTGCCATGTTATGGAAAAGATTTACAGCTGCATTCAAAGTGGAAGGGTATTTTGATGTTCAGCAGGATATGCTATGACATAGGTCCAATTGTTTTTCAGGTCTTGCTTCCTCTTTGTTCTCTTTCCTACTTAACTGAAAGTTGCTGAAGATAACATAATATCCAAACTCAGCAGAGACAGGACACCAGCTGTCCTTCCCTGGTCTGGGAGAAATCTGACCTGTGTGCTACCCCTGTGCTTAAGGGAGCCAGATGAATGTTTTATAGTCTGCCAAGTGCTAAATTCAGAGTGAGCATTGCAGCCTCAGTAGAGGGCAGCATCCTGTTAGTGTTCTAGGGAGTGTTCTCTGACTGATTCCAGCGTACGCTGGAGAGGGAATGTTTGAAGCAAAGTTGTGTCTTTTACAGTTCATTAAGAATGATTTTTTATAATTATTTTTAACAGGGAAACTAGTATATGAAAGAATTCTGTCAATGTGTGTGGACAGCCGTGTCTCTCTGTCAGGTAACTTCACATTGTTTCCACTGTGCCTCTGTTAAAAAGAAACGTTCGAGCTCACTTGAGAAAGTTTAAACAGGACCTGTGCTACTGTATCCCTTATAAAAAAAAGTACTGATTTACATCTAGGGAGTTTTAGTTTTTCACAGACTAAACCCCATTGCTTATAGCTTCCACCATTCACAGTGCTTATGCAAGTTTGCATTTTAACTGAGGATTTTAATATACCTAAGGTATATTAAAATGTACTTGTGGCTTTGATGTTACCAAATGTAAACTGGGGTCCTCCTGAGACATAAAATCACAGAGCACTATGCATAAGTAGAGGGGAGAATTAAACAGGAATGGCCAAACTAGATGAAGGAAGACTGTTTCCTATTTTCTTTTTAAAGCACACATTCTTTCATGGAAATATTGTATTTGAATAGTTTAAGGTTAATGGTACAAACAGAGAAAGCTGAGAGTCTCATTTTTTGGTAGGTAGATGTTTTTGTTGCTGCACTTGAAACTGGATAGGTTTGCTTTAGTTAGGGAAGAATTTTGGAAGCAGCAGAAGGCTGTCATTGAGTTGGTGATCAGTTTACCAGGGTAGCATAATCTTTCTAACTTGGGCCCTTTCTATTTTTTCAGTTGAAATTCCAGCACAATATCGAAGTCTAATTTGACATGTTCAGTACAAATGTATATAGAAGAGCCTCTTTGGGAAAGCACTGAAACATTCTGTGGAAACACAGGGATTTCATTGCAAGTTGAGGCATATTAAGTGCATGTCCTTGAAATATGAAACAGTCTTACTCTGTAGCTGCCAATGCGACAGTTCCATTAGGTTGCAGTTAAATCCATGGGATTTGAACCAGAAGCTTGAAACCAGCAAATATTTAAATTAGAAATAAACATCCAAGGGAAATTTGGTTGTTGCAGGTCTGACAAACTGTTCTTATAAACATTAATGAAGGCAGAGAAGTCCTGTAGCCTCTCACAATGAATGGGCAGTTACCTGCATTCTGGAAAGCAGAGCTCATGCTGCAGCTCTACAGCTGCCAGGAGCATTGCTAGTGGGAACATCCCAAGCAGCTATAAAAGTAGGAGGGTGAAAGAGAAAAGCTGTGCCATACTTGCTGTGCGTAGCAGTGTGAACCTTTGGGGATTTTAGATCCGACCCCCTGCTCATGCTGTGGGAACTAAGCGCAACAAAGCTGGATGAGAGCTCCACTCGTTCTAAAGAACATCTCAGCATCTAGTGCGTGGCTTCTCTAGTCTTGGAAGTTGGAAACTTTCTTGTGGAGCAGGAGCCTCTCACCTTCTGGGGATGGGGATGGGAGAGCAGCGGTATGTTCAAACTGCTTCACAAGGGGGTTTATAAGCAGTCAGTCACAGGAGAAGTTGATTGTGTAGCTTTATCACTGTGAGAAGAGGGACTCATCCTTCCCAGCCATCTTGCCTCAGATCTGGGTTGATCCTAGGAAGCCTGTATTTATTTGCTTTCTGATCCAGGCAATCTAGAGAAAGAGGAGACAGCCATGCAAGTGTGTGCCTGCCTGACCAGACCACTGTCCCCCGTAACCCATCTGTTCCACCCTGGGGGTGGCAGCTTTTTCCTGCTGGCAGCTGACATAAATAGTCCCAGAGCTCATGAGGAGAGAACTGTGCTGCAGTGTTAGATGTTTAGTGTACAAAAACAAATGTTCTGTCAATGTCTAATATTTCCTACTTCTTGCAACATAGTATTAAATAATAGTGTTTAAAAGTTATATTAAAGAATTGGAGTGTTTCATTTATTTCATATGCATTCATTTGGTTTAGAGTTATATACATGTATTTGTTAGAGATTCCTCATTTTATTGTCAGAGTTTCTGCTTTTAAAGGCAGGCAGAAGTCAGATTTGTAAGTAACAGGTCTGAGGTCAGCTTTGAGTGCTTGACTTTGGCTTCTGAAATGTTACTTAATGCAAGATAGAAGCTTTAGTTACCTCTTCTTGCTGTCTACGTAATTCATTCTTACGGCTGTACGAGATGGCTGATAAGCAAATATATTGCCTAGTTTATCACGCTGTGCCTAATCTCTCCTTGAAAGGAAAGAGAACACAACTTCAAATCTAGAATGAAAAGTAACTTTTCCCCAGAAAGAATGTGACTGTTTGTGTTGTTGGGTTTTTTTTTCCCCAGATAATTTTTCTCCAGAGAGCGTTAACGATACGGCTAAAGAAACTTGCTTAAACTGGTTTTTCAAGATTGCTTCCATCAGAGAACTCATTCCCAGATTGTATCCTTGTCAAGTGAGACTCTTGAGTGTGTCTGTTGGTTTCTCACTGACTTTTCCATAAATAAAGACACTTGTTTCAGTAAGCCCCACAGCAATCTGATGTTTATACTGGTTTTGTTTTGTGTGTTTCAGGCTGTGTGTTTTGAGTTTGAGTCATGTTTCAAAGTAAACACGGTGCTGAATTATTGGCTGTGATCAGCTTGGCAATGACAGAGTAGAATCAATGTGTGGAAACTTTTGAGACAAAAATCTTGCAGATCAATCTTGCTGCACTGTTGTTTTTTGTGATTTATTACATAGGAGCTTGAAATAGTTCCTTTTATTTGGCATGTGTTTGGTGTGTGTTTGTTTTCACGTTTTTAAATGGCCTGCATCTTTGTTCTATTCCTTAACTGGACTTCATTTTAGTTATGTGGAAGCAGCAATACTGAAGTGCAATAAGTTCCTATCCAAAACGTAAGAGTAACTGCTAAGTGTGGGAAGGAAGTGAGTGGGCAAGCTTGGAAACTAGTTTAAGGAGTTAAACCTGCCAATTCTGTGGTTAATGACAGATAGACTGAATCTTAAACCCTAAAACCTGCAAAACCTCTGAGAAGAACCAATGCTGAGAGGTTGTGGAGTTCTTAGTGAGAATGCCAGTTTGAAATGCAGTAGTGCTTGCAGTTCTGGAATACAGGGATAACTGCGACACCAGGAGTTTGCAAATTAAAACCCAGCAGCTTCAGGTGGTGCAGGGAGGAGCAAGATGGTTAAGATGAAGAGTGTGGCAGGGTAGAAAACTGAAAGGAAAATATCATTATGTTGTATTGCTAGAGACAGAGTTGGGGAAATGATTTAGGAACAACAAACGATTATCTCTTGAAAATCTGGGTCTAAGCCTTCTGTGTTGCCAAACAGTGTCTGTTGCTGAATCAAAAATGTTCCTTCACATATAATCATCCTTTTTCAGTTACATTTTGAAATGAGTCTTGTAAGCTGAATTGCTACTATAGTGACAACTTCATTATCCCTAAAATGCAGTTCTTTTACTGGAATTGATGGGCCTCATCTCCAGGCACTAGTATAGCTCTGTCAAAGAGGACCTGTGGGAAAATGAGACATGGAAGGAATTCTGCCAGTTCCATTTTAAGCTTCTGCTTTCTTCCTGTTGAATTACAGCCTTTCTATAGCTCTGCTCTTCCTCCAGACTAGAAGAGGAGTTTTTCAAGTTGTGCTTGTCCTTTACAAGCCCAGTGTCCAGCCTGACTATCTCACAGGATCACAGAGTGGAAGAGACCTCTGGAGACTGTGGGAGTCCAACTCCCACTACCCCTAATGGGGAACAGTGGAGCTTTATTACATACCTGTTACTGTACACATGAATTTTTACTCCTGAAATACAATGTTAGGCTGGCATGCTGGTTCTTTTGGCAGGTGTTTCTGGCAGGTGTTTCTGTATCTCATGCTCAACTGCCAGTCTACAAGGTGGCTACTGAAGTTCTCTGTAGGTGACATAATTCTGTTATCAACTGTTAAATCTCATGTCCATTTCTGAACAAAACTCTCAACAGGGGGATTTCAGAATGTCTCCCACGGTTAACGTCTATGATCAGAGGAATTGGAGATCCACTGGTTGCAGTCTATGCCAGAGCATACCTTTGCAGGGTAGGCTATCATTTAATATCCAAGTCTGTATCAAAGGTTCACTGCAGCTGGCTCTGCCACTAGAGGAAAACCATTGTTTTTATCTGAAGTAATGAGCAGACTGTCTCTTCCGTCTAACAAACCAAAACCCTGATTTATCTTCTGTTCTAATAACGGAGAGTCTTTCTTTCAAGCAAGTCTTGCAGCTGAGTTGTAGGTGACAGATGCAGATAAAAATCTTGATTTCCCTTTTAATACAGGTTGGGATGGAAGTGGCACCACAGCTGAAAGAAAGCCTTAACAAAAATTTCTTTGACTTTCTTCTAACATTTAAACAAGTAAGTAAACAGGAGTTTTATTTGCAAAGTCACATAAACACCCTCCTTAATCCTGAGAAATCTTTGGAGTTCTTAAATCTAGGCTTAGGAATTTTCCTGTGCCCAGATGTAGTGTGGGAGATTTTTATATGCATTCTGAAAAGTTGAAACTGCTTTATTCAACATGTTTCTACACTTTAATAATGTATGTTATGAACATGCAAGGAATACTTCAGAATATGTGAGGAAGAAGTTCTTCACCATGAGAGTGGTGAAGCCCTGGAATGGGTTGTCCAGGGAGGTGGTTGAGGCCCAGTCCCTGGAGGTGTTTAAGACCAGGCTGGACGAGGCTCTGGCCAGCGTGATCTAGTGTAGGGTGTCCCTGCCCATGGCAGGGGTTGGAACTAGATGATCCTTGTGGTCCCTTCCAACCCTGACTGATTCTATGATTCTATGATATCTGCATGATCTTGTCTGTCGTTATTTCCATTCGTTCACAAACCTTCTCCAGCTTATCATAGCTCCTATTAAATACAGAAGCATGATTTTTTCTTTTTATCTCAACAGATTCATGAGGATACAGTTCAGAATCAGCTGGTAGAACAATGTGTGGAGATTCCCTTGTATCTGACTCTATATTCTCCTGCTATAGACTGGATTTTGCAGTGCATTGCATACCGTGCTCCTGAAGTAAGCAAGGGTGGTAATGCTTGGTACAAGTGAAAGTGTTGGGATGAAGAGTTTCATTTTGCCTGCTAACCCCCATCTCTGCCAGCACTTATATGGGTGTGAAAGGCAATATAAATAGCCTAGAAACTCTGTTTCTATATAGGAAGAATGTTCATTTCCACAAAGCTTAAGCTGCACTCACAGGCAGTATTCCTGTTTGGTTTGTGCTGTCCTTTAGCTAGTTCTAATCTTTATTTCCTAAATTAATCAGTTTTTTCTGTCACAGAGATATAAAAATGATCTGAGTGAGCTGCAGCTTTGTAATTGCTTAACCTTATCAGCAGGCTATTTTACTGTCAGCCTGGTTTGCATTCTGTGGCAGAGAGTTGGTAATCTTCACCTCTCCTGCCAGAGATAATTGACCTGGCTGGCAAATAGTGATTACTTCAAGAAATGGCATGGCTGCAAGATTGCAAATTTGACTTCCATAAAATGGTGGGGTTGATTAAAATGCCACTGTGCCAGATACAGTAGGGGTGGTTTATGTTGTACTGTGCCATTGTTTTCTTGTGTTGTAAATACAGGATAAGACAGGATTATTGGAATGTATTGGGTAGGTAATTAAAACAGCTTTGGGGAGACTCTGCTACAGTAATTAAAGCTTAATTTATTTTCAGGGTCTCTACTCACTGATTTTAATAAGTAATTCTTCCAGGTTCTGCTTACTGAGATGATGGAGAGATGCAAAAAATTGGGGAACAAGTAAGTATTGCACAATGCAGAAGACTCATTACTGTCTGTAATGGGTATCCATGAGTTCCTGTAATAAAAATCTCTTTCTTTTGAGCTCACTAAATCATGATTATGAACATCTGTTTTCCAGAGAGGAATTCTAAAATATGGTAGATTACTTGTAGAACAAAAGTTAAGTATTTTGACTTGGTTGCTTCATTTTGGCTCCTAAGCCAAAGTTTGGGACACATAATGTGTTCTCCATCAGCGATGGCTCTGATTCCTGATTGTGCTTCATTTTACTAGTTTCCTTCTCTTCCTTCTCCTTAGCCACCACTGACTGTAGTCAACCCATACATGTATTTTGCAAGGGACATTGAAAGCAGCAGACACCTTTGGAAATGGCAATATTTAGGCAACTGGGGGATTTTAACATGGGAATTACCCCAGTTGTCTCCTAGAAGTCTGTGTGCAGTCACCTTTAGTGAGTAGTTCAGGAAGAGGGTCTGAATGTCTTGGATGTACTTTCTAAGGTGTCACCTTCAATGAATAGTTCAGAAGGAGGGTCTGAAAGTCTTGGATGCGCTTTCTGAGCTGTGTGAAAGCAATTTGTCATGCTGATGAGCTAATCTCAGTTCCTTTTATTTGGTAGAAGGGCTGAGGTCTGTTAAAAGTTTTCAGCTACCTGTTGTATTTTTCTGATGTGCTTTGCACACTGCAGTTCTGCAGTGGCTGAGGAGCAAAGAGCTTGTCACTTACCTGAGGAATGGCAGCATTAACATTCTGTGACTGAGAGTAGGAGTGCAGACAAAGTGTGATTTAAAAAATGTGGTATGAAGATGCTGTTCTGTCAGGGTGTATAGTATAGGTAAAGATAATCCTCATACTCTGCTGGATTAAATATTTTGGGTACATGTTGATTTGTTTTGTGGAACTCCTTTTTAAATCACCTTCAGCATTTCTTGTTGTAAAGGTGGGCTGGGTGCTTCAACTTTGTGTCTGTTAGCTCTTTGAAGGAAGGAGAAAATGTTGAGTATAATGAGGGGTTTTCAAAATAAATGTTTTGGGGATGTCTTTTTTCTTGGAAAGCTGAATGATCCACTTTAAATGTGCTAGAAACTGTGGTGGTTTTTCTTTTAAAGTGGAGCTCTGTGGGTTGGTTGGGGTTTTTTTTGTGTGTCTTCTCATGACTGTCAAAATATTACAAAGCAGAAGGCGGCATCAGTATATAAATCTTTAAATAACCTTGGTATGTTCCATGAGCTACGTTGCAGCCATCTAAGTGAGAAGTGACAGCCTGCCCCTCTCTATTGCAAAGCATGTACCCAGTGAACTGGAAGTACTTGGCTAATGATAAATGCAAATTCCAGTCAAATTGCAGTGAGACCACTAATGCTCAGTCAGGAACACAGAGCACGCTGGACTCTTTTAAGTGCTCCACAGAATTTCCCTCAAGGTACACTGCCCTGTATTCAAACTGTCGTTTTTGGACTAGGGAAGGACACAGTGGTTTTGTGAGGCAGTTTCTGTGCTATCTCATGGCTGAGTTTGCCCAAAGGAATTGCCTTTTGAATTAGACTAGATTTTGGTTTTTTCTGTTTGCATCACAGTAGCAGTAAACTAGGCTTTATAGCAATGCATTGAGTTCAATGTTCCATCAGTAACTTTGGCTAGGAATACAATTATGGGTCTGAATTATTAATGAGAGATGTCTAAAGGTGTCAGTGCTGGTTGTCATATGATAATGCCTGGGGTTTTTTGGATTTACTTTAATGCTAACAATGCAGCTAATAGAAATCTGACTTTTATAATGCACATATAGTTCAATTCAGCGAGGAAAAACTTCAGCAGAGATTTGTTCTGCCAAAGTATACTTCTGAACTGTAGTTAAAAAGAGAGAGTAAGTTTCTAAGCATGTCAGCTGCTCCTGGTTTACTTGATCTTTCTAATAAACTTCTGCTAAAGTGATGGCTTGGAAAAAAAAAAATGGTGTGGAAAAAGTATTCTACAGGTTGCCTTTTCTACCTTTTCCAGTGGTTTAATGTTTTCTGGTTTTACTTAGCTTAGCTTTAATACGCTTCATCGATGCAAGCTTGATTCATGAGGGTTTTTTTCCTTCTTTATTCTCTCCTTCAAAATTTACAATAGATACTGGACAGCAGGCAGTCTAAATTCAGATTAATGTAAATGAAGGGACAACAAAATGTTAGTTGCTGTT
This sequence comes from Picus viridis, assembly GCA_033816785.1. NCBI lineage: Eukaryota > Metazoa > Chordata > Aves > Piciformes > Picidae > Picus > Picus viridis. The sequence goes on from CM066594.1 coordinate 11,566,420, forward strand.
GAGCTGTATTGATTTGTGTTCTGGTCATTGTAGTGCTTTGCTGTTGAATTCAGTCATGTCAGCGTTCAGAGCGGAGTTTATTGCTGCGAGATCTATGGACTTCATTGGCATGATCAAAGAGTGTGATGAATCTGGATTCCCAAAGGTAACTTTCTGTATGTGATTTGTAACAATTCCTGTTCCTTGCCTGACAGAGTTCTTTATGCTCTTAGTTCCCTACAGAATTTGCACACCATTTAAATAAAAGGCATTTTGATGCATAAAGCTGCACAGTGTGCCTCCTAGAGCAGTGTTGGACTGACAGGCATCCTGTGCATTTAAGTGACAATTTCTCATTAACTTTCAGCATCTCCTCTTTCGCTCCTTGGGATTAAACTTGGCGTTGGCTGATCCTCCCGAAAATGATCGCCATCAAATATTAAATGAAGCCTGGAAGGTTATAACAAAGCTGAAGAACCCACAGGTGGGTTATTTGCCTGTCCTAGTTCCCTGCCATTTCTGTGCTTAGCCAGTTGTTCAGTTAGCATGACATGATTTGCCTTTTCTAGATCCACACAGCTGCCAAAAAATAAGATGCCTTGTAATGTCTTCATATGATCCCTGCTTTCCTCAGCTCTGCTTCAGTGTAACTTAATTCTACATAATGTAATTCTGCATAAGCAACTTTGCAGGTTTGTCATTAGTGCTAGATCTTGAGGAGGTCATTCTTTTAAGTGTGATTTTTTGCAAGTGTATTTCTCCTAATGCCCTGTAGATCTTGATAACCATAAGACACTTGTATTTCTAGGATTACATCAACTGTGCTGAAGTGTGGGTGGAGTATACTTGCAGGCATTTTACGGTACGTGAAATCCACTTTGATTCCTTGGAAGGTTTTGTGATACAGATTAAGTGACTTTCTTAGCAGCTTGGTGTTAAAAATAGGGAAGCAATGAAAAAAATGTGTTCCCTTTCATGGAAGTTGAGTAGGGACAATAGATATGGCTGTGAAGGAGTCACCACCACTTCCCAGTGCTGTGTGTTTTAACGGCAGATGGACCACTTTAAGTAAGGATTTACTGGAGCTAAAAGGTCCTTGCTTAACTGGAGCTCTGTAGGAGCTGATGTTTTGGCAAGTGGAAATAAATTATCCACCTGGTTTTCAGTGATTTAAATGCTGGTTTTATGACTGTATTGTGTAACCTCCTGTTTTGCTACACAGAAGCGAGAGGTCAATACAGTTCTGGCTGATGTTATCAAGCACATGACTCCTGACCGAGCATTTGAAGACGCTTACCCACAGGTAAAGAATTTATCTTGCCCTATCTGTGAAAAACTAATGTGGATTTTCTTAGCTGAAATTCAATATTACTGATGTCTCTTACCACAGAAATAAAAGTTTTAATCACTGACTGTAATTTGGGAAGCCTTTTGGAAGAGTGTAATGCTCTGATTTGTTCCTCCATTTCCCCCTGCCCATCAGTTTTTCAGCTCAGAGAAATGTTAAACTAGAATGATTTATGTATTTAAAAGTATCAGTGGTTAATTCCTGCATCAGCTGTGGTGTTCTGCTGAAGAAAATTAGCAATCATGGCAGGCTGTTTGAACAGAGGTAAACCATAAAGTAATCCATTTCTCCTTGGCATTGTTATGGCTTCAATGAATTACTGTGTCCAGTTCTTGAGACTGCATGCCAGGTGAGATATGGATTAGATGAAGAGGTTCTAGAAGAAGGCTTTTGTGGATATGTGGAGGGTAGATAAAATGCCTATAAAACAAGCAAACTAGTTTGGTGAGGTTTGTTGGTTGGTTGGGTTTTTTAAGTCTATAGAGCTGGAGAGCATGCCTAACTATAACCAGTAATGAACAAAGGAGAGCCAGGCAGGCTGGTCAGCCTCTCCTTAAATGAGTTCTGAAGAGCATGTTGGAGAAACATCTGCTAGGAACAGCATAGTTGTAGCTGATCCTGCTTTGGGAAAAGAAATCATGTCAATGAATCCCTGAGGTGTCTTCCAACCCAGTGTTCTAAGAATAACTAGAGAAAAATAATTTCTGCTGTGGATAGTCTGAACTTAACTTGTGTTGAAATAATTTTCCTCTCTTTTTCATTCCCCCACCTTTTTCCCTTTAGCTGCAGTCAATTATTCAGAAAGTTATTACCTACATCTATGACTTCTCTCTGCTTTTCTCAGTGGTAAGTGATACTCTAATAAGTTTTTAAGAATTAATTTGCAATGTTTCTGCAAGAGAATTTACCTGACTTGGATATTTAGATTATTTGCAAGCTCACTTAGTGAGAGAACATTTTATTGAATAGATAAAGTGCAGAAAGCTTTTGGAAGCTTTTTGCTGCTTACTGCTTAAATATTAATTATTCTAATGTCAATTTTCTATGCCTTTTTTCTTTTTTTTTTTTTTCCCCCCCCTCTTAGACTGCTAGATTCTCCCAGTTTATCACTATGGCATAGGTGACACTCAGTAAGAAGATAAAATACCATTTATTTGTGTGTTCATGTAATTGCTGATAGCTGTTTCTTTATAATGATCTATCATTAACATGCCTTTTCCTGGGGCTTAAGTTTGGCACTGAAACAAAGTGAAACTTAGAGGGGTCAGACACTCTTTTGCTCTTCTTTTTGTGAGATAGACAGCAAGTGTCAAAGTACTGAAACCAGTTGAAGATTTCCAGGCTGATCCTGTGGATTTGGAGTCCTGTTCACAAGTTACTCTGATAATTCTTAAAACCCAAGCCCTGCTCTGTTCTTGAGATGATGTAGAAAATACGTATTTCAGTATCTTAACAAATAAACCTTCATCTTAGAAGACAGTTTTAATGTCTTGGACATTATGTTGCCCTGGATACATGCAATATAATTGCTGCCATCTGGCCTATTTTCATTGGTTTTAATGTCCTGTCTTTTCTTCTCATAGATACTAGAATTTGTCATGACCAAGCATATGATTGCTTTGCAGCATTTGATTCAAACAGTTGTGTGTGTTGTGTTTTAATCTGGATCCCTTCAATCAATAAATTTGATGCATCTTTCAGTCAACAGTGCTTTTCCACTTGTTTCATACAATTACTGTCTTCAAAAAATATTGAAGTAATTTTAGCTAAACCAGCTGTGGTTATAAAACTTATCCAAAATATTGATTGTCCAGTGTGTAAAATACCTCTTTTTTTTTTGCTTATGTATTTGTACTTTCAGGAGAAATTCTTGCCATTTCTGGATATGTTCCAGAAGGAGAGTGTGAGAGTGGAGGTTTGCAAGTGCATTATGGAATCTTTTATTAAGTAAGTGGAGAATATTGGGATTAAATTCACTCTAAAGGGTCTGGGGAAATGTATTGAGGAATGGCTAGGGAAGGTAAGGCAGTATATAGGCCACTTACCTTGAAAAATTGTTCCAGGCTATGGAGGAAAAAAAGAAAATACATCAATTTTGTCAAAGAAAGATGAAATTGGGGTAATCATATTAATGCTGATTTGCTGGATTAGCAAAACAATTACCTGAGGGGGGGGGGTTTAATTTATGTTGCCTTAGTTGGAATTTATTTTGTATTCCAACTGCTGTGACAGCTCTGAACTGATCCCTGGCTATAACGGAGAGAGTCTCTTGTTACAAACTCCATTAGGTAGGAAAATCAGTATTTCCACAGCTGAAAATGAACTTGGAGAAGAGGCTTCATCTTCAGATATTGGCAAAGTCAAACAGTCTTTTTCTTTTCAAATAATTACCAGGTTCCTAGGATAGGATAGGATAGGATAGGATAGGATAGGATAGGATAGGATAGGATAGGATAGGATAGGATAGGATAGGATAGGATAGGATAGGATAGGATAAACCAGGTTGGAAGAGACCTTCAATATCATTGAGTCCAACCTATCATCCAACACCATCTAATCAACTAAACCATGGCACCAAGTACTCCATCCAGTCTCTTCCTAAACCCCTCCAGTGATGGTGACTCCACCACCTCCCTGGGCAGCACATTCCAATGGCCAATCTCTCTTTCCATGAAGAACTTCTTCCTAACATCAAGCCTAAACCTCCCCTGGCACAGCCTGAGACTGTGTCCTCTTGTTCTGTTGCTGGTTGCCTGGGAGAAGAGATCAACCCCCACTTGGCTACACCCTCCCTTCAGGTAGTTGTAAAGAGCAATAAGGTCTCCTGTGAGCCTCGTCCAGGCTAAGCAACCCCAGCTCCCTCAGCCTCTCCTCCTAGGGCTTGTGCTCCAAACCCCTCCCCAGCTTTGTTGCCCTTCTCTGGACACGTTCCAGCAATTCAACATCTTTCCTAAACTGAGAGGCCCAGATATGGACACAGTACTCAAGGTGTGGCCTAACCAGTGCTGAGTACAGGGGCAGAATGACCTCCTGGCTCCTGCTGGCCACACTATCAGATTCTGTGGCTTGGCAGTAAAGCTCCATGTATATTCCTTGACAGGAATTGTGCATCTGTGAACCACATGATCTTTGGAGTTCTTCTGGTTGAAAATGATGGATATAAAACTTCTGTAGTGTCACACAATGCTGACAGCTGGAACTGGGCGTTAAGTTGGTGCTATTCTGTTCACCATTTGACAGAGCAGGATTTCTCATCATTGTTTTTTAAAACACTTTCTAGGCACCAACAGGAAGCTACAAAGGATCCTGTGATCCTGAATGCTCTTCTGCATATCTGCAAGACGATGCACGATTCTGTGAAGTAAGGTTATCTTGACTCCTACTAGTCACTGCTGCCTGTGCAAAGTTTGACTGCTTGGTGTCCAGGTTCACATTTCTGAGGCTGTTTGTTTCATGGTGGATTAAGACATGAATCCAATTAGTGGTGAGGGAAGAGCTGTGCAGTGAAGTGGCAGCACATACCATTTGCTCTTTAATTACTGCTTTATTTTCAGTGCTGGAGCAGAATTTTAAAAGGAAAGCAGCAATGGTTTGGTGGAGTTTTCCTGTGAAGCAGAGACACAAAGCAATCCAATCTTTAAAAAACAATTTTCAAGGTGGAACCAATTTACTCTGAGTTGTAGTGAATCATAAACTAGTTCTGAGATTTAAGTGAATATGTTGCTGTTGAAGCACAGACTGCCATACTCAATTTTACCTTTGTTTTTGGCCACTTGTTTCATCCCTTGCAGAGGAGTGTGAAATCTTGAAAAAGACACCTGGAAGATTTCTAGGAGGGGAAACCAGAATAGAGGAGAACCTCTTGACCCATATATGTCTTTCCCCTTATTCCTCCTCTTTTCCCCTTGACTTTGAGTGCTGAGGTCATTAGGGATCCTGGGTGCCCTGCTGTGCACACGCTGGTTGAATTGCAGTTGTGCAATGTGGAAAACATTTATGGTTTGTAGGTAGCTTTCAAAAATCACACATGAATTTGTGTCTGATTGAATAGAGACAGAAGCACAATGCTGCAAATTTTAGATTTTAAAAGCAAAGATCTCCTTTTTTTGGTTTTCCTTCTGGTTTGGATTAAGTAGGCTTGTAAGGACCATGATTTCTTTTGGCATTCTGAGCCCAGAGCCTCTTAGTATGGCAGACACTGTAAAGGAAATTTAACTTTCTCAGCCTTGATAAGCCATGAATACAAGATTTATTGCCAATAAAGAAGTTCCATTTGGCATGTAATTGCAATTCATACCAGCTAGAGTGCTTTATTTGGGTTAGAACGCTTTATTTGGCTGTATTCTGCACTAAAAGCTACTTCAGCCTTGAAATGGAGCAATGTAGTGAAACTGGAACAGCTTAATGAAAAAAATTGAGCAATGTATGTCAATCCATACTTGGTGCTTCCCCTGACATCTTTGCCAAAACAATTTGATAGTTTACTGGGATCCTTAAAATCCCCTAACCCAGCTCTGCTCTGTCATCTCTTACTGGCAAACCATCATAAATTCTAACTATATTGCAGTAACTTCTATGTCTGTTGTTACATCCTGGTTCAGGAAACTGCTAAACCATTGTGTGGGGCTCTCTGACCTCTGTGACAGCTGTTGGTGGATAACAGCCTTTAAACTGGTAGGGGTCTGATTCAGAATTGAACTGGAAACCCATAACTGACCCAGAGATCTCATTACGGGTCTTCTGAGCCTCTCAGAGCCCATCAGTTGACTCTTTAGATTGGCAATGCACTAATGAGCTAATCATGCTGAGATTTTCTTTCCTCCTTTGCTGAATTTGTATAATAAAACTATTGTTCTCTTCCCATCTGGTGTCTGAGCTAGGAAATTGGTAACTGATATGCTAAAGGTCAAAGCATATAACAGTAAAAGGATTAAATTGTATTAGTTAATCATAGCTTAACTTTTTGTTCATCCATTTTCAGTGAAACAGGTTTGACTTACTGGATTTTCATGGGATGTAAATTTGTTTCAAATCAGATTTGGACTCTTGCTATAGAATAGTGTCACAAATCAGTATCTGTGGTAATCTCAAAGAGAAACTAATTTTGCATACAAGCTGAGTTTGATTCTCACTAAAAGATCAAAAAGGCAGCAGGGTAACAATGGGATGTTAATTATTTTTTTTTACATGATGTGGCAGTGTTTAAAAACAAGCAAATAGCAGCAACAAACCCAAACAAGCAAGCAAAACAAACAAAACAACCAAAACACAACAAAAAGTCAACCACAATGAGAACCGAAAAATCCCCAAACCACAAAACAAAACCCCAAAGATTCCCCTCAAAAGCCACATGAAACAAACCAATGTTGCTTCTAAACTAAATACATTCACTTTTGCATAACCTATTCAAAGTGTATTTGGAAAGCTTTTCTTCTTAAATAGGGTAACTTTCTTCTGAGAATAGATTTTGCTCATTTCTTTGGTTTTATGATCAGTTCCTACTTGAGTTCTTACTTACTTGCTGCAGTAAGGAACATTAACTTGGTTTCCTGCTCCTCGTGTCAAACTCTGAGCTCCTGTAAAATCTAAGGACATTCTCAGCAATTTTTACATTTGTCTTAAAATTTGGGGATTTAGTCTGGTGGATGGTTGTTTTGGTGACATTCCTGTTAAAATTGGGGTTATTGCTTTATAACTAAAATGATAAGCTTGGTGGTTTTAGTGTGCAATAAATGCTTTATATGGATATTCCATTATATAAATTATTATGTGTCCCTTGAACCCTTACAGATGAGCAATATTCTAGCACTTACCATAGGCATTTTCCCTTATAGTGCACTGACACTTGAGGATGAGAAAAGAATGTTAGCAGCTTTGATAAATGGATTCATAAAAATGGTGAGTGGCAATTGTGTGCAACTCTTGGGGTGTCCCTGCTAGCATGGGGATCCCCATGAGCAACAGGTGCCTCTGTAGCTGACGCAGAGGCTGTGTGTCTGACTTACTTAAGACCATTGAAAACCTCAAACTGTGTGTTTTAGTGAAGTAAGTCTGCATGTGCTGAAATGAATGTCATAGTGTTGAAGCTGCTGTGGTGCAGTGGGAGAGTTGGAAGTGCACATCTTGGGTTTTTAATCAGGTTTTCTGCTGGGTTATGAAATCTCGTGTAAAACATGGGAAGCACTGAAAAGTTAAACAGCAATTGAAGTCTTGCCTGCTACAGCTTCAGAGAGCTCCCTGATTTATGGGAGTGATTCACTTACATGAATCTGGAACCTATGCTAGATTTAGAAAACATAGATATTGTAGGATGGTCTGGGCTGGAAGGGAACTCCAAAGGTCATCTAGCCCAACTCCCCCTGCTGTAAGCAGGGGCATCCTCAACTAGATCAGGTTGCCCAGAGCCCTGTCGAGCCTCACCTTGAATAAGTCTAACTTGGGGGTTGGACTAGGGGATCTTTCCAGGTCCCTTCCAACCACTCTACTAGTCTGTGACTCTGTGTTACTCGTCTCTATTCATTTTCATTCTCAAATAAGGTATTCTGTATCAAATTAGTGGTCCTACCAAAACTGCCAATTGTTTGGTCTTGACAGTAATTTTTAACCCTTCCCTCCTTTGTATCATAATAAAATCTTTTGTTCTTGTCTGTTGGGTTTGAGATGTCAGGTTGGTTAAGAGAGATGTTCCCAAGCTTTTTTGTTCTCTTACCAGGTCCTCCCAGTGCTTGGCTTTTCTTTCACATAGTCAGAGCTGACAGCCTTTGTCTCTACTTGTCCTCTTTTTCCTTTGTTGCAGTTCTGTGAATTTAGCTCTGGATGGTTGCTTTCTCTTCAGCTATAATAATAGGCTATTTAATGTAATTTTGCTTTATTAAGCTTTAGATGCAGTATAATGTTGTATAATACCTTTTTAGGAGGATTTCCCACACTGATGTGGCTTTATAGTCTTGGCTTTCCTGGGTGGGGGGAGGGGGAAGTGGGGTGGAATTCTAATAGAAGCAAAATGCCTAGTTACAGATTTCAAACCAGCACATGTTAAGATGTGGAGGCCAAGGCAGTTGTGACAGTCATCTTTACAGTCAGCTTTTTGTGGGAACATTTATTTTTTTGGAGAAGTTTTCCTCAGAAGACTCCTAAGACTTTCCTAGGACTCAAGAATCAGCAGTTGCACAAACAGGGGAAAGGCAAAGCCAGTTGCCTGTAATACAAGAAGCAATCCTTTGTGTTGTGGTGCAGTTCCTTTTGATCTTTCTCTGTGTGGATTCAATGCAATTTTAATTTTAATTCTGTAAAAACTTCTTTTGCATGTGGCTTGAGAAATAATAAATAATGCAACCTTTACTCCTATTAGGGGCAAAAAAAAAATCCATTTGAATACATAAATGTAGACTGCCTGGAGACTGTTTCTTTTCCTTGGCTTTTAATAGACAGCTGAGACACTCCAGCTGACAGCACTTGGGCTTTTCAGATCTAGAGGGATGGAAGTGAGGTGTTACCACACAAAGGTGGTTGTTTGACTTCTTTCTTGCTAGCATGCAAGGTTGCAGGCTTTTGCCATACTATATAAGCTTATATTTATTAACCAAACTCAAGGAAAACCTGCTTCTCTTCCTGGTATCACTAGTTAGGAAAATGCTAATTTCTCTTTGTCTATGAGAAATTACAGGAATCTGAAGACAGCTTCATGAAGCTATTTCTATTTTTCTGTCCTGATTTGTTTTTTCCTTGTTGTTTTCCTTTTGAAATACGAAGTACACCAAGCCTTTGTCCCCATTCTGTGAAGAATCAGGAGTTCTGTTAGCTTTGAGAATACTTCACAAATCTAGGATTTAAATGTTGTATTCTTGATAAAGATTTGATCTGTAAGATAGATGTTGATGTGGAGTGTAAGACCAAAAACCCCTTGTGAGGCTGTCAAGGTTTCCTGAAACCTTTCCTTTGGAACACAGACAGTGAAAAGCACAGGTTCTGTTTTGTCATTAATGCTGTTTTGTTTTTCTTGTATGGGGTTTATAAATTTTGAATACCCATGGTTTCTCCACAGGCACTTTTGTACTTCTTGAAGTTAATGGCCTGCAAAGGTAAAATTGAGGGGTTTTTGTCTTCTAGGTTTCATTTGGCCGTGACTTTGAGCAACAGCTGAGTTTCTATGTTGAAGCCAGGTCAATGTTTTGCAATCTGGAGCCTGTTCTAATCCAGCTGATTCACGTAAGCTACAGTTTTATCTGCATGCTCTTCATAACTGGGAATATATTTGCAGTTCTCCCATTCCCTGCCCAGATTATTGGTCTATGTCAAAATAAGTCTGAAGCCTTTTTATCAGGTGTTTTTAAAGTAGACTTTGATCTCACCACTCACTTTATCACCCTAAACTCTCTGAAGTTCTTGCTTGACAGGTGTGCGTGGTATCATTGCAACAAAGGAAACTGCCAGTCTTGCAAGAAATCTTGTGTTTAGTAAAATAAACAGCACTTCTGTGCATACAGAATTTGGGTTCTCTTCTGTAACCCTCCCTCTAAGAATGATTAGAATGTGTCTGGCAGCAGAAACAGGCAGAGTCCTGCTGTGATAGGGAAGGTTAATCTCTTTTTTATATTGAGCCTCATGTCAGGTGAGTATTAGCTGCATCTGATTCCTTTGCAGCATTGTATCATCTCTTAAATCCTTTTAGTATTTTGTTTGGTCGTGTTTTGTTTGTTTGCTTGTTTGTTTTTTAAGTGTTTTAGCTGGAAATCATTGTTTTTACCCTATAGTTAAAAGCATTCACAAACCTTCAATGTCCTATTTGCTTTAAAAAGCAGTTGCTAAAATTCTCCAAGTAAAAAACCAAATAGTACAGTGAGGGCACACCATATTGGGGGCATTTTTGGCAGCTCATGTTCTCTAAATGTATGCAGTAAAACATGCAGTTTGTTACTTGCCATTGACCTAATAAGTCTTTTTGGTTTTGTTTTTCCTGTGTAGTCTGTGAACCAGCTAGCAATGGAAACCAGAAGGGTGATGAAAGGAAATCATTCCAGAAAGACTGCTGCGTTTGTCAGGGTAGGTCTTACACTAATAAACTTTGAGCCTGCCTTCTCAGCAGATACTGCTGTCTGCTGCCACCTGAGTTCAGAATCTTTGCAAAAACAGTGTTAGTATTTTCTGACACTGTTTGTAGTCTCATTTTCTCTTCTTACTGCTGCCATTAAAAAAAGAAATAATAAAAACCAAGACCCAAAGTGACTAAGAAGAGTTTTGTGTTAAGGACGAGAGCAGCCAAACAGAAAGGGACCTGGGGGTACTGATTGACAGCTGGCTGAACATGAGCCAGCAGTGTGCCCAGGTGGCCAAGAAGGCAAATGGCATCCTGGCCTGCATCAAGAATAGTGTGGCCAGCAGGAGCAGGGAAGTCATTGTGCCCCTGTACTCAGCACTGGTTAGGCCACACCTTGAATTCTGAGTCCAGTTCTGGGCCCCTCAATTTAAGAAGTACATTGAGACTCTTGAACATGTCCAGAGAAGGGCAACGAGGCTGGGGAGAGGCCTTGAGCACAAGCCCTACGAGGAGAGGCTGAGAGACCTGGGATTGTTTAGCCTGGAGAAGAAGCGGCTCAGGAGAGACCTTCTTGCTCTCTACAACTACCTGAAGGGAGGTTGTAGCCAGGAGGGGATTGGTCTCTTCTCCCAGGCAACCAGCACCAGAACAAGAGGACACAGTCTCAAGCTGCACCAGGGGAGGGTTAGGCTGGAGATGAGGAGAAAGTTCTTCACAGAGAGAGTTGTTAGCCGTTGGAATGTGCTGCCCAGGGAGGTGGTGGAGTCACCATCCTTGGAGGTGTTCAAGAGGGGATTGGATGTGGCACTTGGTGCCATGGTTTAGTAGTCATGAGGTCTTGGGTGACAGGTTGGACTTGATGATCTTTGAGGTCTTTTCCAACCTTGTTGATTCTATGATTCTAAGAGCAGCAAGATTGACTCTCTCTCTAAAGGAAGGCTTATTGGAGAGGTGTTCCTGTGAGTTCTAGAAAACACAGCCTTTGAAACTACATTTGAATAAAATGCTTAATATTTGTGTAACCCAGTCACAGACAGGAGAGATAGGGAGAAAACAGATTTGAACTTCTGTCTCATAGTATCAGTGCAGGTGTGCTGAAAGCTCTATTTGAATTTCAAATTTCTGCTCTTGGCTTTTGTGCCTCTGAATCAAGACAGATGTGGTCATAGAATGGTAGGGGTAGGAAGGGAGCTCTAGATATTGAGTCCAACACTTCTAGGGCAGATGAGTTTTGAACTATGCACAGGCTATGCAAGTTGCTTGTGTTCCTTTTTCTCACCTGAAATGTAGCAGCTCATTGTGGTTGTGTGTTGGGAAGGTATTTGCACGTGCTACTGTTACTGGATTTTTGTTCACAGCACCAGTGCATGATGTCCTAGACAAAGGATAGCTGGGGTGACACTGGCCAACTTCTTATGCTTGGGAGCTGCTCTCTCCACCTTGGTGTCTGGGCTGCTCCAGGAGGTCTAAAGCTGCAGCGTATGCTGCACGGAGCTGCTTCCTCCCACCATGTATACACAATGCACCTGCTTTGCCCAGTTTAGCAAATGGATTGTCCCTGAGGACCAGTAGTCTGCTTTTCTGCTTGGATTTTGGTCTTGAGGTGCAAGTTGGTTACCCCAGGAGAGAGGAACTTTTTAAGCAAGTGTTGAGCTAATCTACTTGTAATGACAGCAATAGAAGTATTGTTGTAAGTACTGAAATAATCAGAAGAAATTTGAAGTTGCCGATTTTGGACTTCACATAATATTTGCTTTTTACTGAAAGTCTTCCCCAAAACTGGTTTAAGGATTTTGATTCCTAATTGTGTATGAAGTCAGTAATGATTGCTGTAACTCCAAGCTGGGAATCTTCTTCAGTTTCATTTTTCTTTCAAATCTGCTCTAGGCTTGTGTTGCCTTCTGCTTCATTACCATTCCATCCCTGAGCAGCATCTTCACCCGACTCAATCTCTATTTACACTCTGGACAGGTAGCTCTGGCTAATCAGTGCCTTTCACAAGGTAAGGGATTTTATCTACTTAAAGATTCTCTTATTTCTGCAAGATTTCTAATTGTGAGTGGTAACTTGGCTGAACTCCTCAGTCACATATTTGTGATATAATTAAAGCACACAGCACTGTTAATGGTGAAAACTCTACATATTTAAGCAGCTTTTCAATTCTGACACTAATCCTGTGATCTCAATAACCTAGACAGCTGACTCGAGTTGACATAGTCATGGCTATGAGGTAGCTTGTCATAAATTACTTAGAAATGAGGGAAAGCAGAGAATGTTTTCTCTCCTGCATAATTATGCAAGCACTCATATCACACATGGTGTACTTTCACTGTGGAAAAATGAATTAGTTCACCTGTGTGGTAATTCAGAGGCTGACAAAACCCTGCAGCAAGCTGGGAAAGAATGAAAAGCTAGGTAAGTGACACCAGAAACTTGCAGTCAGAGCATGTGCATGATAAATGCTTAGCTAAGAAAATGTGACAGTGTATCAGAGTGCAAGAATGGAGTAACACTAGATAATGTGAAGAATGAAACATATCTTTTTTTTTTTTAAATCTGAATTATTGATTGGACCAAGGCCTACATGCAGATTTCAGCCCTCCTGTTAGCTTGATTTAAAGTAAGTGGGGAGGGGAGAGGAGAGGGGAAGAAATTGGAGCTACCCTGGCAGCAGAATGAGCATTAAGTCTGTATCACCATTTAATACATTGTTGTTCCTGCTCCTGTCACAAATGGAAGGCATCTATCGTATTTTAACCATTTGCAGGATCTTTCTTTTCCTGTTTAAAGTGATGTCATCCTACTTTGTTTTGCACTTGTAATACTGACTTTGAATGGCTGCTTTCCATGGGAAAAGCTTTTCCTTAAGGTGTTTTCAGTGGAGTTGTGAAAAGTAATAAATTGATTGCTTTGCAACGTCTCTTGTCATAGCTGTGAATGTTTTGGTTTAGCTCTGTGCTTCCTCATGAGAGCTTGTTTTCCAAGCTCTGTATTTACCAGTAAGTTCCAGCTGCACAAACAAGCTGACTTAGGATGCTGATGAAGACTTTTTAGTGTAGGGTGACTGCTGTATTTCTTTGTTTTGAATTTGATGTTGCCCATATAGCAAAGCAGAGGGATTTAGAGTAGAGCTGGCTGTTGTGTCCAAGTACATTGTGCAAATAAAAGATCTGCAAACTCTGTTGTTGTGCAAATGATACTGTGCAGTTTCTTTGTGGATAACAGGGTTTACCAAAAATGGGCTCTGGTGTTTTAATTGAGCAGTTCACCTTTTCCTTTCTCTCAGTATTTGTTGTTCTTGTTGTGTTGCAGTGCATCTCTTTTTGGATGCAAACCCAGAATGGTTTTTCTGTAGTGTTCTGTCTTTGAGGACGACACCTTGCCTGTGCTGGGCCCAACTCTGTGATGTAATAATGTTTCAGTGTCTAAACTGCTTTTTCACTGTTTTTGTGATGCAAGTCTTCTCTGAGTGAGGCTCCTGGGCCCCAGCAATGGTCCAGGTTTTTCAGTGTTCATAAATGTGCACAGCTGTTGTTTGACATCTGAACATGGTACACTCACTAAACAATGAATAGAATCCTCATTGATATCTTTCAAGTATCATGAACTCAAAACATCTGAAATGCATAGCTGTTAACACTGTCCTGAATTTTAGACCCACCAGCCAGAGAGGGACAGAAATGCTGTCCAACTCAGCTTTTGTTGAAGCAAAGCATGGGCAAAACTCCAGTGTTCAATAGCTCATTTTGCTTACCAAGGTTTTATTGTTACACACTTTTTTTGCTTATCTAGAAAAGCTATTTTGGGGCATAATTTGTATTCAGAGCCATGTCACTTGTGTGCGTTACCCAGTTAGGCCACAGTGACACCAGTCTTGGGACGCTTTTGTGAACTGCTTTTGCATGTTCTGATGTGATATAGTCAGGTGATGTGTCCTTGGAAGTTACTTAAAGCACAGTTTAATCCACACCTCAGTTGAATGCATGTGAAGAAGTACTAATTAATTCAGAACAGCAGATTTAAATCCAGAGCGTTAACTGAGGCCAATTAGACACTGGTCTACTAAAACCAATGCAGCATGAAGTGGAGCTTTTGAGAGTGTGCAATTAATGACAGCATTAGGCTAGGAAGTGAAATTCTGCCTTATGTGTAACCTTTATTTTATGCTGATTGGAATTAGATTAATCAGTTTAAAATTGGGAAGAGAGATAAAGCTGAAAGGTAATGTACCTGATCTGAGAGCTCAGTCAGCATTAGGGCATGCATGTGTGTGCAGTTTCTCTTTAGAGATTCCAGCTGTTTGTTTTAGTGAGTTAAATCCTTGGCTTTTTTCCCCCTTATTTTATTGTAATTTTGGGTACCCACAGGGAGTCCAGCAATTCAGTCAGTTGAGTTTTCACTTAAACATCTAACAAAACTGAATTTCACAGGATAGATTTCTGGTGACAATAGGAAGATTTCTCTGAATGCCAGTGTATCTAACTTGAAAAGGGAGTAAAATTACCTTTTAGGGTTGGTAAGGGAAATGAAAAGACTCCTCTTTTATGAAGAGAATGAATGGGTCAGAATAGTAAATACAGTTTGCCAGGCTGAGGATTGCACTTATAAACTACCAACAACTGGAGAGCCACAGCTAATCTGCTTCTAACTGGAGGGGTTTGGGTTGTGCCTCATTCCCAGTCTCCAGGGGCAGCAGTACCAGGCCATCAGTCCCAGCATCCTGCTGTTCCCATTTCCTCTATCGAATCAGAGCCTGCTGGGATTTGCCACACCATTAATCAAAGCAACTGTGTGGTGCTCCTTTGAACTCACCCAAGTACTTCAGTGTTAGGAAACTGTAGTAGTAATTTTTCTTGGAATAGATTTTCTTTAATACAGTGAAAATGGATCAGAAAAAGGAATCTAATAGGCTCATGAAAGGTCCAGGATTAACACACTGATGGCTGTCTGTCCAGCTGTGCTGATTGACATGTATTAAAGTCGACTATTGGCTCTCTTGTCTCCAAGAAGGGCTTTAAATAGAATGAATCTATAATTATGTTCAGAATGGTTGAGGTGATTTAGTCCTGGATGCAGTTTGAGGCTCTGGAGAGCCTTTGAAGAGCCTCCCTTGGAAAAGAAGATGTTAGATTTTATAGAGATGTGCTTTCCATCTCTTCTAACCGAGCCACAGAGCGCTGCATGCTGCCAGCGCAGAATAGTAAATTCTCATCAGTCATGCTTGCTGGCAGAGGCAGTGCCTGGACTATAGAGAGATTAAATGCATGCTCCCTTGTGTCACTCAGGGATTTTTGAGACAGAGGTATCATTTTAACTGCACCTTTCCTCCCCTGCTGCTTTGCCTGTCGAGAAGGGTTTTCTGATTGTTTGCCACAGCCTTCAGCAGGTGGGTAGAGGTGCCACAATCTTCTGGTGATGTGTGTTGAGCAGGGTTTTTGTTTTAAAGGCTGTGAAAAGCCTTGCCTCCCCTCCGAAGTAACATGCTGAGCGAATCAAGTCATTCAGCCATTTCTGTGTGACTAATTGCACTGGGGTATTATCAAACATAAAACTTCATAAAAGTGCAGAGTCTTTGTCCCCCAGATAGAATAGAATAGAATTAAGCAGGTTGGAAGAGACCTTTGAGATCATCATTCAACCAACACCATCTAATCAACTAAACCATGGCACCAAGTGCCCCATCTATTCTCTTCATCAACACCTCCAGTGATGGTGACTCCACCACCTCCCTGGGCACCCCATTCCAATGGCCAATCTCTCTTTCTGTAAAGAACTTCTTCCTAACATCCAGCCTAAACCTCCCCTGGCACAGCTTGAGACTATGTCCTCTTGTTCTGGTTCTGGTTGCCTGGGAGAAGAGACCAACCCCCACATGGCTGCAACGTCCCTTCAGGCAGTTGTAGACAGCAATAAGGTCTCCCCTGAGCCTCCTCTTCTCCAGGCTAAGCAACCCCAGCTCCCTCAGCCTCTCCTCACAGGGCTTGTGCTCCAAACCCTTCACCAGCTTTGTGGCCCTTCTCTGGACACGTTCCAGCAAAGAGCAACTGACAAAGATCTTTTATTTTGGTTAGCAAATGCAGATTTCAGTTTTAAAGCACACAGTGCTTAGTGTGCTTCTAGGTGCTTGTTCTGCTGTTCAAGTGTAGCTGAAACACACTCTCACTAGTGCATTGCAAAAGAAATTTCTTCTTCTGTTAAAGAAAATGTTACTTTCCCATGAATGTTTTCTAAACATGGCAGGCTTCAGCCCCACTTTGGAGCAAGAGTGGGATGGAATACCAAATCAGTACTTTTTAATCATAGTCTAATAATGTTTCAGTGGATTTGTCTCAATTTTTAGTGTTCCTTCCTAGTCTCCTAAAATCTTTATAGATCTGAAGAGTATAAATAGAATATACAGGGAGAGACAATCTGAGGCAAAGAATTTAGAGACATGAGGACCTGAAGAGGATTTCTCAGTTACAGATTTTGGTGAGATGCATACATGTTGCCTCTGTCATCTGTTGAAATACTGTTTTCCTTGAAGGCAGCAAAGTAGCTTTGGGAGAAATGGAAGTAGTACTGTTTTCTTTACTAGTAATACTGAATATTGCCTTATTTGAACAAAATTATGACTTTACTGGTACTTGGGATTTCCATAGCTGGAAACTTCCAGTCAAAGAGCTGTTTCTTGTTCCTCTCTTTATCCCCACCAATAGCTTTTCCACATGATTTAGGAGAAATGACATCTTTGTCTCTGTGAGCTTTGCAGACCAGCATTTTGTATCTGTTTGTCAGTTCTTCGTGTCTGTCTAGCCCATGACCTGCTTTTGAAAGTGTCTAGCAGCATCTGCTAAGGGAACATACAGGAAACAGTAATGCAGGATGATGCTTCCTAGCTTTCAGCTGCAGGTGGTCTAAACACGTCCTGCAGTGAAGGTTGCACTTGGACCACAGTATTTAATGAACTAGATGGACCAATCCTTAGGAACCTGAACTTTCAGTAAGTGGTTACTTTTTGGCCTTTGTGACTGCTTGTGGCAGTGAGCTCCACAGTTCCATGCTGCTTGGAAATCTACCATTTAGGGATTGCTTTCTGTGTGGTTTTGAATTGTTAGCTGAGTCTTTCAGTGCATGCAGCTGACCTACAAGTGATGCCGTGAAAAAATGAGATTATTCTTGGCTCATTTTGTTCATGATGGGGTTGCTAAGTTCCTGAAGAATTTATTTTTTGTGTAAGTAGAGTCTCTTCTAATAAGGAAACAGTCCTGTGCAGTAGCACCTTGGAAATCTTTTCTTCCTTTTGGAAGCAGGAAGCTCTGGGCTGCATTCCAGGTGTGGGTACCCAAGAGCTGTATGAATGGTACCCAAGAGCTGTATGAATGGTACCATGACACCTCAGTTTTCCATTACTGTCATGATGATTCTTGGAATTGCCTTGCCTTTTCCACAGCTGTTTAAGGATGTAATTTTCAGGACACCATCTATAATGACTCTTAAGATCTTTCATGAGTGTAAATAGTCTATTTAGAGCTTAACTTTCTATAGTTATACCAAGGGTCTCTTTCCCCACATGCCTCACTAATATTAGATTTCAACTGCTGTTTTATTGCTCAGAATCATGAGATCCACCTGCCATGCTTTGCAGTCATGTTCCAGACCAGTATGCAAGCACTGTCACCTCCCAGCCCATCCTAAGGATGTGTCTCTGCAATACCATAAGGAACATGGTAGTCATTTCACTCTACTGGGAAAACTTTTTATTCCTGCTCCTTGGCCCATCCACCCCATCCTTTATTAAGTTATGAATCCTCAGGAGGACTTTCTTCCTTGTGTGTTGTCAGCTTAGTTATTTTAAGATCATTCTGTATGAGAGACATTGGTGAATGTTTTTTAGAGAGTCTAAGTATTTGCATTGAGTGGATCACTTTGAAGCACAAGCTTGGTGGTTCTTTGGAAATTTTGAGAGACTTGAGAGGAATGATTTCTCTTTGCAGAACCATATTGACTCCTCAGAGTTGTATGAGCTTTTGTTTCTTTCTCCTGGAGTCTGCTTGTTTAAGGTTATTTCACCTCGTAATAACCATAAGGAATTACAGCATGTGACTGTAACACTCATAATGTCAAAGTTTCCAGTGTTACTAGTGAAACTCTTCTTTAAGCACTGAGGATGATTCTTCACCTCACAGTCTTTAGTGATTACATGGAATTTAGAGAGGCAGATTGAAATTTGTGGTTGTTACTGCTTTTCATTGTTTGGGGATTTTGAGGGAGTGGGATGGTGGTTTTTTGCATTGCATTTATTGATTACAGCCTAAGAATGCAATCTCTTGTATCTAGTGTCCTTGCCCATACTGTATGATCTCCCTGTACAAGTCTTCCTTTCCCTGCATGCCTTTGGCTGGAAGCATTAAGGCCTTGGTAACAATCTATAATCAAGCTATTCATAAAATCAGCACTAGCAAGCTTCATCCACATAATTACCTTTTTGTCTGCACCTAAATGAGAGCATGAATTAGTATGAAATAGTAAGAATTAATGTAGTCCATTCCAGTTCATGAAGCAGCACTGCATTCATTTTCTTCTTTCATCTTTGTTACTTCAAATAATTCTTTGCAGTTTTTGGATTGGAAGTGATGTGTAAAGGATGTTAAGACAAAGAACATTCAGTAGCTCAAGGCAATGCATTGCAGCAATGTGGCAAAACTTTCACAGTGTCCTCACCAATGTCAGGAGTAGGAGTTACAAATGTTTGCAGTGCTTGCTGTTAGAACAGTGATGTGTTCATTTATTTAATAATAACAACAACAACAAAAGGCAACATCAATCCCTCCCCCAACCACTCCTGCTTGCTTCCCACTAATTTTTTGGACTGGAGTAAAAGCCTTCATTAAATTTCAATCATCTGCCAAATATGAAAACAACTCTTCTGAGTTGCTGACAGTGTTGTGGGGCACGAAGGTGAGGTGGAATGCAGAGGACTGCATGTGGTCCCTAGTTTTGTCATTTGGGTGGACTTAGCCTTGTGTAATTGTATCCGTGACTAAAAATAGTTTGTGTGGGTATGTCAAACTGTCCCTTTTGCTCTTTGAGGGTGGCCTTAAGGAGCTTAATTGTTTCTCCCTCTCTAATGGCATTGTTCCCCCTTGGTTTTTTGCTTCTCTGAAACTTCAGTTTAACTGCCTACATTTTTACGTGTAAAGAGATCTTTAGGAGTACATGGAGCCACCTATATTTGTGTGTATGTATAATTGCATGTGGATGTGGAGGTGCCATTAGGAATACTGGCAACAGCAAGGTGCTGAGCACAGATTTCAGTTGCTTTTTTTTTCTGGAGGGTTTTACTGGAAGTGCTGGCTTGGATAACCCCAACTGTTAGTTTCTGTAGCCTGAAGGTCAGCGTGGATACTTGGGGGAAAGATTCATGGGATTATGGTGAACCAAAATGAAGGAGCTGCTGTGAAAGGATGAATTTAGTGAAGCACGAAGTATGTCATGTTCGGAGCACTGCACAAGATATTAACAGCAGTCTGGGAAGACTTTATCATGATGATTTATTGTAATGCACAGGCTGCTCTCCCCTTATCCAACTTAAGAGTGGCTTACTTCAGAAGCAGTATGGTACTTTCAGCAGATAAGAAAACAGCATCCTGCACTTTAAAAATAAGAACATAACATTGTTGTGGGTTTTGAGTGTTCCCTTATACCTTTTGGAAGCCAGGAAAATCAGGTGTATTGCTTTCTCTTGAATCATCCCAGCAGGGGCACCTTTATAAATCAACTTTTAAAAGACATAGAGAAAACACCACTGCATAACCTCAGAAGTAGTGTAATTCAGAATTAAATACTGATGCTTATTTAATAGTTACTAAAGAAAACAGTACATCTGTGATAGTCTATTTAGTGAACTTTCCCTCCTAACTCAGAGCATAATGCATACTCTTGACAGCTCTCTTTAAGTGGACAGGGTGTTTGGAGAACACTTAGTTTTCTGGCAAGTCACTAATAAAACCTTTGCATTCAGGTGGATTTCTTTTTGCTGATGCAAAGCATATATACCTGGGATGAATGTGCTTTAGTGTTTTGATGTAAGAATCACTCTGTGGTTAGCACAGACCAGTTGCCTTTGGAGCAAACTGAAAACACATTCCCTTGCCAGTACTTCTGGATGTACCTAAGTGAAATACCCAGCTCTCAAACACAAAATGCAGCTACCTGCTGTTGTGCTCTGTGGCTATTTTAGCCACGTTGTGTGGGGGGCAGAGGGAACAAGGCTGGGAAGAATAATCAAAAGTGTGGATGCAAGAGCTCGCAGTCTCCCCATTGTGCTGGGACAGCTCAGGGTGGGGGAGGGTGTTGCAAAGGTGACCTGCAAACACGGCCCCGTGGTGGAGGACAGCAGCCACATGGAGACAGCAGGGAGACAGCAGCTGTGTGACTACCGTGGTTAGGCAGAAAAAGCTGGAAGCAGAGAGGAGCTTGTCCCAGAAAGGATGAGCCATCTGTGGTGTGGAGGGGTCTCTCCTCACTCCCAACAGCAGCTGCCCGCAGAGGAGCTGGGCATGCTGCTTTTATGAGCAAGTCTAATGAGACAGCTCACAGCTCTGAAGGTGCTGCACCAGATGAGAAGGCAGCCCAGGTCTGGTTCGCAGCAACAGCAGGAGGTCAAGAAGAGTAAATTGAATCAGATTGCAGTTATTCGTAGTGAAGAGGTTTCAGGTTTGTGCTGTGACAGTTTAGAGGTGAACGTCTAGGGCTGTGGTTGATGGGAGAGCGGGCAGTAAATTAAGGTGCGAGGTACTTTGGAGCTCTTCTCTTCCATTGCACAGACCAGCTGCTGCACAGCTCCCTCCTGCCCCGTTGTGCAGTAACTTCAGCAGACAGGAGCGTTCTCTGCACAGACTTGGCTGCACAGCTCCCTCCTGCCCCGTTGTGCAGTAACTTCAGCAGACAGGAGCGTTCTCTGCACAGACTTGGCTACTTTGGTATGCAGAGTATTTTCTGAGACACATATTTTCATTTGTCTTGTCTCATGTTTTTATTATATGGTGATGTGGGGCATGCACTTTTTTTTTTTCCCTGCTGAGACAACTGTGGAAGTGACAGCAATTCATTTGCTTGTGCTAGAATGAACATCTGCTGCTGCTTTCCATTCTCTAATACAGCTCAGAGAAAGATTACTTACCTTCCTTTGGGTTGGCTGTATAAACTCATATTTTGTTTGAAATTATAATTAAAAATTCTTTCAGCTCAAAAAACAAATGTGCAGGATGAAATGAAGGATGCTGGTTGACTGAAGGAGCCTGTGTTTTAATACCAAAGTGTTCAGAAGGACTTGAGCGCTCACTTGTGTGCTGGAAAGAAATAGGAGTCAGAAGAATTACAGTTTTTCCAAAGCACATGTTCCTCTGGTATTCCACATAAGCTTAAATTAGATAGCAGTTGGTACTATATTTAGCAAATTTGCTTGGAGTCTTATGTGCTCAAATGAAATTTTCCAGAGCAAGCAGCACTGCTGGAAATGCCCATGCCTGCCTGGCAGTGGTATTTCCATGCCGCCTCTTGGCTTTCACCAAAAATTCTCCTTTTCTCTTCGCTAAAATTTGATTTCGTGGCCTCAGTTTCTGCTCCTGTGAAATAAAGGTACAGTATTCATTCTGAAAGGTGCTTTGAAGCTTGTGGCTGAACAACTTGAATGGTCTTTGGATACTTTTGGTGTTTCGAATGTAGCCGAGAAAGTGCAAAAGAATGTTGCCGTCAGAAACTTTCTGGTGAAGTTCTACCCTAAAATATCTCTTGTATATGCTAAGAGGGAAAAATGTTGTTGGTTTTAATTTGTGACTATTAATAAACTGAGGAACAAATGCTGTAGTATTTTGGTTGGGTTTTTTTTTTCATTTGGTTTTTCAGCATTAGAGACATAAGAAAGAGTTATGAAAAAAGCCTCTTCATAGTTATTCTGCCAAGACCACAACGATGGATGGTTTCTGTATTGTGGTTCTTGGGAAGAATCATGTAGGTAACCAGCAATAATACCTCAGGTTCTGGTACTACATTAGTGTTTTACTTTTAATGACTAAATTCTTAGAGAAATGAATTTGTTTGTACTTTCTTAAAACTTTAATAGCCTTTTGTGAAGGAATTAGTGAACAAGATGGCATCATCTTTCCACCCTCCCCCTTCCGATTCCTCATTCTCCTGGTATAAACAGTTCTTAAGTCAATTTGGAATCCTGCTGATTTTTGATTATATTTTAATGTTATTCTGTGTGTAATAGATTTGAGGCAGTGGTGTCTTCTTGTTAGGCAGAGCAGAATTGAAATCTCAGAAGTCTCAAGTGATATGGTAATTCCTTTTGAAAACCCAGCATCATTTAATTCCCATAGTTTTGGACTGCTGAGCCTCGAGTTTCTTGGCAGTCGAGCAGATGCTCATTTTCTGTAGTCTGAAACAAACCGGGAGCAATCACTGGGTCACAGGCATGACTGCCATCACAGTTGGAGTGATAATACAGCAACTGTGGTTTTGTTTTGTAGCTGATGCTTTTTTCAAAGCTGCAGTGAGCCTTGTTCCTGAAGTGCCAAAAATGATCAGTGTAGATGGAAAGATGCGACCTTCCGATGCCTTCCTCTTGGAATTCCTTTGTAACTTTTTTTCCACACTATTGGTTGTTCCGGTAAGTTGGGTGTGTGTGAATAGCACATAGACTAGCAGACTGCTTTGACTTTCCTGTTTAAAAATCCAGAGTGGATTGGGAGATGCAGGGGTTGGTTTTCCACAAGCAAGCTCATTGATTTGCTCATTGGCTGCAAAATCGCCCACCCCAGTGCAAAATGGGGAGGCAGAACAACTGTTTGGAGGTGAAGGTCCAGCATTGCCTTTTTCAGTAGCACCTTGCACGTCACTGGAATTAGGCTAGAATGAAATCTCACTATCACTTGACTATGTAAACATCACTTACTGTTTAACAGATCCTTGCAGAAAAGGGATACTCTAGCAGAGCACTCAAAGTCTGATACTTGTGGAAGGGTTGTTCATATTAAAAGATTGCTGATTGTCTGTAACTTTGCCTTCCCAGTGTAGCTTTTCTTCTGAAACTCACCAGTCAGCTTACTGATGTTATTTAAATAACAATAAAAAAACCCCAAAACATCTTCTCAATGTGTTTCATTTTAGAGGCTAAGCTGTTAAGGAACTGCCAATTAATTTTGTACTTCTCCCTTATGGGTAGAACACAAAGCATTTCCAAGTTTTTGTGGAGGCTGCCTGGATCAAGTTTATGATTATGGCTCAAAGAAGCATCTTGAAAGGAAACTGAAACAAAAGTTTAGAAGGATTTGCAGGAAACACTTAAGAAAAGCAGTTGTCAGCTTTATCTATATTGTAATATCCACTGAATGACCACAAATAATCCCCTTTTTTGTTTTAGGGTGGGTGTGGTGTTGCTTTTGACTCTTTTTTTCCTTCTCTGTAGGACCATCCAGAACAAGGAGTGTTGTTCCTTGTGCGAGGATTACTAAATGTGATCCAGGATTATACCTGGGAGGATAACAGTGATGACAAAGTCAGGATTTATACTAATGTTTTGCATCTGCTGTCTGCAATGACTCAAGAAGCATACATCTACCATGTAGATAAAGGTAATGCATCGGGGTGGCTCTGGAGCCTTGTGTTTGTAGTGTTGTGTTACCCATGCATTTTGTCATTGGACCTAGTTAATGAAGCTCAGCAGTAGTCAGGCTTACAGAATGGATTCTTTTCCTCTGCAGGCCAGATACTGTAACTTAAAATAATCACAGGATACAGAATGGATTCTTTTCCTCTGCAGGCCAGATACTGTAACTGAAAATAATCTCAGGAAGTTCCCAAGCAGATGTACAGTCTGTTTTGTGAAGTGAATCTCTGCAGAGGCCTTTATGTAGTTTGTTCCTGGTGGTGGTGTTGCAAATAGCATAAAAGTGAAGTTTTCAAGTAAATATTAGGATTTTGTATGTTTGTGAGGCTTTCTTCTAGGCCAGAGTATCAGCTTGATTTCTACTTCTGGCTGGTGTTTCATTCACATTTATTAACAACTCCAGTTTTCAGAATGTAGTGCCTAGTCTTCATTACTGAAATGATTCATTTGCTGCTTTGAAGGCAGGCTTTCACTTTTGGAGACTGTGGTGGCAATTTACAAAGATCTTCAGAATAACTAGGAAAAAAATAATCATCATTCTAACATTTCATTTTAGAAAATGGCTGTAGTCTTTTTGTCATAATTGTTTTATATGCTCTAAAATGTCTTATTATAGAGAGGTTACTAAATTAAGGTAGAGTATTAATTAAGGCTTCTAAAGCATGCTGGCAAGATTAGTATAGTCTGAGAGGCCAAGCTATTTTGGCTTTCTCTATTAGTTGCACAGGGCTTTCACAAAGAGGAAGGCTGAAATATATCCTGCAGTTCTTCTGGTGAATAGTCTGTCAGAGTTACCAACCATGACACAGTATCTCCTGCAGTTAGCAGCACAGAAAATGGCTGTCAGTTGAACAACTACTCTGCAGTAAATCTGCTGTTCAAATTCTGAAAGGAAATGTGGGTTAGCTGCTTTCCTTTCACTCCATTTTTCATGTGACCAAATTAGCTGCATAATCCCAAGCTGAGAAATCTAAATGAATTAGATTTTAATGAGAACCATGGAGCTATAAGCAGGTTCCCCTGTAGTTGGATGATGTTGGGTTTTTTTCTAGGTGGACCATGATGCCTTTGCTTCTTAAAATGAAATCTACTTGGGAACAGGGGAACCCTTTTTATCTTACATGCCCTCTAATTTACCCAAAGTACACTTAAACCTGCAAATTTCTTGTAACTTCTTATTAAACATTATAAATTAAACCAATACCCATGTTTAAAATCACAACTATATATAAGCTCTAAAAACTTCAAGATCTTCCTCCTTCCAAAAAAACCTTCAAGGTCTTTGAAACTGAAAATACACTTCCTGAATTTCTCTCTAGGAATTTGAGGTAATCAAAGAAGTAAAAATGCATTTTCCTCTTGTTCCAACTCTTGTTGTTTTCACTAAGTAAAACACAAACTCTTTGGCCCAGTCCTGCTGCTGCCATTGAGGGTGATGCCCATACTCTTCTAAACTGATGGGAGCAGGGAGTCTTGCCCCTGTGGAAAAAGTGTAAATTGGCATTGTATGTTAATTTGCATTTAATTGTGGCAGATATTGTGAACCTGACTGCATCCAGAAATACAGGACTGGCCTTAAGCTAGAAGATTCTTTGCAGTGTTTTATTCCTAAAATCAAGAGGACATAGTAGGCAACCAAGTGGTGGGTACTTAAAAGAAGAGTGTTCTGTTTGTGTTTCATGGAGGGGAATAATTTTGCAACTTCCAAATCTGGTCTGCTATGAATAGCTGGTGTTTTGTGTAGCAATCAAATGCATAGCTCTTTAGCCAGACCTAAGCTTGAATTCATTTCTGCAGTTGATTCCAATGATGCTCTGTATGGTGGAGACTCCAAGTTCCTGGCAGAAATCAATAAGCTGTGTGAAACGGTGATAGCACAGATCCTGGATCATCTGAAAACCCTTGGGAAGGAAGAGGTATGTTCCAACTCAACTTGATTCAATACAAAACTGAAAGTGCTTTGGAGTTGAGTAAATGGACCACCTTCTTGACCAGGCACTCCATGAACCTTAAAACAAGAGGAAATTAAGTAATATGACTTGTGTAAAACGTGAATCAGTCACATAGGTAGGCCTGTGGTGGAGAGACCTAGTGATGTGCAAGAGATCAATCACTTAGCAACTATAATACATTTTAAGATGCAGGTAAAGTTCCCCTCTTAGCTGTTTGATGTACATGGATAGTCTGCTAGAACTGACAAGCCCTGGAAGCTCCTCTGGTGTGCTCAGTACTAGCAACTGTGGCGGTGCATCAGAGGTGGTGCCTCTGTTGCAGTACATGATGAGGACAGCAGAGCAGCATAGTGTAGGGAGAGTTAGCTTGAAGTTAACCACCTTGAGGCCTGGTGTAGTCTGGTTATGGGAACATGATGCTCTATGAGGTTAGAGTTAGCTTTAAATTAACTGAGGTCATTTGGTTATGGAAATAAGAGATTCAGTGTAGGATGACTTCCAGATTAATCCTTTTATTGCACCATTGTCTCTGGTGTGATGGTGGAGTTTAAAGACTAGAAATAGTTTACTTTGGAACATTGTTTCTGCATGTCTGTAAGATACTTGGTAAGTGGTGGAAACCAAAATAAATAATCAGAATTCTGCCAATGGCCTACAGCAAGATTACTGAGTATGGCTTTGGAAAGTATGGTCTGGACCTCTGTGAACCACAGGCTCCATGTGGAGCATGTCTTTGTGGGATTAATTTTAGAGCAAAAGTCAAACTGATGCAGGCAGCACTATGAATACTGAAAGCTTTAAAAATGCATTAAGAAGTTTGAAATAGAGATTAACCTCCCATAGTGCCAGTATAGAGCTTAGAGTAAAATGTTTCAGCCTGCTTGTAACTACAGGTGTGTTCCTGCACCCTGAGCCAACAGAAGCTGTCACTGAGACTGAGTATGCTAGAGGGAGGTTCTGTACTGCCCTGTCAAGGACTGTATCCAAAAGAAGGAACTTTCTCTTCTGACCATCTTGCTGTGCTGGAGGAGTGGTGAAATAGGGTCCTCTGGGTGGTATGTGAGCTCCCAGCTGCAGCTTGGTTCTTTTCTAAAATCACTGTTTCCTTGTACTATAAATGCATTTGCATTAGCTGCTGTTGGTTCTAGATGCTTCATTTGTGCCTTGTTAGGACAGTTGTGTGATGAGAGTGCTGAGCACCTGCCACGCCCCATGCAGCTTGTGATCTTTTCCAGTCAACTAGCAGATGTTAAAAGGCTCCCAGGTTTGTGAGGGGTTTTGTGGAAAGGCAAGGCTGCCCACCATGGCTTTCTTTAGGAATGCCTAGATTTGGATCTTAAGGATGTAGCCACCATCATCACAGTAGCACTGGAATTAATTTGGGGCTAGATAGTTCAGGTAGTACGAGCAAACAGATGCTGTATCAGCACGGAGACTTGGCTGAGACTGATCTGTTTAGTGCCTTGGAGCAGGCTTACAGGACATGCTGAGCTCTGTGCTGCTACAGGTGGACTCTCAGGGATCAGAGCCAGTTACTTCAAGGCTGTATGTGGGAACAGCAGCAGGCTAGGGGCACCTTTGGAGAAGCAGCCTATCTAAATGCACAAATGCTTTTCTAACAAAAGGCTCAAGGAGTCCTTATGATGTAGGTGTCTGGCAAAAGGCATGACTATTGGAATTGCTAGCCAGAATTTTGTGACCCAGTGTATGAAAGATGCTGGGTTTTCTGTTACACTGTATGAAATGTGGGCATTGCTCTGCACTTTGGTGGAGGGGCTCGGACATAAGGGGTCACGTTTGGGGGTGATGGAGTTTGTTCTTTGGAAAAAAGCTGATAACAGTGAAACAAAGATTATGGAAAATGTGCTGTCTGGAAGGCTGGCAATTCTTTCTGGTGTGGGAATTGCTAGTCCCATGATAGATATGGCTGCCAAATAGCTGAGCTAGTGCTTTCTCCTTGCTGCCTGTGAATTTATCCTGTGAGTTGGAGTGCCACCCACAATTCAGTCTCAGTCATGTCAGCAGGCTTGGCAGCATGCTGGCATAGATATCTCCCTTGGGTTGGAGGTCAGTGCCATGTTACACAAACATTTCTGTTCAACATATGAAGTCTTGTTTGACTGTTTCTGTTCATGTTCCGATGTGGGATTTACTGCATACCTGAGGCTGCCTCTCCACTTTGCATTGTGTAACTGATGACTAGATGCCAAAGTTCTGTCCGTAGACCTACTCCAATACAATGAGAGTTAGCGTGCATCTCATTTTCCCAGCTTTTGAATGTGTTTCTAGACATTTTTTGAAGTATGATCATTTCTGAAGTGCATGTGTTTCAAATGAGTCAAAACATCAGCCTGATTTTAATGACTGGATTTTGTATGTGCATTGGTACTGCCTGGGAAACCTCACCAGTTAATAAACTGGAGTACTGCTGCTTTTGCATCCTCCCCAGTCATTCAGCTGCCCCCCTTCTTGAGCCTAAATCTCCAAGCAATTCCCAGGAACCTCTTCTGAAGTTTGTGTTCAGCAGAAGATACAAGAGGAAGACTTAGATCAATACTTAGGCATTTAAGCTTTTACTGTTGTATTCCTTCTTGCTGTGTTACCACTACTGGACTAGACTGAACAGTTTATTTCTCCCTCTGATAGGGAGTACAGTTCAACACTCCCAAATGACAGTTGGAATGTCAGCCTACAAACAGCTTTTGGAGCTACAGGGATGAAAATTGCAAATGTAGCTGTGCAGCACAAGCTGTCAATTTTGTGTGATTAATTTAGGGCTTAAGGGAACTTCTCCTGGGGCCCTGAGCAGCTATGGGCATTGCATCTGCATGCATGTGTGTGTGCTGGCACACGGCTTCTGATGTGTCAGATCTTTTTCTGCATGTATAAATCTCCGTGTGTCACATAGGTACAGTAGCAGTCTGATGCTTGTAGTTGGGGGCATGCTGTGTCCTCTTTTCTGGTTAGCCAATTTTTTAATGGTGTGGCTGTCTCCTTTTCCATATTTATTTGGAGGACTGATTGCTCATTGTGTGCCATTTCTTTGATTAATAGCACCTGACCTCTCTTCTGCTGGCACTGAGAATGGAACTTAATTCACTTTCAGTCCCTAAGGGAAAGGGCAGAGGCTGCATGACTCCACTGGTATCCTGTCAGTTGCACACAAGTCAGTGATCACTGCACTCCCACCCCAATCTCTGCCTCATTCTTCCTGTAACTTTGTACCTGAGTGCTGTCTATTAGCTACCCTGGCAAGTCTTGAACTGAAAGGGCTGAAGTGCAGCGTTAAGTTCAGTAACCAAGGTGTTCAGCTGGATGCTGTGTGTTAATTACTCCTTTGCCACTCTGGTTTCTGTGTAAGATACAGCTATGCTTTAAGTACAAACCAAAGGACAGCTGCAGCACAGCAGTGTAAGAAAAATACTGTGTCTTGGATACATCTAATAATAATTCATCCTTTTAGCCCTTTACAGTTTACTCAGTAGGAATAGGCAGAATCTGCAGGTGCATTTTAGTTTCTTCTGCTTACCCCAAATCAGGATGGTAGAACCCTCTAAGCTTAATGTAGGATCATTGGTGCCCCAGAACTCCTCCACACAAGAGGCTGAAGGGCATGGTGTACTTCCATGGTGGATCACCATGAAGCAGGACTCCTGCTCACAGTCTCTCTTCAGCAGTTTTAAGGAAAGTAGCTGCAAATATAGCACAAATATATTGGTATAACCAAAGTTTCAGGGAAAAAACAGCAGGAAAAACATCTTTAGTTAGATAAATAAAAGCAGAATAGACTGCTGGAAAAAGCTCAAAGTCGCATTAAGCTAGACAGATGATAAGAAATATACACAGCTATGGTGATGTCAGCGTGAGGTTGGTTGGTGGGAAGGTGATTTCTTTGCAATTGTAGGGATTCTTGAGTTAAAAATGTGTCAGAGCTGTGCCATAGTGGTATGAGATGTAGGAGTCTTGTATAATTATTTTATTTACAGCAGCTTGGGTTGATTCTGCCTGTCAGTGCTTGCCGCAGTTCGAACGGAACGTGAAGACGTGCCCATGCTCTTGTGTCTGTGACTATTGCTGTGTATTACAAAGTGAGTACAGCCTGGTTTGGGATGACTCTGTGGTAATATAGGCAATTTCTTTTTCATTCCAGACCCTAAAGAGACAGAGCCAGCTGGCACTCTACTTCTTCAACACTATTCTAGCTCATGGGGATCTACGAAACAACAAACTAAACCAGCTTGCAGTCAACCTCTGGAATCTTGCTCAGAAGCATGGCTTTGCTGACACCAAGACCATGGTAAGGAAAACAAATCATGCAGAGAAATTTTAGTTATAACTCCTCATTTAGGAAAAGGCAACATTTTCCTGATCTAGAATAGAATAGAATTAACCAGGTTGGAAAAGACCTTTGAGTCCAACCTATCACCCAACACCATCTAATCAACTAAACCACGGTACCAAGCACCTCATCCAGTCTCTTCCTAAACACCTCCAGTGATGGTGACTCCACCATCTCCCTGGGCACCCCATTCCAATGGCCAATCTCTCCTTCTGTGAAGAGCTTCTTCCTAACATCCAGCCTAAACCTCCCCTGGTGCAGCTTGAGACTGTGTCCTCTTGTTCTGGTGCTGGTTGTCTGAATAAATGCAACATCATTACAAGTTGCTCTCTTAAAATTAATAATTTAATGAGCTTAAAAATAACCCCTTAATTGTTTTAAATGGTGCTTTATGAATAAGCATCTTATTTCAAGTGCTCTGTAGCTTTCTAGCACTTTAAAATGTATTTCACACATTAAAGAAGTTGGAAATGTTGAGTGCTGTAGCTTGCTTTCAGTACAGAAAGCTGTCTTTAAGAGAAATACAGTGGGTTCTATTTAGTGGAGGAACTGCATGGTGTAAGCTTGAAAAGTGGGCACTCTAGAGGCTTTAAGATCTAGGTGATAATGAGCTCTGGAGTAAGAAATGCAAGTGCTCATGCAGCCAGTGAAACTGAGGGAAAATCACAATAGTGTCTATGGACACGGCCTCACATAGACTAAATGATGGCCTATGAAATGAGAAAAGACAAAGACACTGCAAATCTCAAGATACCTTTTCTCCATACCCAGGTGAAAACACTAGACTACATCAAGAGGCGAAGCAAGCAACCTGAAATGGGTCACTTCACAGACTTGGCCCTTCGGCTTCCTCTGCAGTCCAGGACCTGATGCACTCCTTTTTTCCAAGCAGTCATCTGTACAGGAGAGCATGTAGCCAAGGCCAAAAGTCACTGATCTGGAGGAGTTCAGTGTAGTTTTATTTTACTTAGTGTGACAGATTTACTAGGACACAGGTAAAGGTAAAACTGTTCTGAGTGCAATAATTTAACCTGAGTTTCTGGTTCCAATTTTACCACCATAATCTCATTTTAAATGCTGACTTAGATTCAGTAAAGGCTATTTTGAACCTCTCTGCTTGCAAAAGCCTTTCGAAATCTAATCTGCTGTCATTTTAGTAACAAAAGAAGATAATCTGCATGGATCAGTTCCTAGCCTCCAAACTTCATCTCACTTGCAGAACAGTCTTTTCTCCTGTGTGGAAAGCAGCACTTCAATATAACAATCCCCCTAAGGCACCTTTGTGCTTTGGGATGCTGCCAACACTTGTTTGGTCAGTTCCAGTAGAAAAGAAAAATGGCCAAGGTGTTACTGTTCTAATTCCTACAGAGCATTTTCACAGATGTGTTTTATGTTTTCATTTGAGTTCAGTGGTGTTTTGAAAAATGGAAGGAATCTCTAAGTGCTGTTTGCAGAGAAAAATGGAAATGTATGCAAAGTACACTGTCACTGAATAAAGCAAACTGCAGTTCATCTGGTGGTTCTGGGGGAGTTTGTGTATATAAATTTATCACCCTACCCTTGTGGAATTCAGTTCCATGCACTGCTGTTACACCCAATAAAATGTCACTCTCACCCCTTCTGTCCCATGGTAAGGAACCATGTTGAGACCTTGCTGCTTTTGCTTCATGGTAAGTATTTTATAATAAGCTAAATCCTTATGTGGATATGAAGAGATATTTGGGGTTGGTTAAGCTAAACAAGTAATTCATTTCGCTGGAACCATGTATTTAAGGAGTTAGTAAGCTGATAATAAATACCACTCAAATTATGAAACCATTCTTGTTGCATGTTTTTATCTCCTCAGTGGTTACTGAAACAGAGTACATCTAAAATGTGTATTTTGTGTTAAATTTGTAGGGAACTGAACAGAGACTACCTGTGTTAGCTGAGAAAAATTGGCAGGAAGACAAGAGAGTTATGAAGTGATACCAACTTGATACAGAACCTTTCCAACCTTTAGTATATTGCTATTTTAATTATACTGACTTTCCTCAAATAATTGTTTAAAGTATAGATAGATAATGAAATAATAATGCTGCACGTTATCACATCCCACTTTTAATTTAGTTTTCCTTCTTGCCGCAGCTGCACAAAACTTCTCTCAACAGCATGTAGATAATTCTTCCTGTTGGGCTTGGAAACATGAACCACAAACTGGGTAAGTGGGATTAAACTCTAGAGCTCTCTAAAACAAGTGGGTCACATTAAGCAGCTGTGGTATGGCAGAAATTGCCTTCTGGGGGTAAATGTCCTGCTCTAAACCCAGTGCAGAGTTGTTCCAGATTCTGTGAAATGGAAACTCATACAGCAGGGCTTACAAATGTCCCAACCACTCCCCTTCCCCATGCAGGCACCAAGCTTTGCCTGTTGTCTTTTGAGCACAGTGTAACTGGTTTCTTTATTGATGTAAGGTCACCATGAGAAATGTTTTTGATGTTTCACTACTGTTTTTATTAGTGCAAAAATAGCTCTGGTTAGTTATCAGGAGCAAACTGTAAGCATCTAGTTTAGAAGCTAACACAACCACTCTAATAAACTGCTTTTAGCTTACTTCCATGTTAGAGCAAAATTAGTTTTAGTTAAAGCACTTACTCTAGACCTCCTTTTTCTTCTGTATACAGCATCTACACAGGCCAGGCCAACTTTAGCTGCTTGATAAAAGCTGAGTTTTCTTCTCAGGTACGTGTCTTGTTTTTCAAACTAAACATTCTCACGTGCAAGCTGTTATCAGAAGCAAGGCGCCAGGCCATCCACAAAGCTAGAGTCAAGCACACACTGGCAGACATTATGCAGCTCTAAATGGAAGAGTCCTTACTTAAAGGCAAGGCTAGTACCAATATCACCTTTGGCATCTCCTGTCAGGGGCAGTGCAAACAAGTCACTACCTATCCAAGACTGGCTCTGCAGCAGGAAGCTGCAGATGCTGTCCCTCTCCTAAATGAAGTCACTAGTTGACATTTTCCTACCTGATCCTTTAATTCACTTTTTCAACAGGCAAGTAGCTGAGGCCCTGAATTCAGTATCTGTCTTAAATCAGTATTAAACCCAAAACTTCTACTACTGTCTTAAATCAGTATTAAAACCAGAACTTCCACTACTTGAACTCAAGTAAAGCAACAGCTAAAGCCTAGAAGGGCCCACTGAAGTCAGTTGGAAATGACCTGTAAGATCATTGAGTCCAAACATCAACCACCCTGGCCATTAAACTATGTTCTGAAGCAAGCTTTGAGAGCACTTGTGCAAGAGAGACTCACCTCAAGGTGATGCTTTTAAATGACACTTTAAAGGAAATAAATGCTTCCCTCAAAGACAAGTTCAGACCCTGCAGGAAGTGGTTCAACATCTCCCTCTTCCCAGTTATGGGAGTAGATTCATGGCAGTGCCCATTAAGAGGAGACCTCTGCATAATTTTCACTTCCCCTCAGGAGCTGCCCAAGTGCATTGGACCCAGCTGCTGTTCTGTTGTCTTCTGTTCAGGCAGTGGAGTCCTCTGGAGAAGACTATAGTGAAAAATGAGGTTGCCTTAAAAGAGCAAGAAATTTACTAGTTCAGTTGGCATGATCTTATCAAAATAGAGGTGATTTGGTGGAAAAACAATGAGCTGGGGCAGTCAAGATGGTGACTTAATTCTGGGAGGCTGGGGCTCCCCTGCTTGTCAGCCACTGTTACACTACAGCAGGCATGGACGTAAGGCCTTTATCTGCTTAAAAGCAGAGCCACACCACAACTCAACACCACTGGCTCCCATAACAAATGGCACAGCCAGGAATAAAAGATCTGACAGGTTTTCACTATCTTCTGGTAACTTCAAGCAGCCTTGAAGTCTGAAGGTGACATACCAATTGGCAGCCTCATTTTGTACCCTTATTGAAATGCCTGGTGCACAAAATGCACAAAGTGCAGGTTGTCTGAAGATCCAAAGGCTACAAATTTCATCCAGGCTGATGTATAATGAACCCAAAAGCACATTATTACAATTACCTTGCATTTTATAATTGGGGAAGTCTAGATCCATCTATTTAGTGCTTTATCCAGAAAGCATTTACTTTAATTTACAGGTAATAGCTGCTGCTTGAAAATCTAACTGCCAGAGCACAGTTAGGACACATAGTGGATGTTCCATGCTGTTCATTAGTATAATGAAGGTGTCAATACTGAAGAAACTACTTTAAGTTTACCCTCATCAAACTTGGAGGTACCCCTGTAGCGTTTCTTCCCAGTAAAACACCATCACTTTGTACCACTCACTGAGTGTGAAAATTGGAAGGCTTTCCAGAGCACTAAAATCCTTTTGAATCACTACCATGCTGCTAAAAAGAAGTTTCTGAAATCAGCATTAAAAAAAAATAATTACTACCAACTTGTTGCAGGCATTGCCCACATCCCTTCAGTCTTTGAAGGAGGCTGGCCCTTGCCTTGTAGAAAATATTGTCAAGGTTTCAAAAACTTCCCCTTTAGCTGAAGTGAGGACCCAGCTCCACATCATCTGGTGTGGGCCATTGCAAACGTGTACTGAAAGTGCCTCATAAATCAAATTTCTTAAACACTTTTGTATTTTATTTCAAGTAAAAAGATGTGGAAAGTGGGGGAAAAAATTTAAAATAAATCCCTGCTAAATTTTCATTCCTTTTATTACCTCAGAGTTTTAATCTTCAAACTTTATAGATCTAGTTGTGTATTTGTCTATGTATACTTTTTTGTTGGCAGCAGGTTGAAATCCAAGACCAACTCCTCTGTTTTGCTTCAAGTTCATGGCTTTATCAAATTCCATCTTCAGAGTTTGCTGTAACTTCTCTTCCCCTTCCTTGTTCAGAGCCATGTTTGCTCTGTTTGTAGTTGCTGAGAGATTTTGGATAGACACAGAAGAGCCCTTTTTAAAGCCACCCATCAGTCTGAAAAACTTCATTTCCTTCTCAGGGCTTTGGAAAGTGGCTGTGCTCCACTGGCCCAATGTTGGATCCTGTGAAGCAAAACAAGGTTAATGATAAAATTAAATAATACCAAGACCAAGGAAGACAGTTTCTAGCCATGTACAATGAGAACAGCACCAGCTACAGGAACCCCACAGGGCTGACAGCTGGGAAGCAGCCATTCCATGAGTAGCACCTCTCAAAGCTCATGGTGAAAGAGAGACATAACCCTGCATGAATGCATCTTCATTAGCATTTCAGCTCATTTAACTTGGAGACAGGGCTGAATTCACTGTCAGTGTCTCCTTTCCCTCTGTCTTTAGGAGTCTTGGCTTTTCTGCTCTCCGGATAATATTTACCTAGCTGAAAGAGTCAGACATTGCCCAGTTATTTCCCTTGTTGTTAGACAACTGTCAGACTTAATCCTCTCTCTCTTTCACTCTTGTCACTTTAAACAGTTATCTTTCTGTGTTCTGGTTGCCTAGTTAAGTAGCTGCTGTTTTGAAGGGTCTTCAATCTGGGTCACATGCTTTCAGTAACATTTGCATTACTAATTACCACTAATATTGCAAGGGTACAAAACCGAGGACGTGCTCTTATCTAACAGGACTAAATATAGTAGTTAAAGCCTGCCTTCCCTCGCAGTTTGCTGTGCTCTTGTATTTACTGTATTCACCTTTCACTGGATCTTTGAACCAGCTCATTTCTTCCAAGATTTTTCTTTTGCCTCTCTCCTTTGAGAGTAGAGGCAGTGTCCAAGTAAAATCAGAATCCAGCTGGTTGTGGATAACCCAAGATCTATCCCGAGATTCACAAAGTTTATGAAATTTTGGCTTCATTATCTATGGCTCTTATTTGACTCCTGAGCTACAGCTAGGAGCAGTGCAGCCATTTATAACTATTCTTGGCAGGAATGCTACTTCCCATTTTTTCTATAAAACTGGGGGTGAGATTAAAGAGAAGAATGCTTGATCATTAATGAAATAGCCTGAGCTGCTTACACCAAAGGAAAAAAATATATGTAGATTCAGGGGTGTGTTTATGTAAGCCAGAATTCCTTCCAACTCAACAGTTGTAGCTTGCATGAAACAGTCATTCTCCACTAGACAGCCAGCATGACACACAGCATGCTTCCCAATATTGCAAGCAGGCTGTAGCAGATTAAGTTTTTCAAAAGGAAAAAAACAACCAAAGAGCAGGGCTGGAGTGTCACTGCCTATCAGAGGCCAGAACACCTGCTATTAAAAGAAAGCTATCCATACTACTTTAGTAGTTTTAAATTGCTCTAAGACAAGCTGCTGTATAAGCCCAGGTCTGTGGCACAGATGCATGCACACATGCACAGAAATATGTCCTCCCTTTGGAATGGGAGACATCTGCACAGATGCAAAAATAATTACAGCTTGTCAAACCCTACAAATTGTTTTAAGTGAATTGCTGGCAGGCACTACACATAGCTTTTGCTGCAGCATTTCCAGCTCGCTCTTTGGAAACTAATTCATCAGCTTCATGTAGCTTCTATTTTTCTGCATACTACTGGACAGAAACAGATCAGCACCAAAGTGCTGAGATCCTCTGCCAAGGACAACACTTTTCTCAATGGCTTTAGAAACTATGGGATAGGTGCAGAGCTGTTGCGGTCTGCCTCCTGCTGTGTAAAAGCTTACACCAACTGCTTCTAGAACCTGAAGTATCTTGCAGCTTTCTAGGTATGCTGGTGTTTTTGCAAAACAACTATGAACTCTGGATTACTAGCAGAGCTGCTTCTCCTGCATCTTACTCCCCCTGCTAAAGACTACTGCAACAGTTTCCACTACCTTACTGTAAACCTGGCAGGAGCCTGGCTGAGTAGGACGAAAAAGCAACACAGCAAGCAGAAAATGCTTCTGTAGCAATTTGTTGTGGCTCCTTCTCCAGAGGGAAGAAAATGTTGCTTTAGAGGAGTGATGATGGCAGTTAGAGCACTGCACAATGCCAAATGTTAAGAGTTCACTGGTCAGCTCCTAGACTCTCTGGGGATTGTACTAACTTGTTCTGTAGCGCAGCCTTAACTTTACAGTCAGAAGGAAGGCTCTTGTGCCGAGCCATGTACCCTAGTCACATACAAAAAGCCAGTGTAGTGCTTTTTTCAGGAGTTTGCTGTGTGACACAGTATTTCCATCAGGTCAAGGTCCAAGCTCATACATACCCGTTCCACTTTGGGGCTGAACATCTTAGTTTTGCCCGATTCTCTATCGATTTCTTCTTGCAGGGCCTGCCGTCTCACCTAGCGTGCAGAAAAGACAGCACAAACCACTATCTTCCCTGTGTTACATGACAGTTAACTCAATTCAGAATGGAAAGAGGAGGGAAGAATGGTGTTCAGAGAATGTTCAGAGTTTTGCATGTGATCCTTTTACACATTCAATGCAAGAACTGTGGTGTTTCTAGCAGTGTTTTAAATGAGTATTTTGCTGTATCAGGTAAGTTTAATCGTCTAACTGTAGGCAACAGCTACATTGAAACAGCCACCACTGATGAGAGGCAAAGCAAGCTGTGTTTAACCTAATACACTATTTATAAGCTTCAGACAGTGACTGGAGCTGTACATTTTAGACTTAGCCCATGGAAGGTAAAGCCCATTTTAAGCAGAGCTCTATTTAGGGCACAGGAGAAGACTTGATGGGGTGCTTGGTGCCATGGTTTAGTTGTTTAGGTGGGTTGGATTGGTTGATGTGTTGGACGTGATGATCTTGAAGGTCTCTTTCAACCTTGTGTATTGTATTATTATTGTATTATTTGATGAGCAACAAAGCAGGGATTTGGTTACAAAGTCTATGCATGCATTGAATTCTGACTTGCTTTAAATCCTGCACAGTGAACACAAACCATACCTTGTCTATGTTAACTTCATCAGTGTTTCCTTTTTTTTTCCTGCACAATTGTTACATCATCCATATGTCCCTGCAAAACAGCAAAAAAACCCAACCAACTTGTCTGAGTATTTTCATCCATTCTGGTTGATTAGAATTTACACAGCTCTGGCTATGAAAAAAACCACTAAGCAGTACAGTAGTATTGTTCTGGGGCAAGAAGAAATAGTCAGATCTAAGCTAGAAGTGCCAATTTCCAAGTCTCTATGGAAAGACTTTCTTCCCCAGGGAAGAGATCCTTCCTTTTTTGTTGTTTTAGCAGAGGATAAAGCATTTTTTGAAATCCACACATTGAATTGGCCCTGACAACCTGACTGGCACATACAGTAACAGTTACAGACAGGGTCATTTCAAATTAAACCAGTTCATAGGAGTTTTAATTTATACTTGAAATAAGGGACAGAAAGAGCAAAAGTTAAAAGAAGTTAAAAAATTAGAATTGGTAGTAAGACAAATGCACAGGATTAAGCTTGAGGCATGTTGATGCCACTTGCCACTTAAAAAGCCCCAAACAAGCCAACAACCCAAACCCCTACCGAGAGAGCTGCAATGTGCAGGCTGTAACAAATGCAGAGTAGATGATGGTCCCAAGGAGCTCCTGGTCTGCTAAGAGCAAGGGAGACGTGTGCCACATACATAAAGCATCTCCTGCAGTGGCAGCAAACAGAATGTTAGCTCCACATTAAGAGCAAGGAACAGGGCAGAGCAGGAACAGAGCAGCTAGGGTGGGAATGGAGGAGCAGGATGACAGGAGGAAACCCACAAGCAACCAGACATTGGTAACTCTTCCACAACGTGCAGCCCTTCAGCAGCTTTTGGTCTCTCTGACTGGCATTTCTAGATCATTCCCCTCAGCCTTTCTTTCCTAAATTTCTAATGAAGGTAAGATTTGGGGGCATCCACTGTAACAGGATAAGTAAGAAATCCAGGACGCTGGTACACTAGAGCCATAAGCTTTAGACAAGCCTGGAAGAGGTGGCCAAAGGAAAGATCTATTGATAGAGCTAACATAGTAACCCAAGCATGAAATAGCCAGGGAACACTAAGACAAAGAAAAGATTTGTAACATACTTCTGTCAGCAGAAGCTGCTGTTATTTTTCTGAGGGTTTACAGTTTCATTTAAAGCCATGAATGATTGACCTTGTTTTCCAAGCTACCTTTTATACATGGATTTCACAGACAGAGGAGTACATGGACCATTAAAATGCAAGAACACTTGTCTGCAGTAAGGAGCACTCATTCTCTTGGATGAAAAGAAAAAAACAACATAAAACCCCATCCCAATTTACTTCTAGATGGCTTGGTACTGTCTTTTCAGATCTATTAACACAAGCAGGATAGCTGTTGTGACAGGATTCTGCAAACAGCTGCAGTGGTTTGGTTTTTCTAGCTGGAAGGTTAAGTGGCAGACAAGGAAAGAGGAAGGGTGTACCCCTGTCCCTGCAAGTCACTGACCTGCTGGAGGCTACGGCATGGTGAAAATCACCCCCTCTGGAGGTGTGCCAATCTTCCCCCACTTCATGGGAAGGAAGCACATTATGATATCTGCAGGCAAAGAACTTCAAAGAAGAAAACTGAGTTCTTACTCCTCCTCACTCTGCCCAAGTTGACTGTAATAGCATCCAATGAGAAAAATACTCGCTGATAGGAAGTGGGTGTCACTTCCATACTGTTTTTAAGAACTTGTTCTCCTGCTTGCTGCACAAGCCCAAGAGCCATTTTTCCAAGGCACATGGCAGTGTGTGTGTCATACCACAGACTAGGAAATGTTTCATGACTATGGCACAGTTAAATGCAAGACTGACATCAGCCATTCACTGCAGCAGTGTCTTTTGGCCTGGCCTAGGTTCCTATAGAACCGATTTATCCAGACTTCTGCATTTTCAGAAAGATGTCTCTGAAGTAGCTTTTATTATTAAAGGACAGAGGTGGATAGAGGAAAGAGAAACACAACATGCATCACCCTATGCCCTTCTCCTCAATTGTTTGCAAGCTGTTTGCTGTGTTCTCCATTGCAATGGGTCATACGAGTTTACTTGTCATTGCTAGGCTTATCTTGCCTCCACAGAATGTGGAGCAGCTGCAAGAATCCAAATAATGTCTAACAGTCTCCAAGGTGATGTCAATTTAATTAGAAAGTAATCCCAGCAACAAAACCACCTTGTCCTTCGAAAGGTCAGGAGGAGAAACCTAAGTACAAAGCCCCAAACATCTGCTCACCTTATGTCTGATGAGCACACACAGTCTCCAGACACAAACCTTTGTGGGAAAACCCTGTGCCTGGGTCTCCAGGAAAGGCTTCTCTAAGTCTGTATTTAATTATTAGCACTCGGCACCAGAAAATGCCCTGTTCCCACAGCAAATCAAGACGCTGCATACAGGAGTGCAAACAAAGCAAAGCACACCATGAAGTGTGCTTGAGAGGCAGCTAGTGCTATGGGCT
This sequence comes from Picus viridis, assembly GCA_033816785.1. Classification (NCBI taxonomy): domain Eukaryota; kingdom Metazoa; phylum Chordata; class Aves; order Piciformes; family Picidae; genus Picus; species Picus viridis. The sequence continues at coordinate 11,607,037 of CM066594.1, forward strand.
CCTGCTTTATAAGCTAGCCCTAGTTTACAAAGATCTTCAGTGATGCTTCATTAACTGCTGCCTGACTTTTAAAGAAGCCAAGCATTCAAAATGCTTGATACAAAACAACTAGAGTGCAGTTTCCCATTAGCTCTGAAAATAAAACCAAGCCCCTAATGACTTCCAATAAACTGTTTGCAAAGTTGTTGAAGCAGATAAAACTACAGCTAGGTATCTTTTGAATTTCTATGCATCTTACAGCTTAATTCCCAATAATAGCAGGGGTTAGGCATGTAGGCACTAACTTGAGGCACTTATATAGCTTTAAAATACTACTTCAACCAGAATTGGAAAAAAAGGGGGTGGGGTTTAAAGCAATAAAGCCAAATTTTAACAGCCTTAAAAAAAAAAAAAAAATCAAGGAAGCCTCTATACCTCTATATTGCAAACCTTTCATCAGTTCTTCTCCATGTTTGTGTCACCTCAGGAATGGCAGTACTGCGAGACTCTGGGATAGGATTTCCCTTAAAGTCAGTCTGGATGCAATTCCAGTTACCTTCAGTTACACTTTGCATGGCTCTCATATCTGTCTTGCATAGATTGATTTATGCAAGGATTTGTTTAGGTTGTTCTCTAGCATTTTTCTATCAGAATTTATACATCAAGGCAATAGGCCTAGTCTACAGTTAGGATTCTTGGGATTTTCCCTGAAGTTTTGTCCAAACTGGACAACAGGCTTTGGCTAAATTCCCCCTCTTGTTTCTAACACAATGCAATTCCAGCACTAACAGCAGCAAAAGCCCGACAGATGCAGTTAGATGCACTCATGCTGCCCATGTCACCAATTTGCTCAGGTTAAATGACATGGTAAGAGTGTTGCCATTTTGCTGAGAGCAGGTGAAGGAGGGGTAGAGAGCACTTCTGACTGCATGCATTAGCTTTTGTGCCAAGATTTGCTGTTAGCTGTAATATTTCTGTTTTCACAATTTGAACACTAGATGACTGCACATTCAAAAGTACTTTCCCATGCTTCACAACTATTATGTGCTGAAATTAGATGATCCTGTTTCTCAAAACTCAGAGGAAGCCTCTATTGACCTAAATACAACCTAAAGGTCTGAACAGGCAGAACAACCTGCAAAATAGGAAACTGCTGACCTGAAAAACCTTTGGCTCCTTAGCAGGAGGGTGCAAAGATGCTCTCTTCTTCACAACTTACCAGTGTCTCATTTCCCATATATTCTTTTTTGATCTTTTTTGTATTTGCATTTGAAGCTGGCTCTTTAGCACAGTCCTGTGGTGGTGCTTTTCTTCTTTTTTTGCTTTTCCTGTCACAGCCCATATGATTACTATTGCATAATACCCTATCTACAGTGTCCCCTGTGATGTACTGGGCTTGCTTCATTTCACTCTCTTTATCCTTTTTATTGCTTTCTAGTACTGTTGGGTTTTGGCTTTTAAATGCACTGTCATTGGTTAAGTAAACTTTTGAGTATGTTATTTCCTTCTCCTCTTCTTTCTGCATCTTCTTCTTTTTTTTCTTGCTGACTTTATGATCCTTGATATTCTTCCTGCCTTTTTTCCAGAAAGCTCTTCTTCCTCCAGCTTCACTTCTTGCTGTGCTGGGAGATGCTTACCAGCACCTCTCTGACTGAACTCCAGATTATCTTCGTGTGTTATGGAAGAAACATCTTTTCTTCCCTTCTTTTCCCTTTTGGCCTCTCTAATACTTCCAGAGTTCTCAGCAGTGTCCTCTTCCTCTCTATTTGTCAATGTTCTTTGCCTTTTTCTACAGTCACTTAATGTTATGGTGCCATCAGGAACTTCACAGGTGCTGTACTGATTATCTGCTGATGGTGAAATGGAGTCAGACTTCTCTTTGTTTTTCTTCTTTTTCTTTCTTCTCACATAACTCTCCTCATCATTCTGGACCATAGTTGTTGCACAGCTTTGGCCCGTGAAAGCTTTTTGTTGTGAAATACATTTGTTTTTTTTTTACAAATGTTTTCAGACTGTTTCTGTTCACTGTCCTGGATGCCCTCTAATGAAATAACCCCTTTCTTCTTTTTTTTTTTTTCTTAGTTTCTTCACCATCCACATTGGAATCAGCCTTCTTTCTGCCTTTTTTATAAGCAAATTCATTTTCTTTAGTGCCATCTGTATGATGGTTTGACAGCTCCACATCAGTGCTCTGATTATTCTCCAGTGATAAGGAGGAATGACAGTGCATTTTTTTCTTCCTTTTTTTGAGACTTTTAATTTGTTCCTCTGATTCCTCTTGAGGTTCTGTATCCAGATGGCCTTCCAAATGCATAAAGCTTTCTGAGTGTGTTTCTTGCAGCAATTCAGAGCCACAGCTATCTTTTTTGGTTTTCTTTTTCTTCTTCCTCTTCAGTTCTAGTCGGTCTAAACATTCATCTTCTTTAAACTTTTCCTTCTTCTTCACCTTTGTTTTTGTCTGAAGTTGGTCATCATCCTCAGTTTTAATGACACTTTGTACATCTTTCTCAATTTTAATGACAGTCTGGCTACTACTGCTTTTCACCTTTTTCTTCTTCTGCACTGGTTCCTCGTGATCTTTTCTCTTTTTCTTTACTATCATTCTAAAAAAGTGAAATGAAGTTGTAAGTGCACTGCTTCACAAAGATGACACAAGTCCTACCCCATTTGGCCTTACCTTTATTCTAAAACCACCCCATACCTCTCCTTGTCCCCAGCACTCTTTTTACAGTTTAACAATCTGCTTTCTGTGATGGAGAGCCAGAACTGCAGGCAGCACTACAAGTACAGCCCTACTGGAGTGCTCATGGGGTGAATTTTTTTGTCCTGTTCCTTAGTGCTGCCCTATTTTGTCACTTTCTATTTGTCTTTTTGACAGCTGCTAGCCCTGACATTTACACTGAAATACCTACCCTCTAAAAATCCTTCCTAAACGAGAAGACATACACTGATGGATTGACACATTTGTGTAAAGTGCTTTTCCATATGTGTATGACTTTCCACTTCTGCAACACTGAACTTCACTTTATTGTCCATTTCACATGAAGATGTTTTAAGGTACCTTATTTATTACCTTGAATTTGCTTCTGTTTGCAGTTTCTCATCCTTGCTGACTCCCTTCTCAGGACATTTATGCCTATGACCAGGTTACAGCAATGAAGCCTTTGGTGCCCACCCGTGACACTTGCCTCACTTTGCTGAGGCATCTATATTCATACTTATTTATCATCTTGTAATGTTTAATCCACAGGATCTGTGTGCCTCTTGTACTGCGCCTTGTCAGAACCCTTTACAAAACCCAAAGCGTGCGGTAGTGTAGCTCTGTCTGTTACCCGCACGCTGGCCAGGGCTTGCACACAAAGCCAGGCCGGGTGTGTACGTTTCTGCCCTTCGCTGGGCCCAGCTGTGCCAAACCGGCCCGCAGGGAAGGGGCTGGACCCGCCGACCGATCCCGTTTCAGGGGACCCCCTCCTTATTAGCTACGCGCACCCAGCCCACCTTCGGGCCCCATTCGATGCAAGGGGCAGGGCGCGGCGGCAGCATTTCGTTACCGCCCCGCACAGACACCGCCCGGCTCGGCCCCTATACCCCCCGCCAGTGGCAGCCGCCCGGGGGAAGTCCCGGGAGGGCCTCGGCCGGGCGGACGGTTCCCTCAGGCCGCCCCGCCGCCGCTTACCTGCCGCGGCCCACGTGCAGCCCCGCCGCCGCGCGACCCGGAAGGGGAACGAGGCCGCGCCCGCCCTCGCCGCGACTGGCGGAGCGGTTGCTGCGGCAACGCGGCGCGGCATGGCGGCAGGCGGGCGGGCGCCGGGCCTGTGGGAGCGCGTGTGCGCAGGTGGGAGCGCTTGTCCCGCCGCAGCCAGCGGAAGGGAGGCCCTGTCCTGAGCGGGCCGCGGGCTCTGTGAGGGTGGCCCCGGCCCTGACTGGGCTCCGCGCCCTTGCGGTGAGAGGCCCCCGAGCCGGGCAGCCAGTGGTATCCTGTCTCGGTCACTCGGGCCCTTTTGGGGCTGCCCCTCACTGCTGCCTGTGCAGCCGTGGGGGCACCCGTTCCTCTACCGGCGCTGTGGAGTGAAGCCGGCCCTAAGGAGCGGATGGGGTTGGCTGCATCTGCCCGCGGCGGGTGCTAAAAGCCACCCTTCTCCCCCCGAGTGGGGCTTGGAGCGCATCTGTTCGCTCGCCTTATGCTGCTTCTGATCGCTGTCATCTGACAGAAACAAACCTTCGTGTGCGCTGCTACTGTTGCTGCTAACGGGGCCAGAAGCGTCTGGCTTCCTGCAGTGGTGCCACGGACTCCGGTACACCCCCTAGTAACCCGTGCCCTGCCTGGGTGTAGCTTTGGGGGTTCTCCTGGTAGGGGGGTCAGTTAGTGCTTTGGGAGAGCAGAGCGGTGACAGTGTTTCTGCTGCTAGGTAAATGCAGCTGATAAAGAACCTTTGTCCTCAGAGTCCCATTCTAAGGGCAAAAGTCCTGCCCTTTTCCTAGCATCTGAGCGTACTGTGACTGGTTGGGAAGCCGAGACCAACTCTAGTTTTGTGGTGTTCGAATGAGCCTCTCCTCACTTAGAACTTCATAGAGCCTCAAAGCAGGTATTTTCTGTTACAATGGCCATTTTTAGTGGTGCTTATTCTCATATGATTCAGCTGAGGCACCTGTACTACACGTGGAAGTAGCAATGCCAGTAGATCTCCTAATTACAGTGGTAGGAGGCTAAACCTGCTGGGTTTGGCTGCAGGAACTTCTGCATTGTGTAATCTGTAAATGATTTTTGTATCAGGTCTAATGCCCTCCTTTATTTTCCACCCCATAATCTATGTGGATCACGTACTGCTTTTGCCTTTTGGAGATAGTACTACTTGGCAACGTCCTGGGGATTTAATTGCTGATAGAGGAATTCAAGCTGAAAAGCACCATTACATGCTACTTAAATTAATGGTTAGTTCTGGACAGGCATCTGCATTTTACTTGCATTAAAAAATTTAGACTATTATTTGAAAGTCTTCCCTGGAAAAGGTTCTTTTATCACTGGGAACCTTGAACTAGACTTAAAGCCAAGACAAGAAGCTCTGAAGTTCTCATTTATTTTAAGATACTAGGTTTCACGTTAAATCTTCACTGTATACAATTTGTGTGGCTCCAAACTAGAATGCCTGCCTTCAGAAAATGTTTGTGTAGGAGGAAAACAAATAAGTTTTTAAAGTCTTCTAGATAAATGTTGTACTTTTTACTTTCAGAGTATGAAGCAGAACGGCCTCCGTTTCCAGGTGTTCATGAATCCAGGCGTGGATCTGTGAGTATAGTTCAAGTAGGAAAAAACCAAGAAGCCTGCTTAGGGCTGGTTTTAAAAGATTTGAAGTGACTGAATGGCAGAATTAGGTACCCACAGAGTCAGCTTATTCATAGCATGAAAACAAAACTGCGTTTTGCAAACCAGCTTCTGTGAATCAGCAAATGTAATATTCCAAATCACAGCGTTTATTTAAAGCAGCTTGGGTAGTGCTGTCCCAAAAATAGATAGCCAGCTGTGTTTGGCTTGTACAGCTCGCTGGCTTTTTGCTGCAGCTGCTTCACAGGCGGGGCTCTGAAGCCTGCAAGGATCTCCTTGGGGCAGAGTGGGGAGCAGACTGGGCAGGGCCATAGGCAGGAGTGGGGAGCAAGTGCAGCAAAGGATTTATGCCTCAGTTTCACCTGTGATAGATCACTTCAGTGTGGCCACTGAAATTAGTGGAATTTAACCTGATCAGAGTTGCTTGAAGTCTAATTCTGACCAAATAAGTTAAGTCTAGGAAGATCTGTGGCAGACATAAAAACTTAAGGAAGGCAAACCGCTTTTTAAATCTTTATTCCCAGTGCTTCTAGGAGTAGCAGAATTAATTATTTGGGGCATCAGAGTTAATCTTCATTTAACTTAAGCATATGTGTGGATGTATTTATCTTATTCAAATACTTTGTTGTTTCAAAAGCATTTTAAGAGGTTGTAGTTTGAATTGTCAGACAGTTGGCCTGTTTAGACCTATCCTGTTTCCACAAATGAAACTGTCTTCATTACAGGCTGTTATTAAATTGGAGTAGTGAACTCTGCTTGGGATATTAGCCTGTGCATAATATGTATAATACCTTCTGTCAGGTTTGGGGGTTTTTATTATGCTGGAAATTGCAGATTTATTTTTTTTTTAAGGTGTACTTATTTATTTTAAAGCACTTAGAAAATGTTAAAATAATTTAACAATTTAATTAGAAATCACCATTCCTTTGTTTAACTAACCTTGTAATTTTTCCTGTTGGATTGGCTTCTGCATTTTTGCAGAGGTATTTATATGGGTTGCATTTATCTTGAACAGGTATCTTTAGAAGCAGAAATATTGCAGCCCTTACCTATGGAACAATTTCATTCAGCCCCTGAAGCTGATACTGTTGTCCAGCAGTTGCTCCCCATCCCCCAGACAGCAGAACCACTTCCAGAACTACCTGATCCCAAAACATGTAAGTAGGAGCATATTACCTTGAACCCTGCTGTGATGATTTTTCTTGCACTTGGCAAGGGTTTGTTGAATGTTCACTGTCTACAGCTATAGCAGCTTTTCTTAAGTGGAGTTTGCATGATTAGTCCCCTAGTTTGTAAAGAAGGAACCAGCTCGACCACTTGGTCTGTGTGAGAAAGCTCAGCTGGTGCATTACAAATCAGCAGCATTGTCTAGCTGTTAAGGTAGTTCTCTTCTGAATAAGGGACTTCTATTTATCCTCTTAAATCAGAGAGAGGCAAGCATTTCTTCCTCTAATTTAATGAGGCAAAACAAGGATCAATAGCCTAAATAGACAATTGGGTTTGAAAACTGCTTTCACAAGGTTATCTCTGCCCAGCTGATTACATATTAGAATGGAAATGGCTCTAAAGTTTTGTCCTTCCATTTTTATCAATTTCTATACTTAATAAAATTCACCACCTAGGAATGTATTTTTTTATTGTGTATTTCAGCCTTTTTTTGTCTTCTGTTCATTCTTGCACATTAAGAATTCCTGTTGCTGGTCACAAACAGTGTTAGCCTTGGAAAATATATATATATGTGTATATAGTGTCCTTCCAGTTATGAACATTTTCTGGCAGCACATGAACCAATTAAAGGTATAAAGCAGAGAGAAAATTCAGTGCTTCAGGGGTGTTGCCAAAAGAGAACTCTTCTATGATTTAATCTTCACTTGCCACACCAAAACCTGCACACTTAGTGCATGGCAGGCAGCTTGGCTTTAAATCAAGGACAGCACTTTAGCTGCTAACCACTCCTGCTTGTCTAAGGTCCTAATAGGCTCTGTTTTGCTCACCTTTCTGAGGGGCATGCTCTTATGGATTTGTTCAGGATCATGCTCTGGCCCAGTGAGCTTGAGTTCTTCCATGTGCAGTGCCTTTACCAGAAGGGGCAGAAGGCTCCTCCACTTCCCCTAGTCTGTAAGTTGATGGTGAAAAGTCCTGTTAGGAAAAGTGGAGATGTGAGGAAATGCTGAGAAGGAAACGGCTTGAGCTTCCCAGCTGAGCAAGCATGTAGCTATTAGGCTGTATGTGGAGCATGGGCAATAGCACTGCTGGGCTTTGGTGATGCTGATTGTAGCTGCTTTTTTCTGCAATGAAATCAGTGATGCCAGTGTGTGAACACATGGATAGTATGGTGTAGACCTTATGTGAGGGCAGTGTGGTGTAGACCTTATGTGAGGGCGGTGCAGTCAAAGATGAGAGAGATGTCAACCCAGATAGCCCTCCCCAGGTAGAAAAAAAATGGTGTATGGAGTCATGTTCATATTTCTGAAGGATCTGGCAAGTAGGAAGCAAGTGTGAGAAAGAGAGCATGAGCGGTCTGACTGTAACAGCACTGAGTTCAGTGCAGGCTCATTTCCTTTCCTTTCTCTCAGGGTAAATTAGTACACTCTGCTTTTTGTTTCCATGGCTAAACTGCTTCTGGTGTTCCAAGCTCACTCATTTAAAGCTAAGTCTGACATGTCTGAGGCACACTGTAGTTTGCAGTGGTGATGCACCTTCAGTTTCAAATTGACTCAAGTTTATATTGTCTTGGCTGAAGAGAAGACACATCTCTGGCTGTATCTGAATTGAGTGAATCTGTTCAAGCTGCGCTGGTATTGATAAAATGACTGATACCTGGTGTATGGAATCTAGTGTCTGTTAGATAGTTGTGACATTTTTGTTTCAGAAAAGACATTTTGTTGAAATCTCTTGAAAGCTCAGTGCTTACCTGTAAGTAAAGGCTGTACTCTTTTGCTCAGGTTCTCCTGGACAGTACTTAGAGTATTTCATATTCCCAGTGCTCTTACCTGGAATGGCTGAGCTTCTGCATCAAGCAAAGAAAGAAAAGTGTTTTGAGGTTAGTTTTCAGCTCTCATTTCAAATCATTGACAGGAAGTTACAGCCTTTTCTATCCCAGGCTATATTTCTTTATTTGATCTTTTGCAACAAAACCAACCACAGTAATACGAAATAACATATCTTGAGTTGGTTTGGATCTGGTCTTAAATGTTGTTTCCTCCAGTAATTTAAGTGTGTACTGCACACACTTAACCATTATGCCAATCTCCAGCTCATAACAAATCCTCCTTAAATATCTAGTTGTTTCAAGCCTAAGTAGTGTTGCATTTTAGAGAAGCTGGCTTCCTCTCAGATTTATGCCCATCACTCATCTGAGGGTGCCATAAAGAACTGGAGTTTTACTTGACCACTCAATTTCTTTTGCTGGGCTTGGCATCCTCATAGGGGTATATTTTGTATTTTAGATTTTTAATGCTCTGTGTAAATTCCATTTAATGGGAGAGCAGAGTATTCAGCATTAATGAGCTTTTAAAAACTGTACACTTAAAAAATCATTGTTTGCTACATATATTTTTATGCATTTGTTTTCTCTGTCTCTGTGTAAAAACACCTAGAGAAACATTCCTCATTGTGTGTGGGGATTGCTTAAAAGCAAAGCATTACAGCAGGTGCAAAATAAAGTTCACTGTGTCACCAATGCCTAACTCACAGAACCCCAGCAATAGATTAGGTACTGGGACTTGTGGGGTTCTCCATCATTTTTGCTGTTTTCTCCAAACACAGAAGTTTGGGGTTTGCTGTTGTTTTCTATTTCTTTCCTCCTTTCTGTCTGTCACCCACACTTTGCAATGTAAAACTTTTCTCTCTCTCTTTTTTTACTTTATGCTGCAGCTGAGCCTTCTCTTACTTGCAGCTTCACCATGTAAAGAGCTATGACATAAATGACAGTGAGAACATCTCCCTTTCCATACATGATACGCATCGGTTTGTGCTCTTAGGGTTGCAGATTAAGATGTTCTAGACTAAAATGATAGTGAAGTGAGGAGAAATTGGTGTTGCTAGGTGGTTATTAATTATCTTAGGTCTATGAGGTGAGGAGAAAGTTCTTCACAGAGAGAGTTGTTAGCCATTGGAATGGGCTGCCCAGGGAGGTGGTGGAGTCACCGTCCCTGGAGGTGTTCAAGAGGAGATTGGACATGGCACTTGGTGCCATTGTTTAGTAGTCATGAGGTCTTGGGTGACAGGTTGGACTTCATGATCTTTGAGGTCTTTTCCAACCTTATTGATTCTATGATTCTATCTGCCACCTCTCCAACTACTGACACTTCCTGTTGCAGGCATTCTGAGAACAGACATTGTGGAACAATTTGTAACAATACTATGTGTGCTCTTTGCCCCTGACCTTTACCTGCCTGGCACAGCCAGAAACACACAAAGCATTCCATGCCTGAGTGGACATCCCAGCACTGCATTTCAAATCCCAGCCTGTACAGTTGATTACAGGGAGTTACATCAAATTTTGTTCAGTATTCACTAAGCTTGTGTGTCTATAAACTGATTTGTATAGGTGTGTGTGCATTTATAGCCTGTGGTTAATACAAGGGAAATAGTAAGATGGTTCATTTACATGTCATTGTGACATGGCATCCCTGTACACCACTCCTGCCATCATATTTATATATGTTTCATCTGTTCTTGGCTAGGTAATGTATTATTCATCACACTTAATGAAATTTGTCTTGATTTTTTTTTTGGAGGTAGCTCATGCCCTTTAAGAGGAAAAGGCATGCCTTACAGCTGGCTGAAAATACAGACCCTCATAGATGTTACCTATTTCAGAGGGCAGTAAACCAGCACTTCATAGAAAAATATGAGAATTCTTCAAACAATAGTTCAGTTTTGAACTCTGGTCAGGTCTAAGGTTATTTCATCTACTTTTAATCCAAGAAACGTTTGCAGAGTTTCAGTGGTGTATAAATTAGAAAGTACCTGTTCTGAATGTGGATTTTGTATGAATCTGTTGTTTTATAGTAATCTAATAAACCCAAGTTCTTTTCTAGTGCATGGAAACTTCATAAAAATCAGTACATCTTATCAAAAAAGACATTAAGTGATTTTAGTTCTTATTTAGAAGAATACTCTTGCTATTGGGGAAGGAAGTTTAGGAAAGCAAGCTTATGCCAGATGATGATTTTCCACTGTGATATCATTTTTTCCCCCTTGTTGAACAATAGCTAGTAAAACAATAGCTCTTTTTGCTTGCCATATGACTGAATATTTGTGTTCTTTCCCATCAGTGACCAGGTTCTTGTACTTGGACATTCTGTTTCCTTATCTGACTTAAATATGTGATAGCTAATTATACTTCTGTTTCATAAGGGATGTGGTGTTCCACATGGATTTGGAAGGGGGGGGAAAAAGCTATGATTTGCATTAAAATTGTTGGTGGGTTTCTGAAGGCACTCATTTTGATCCTAAAAATCACTTCCATTTAGTGTGGTTTTTAGGATCAAAACCAGAGCCTTTAGAAACCTAGAGATAGTTACGGGCAAGGAGAAAGGATCCTATGATAAACACACCAGAAGACAGCTTCAGAAATATAGGAGGAGGACAAGGAGTAGAAAGATTCATGGAATTCATGAGAGAACAGATGAGGAACATGATTAATTGTGATTAAACTAACTGAAATCATGAAGGATGAGAACAGAATACTGGGTTTGGGTTTTGGCTGGACATGAGTCATTAAGGCCCATGAAGGGCATCTCCAACGGAATAAACCAGTGGAAGATTAATGGAAGAACCAAAATAGGAACAATCAAACTGACTTCAGTGCTGAATGAGCCTGGGAGAGGAGAGAGCAAATTGCCAGGGAGAAGGAAGAGTGGGCTTCAGATGAGAGGCCCTAAAGGTTTTCATGTTTTGAAGGAGAATGAAGATGAATGAGAAGAGAATGAAAGATTAAGCAGATTTGTTTAGCAATTGAAACTGGGGTGAGATCAGATCATGGGAGCAAGGAAGGAATTCAAGGAAGAGATCTGGAAGTACTCATGCATGTCTGGAAAGGAGGAATTGTAGAATCAGATGGGAAGGTCAGGAAAGGGAGATAGCTGTGCTGAAAGTAGTCGCCTTGTGTAGGAAGGAAATTGGCGAGATCTTATTTGGAAGGTGATACAGAAACATAACAGCTTAACACTGTGATTTCATTTAAAATAGTCTCTCTTGCACTGTGTGATGCCTGAGAACAATCTGAACAGCACAAACCCACCAGCTGCTGGCTGTGTCTGCAGACTTCAAACTGACAGAAATATGAGAACAGTCTGCAGAAGCCTCATTTTTAAATTAGAGATGAAAGAAACCTATTAGGTTGCCCAGTGTATTCCCTTGCAGGCTTCCCCCTCCCCAACCATAACTTCTCCTGCACTTTATCCTATCTGCTGTCAAATGTCTCCAGGGAAAGACTATTTTCTTAAATCCTTCCTCTCACAAGAACTGACTAATGCATTAATTTTTTCAGCATTAAAACTAAATGACATTTAAATGTTTTTATTAGCATAACTCTGATTTTTCTTTCTGATTAGCCATCACAGGAGGCCACTGTATCAGACCCTACCATTGAATGTGTTGTATATAGAAGTATGATAGATCAAGGAAAGTGAATGGAAGGTTTCCTAATGACTTTGCCTTCTCCTGATTGTCAGTATTTTTGCATGGTTATTACCAAGCACATCATATTTAAACTGGAAAATGGAAAATTAATTCTGAGTATGAGTAGTTTATGAACACATCTGCAAGTGAACAATGCACACTGGGCAGATATTTCCTGTGTTTATCCTGATTTGTGTAGCATAGGAGGAATGTGTCAAAGGCAGGTCAATTTATGTCATTTTTTTCCCCTTTTATGAATGCTGACTGCTGTGCAACTAATGATTTAATTCATTAGCAAAGTGAACCATTTCCTGGCAAAAAAAAAAAAAAAAAAAAAAAAACCAAAAACCCAACAACAACAACATAAAAAAACCCAACCCCAAAACTTAATAATAAAAAATACTCAGCTTGACCAAATTCTTCCCTGAGAATTTCACTGGATCTAACAAGGAGAAGGCAAGATGAATTTGATTCCTTTGGTGATGGCTGTTTTGACAACACTGTTCTGATTGTTCTTTCTCACTGCAAAGGAGAAGCAATCTGCTTAAAAGAGGTTAAATTACAACTGCTAGATTAAATTGGATTTTGTTGCCAAAGTATAGAATTTATTCTCTGAAACAATTCACTAAGTAATAGGACCCAGTTTCCTCCTGTGAATGAGAATAGCTGTACAGAGATGACCAGACTTTGCTATTTGTTTTCAGATACTGCTCAAGTCAAGATTTGCCCATTTAATATCTGAAATTGCCTGTAGAAAGCTCTCCAGTGGTGTTGCTCTCTGGAAGCTTAGGTGTTTGGCTTCTCAAAACAGTTCTTGGTATCAGCATGACAGGTGTGAAAATTCCTTAAGGAGAAATGGAGGTTTCTTCACAGACAAGGACTCTAAGGGAGCACTCCATGAACCCGAAAGCTTTTGTGGTCATGAAGCACATCATAAAGGCACAGGGGGTTCAACACTGATAATTATTTTGCAATGTTCTCTTATTCTTTTCTCCCCCCCCCCCCCTTTTTTTTTTTTTTTTTTAATTTTCTTTCTTTAAAGAAGTTCTCTTCTTTTTGATGTGGGAGTCAGAGTGTAGGTCTACCAAGAATACTATTTACTTAGATGATACTTGGAAAGCTTTTACTTTTCTAGTGATGCAACGCAGTCTAACTCTATCATTCACATTTGTCACCCCCTGGCTAAGTGACTGCCCTGTATTGTTCCCTGGGCAATCAGCATCTTGGGTAATGTTTCTCTTCCACTTCACCTGTGGCTGAAGTAATACACTGACCTCCAAATTACGCCGTGTGCCAATTCTCTCAACGTTGAAAAAACTATGTCAAGTAGAGCACTTTATTTCTGCCTCACTGTTCACATCTCCCAGTCCTTTTTGCATCAGATTCTTGTGAAACATGAATGGTGAGGATGAGAGGTCAAGTAATCTGACATGCCTTGTATATCCAATTACCTACCTGTTGCATTTCTCTTAGCAAGTACTTGGAAGTAGTACCAGTACCTTCATTTCTTACACTTCAGTCAAGACTCCAACCTCTTTCATGACATTTAGCAGTTTCACAAATGTTTGACAAGTGTGAATTGTTTTCCTAAACAAGAGTCATTGCAATTGAATCTGCCTTTGACAGGGCAAGTATTGCCTGCTGGCTGGGAGCTAGGCTTTCTCCTAGGTACATGGCTGCTGTTTGTTCTGCAGGGGCTTAATGTCTGTTAGTATTCACTCTCTGGCTGTGTACATCCAAAAGGCATCTAATGTAAGAGGAGTTCAGGAAACACCAGGCAAACTCTTCTGTTACTTCAATCCATTCTATTCTTTGTGTCATAGTTACTGTGGTTTGTGATAAGCAGAATAAGCACCTATCCTCGACTGCATCCAGCCCATGCATCCAGCTTTAGCCAGTACAACTTGGAACACCATTCAGAGGTATTTGTTATCGCTATACTGCAGCAAATATCAAGATAATGCACATTCACTTTTCTCACCCTTTTTTTTTTTTTGACTCAACTTGAAAGCACTTCACAATATTTCTGAAATTTTGGATGAGCCTCTGACTGTTGGCAGTGGCAATGTTGAAACAGAGAAATGTACTGTATATTTTATTTAATAAAAGCAGACAGTTTAGCTTCTGTTCCTCTCCAGTAGCAGAAATATGTGAGCAATCCAGAGATAATAAATAATTTGAAACTATCTTCTATCTTTAGAGAAAAAGGACCAAATTCATTGCCAGTGATTTCCTAACAGAGTGGTTATACAAGTAAGTTAATCATGGTTTTTACTATTAATTGTACTCAGTGCTACAAAGACATTAATTTGTAAATAGAATAGCTGAAATTTTAATTAATATGAGTTGTTTTCTTCTCCTTTTTTTTTGGTTTTGTTTTGGTTTTTTTTTGTCACAGCAAGAACCCAAAGAGGAAAGATGAGTCATTCACAGAATTCTTCTCCATTCCTTTTGTTAAAGACTGGCTGAAGGACCAGTAAGTTATTGCAATCCTCACAATAACCTTTTCTCCTTTTCTACTTCATTTTTCCCCTGCTATTCCAAAAAAAAAGAATTAACAGAGCTTCAACATGTTACCATTGTGCTTTCTAAGTGCCCTTTACTGTGTGCAACAAAGAGCTATGTAGTGCTTTCTAACTTGGTTGGGGTATTAGTTACAAGGCATTTTGTACCAGAGTTATTCACAGAGAAGCAGAGTGCAAGGCATTCAAACAGGCTGGCAGTATTCTGCATATCTTTGTACTAAGAGGTAAAGCAGTGTTTTCAGTGCTGTTTCCTGCTATGGATATCATTGAGGATGTACAGTCTAGAAATTTCTTCCTCTGACTGTAAGCATCTGTTTTAAAAATACCTGTAATGATCCTTGGCATCAGGATGCATTTTTGCATTTCTACAGACATTTATGGCTTTGCATCTGAGAAATGAACACTTGTGTTGGCAGCCTCACTGCCATAGTCCTCAGTATTCCTGTGGAACCAAGCTGCACAGTGGTTTTGAAAGCAGCGTTACTGTCCTTGAGGCTGCAGTTTGTTTCACAATGTAGCTGTTGTATGAGGAAAAGCAGAAAAGTGAAGTGTTAGCCTCAGTGACAGAAGAAGAAAATTTCAGAGGTCAGATTGGAAACAAAATTTTCAATTTCAAAACTTAATTGGAGGCTAAGTTGGTGGTCAGTGAAAACTTAGAGATTGATCTAGTTGAGGATGCCCCTGCTTACTGCAGGGACTTTGGACTAGATGACCTTTGGAGGTCCCTTCCAACCCAGACTGTTCTATAAGATCTCTGGAGGTATGTTTACTTCATTACACTAAGAGGAAATTGAGCTTTCTTAATCTCTGTGTCATGTGGATCTTGGAACCTTTGAGTCACTAGCAACAGGAAAGCCCCTTGACATTCACAGGTCTTTGGAGAAAAGCTGGTGTTTGTGGCATGGACAGTTAACTTTGACTGTCTTAGTGGCAGTCAGCTGGTCAAAGTTGTGTAGGAGGTTTCTGCAGTAAGAGATGGACATCTTCATAGAGTGACCCATTTCATCTCAGCTCCAACACCTTCAGGGACCTGCTACTGCATCTAGCTGCCGAGCCGCTGTTGTTCAAACCTGCCACTGGTGGGACACTTAGAAGGTTCCTTCTGTAGAGCACTAGGTTGTGCCAACAAGATTCCCATTTAAAGCAGGGAGTTTTGTAGTTTGGGAAGTGATTATGACCTGCAGTGAGGTTGTCATCCTCAGTCTTCAGCATACTGAAGAGCCATCAGTTGGTAAGTTTTGATACCACTGAATTGTGAGGGTGGTTTTTTGTACCTCAGATGAATATGTGAGATCACATTTTGTCACCGTCTGTCTTGGAAGTAAGGCTGACCTGACTGCTTCCCTGCTCTCTCCTCTTCTTCATCCTAGCCTGCTTGGAGGCGACCTAATATGACCCCGTCTGTTTGGTATGATGCTTGGTTATACTGATCAGGGACCTCCTCCAAGCTGGAAATCTCTCTGCCAAAATGAGAGAGGAGGGTTTGTATAGCTGTTTAGAGCATAGATATTGTCTTCATTCTGTTTCACCTGGGAGTCTGACAAACTTCTGTATTGGCACAAAGAAAGGATTAAAACGCAGGGCTGAGGGCAAGGTGAGGAGAATAAATGAGCTGGTAAGATATAGAGGTGGTGGCAGGAACTGCTTAAGTCAGCTTTGCCAACAAGAGAAATACACTGTGGAATCACAGCCTGAATGACTCATAGCTTCTGTTAGTGCTTGTGCTCCTAAATAACGTAGTGACAGCTCCACAAGGACACTGAAGTGTCAAAGTCCTACTTAAGCTGATACACACTTGATCTTAAATTCTCTAAACAAGTGGGCCTTTAAAACAACAACTATGAAAGTGATTATTAAAAGCACATTTTGGGGGTGAACTTATATTAAAATTGCAGATTTCTTAACAAATATTGCATATTTGCTCAACATGAGCTCTCAATGTGCGCTTGCAGCCCGGAAAGCCAATCAGATCCTGGGCTGCATCAGAAGAAGTGTGACCAGCAGGTCAAGGGAGGTGCTTCTCCCCCTCTACTCGGCTCTGGTGAGACCCCACCTGGAGTACTGCGTCCAGTTCTGGAGCCCCTATTACAGGAGGGATGTGGACGTGCTGGAGCGTGTCCAGAGAAGGGCCACGAGGATGATCAGAGGGCTGGAGCACCTCTCCTATGAGGACAGACTGAAGGAGTTGGGGCTGTTCAGTCTGGAGAAGAGAAGGCTCTGAGGTGACTTCATTGTGGCCTTCCAGTATCTGAAGGGGTCCTACAAGAAGGCTGGGGAGGGACTTCTCAGGATCTCAGGTAGTGATAGGACTAGGGGGAACGAAATGAAGCTGGAAATGGGGAGATTCAGGCTAGATGTGAGGAAGAAGTTCTTCACCATGAGAGTGGTGAAGCCCTGGAATGGGTTATCCAGGGAGGTGGTTGAGGCCCCGTCCCTGGAGGTGTTTAAGACCAGGCTGGACGAGGCTCTGGCCAGCATGATCTAGTGTAGGGTGTCCCTGCCCATGGCAGGGGTTGGAACTAGATGATCCTTGTGGTCCCTTCCAACCCTGACTGATTCTATGATTCTATATGAAGTAATCATTAGAGAGAAGTGAATGACTGCAATATTAAATGAGAGAATTAATTATTAAGTCCTCCTGGATATGTCTTAGTTTATTATTATATGCTGCCAGATATCACATTTAAAATGTAATTGAGTCTGTACTCTTTTGTTATAATTTATGGGTTTATTGGTAAAGGAGCTTTCTTTTTTTTTTTTTTTTTTAACAGGATTTATGAATCCATAAGAGACATGAGAAAAAGCAATGGTCAGATTTTGATGGGAAACAATCCTCATCCCAGCTATTTAGATAAAGAACTAGAGAGTGTTGCTGCAGATTTGAGGGGTAAACTGTTGTGTTGTTCTTTTCAGTTACTTGTCTAAATTTGGAGAGCCTCCTGAAAGGCCTGGTAAAGAGGAGTACAGTTGTATACTGTGTTAAACTAGGGTTCAGTGCAAAGCAGTCTTTGTGCATTCAAAACCAAACAAAAACCCAACCAGAAAACTCCCCACAAAAACCCCAAGGCATGATTTTTTTTATTCCATCGAAGATCCAGCTTTTAAAATATATTCCATGCCTGGATATGACTTTTTTTGGCTCTACTCCAGTGCCCCCAGTTTTTTTTTTTTCGTTGAAGCTCAAAACCACTGTCTCAGGAGCCTCGCTCTCTATGTGATGTTTTCCCAAATCATAGTATCAGTCAGGGTTGGAAGGGACTACAAGGATCATCTAGTTCCAACCCCCCTGCCATGGGCAGGGACGCCCTACACTGGGTCAGGCCAGCCAGAGCCTCATGCAGCCTGGTCTTAAACACTTCCAAATGAGAGCTTGCAGCCTACTTTTCCTTCTTAAGGAGACCCAAGTGTTGCATCAGGTTTCAGAACTCTGAATGCCAACGATGTGCCTTCTCAAGCTGGTTACTGTAGCTGAAGGAGCTTGTGAAATTGGAATTTGTTTGCAGCTTTAGTATTTGCAGTTATTGCTGGGACATCAGTAAATAAAAGCCTCAGTATAGTTACTGTATAGTGTTACTCAGTATAGTGGTTCACTGGACGCTGCATATTGTCAGTAGTACTGACAAAATATTATATCCTTTGGGAATCCTTGGTTCCTGAAGCAGATTTCCAGGGCAATCGAAGGAGCAGCCTCAACACTGCTTCGGCTCCAGGAAAACACAAAACGTTTCTGTTGCCTTAAAGGACAGTTGCACCTTTCAGAGGGCAGGAAACTGGAGCTTTAACGAGGAACTAACAAAGAAACTTGCTGAGATACTTACTGATGCCCCTATTCCTGCAGTCAAGACTGCTGATATAGCCAAGTAAAGTAAACAGAATTAGAGCCTCGAATGTTTTGTACTTCTATAAATATGCTAACGAGCACCCCAGTTGCCTTTTGTCAGCATTTTCCAGCGGTGTTTCTGGTTGAATAGCAGCAAAGCTCAGTCGCAAGTAGCTAAGCGGCATGTAGTGAATCAGGGACCGGGAAAGAGTGGGAGCTGTGTTTATACCCTGAGATCCCTTCACTTTCACTCTTCTGGCATAGATGGGCTGAGTCTGTATTCTGTGTGTCAGAGGAGTACCATTACCCAACCACCTTCAGCTTATCAATGAAAGAAATACGAAGAAAACAATGTAAATGTCCCATGCTTGAAAAAAATGCTGAAGTCCTGATAGTCTACTGGCATATGAATTTAAGAATATGACAGTAACGTGGCTGTGGAAGATCAGTCTGTGTGTGCACATTTTGCAGGGGCTGCAGGAACTGAAGATGTGTTTTACAAACAAACATGAATTCACAAGAACCTCTTTATCTGCATGTTCTCCTTTTCTCTGCAGAGGGCATTTGCTGGATACTCAGTTCAGCAGGACGCATTTCCTGGTTTGATCTGTGTCTCCCAAAACAAATGTGCAAGTGCAGAGAGAATAAATTGATCATGGCTTTAATAAAGTGGGCAGACAGCTAAGAGAGATAGACAGAAATAGATAAGCATGTCCATAAATTGTTGGTGAATCTGAAGCGGTGTCTCTCTGCCAAATTTCTGTGTGTGCATACATATATAGACTTTGATTACTTTTTTCTCTCCCTCCCCCCAATATTCTAATTAGGTGAGGTCTGCTGGTCTCAGCTGCCTTTACAGTTGACTTCATTGTCAGTTCTCAGATGGCCAATAGGGGTAATTTTGCATGGGTGACTGGATTCTTTCTTTCCATAATGTGCCCAGTTTCTACAGGCTTTGCTTTCTGCACACTGCTGTGTTTCACTGCTTTGTCTCCGAACCAGCCATGTTTAGAGTGTATTTGTTTTGCAGTATGTTTTTCCTTTCATTTGCCTTAATGATTTGAATTTTGAGCTTTAAATGTATTTATTTGGGGGAGGAGGGAGTGGGAGGGAGTGATATGATGAGAAGCACATTTAATTGCACGAACAGATAAATGCAGTGTGTGTGTGTAGGTTATTGCAATAAACTGCCATTCCATAATGGGACAGGATTCAAGTTAACAAAGGAGACGTTTCTGACCAATAGAACTCCAACTGTGCATTGGAAAATTGCACAGAGTTTATGTATGAAATATCTGTGCTGTATAACGGTGGTTTATGAGGTGGAGGCTTTATGGCTACAAATCCTGATGCAGTGTTGAAACTTGCCTTAATTTGTGCAAAGATTGTAAACACAGCAAGTGAGAAAGTTGAAAATGTCTGCTAGTGGTTTGTGACATCTCCCTAATGTGAGAGCTGGAGACTTTTTGCTGGTGTAGGTTTTTGACTACTACAAGATAGGAAGTCTGATCTAAGGCACACAAACACAGATGGAAGTTTCCCCATTGACACAAGTGAAATTTGGAACAGGGCTTCAGATACTCTTACAGAATATATAACTATTTGTCCTGTAAATGAAAACCACTGAGGCCATACCTTGCAAAATCTGTAGCAAGTGAACAAGTGCAGAAGGAGAACTATTTTGTCATTAAAATGGGTGGGTTCTTCCCAGCTAGAGAGTGTATTAAGGGGAAGAAAGCCAGTGTAGTTTTCAGACAGAGCTTAAAGCAAAAGATCTTTGGTCTTTTATTGTTTTGCCATGTTCTCACTGCTAAGACTTCTTACTGTCCTTCCTCCAATTCTTCTCACTATTCACCTGTTCTGCCTCCTTTTCCTCTGCCTCCCCACATACCAACTTCCCACTTTAGTGCCACACTTTTTCTTCTTACCCTATTTTTTTTTTCATTAGAAATGAGTAAACAAGTAAGTAAATTGTTTGTGTAAGAGCTGTTGCCACTATGACCCCTGATGATACTTCTGAGGGTGTTTTTATAGTTTTATTATGCAGTAATATTTTGCTTCCATTGTGTGTTTGTGTAGGGGAGCTGTCAGAATTGTCTGAGGCAAAAATGAAACAGGAAATTTAAAAGTGAACTGTTTTGTTCACAACCTATAGCCTTTAGATTTGAGGCTATTCAAATACAAAAATGTGTTCAAAAGACCAGCAGAGCAGTGGTAAATGAGGAGAATGGAGTGGAGCAATGGAGTGGTTTATTCTTCTTTTAGCTATTGGCAGTATCAAGGAGCTTTTATTTGGAGAAGGTGAGAGGAAAGAAGAGTTCAGACAGCAGGAATCACACTTCAGCATGTCTGCTTGTTTGCATTTCTGTTCTTCAGAAGATTAAATTTGGTTATTCCCACATTCAAAAATGTACCCCCAGAAAAAATCACAAAAATTATATTGCAAGGATTTTTTTTTTCCCCTCCAAGTACTCTTCTCATGTTCTGTTGCATTTAGGTTACTGCAAAAGAAAACCAGTAGTTAGTAGTTTCTTTCTGACTGTTGAAACGTTGTGTTAGTATGAAGAGTGTTGCAAACAAAGGTCTCAGAGCACACACAGTTTGACCTGTGAAAATGTTCAGTGTCTGTGGGAGTACTTCCCTGTAAACCTGTGAGGCTCCTACAGTGGTAGTGCACTGTAACTAATCAGATTTAAATACCACATCAGATAAATCACAGAACGGTAGGGGTTGGAAGGGACCTCTGGAGATCGTGTCCAACCACCCTGCCAAGCAGAATCACCTAGGGCAGGTCTCACAGGTGTCTGATTGTTTATGAACAGCCTTTTTTGGGGCTTTTTAGGGTAAATGATCTTAACAGTAATGGAGGGCCTTATTTCATCTTCTTGAGATTTCATTGAGAAACACAACTTCTGTCCTTGAGGGAATCAGATACTCCTCTTCAGCTGGGATGTTTTTCAGTACTTCACACATTTACTTAATGCAAGCCTGGTTTACATCTTCTGGGTGCCAGATTCCATCTGCATAATATAATATAATTAGTAAGTATCCCAAATCAGCAGGATCTGTACAAGTTTGCTCAGAAAGCAGGAAACACCCTTCTGGAATTTAACTTTCCTTTGGTCAGTGGCTGCTGTATTCAGGTTTGGTAAAATAGAATCCTTAAGGACAAATCAAAAATTACTGATGCTTTTTGTACAGGTGCAACTTAAGTGATATGTATCTGATGTATATTTCATAGTCTATATCCATCTATCTAATGTGTGAGCTTTTAAGGTGGTGCATAATCAGAGACCAAATAAGCAGAATGTAGTTGGTGTACGTTTTGCTGTCAGTTTTAATCTTCTTGGAGCCCACAAATGACATATTCTCTCTTTTCCTAATTCAGTGCTGAGGGGTGGTTGCCTCTGCTCAGAGTCTATTTTTGTTTGACCTGAAGCCAGTACATTCTCTCAGACAAAACTGGACCTGGCGTGACTTCTCTCCTTTAAAGTTGCCCCGTTGAAATGATTGATACTTGCCAGGGGCTGTAGGGCTGAAATTCAAGCCCAGGTTTTGCTTGGGTTTTAGATCAGTTTCTCCAATTTAGTGTTGAATCATGAAGTAGGCATTTTGATAATCTGAAAAGGAAAGCAAATAAATGCAGGAGTCCTTGGAGGCTGGGAGCCTGTTCCTTGGGAGATGCGCTCCTTCTTAGATAAAGTTCAATGCATTTGATAGATGTGCTGTAAAATATGTAGGTCTGTTTGTGATTTTTCTTTTTTTTTTTTTCCCCCCACTCTGAATTTTGGGTTGCAAAAAGATCAAAAATAGAAGAGAGGATGAAAGCCTATCGGCCAAACCAGCACAGCCCAGCTTCGTCTTTTGAGGTCTGATTATCGGAAGCCGTTGGCTCGGGAAGCCTTTCTTGTCCAGGACTTATGATTTCCCTTGAGCAGTAGAAATGCTAATCAGTGTTCACAGAGCTAAAACTGCTTGGTTTAAGGGAGAGAGTTCTTTTTTTCTTTTTTCCTTTAAATTTTATTTTATTTTTTATATTTCTGTCTTATTTTTCCTCCTCCAAAGGGAGCGAGCTTTTCTTTTACGTTACAATAAATGTAGGCCCAGAGTCTGCTGACGCGATGACGAGACCAATTGAGCCGAGTACACAGACTAAAAGGGGGCAGGCAGTGTACCATTAGATAATAGCTAAGATTGTGCTCCAAGTTGAAATGCTCCTGCAGTGAAGACAAGCCCTAAGAGAAAGACGTCAGAGAGCATAGGAAGCTTACTAGGGCAGAGAGTAACATGAATGAAATTAAGTGAAGGGAAAATGTAAGCTGTCAAAGCCTCCAAGCCTGAGCTGTGATATACTGTAAAATACATTTGCAAAAGAAATGGCAGAAGGAATGTTTCAGCCAGAAAACGTAAGACCGCATAAAGAGCTTGTTAATTGCTGCTCTTTGCAGTATATCTGTTTAAATAATGACCCTGCATGGGTTGCATGTGTCTGTAGATGCATCCAAATTTACAGTGCTGTGGTGTTCCAAGTGTAAGCTGTGCTCAATCTGTGGCTCATGCAGGCAAAGTGGCTCTTAACAGCCATTCTAACACTGTGCCGCGTCTACTGTTTCTCACTGGCATTTTTGAGAGCTGCAACATTATTGCCCTACAGTTCATTACCTTTAAATTACATGTATTATAAGAGAAACTGTGTAAATGAATGTTGTCTTGGCCTTTCCAGTGGATGCTTTCTGCTCACTGTGTGTGGAAGTGGCTTTCGGAAAGCAGTATTTGATACAGTGATTTGACTTACTGTTAGCGGCGGATGAAGTGTAATGGTAGCTTACATTCTTTTCCATTAAAATTGGTAGCAGCAGAATCCCCAAACATGCTTTCAAAGTACTGCTCATTTTGCTTGAAAATGACTGACTCTATGGCTGTGTTACTTTTCTACTGAACAGGGAGTATATGCTATCAAAAGGGAAATATCCACGTTTGAAGAACTTGTTTAGACATTTCTAAACGTGGATCCATGCTCATGCAGCTATGGCAGGCATGCAGCTATGGCAGGCATTGCTTTTTTTCCCACTACATTTAAATTTTAAGTGAAATCATAATGGAAATCAATGTACTAAAGTATATTTACATTGAATATTTCCTCATTGTTATAAGCATTTGTCCAAAGTCTCTTCATTCTTTCAGGCACACTGAAACTTCCTCTGCTTGTCAAATACTTCTGTCACCCACTTCTCTCACCACCACCTCAAACCTTACCATAATAGTAGGACTTTGAAATCCATGAAGAAAAATAAGAGAGATTTCTGTGTTTGTCTGTTTGTGTGTTACTGTTCTAAAGAGGAAGTGATTGTAGAGTACATAGCACAGAAAGTATTTCTGAGGGAGATACTTTGCACATTTTATTTTGGAGCAATAAGAAACGGTAATTTTCGTGCTCCCAAACAAGCTTCCTCTTTTCTATGAGATATTCTGTTAGGGAAGAAAGTATTTTAATTATGTGGGCTGTCTGCTTACAAAACATTTGCATTTTTTTAAAGTCCTAGGCCACCAACTCCCTGTCTCTCTGTCTGTCAGAAGAAGAAGCAAGCATAGTAATTCAGTCCTTCTGGAGAGGTTATCGGGTAAGAGTGATCTATAATTATTTTGCTTGATGTTGAAAACCGTAGGACTGTGAAGGCCCCAGGGAAAATCCTTACATAAATTTTAACTAGGGAATACTATAAATAGCTGCTGAGACCCCCATGGTTCATTGGCTTTTGGATGTTGCTCTGCCTTATGCCTAGTGAGTACAGTTTTTTCACAGGCATTTACACTGGTGTAGTCTCACTGTTTCTCTCAACGACAAACTGTGTCCAGTTCTGGGCCCCTCAGTTTAGGAAAGCTGTTGACTTGCTGGAACGTGCCAGAGAAGGGCAACGAAGTTGGTGAGGGGTTTGGAGCACAAGCCCTATGAGGAGAGGCTGGGGGAGCTGGGGTTGCTTAGCCTGGAGAAGAGGAGACTCAGGGGTGACCTTATTGCTCTCTGCAACTACCTGAAGAGAGGTTGTGGACCGGTGGAGGTTGCTCTCGTCTCCCAGGCAACCAGCACCAGAACAAGAGGACACAGTCTCAAGCTGTGCTAGGGGAGGTTTAGACTGGATGTTAGGAAGAAGTTCTATACAGAGAGAGTGATTGCCCATTGGAATGGGCTGCCCGTGGAGGTGGTGGAGTCACCATCACTGGAGGTGTTCAGGAGGAGACTGGATGGGGTGCTTGGTGCCATGGTCTAGTTGTTTAGGTGGGTTGGATTGGTTGATAGGTTGGACGCGATGATCTTGAAGGTCTTTTCCAACCTGGTGTATTGTATTGTATTGTAAACAGTCCACAGCAATTTGATTTTCAGCAGTACAATTACCAGATAACCACTGAACAACTTGAATTTCTTACTCTAATTTTTTAGGGATTTTTTTTTAGTTGTCTTTAGCTAGTTGCTAGAGGATGCAGTGGTATTCTGCTTCGTGCATTTCTGTATGAGGGAGTGTAGAGATGCAGAAGGAGAATTGATCTGTTAAGAAATTTAAACATATGAAAAAAAGGACAAAAAGCTGAGACCAGAAGGAGGCAGGAGATGTAGGAGAGGCATGAAGAGAGGATAAGGGGAGGAAAAAAGGTAAGCAGATGTTGCAAGCCATACTCATAATACAACACTAACAAACCCTAATTTAAGGGAGGAAAAGCAAGGCACCTAAAATAAATACAAAGCAAATGGGCTAATACTGTTATTTTGAAGGCTAACAGCCATGCTAATCCTAGGCTACAAAGTAGGTTATTTTGAAAATCCTGAACAGATTCTGGTAAATATTTCTTTGAAAGGCTGTAACACCTTCAGGCCTTGGAAAGAAATGGGCTTGAAATTCAGATGACTTAGCTGACAAAGAAATGTCTCTGCCTTTATCAAAGTTTAAGCTTGCAAATAGCCTCCAGACAGAGCAGTAATTTCATTGTGGTGGGCAATGAGACACCTCTTTCTGTACCTCAGGTGTTCTTTAAATAAGAATCAGTATAAAACACTCTGTTCATTTCTTCCTTACTACTGTTTACAAGCACAAGTATATCAGTGATTACTGCAACATGCTGTGCAGCCAAAGATGATGAAATACTTTGAAATGTTCTTTCTTGACTGACAGATTTTTGTGATGCTTTCTGCTTGTTGGTTTTCCTTATTTTTCTGTTTTTAAACAGAGATGGCATTGACACTAACACTAATTAGCAGTGACAGTATCACTGCAGGCATCTTTACTGTAGAGTATTGCAAAGGCAGCCATTATCCAATAACAGTGATGTTTGCTGAACAGTGCAAGGTTGTTCAAATACCTTTTCCTTCCACCAAAGCTTCTGAAGGGCACTGTCCCTTCTTGCTGTATATTGAAGCTAATAAGCTTCAAAATTTTCACACCATGATTTAATATTCTGAACCAGTTCCCAGGAATGAAAGAGAAGCTCTACCTGTAAAAACTAGGAGACATCCAAAATAATTCAGAATATCACATTTGCTGTTACAAGTTTTGTCTTATTAGAGCTGAAAGAACTTGAGGTTTAAAAAAAAAAAAAAAAAAAAAAAAAAAAAAGCTATTTAAATTGAAATCAGAACATAAAACAAAAATCACTAGTAGTAAGCTGCTACCTAGGGTAATGTATTAACCTTGGGCTTGTAACTGAAGAGATCTCCCAGCTTAAAGAGGATTCCATTTACCAAAGAATTCAGATGACTTCCTTTTAAAATAAACAGCTCTGTCAGCTAATGCTGATTAATTGTGCTAATAACTGGACACTTACAGATAATGCCCACTTGCATTCTACAGATATTATGGTGTTAATATTTTAAACTCTTTTCTGATGGTTTTCCATTAAACCTTATCATAGAATCAATAAGGTTGGAAAAGACCTCAGAGATCATCAAGTCCAATCTGTCACCCAATGCCTCATGACTAACTAAACCATGGCTTCAAGTGCCACATCCAATCCTTTTTTGAACACCTCCAGGGATGGTGACGCCACCACCTCCCTGGGCAGCACATTCCAATGGCCAATTACTCTTTCTGTGAAGAACATTCTCCTCACCCCAAGCCTAAACTTCTCCTGGTGCAGCTTGAGGCTGTGTCCTCTTGTTCTGGTGCTGGTTGCCTGGGAGACCAACCCTGACCTGGCTGTAGCCTCCTTTCAGGTAGCTGTTGACAACAGCAAGGTCTCCCCTGAGCCTCCTCCTCCCCATGTTTCATAATTCACAGAACTTGGAACTTTTCAATACTGTTCTTGAAATACAATATTCTATACTGTGATGAAGGTTGAACACAAGCACATGTACATATTTTGTATGGTATTGTGATAAAGAGCCAATGTACTTCAGCACTGCTCTTCTTAAGATACACTTTAAAGGACATAAAATCACATGCGTTGGGTGCTTGCTTGAAAGTTGGATGGAGCATTCTGGACACACTGTTGGATTTCAGGAAAATAAAAGGCTCAGAAATGTGGGCAGGATAGTTTTTGTCTTTAACAATGCTGTCCTAAGTCTGAACCTTGTAATTTTTTTACTCTTAAACCATGTCAAATAAAGGCTGAGAAACTCCTGCAAGGCACTTTGCTAAGAATTATCTTTTGTGGACTCAGACCATTTCTGAGATACTTTGTCAACCATATTGGTCATGGCCATATTAGATGTAGTGATATGAACTGTGACTGTGCTCTGTCTGGTTATGTAACCGACTAATCATTCTGGCTTCCCATGATATTTACTTGTTTCTGCCACATCTAGCTATCTCAGTGTGCCAGTACCAAAACCATATGGCAATCAGCAGCAATGGTTCAGGAAGTAAAGGTTTTTCTATGCAAAGGGAAGGGGGGGGGGAAAGCTATAGGTACAGAATATTGAAAACTTTTTGGTAATCAAGCCTGATCAAAGCAGTACATTCATCTTTATCTGAAGCAGACTTCAGAAGAATACTTGTTTTGGTAGTAATAATTAATGCTTGCCATCAACTGAGTCCTTGCTACAATCTTTCATACAAAGACGTTGAGGAGTGCTCTGAAAATTATTTCACATTTAATCAGGATTTAAATTCCAGAACAAACAGCAGTGGAAGGTGCAACTGCGGGGTGCTCTAAGGAGATAAGAAAGGAAGATGTCATCTTGAGAGGTCTCTTTGAGAGCAAGGAGTAGCACACAAATAAGACCTGACACAGCTCTGTCATTAGAACTCTTTCTCTTTTCTTCTCACCACCTTCTTTTATAGAGGTTCCAGTCACCTGTCATGGGCCAAGGCAGTTTTCAGTATCTGACAAAAGCCCTTCATGGGCAGATGTCAAATTTCCAGGTGCTTTTCCAATAAGAGATGATATACTCACCCCTCTACTGCAGAATCTGTGCTTAGTGCCTTTTGTTTTATGGGGTCTTTTTGATCTTTGTAATTTGCATAACTGTTCCAGACTGAAGGGATTTTGCATGAATACGATTTTCTCTGTTGTCTCTGGTCAGAGCTGTAGTGTTCCCTTTCCACTGTTGCACGACATGTTCTCACCTAGCATTGAAAGCACTTTATTTTGGCTAAATCTTGTAATGCTGGACTTTAAATTGGACAGCACTATGTACATGTTCAGTGCTGGTTTGATAAATAAATACTCTTTGAGAAAAAGTTAAACCAGAATTTAAGCTCTTTTACCTTTGTGTTTGACAAAGTGTTGCTGTGCTTTTGCTATCACAATTTATATTCCTTTCCAGCAAGCTGTGGCTGCTAGCAAAGGCTCAAACCCAGCAGGTCACACAAATATCTGCTGCTATTGACGGCAAGTGCAGTTTCAATCCAAGTTAAGACCCCTTCAGTGCTTTATGCATTTCTGGTCTGCAGAAGAGAACCATCAGTTGTTTGGACAAGCCTTTCACTCTGATTGTTTGGCTGGAGTTTTTGCTGCCAAGTCATGGCTTTTTAATCCAGAATTGCACTCTGATTACAAAATATCCTGCTTTCTGAGAACTTAGCACAACTGTGCTGAACTATCATCTGCTAAGGAGATTTGGGACATGTTGATAGTATTTTCAGTTCCTGTTAACCTGTGGTGGCATATCTGTGTTCTTTTGCTTTCACTTTGCTGAAAAATCCCTTTGTTCTGGGAGCTCTGCTCACTGCTTGGGTTTAATGCTGCATTTTGGAGTACTTGAGTACTGTGCCTTTATCTCCAAACCCTATGCTGTGCATTTCACTCTACTTCCACTGTTCTATTTATCTAGGGAGAGTACACAGAGCCTACTATACTTGCTCTTATCTTTTGACTGATAAGAGTTCCTGTCTTCATTTTCAGCACCCAGAGATCACTGTGGCCCTATCACAGACCAAAATACAGGTCTTGAATAGCTGCAGTTGTAAATGGATGTTTGTAAATTGCATGTTTAGACATAGAGGTGGTAATTTCTCTGTCTTCCTGCCTTGTTTATGTCCCATAAGCATTCAATAAACTGTGTCCACCTAAGAGGAATGATGTGCATTATAAAAGGATACATGGCAGTATAAAAGAAGAAGATGTCTCTTGCAAGCCTAAAGAAACTATTTCACTTTTGGGATTATATTTTAGTTTTTGAAGGTGGATGGGTTTAATAGAAAATAGGTTTCATTTGGTTATGTATAGCTGCAAAGATCACTAGAAACAGTAACTTCTCTAGAAACAATTTTTACCATTTCCCATCAGCCTTCTAAGAACTCCTTGTAACTTTTATAGAAAATAATACAGAACTATATTAGTGTGATGGGATATTATTAGAGGCCTAGGGGATATCTGATGTCAAGTCACTGAGTAAAAGTCTTGCCTGTCTTTATTGATCTTGTAACCTTGTATTGTATTTCTTCTCTGCCAGTGCACTATCTGAAATACAGCAAGTTATCCTTTCCTTAGAGGACTGAAAAGTGCTGTGGGAGTTCAGCTGCTGTCTGTGACATCCTTAGCTGCACTGCAAAGGAGAAATTCTGGGTGGAAAGAATACATTTGATAAATAATTTAGATTGTTTTCTTGAAGATTTTTGTTTTTTAATGGCTGGAAAACTAAGTCTTGCTCTTTTGCTCTGAATTCATCCCAGGAAAGTGGGAGAAAAGCAGAGTGTAATGGAGTTATAGAGTTCAAATCACTTATGGTAAACTTATTGCCATATCATATAAGAATAAAATAAATACAAGAAATTTTCAAGAAAACTGAGTAGTCACCTTGCTGAAAGCTAAAATGTGTCCAGGAAAAACCCAGCTTGTTGCTGCTTGTTTCTACCATGTTATTCAACTTCAACCTGAATTATTAGGACATGAAGTCCTAAAGCATAATGGCATTTTCTAGAAAACACAGGAACTCCATTTTTAGTAATTCTATTGTGGTTTGAAGTATGACTGTAAAAGAATAATCACTGACCAGTCTCTAAGCTAATATTGGCATGTCCCCTCCCTGCTCTTGTCTGAAGGATGGAATTTATTCTGGATTTCTGCTCGAGCACTGGAGGTAATAATTGTGTGAATGCTGAGATAGGCAACTGGCAACATGCTGCTAATTAATCAAATCCTGCTTAGAACAAGTTTAAGTAGCAGAGTGGTAAAGACTGCTGATGCAAAATTAGCTCTTTCTTATGTTGGTAGGAGCCACACCAGTGCCAAAGAAATCACAGAAGAATTCAACTTAGATCTTAAATGGAGTCGAGGCCTGTGCCTGTTAGCGTTTTATGTGGAAGCAGAATTACACCCTTCATAGGGGTTACTGACTGACAAAAAATAGATATCATGTAATGCAGTCCAATTACTTTAAATAACAGATTAATGGCTCTCCTGTTTGTGAAAATTGTGTGGCTGGGGTTGTCAGTAAGCCTATTTGCAGCTGAGAGCAGGTGTGAATCAGTTTGCTGGAATAAATTTCCTGCTGTATGACCCTTCACGCTCCTCTTCTGCTCTATTATGTTGGTCAGGGGGTTGCTTTTGTAGCACTGTGGTTTTCTAAAGGCACTAATACCCTTCAGCATAATGTTTGAGATTTTAATTAACTCAAAGAATAGGCATCTCACTGCAATTACATTCTCAGGAGTCCCTTGGTAATCAAAATGATCCCCTAATTGGCATATTTATGTTCTCCACAGGGTTTGTCAATTATCTGGGGTTTATTTCTGTGTAAGTTGCACTGTAAACCTTTGGGAATGTGCTTTAAGATCAGGCCCAGCAACAAGGATGAATGCCATGTAAAAAAATTGTATAGTCATCTTGGTAAGGTGAATGTCTGTCATTTTAGTTGCATTTTCTGTTTTCCTTTCCCAGGTCCGCTGTGACAGTGAAATACAAGAGCTACGTCAGTGGCAAAAGCAACTGAGAGAGGTCAAAAACATCACTAAGGTGGTGGAAGAATTCTGGGCTAAGCAGGAAGCCAAAAGTAAGTGAATTAAATTATGAATTTTAATTTTTTGTTTTGTTTAATATTGTGTTGAGTTGTGTTAAAAAATAGGACACACAGTAGGACACTAATCCTGAGTGAGAACAGACTGGTGGAAATCCCTGTCTGTTTCTTCACAGTCGCTGTTTACTCCTAAGTCTGTTGCCTGTGTAGCTGAAAGTGGCAAATAAAAACACAGCACAGGGCCAAAACTCAATAATTTCAGAGAACTATGACAATGTCCTGGCATAATATTTCCTAGGGCAGAGTCAGACCTCTACTAGCTATACAGCATCTTAATGCTGATTTTACCAGGTGGGTTGCAGCACTGTTTTTACTGAGCTGTGGGATTGCTATCTGGTAAACGTTATTCTGGCATTTTCCTGTACTTATTTATGGGAGAAGTTGGCCTCTGCAGTTCTAAAAGGAGGGAAACAAACAAAAAAACCCACCAGCCCTCAAACAAGTCAGTATAATTTCCAAGGGAAATGAGGCCAGGTTGCTTTAAGAACAGACACTGCAGTACATTTCCTTTTTGCCCTGACTGGGGACTAGGCTTTACCGAGAGGGGCGAAGCTATCATTCACTTCCTCAGGCACAT
The DNA here is from genome assembly GCA_033816785.1 of Picus viridis. Classification (NCBI taxonomy): domain Eukaryota; kingdom Metazoa; phylum Chordata; class Aves; order Piciformes; family Picidae; genus Picus; species Picus viridis. The sequence goes on from CM066594.1 coordinate 11,638,339, forward strand.
TGGTGTAATTATGATTCTTCTCCCAGGCTCTTTGTCTGCTAATGCAGGAGGGTTCACTACCTCCTCATCCAGTCTGTGTTTTATCAGCCTCAGTGGGCTATACTCAGACGTGATACACATAGGGTGGTGAGCTGCACACCAACAGATGGAGGTGAGAAGAGGTCATTCAGCAATGTTCATGTGTTGAAGGGAGGAAGAATTATCTTCTGCCAGTCACCACTGTGTGGTACTTCAGCCTGATGGCACTGTTGCAGATGTGTTCTCAAATGGCCAGTCTTTGCACTGCACTACATAAGAGCATTCAGGGTGCAGTTGGATTAAACTGGGAGCTGCCAAAAGAGCCGACCTCATTCTGTTGTTCTTGAAGCAGGTTTAGTGACTGTGTAACTGCACTACAGGTTTGTGTAAGTGACTGGTTTTGGTATGGGGCAGGTTAGTTTTCCACAACATTGTTGCCACATGATTGCTGTATCTAACACAAAGCAGAAAGTGAACTGGGGAGGTCAGTGATAATGACTTTCAGCTTGGTTAAAACCAGCAGAATATGAGATGTTCTCATACCTGATGAGTAGTTCATGTCTGAGGAAGTGCCAATCTCCAAGTGACTGGCAGAAATTAAAAGCCAGGGGCAAGTGATGGCTTAGACCTCTTCAGCTCAATACATGAAAGCACATCTGTCCATGACCTCGGTTTTGTAGGACATCACTGGGAAAGGAAAGACTTAAATCTGTATCCCTGCAGGGTGAGAAGGTTTAGAATCAGTGAGCTTAAGCATGAATTCAGTCTGCAGGATTCTCAGGGTATGATTTTTTTCAGTCCTAAAGATGGGTACGTATCAGTTGACATCAAAGCTGTCATAAAAGAGTAATTTTTGAAAAGATGTTGTTTTCAAATCCTACCTTTATGTATCATGTCCTCCTCAGTTGCCTTGCCATTACAGTATTGTATATTGCAAGGTGTTAGGAGATGTCACTTTTCTGTGTCTGCACTGTGCTATGTGCAGGACCTTTTGATCACTGCTTCACTGAATTATGAAATGCTCAGAACAAGAGGAATTTTCTCCAGGGCAGCACACATTACAGTACAAATACCACAACTGGAAGGCTGTCATGATTTCTTCTTACTATTTTTTTTTTTTTTGGGTGATAGCTTGTTACAAGGGCTGCATTGATTTTCCCCCTCCCCCCACCCCCCAACATTTATTCATATGTACATTGCAGAAGAACAGGATTTATTTACTAGCCCCATGCAATCGCCTAAGGAATATTTTGTAGCTGAAAAGAATTCATTCTGTGAAGCAAAATCATACATCACAGCAGGGAAAAAAACTGCCATTTCTCTGTGTGTGTACAGATATGGGGTGTTCATATGCAGTAAGTGAAGTAGAATTCTTGGCTTTAGTAGCTTAGAGCTGGAAGATTAAACAAAGTAGTAACATTGTACAATGAGACATCACAATGAGACATCAGTTGTCTTCCAGCAAACCTGACTGATACGCAAAGAAAACGCTGGCAGAGCAACTAAGGTTTCCTTCCAGTCTCAGCCTATTTACTGTGGTTTATTAGGAGTTTACTTTGAAAAAAATACAGGCTTTCGCCCCCCCCTTTAAGAAAGCAAAAATAGACCTGGTTTTGAGGCTCTGAAAGCAGTGGATTTGTATTTACTGTGATAAAAATAATCTCATTATAAATTGTAAGAGATGTTTAATTCTGTCAGTGGTAATTGGTGAGCAATTGCATTCCTGAAGGTGCTGATAGAAGCTGACCTAGCAGGCTTGCTAATTTGTTTTAAATGGTTGCAGTTTAATGTTTGTGGTTTGGGGGCTCTCTGTTTTCTGGGGGTTTTTAGCATGTCCATCATGTGAAGGCATGTTGTGTGTCACACAAATGCATGCATCTCCCACTTGTTTCTAAGAAACAGACCTGTACATTGACAAGATACCACTGCAAGGAAAAACACCTCTATTGTATTAGATGATTATACAATCATAGTTTACAGTCTTCATGTCTGTGAAATCTTCAAGGTGAAAATCCCAAGTGCATTTTCAGAGGGTAAGTGGAAACCATTTTCAGTGTTGCAATGAAGAGAAGCAGAGGCTAAGGGTGGAGCCGAATGTGTGATTTGGCAGCTGAATTGATTGAAAAACTCCAGTCTCTGTAGAAATTCAATCTTTTCATAAACTATGTTTTTGTTGTTCTAGAGAGTAACACAGTGGTAAGATTTCCTTTGCTTTCTTTGCCAATTGTCTGAAAAGGCAAAACAAATGTTCTTTTAATCACTCTCCTAGAGCTTTCCTGTCATCAAAGGGATGATTTTAGGACTCTGGGACACATGGCTGTTTCATCACTTCAAAGAAAGTTGTAAAATTGCCCCTTTTCAATTTTTTTTTTGGTCTTAAACCAGTACAAGTTTGTATTGCCCCTATCACATTAGCTTTCACTATTATCACATTGATTCTGTGATTCCTTAACTTAGCTCTGCTAAGTTAATTTAAGAGTATCCACACACAAAACAGCCTTGGGGCCCAGACAGATGGCTGTCTGCAAACAGCTGTACTAGTTTGAGAAGTTACTGTCCAGGGGTTTTCATTATCTATCTCATCTATGATGCCATAATTAATTTTGTTGGGGCTCCAGCTGCTCTTGTTTCTGCTGGTACTGTTCTGCTGTTTATTAATGTTGTTAAACCCCATTTCACTGTAAAGTCTGCAAGGTCAGGTCAAACTGCTTTTGCCAGTGATTCAATCTAACCCAGCTGTCTTTGCCCTCATACAATAACAAACAGCATAACACAACTGCTTCTTACCCTTGTCTTTCTATGCATTTAGTTTAACTCAATTAAATAATTCCTTTAATTCAATTAATCCCCTTTAATTAAACTACTGAGCTTTCTCATTAAGCAGACAAAGCAGTGATTGTTACTAAAACTCCAGATGTCACCAATAAAGCATCATGATCAAAAGAAAACGAGGAAAACCATTTTTGAATAGATACAACAATTTACTACAAAGTTAACTACACGAAGAACAACAATGAAGTAGCTCTTAAACTTGTATATGACTCTAATCCTGTTTATTAGCTGCTGTAAACAGTGTTGAATCTAACTGTAGGGGATGAAGGGTGAGCTGCCAAACAGCTTTCAGAAAATGCTGACTCGAGCAGTAATGTGATTCTATTGATGACACTACCAGAAAGATCAGCATACCTTCCATGGAAATATCAGCCAGAGACTTGGTTAATGTGAGCTAACAGATTCTGCTTTGTTGTGGCTCTCGGCACAAAGCTGTGTCTAAAAGCTGTGTCTAACTTATTTCAAGGGTGTTTCAGGCAGAGGTGATCATTTTGTCCAAGTGTGGTTGTGTAATCTTGACCAGTGTGATACTTAAACGGGATACAAAGAGGAAGTTAGAAATGCAGGCTGGCTGTGATTAACAAATGCCAGAGTATTCTTAATTTATTTTTCAGGTTTCAGGAAGTGTGTCAGAACATGTTAATTGTTATTGAAACAGTGAAGTTTTAGTTTTCATTAGAACAGAATCCAGAATGAAACACTTTTGGAGGTTTTTTTTCCAGTAGGTACTAAAAGTCTGGATTTTATGGGGCAGCTAAAGCAACCCAGCAACTTCCCATTTAAAAAGGCAGCCCTCTGCTTCCTTGGCCAAGGAAGCATCCTTTCCTTGCCATACTTTCCTTCTCTTGGCACTGGTGATCATGGCTTCATGGTGCACTGCTTCAGCTGGCTGATCTAACACAGGAGCAGCTCTGTTCTGCTGCCCCTCAGGTTAGTTTTCTGCTGGATCAGCCTGGCAGAGTGACTTGCCCAGGAGTGGCCCAATCCTTGCAGCCAGTGTAAGGGAGGTGGTGCAACAGTAACAGAGGGAAGGGAAACTGCCCGTTTGTGATGGCCACTTGCTTTTAGATCAGCTCATCTGTCCTCTGCCTGCTGTGTCATGTGAGACCATACCCTGCAAGGTATCTCTGCTTGCTTTGGTAGGCCAGGCTGTAGCGTAGCCTCACATGAACTACTGTTTCTCCTCCTGCTTCACAACATGTTTAAAGAGTCTTGTTTAGCTTTTGGGTTTTGTTGTTTCTTTTTTTACCTTTGCATGGAATTCCTCCTTCTTCTTTCACTATAAGACTTATACTTTCTATTACTAGTTTTGAAAAGTGTGCTAGGATAGAAAGTGGGAAAACTGCATGAAAATTATTTCATGAATTGTTATTGGCCCCTTTTCTTGAGTGTGAAGAAGAAGGTGTGTTTCTTTCAACCTTTACCCAAGAGGATGGAGCTGCAGCATTCCTAGCTGACATCTTGTTTGCTGTGCTGCTGCACTGCTGTAAGGCCACATTCCACCAAATGAGCTGTCTTGAAGATGTCATAGTCCTTAGTCTTAACATTTTCTGCTTTCAGACTGAAAATGTAGAGAGATGCAGAGCACTCAAGACTCAGTTTAGTGTCTGACAGCTTTAGATTTGTAGGGAGAAAGAGAATTGTCCCCAGTGTAGGACAGCTGATGGGAGATATTTGTTCCAGAATATTTTACAGAGCAAAAGAAATAAATATTGCCTGCAGAAAGTGCAGCTAATAAAAATCCAACCTCCAGAGAATGTGAGTGAAGAGCAGATGAGCTGGGGCTGCTTATTTATTTAATGGTTTTAAAGATGATTATTGCTCTCAGACTCTGTTATTCCAATTTACTGTAATGACTTTAATGTCAATGTATTTAAATGGATGATTTAACAACCTGCATGTTATTTGAGATCACGTCAGGACAGGATAGGATAGAAAGCTCATTAGAATAGAATTAACCCGGTCAGAAAAGATCTTTGAGATCATCAAGTCCAACCTATCACCCAACACCATCTAATCAACTAAACCATGGCACCAAGTGCCCCATCCAGTCTCTTCCTAAACACCTCCAGTGATGGTGACTTCACCACCTCCCTGGGCAGCACATTCCAATGGCCAATCTCTCTTTCTGTGAAGAATTTCTTCTTAACATCCAACCTAAACCTCCCTGGTGCGGCTTGAGACTGTCCTCTTGTTTTGTTGGTGCTGGTCGCCTGGGAGAAGAGACCAACCCCACCTGGCAACAGCCTCCCTTCAGGTAGGTGTAGACAGCAATAAGGTCTCCTCTGAGCTAAGCAACCTCCTCCAGGCTAAGCAACCCCAGCTCCCTCAGTCTCTCCTCATAAGGCTTGTGCTCTAAACCCCTCACCAGCTTTGTTGCCCTTCTCTGGACACGTTCCAGCAATTCAACATCTTTCCTAAACGGAGGGGCCCAGAACTGGACACAATACAGTTTATCAGGGTGTGACACAGTGGCACACACATAGCAATGCCTGATTTTGTTTTCATGATGCTGATGTTCTACCACAAGAGTGATGGTTTAGGAGAACTTTTTCCCAGAGTGCATTTATCTAGGGCTGCCCATATCAATTTTGTCAATATTTTCAGCCTATAGCATCCATTTGGAACAGAGCATGATGTGCTGTATCTTCTTGTTTTCTTGCTGGTATGCCACGTGGCTCCAGTCATGGTTTTGCTTTAATATTTCCAAGAAGAAATAGGCCTTTGCTCTTAGCTTAACAGCCTGGTTAATGTGGCTTGTACCTCCAGCCTGTGGACAGACCCTGTTTAGTCGTGATTCTGAGTGGTGTGTTATGAAGATGCACTACTGATGAGGCATCAGTGAAAATGGAAAGCTGTCTGTCCTGCAAGGAAAGGAATTTGAAAACAGTTGGGCTTTTTTTCAAACACACCTGAACAAAATGGACTTCCAAAGGTCAGCTAGTCCAACCCCCTGCACTCAGCAGGGACATCCTCCACTAGATCAGGCTGCTCAGAGCCTTGCTGATCCTGATCTTGAATATCTCCAGGGATGGGGTCTCAACCACCTCCCCAGCCAACCTGTTCTAGTTTTCCACCACCCCCATGGTAAAGAACTTGTTCATAACACCCAATCTAAATCTCCTCTTCACTAATGTAAAACCACTGCCCCTTGGTTATTCCTCTGCTGGTGTGCTGGTGGAAAGACTATTGTTTCTATATACACTGTCTGGTACTTTCAGCTGGCTTATTTCCTAAGTGATTTCTTCTCTTTCTTTCTTTTCTTCTTCATACCTACAGAAAATTTGTAAAATTTTACTTCTAAAATGCATTCTTCTTATGGAAAAATAGTAAAAGAATTACATATTCCTGCCTTTTTGTCAAAAAACCACTTGTGACCCTATTAGCTGGCAGCTCTTGCAGATCAACCAGAGCCTTGGCTTTGCAAGGTACTTCCGTAGCACTGAATGTACGGCGCGCGTGGAAAATCTAGTTAAACCGAGCTGAGACAAAAAGTAATCTTCACAGCAGGTGGGGGGGTTGACCTCCAGATATAGGAGGGAATATCCCTTTGTATTCCATTTGGGTTTTGAGCAGGATTTCTCCTTTGGCAGTAGAAGTTATTATTCACCTCTATGGAGAGATTTAAAAAAATACATATGGAAAAAGTCTTTTCCCTTGGGAAGATGCCACCAGCACACGCTGAGGAACTTAAAATGTGGGTGTTCTGTCACTGGAAAATCCTTGGAAGTATGAAAGAGACTGCAGATAAAGGAGAGAACAGGCTGCATATTTCAGGAGGACTAGAGCAGGAACAGATGCATGCTGTCAAGAAGCAAGGAAATGCAGTCAGTCACTCCTTACACAGCTGTGGTGTGTCTGCACCTGAATTATGAGGAAGGATTTAGAAGCTAAATATGCTTACCAAGCTAAGCTGGGCAGGAGAAATCGAGTCTGCCTACTTTTGAGGAATGGCTGCATGGTATACCATAGAATCACAGAATGTCAGGGGTTGGAAGTGCCCTCTAGAAATCATCCACACCAACTTCCCTGCCAGAGCAGGGTCACCTAGGGCAGGCTGTGCAGGAATGCATCCAGGTGGGTTTTGAATGTCTCCAAAGAAGGAGAAATAGGCATATCACATCAGAGCAGAATGAACTGAGGAAGATAAATGTTAAATTCAGTACCCAGCAACAAAAAACAAACAAACAAAAAAAAGGGCTATGCTGTAAAACTTCTTGGCAATCATTCCATGAACAAATAAACCTGAGTATAGTCCTGTGCTCTAACAGACCCTTATGAATGGGGCTGTAAGTCAAATTGCAACCCCATGCATGTTTGCAGGCCTGAGAAGTTCCCCAAGGAAAATACTGACGAGGGGATTCATATAAATGGGACATTTGACACTTAAAAAATGTGTTTCAAATATACTGTGGGTAGGAATGCTGGATTAGGAAAAGCCATAGTCTGAATAGTTAATGGATTCCTCAAAGACTGCTCCTCTGAGGTTTATTTAGGAAAATTCAGCTCAGTAAACTGTAAGGAATTAATCAGGCTTTTTTTCTATAAAAGTTTCTTCCTCCACCCTCCCACTTACTACACTAAGGGTGATTGAAATGCAGTCATGTTTTATGAGACATTTAAACAAAATGATTTGTTTCTAATTTCAACTGCCCTCCTTTTACTCTACCTGTAGTTCTTACACTCGCTGCAGAGCTCCTGTAAGCGGTGACCTCCCCACATTCCGCTTTCTAGATACTTCTTATGAAATCTAGCATCTCTATATACAGAGATGTGAAGATCTGACATGTTGAAGGTGTGAAGATCTGACATGTTGAAGGTATTTCGTCAGATTATTCCCTTTCAAACTGAGCTGTGCAAACAGGTTTGAAGTGGAAGGCTACTCGCTGTCAGCCAGACACTGCAATGAAAAGAATTCAACTCTGCTTTTTTTTTATTATTATTAAACATTACTGCATTTACAGCTATTTGGTTTGTTGCTTCTGAAAACAAAGGTGCTACAGTCAAAATGGGTTCATATATGTGATTGCTTTTGATTTAAAAGCACCTGTAGAAGGTTTCAGTTACACAAAAGACCTTACAATTTCTTCTTTAAAAACAAAAAACAACATTAAATGAAAGAACAAAGCAGTGCCGATAGCTGGGTATGGGGTGGTTTTCATCAAGCCTAATTCAAGATGCTTGAGATGTTTCTGAAAGTTTAATCTTGGCACTAACAGCTGAGAATGTAGTGATAAAAGTCATAAGACTCATGAGGCAGATTCTGCTTTATTGGTCCACACCCTGGACTAGGACGTCTTTGAAAAGTGATCAAGATTACAGTAACATTTGATTTCTGAAGCTACCTTGGGGATGTTTGGGGGGAAAAAAAAAAAAAAAAAAAAAAAAAAAAGAATAGAAGAATAAAACCCAAAACACCCAAAAAAAAAAAAAAAAACCCAGAAAAGGAAAGATGATCATTTAGATAAGCTACAAAAGATGTGATCTTCAGAACTGTGCTCACACGGTGAACAGCCATCTATGGGCTGGCACGAGCCTGAACTAATCTGCCAGTACCAGAGCCGTATTTTTTTACCCTTCACTCTGCTGTTGTTAATAAGGATTTGTAATGGAAAAAAAAACCCAAACCACAACTGCAAGTTGGTTTCTCTGTTTATATAACCACTTTCTTTTGTTTGTTTGTTTGTTTTTCTGTTTTTAAGGAGAGGAAAACTTCTTCATGTTCTGTTTCATTGTGGGTTGGGCTTTTGGTTGGTTGGTTTTGTTTGGTCGGTTTGGCTTTCCCTTCTGTTTCTTTTAACCTTGTACAAGATAGCAGGGGCAAAATGGGAAGCCTTTTTATTGATAATTCTTTAGTGTTTTTTGTTAGTCATTTAGATATGCAAAGCCAAGATTTCTGTTTATAGGTGTGAGGTGTGGTAAAAGTCTGCAGAGAGGGCTGTCACCGGTTAAAAAGTAAAGCCTCCAGATAGTCCTGCATCAAAACAAGACTGGAGACTCTTGATTGAAATGGGGAAAAAAGAGGAAGGGAGGGTAAGGAAAGAAAGACCATGGACTGTTAGTGGAGACTTACTTAAAATACGATTCAGAGATTAGCAAGAAGTGGGTGACAGATTGCAGAACATACAAGCTACTTGCCCCAGGCTTCCCTTTAAACCCAGACTGTGGCATTAGTCACTTGCAATCTTTTTCAATGTAATTGTCTTGGGATTTCCCCCACACACACACCTGATCATTTGTTTTAGACTGTGCAAGAGTTGAAATTTGGTGAGTTTACAGAGCTTGTCACGTTTTGCAAGTAGGAAACATTTCAGAAATGAGAGGGGCTAATGGGTGGCAGCGTAGTTTTCATGAAGCTGCCCAGCAAATTTGGCTTTCCAGTTTTCTGTCCATCTTGGTTTCTGCCTGTAAATGCCAAAAAGCTTTTTAATAGGAACCTGCTCCTCCAGAATGGTTTTTCTCCATTTCTGGTCAGTTCTATGTTCACCATTCCCTTTTTTGTGTCATTACTACTTACGTGGAAAAGCCTGCATTAATCAGATGCACCAAAGGTGTGCTGGTTGCTTTCATTCCCTAAGCTGCTGTCTTTCTGTGGCTGTCCTGTCATGAATCTCAGTTCACTGAATGATTTGGAGGACACTTGGATCATCAGTAGCAATAGGGTCACAGTATCACAGTATGACCAAGGTTGGAAGAGACCTTGAAGATCATCGAGTCCAACCTGGGTCTCCAACACTTCTGTGTACTTTGCTCTCTCCTAAACTCAGGTATCGATGCCAGTTGTTCATCTAGTACCTTCCATTACTTCTTTTCTCTTTGTACACTTTGAATTGTAAAAGTGCCACCCAGATATGTCCAGATGAATTCTTAATCTTTCTGTCAAAAGCCTGGGAGAGCATAGTGCAGTGCACAAACAACTCTGCTAGAGATCTTCCAGCCCTTTTATCCCCGTCTCTTGTTACTGCATGTTGGTGTTTGGGATTCTGCTGTATGTCAGCTCTTGCTTCCCTAATTTGATCCTAAGTGAATTAAAAAGTGTCCTGACATTGTTCTCTGAAGTCATGGAGGCAAGATGAAACATTTTAGGAACTCTGTTGATGATTTGGAGCATTAGGTTTGTCCTGTCACTTTTATACATATCTTGCAGAAGCCTTTGCTGATGAGTGATCCTCTGGCAGATCTATTTCAGATTCATGAACAGCAGGGATGTCTATGGGCATAATTTCTGGTTTATTATTTGATTGTTTGTTTAATAGATTTTTTTTTTTCCCCCAATGAACCATTTTCTGAAGATTTCCTGAAGAGAAGAGTTTCACCGGTAGCTGTAGCCATGCTGACTTCCAATACTAAAAGGCTAAAATTATACACACCTTATAAAGAACTGTCTCTTTAAAAGTCAGATCTTATTTCAGAAAGATTGATGGTGGCTCCAGTTTCATGTTCAGGCTTCTTTGGCATTTCATTGGGAGGCCAGGGTGAAACTCCTTTCTAGATACATTTTTTACTCTAAGCCCCTGCTAATAAGTTATTCCAATAGATTTTCTTTAATGGATTTTCATCTTCTTGTAGTCTGTGGTATTTTTCATTACTCTTTTCAACTGTTTAAATTACTAAATGTAATTCTCATAGTTCTTGTGATTTAGAGTAGTGTGGGTGTATAAACCTTTCATAAGCTACTGTCACAAACCAGTTGCATTATACAGTAGTGTATAAAGTAGGTCATGGTTGGTTCGCTGTTATGCTGACAACCGTGTCTCAAGCCAACATGTCAGTCCTGTGCATTCAAATGAGGGAGATTTGTGTCTGTTATCCAAAATAGATGTTTGGACTTAATGCATGTACAAATAGCACGAAGGCCAATCCTCAAATGTCCAATGGGAGGTTTGCAGATTTTGGAGTTTGCCCTCACAGGAGCTAATTGAAGCAAGAAACCCAAATACATTCACATCCAGTGCTTCCTTTTGCCATCACCTGTGCCTCAACACTGCAACACATACATTAGAAACCATGAGCAGCATTTCTAAGGCATGTGACTGAGAAACAAAGAGAGAACTTTATTGTAGTAGGAGTAGCAAGTCAAAACCAACAGTTAACAGTTGTGCTAACCACTTCAGAGCAACCCCCACCTCGCTTCCAAGGAAATGGATCACCAGCTCCACTGGTGTTTATTATTGCAGTGATGGTTACAGTGTCCTATGATTTAGAACACGCATGTGACTAAAACACAGTTTAATCAGGTTAGCTCTGTATTAGGAAAGCCCCATACATCCTACATAGATAGGAGCTGGAACACTGGAAATAAAGGAGATGGGAGATATTTTTTTTTTTTTTTTTTTTGAACTTACATTGTCACAGCACTTCAGGGCCTCACTTCCTCTGCATCTCAGGACTTAACCAGGAGCTGATGTTTTAAAACTATATGAAATAGTGTGACCGTGCTGCCCACGATCATGATTGTCTGACTTCACTTTAAATCTTATCTTGCACCTCCCAAAGCCAGTGATTATGCATTCTCTGTAGGTATTTTTCACACTTTCTGTTACACAAACATTTTGGGAGTTTTAAGGTGTTTGTAATCTTCCTGGGAGCTGAATCCAAGCCTCCTGTGAGTGGTTTTCTTGGCGCTACCCTGAGACTGCCAGCAGTGCACAGTTGCAATCTCCGCTGCCTAACTGGCATCCTGGGGCAGTTTGTTCTGCCTGGTTATGTCCATGTGCCTTTCCCCAGCACACAGGGGAAAAGAAATGATCTGCCTTGCAGGAAAATCACAGTTCTGCAACTGTAGGAATCTGCCAGCAGAACTGCACATAGTGACCTGAGACACGGAGGGGTAAAATGGGATTTGTGCCATGAAAGTTCAACTTCTCTCTCTCTTTTTTTAATGCAACTGGAAATAGAAGTGGAATTTTCTTTTGCTCTGTAGAACAAATGCTAGGACTGCTGAGTGACATGGTTAAAATTCAGGATATGAAAGGCAGGGTTGTAACCTGGTTGTTCATGCTGACATTTACACAGGTGTTATCTGAGAGAAATGGGGAGAGGGATTATCAGCTGGTATAGGTTGCTCTAGACTTCATGGGAGCTATGCTAATACACAAATGAACATTGTCCTTAGGCACTGCAATAGATTATGAGCACATTAGTTGAGTCTGAGGTATCACAGCCTGAAAAATACATTTTTTCCAATGGAAATTTCTAGTGAAAAGACTTAATGCAGGCAGCTTCTTCCCACATCCCTCCAGCATATCTGAATCCTGAGGACATCTTACTTTTCTGTCCGCATAGGAAGCAAGTATATGTCAAAAACTATTTCAATAAGTGCCTGCAATCCAGATTCGTGCTGACAACCTGTGCTTCCTGGTTAGTGTGATGTGATTTGGAGTTGTTATGCTTCAGTAACACAGGTTGTGGTAAGACATGGGCGCTCTTGACTAAAAGCACTGCTAGCAGCTACCCAAAACACCTACTCGTTTGAGTATGAAACACTGCGTGTGAGCCCTGCAAGTTTGGAACTTGTTGCCATTTTTATGAAGCATTTACAAAGACCAGCCTCATCCCATCAAGGGATATTAGATAAAGTTCAAGGCAACAGTTAGCATTTTGTATATGGGATTTACATATTCACATGGGATGTTTAATCCACTCTGGTTTTTCTCCTTACCAGCTGTAAAAACAAAAGGCCCGAAAGACTCTTGTGCCAGGGAGGCACTGGACACACACTGCCTTGACCATTGTAGAACATAGGGCATATCCTGCCCCTGCAGACATGTTTTGGGTTTCTAAGGGATTTTCTGTATTCTTCAACATCACCCATTACTTTTCCTGTCTGCATTCTATGAGCTGAGATCTTCCAGGTTGGTAGCATATGGAGCACCTTAAATTAGCACAGGGGCCTGTTGAAGCCTGGCATTCTGGGTATGTCCCAAGAGGATTTTGTTTGCTGGTTTTCAGTTGCATGCCTTGGAAGGCTAATTCAGCTCTCCTGAAACTGTATGGGCAAAATGGGATTTTTGGGGGGCTTATTTGGCTTTCTTTGCCTCTAGCACTACTTCTTTATATACGTTTCCCATCAAACTTGCTTGGTGTGTGAGGTGTACAGTGCAGATGCATCTTCTGAAGTGCACCAGGAGTAGAGAACTATATTTTTATAAGTTAAAAGACAGTTTGTAAATTAGTAAGAATAGAACAGGACAGCTGAAATCACAGAAACAGAGTGAGGACCCAGCCTGTTGTTTCAGCAGAAGAAAAACATTAGGTTAATCTGTATTACAGCACTCTGAAAGAATACAGAGCTTTGCAAACAGCTTTGGCTAGGGGGTGGGACATTGTACTTTCATGTAGAGCTTTTGTTCATTTAGAATTGTTTACTTCAGCAAGCAACCCTCTGCTCTTTGTTTGACTGATTTTTCCCATTTGGCAGACCCTTTGCAATCACATGGATAACATTCTTCTTTCCACTGAGACACAGAAAAACTATTCTTTATTGACCTTGCTTGTTGTCCTAGATGACAGGAATATATTTCTACACTAGGTGAACTGCATGACTTCATTGCTGACTTGTAATTGAAAAATTCTTCAAAGCAAAACCCTCAAAGAGCTGCCTTTTTTTTTATTATTACTATTATTATTTTTTTTTGGTTGCTGTTGAGCAATCCAATAACTTCTTACTAGCAAACAACCGTGCTCTCAGCTACACATGCACAGCTCCCACAGATGGCACTGAGAGCTGAGTGCCGAAGCTGTGTCAAAGCAAAGAGAAGAAATAGGTCTTTTGGGGTGGGTGGAAGATCTTCACATATTTATTTACTGAACAACAGAGTGTTTGCAGTGGAAGTATGTTCCTTTTACTTTTTGTTTCCATGGATGTTTTGCCAAGTGAAGCGTCTCATGTTTTGTTTTGTGTGGTTGCAGTGGGAAGCTTCGAATGAATGTACATGAAAGCATTCAAGGTCTTGCTTTTAGTTTTCTCACTAGTATCACAAGGCAGAGCTCATGGACCAAACTTTGTGGTACTGATTTACCCACTCTAGCATTGCAGTTTTACATGGGAAGTGTTGTAAAGCAAAGGGAGATTACATAAGGACCTGGCCTGCCAAAAGAAAATTACTTTCCAGTTTAAATGAGCACAGTTCTGTTAAAACAGATGGAATTGTGCACATTTAGCCAAAAATTCTGAGGCTGTGTTTCTCTTGTATTCTTGAATGCTCACTTGCAAGCTTTCTCTGCCAGGAACAAAACTCTGGATGAAATAAAGGGAGTAATACTCACATGTAGGCAAGTGTTAAAACCAAGGCAAAAAATCTTCACTTATTGTAAGCTGGAAAAGCTTCACTGACTGCTGCAGACCTGTGACAGTTTACACAAAGCCCTGTTCCCAACAGACTGATTTTCAGAAATGCTCTGCCTCTGCAAGTCCAGCTGAAGGCAGGGTTGCTCTGCATTTCTGCAAGGGCTAAAAGTCAAAGACCCTTTTGTTATCACTTAGCACGTGTACTGAGAAAGTGTAAAATTAAGATCACAGTGATAGCATTTCCAGTGGTGGTGTGGAGGTGTAATCACCTCCATAAGGTGCAAGCAGAACACGAAATCAGATTGGGCCCTTCTGCCTGGGAACCCTCATCATCTTTTAAACTCAGTCTTAATGTGCATAGGACTATTTAGGCTTTATAACTTCACAATTAGAGAAAGTATTTGCAGTTCTGCTACTAATTCCATACAAGTCAAACTAAGGTCTAATTGTTTTGAATGAAAGGGTAATGGAACATGGACATCTTCTAGCTCTTTTTGTGGTTCAGCATGGATGTCTTCCATCACTTACACAGACTTTGTCTTTTTTTTCTTCTCACTGTTGGTGATGCTCTTTGTTGTACCAGATCAGGAAAATCAAACCCTTTAAAGACAAAACTTCCCTAACTGCACTCTTCAACCCCAGCTGTGTAATCCTCTCCCTTCCTTTCCATACACACTAGTACTTGAGCCAGTAAAGGAAACTGCTGAGGCAACTGGAAGGAAGAAAAAAAAAAAGTAAAAATCACTTGTAATAATAAGAGCTTGGCTGCTCAGCTTCTTGCCTGGCTCACTGTGGGTTTGATAGGTGCCAGAGCTGAGAGTAAGAGTTGGGGGTGTGTTCAAAGGTGGAGGAATGTGGCCCTAGCCTCAAGTTACTGGTTTCCTTCAGTTTAGCTTAGCTTATATTGCAGAATTACCCCCACTGTATCACCCCACAGGGCACTGCTGTCTGGAGCACCACTTGTTTACTGTACTGGAAAGAGTTTTAGGTGGACTTTAACATCAAGTTAACACAAACATTGTAAGTAAATAGTAAAGCCTTTATTCTCATTAAGAACAGCATTTGGAAAATAAAACATTTGCCCATGCTTTACAACCTTTGTAGTTTTGTATACTCCTGTACAGTCCTCATGGTACACATTGATTGTCTTGAAAACCCTTCGAAGATGTACTCAGTAAGATACCAGTATGCAACAGGCAGCAGAAAAAAGGGCACGTTATAAAACACACATTAATACATTTAATAAATATAGATCATCTATCAAAAATGAGTGAGATTTAGCTCTCATCAATTAATAAAAAGCACCTGCTTTGTAATCCTGTCAGTTGGCAGACTAGTCCAGTTGTTTCATTATAAAAGCTACAATGCTCCCTTTTGCACAGCCTTTGGTTAGACCCAAGGCATTAAGCTCAAAGCTGACTGAGACGCCTGTGTTTAGACTAAGAACAGAATCATCTGGTTCTGTGGTATTTCATGTACCTTGCTTAGAGGAACAGCTCTGTGTATTGAGAGTGCTCTTCTGAAGATGCTACATATTTTCTGGCAAGTGCCAAACACCCTCAGCTCATCTGAAAGTGGGGTCTGTAAAGCATGGCTTTGAACTTTTCTCCAGCCATTGATCAAAAGCCAGTTATTATATATCTCATTCTCTAACAGTTTGGGGCTTTTTTCCCCCCACATGCTTTACAATTTAATTTTTCTGCATGGAAACACCATGAGCACATAACCATCAAGGGACAACATAGTAGCTTTTATAGGATAAAAGCTAATTCTGATTAACTGAACTCCAAAAGGCTTGTGCTTGCTTACTGATGTTGTTCACAGATGCTCTACATTCTAAGTAACTTTCATAAAAGGCAAAAGTAAACAATTTGTTTACTGAAACAAGAAAAAAATATAAGTTAACATAAAGGTGCCTTTCTGCAATTACAGTTTGATTTGGGGCATTTTACATCACAAACTAGTGACATACAAAAAAAAAATAATAAAGTGAATAAAAAATTGCTTAT
The DNA here is from genome assembly GCA_033816785.1 of Picus viridis. Classification (NCBI taxonomy): domain Eukaryota; kingdom Metazoa; phylum Chordata; class Aves; order Piciformes; family Picidae; genus Picus; species Picus viridis. The sequence goes on from CM066594.1 coordinate 11,654,488, forward strand.
TACTAATTGTATAAAGTCGGGAAAATAAAGACCCTCCTAATCTATTGCCACACCTTCACCACCACAAATTAAACCCAATCCTGCTAGTTTTTAAAAAAGTTTGTGAATAGCCCACATGACTGACCCAGTGAGACCAGTCATGTGAATAGCAGTTTGTAGGATCTGGCCATATCATTGCATAAGGCTTCAAATTGCAAACAACTTCAGCAGCAGCAGGATTGGGAACTCTATTTATCAATTCGATCACATCTAGGAAAAGAAAAAAATAAAACTGTTTCTTCAGATAGCTCTATCTTGTACAGATTTTGTCCAAGGTCTGTAAAATATGTATTACCATTCATCCATCTTGGTTGTAGCATGATAAACTTTTTTAAAGAAAGCTGTCCTACCATTTATGCCATGGTCATCTTAGGTGATTTTACAGTAACTCTATGAGGGGTTTGGTTTTTTCCCCCTTAGTTTTTAAAAGCAAAATTCTGCAGGCTACTGATGGTAAGAGGTTTTTTTATTGTTTCAAGTGATGAATCTTCTGGGAAATGAGCATGATCTTAACTACTATCTTCTTTGATCATAGCTTTGCTTAAAACAAGCAGAATTTATTTCTAAGTCACTGGCTAGCATGCAATACCCACCCCTACCTTACCTGGTTACTAAGGCCATCTAGTTAGTTACAAAATAAAACAAGCAATCCTTAAAACAAGCACATGCTTCCTTTGCCTCAAGGAAGGAAGAGCAGGGGGAGCTAACATGCTCCATTACTCATGCATGACAGAAAAACAGTGCTTCTGGAAAAGGAAGGCCTGCAAATAAAACCCTGTAAGATGATCATGGCAAGAATGGCAATATATACTTTCCCCCCATATATATATATATACACATCTCTATCTATGTGCAACACTTAGGGACTGGTCTTGCAGCCTCTGTACTTGGGAGTGTTGATGGGACTGCTCATGAGAGTACAAGTCTGCAGGACTAGGTTCCTAATTCAGTAGAAATGGAGGTACATGAAGAATCAGGAAGACTCTTGAAAAATAATAAGCTTGTCTTTCGTTTGCAGTATGCAGCAAGTAACTTCCTTCTGTGAAGCTACTAAGCTACTCAGTTATTTGGATGTTAATTTTTCTTTTTTTAAGTTTGAAAATATATATATTTTTCAAATTATCATTACAGCATATGCAAAGTTTAATTGTTATACATGTTTTCTATGCCCTCAAGTAAAAACAATTAGCTTTTAGTATCGAGGAGAAAGTTAGGTTAACATTGGCCAAACAGTGAGGACACAAATGATGGTTTCAATGTCCGATATGTATTAAATGTTAAATAAAGGAATGATTGCTTAAACATGATGAAAAACTATGGCACAAACAATGGGCAATGGGAACCTTTTAAATAACTTGGAGAAAACAAAGATAAAAAGCTCTGAGAAAGTCTGCCTTACATCAACTCAAAAAAACCCCAACCAAACAAACAGAAGGGGAGAAGTAGGGAAGAAACCACCTTAAAACCCCAAAAAACAACAACAAATCACCTCCATCATGGAGATTCTACGAGCTAGGCACTAAAATGCACAACCACATTTAAATGCACAAATGACTGCAGTCAAGGGGACTACTCATATGAAAAAAGGATTAGTAAGGGAGGTCTTGACCCCATCTCCTGCTGAGTTTCTCCTGAAAGGTGGTCAGCACTTCTCAGCTGCCACCACTCTCCTGCTTGACAAGATTAGCCCAACAGAACCCTCTGGCTCGGGCACTACCTTTAAACCACAACCACAACAAACTCCGGGCACACTCAAGTCAGGTTCTCTCCCCAGCTAAGTCTTTTCAAGAGTGTATCCCTCCAAAGCTTCACTCCATGGCTTCATCTGTTTGAGCTGTGAGAGCACATGGCTCTTGGCTTGCTCCCAGGGGTGAGGCTGGATTCGATCCTAGGCAGCTGAGGAGTGCTGCCTCCATGCTGCTTCTCTCTGCCTCAAGAAGCTCCATAACTGACATGAAAGGTGCACAGACCTTTCATCCCTCCAGAACTGCATTTCCTACACCAGCTCTTTAAAGAGTATCAGCCTACAGTGTAATGGTTGTTTAGTTGCCACAGAGTGAGTATGTTTGGCTACACGTGATGCTACGTGACTCTACAGTGCAGCTAGGAAATGAAGCAAACAAGGTACCTCTCATGATGTTTGAAATGAAGGGAAAAGGAGCACAATGGAAAGAAATCCTGCATGTTTTCACACTGGAGTGGCAATCTCTCGTGGCAACATTAAGTTTAGGTGAGAGGAGGGTATTTTGCAAGCAACTGGCAACCAGCAAAACCAGGCTTGCCTCCCATGCTAGTTACAGACAAGAGAATATCTTCCATTTCAGAATACAATATCCTCCTCTTCCAATTTAAGGTGTGCCTGCTTCTGTCTTAAGTTAGATTCAGCTTCAGTTTTACAATTTTGTTTTCACAATTATCAGTTCAGTGGTGTTCACATTTAGACAAAATCCTCTGGGGGATTTCAAAAGCTCCTGGATGTTTCGCTGCTTTGTTCTGGTACTGTTATGGATTCCTCCCTCAAAGACACACTGCCAGGGAACAACATCTGCAACAAGGATTCTTATTCTCTACAGCCTACAGCTTTTCACCAGAGGTGTCGTCCGGTGTAACTTGGCGGAGCAGTTGGTATCTGGAAACAAGGATAACAAACCCATAACTGAGAGGTCTAGTCTGTTCAAAAAGCAGTGTTAGCATGCTAACATGTACATCACAGCTTGCCAGACTGCAGGTCCAGAGCAAAGTCATACAATGCAACTCATCTTCCACCCACACAGTCCCTTTACCACGACTATATATACACAATTCATCTCTCATTTTACCATCTGATGTTCTCCATTAAGCTTTGTATCCACCTCAAAACAAAGGAAAACAGACAAACAACCCCCAGACAAATTCTCTAGCTTCTCATCCTTAAACTACCTTTCCCCTGAGCTGCATATTCTGGTATCAGAAAGCATAGGCACGGATGAGTCCAAATACCAGAAGGATGCTGTTCATTACTGACAGCAAAGCACTGGCCTTTTGGTTTTATTGAAGCAGATGTCTCCCACTGTCTTACTCACACTGGAGAATCCTTGTATCTAGTCACTCTTGTTCATGAAAATCAACCAAAATTTCACTCACTTAGAAAGAGAGAGTGACCTGCAATCAGTTCACATTATTTGGTTTTAAAAGTAGAGGTTGAGTTATGGAATCAGCTCATGATTCAAAATAAAGGAAGCCCAACTCGCATGAGTATAAACTGGCTCATGGGTAGATTTTTAAGCAGCGTGTAGTTATGCATGGAAAAATATGGGGATGAAAAAAAAACAATCTTCTTTTTTTCAGCCATGTACCTGCTGTATGAAATGTCTTCAAGCACAAATTACACAGCGTGAAAAACACTGAGAAAAAGTCTGTTTGGCATCAGATCACTACGCCAACAACCAGGCTGCAGAAAAGACAGGTTCTGTCAAAGAATGGCATCAATAGTCTATAGTCCCATTTGATGAATCCTTTTCCCAGAGGTGTACACATCTGTAACTTGCTTACAAAGCATTACAGACCTTTAGCAGTAACAGGGAAGATAAAGTGAGAGACCCCCACTACCTGCATCAATGCTTCTTATGCAATGTACTGGTCTGTAAACATTTGTGGCTCAAATCATCTCCGGGGGAAAAAAATAGAAGTTGAGTCATTTAGCAGTTATGTTCAATACCTTAATACAAATTGAATTGGAAAGGTCTGTTGAATACATAGTCTCACTGAAGAACTTGGTTCACTCAAGCTATACTGCAAAATGGGAATGGCCAAGAAAAGAAATGCAAACTACTTTGTAATTACAGCTTTTCTAGAGGGAACTGAAGCCTTGCATGCATACTTACTGCCTGAATTCTCATTTATAGCTTTCCCCCTGCTGCGAATAAGCTAAAAGCAGGGGTTTGTGGTGTGTTTTTTCCTCCAGTTAGTAGTGGTTGTATATATCAGTGCGTATCAAAGCTTTCTTAAATCATCACTTTTTGATACTTACAGTCCCACCATTTAGCACAACTGCCATCTCAGTTGGCTGATAAACATTGCTTCTAAAAGGAGCGCTGGGTCTGCTTCCCAAATTGCCGTTCCGAAATCCTGCCGTCCTTAGCGCTGCGTTGAGAAAAGAGAGAGAGCATTCTTAGGAACACAGCTAAGGCTGCGTGTTGCCTGGGGAAGCACAACAACATCTCCCTTCCACTTTACTTATTGCCAACTTTGCCATTGATCAAACGTGTTCAGAGAAGGGCAACAAGGCTAGTGAGGGGTCTGGAGCACAAGCCCTGTGAGAAGAGGCTGAGGGAGCTGGGGTTGTGTAGCCTGGAGAAGAGGAGGCTCAGGGCAGACCTCATTGCTATCTACAACTACCTGAAGGGAGGTCGTAGCCAGGTGGGGGTTGGTCTCTTCTCCCAGGCAACCTGTGACAGAACTAGAGGACACAGTCTCAGGCTGCACCAGGGGAGGTTTAGGCTGGATGTTAGGAAGAAATTCTTCACAGAAAGAGTGATTGGCCATTGGAATGGGCTGCCCAGGGAGGTGGTGGAGTCACCATCACTGGAGGTGTTTAAAAAGAGACTGGATGGGGCACTTAGTGCCATGGTTTAGTTGATTAGATAGTGTTAGGTGATAGGTTGGACTCGATGATCTCAAAGGTCTCTTCCAACCTGGTTTATTCTGTATTCTGATTTTAACTTCCATGCTGCCACAGTGGCTCTCACATTTCTTTTGAGCAGCAGTTTCTCATGCATAGCTGGGGATGGTTCTCAGAAGAGTTATTTTTACATAAAACTAGCTGTTTGTTGGGGGGCGGGGCAGAATGTAGATATTAGAAGCAAATATTTGGAATTTGGTTAGTCTCATTTAAATAGGAGCTAAACATCTTCAGTCACTGCAAAACACATCACGCACAACACCTCAGAGGCTCAAAATGCTTGCAGTGCTGGGCTGGGTACTGTGGGGTTAAGTGAAAGGATCCTGTATTTTGCTTTCTATCAACTTCAGAGGACATGGATCCAAACCACTGCTCGAGCCAGTAAGCATGCTCACGCCTCCCCTGAGCATTACTTCAGCGTGACCAGCATATAAGCATTTTCCAGATGTTTCAGATTATATTTACTGTGAGAAGCCAGAAATACAAAGTAAATATTGCTTTCAAATAGCTTAACCATGGCAAATGACCAAAGATACTGACTGTCCTTCTGAATGGTTAAACCAGAAATACATCACCCTCTCCATTCATTTTAGCACAAGTTTGCATTCACGATGTATATCCTGAACGAGAGCTATGCACAGTTAGGGATATGCTTTGTTCTCTCCAAACTAGTCTAGGGACCGGCACAAACAAACTCCTCTTTTACTTTGGGAGTAAATAACAGCTTCACTGAATTCAGATGTGGCCAGGGAACAGAGCTCATTTATCCATGTGACTTGCCTGGTTACAACAGGCAATACTCATCTGTGAGCTGGTAAATAGAAACATCCCTAGTTAGGCACTTGGGTCAAGAACTTCTCCAGATTAATGCAAATTACAGTTCTGCACTCTCTGGCTGAAGTCGTGAATGAGCTGAAGGTTACAAGATTTCAGCACAGACTTTAATGAGTCCAGAATGTAATATAGTTGCACTGTGTGGAACGAGATTTAAATGGATCCTACTGCTATATCCTGTCCTCTATCCACTGCTACTCCTCTCTTTGGGAGCTGTGCATGGAGATAACAGTATTGATTTAGCACAGAAATTTAGAAATCCACCCCTGCAAATGCTCAGCTGTTGACTTTCTCTATATTTCACAGCTAGAGATTTCTGCAGAACAGTGGGAGAACAACAGATGAAAATGCATCAACTAGAATGATGTCATTTTTTGTTTTTCTATTTAACCATCTGAGGGTCAGCAGTATTCTTTCTTTATAGTTTGGCTTCTTACTGTGGGTTAAACACAAATGCACTGCACTGGCATTTGTTAGTACACATAATAATAGTCAGTACACATTTGGTTGTACACATAGTAATAGTCAGTACACAATCTAATGCATCCTACTGTCAAAATATTTACACAGGATTTGCGTGGTTGTGTCAAAGTTATCTTAAAGAGCCAGGAAATTCAGTTTCATATTGCTAAATTTACCTTCCACTAAGTCTAAATTATTTTAACATGCTCAAGAAGGCCAATGGCATCCTGGCTTGTATCAGGAATAGTGTGGCCAGCAGGAGCAGGGAAGTCATTCATTCTGCCCTGTACTCAGCACTGATTAGGCCACATCTTGAGGACTGTGTCCAGTTCTGGGCCACTCAGTTTAGGAAAGATGTTGACTTGCTGGAACGTGTCCACAGAAGGGCAACAAAGCTGGGGAGGGGTTTGGAGCACAAGCCCTAGGAGGAGAGGCTGAGGGAGCTGGGGTTGCTTAGCCTGGAGAAGAGGAGGCTCAGGGCAGACCTTATTGCTGTCTACAACTACCTGAGGGGAGGTTGTGGACCGGTGGAGGTTGGTCTCTTCTCCCAGGCAACCAGCACCAGAACAAGAGGACACAGTCTCAAGCTGCACCAGGGGAGGTTCAAGCTGGGTGTTAGGAAGAAGTTCTTCACAGAAATAGAGATTGGCCATTGAAATGGGCTGCCCAGGGAGGTGGTAGAGTCACCATCACTGGAGGTGTTTAGGAAGAGACTGGACGGGGTGCTTTGTTTAGTTGATTAGATAGTGTTGGATGATAGGTTGGACTTGATGATCTCAAAGATCTTTTTGAACCTGGTTAATTCTATTCTATTCTAATCAAGAGACCAAATACTCATTTTGAGATTTTTTTTTCTTCTCATACCAGTTTTACCATTTTTCCTTGTACTTTTCCCATTACTATTAAATGTATCTACTTAGGTAGAGTATCTATAGGTAAAAATAAAATAGTGCCAGGAAGATTTGAGCCAATCTTGTGTCAAAGTTTCATTACCTTTGGGTTTAGGCACTGGCTCCAAGCCTGACTTGTAGTACTAAAAGTTATTACAGGAAATTCAGTGAGTACCAGAGCTGCTGAGGGTCGTGATTCTTGACAGCTGTAGCACTCTGCATTTCACATACAGATTTTTCATGTACAAGGCAAATTCTCTTTGCCTTACAGAAGCAGTTGTACTAGTCTGTGTTGCACTTCCAGAGGGCACTGAGAACTCATTCTCTTCGCCTTTTTCTAGGGTCTCTAAATACTTCACTAACATTTTCAGAAGGTGCATATGTGAGAACAACACCTTTAAGTAGATTATTTCAACTTATTAATACTAAATTCCCAGATCAGTGTTTAAATGCTGCTTAAATAGCTGACTTTAGAATAGTTGTGCTTTGTTTATTAATGCTTAATGATTTTCCTGGAACAGAAGAGATTTTGTTGATAATATGTAACTTGGACATACATTTTGCTAAGACAGGAACTAGGAGCACATAGTTTAAAGGGTATTCAGGTTCTTAAAATGCTGCTTAACAATCACAGAATCACCAAGGTTGGAAGAGACCTCAAAGATCATCAAGTCCAACCAATCTTTAAACCCAAACAAACAAAAGGAAGAGTAAAATTACAAAGTTACATTATGCAAATATTAATGGAAATAACAAGAATTAATGGAAAATTCATTTATCCAAGAATGGTTTTTTATTTAAAGCTAACCGCTTACTAAAACCAATATTATAGTCAGGGAACTAAAAGGTGCTTTCTGGTTAGCATGTCCTCCAACATTTTACAACTGTTACAGCTTACATTCATCAGCATTACATCATTCATTAGCATTATTGAAGAAAGTCCCCTGCCTTTAATTTCTAAACTCTCACTGATCAATTCTCAAATTGGGGTTAATTAAATGAAAAGGAAAAAAAAGAGGAGGAGAACATTCTCTGCACACCTGCAGAGAGCCAATTGCTAACAGACTGCAGGTGCTTAGCCACTGACAGCCATCACTACAGTGATCTGACTTAAATTAACACTTGAGCAGCCACTGTATGCGACTTGAATATTACCTGTATTTACTTGAAGTCTACCATGCTAATAAGTTTTGTCTCCAAACCCTGTTGTCTGTACTTGCAGAGCCAATGCAAAGGGAAAAATCTGTCTGTTTTGATTTATTGAGAGTGCTATGTATCCTTCTCCCACATGCCACAGGAATAGGAATAGTGTGCATTTATTACAATAAATATTAATCAGGGCATCAGATAAGGAAATCTGTTTTGTATTGCACTGTGTAAGATTCAGCTAGATTAAACCAGAACATAAATTGCTCTACAACAGACACTACAATGATTTTATAGCTATCACATGTCTATCCATTTCATTAAAACATTTAATCACTGATGAAATCAAAAAGGAGCTTCCAGTTCTTTTTTTAAAAGGCATGTATGAATGAGAATAATACAGAGGGAAAGGTACAGTTTTGTTCTTGGGTCTGCCTTAGTCAGAAACGGCTCCACTGAAAACACTGCAGTTTTCTAACTATGAAATTAACTTAATGGGGAATGGAGGACAGTAAAAAACCTAAGATATGACTGCTTTAACAGTCCATGGTGAAGCTGCCTCTGCTGCTCTGGAACATCAGTAATAACCATTCCTATAGCATGTGATTTTTGTGTTGTTTTACCACCGCCTTTGGTATATACTTACAGAACTGAACTGCTTTCTCTTCAAAGCCTCTATACTAAAAGGAGACCTTTAAAGTTCCTGCTAAAACACTTCATGGAAAAAATGCCTTCCTGACCTGACACTGTGCCAAACAAGAGCGCTATTTTCCTCCCTGTCTGCTCCAGATCCAGAGGAAACATCAAACCCAAAGGAAATCAAAGATACATAAAGATGAATAGAAAGGTGAAGAGTCCGGACAAAGTGGCCCAAGCCTTTTTTTGGGGGTTGCCAAAGCAATGTGGCAACTATTGGCTGGGATACCAAAGCCCTGTTCTCAAAGTGAATAAAAAGCAGCATGACCAGTAATGAAATCCTTTAGTCAACTGTGAGGCAGCACCAGGCTAAAACCTGCACTACAGAGCACCAGCAGGCTCCTGCTTCCCACCACTGGCCACCCAGGCATCCCTGTGTGTTTTCTGATATGGGCTAAACGTGCCACACTGCTCTGGATCTTTTAAGCAAACAGTTGTTGATGGCCCTTTCAGTAATCACTCAAAACTATTTCCATTGCAGATTTTAATGATGTGTCACCACACATCGCTCTGTGTCACCAAACAGCCCTGACAAGGAAAGAGTCATCACCTGAAAACTCAGTCTGTGCATACTCTGTTCAAAGGTTGAAGCCTTCAGAACAAAGCTTGCCTTTCAACTTCTCTAGATGCCACTTGGCTTTTTTTTTTTTCACCCACAATGTCATGAAGTGGCACCAAATCCCATTGTAATGGAAATACAGCTGACAATTATTTTGTTGTTCAGGAAGCCAAACATTTCTAATTTTTTCCCTTCTTGAGTTCTTGAAAAACATTTGATATTAAAAGTTGTTAACTGTAACGACAAAAGAAGAGTCATTTACACTACTTTCAAATAGAGACTAGATTTTCCCCAGTGCATTTTTTTTTGGCTTTCAGTGGTGGTTTTGCACTTGAAACTTCTCAGTTTTTCAATGAAAAACCAAAATCTTTTAAAACCAAACACATCGCCTCTGTATTGCTTTTTCCCCCCACTTTTCCCTCCCACTAGGCAATATGTGAATGAAAACTGTAAAGGGGAGCAACGCGTAGCGTGCAAAATATGGTGTTAGTAATGACCCTTGTTTGGAACACCTGAAAAATGTCTCATACAGGTTATTTTCTTGGCTATTACAGAAAAATATAGTCCTCTACAGTAAATTCTTACCTGCATTATGTTCATCCATTGAAAAGGCTTTATTCTCCATGTAGCTCCGAGGAAGCTGTATATCTTCCTCAAAAGCAGTTTCACGCATCCTTGGCTGTGCAGTGTCAAAATAATTGGGAGTGTTTTCCTGCTGTGATGGAAGGATGGTACAGTGGACCTCTGGGATGGCATGAAAAATAACAAACACCCAACCACTGGACACCAGTGCAATAGCAAGAGTGGGATCACTCCATTTGTCTCTTCTCTTTAGCTCAGCGTTACCAAAGAGGTACATAGTCATCCAGGCTACCCAAATCAGAATGGAAAAAAAAAGTGTTATAATGAGGCATACTCCATTCTTCTTCCATTTCTTAAACTTTCCACAGAGAGTGAAAAGAGAAAATCCCATGGTAACTACCATCAGGAACATAACATAAATCAAAGCCATAGCAAAATCCATCGGTTCGTAGCTGCAGGCCAACTTGTTATCTCTGACAATTGTCAGTATTAACCACTCAGTTGCAATAATGACCTGAACGAGCATCAGGCAGATTGCCACACCAGCTAGATGCCAGCCAGATGGACTCTTCCCATGTCGAACTAGTCTACGAAGTCTCCAGGCTTGAGCTAGCAAACACGAGAAACACAAAGCAAAGATAACTCCCCATAGAAATCTTCGGGTGGAGCACACCGTTTCATCTTCTTGTATGATGAAAGCAAACGTCAGCCCAAACAGTCCCAGAGTCCCAAACAGAAAGAGGAAGTGCATTCCCAGGGGGCTCTTCTTCTCCTTGTCCTTGATGAAGGGCAGCCTCACCAGCAGAATCAGCATCAGCAGTAACGTGGTCAGCACACCTGCCCCCGCAACCGCCTCCACGACTATCCCCCAGATGGCATCCAGGTCGCACAGGTAAACGTACTGAGGGAGAAGATCCAGTCCACACCCTCGAGAGGTACTGGAGTTTTCAGATGAGCCATAGCTGATCACGAAGAGGAGGAAGAAACCGATGGCTGGGTAGGTTTTCATTTTCCTGTCTAAGATAACAAAGTATTTGTTTGTTTAGCCACAGTGCACCGTGGAGGATTTCACAGCAAGTGGAAGCAGAGCTTGTTTCAACAGCCCGTGCTTACTGGGTTTTTTGCACTGGATTTGCAGCTGGCAGAGCCTACCACTAAGTGCCCTGTGCTGCCCTCTCAGAAAGCTGTTTTTGCCTGTTGTACTCATGATGCAAACCAACTCATTTTTGGGTTCCAAATACTGCCCCTGCAAATGTCCTAAAACACAACCAGAAGAAACGATGCATCCTACTGCAAAATAATACCTGACCTACAGTACTTTATTGTTCAAATTCAGATGCCTAAAGTATATGGAAATTGCACTAGGCCTGATGCAAGTGTATCAGAATTAGACTGTTTGACAGCCTTGCTCCTTTTACTGAAATAAAGGCAGTCGTAATCACTTTTTTTTTGGTTGCTTTTAAGCATTGGGGGGGGGGTTTTAAAGAAAAAAAAATCTTGTTTCCATGCTCAGTCAGTGGGCAGTTATAACATTCACTCCTTTCATGCCCTTCCAAACCCCAGGTATTAGATAGCATTTACAAATGGGAATGGTTGGCCAGCGAAATCTCATCTTCTGTGACAATGGTGCACACATGCAGTGTCATCAATCAACTAATCAAAAATAAATGACTCATTGTGCTTCTTAGCAAGTGTGAAGCCATTCAAAGGAAACAAACAACAAAAACCAGAGCATCACTGTCCTGGAACCAGACAGTAAACAATGGTAAACTCTAGGAACACAGCACATCCCACTCCACTATCAGGACCAAAAACCTGGATGAATCCCAACTTCAGTTTTCACAAGACCATGGGTTAGGTGCTTTTAGAAGTTACATATTAGAGCATTTGCTTTATTGAGCAAAGCAGGGCAAAGGAGATTGTTAAAAATACAGCCTTTAAATGAAGAGTCTGCCCCAGCGAAAGCTGCCCTGTAAGGGCAGTCTAAAGTAAACACTACATGTACCAGATATGAAACCTGATGCTGTTAACCTTCACTTGCATGAAAATGTTCAGAGTAAGATTTCCATTTGTATGGTATGACCATAGGGCAGAAAAGCACTGAGCCAACAGGCAGTAACAGTCACACAGTTCCTGTGGAGTGCTTAAGATATAGAGCGAAAGGCAGAGAAGGTAGCAATAGCTCTTTTGTAAGCTGGACAAACAGCCTTAAATGATTACCCATCTAAAGCTATCTCATAAATCAGAAATGTCTGTAATGGGAACATTGAAAAGTTTAAAGACAGCTGAAAAAAGTTTACAGTCCCAGTGCAATGGCATTGGAGTGAAGGCGATCGGTCATAAGCTATTAGCACAGGCTGTCCGAAACAGTGGAGTCTCTTACAGCCCAAGACCTGTGCATTACAGTCCTGTAATGATCAAAGCTAAATCTTGAGGAGCTCAGTCTTCAAACTAACATTCCTCCCCCTTTCACTGATGCCCGTTTCTGGCCTCTAGCAGGAGACAGATGATGGATATCATGCTGCTTCCCATTAGGTACCAAGACCGCAAATGTGCTAATGTAAATGCGTAATGACTTGGTGGTCTTCATTCATACAATAGATTAGAAAAAAACCTCACTACAAAACTTCATCTCAGAAGTGGAAGCTGTGACAAATAATGGGATCTGGGACTGGACAAACAGGGAAAGGGCAGTCAATGATCTTTGCCTGCCCACAGAAACGACAGCATCCTTGCACTGTTGAGAGGGCTGCAGTGTTCTAACGATGCAGTGACCTGCAGCTAATGATTAATGATTTAACTTTTTTATCCTACCTAGCTGTAATTATGGTGAATTGGTAAAATATTTACTTGCTTGGATCAGATTTGGATAACAGGTTTCTCAATGTCTGTGTCACGACATGTTAAAAACACTGATTTGCAGACAGAAAACTAATCATCAGTTAAATATATTCATGTTTGTATTGAATATGGTTACACTCAATAAATCTCTTTGCCCTGTGAGTACATAGTGAACTAGAAGGAAGCATTCTGAAGGCAGTTTTGCAATTCCTTCTATGCATAGGCACTTCCTACTTCTACCAGATACTTTAGAATATCCTGAATGTCCTAAAAAGTGTGCAGTGGTCAGTGGCATCTGACATAAAGGGAGGAAATCCACTAGAATCTGCTAAGGCAATGAAGCCAGTTTTAAGAAAAGCAGAAGGTCACATGGGAAATTGGTCAAAATTCATTCTAAATGCCACCCAAACTGGAAACAATGAACAGCCTTCAAGTGAGGATCATATTCATTTTCCACTATCCTATCACTTACAAATTATATGATATGCATGTACTAAATTGGTTCCAATACTCACGTTGTTTATTAGCTACTCTCCACAGACCTGGAGGGTAATGAATTAAGTGCAAGTATCTCCAGTTGTAAGATATTTTCCAGTTTTCTGGTTACTTTATTCATGTCATGTAACCCTCATGTGATTGAGCTATTCTAGGACAGTCTGTTTCCATGGAGATTGTGCTGCATGGGTAAGCAGTCATATTGTCAGCCCATCATTTGTTTCCTCTTCCTATTTGGAAGTGTTTGGGAGGGGGGAATGAATTTAGAGTATTTCCCCCTCCATGAAGTAGTTTCTTTTGGAAAGGAAGCATTAAGTAGTGACAAAATATATTGAGAATTCAGATAAAGTATTAAGAGAAATGCAGATATGTTCAGCTTGAGAAGTTTTCCCAAGTTACTTCCATTAGTGAAGTTACTTTATTGGGAGAACTGCTGGAGTGGTTCTCTTAGAAACCTTCTAGACAGCTGTATATTGACCATGAAATCCATAGGACTGCTGAAAGGTATTCTTGTTGTGAAACCATTTTCCTACCAAGTGTCAGCATGTCTTGCTAAACACTAGATCCCATCCACACCAAAGCCTGCAAGCAGGGCTCCAGATCTCCAAACAAGGAATCTTTAACTCACTACTACTATTAATATAGCCATGTTTGCAACCTGTTTACTATGTATTTCTGCCTGACTGGATAAAAACCTGGCAATGTTAATAATCAATCCCCTGGGAGGATGCCACCCAACATCCTCTTTCTAGCACTGGTATTTGGCACCGAGCTCAAACTGCTGCATAGGCAGGGGACAGTACTGCATTACAACATATAAGTTTGGGAAGGGGATTCCACAACTTCAGATGAAACCACAGATTCAATAAATGGAAGGAAAAACTAAAAAGTCTTTTTGCCAGAAAAGTTGCTTTGGAAAAGAGCAGTCTTTCAATATGTTGGGGGATTTTTTTGTAACTAAAATAGTGACTTCCTCAAACCTGTGCTGTAGCTAAAATGGCAGAGCCCTGCATCTCTCAAGATTTTGTAGTAAAGTCTTATCTGCACATTACTGCCAGCAGTTACCTAGCAGAGAAATAGTATTTTTGCCTCTTTATGTCTATATTACTCTTAGCAAAGTTACACAACCTCATGGTGGCAACAATAGCACTGTGTTGGAATGGCACTTCACTTCTAATACCGGAGCTACAGCACTAGTAGTAGAGAAATGTCACAGAAATATTCCAGCACAGATGTAGTAAGTGGTAATGATATATCCCTGCATAGTTGACTGGAACTGTTCATACAGAAGGAAATCAACTTGAAATTTGGGTTATTTTCCCCAGATTCCACTCTAAAATTGTATTTCATTAAAACTATCAAGCCAACATACCTGAACCCAGAACAATCATGAGCACTTAAAGTGAATCAATAAGCCTTACACACAGCAGGCAAAAGCAGCAAATGAGTAGCAGGACAGCTTCCAAATCTAGTCCTCAGTTTTTGGTCCAAAACCTGTTCTCAATGACAACAATAATAACTCCTCTGTTTTAAATAAAGTCGGTACCATATACATTATCTGGTGTGGAATCGCTACAGAAATAGCAGATGCAAAGCTGCCCCAGTGGCTTATAAAGTACAATTACAAGCAACTAAGCAGCAACAGAAAATCTCACAGTTGATATCAAAAAGCTGTCAGAGTTAAAAATCAATGAGGCTTTCAATAGCTATGATCTTCTGCCCAAAGATTGCAAATATCTTTTATCTGGTCTAAAGAATACTGCTGTATGCAGCTAGAGAACATATATAAGGAATAAATCTGTAACTGTGCAAAGATTTAAGGTTATTCATGGTCAGATGTATCATCTGCTCCCCTTTTTAGAGTCCTACTGTTAATCAACTGATACAGGACAATACATCCAACCACAGAACAGAAAAACAGTCTAGTAAATAAAAGCAATAGTAGCCCAAATAGTAACCTGCTCTGCCACACATAAGACTAGTTCACTGTACAATTTCCAAAAGAAAACCACCCCCCACCACGAAGCGCTGAGGAGAGATGCTAGTGAGTGAGGAATTAATCACAGCACGGGATCTCTGCCAGCTCCTTCTGATCAGATCTAAAGAATTAGCTTCAGGACTGATAACAGAGCAGCAACAGCCAAGCTGACATCAGACTACTCAGGAGATATATTTCCAGAATGATAATTAATAGTGTGCTCTCTGTGCAAAAACACAGCAGTGATTTAGACATCCCCTGCCTAAGAATAGTGCACATCATGCTACGTACAGCTGCACAGCTACAGACAGCAAGACCCCATTCCAAACGGAACGTGTAGGAAAAGTACTGCTTTCATTCACAAATAGTTTGCAATGCTGAGTATATGAAATGATCCTCCTTGTGTTCTAGGTACTCACAGTTTCCTTCAGTCAGATTCCGTGTATTGCCTGTGCCTAAACACTTCTGACTGTAATGCCTGATGTTCATTGCACTACTGATAGCAATCAGTGATAGCAATCGATAGTTTTCTTTGCTAATTCTCAGACTGTTTCTGTTCATGTCACAGCTTCACGACAGATGGGCTTTCTTCACCTGATTTCTTCTGATGCAGCTAGAGAACACCTCGGCGCCGATACTCACTGCTGGTAAGCTGCAAGTATTATCACCCACAGGCACGGAGTGCTACAAGCGATGAGAGCAGCCTAGGTGTTTAGGTTCAGCAGGCAGGAAATCCTGTTAGCTCTCGGATAAACATTATGTCAGGTGTAAACAAAGGGTTCACCTAAGTACTAAATCCTATGGCTCTCTGGCTTTGGAAGAAGCAGTACAGAGACACGGCTCTTTATTAACTGGAGAGAACTGCTACGGCAGCGCAGCCCTTCCGCGGGCTGCACCGCGCCCAGCGCCCCGGCCGGGGCTCCCACCTCCCGGCGGCCCCGGGACCAGCCAGCAGCACTGCGTGGCCGACATACGGCTCTGGCCCCTCGGCCGGATTCCACCGCCCTTGCGCTCCTGCCTGGTTTTGCTGCAGCTACCACGGGGCCGCGTCGGAGCAACGGTGCGAAGCCAAGCAATGCCCTCCTCGCAGCCGGTACACGGCCGCCGCCTCTCCGGTCTCCCCCTAATCTGCCCGCCATCTCCTCCTCCTCGCCTACGGTGTCTGTCCCGCTGCAGGCTTCCTCTCTTTTGTCCCTCCACTCGTTTCTCTCCTCGGTTTCTTTCTCCAGTGTCTCCTTCCCAGCCCGTCCCTGCTCTCCTTCCCCAGCTTGGCTCCGAACTCCTCTGTCCCCCTCGCCAGGCTTCTTCCATGCTCCCCGCCGCGGTGCGCAGCCCCTGCTCCAGACACCCCCCACCCCCCGTCCTGTCCTATATCCCGTCTAATCCCCCCGCACTCCTATATCCAGCCTGTCGTCTGTCCGCGGCCACCGGGATAATTCTGCGGGCAGCGCTCTGAGCGGAGCCGGGCAGGCGGCTCCAGTGAGCCCCCCCAGGGGGCAGCCCCGCGGAGCCGGGGGTGAGGATCCCCGCTGAACCGGGATCATGGGGCCGTTTCCCCCGCCCGCTTGTCCTCTCACTCACCCGCTTGTCCTCTCACTCACCCGCTGGCTGCCGCGGCCGAGGGCGGCGGGGCAGCTCTGTCCGCCAGCCCGCAGCAAGTCACATCCCGGCACCGGCGGCGCGGCGGCTCCGCGGCGGGGAGCGAGTGCAGCGCCGAGAACCCCGCGGCGGCGACGGCTCATGGAGCGCCTGGCCCCGGTGCGCGGAGCGGTGCGGTACTGTGCCGTGCACTGCCCGCCGCGCTCTGCGCCCGCCGCCCCGCTGCGCTACGGCCCAGCGGCCAGCCCCCTCCCACCGCCCCGCCCCGGCACGGCACGGCTCGGCTCGGCTCGGCTCGGCTCGGCTCGGCTCAGCCTGGGGCGGCGGGCTAGGGCTGTGGTGCGGCCAGCGTGCTCCGGGAGCAGCGCAACCCCCAGCACCGGGGTGTCCTAGCACCCGGCTTGTCCTGGGAGAGAAGCTCCCGCAAAGCAAGGGTGCGCGCAGAGAGCGGCATGTGTGGTGCGGCACGTCTGTGCTAGCCGCGTAGCCTGGCACACTGGGACACACGGAGGGTCGCAGCTTTACGTGAGCGCAAGACACACAGCCAGGCATGAGCAGTACACAGGCGCTCGAACACCGTCTTGCGCTTGTGCTGCACAGGTGAGTGCGAGAGACATACGAGCAGTGTGGGTTAGGAGAAGATCTCCCAGGCACGGAAGCTGGATGCCATGGCCGATTCGGGGCTTTGGAAGATGAGAGGTTTTGCCAGCCCTGTGACAGTGGAGATTTTGCAGTGGGCTGGATAACTTCACCACTTCTGCCCTGAATGCATGTGTCCAGCTGCACTACCTCCGGCAGCAGCTAAACATTCGGAAGTGAGAATGTAAAGTGCCTCTTTATTGTGGAACTGACAATTTACCGTCTGCTTATGCAGCAAAATTGAGAAGCAGGCCCTGGAAGCACACGAGGCCCTGAAAAGGTGGTGGTGGGAACCCATCGGTACCTACCTCGCACCTCCCAACATGCAGCTTGTCTCCTACATTCCAGCAGCTGCACAATTCAACTCTAAGGCAGTCATAACCCTTGTGCCCAGGACAGGGCTTCCTGCCTACTGCAGGAGGAGTTATTTGTAGAAGGGAAAGACAGTTGGCTTCAGCACATGATGTTCACGAGCAGCAGAAACTTGTTTGCCTTGTCATCCAGTGAGAGTACATCTGTGTGACACACCAATGGCCAGCAGCCACACTGCCTGGTGCATCCATGGGTTTATGCTTTCACCTGAACTACTGAAGAGAACCTGGGTAGCTGCAGCTGGCATGGCAGTGTCGGTGGGGAGTGCCTGATGCCTGCCCTTCCTGAACACGGGCAGAACACTGCCCTGCCTGCCAGGTTTCCCTAACCAGAGCCTTGCAAGGGGAAACGTCTGCACTCTTCAGCACAGAATTATAACCTTTACACAGTCTCGTGGAACGT
Source organism: Picus viridis (assembly GCA_033816785.1). Taxonomy (NCBI): domain Eukaryota; kingdom Metazoa; phylum Chordata; class Aves; order Piciformes; family Picidae; genus Picus; species Picus viridis. The sequence continues at coordinate 11,672,682 of CM066594.1, forward strand.
GCGTGGCCTTATTTAGATGTCATTTCTTATGCCTTGGGGGGGCTGCCTGAACTTCTCAGTGTGGCTGGCATGGAGGAGCTGGGCTGGTATGGTCAGGCTGTATTGCCTGTGCTGAGGCAGGACAGCAGGGGAAGAACAGCTGAGGCAGAGGGACAGTTTCACATTTCTGCTCTTTTCACTCTCAATTTCTCTGCCTTGCTGATTCTGGATTTTAGACAATGGCTTTATTTGAGTCACACGTAAGCACTAACACCCTGCCCTTGCATCAGTCGATATGTATGTGCTATTCAAAGTAAAACGGGATAATTTTACAGAAACTGAGAGGTGAAGCAGCTGTGAACTGCCCAAGGTCACTCGGCAGTCTAGCAGGAGAGTAAAAAATACTGATTCACCGGATCAGTCTGTACCTCCCCTCCAGCTTCAGAATCTGAGCCAAGCACCCAAATACTACAGCAACAAGCAAAGACCTTTTTGTGTACAAATAAACACATAGAGTTCTCTGTACCACACTGGGTACAGAGAGGTAGACCAGAGGGAGGGATGAATCACAAGAATTCATGTGCTGAAGGTCTTGGCCGGCTCACAACGGAGCAATGTACTGAGCTCTTCAGCAAATGCAAATCTTGATCATTGTTCCCTTCCTTCTGTGTGTCTCTAACACAACCCGTGGCACCAGTAAAGGAAATGGCCTCCCCCTTTGCCTTTTAGTGATAGAATGGGGAAGATAATGCCCCTCTCAACCATTACTGGTGGATCGTTACTGAATAAGGTTGATTTCTGTCCTGGTGAAGCAGTTTTTAGTGTTAGCTTCCATGAAAACATGTAGGACAGAACACAGAATCATCAGGAAATTATAGGAGGACTTTGTAGAGTAGCTGGACTGAATCACAGCTCCCATTGCATTATATTTCTTGATACTTAACTTTGAAGATATGCTCAGAAAATATGCTTTCATTGAGGAGAAAAGTATTTCCCTCAGTCAACCACTGACTCACCAACAACTTCAGTGTTTCCTGTCATGCAGAGAGCTGGTGGGAGCAGGTACTATGACCCAGGTGGACTGTGTGAATTCCCTGATTTTACATCGTGCTCCCAGCTCCTGCTACCCTTCCTGTGACTCTGCTGCAGCTGCAGCCAGTGACTGCCAGCATGTGAGCACTGCTTGGAGGAGACTGGGGAAGGAGCGAGGTGTGCAAAGCCAAAGGAAAGTGAAATTTAGAGCACTCTGCTTATGCCATGCAGTACTGCCCAGAGCTGATGACTTCAGGAGATGTAAGCTCAGTGCCTTTGTTCATCTCTAAACCAGTAAAGAATACATGTTACCTATTTCAGATTGGCCATATAGTATGCTTAATTTTAAAAGCCCACCACTTCTCAGCAATTTTACTCTTCCTATTTCCTACAGCACACATTTGGCCACCGAACAGATTTCTTTTAGCATTTTTTTTTCGGTATTTGGTTTACAATATATAAACAGAGTCTGTATGGTGCTGCGTGTGCCCATTTTTTCCCTTCTGCAGCAGCTCTCCCAGCAGGGTTTGACAGCAGAGAGCCAGCATATCACAGCAGCCCTGAGTGGATAGTACTCCCCCATCAACAAATGCCAAATCCATATTGCCACAGACTGACATCCTCATCTCAGATTTATTTGAGATAAAGGCAATATCCATTCTCTGTTCTCTTCTTTCCCCTCAGGGTGCCAGGAAGGTGTGATGCTTACTGCAGGAGCAGGCAGCAAAACTGTCAAATGGTACTTCCCCAACAGCTTTCCTATTGTTGGGCAGGTCCTGCAGAAGCTTTTCACTTCATAGACTGGTTTCACACCTCCTGCCAGCATGGGACTGTGCTTGTGCCAATGCAATTTAAACAGAATATTTGATTAAGGGGTCAGTGGTAGGCACATGGAAATGGCAGTGATCATGAAACCCGCATTGCTGTTTGTGTTAGGGAGCACACAGAGGCTCTGGGCAGATACAGGACTGCAGGGCGCAAGATGAAGCCAGCCCTGATGCATGCAGTGCAGTCTGCAAACCAGTTTGTTTTCCAGCAGCCTCTGAAAGAATACCCTGAGACAAACCATGTGCCAGGCTGTGGTATTGCTGCCTAGGTGCCTGATAAGGACATGCCAGGAGAATAAGGAGACAGGGGATGACTTTGCCCCAGCAGTGGTGTGTGGTTATTTACCCCTATTCTGACCCCCAGTAGGAGGCACTTTTCATTACACAAATCCCTGCAGCGTGATTAGTTTGCCTAATACTTGCCCTGCTTTTTCTCAGGACAGGACACAAATCCTGGTGCTCCTATTGGTTGGCAGCATCAAGGAGATGGTGAGATTTGTGTGACCACTGCAAGATGGTTTCTCTGTCGCTGCAGAGTTTCACACGTTGCTCCTTGCACTGCCCAAGGCAGAGCCCACTCTGCACAGTACTCTGTGAAATTGTTCTGAATGGCCAAATGTGGTTAGTGAGGAGAAGGGGAGAAGGGGAAGTGAAAGAAGGAAAGAGTCTTGAAATCGATATGAAGCAAAAGATGGATGGCAGGAAGGAGATGGATACATGGAGGAGAGAGAAAGGAAGAATTACTGAAAGATTAAGGAGAAAGGTAGTTCAGAAGAACTTGCATCTATGGCACAAAAGAAAGCTGCTCTCAGGATGGATAGTGTGGGGAAGCTGCCACAGTGTTTAACATCACATCAGCTTTCAGATTCAGATTATAACTGGTTTTCAACTTGGGTTAAACAAACCAAGGTGAGAACACATCTTCTATATCAGTGTGCCAACTGGTAACTCTTTGAGTGTTTGCTAATAAATCTCTCTTCATCACCTGTCTTGACATACACTGTGTGGAAAGGCAATCGGTCTTCTCCACTACCAGTCACAGCTCCCCACACCAGGACACGAGAGCAGCAGTGCAGGCAAGGTTCACAGTGTAGCCAATGTGAAGCTCATTTTTCTCAACACTTTAGCACACTATTAATGCATAAATGCTTTAAACTGCAGTGAAACTTGGTCATGTTCTCAGATTTAATGCAAGCGGTGGAGTCTGATTAAAACCAAATTTGTATCAGGATGGTCTGTGACACAGGGCACAAGTGATTAAAATTCTTATGAGTGGGAATTTGCACACCTTCCAATCCTCATTTCACAAGGAAAGCCATCAGATATATTCAAATCAGCCTATGTGTGACTTACTAAATTATTGCTGCTCACTCTCCGAGGCTTTAGCTAGCTACATACCTCCCAAATTGCCCAAACCATTGCAGTTTTAAACGTTTATTCTTGACCTTTGCTCAGGAAAAGTCCCAACTGGGTTAAACTGAATTGGATCAGGCTTGTGGCTTCCTGCTCCTTGGCATGTGAACATTTCCTTAAAACTTTGTGTGTTGGGAGCTGGCGAGCCTGGCTGAGCCTGGCTGAACCTGCCTTAGAACCTAGAGCTTTGTTTAGTGAGCAGCTGTGGATGGCAGTGGGCGCAGTGAAGTGTTTTGCAGTGACAGCCTTATGGTAGGGAATAACATCCTAAGGTTGTGGAGTAGAAAAACTCCCTCTAGGGTTAGGGTTCTGTGAGTTCTCATTTTTTCCTTACAGCACCCTCCTGGTTCCAACTGATCTACTCAATCCTTTAGACTTTAAACAAAATGGAGCTGTGTCAGTAAGTTGACAGGCATTGGGATGAAGGAAGGAAAATGTTTTCTTAGCTCTTGCTGCAAAGGTTGCCTTGGCCATCCCAAGCAGTCCTGCTGTGAGCACACACCTGTGTTTCCAGGCAGCACTTGTGTTCCAGGCTCTGCACACAGCCCTGGCTAGGGCTGCTGCAAGGAAAATGTTGCAATCACCTAAAGCACAGAAGGAGGTTTTCTACATCCTGTTTTCTCCTTGAGAAGTCAAAGGTATCAGCCAGTGTAACTGCCATGCTTGAGTGTGCTTCCCCTTCAGATGGGCTTGATTTAGAAGTGCTTCTATTTGTATCTGCTGGTTTCACACCTACACTGAGATGTAAAGTTTCTTTTTTCTTTTCTGAATGCTACTAAAAATCGTGCTGGTACCTCTTGAGTGCAGTAATGTTAACGCCCTCCTCTGTAATGAGGTGGGAAGCCACACCCGGGCACTTTGCTGCCCCTCCTCTTTATTGGCATGTACAGTGAAAAATCTTGCCGCCTGTTCTGGACTGTCTGTGTGTCTAAAAACCGAATAAATAACATTTGCATCCTGGCAGAACGCCGAACAATCCCCCTTTGGGAGCTGCCTGGGGTTTTTCTGTTGCTGAGACTGTCACCTGCTGGCCACTGAGCAGCTCACCAGGGGCTCAGGAACGAAGTCAGTTACTAATCAAATATTCACAGACTCACAGAAGTGTTTTAATCGGGAAAGACCTTTAAGATCATCGATTATCTACCTCTCTTCAACTTTGCCTTTAGAAATTACAGCACTGAGATGTTCCTGCTTTATCTAACTGCAAACAGGGTGGCAACTGCAATGGAGGTAGATCAGGAATCCAGAAAGCCTTCATCATATGTAAAAGGTCCAGATTTCATGGAGTTGTAATGCAAAGGTAATCAGGATCTCATCACAGTGGGAATGTGTAAGCTTAAAGAGGGCAAAATAAGCCATAACCAATACTCAAGAGAGAGGAGGGGGAAAAGAAAGGGGGAGGAAAGACCAGCTATTCATTCTGTCTCTGGTGGATTTTCGTCCTGTTAGGCTGTGGATACAAGATGACCATAAGAAAGGGACACCTATTATTGACCAACAGAGCTCATCAGGAATCAAAGGACCTTTACTGGAGATCTGTACTACAGCTTCTACAGGAAAGAAGAAGAATTGCTCTAAAAAGCTCTTTTAGCACAGCCCCTGTTCTGCCCTCACATCTGTTGTCACTGCTAGCTCATTTTCTGCCAGTCTTTGGGCCAGAACCTCAATCATGGTAAACAAGAGGAAGTCTGAGTTCAGAGCTAGAATGTGATGGGTTTAGTCTCCCCAGTTCAAGGAAAGTCTTCCCAGACCTGAGAGGTTAATGTCCTGCCTGAAGCAGGGGATTTGTTTGTTTGTTTTTCTTTTTAAGACACAGAAATGAGTTGCTGAGCTGGACAATTGATGCTGAAATGCAAACCTGTGTCTTTCCTGTTTTGTTTGTTTGTTTTATGGGGGGTTTTGTTTGTTTGTGGGTGTTGGTTTGGGGTTTTTTGGAGGGTGTTTGTTTGTTTTTTCAGTGGAGCATCATTCTCCCTAGAATCTGGGGTTTTCCTTCTCTGTAATGGAGCTGTATTACTGCCCACTGTGTTGCTGGTGTTCAGCAAGATTGCTGATGGGAAAGGAAAGCCAGTGCCACAGAGGTTGTTTCATGACAAGTATCCTCAGCTCACTTGCTGTTACACAAGGGTGTTGCTGCCTAAAAGCACATCTGAAGTAACCCTCAAGCTCACTGCTGTGTGTTGCACTGAAACTTTAAAGAGGAGGTTTCTTCTTTTTTAATGGATGTTTTTCATATGCTCTTCTTTTTTAATGGATGTTTTTCATATGCTCTTCTTTTTTAATGGATGTTTTTCATATGCCTCTTACATCACAAAGATTTCGTGAACTTTAGAAATACTTCTTGACTGTGTCTGGAGTCAATTCCCAGCACTAAATATATACAAACTGGCCATATCTTTATTTCTTTTAATCTTGTGTGTTAAATGAATACATTCTTTCCCTTTATTTCCCTTCACTTCTGTTCCTGTGCTTGGAGAGCTACAAGCTTTCATTGTTGTCAGAGAACAGTGGGTGCCTGGATGTCTCTCTTGTGAAAGAAAGTGGCTGGTTACAAAGAAAACCAGAGAGATTAGAGTCTCTGTGAAATTCCACTAAATTCAGTGGAAAAGGTCATTTCAAAGAATTTAGGATCAGATTTCAAATGCATTTCATGAAAGGCTTTGGACTGGTGGATTCACATAGGATGCTGAGGCTCAGTCCCCTCCACTGTACAGGAAGGATAGTGCTGTTTTCCTCCCTTCTAGGTTACCTCACTACTCACTTCTTGTGCACTGTTGGAAAAGAGGAAAACACTTCAAGGCCATTCAGTGTCAAGAGGACTTGGAAACCTCTGTTTCACAGCCAGGTAGACCCTGGGCCAGCTCTCACAACCATCAACGGGGAAAACCCACAGCCCTTCCAGCTTCACTGAGAGCACGAGGCTTTGCCTGAAATGCTCTTTGCAAATCTGTGAATGCAAAACTAGTTAAAAAGAAAACAAGCCTCTGGCTTCTTTCTCTGATAGCCACCCACGCTTCCCAGTGAGTTACTGCCTTGCAGCTGGTGGGATCTTTATTCAGGCAGAAGATTGCTGGGGAGTGCTGTCCCTGGAAGTGGGAGCTTGGGAGCGGGGGCTCTCCAGTCCTGTCTGTCACTTTATTACCACATGGAGAGACTCTCTTATCACTTGAGAAAGATTCCCTTTACAACTGGTTTTTTGCTGGTAGATTTACTTTCCACTGAGACATAACATGAGTTAATACTGGATTTGAGGGTGAATAAAGGGCAATGAAGATTCTAGCCTCAAAAAATGTAGCCTATGATTTTAATACCTGCTCTGCACATTCATTTTAATGGTCCTTGCTGTGTGTTTTATTGAAGGCTGAGTCATAAGCAGATCCTACTGCTTTGGAAGGAAGGAAATGGAGTTTGGGCAAAAACATGACGTGTCTCAAATGGATCCAGTGAACAGAGACCGCTCAAGCTGTGCAAATGCAATGATGTATCTCAGCCAAAGGGAGAATTGGAGGTCAAAAAGAAACTCCTTGTGCTGCAATAGAGTTTCCATCACCTGAAGCTTGTCTGGACTGAGTGACATTTCTGTTGACAGGTCTGTCACAGTGAGAAGAGTGGATCCTGCTCTTGTCCCTCCTCTCAAAAAGCTATCCTGGGGTTAACAGGACTCCCTCCTGGGTCTCATATTTCAGCGTTATGGTGATGAACATTTGCTCACTGCTTGCAGCTGACACTGTTGTTGTTGGAAGTTGGTCACAAGGCAAAGCATTTTTGTCTGAGGTTGTTAAGGAAGGAGAGAGAAGCTCTTGTGCTATGGCAGCACCTCTGTGGGATGGAGGATGGTCCCTTTACAGATGCCCTTAGGAGTGTTGCCTTAGGCTGGGGAGGAGGGTGGGAAACAGCAGGAGCTGAGCTGTGCAGCTTGGAAGAAGCTGCTGTCTGCTGGACAAAATCAGCCATGCCTGGGAATGTGCAGCAGAGCATCCACCATCATTTGAAGTCACCTCCATCTCACATCATGATTGGGACTGGACTGCAGTGTAGTGCAGGAGAAGTCATGAGATTCAGAGGGGGATTCTTCTTGCCCTTTGTCACAGTATACATATATATGTGATTTTTTTTTTTTTTAACCCCAGTTACATTTGCATTCCTTAGGGTGGGGACTGGATCAGGTGTTACCTCCAGAAGCAGAAGCAGGCTGCCCTTTCTCTGGGGTGCTGAGCACATTCAGACAAAAGATCTGAGATGTAGGCTGGGGACTGAAGACAGGGAGCACAGCCCAGGAGCAGGAACATCTCAGATACAGAGATCAAGGAACTGCAGAGAAGTGAGCAGAAGGCAGTCAGGCTTGGGGCTCCCCAGGGATCGACTTGGACAGGCACAGCTGGCTGCAGCTCAAAAAGTCTCTGACTTGCAGCCAAGCCTTGAAATAGGGTAAGTAGAAATCTGCATGTTCAGTCACTGAGAGTTTGACTTTGGATTTGTTTAGAAAGTTGTGTCCTTTGGTTTTTTCCCCATCCCAGGTAAAGCCTGGCTGTTCAAGGTCAGAAGCTTTTTGATCTTTAGGAAGCACACCATGGGGGAGAACTTTAGGTGTGCCTAATTCAAAGGTTTGGACACACCACTCCTTTTCTTTTTTTTTTTTTTGGTGCAGGATGGCTCTGCTGTCACACTCTCAGAGGCAGTGAAAGACCAGAGACATTCATTTGGCAGGACATCTTTATAAAAGCCACCACCCTGCTGGCAAGAGGTGGCCCAAGAGTGCTCCCTCCTGCCACCTGAGTAGGACTTACTAGTCCTTCCTCTGCCTCCCCTGGAGTTATGGTAGGACAGGTTGTCCTTTGCTGCAACCACTCAGTAAAGTTGTAGGTCTGAGGCCTGCAAGAAGATTGCAGCTTCTGAAGGGTAACTCAGTCCCACCAGACACAGCCAGACTGGTGAGGCTATTTGTGAAATCATTATTAGCAAAGCTACCTGTCAAACACAGCTGTGAAAATGGGGCCTTTTCCTTTTCCTTCTCCTCTCTTTAGCCTGCCCCTGTTCCTCCTACATGGTAGAGAGGATTTTGATTTTGTGAAGGTTTGAGCTCAGGCTGTGAATCTGTCTGATGTTCAAAGGGACATTAGAGGATATCAGATGTTTCTGAGGGTTCTAGTCATTGAGGACCACATTCTTCCAGGCTCATCCTGGTTTCTATTCTCCTTTGGGCTTTGTATTGCTGTAGGGAGGAATAAAAGGCCCTTTCCATCTTTAGGATCTAAAATGAAGAAGCTGAACAGGAAGAAGAGTATTAACTTAGTTTTAGAAATATTGAGTTTCATGAACTTCTGGGCCTTAAAGAATGGTATCCAAGCAGGGAGTGCACATGCATTAAGTCTGTGGTTGAAATCAAATGTGTGCACACAGACTGTAGCATCCTTGGAAGAGAGGCGTTTGTTGCCCTATGTGCCTCAGTCTCAGTCTGCTTTCAGTTTGCAGGCAGGACCAGGGCTGTGCTGATCTGGTAGATCAGAATCTTTAAGTGCATTGAAGGTATCTTGATTGTGCAGACATTTACATAGGTAGCATTGTGTGAGTTCTTTGGGGGTCCTGGCACTTCATGTATTCTCAAACTCTCCACATCCCCAGAAACTGAAGAGTCCCACTCTGGATTTTGAGCAAGGGGCCTCTGGCTGGACCTGTACTACAAACACAGCTCCAGGTGCTGCACGCTGCTGTGTACAGGGATAATATTTACACTGGTCCTGTCTGGCAGGTGGATTTGTGTACCCCTATGGAAAAAAATCCAACCAAACACAACAACATCTGGGCTTAACCAGTATTTTGTTTAGGCTTGGGAGAGTATTTTTTCTTTGCCTGTTGTTTGTCATTGTTAAGCTCAGAAGATAAAGGTCTTTAGCCAGCAGGATGAAGTGTTGCTTTGTTTCACTATTTACAGTGTTGCATTTGGCTGGAGCTCACCATGCTGTAAGGCTGCAAACACATGCAAATAACTTGTTTATCCTCTGAGATGGACACTTTGTGCTGTAACAAGCTGTGCTGGTGGCTTGGCCCAGCTATAATTTCCCAGAACTGGGAAGCTGACAGAGCTTGCTGGGGAAGACTTCTAAACCAGCCAGCTTTTGATTTTCATGACGGCTCCACAACGCATCGCAACGCTTTGATCCAGTGAGCGATCACATGAGAAATGAAGGTGAGAAATGAGGATGTTAGAATAGAATAGAATAGAATAGAATAGAATAGAATAGAATAGAATAGAATAGAATAGAATAGAATAGAATAGAATAGAATAGAATAGAATAGAATAGAATGGAATGGAATGGAATGGAATAGAATAGACCAGGTTGGAAAAGATCTTTGAGATCATCAAGTCCAACCTATCACCCAATACTATCTAATCAACTAAACCATGGCACCAAGCACTCCATCCAGTCTCTTCCTAAACACCTCCAGTGATGGTGACTCCACCACCTCCCTGGGCAGCCCATTCCAATGGGCAATCACTCTTCCTGTGAAGACCTTCTTCCTAACATCCAGCCTAAATCTCTCCTGGCACAGCTTGAGACTGTGTCCTCTTGTTCTGTTGCTGGTTGCCTGGCAGAAGAGACCAACCCCCACCTGGCTACAACATCCCTTCAGGTAGTTGTAAAGAGCAATAAGGTCTGCCCTGAGCCTCCTGTTCTCCAGGCTAAGCAACCCCAGCTCCCTCAGCCTCTCCTCACAGGGCTGTGCTCCAAACCCCTCCCCAGCTTTGTTGCCCTTCTCTGGACATGTTCCAGCAACTCAACATATGCCCAACTCCAGACTTAAAGACCTCACAGCAAGGATGGAGTAATCAGGCAGGATGTCTGGGGTGAATGGGGAGGCTGATGACTGACCACAAAAGATGGTGAGTTTGTGAAATTGGTGGGTTTTGTTACCTCCCAAATGGACTTTGTAATCAGAAATACACATACAGAATTGCCGGGAGTGAAACATTTTGACTTAACCCAAAAGCTCAGTTCCTTCTTAGACTTTTAAAATGCCTAAAAAAAAAAATAACAAATTTTCCTCTATTCAGAAATGAGACATTGAAATTCAAGGGAGCAGTTTTCTTCCTGGACCCATGTCCAGCTGAAATGTGTGCTGGGAATCTCAGCTGGGTTAGAAGCAGCCTGTCCCCACCTTGCTCAGTGGGAGAAAGGTACTGAAGTCATGCAAACTCTAGTGGCTGAATCACCTGTTTCCAAATTCCCAGCATGTACTGTAGGGTGCAGACCCCCATTTATCCTGTCCTCCCTGCTGGCATGTCCCCTGTGGCCTCAGTGAGGTGTTTGGTGTTGCTGCATCAGGAGCAGACGGTGCCCGATGGCTGCCTCCTGCCAGGAGCAGTTCTGCAGCTGGAGCGTGGCTGCTGTGCTCCTCTCCCGACAGCTGACTCTGCTTCAGCCGTGAGTGAAGCGATCCAGAATTCTCTTACCTCACAGAAAGCATTTGAAGTGTGTAAGAAACTTAATTAATTAATGCTTGGAAGACAGTGAGCTCTCCTGAGGAGAGAGAAAAAAAAAAAGGGAAAAAAAGGCAAAACCCAAAAAGCTGTGAGGGGGTTGGGAGGTGACAGCCAAGTGCAGCTCCTGGGGATTTCTGAGTTTTCATTAGAGCCGGCTGAAAACTTCCTGTCCAAATACTGGCTGCTATGGTTTCTCTCAGAGACAGGCCTGGGGTTAGGCATTCCTTCCTTCAGCCATTCATTACCCCATGGAAGTGGATTATTGTCTTACCTGCTCTGTCAGGAGCCAGGGATCAGCCTTGGGTGCCAACCCATGTGCCCATGTGACTCAGGTAGTGTGTTGAACACATGGCTGGATGGATTTTTCTACCAGGAACACAAGAGTTTTGCACAATAGTGGAGAATTTCCAAGCATGGACAATCTAAATGAAATGTTTTGACTTAGTTCTACTCAAACCACCTCCTTTGAGTTTTAAAAGTCACAATAGCAAACTAACACATCTCTGCACAGAGCAGTACGTCTCCTGCCTCCAAGTTCCCCACTCTCCTGACATTTCTGCTGGTGTAAGTGATGGGTATCTCCACTGGCCTGGACACTGTGACCTGGTGGGCACTGCAGTCTCACTGTGGGCTGAGTGGGAGCCGTGCCTCAAGGGCTGACATAGGGCTGATGTCCACCCCTGTCCCAAATCCAGGCAGGAGAAAGACACTGTCATTTCTGTGCCAGCTGAGCTGCTGGTCTGGAAAAGTCATTCCTGTAAGTCAATGATTGGTAAAGGATTGGCCTCTACCTGGTGACTCCAAGCTCACCATCAATAACCTTAACACAATCTGTGATCATAGCCCAAGAGGAAAGTAAAACAATTTCCTTCCAGAAAGACCATCGTTAGCTGGACTGATGGCAGTGCAGCCTCACAGCTCCAAGGCTTTGACATCAATTCATAAATTAGGAAGAATTTCAGGCCAGACAACACTTCAGTACTCTGTGTGGGCATTAAAGTGCTTTCGTAATGAGCCTTGTAAAATGAAATGCTGACTGTAGAAAGAAGGAAACAGCTGATTGCCTTCAGCATTCAGATTGGATGTTAGGAAGTTTCTCACCATGAGGGTGGTGAGACACTGGAACAGGTTGCCCAGGGAGATGGTAGAAGCCCCATCTCTGGAGGTTTTTAAGGCCAGGCTGGATGTGGCTCTGGGCAACCTGATCTAGCGTGAGGTGTCCCTGCCTGTGGCAAGGGGGTTGGAACTAGATCATCCTTGAGGTCCCTTCCAACCCTAACAACTCTATGATTCTATGATTCAGCAGCCTGTATGAGGCCAAAATCAGCTTAACCGATGTGATCAGCTTCTGCTAGCATGTACCTGGAGTTAGTGGCTTTGCATTTGCCAATGGTAGGGGTAGGAAGGAATGCCTGCCCAGGACACATGGGACCTGTTAGCATAGTGAGGAGGTGGAGAGAAAAAGAAGCTATAAAGTCTTGCTGTCAGGGTGAAGTAAGGTTGCACTGACTAATCAGGTGGAATAAGCATCTCTTTGCTTGACAAACAAATGGTGACCTTAGTTATCTAGGCCCTGATCTTGCTTTCCCTGAAGTCAGTGCCAAGGTGTCCTTAACATCACCACTGCACAAGAGGTTCTAGCCTGGCTTTTCCATATGTGATCCTCTGGCCCTTGCAAGTGATGTCTGTGAGCAGAGTGGAGAGCATGTCAGTGTGGTTCCCTGTGCCAGTGCTGGAGCTGATCTCAGGGGCAGTTCTCATGACAGTGCTTCAAGCCAGTACATTTTTGGGCAGCAGTCATGCAAATGTTCAGATTCATTTAGATATGCAAGCAGCCCAGGAAAATCAATGGAATGACTTAGATGATTAAAATTACTTTGTGCAAAGTGTTTCTAGCCCCTGTGCAGGTCCGTGGTCTGTCTGGCATGTACACAGATCTGTGCACTTGTGCAGATTGAAAAAGCACTCTTTCATGAAGACGACCCTGCTCTGCTTGAATACACAGAAGCACAGAATGTTAGGGGCTGGAAGGGACCTTGAAAGATCACCCAGTTCAACCCCCTGCCAGAGCAGGATCACCTATACCAGATCACACAGGAACTCATCCAGGTGGGTCCTGAATATCTCCAGAGAGGAGAGAGCAAATTGTTATTTTCCCACTGGCATATGCTGTTCCCAGGTCTCTTTATGTAGTAGTGCACAGATACTGTCTGGGAGATGAATAACAGTTATGCCAAGCTCAGCGAGTCCCTGATGCTTGCAAGTGTGTTTTCTTTATTTTTAGTACTTCCTGGAGAAGAGCTGGATCCACCCATGTGCAAAAGATTGCAATTGACAGAGAGGGGAGGCATGCATGCGTTTCCAGACATGTGCCTGGGGTGGCTGTGGTTATATAAGGGCTCTTTTGACATGGCCAATTACATAAAATGGTAATACTGGAAAGGAAGGCAGAAGGAATCTGTAGCAATGGAGCCTGTGTTCAGCAGGTGACAGGAATGAAGTAGATGAAAGGTCACCAGGTCCATCGTGGTTTGGTCTGTCCAGCAATCCCCAGGTGATCCTGACTCAGAGCAAGTGAAGCAGGAATATTGCTGAAGCCCCTGTGCTGGATTGCCTTCAGCACCGTATGTAATGCCACTGCAAGCACTGGGGAGGAATGAGGCCATGAAGCATCCCAGTTCATATGATGTAGTCTTTGGAAAGCTGCTTCTTTGTTAGGTTTTCAACAGAAATGCCCCCCTGAGCTGCAGGACACAGGGCAGAGCTCTGCCACTGCAGCGGTGGGAGGGGGAGAGGAACTGAGGCTTGTTTAACGATGCAGTGTGTGCACAGCAGAGGACATGGGTAGGAATGCCCAGTGAAGCATGGGCTCCAGCTGTGGGAACTCAGCCCCCAGGGTAGGATCTACAGCTCTGAAATCCCTGAAGCTGGCACATGGCACTGAGAAAGGTTTTTCTTTGTGAAAATGGAGATCAGGCTTGCCTGGGCAGGTGGTAGGTGATCAGCCCAAATCCAAACGTGGACTCTTCGCAGTGCACGCAGAGGGCTTCACCACTGGAGCATGCTCACCTTCCCCTGCAGGTAAGACTTGCTCTGGCATCACCACTGCCTCACTGGTGTAATGGCACTGTGCCTGCTGGCAGGAAGGGAGAGCACAAAGGTTTGTGCCAGTCATCTGTCCTACTGTGTTGTAGGCAAGAAATTAGATATCTCCCATGGGAAAGACATAATGCACATGTACTTCATGTGCTCTAACCTATGCCAACCTTTGCAGGTGTAGAGCCCAGCATTGTGACCAACCATATGGTCACAGAAGGCCAAACATACCACTGTCTGTTCTACACTTGTCAATGAGCCTGCTGCCAGTGCAGCTTGGAGCTTGGCCTTGGGGCACAACGATCACCCTGTGACACAGCTCTTCTTCATGCCTCTTCTTAGTTTCACAGTTCACTGCTGCAGACCACATTCATGTCTTCATGCTGGTGCAGTCACCAGGCTCAGCAGCAGGAAGAAGGACCCAGGTGTGGGGTGCACATCAGGTTTGGTGGAACTTCAGGAGGTTGCCTTGCCCAGGGAAACACAGGTTTCCCAGCTGGTGATTGGTAAGCACCTGGGTGAGCTGGGGCATCAAGGCTTCTGTTCCCAAACTGCCTGCTTATGCACGGGAGCACGGCATGGACGGTGCCTGTCTCAGCATCAGCTGGGAAGGTGAAGCGCAGGCTGGCCAATTCGATTGCATTTCCAACAGATGGTGCTGCAATGTCACCAAAAGCTCAACACATGCATAGAGAGGAAGGTTTCGAGACTCCCTGCTGCCCGTGCAGCTGAACTGCAGTTTCTGCATGACTTTAGAAAGCTGCTTTCCCTCTGATGCGATCCGGCTAATTTGTGCCAGGGACCAAAGCTCCCAAAGAATTTGCAAGTGGTGGAGAGCTTTCCCCTTGACCACAGGGGAATTTGACATGCTCTGGGCTGAGCACTCAACATCTCACCAGGCAGTTGTGGGGCCCCTCGTGAAAGCTGTGGTGCAGTATCAGCTGTTCATGACTTTGAAAGACCGTTGTGGTCAACATAGGTGAGTTTGCTTATCTTCTTCATTTAAAGCTGATATTCTTCTTCTATTCCCCTTCTTCTGAAAGATTTGACACTTTCAAAGCACTTCACAAACAAATCAAGTAATCTTTTGGGGCAGCCAAAGAGTGATCCTGGGAAGCTGAACTGAAACTGAGCTGGAGGCTCTGCTTCTGGCCTCAGTCTCAGCTAGTGCACAGGTGAAGCCAGTAGTGCTGTAACACTGATACATGACACAGCTGTGGCTAGCAGGAGTTTTATGGCTGCACTGAGAGCTGCTGCTTGCTTTAGGGTAAGTGAATACCTACCTGCTAATCCTCACAGGTTCACAGAGGCTGTGTTCTTTTGCTTGAGCACAGAGACACTTTCCTGGGAAGGGTCAGTAATGCTCCCTATCTCACCAGCCTGACCTCGTGGCTTGGCTGCAGGAGGGTCTGGGGGAAGTGATCTTGGCTAGCAGCAGGTAAAGGGGCTGGGAATGTGCACTTGAGAGGGCATGCTCTCCGAAGAGAGCTGTATGAGCAACCAAAGGACAGAGAACACCGTCAGAGGTGGGTTTGTTGCATAGTCTGCAGCAGGGAGTTGGTGCGGGTGCGGGGCAAGGCGCTGCGGGCTGGAGCAGCCGCTGCCTGCTGTGCCCTGCGGAAGGGCAGCGAGTGCCACCTCGTGTCCTAGGGCCTCGGTGGCAGAGGGGACAACAGCGTCTTCAAGAGTGCAGTTGCGGTGCTGAACCCTAGGGAATCTACAGCAGTCCTGTTTAACACCAAAGCACGGCCAGGTGAGACTGGCTCTGGGCTAGAAGAGAGTGCAGGGACCTTCCTCTTCTTGCTCCCTGCAGCCTGCTCCGGCAGTCAGCTGCTCCTTCACCTTGGCTTGGTGAGAAGGTGACACCGCTCCCCCTGCAGATTGAAATCATGCCAGCTTTTGATGCAGCCGTGCTCGGGAGTGTCTGCAGCCTGGGGATGCCTTGGGGAGACAGAAGAAGGTGTCAGCCCTGGGATCATGCTGGAGATGTGCTGTGTGTGACTGGGGAGAGGCCTGTGCCTGGTGGGGTCAGGAGCTGCTGGGCAGGGGTTTGCTGTGACACACTGCAATGTGACATCTACTTCTCTGAGGAAGGTCTCTCGACCTTCTGTGGATGGCATTGGCAGGTCTGTTCCCCCTCTCTAGCCCCAAACACGTTGTGAGCATGCTGGTGTCTAGTCTTGCCATGGTGTGGTGCTGAGTTATGATGACATTAATCCTGGTGTGGTAGTAATGCAAAGACAGCAGATGTGGCAGGGGTGTGCTGGGAGCAGCGGCAGAGGAATGTTTTCTGCCTTGCTCAGGTTGCTGTTTGCCTGAGCACAGCGCTGCACAAACACTCTGACCTGCTCGTGTGGCTTCCTCGTGCTCCCTGTGTGCCACCTAATGTGGGCACGGTCTCCCTGCAGTCTGCTTGCACTGCCATGCATGCTGTGCTTGAATAGTAACAGTGCTTAAGGTGACAACAGACAAGATACATTAAAATGAATACCTGGGCATTCAAATTCACTTTAATGTAGTTCATAATGTCTCTGCCCAGCAACTTGCAAAGCATGTATGGCTCCTGTCTCCAGGAAACATCTCTGAGATGCGGTGTACGGGAGCTATGAACAGCCTCTCAGGCAGTGATCAAATCCAGTTACTATGAGATCTATAAAGCAGCTTGGACACTGCTCTGTGAGCTGACACCCCTGTGCTGGTTGGCCAGAATGTTGATCTGGATAACTCATCTTTTAGATCAGCCTCCTTCTCTTGCCAAAACCTGAAATTGCCCTTTGTATCTCGAGGCTATGAAATCAAGTGATTTCTTTTCAAGTCATGTGCACTCCCAGAAAGCAGAGACTGGGCTGCTTTTCAAGAAACCCAGGAGGACCCTTGAATAAATGCACCATCAAGTGACCAGTTCCACTAATTAATGCTGACAGCAAAATTTGATCCCCACCTCCATGCTGAGGAAATGATGCTGAGATCAATTCACCCTCATTTAGTTGAAATTACCTGGATGCATGTGTGGTCACACTTTGGAACAGGAAGACTCTTTTGGCTGTATTCCTGCACAATATTTTCCCAGTGGCTGCAGTGTCATTGTGTTTACAAAAGGTTTGGATACTGAATCCCTTTAAACAAATGTCTGTTAAAGTCAGCCTTGATTTCTTGGTCTGGAGGGAGAAGGAGGGAGAGCCTTGGTAGTGGTGATGGTTTTGCTGTACTTGTGTGGCAGGTGAAAAGCTCAGACCAGCCAGTCTCCTTTCTTCTGTTCTTCTGCCTTTGGCCTTTCAGCTCCAGCTTTGCAGCACAGTAAGACCAGAGGAAAGAATCTGCTCAGCAGTAACTTTTACCTAAGCCAGCCTTTGTCACATAGCACAGCTTTCAGGAGAAGCAGGCTGCCTCATCTTGTTTCTTTCATTCTACCTTTACAGCAGCATGGGTGGGCTGTGGCCCTGGCCTTGATGGGGCTGAGGTTTCACTTTGCCTCCTGGCTTTCAGAGTCTGGGCACTGCCTGTGCAAAGAAACACTGATTTCTAGAGAGTCTCTGCACAGGGTCTTGGTCATGCAAAGCTTTGGAGCTAGCTTGCACACCCAGTGCTCTGTGCAGAGCTGGTGCTTGGGATTTTGGTCAATGCATCCAGGATTGATGTTGTTTACAGTCCTGGAGAAACTGTCATTATTCATGTGGCTCTGCCACTGTACTCATCAGAGCAGATGACTGTTTGCCACATGTGAGACCTCCCACAGATGGGCCCATTGGAGAGTCTCTTCTCTGCTGGTGTCACCATGAACTCCTCTCCTTTTGGCTCAGCATGTCTTCACTGGCCCTGAAATTCCACCCTTGTGGTCCCTGTTAGAGATGTTAAACCTCTGGTTTGGGGAGGTCTGATGGCTAAATCACATGCTGCAGGCTTTCAGACCTGTGAGGCAGCATTTTAAACTGTGGCTTGTGTCTGATCTGATTTCTGGTGGCCAATGAGCTGTGATCCTCCTGGAGGGCTGTGAGCAGTGACTGGCTCCTGGAAGCATGGTGGTCTGCAAGGTGTAAGCTTGGCTGAGTTGTACTGATGGGACATGATTCCTTTCTCCTCTTGGGAAAAGCATAGTGAAGGCAGGTAGTGGGAAGTCAGATTGCAGTCAGACCTAGCAGTGAGCAGGAACACCTCCACTGCTGCCCTCTCTAGAGCAAGTCCCTAAGACCTATACCTCAGAGCTTGGGAGCTGTTCCTGAGGGCTCTGTTGCCTGCTCACCAGTGTGACCATGGGTGGTGAAACCCATCCCACCGTGGGCTGTCTGCAGGAGATCCGCACTAACAACTGGCCTGGATGGACCCGGGGGATAAGCCAATGTGCCCAAGAGAAGGCAAGTAAGGTATCACTTTGCAGTGAGAACTGGGCTGTCCTGTGTCAGGGCTGGTGGCACTAGGTGGCACCATTGAATTAAGAGCAAAGAGATGGCAAAGGCAAGACCAGAGAACCAGCAGTTGCCTCCCGAGGGACCCAAGGAGAACTGCTCAGGTGTATCTTCTGCTGGGGTATCTTCTGCCCAAGCTTGAGTCCGCACATCTTTTCCTAGCAGTAAGGCTGTGTGCACCGTTTGTGCTCAGAGTAACTGAACACCAGAGCTGCCTTTCACCTGGCCTTCCTGTGCTGTTGGACCTTGGAGCTTCTCCTCTCTTCCCCACAAAGCAGTGTGGAGGACAGGTCCCAGCGTGCCTGGAATAGCTGTGGGTCCACCCAAGCAGGCACATAAGGCCTCCATCCCTCACTAGCACTGCCGTGGTCTTGCTGAGGAATCAGCTCTTCTGTCAGCAGCTTGTGGCAGTGGGAAGCAGAAGCTTTCCCTTTCACCTGTTCTGTCATCTTTCCACCTGTGCCCTTTTAATCTGTTCTCATCTTGTGTTACTTTGCTCTAAACCAGGGCTTCGCTCAAAGCCAACCTGTGCCCAGAGAACTTGCTGTGGGCACACCAACAGTGACAAAAGCAATAACTGCAGGAAGAGCTACTGCTAAGAGAGTGATTTATTTATTTTTGCCCCTAAAATGTTGTTTTTTTTTTTTTTTTAAATTAAAGCATAAGTTTAATCAAAGCATTCACTGAAACCTCTAGCTTTTGAAATTGGAAACCAATACTTTCTGGGGGTATTTTGGTTGTAAATATTTAACATCACACTTCTGCTGTAAAACCCAAGTGTAAAGTAATGGGAGAAACCAGTGCTGGGAGTAGGAAGGGATAATAGGCTGCATGCAGGAAAAGTGAGACTAATTATCAAAACTAATTAAAATAACATTGCTGTAGCTGAGTAGTGATTGATTAGAATTTGCTAGTGTGTTCTGAGAACAAACACATGTAAAGCATTCTTCTGTTGCAGGACAAATGACTGCTGCCTGCATGTGGCCCCTTGCTAACACTGTGATGATAAGGAGCAAACCCAGCGGAGTGCAGCTGGGCTGGCGTGCTGCTGGAGGGGAGTGGAGCTTGTAGTGCAGGGGACAGGAATAATTGGCTCCTTTGGGAAGTGCACACAGTCCTGGGGCTGGGGGCTCAGGAGCCCCAGCAGTGTGTGGGCTGGTTTGGCCTTGCAGCTCCACACACTGAGCATCTTCACTGAGGAGTCAGCTGCAGCTTTCCTTGCTGTACTCCTCTCACTGCTTCTCCTCAGTGGTGGCTCATCAGGGTGTGCTGGTGAGGGCCCTGTCAGGTGGTGAGGCTCAATGTCCTCTGATTTTTCACTGGTGGAAACTAAGAACAACTTTCTAGGCCTGGGTATAATCCCAGCCTAAGAAGGGTAGGAAAGCAGGCAGGCTGTGTGGGGGCTAGCAGAATCTGTCCTGAGCTCCTGCTCTTTGCATTCAGGTTTGGAAGTGTTGGGGGCTGACTTAAGGATGGCCTCTATGAACACACAAGTGCTATGGGAATGCTGAGGAGCTCTACAGTGACAGCCCAAGTGGAAATGAGATACACAGTTCAGTGCTGAGCTTTTCCCAGTGGCTGCATTTGTCCAAGCTGATGTTCTGGTTTGGATGAGAACCAAATCCTCACACATGCATCTGTTTCTGCAAGCATTGCTGTTGATCTGTACAGTGTGCTCCACCTAGCACTGGTAGTGTCTGATTTGAAGCCTGGGTGTCCAGTGTCACAGGACCTGCTAGAATGCATTGGCTGGGGACAGTTTCCTTATGGTAGATATTCAGAGTTTCTAAACCCAGGGGAGTCTGCCAGCTGTTCCCACTGTCCTGGCTGCAGGAGGGGCTCCAGAAAAGGGGAAGCCATGTGGCAGACAGGAGTGCAGTGATGGCAGGATTTGCAATTTCTCTGATGGATCTAGAAATACTTGTTTGTATCCAGCTGCCCCCACAGATGCTGTCTGCAGCAGTGCTGAGTGGTTGCCAAGGTGGGAAACCAAAGGTGACCTGAAGGGAGAGACTGTATATCTTCCACATCGATGCTGCTGGCTGCAGCCTGAGCTGGACCAGCCCCAGAGCTGCCCAGTGAGGACTTTGGGCAGTGTGGAAACTGTGTAGCTGCTCCTAGTGTACTACTCAGAACTCAGGTGGTTATTATATAAATTCTTTACCCTATTACCCATTCTAATCCTGTGAGCAGATACTGGCAACATCTCATTATACTCTTGGGTAAGTTTTCCTACCTCTGATTCAAGCTTGTCTATGGAAAATTCCTCTGAGCTCTGCCCTCTGCTCTGCCCACTGACTGCTCCTGCCTACCCAGCACCAACCCCAGCCCTACCTGACTCCCATCCTGGTTTCTCCCCCTGGGAAGGGCACCAGCTCAAATACAGTGGAAAAAAAAAACAACCCCAAACCCTCATTTCCTCCTGAAAGGTAAAACATGTCAGTGCTTTGGAGCAGTTGCTGCTGTTGCTGTCTGTGCATGATTATTTCACTTTTTGACTTCCAGTTCAGGATGTGTGACGAGGAATAACAATGGATGAGCAAGCACAGGCTTTGGCAGCTGGAGTTAGAGATGCTGCCTGAGATTTGGCATCAGAAGCTTTTTCAAAACTTATGTTATCTCTTTAATGCCAGAAAGTATAAGTTAATGTAGTGACTGGACTGTCATACAGGGTATCAGGACCGTGATTAGGCAGTTTCCTAGAGTTTGCCTGTCAGCAGAAAGATATGCTCTTGGCACCTCTTCCAAAACAGTTCACTGAGACTTTGTTTTGGGGAGAGACAGATAAAGTTTTCACTGATTAGACAAGGAGGGCTTGAGAAACCAAATGGCAGGAGTGATAAAAAGTGACGCGTGGTGGTGGGGAAAAATACTAGAAGCTGCGAGAGCTAGAGCCGGAGATTTGGGTGGGGCTGGAGAAAATCTGCAATGAGCTGAAAAAATAACTGGCACTCTTTGGTCATCATTTCCTCTCACTTTGTCGTCTGCCTAGCCCCTAACTGATCAGATGGACTCGACCTGTCCTCATACCAAAAGGTTATTTCCTCTCAAGAGTGCAGAAGAGACACTGGAATCAGAACTCTTTCATTGCGCCCTGCCCGGTGTCCCTGACACAGGCTGGTGAGAATCTTGCCAAGGGATTTTCAGCTGGCTGAGTGTTGCCTCCTTGTCTGAACTTGCCTGAGGTCTTCCTTCTGCAGTGCAGTTCTCTCTGCAAATGCACTGATGCGTAGGAGCCTTAGCTTTAGGGAAACCAGTGTTCAAATGAGACCCCAGGGGAAATCCTTGTGGATACTTCCTTGTTGCTCTGCTTTCTGAGAAGCAGGCAGAGCTTACCACAGGATGGTCCTGTAACCTGTCCTCCTCTCTGCAGGCACCTGTGCCCTGTGTGTGCCTATCTTTAGATTCTGAGCCTTCTAGGCATCAGCATGGCTAACATCAGTCACAGGCCAGTTTCCCTTCCTCTGCAGCAGGAGTCTTGCAATGACAAATGGCTGTTGGTTCTTAATGTGTAGTCCTGTCTTAGCAGAGGCCAAGCCCAGGGAAGCCCTTACCCCTTGGATCCCCGTGAATGGAAAGCTTTCTGACAGTTCTATAGACAAAGGAGATGTATCTCCCCATCTCATCAAGGTGTGGAAGGTGATCCTTTAGCTTGGTGAGGCATGGAGCACGTGAAAGATGCCATTCTTGACTGTCACTCTTAAGAAGCCAGCATGCAGTTGTGGACACTGTGGTTTGTTGCTGGAGAGGTGCACTGCAATTGTCTGTACACAAGGTTTGAATTAAAGGAGCTGATCCTGAGGTCCCTAAGGACTTGCTTGTGGGTGGTGGGCTGGACAGCAGGTGGTACTTTAACAAAAGAAGGCTGAGCACCAGGTGCTTATCCTGGTGTGGTGACAGAGGTTCCAAGTGGCTTAGCTTCTCCATGGAGTGCTGATGTTAGTGTCTGGCAGCTGCCTTAGCTTCAGCAGGATGTTGCACAGCACCTATGTCCTCGTGCCTCAGGGTAAAGCAAAAACAAATAATGGCCTTGTCAAGGCCACTGTCTCAAAAACATCCAGTCTTGCTCCACTGAAATCGATAGTTCAGCAGCCACCCTGATCTATCCAGAAACAGCTGAAAGCCTCTCCAATCCCATTCTGTGCAAATGCTCCCATTCTCTGCATTCAGATGCTGTCCCACTTTTACCTCTGACTCTTGAATCATGCCTGTTTTCAGATCAGAAAGGTGAGAAATGGGTGCAAAGACCTTGAGAAGTGTAAATGCTGCTCTAAGGATCTGCCTTTCTGATCTAGGATGAATGCTCTGTGCTTGAGCTGTGAGATGGACTGCCCATTTTGGGGGAGGGTGGCATTTCACTGAGAGGCTGCACCCAGTTCTCTAATGATTTGCACCCCCTTTCTCTAATCTAACTCAGGATTTCTGTTGTCAACAGCGTGCTCCAATTTGCTAAGTATTGGCCTGTGTCGTGCAGGACATCATTAGACTAAGTGCAGTATTCTTTGCTCATTCACTGAGGTATTCTTTATAGGATGCTGCAGTGCAAATGATTTGATTGTGCTTTTGAAAATTCAACTCTGACCCTCTCTTCAGAAGTCAGTGGAAGCTGTGTTGCCCCAGGCCAGTGTGGATATACAAGAAGTATTCTGAATGAGAGCAGTTTTCAACGCTGCTGTGTTTGGTCCCAGCACAGAGCGCCAGCCACAGGTGTCTGCTCTTTTCCTGCTGTGGTGCTGGGTCAATACCTAGCAGGTGCAAATGGGTTTCCCAGCTCAGCCTTCCCTCTAGCTGTGTTAACCTGCCCCAGTTCTACAGATCTGGGGCTAAGTGTTTCAAGGGTTGCCTTGTGCTGCTGTGAAGTGCTTCCAGAGGACGAATGGTGGCTGTTGCAGCCTGGTGAGCCTTCCCTTGCAGTACCTGGCAAGGGTCTTTTCTTCAGGCTTCACTTAGCTGAGTATTTAATTCAAGACTAGTAAGTAGTAAATGGTAAACTTGCCTGAAGATGACAAATGACTAGAAGAAGGGTGAGGAAATGTCTACAGGGAGGGTGGCAAAGGAACCTGTTGAAGAGATTGTGCTGGAGGACAGTTGCTGGAAGAAAGCTTTAAAGGCTGACTTTGATGGCACTGAATTGTATGTTAATGAAGTGGTACAGTGTTATGCTAATGAACTCTCTTGACAGAACAAGAAACTGCTTCCTTCTGGAGAGGGAGATGACTACATCGGGTTCAAACTTGAACATAGAATATTTTGCCTCAACATGAAGAGAAACTTCTTTACAGTGAGAGTGGTGGTGCACTGAAACAGGCTGCCCAGGGAGGTTGTGAAGTCTCCTTCTCTGGAGACTTTCAAAACCCACCTGGATGCATTCCTGTGCAGACTACCTTAAGGGATCCTGCTTTGTCAAAGGGTTGGACCCAATGATCTCCTGAGATCCCTTCCAACCTCTAATATACTGTGATACTCCTGCCTGTGCTGTCCTGAACTGACCCTCCTGCAGGTAGACATATGAAAGAGTAGGCAAGTTAGCTCTAGTAAAGGAGTCAAAGTCCCTCACCCTGAGTGATCCAGGCCAGGTTTAGCATAGCTTTGTAGCCATCTAACCCTGCTGGTATTTGCTTCTCTGCTTGGTCACAAATGGAAGAGCCAAGTGGAGAGCTGGCTCTGAGTGGGTGGATAGACCTGCAGCAAGGCCACCACTAGTCTAAAGGCAAATCATCCTCCCTAAGTCCATGGGTGTTGCACCATGGAGCTGGAGGACTGAGAGGGATGTGGGATCTTGGGTTAGCCTGCACAGGTGGAAGGCAGAAGGGAGGCAGCCTGTAGAGCTGATCTCCACTCTGATAGAGCTGCATGGAGGTGTTCAGCTCTTGCTGTTGTGTACAGGTCAGCTCTTGCTGTTGTGTGCAGGTCACCTCTTTCATATCTCCAACTCCCACTGCATCCTGTAAACTCTTCTTTGGTGCGATCAGTCCTGCTCACTGTACCCTGGATCAGAGCACTTACCACATGTGTTCCTGAGCTGCTGGAGGGCTTTTGGCAGTGGTGCTCCTCACCTTTCTCTCCAAAGGCTGTGGGACTGCCCCTGCCAGCTCTGTATCTTCATTCACTTCGTGCCATCAAATCGTAAAGCGATGAGGGAAGCTGAGTCCTTTGTGCAAGTGACCCACAAAGCCAGGCCACCTCAAGTGTTTGAGTGTGGTTTAGAAGGGGACTAACCTTTAGACAGCAGGTTTGAGCTTTATTAAAACAGCTGGAGTTGTTCTGACAGTTGGCTCCCCTGGGCACTGAGACACATGAAACTGATACGTGCTGCTAATTGCAGATGCTCATCTTGCACTGAAAGCCAATATCTCTGAAGGGATCAAGCCACTCCTCTACCTTCAATGCAGGCAATGCATGGAAGGTCACTACAACATGGAGATGCAGTGAAGCAGAAGGTTTCTGCATCCCTGTCCTCTACTTAGCAAGAAGTGCTGGAGGAGCTCTAACTGTTGCTAGTTGGGATGTGACTCACTAATTTTTCTTACAGGAAGAGTTCAGTGCAAATGTAGAGAGAACTTGGATGCTTCTAGTGCTGTGATTAGGAAACAGGGCACTCTCAGAGCTCCTAGGAAGAAGCTCAGCTCTATGTCCTGATGGTCCTTAAGCACCTTTGAGGAGGTGTGAAGCTTACAGCTGATGGTGCCACATCAGCTTGCAGAGGAATGGGAGAAAATGGGAAGTGCAACAGTTCCTGGGGTGTCAATCAGTTTGGGTGTTTCTTTTGCGTTTCTGTGTGTGCTTTGCTGCTCTGAGCCTAAGTGTAAAGAGACAAAACCCATCAATACTTATTCGCTACTAATACCAGGTTTTCCCTCCCCCCAGTCAAAGTGTCCTTGCTGTAGTGTGAGGCCCGTGTTGTTAATTAGCTTTGGACTGGTGTGCCTCCATTATTAAAGTTTTTCCAACTTTTGCCTTCTGACAGCAGTGTCTTTGGACCTGTGCCAGCTGCAGCCTGAAACCTTTGAAAAAATCTCTAATCTGCACAACACAGCCCAGCCAGCTGTTGCTTGGGGTTTGGTTGGTTGTTTTTTTTTTATAACCAGTAAATACCCACTGAACACAGATCTTTTTGTTGCTGCTGAGGATGCCTCTTCAAACGAGATCTGGTTTTCCCCTCCATATTTTTCCCGTGTGAAAAATACTGTAGAGAAGTACTCCTGTGAGCCTTGTCATAAGTGAGTGGGAGAAAAGGTAGTGAAAATGGAGCTAAAGACAGCTCTTAAGGCTGAATGCATCCAAACTGGAGATTCATAGTGCATTCAAATCAGACAAAAAAATATATCTGGAGAGGTCAGATGCTGTGTGGTGTTTTCCTGTTAATGCATAGTGGAAATAGAGAGCATCCTGAGTTTTTCAGGGTGAGTGTCTTTGTTAGAGCCACATCCTGTGCTCAGGGGGCCAAAGGTGTTGTGTGTCATCACATCAAGTGCAAAACAGCTCTGTGGGGTTACCAAACACTTGCTGCTTTATTGGGTAGGGGTTGGGTTCATTGTGACTTTTTGTAAGAGCAGAGCCATTTGAGGTGAAACTTTCCATGTCACCTTTACATTTTGGTTGAGGTGTTCATTTTCTGCATGAAGAAAGAACTGAGATTAAAGTAAAATCGTGCCTGTCCTGTTGGCATCTCACATTGCCTTAAGCATTCTTTAAACTGTAGCAGGAACTATGACTTTGGTTCCAAATGGGGCCTTTCAGAATGTTTTCTTAGCTGAAGAGGGAAGATTTGTTCTCTTGCATTTTCTTAAGCAGGACTGTCCTCATTACTGCAGACTTGTTCTTACTTTATTCTTGGAGTTAAGTGCCACGGCAAATAAATTCGTACAGACAAAGAATAGGAAAGCTGAGATGTAACCCAGGGGAAGGAGCAATACTGACCTATGGAAAGGTATTTTTAAGCCTTTCCTTTTTGTCCTAGCTTTGTAATATGAATAAGTGAGGAGCAGTGACCTAACAAAACTCCTGAGGCTGGAGTCAGGAAAGATCTGGCTGCACTTCCCCAGCCTGGTGTCAGGGCCCTTTATAAAGGTGTGTTAAATGCATCTTCCTAGCAAGCTTTGCTTGGCTTCCTTCTCTCTCTTGCTGTAACATCACAGCAAGGAGCAGCAGCCAGCGACTGTCTGACCTGGTTATGCTAAAGCTGAGCTGTGGAAAACGCACTGTCATCTCTTAAATAAGAGCTGCAAAGGGGAAGCCACAGGAGGAATAACATCCCTGCTCTTCTCTACGTGCCTTGAAACTAAAATCTCTGTGCACTGTCCTGCAGCCCTGCTCTTCTGCCCCAGGACAGTAGCTCTGCCCTCTTACAAGCATGTCAGAGTGCTTTGCTACAGTAAACAATAACTCCAATTATCTTGACGGCTGACAGCAAGAGTTAGGAGGCTCAAAACTTTCCCAGAGGAGTAGGTAAGAAGAAGCAAACAGAGCTGATACAGTCTCCTGTGCAGCTGCCTTGGTGAATGGAGATCTGCCCTGCTGAATCAGGATATCTGAGGGCAAATGAGCAGTGGCATCACAGGATCTGCTGAGGGTGTCACCTGAGGAACAAGTGTGGTTTGTGCTGTCCTCCCCAAGTGGACTTTGTTATACAATAATACAATAATACAATACACCAGGTTGGAAGAGACCTTCAAGATCATCGTGTCCAACCCATCAAACAATCCAACCCACCCAACAACTAGACCATACAGCCAAGCACCCCATCAAGTCTTCTCCTGAACACCTCCAGTGAAGGTGACTCCACCACCTCCACGGGCAGCCGATTCCAATGGGCAATCACTCTCTCCGTGTAGAACTTCTTCCTAACATCCAGCCTAAACCTGCCCTGGCGCAGCCTGAGACTGTGTCCTCTTGTTCTGGTGCTGGATGCCTGGGAGAAGACCAATTGTTGAGACCAATTAATTTATTGCCAGCAATATGGCTGCAGCAGAAGAGACCAGCATGAGGAACTTGCCAGGTACTTGCCCTGCTCCCCAGGTTCCCTCCTGCTCTGGCTGCCTTGTATTCATTCCAGCTCAAAGCAGTTTAGAATCGGCTCAGGTACAGGGCTGGGCTCTGACACCTGAGTCATGCATTGCATTTCCCTGGGAGTTAGGGAAGATGGTAAGGAGGTTAAGATGCCATGCTTGCAATATCACCTTGAGCAAGTGCTGTTTACTTAGCCTTCCTTGTCAGCACAGGTCCTCACAGAGTCCTGAGCACCAAAATACATCCATGCTGATGTTAACACCCTGTGTAACAAAGCATCAGGACTCATTTTGGAGGTGTTTGTTCTCCTAATCTTTTTGTGCTGTGTGAATATCCATATCAACAGCCAAATCCCTCCCCAAAGTGAAGTCATCCTCTGCAGTGGTCATCTGAGGAAGCCAAGAAGACACAATTAACAAGGTGACTTTAGTAGACTTAAAAATAGGTCTGTAAAAACGCTTTTAAGGACCTGGAAAGACTTATGTCATCTTGCTGGGGCACTGGGGGCTGTGTAGGGGAGAAAGCTATGTGGAAAGGTAAAATGGGAAAGTAAAATGGAGGACAGTTCTCATTTAGCTGTTACTGATTGCTCTAAGTGTTCTGGGGTCAGCAGAGATCCGGGCTTCTCATTTGCTCATAGCACTGAGCAGGCAGTTAATCACACAGAGGAGGACCTTGTGATGCTTTTAAATAACCAGTGCATGCCATGTAATGTTTGTGGCTTGCAAGCTCTTCAAGCTTTGTTGCTGTCTTTAGAGCATGGATGTGTGGTTTATAGATCAGTGGTCAGTGGTGCTCTTAACTGAATGGGAACTGCGCTAGTGAAATCTGGATGCTCCTAAGGCACCAGGACTGTTCTCCCCAAGAACAAATTGTTCTGGTGACTTTCTGCCTCTTGAGCAGCCCTCTGTGTGTAAAGCCCTGGAGAAGTCCAGCTTCATAGTCCAAGGTGTGTGTGGACTCAAGTACTTTGAAAACGAGACACTTGAGGGTTGTTTCTGAGCGTGAGCTTTTGAGGGACAGCCCTTGTCTCTACAGCCTTGACATGCAGGGGATCACAGGTGGAGTCTCTGGTATAGGACAAGTGCATGGGTGACAGGTAGGTAAAATACAGGCAGGCAGCTTTATTTCTGGGGGAGTGTATTCGTGTGCTGCATATGCAACATGACGGCAAGCACCTTGTATGGGTCTTGTATGGGTTCCTTAGGTGACTACCACATGGAAAACAGTCTCACGTTGCTGTGTGTGTCAGCTCCTTAGAAGTGGTTGTTTTCATCTTAGAGAGAGATGGGTAATAGGAGGTGGGAAGCAGAGGGTAGATGTTGGTGAGTAGATTGCCAAACATCTTTTTGCAATGCTTCCTGTCTTGTGGAATATCTGCCCTCATGCTCAGGGCATCAGCAGGCTTCTGGACTCACTTCTTCAGGATCTGTGGCCTCCTGTTCCTACCACTTTCTATTCTCTCCACTACACCTTTCTTTTTAATTATTATTATTTTTAGTCCATTAGCAGGAATTGGCTTAGGGAGACATAAGCTGAGACCTCTTTTGCCAAAGACCTTCTTTCTCATCTGACTTTTCCAAACTCAGCTGCTCTTCTCTGCAGCTTTCCTTCCCCCGCTCCCCCTTGCCCTTCTCTTCTGGTTTTCAGTTCAGTCCCCTAAAGTTTGTGAGAAGGTGGGCTTTTGTTGCTCTTGCAAATGGAGCCAAAGTACCATATATACATTTATGCCAGGTCTTCATAGCTCATGTGTGTGGCTTGTCTTCCTATCATTTTCAGCGGCTCTGCAGGTTAAGAGCAACTGGTGGTAGGGGTAAGGTCTCTGGGCAGGGGATGCACTTCACATGGTCAGCATGACAGGAGGAATTTATGGAGCTGAAGATGGCATTACACAAATGCTCTGTCTTTGGTGGATCTTTGCTCAGCTGAGAACATAAGTGTCGCCTAGTCTAAGCTCCTTCACTGTTGTGACTCGTGCAGCTCTTGCCTAGCCTGTGTTGGAACGGCAGCATCTCTGGGTTTCTTCTTAAGCTAATCACCTGTTAGATTTTCTTTGCTGGTAGTCAGTGATGCTCTCCTCTGCTTGCTGAAGTAACCAGTCTTTCTTGCAGGCCAGATGCTGGTGGTAGGTGTGTGGCTCAGTGGCCTGGACACAGACTTCCTGGACTGTGAGCAACTCTGCAAGTAGGAGTAACGTCACAGAATGAGTTGGCTGGAGAGCTGGGCACGTTGGCAGTATTTTCCCAAGCCAATAATAGTTAGGCAGCTGCAGCAGAGGTCTAACAGATTAGATTAGTCTCGTCTCTTTCCTTCTCCCCTCAGGCCCTTTTACAGTAGTTTGCAAATTGTGGTGAAGACCAGAGCTTTTCACCTTGTGCCTCATGAGGACATCTTTGCCCAAGATGGATAGCACCCTGTGTGCTTTGCTGTCTGGCTGGTTTTATTGTATGAAACAGACCAGAGAATGGGGAGATACTCCAGCACAGTGATCAGTTTCAGACCAGCACAGAGAGCAAAATGAAGAGTTGTGGGGAGGTAGGAAAGGAAATAAAAAGCAGTTCAAACCCAGCCCTTCCCTTATGATTTAAACTAATGCAGCGGGCAGTTTAATCAGGTAATGGTCTGGTGTCTGGGTGCTCATCTCCCTGGGGACAGGCAGTGGATGGTGAGAGCTGTCTGGGAAGCTACAGAACAGTTCCCAGTATCCCCTAAAAAGCAATAGTGTTAGTGACAAGCAAGAAACTAAGCTGGGACCAGGAACACTCCTTGATTTTGGTTCCCTCAGCACTGCTTGGGGTAAACCCTCTGAGCACTGCCCTGATGCTGCAGACCAAGCTTTATCTGGAGGCAATGGTTTGTGTCCTCTTCCCAGTCCCACAGTGTCACCCAAGTTCTTCAATTTCAGCTTTCTCCTGGGCTAAACACAGCAACTGGAAACAAATTTACAGCCTACACTCCTAGTACCAAGGTCCTTCCTCCACGTTTAACCTTTCCCATTTGTCACCCTTGCTCTAGTTGCTTGCTGCTTCCAGTGGAACCTGTGCTGCCAGTCCCTAAAGGTGCCAGATGTAGCATTGGCTTTCCAAAATGATCTTGAAACCTAGTTTGTTTTATTCTCCTTTAAAGAAAGCTTTCCTTGGGAAGGAGGACACAATAAGTTATGATCTGTGGATAAAGAGATCATGCAAATAAAGGCAGAAGCTTGGGTTTTCCTGGAGAGTCACATCAAAGAGGAGGTAGCCCAGTGCTGTCTGTATTCCTGCTGTGCCATCACAGGACTAGTAGCAGCCAGGAAGTCCCATGTTATCTTGTTCTCTTACCTGTGGATCAATAAAAACTAGCTCAAGAGACAATATGTTCATCTGGGGGTTTCCTCTCACTCTAAGCTTGGTGTTTAATGAGATGAGCCTGGAGGACTTCAAGCCTGTGCTGTTTTATGGAGAGCTATCTTCTCCCTGCTGTGCTCAGCTCCCTCTGCCAGGCCCTTTGAGTGGCTTAGCAGATGGGATGGGCATTGTCATCCTGGACCTGCTGTCCTAGGTGTTTCCCTGGGCTATGATATGGACTCCAGAAGTGTAAATGGGAGTCACCCTGGCAGGTAGCCAAAGTGCACTGCTGGGAAACACCACCATGAAGGTGAAAACCTGAGCACTTCACCCCAGGAACGCCAGGGCAAAACCTTTCTGGACTTTTTTTAGCCAAGCAACTTGCAAGCACACAACTAGTTTACAGAACTGAGAAGCAGGCAGAAGGTGTGAGTAAACCTCGAGCAACCACTGTTGATCTTTTAGGATTTGTTTTTCCTCTTCTGTCAGTCAAATCTTCCATCAAGATGGAAGTCAATTAATTTGCAAGATACCTGACCATTCAGTTCATCTCCCCTGGACAGAACTGCCAATTTGGAGCATATGACTGAATGAACTCCTGAGCAGAATTGGAATAGAATAGAATTAACCAGGTTGAAAAAGACCTCTGAGATCATGGAATTGCAGGATAACTTTTCATTGGAAGGGGTGAGTTTTCTTGCTCTTTTTTTATTCACTTGCTTTTACAAGGCAAGCCCAAGTGCTGACTTGCAGCTGAAAATTAATGAGTGAAATCACCACATTAATGTAGAAAATGCTACTAGCAAGTTGTGAAAAGTATTTTAATCCTAATTAATAGGGTAAAACCTGAACTTTAATTTGTCTCTGGTGTTTTAATTAATAATTACATTTAATATAGGTTGTGGCACATCATTGCATACTCCAAAGTACCTCTGGCAGGGCAGTCAGGAGAGCAGTTCTAGAAGCTTACAGGTTGAGACATTGACAGACTTGAGGCTGGAGAGACCTTTGGTCTGTTTGTGCCATTGGGTATCAATTAGCAGTCCTGTGTGGTGGGCGGACTGAGGTAGAATAGAATAGAATAGAATAGAATAGAGCAGAGCAGAGCAGAGCAGACCAGGTTGGAAGAGACCTTCAAGATCATCGCGTGCAACCCATCAACCAATCCAACCCACCTAAACAACTAAACCATGGCACCAAGCACCCCATCAAGTCTCCTCCTGAACACCTCCAGTGATGGTGACTCCACTGCCTCCACAGGCAGCACATTCCAATGGGCAATCACTCTCTCTGTATAGAACTTCTTCCTAACATCCAGCCTAAACCTCCCCTGGTGCAGCCTGATCAGGACTGTGTCCTCTTGTTCTGGTACTGGCTGCCTGGGAGAAGAGCCCAACCTCTGCCTGGCTACAAACTCCCTTCAGGTAGTTGTAGAGAGCAATAAGGTCACCCCTGAGTCTCCTCCTCTCCATGCTAAGCAACCCCAGCTCCCTCAGCCTCTCCTCCTAGGGCTTGTGTTCCAAAGGACTTGTGTTCCAAAACAGGTGTAGCAAGGCACACAGCATTCAGGTGCAGGTTGTTGTTACACAAAGTGCATTTAAGGGTCTGCTGAGTCAGATGCTGCAGGTGCTTCCAATTATTTCTTCTGCTCTTTGGCCAATCCGTTCTGCACTGAAACTTGGACTCGATCTTTGAGGTCTTTCCCAACCTTATTGAGTCCATGAAAGTGCAAGCTCTTTCTCATAAGTTTCATTTTATCCCTTTAAAGTACTGAGAACTTCTGCAAAGTGCAGGTCCAGGGATGCTGTCTGTAGTTTTTAATTTATTCTGGGGGTTTTCCCACCTTGAGCTCCAGGCTGGTTTCCAGAAACAAGATAATGTCACCACCTGTGGAGCCTGGGTTAGCAGCAGGTGTGATCTCCCAGGATTCACAGTGGCTGTGCTTTGCCTCAAGGCTCAACTTCCTGACCCCAGGCAGAGCACTTATCTCCCAGCTTTCTGCTGCATGTGGGCAGTCTGAGAGTACTTCTCCTGGGAGTTCCTCTCTTCTGTCTCCTTCAGGATGTACCTGGGAAAAGCGAGGAGCGTGTGAAGCTGTACCTGCAGCTGACGAGTGCCCGGAAGTTGCAAGCAGGTCTGTAGCTCTGGGGTTTGTAACGGTCAAGTTCTGCAATACAGTCTGAGGGTGGTTGGGAAGCCATGTGCATGTGCAAATCATGTGCAAAGCTGGTGGCCTAGCAGAGAAAAGCACTTAGAAGACGGCAGCTTTCATTTCTAAGGTCTCTGATGACACAGTTGGGCTGACTAATAGTGACAGTAAAGTGTATGTGATGATTGCTCTTTGTCTGTGACTGCTGAAGGATCCTGATGCCACTTTTTTTTTTTTTTTTTGCTCACTGAATTTGGAGGCTTTGGGATGGTGGGGGAGGACTCTGCTGCCCTGGGGTCCTTGGCTCGCAGCTCATCCTTCCCTTGAGCTGGCTGCTTCTTGGTGTGGACCATGCTGTCTCATGGGTTAGGCAGTTGGCCACCTTGCAGGGGATGGTTCTGAAAGCGTAGAACTTGTAGTGGTCTTTGCTTTCCTGGTTGTGCTGATTTAACTCCTCCAGGGGAGCTTGACTGAGAAGAAACAAATGTCCTCTTGGCTTATCTATTTTGAAAAAAAAGAAGAAAAACATCAATCTTAGGATGTCTAGAAACTCAGGAGGTAAGGGCTACAGTTCTGGTTGCACAAGGCTGGATGTAACTGAGTGGGATGAAAGCTGAGAAACTTCCTGTGCTGCACTGAGAGGGACATCCAAGGAAAGGGGATAGTCCCCTTTGACCTGCAGTGTGATAGCCTCTCTCCCAAAACATAGACTTTGGTCTAAGCAGCTGGGAGGATTGTGGCAATACTCTTCCTTCACTTCAGTGGGCTGTCTCCTATGTGGAATGTGTTTTACTTATGCTGAAAGTGAAACTGGTGTCTGTCATGGAGGCTAAACGATGAGAGACATGGAACCTGAAGGCCTCATTCAGTGCACATGTGTGACTTCTTAGGGGATTAGTGCTGCTTAATGAGGCCATTCTTATCTATGCAGGAAGATGGCTGGGAGATGAGTAGTGTTGGCAACAGCTGTTTTCAGAGGGTCTCTGCCTTTGCCGATGCTTGTGAAGTCTCATGCTGTGTTGATCCAGTGGTGAACACGTTATTTGGAAGCACTGCTAGGAATAGCTGACTCTGTTTCTAGCTTCATAGGAGTATCTTCAAAGCTAGCACTAGTCTCAGACAGTTCCTTACCTCTCCCACTCTTTCCTCCAGCCCACAAGCTTCCTTAATGACTGCATGGTTTCTGTGTTCTCTGAGTGGACTCTGAAGGTGCAGCCAACTGTAAGAGACTTATTACAAGCTGGTAGAAAGTGATCTTGGAGTCTACAAATATTCCTCCTGGGATGGTGATCATGTCATTACCTACTCAGAGTAAATCACTGTTGAGTTACAGGTCAGATCTGAGCTGCATCAAATATTTGAATGACAAATCTCCGCACTTGTAGCGCAGGGCTTGTAAACAAGCTGCAGATCAGGAATTAGTCACCAAAACCATCGTGACTAATTTGAAATAACAAGTTTGATGCAGGAGGGGGAGGAGATCTGCTCACAGATCATTTCCAAGCTGAAGAAAATAGCCTAGAAATTATTCATCAAGTTTATCAAGCTTTATTCTTGAGTAACGTTGTGTCATCGCTAGCAGGTGGTGGGGGAAAGGGTGCAGCATCCCATAATTAGTAAGAGCCATGTATTTTGTTTTATATTGGTTTATCTGTGTGACTTATGCCCAGATGGTTCTGAAAATGGAATCAAGATAAAATACAACTTCCTGGACCAGAATTTGCCTTCTAGTTAATGAGTTAATTCAAACCTTATTGTTGTTGCAAACAAATTATTCTAGATTAGTCAGGAATAGGATTAAATTTTGAGGCCATTTCAGCTTTATCATTGGGTTTCTTTCTTTTTTCCTTCCCCCTTTTTTTCCCTCCCTTTTTTCTTTTTTGTTTTAGATCAGTATTGCACAGCTATACATTATAAAGCCATCTTACCATGTGCCTGCATGCAGAAATCTTTCTGCTTGGTGTAGCTGCTGACCGTGTAGCCTTGGCAAACTTTAGCTGCTCAAAAGTTACCTCAAAAGTTACCAGTGACTTAGTGGAGAAGACATTTGGTATGACCTGTGATAGGAGGTGCTATCAGCCTTGGTTTAAAAGATGCTTAAGTAGTTACTTTCCCATGAAGGATTGTTGGCTAGCACAGTGTCTAACTGGAAACAGCTGCAACTTCCTCAGATGGGCCCAAAGCTTGCTTATGTTTGTTGGGTCACAGATCTCATTTAGGTGTCTGTAGCTTTTGCTGATACATTTTGCTTTCAGGTATCCTTCATATTCAACAAACATCTTTTCAGGTTGTGTTTAGGGCTCTTGACCTGGCATATGTGGGCATGTTTTACAGCAGAAGTCTTCTGTCTTGTAGGAAACTTCTAAGTGATTTGCTCTTTGGTTGTGCCCATGAGGTCACAAAAAGCACAACCTTGCTTGCATACAGCGCTGCTATTCGCAGACAACTGCAGTGTCAGTGTGAAGAATTGAGCCAATATTCTAGTTAAAAAGTAGAGGGGTTTACATCCCCCTAAGTTTAGACATCTAAGGTAGTTGTCTATACTCCTCCTACAGCCAGCAGGGAGAAACTGCTCCAGATTCATCATATCCCATGAGAAGTGTCACTTTACAGCTGCTTGCTTAGACTGCGATAAGCATTTGTCACTGAAAGTTAAGTGGGATGAATTTCATCTTAGATTTCCAGGTGATCACAGTTGGTGTCTAAACATAGATAGTAAATAGCTTGGTTCTGTTTTGATTAAAACTGGAGTGGAGCTCTGAGTTTATGTCAGAGCCCACTGATGGTTTCCTGTGGGTGGGTGAAGGGATGGGAAGAGAAATCCCGTGTTATTTGATGTTCTCTGTTACTTTGGCAGCCAACAAAGGTAAGGAAACCTGCTGTGAGGAGACCTGGGTGTTTGTCACGAAGTGCTTGTTACTGGGAGACAAATCCTCTCCTGGTGTAGCTGAGGAGTATCACGTCTCTTCTGACACCAGCAGTAAGGAAACAGAGAAGCACGCTGGATAGATGGGACTCTTCAGACAGTGCCCTTGAAAGCAGACTGCTTGTTAGAGCCTGTCTTGCCAACTGCAGCTCTGTTTTTATAGTCACTTATTGCAGTGATTGTCAGCTTAGCTCCTCAGGAAATCCCAAACACTGAAGGAGGCTCCTAGCATGAGAAACATTCCTGAATTTGCTGTTGGAAACTTTTCTTCAGGTAGAACTGGTATTTCAGAAGGATGCTCCTATCTGTTTCCCAATGAGACTCTTAATCTTCCTTTTGTGCACCAAGTAATTTCCATGGGCTGTGCAGGGCACAGTGCCTCTCACTGAGGCACTGCTGTGAGCTCTATTGAGTGCTGACCTTTTCTCTGCTTGAGACCTCCTTTGTGGTCAGTTTGTGTGCAGCACCCAGCTGTACCACCCAAGGTAGCTGTTTCTTTGGAGTAAAATCAGAACAGCAGCATATAGGGAGTCATAATGCAGATCTGTGCATGTGTGGAAGCCAGTTGTAGAAATATCTTATTAAAAAACAATAAAATGCAGTTACCTTTGAGGTAAGGGTGCTTTAAAACAGTTTACTGAGAAAACAAAACAAAACCCAAACTCAAAACCAAACAAAACCTCCAAACTAAACCCCCTCCATATCTGGTTTAAGCTGCAAAAGGAATCTAGGTGAGAGTGTTTTACAGTAAGTGGTCAGGCTTGTG
Source organism: Picus viridis (assembly GCA_033816785.1). NCBI lineage: Eukaryota > Metazoa > Chordata > Aves > Piciformes > Picidae > Picus > Picus viridis. The sequence continues at coordinate 11,709,091 of CM066594.1, forward strand.
TAAGTAATCATCCTTAGTGGAGGAAGAGAAGGCTGTTCAATTTCACATGGTACCTTTGGGACAGGGCCACTCTGTGCCACTGCTCAGCTCAGAGTGGTTTTGCAACCCTTGGGGGCTGTCCTTCTGCCTTGAGCTCTCAGAAAAGAGATCAGCTAATGAATGTGTGCCCTTTCCCAGATGAGCTCAGTAAAGTTTGTTCTCAGGAATGCAGGTCTCTGGTGACTAACTCATTCCTGGGCAGAACAAGAACAAAGCAAAAATAACCTTCTGTGGAAGCTGTCCTCTTGGGATGCAGGTGAGGGAGCAAGTCGCCTCCCTGCAAAGAACTGCCCTCGGAGCAAAGGAGGTTGTACTGCCTGGTATTTAGCAAGGCAAGCAAATGGCAGCTCACAAATCATGTTAGTAGGCAGGGTGAGAAACTGCCTGGATCAGATTGAACTGTGGTTGTATGGATTTGTCTGATGCAGCTGATGTTGCTATTCCTGGAGATTCTGATGCAAGAAATGGTGAAGGTTCTAGCAGAAGTGAGAGTGGATGTGTTTACTGCAGCTGATGTTTCTGTTCCTGGAGATTTTGATGCAGCAAATGGTGGAGGCTCTAGCAGAAGCATGAGTGGAAGTGTTTAAACTTAAGCAAGATGGGGACTAAAGACAGGGAATCAGGGAGAAATAGATGGCAAGAATTTCCTTCTCAGAAAGTGGAGGGTGGGGCCTTGGGCCTGAATTTTGAAAGCCAGGACGCTCAGCTCCTCCTAAAGGTTTTTTTTTCCCCCAGTAACTTGCTTTCAGCTGAGCTGTCCATCAGAAGGGTTGGTCTGTGGAACCAGATTAATACAAATTAAAATGGGTATGGCACAAGTCTCTGTAAAACATCTGCCTTATCTTTATACAATGAATTAACAAGGGTGAGCTTGAAAGAAAAGCAATAAATTATTCCAAAAGCTCCTATGCTTTTGAAATGCTAACAAGTCAAATCCTTCGTGACTGCTTGATCAGATTATGGTGTATCATAAAGCAAATCTAATTGGTTGTCTCCAGTTCTGAATTATCAGATTTACTACTTTGGCCAACATGTAAGCAGGGTGAGTGCTGGATATAGCTTAAATAATGCCAAATGATTGTCATCAAAATAAATTCACTTTGGCAAAATAAGGAACTCGATCCAAATTCACTGCAGATTGGGAGCTGGGGAGCATTTGTTCGTATACCAGAACCCTGTTCAGCAGCAGTGCTCATGACAAGAAGGCCAGTGGCATCCTGGCCTGCATCAGGAATAGGGTGCTTGGTGCCATGGTTGAGTTGATTAGATGGTGTTGGATGATAGGTTGGACTCTGATCTCAAAGGTTTCTTTCAACTTGGTCTGGTTTATTCTACTCTACTCTATTCTGTTCTTCCAAACCTCTGGGACAGGCTGACACAGATGAGAGAGCATCCAGGTCTTAGATGGGACACAAACCTTGGGTGTATGGACCTATGCTGGTTCCCCGTCTCTGGCGTGAGCCACACAGTGTGTGGGGAGGTGAGCTCCTGCTGCACAGCCCTGCTCAGGGCTGCTGGAGAGGGGAATGAGGTGCTCAGCAGATCCACTGTCTCTGACAGTATTTAGTACAGCTCACCTTCTGAGGCTCAGAGCATCTCTGGGAGAAGCTTTAATTATCACTTTCCCTTCTAAAGCAAATAGCAAAGAACGCTGCTTAAGAGCCTCTTCTATGCTTCTGAAGACTCCTAATGGGATCCTCTGGCTGTCTCTGTGTGAAGAAATAATAAGACTTGAACAGTAAAATATTCCCCTTTGGAAATGTTTTCCCATGCTTGACCTGTGCTGATTGGTAATATGCTTGCCAAGTGAACAGATTCTTCACCAGCCTTGACAATCCCAATGCCAACTGCATTGGTTAGTCAGGAGCACTTGACACTGCCCAGTGCTCCCATCTCATTGCTTGGTGAAGGGGAAGAATAAATGACTCAATCCCGTTTATAGGCAGTAAGTGTTCAGGCTTGGAGCACAGACTGGGGAGAAGTTATTGTCCTTTGTCCAGGCTTGGCTGGCCACTCTGCAGGAGGACTGAAGACTGGACTTCTTTTGTGTCTTGGCAGCAGGAGGAGGGGAAAATACTAACCACAGGTACACCAAGAAATGCAGCTTTTGTGCTTCACCACCCTTTGTCCAGACCCTTGGGGTAAGTGGTGATGTAGCAGTGTGCTCAGGCAGCAAATCCCATTGCTTTTGTCACCTGCAGAATGTGAGAAATTAGGATTAAAAACTAAAGTAGAGAGGATCCCTTGGATGTTTAAAAGGATTTACATCTAAATGAACATTTGCTGCTAAACTCTCCACTTCTTGAAAAGCTCTGATATGAGGAACGTGTCATTGGGTTTACATGTAGAGCCAGCTCTCCACTGGTGATGCCCATTTCTGGGGGAAGGTGTAGCAGTCACTTGCATAGCAAACTTTGGCCGTGAAGCTTGTGCCAGACTTGATAGAGACAGGAGAGCAAAGCTGTCCTCTTACCTCCAGCACTCAGTCCTCATCTGTCAATGCAATAGGGGCACTCCAGGACTGTCCTTCTGGACCCAGTGTCTGAGCCCCTGATGTGGTGGTTTTGCCTAAAGTTAAAATCTTGTGTCTAGTACAAACCAAGAGCCAGAAATGCTGCTGTGTTGGTGCACAGTTGATGTGATAAGAACATCCAGGCTTGAAGAAGTTCTTCCCTGACAGATGATAGTGCAGTGCATGATACTGAATGCAAAAAAAAACAAACCAGGAGAGCTGAGATAAACCAAAGCAGTTTGCCTGCTATGCCTCAATCCCAGTGCAAAGACAGTGCAGAGCACCACAAAGAACTAACAGCTTGTGTGTAAACAGCATAACGTGCAACAAGACAGCTAGGCAGAGGAACGACCAGTGTGGCTTAAGACAGGCTGGGGTGCTGAAGGCAAACGTTGTGATGAGTGCTAACGCAGTACAGGGAGTGCTCTGGTACAGTCTGTGCTCAGGAGCAGACAGACCTGCTGAAGGGGTTGTGATGCCTCCTGCTATTTTGGAGAGAGGGCAGACAAGTGACCTGGACAAATAGAGGAGAAAAAACACTATTGGTTTGCTGCCCTGAGGTGGGTATGCTCTGGGTATTTGTGTTCAGAAACACAGCATAGTCCTTGGAGGTCCCTGACGTAACTTGAATCCAGCTCTGCTGCCCAGTGTTGTGTGGATTGAGCTGGGACACTGTATAAGTATGAGGGGGATGCAGCCTGAACCCTTAATTTGCTGTTGCTCATGTCCAGGTGAAAGGCTTGTCCTGAGTGCAGCAATGTGCTGTGTTTGTGGCTGCACCATGGTCAGACCTGCCACTTGGGGACCTCTTGCTGCTTCCTCTACAGCACTAAGTTCAGATGGGGCCCTTGCTGTGACCTGTAATACCCTGGTGTTCAGTGCACCGACAGCCCTAAAGTCAGCTATGGTTTTGGTTGGCTTTCTGTTTAGGCTAGGATCAGCTTTGGTATTCGGGCACAGCCAGATGGCACTACAGTTCTGAGGGTGTGAGGCAGGACCTGTAGCTGTCGGCACTGCCAGCACAGCCAGGAGTGGTGCTGCAGCTGGGCACAGCAGCCATCTTCTGGGGTACTTGCCCATTTTGCAATAAGCTTTTTTAAAAGTAGGAATGCTCGTAAGGATCCCAGTGATGTGCAGTAGGAGAGAAAACAAGCTTGGGTATGTTTCAGTCTTTTACTGCCAGCTAAAGAGACAAAGCTCTTCTCCTGCCTTCAGAGCACAAGTCCTGGTTAAAAGCTGGCCATCTGCAGGGAATTGCAGGCAAGTGGGTGAGCACCTGGCAGATGTTTAATCACTTTGCAGATTCTGCCCTTTCCCCTTAATTAAAACTCTGCCTGGTTGTAAAACTCCACTGGAGAATGCAGCTCCTCCTGCACTTCTCTTGGGGAGAGGTTTGGTTTTTTGCTATGACAAATGCTCAGGCTGTAGAACAATGCTTCAGCCAGACAGGGGTGTGATGGACTATGGAAACTTTGACTTGCAGTGACTGAATACTAAAGTGTACACTGAAGTGGCCTAGCAGGCTGGCTGTCCCCACTCCCTTGGGCAGAGATCACAGTATCACCAAGGTTGGAAGAGACCTCAAAGATCATTGAGTCCAACCTGTCACCACGGACCTCACGACTAGACCATGGCACCAAGCGCCACATCCAGTCCCCTCTTGAACACCTCTGGGGACGGTGACTCCACCACCTCCCTGGGCAGCCCATTCCATTCCAGATGTCCAGGAGGGGATGCCTGTGGACATGCTGTTGCTTTGTCTGTGAAGAAACCTGTGAAATGTTGGTATCCTGGGACAAGAGAGACATTTTGCAGAGGGCTGGAGTGGCTGCAAAAAGCTTGAGGTGCAGCAAAAGGCTGAAATGGCTGTTCAGTAGCAGAAGGTCTCTCCAACTGATAGCTTTCCTCTTGGGTGCCTTAGGTTGTCTTGAAACCTTTCTGTGTGCAATGGGATGGATGATGGTCTTTGAAGATAAACCTGGCTGAGCTGCTGGACATGGGTAGTGAGATGATGTAGTGTGAATGGAAGGTGTTCCATAGTCTGACCATGTGATGTAGCCCCAGGTGGAAGTGGGTGGTTTACAGAAGGGGTGACACCAGCCCATAACTTGTGCAAACTAATGCTCTCAGCCAACCCTTCCTAGCTCTGAGAGGGTTTTCCATAGGTGCTTCCTTTGCTTAGTAAGCATGCCCATTTCCAAAAATGCTCCCTCAAGTCAGTTCAAGAGCCTGAAAAAGTGAATTAAATACATCAAAGCTTCTGGCATCAGCTCACAAATCCTTGGGCTTCTCAGCCAGGCTCTACAGAACTATAAAATCCATGGATAACTGCAGGGGAGAAATAATATATACATATTCCCAGCTTAAAGCTGGAAATCATCTGGTCATGACAGGTCTCATGTGCTGTCTGCCAGGGTAACCACTGGAAGAGAAGACTTGCCAGAGCAAAAGTCTATTTTTCTGCCAAAATTACCTTTAGATAATTTTTATTCAACCTCACAAATGTCTATTTTGAGTAGAGGAGATTCTCTTTTCTACACCTTTTAAACAAGAGTAGTATAGACAGAGTTAGGTTTTCCCGTTCCGTGTTATGGCACCAGGGATGCAGGAGGCCCAGAGCTGCCCCATACTTCCTGTCCATCCCAGGCACTGGTGTGAGTGGGAATACCTGTAAAGCCTCAGGCTTTCCAACCACTCGTGGAGGTGGGAAACATTCTCCTGTCCTGCCTGTGTGACTATGACCACCACAGCCCCCGTGCCAAGAAGGGACACCTCCTGCTGCTCCAAAGGATAACTTGGAAGGGGAGGTGAGGGAAACTTTGGAGGCGATATCAAGCTGACCTCTGGGCGTGGCTGAAGTGCCAGCTGCAGGTTTTCCAAATGCAGTTCTCTTAGTCAAGAGGTGGTTTCATTTTACAGCCCTGTGCGGTGTGAGATCAGACATTAGTGGTGATTTGCTGCTGCGTGGGCTGTCGACTACTCAAAATGAACCGCTGCAGACTTGCTTACTGCAGATGTCACTGGATTTTGCTTTTCAGGTCATGGGGAAAAACAAAAAGAAAGCTTCTTTAGACTCCTCCTTGGTAAAGATGCTGGTCCAAATCTTCAGCTAGCATTAAGTGCAATGCCGCTGAAATCGATACAGATGGACTGGTGGAGGATCTACACTGACGGCAAAAGTTACTGGGTGCTTCATGTGGGCTTTTCCTCAGTGGAAGTACAACCAGGAGGTTTGGAGGCAGTGAAATACTGGTTTTGAGAGATGCCAAAAAGAAGTTTGTCCTTATAATCAATTCCAGAACAATGTATTAGCCTAGGTCAAGATTAGAGCAGGAACATGTCATGGTAAAATGTGCTGCAGTCTGCTGGCCAAGAGTCTCCCAAGGTGAGGTGTAGATGAGCAGGGCAAGGAAGTTGATCTGAAAGGGGAGAGAGGGATCATGGCTTTTGGGTTCAGTGTGTGGAAAGGGGAGGTCTGAGATGCACGAGAGGGTTTTCTCTTTACTTAAATCCGTGACACCAAAGATGATGCAGTAAACTTGCAACCTTCTCCCTGCATGCCTCTCCCACTTTGACACGGAGTGGGTTGATGGCAGAGTTCTCATTCTGGTTTGGATGTCTTGATCTGGGCACTGGCTTCCTCCTTTCCCTGGTACTACCCCATGCCACCTCTCCCTCAACCAGCTAGGCTTTCTGGCTCCCTGTCTCCTTTCCATGTTACTTCTGAGACAGAAAGGGGGTGACTGCTGTAAACCCTCAGTGTGTCCCAGTGCTGCCCCTGCCAGAGGAGCCCTGGGGCAGTGGTGTGCTTGGCTGGCCACAGGAACTTCATGCTTGTTATGTAAGGCTCCAGGCTTTATCCTGTCTGTTTTCAGGGACTTGAATCAGCCCTTACATCCAAACAATTGTACTGACATCACATCAGAGCTAATAGATGCATAGATATGCAAGGTAGTGCAACTTTTTATGTGGGCCACTGCAGTTCTCAATTCCACCAGGAGACTTTCTCTACCTTTGTGAGCTGCCCTTAGACACAGCTTTTGCTCCAAATGCTCAATTGCCTTTAATTAGCTGTATTAATGCTTCTTCCATAGAGCTGCTATGATTTGTGCCAGCAAATGATCTGATGTCTTATGTCACAGACCCCTCTTTATTGCTAGTTGGCTCTACCCAGGCTGACTTGCTTTTATTTCAGAGGCACCCATTAGTTCCAACCTTTACTACATTGGGAGTTTTTTTAACAGCAGCTTTATGCTCTAATAAATCCTGTTACATAAAAATATGCTGAAATGTTTGCACTTCCTGTGAATGAAATTAGGAGCTCAGCAAATGGATATGGACAAAACCATGCAGTCTTGCTGGTGTTGGGATGATTTCAGGGAGTGGTTTGAGAAAGGATGCTCATCCCTTCACTGACACTACTGACATTGAATAGGCATTACCAGAATGCTTGCTGAATAGAATAGAACAGGTTGGAAGAGACCTTCAAGATCATGGCATCCAACACCACCTAATCAACTAAACCATGCAACCAAGCACCCTGTGAAGTCTCCTCCTAAACACCTCCGGTGATGGTGACTCCACCACCTCCTTGGGCAGCACATTCCAATGGGCAATCGCTTTCACTAGGAAGAATTTCTTCCTAACATCCAGTCTAAACCTCCCCTGGTGCAGCTGGAGACTGTGTCCTCTTGTTCTGGTGCTGGTTGCCTGGGAGAAGAGACCAACCCCCACTTGTCTACAACCTCCCTGCAGGTAGTTGTAGAGAGCAATAAGGTCTCCCCTGAGCCTCCTCTTCTCCAGGCTAAGCAACCCCAGCTCCCTCAGCCTCTCCTCACAGGGCTTGTGTTCCAAACCCTTCACCAACTTTGTTGCCCTTCTGTGGACACGTTCCAGCAAGTCAACATCCTTCCTAAACTGAGGGGCACCGAACTGGACTCAGTACTCAAGGTGTGGCCTAACCAGTGCAGTGTGCCAGGGGATGTGTGCCTTGTGCCTGGAAACAGTATCTGCCATCATTCCTCGTGCACGTGTACAAGGAAATGCAAGGAGTGGGCTGCACACAGTGCAGGCTGTGCTAGCTGAGAGCTTTTGGCTTGTCATGTGTGCTTCAATGTGCACAGGACTGCAAAGATTTGAATTTGACACATGAGTGATCTGGGAATTGTCTAAATAGGAAGAGATTGTTCACAGGATTTCTTGAAGTCGCAATCACCGGAAATCTAGCCGTAGAAAGAGCAAGATAAGTCTAGCTCACGATGACGGGGTGCTTGGCAATCTCAGCTGCATAGAGGAATTATCTTTAGCAGCTGAGTAATCCACAAACAGAAAGAAACTCTGGCTTTAGTCACTGGCAAAACGTTAGTTTCCCTTTCAAACCATGTTGCAACCTTTGATAAGATGCTTCACCGCTTCAGTAAGCTGAACTCAAGCGAATGGAGAGAGCAAATGAAACCTTTCTTGTTGCTATGACTGGAAGGGCAGGTCTCCGAGGTGGTGTCTATAGAAATATTCCTGAACCCACTGCAATAAGCCATGAAAGACATAATTCTTTGGTGGTCTGAATGGCACAGTGTTCACAACAGAATTTCTCTCGCTTTTTATTTTCTGGCATCTCAGACATCATCATTAGGTGATTTGAAAGGCAAACTGTTGACATTTGATCCTGTAGGCTTAGCTCCATGGCAGTAGATACCACCTTAAGCAGTATAAATCACAGCTGAGTGATTAAGGGGCTCTTCTAGGAAATCTGCCTCATCGTGGAGCTGCAATTTTTATGTGTTTGAGATAGGCTCAGCAAATGGAGGTAGTTTCTCTTCAAAGCCCTGTGGTAACTGCTCAGGTGTTACTCATTCTGTGCTCTTTCAAAAGGTGCATTTGCAGGAATGAGCCTTCCCATCTTTTATAATGGTTTTTACTGTTCTCCTTTTGAATCCAATGTGTGTGTCCTTTCTGTACAGCCGGGGAAGAAGCTGTGTGAATGTGGAGCAGGATTTAGTCTGCTGCATGTAAATGGTAAATAAAGGTTTGGGGCTTCCCCCCCGCCATGTGTACTCATTTTACACATGAACACACAGACACCATTTTGCTTTTCCATGTTCTATTTAATTTTTCCCCAGATCCTGGCAATAACTAATTTAGGACTTTTCTCATTTGTTTCCTTCAGACACAGTAATTTTTCCTTGTCCAGGGATCTATATTATTGATCTCACGTGGTGTGCTTCACTCTGGCAAATGTTTCTATTCCAATTGGATTGACTTTGGTTTGCTGGCCAAATTGAGAGCTGGCAAGCTCCTAAGTGACTCCTGGTGTCCATGTAATACAGTGAAAAGCAAGATTCAGCTGTAATAATTCTGAAGGGGACGATTTATTAAGGCCACTTGGTGTTCAGAGGATCTTGTGCTACTCTCTGACTTTCTAGCCCTCAGGCAGATTGAATTGACTGTTATCAGTCTCCCATAGTTTCCTTTGGCTGGGCTGGGGCCTGGGGGCTGTTTGTTACACAACTTGTGTCCTTGGAGTGAGAGCTTAGACAGAAAACCAGGGAAAACATCTTGATGTTGACAATATAAAATGATTATGAAATTCTTACATAAGGCCCACTTGTGCCAATAAAAGATTTTCTAAACAAAGTACCTGTCCTTCCTCTATTAAAACCAAAAATGCTACTGCACTTAATGGTAAGTGTAGTGATAATGATGTCACTGGTTTTCTCCCAGGCCAGCTAGAACTTCAGAGCAGGAATGGGACAGAGCAGTTCTTGGCACACTGGTGAGGACAGCCCTGATGTTTAAATGAGACACTGAATGGCTGTTGCTTTAACTGCTGCTCCTAGGCTGCCTTTTTGGGGGGTTGCACCCTGAGTGTTCACTCCCTTCTAGTTTAACTGTTAGTATGTTCTCTTATAGACTGGCAAAACTGACTGTTCCTCCATCCTGTCAAGGGGAACTGCATCCAATCAACATTAACAATAAGAGGTTGCAACTAGGGTCCACTGAACTTGTTTGTGTGTTTTTTCAAGGAGCAGCATCAAGATCAAAGTCTGAGAAAACCATTTGATCCTCCAGCTGTAAACAACTGCTAAAAGAGAACATATGCTACATTTAATTACCCTCCATTGAGGCGCTTGTATCCAAACTCTGCCACGCTGATGAGGTGTTTTTCCCCTTGTTTGAGGCAATGGGTAGTTAAAGGAGATAGGCATTGAGAGAAAAGATGAGTGAAAGTAGAAGAATTAAACAAGTTTCACTCATTTAGTCCTTTTTATTTCCTGCTGAAACTACAAGAATGCAGCTGGGATGCTGGCTTTTTGGAAAGGTACCCGTGGGGGCTTGCTCTCCTGTTCTTGTACCCACTGGCTGTTCACAAAAACCTCATCCAGAAAGCTCTTGTTAGTGAGTTCTTATTCTCAGAAGGTGGGTTTTTTTTTTCCCCAATGTGTACCCTCCCAACAAGAAAACTGACAGATGGTTAAAGCTGAACAACAGTGCTCAATTTTCTAGTTAGCTATCGAAAAGGCTGCTTTGCTTCCCCTCCCCACTTCCCCTGCACTCATCAGGTACTTGAACAAGCTGAAGTGGTGACCTGGTCACACCAAAACTGCTGGGGTTTTGTACTGGAATCAGGCTGGTCTAGTAGAACATTTATGTTTTGAACCTAATGGATTGATCTGCATGCTGAAGTGCAATATCTACTTCTTGATTTCTAGAGCAGCACCCAAACATCAAAATTCCGCATCAGCCAGTGGATTTCTGAAGCATTTGTGTGAATTGAGTCATTGCTGTAATGAGGAGCAATTATCTATGTTGCCTTGGAAAGTTGATTCACTGGATACCTGATCAATCTGGAATGTTTCCAATAGCTAGGAGCATTGAAAAAAAAAATACGTGATTCAAGCAGATAAAGATCCAATGCAACAAATTCACTGGGTTTATTCAAGATACTCTTCTTCAATGTTTGATACTCCTAAAAATGAGCATTTAGCCCAGCTGTTTGCTCTATCCCTAAGAACCTATTTTTCTTCTCCATTCCCCCTTCTCCCACACTTCTTAGGTATGATTTTATTCCCAAACAATCATGCATAGCCATGAAATGACTTCGCCCTGTATCGCTCCAGCATAGGAGAAGATAAACCATACGGACCTGTTTATTCGTTTTGGAGGAAAAACAAAATTAAAAGGCTTCTGTGTATTGTGGTAATGTAATTCCTAATCAATGACAGTGGGTTTAACAGAGATTTATGAGTTTTTAACTTGTAAGATTAATGGCTGCATACATCGATGCTGTCAAAATGACAGTATCATGGTCACGTACTTCATGGACCAGATAGCGACCTCCTGCCAGACACCTCCTTAAGGAAATGCAATTATTGCTGCCCATTTCACAGTGCTTAACTTTTTTTTTCTCTTGGTAAGTGACAACAGAATGGGTTTTGAGCACAAATTAATCTTTCTAGGTGAACTGTTAACCCTTCATGCCTAGCAGCTAGTTTTATTAACTCAATGCCTGCATACTGTTTTATGAGGTGGCCCTGGCAAATAAAGCAGGGCCAGAAGTACCATCTGGAGGCTCTCTGGAGCACTCAGCTCCAGCAGCCACGTGGAGGATCAGATCTGCATTGTGGCTGTCTCATATTTGGCTTCATTTCTCTAGCAGTCACTGGCAGAGCACTTGGCAGCAGAGCTTTTCCACGTGTGCTGTGCACGCAAGCATGCAGATGTGTATGCAGATGTATGTACGGCATAGTGGTAAGTTCTGCTTGTGCTGCATGCTGCAGCCAGGTAGCTAACCAGTGCAGCAGTGAAGGAATATCTGCTCCAGATGTGACCATTCTAGGACAGTGGAGTTATTGTAACATCTGTTTGTGTGCTTACAAGATTATCTGACTGCCTGTGCCCCAAGAGCTGGGTGAGCTGCCAAGTCTGGGACACAATCCAAGCTGAGAGCTGCAAGTGGTGTCGCCACTCTGCTGCTGGGTGACTGAGGTGTCCCACGTTTGCTTGTGGATCTCCCACCTTGTGCTGAGCTGCAGTATGTTCCAGCACAGTCTCTTTGTGGGACTGAAAATTTATTATTGATAAAACACAGAGGAAATATGGTGAAGAGACATGCAGAAGTCTTAGTGGAGGATTAGAAAGCCACACCTTAAAGGTCAGCAGGAGGACAAGAAGCATCAAGTGTCAATCCCAGAGCACTTGGTGCCAGATGCTGGTGGAAACCACTATGCCATCCTCTGTTTCTGAGCTGCTCTGACCTTCTCATGTTTCTGCTTCTACTATTGCTGTAACAAAACTGCAAGCCCATCACTTTGGTTTTAGACCACTTATGTTTTGAGAATGATTTGGTTTGTTTCAGCAGGCCTTAAAGTGCTTCCAAATGATAGCCTGGTGGTGGTTTCAAGCAGGCAGCTGAAATGTGATGATAAATAAGATTGCAGTTGTCCAGAAGAAGAATTTCTGGCATGTGTGATGAAATGCCTGTAGAAGCAATTTTTGAATATCTATGCATCTCATCAACAGTCAATGAGTTCCTATGTTGGGAAGCAGACTCTGCTCCACAGATAGGTCACCAGAATGGGAAAGTCTGAGAAAACAGTCAGGGATGTCAGAAATAATTAACAACGCTGGAGTGCCTGAAGAATTTTGAGAAACCAGGAAGCAAAGTCAATGATGACTGAGAGGCTTCATTCAGCATAATTTCCTGCCTCTTTCATGTCTTGAGTACATGCCTATCAGAAGTGAAACACTCGAGTGTGAAGAAAATTGTAGTGTTCTAAGAGGCTTTTGTGGAGGGAAAGCTCAAGGGACACGTTCAAGGTTATTTAAGAAGCTGGTGGCAGAGCTTAGAACTGGCTGGAGACACATGCTCACTGGCATCTTAAAGGTGGTATTCCTTCATCACTATACATGCAGCAGCACTACAGGGATTTTGCTCCACCTTCTGCATCAGGTTTGTCAGGGGTCAGTAAGTGGCTTTCCTCCATGCAAGTCGTTCATACAGAGTAATTACACTAAGGTGAACATTGGCTCTTGGAACTGAACCAACTTATGTTGTGCCCAGAAGCACAGGGGTGGTGGGGTTTTTGTCTGTTTGGTTGGATTGGGGTTTTGTCTGGTTGGTTGGTTTGGTTGTTTTCCAAAAGTCAAGTGGGAATTGAATACTCAGTCACCTGTTTTTTGATGGTAGATCATCCCCTAACTGGTCTTCCTTGTTCACCTGCCATTTTTACCATTGGTACCTCTGGTGAGGTGCACTAGAAGAGGGGAATTACAGCTCTTATTTGATGTGAAATAAAGCTCAACCACTCCTATTTTATGCATGAGAATTTGATTGCTCTATTAACATTTAAAACTACAGTTGGTTTCCTAGAACATAATGATGCTTTAAGATGCAAGCAATTGTAGACTTGATTTTTGCACTTGAATGTAATGTTTGCTCAGGACTTGCAAGGTTGTTCTCCACCATCCCACCCCTTACCCTGAGATTTCAAGGTGGTAGAAACTGCTAGAATGTGCTAACAGTCATCCTGGAAAAGCATACCACATGTCCTGGTCTCCTGGATTTTACAACCCTGGCTGTTTTCACAGTCAATGGCTTTCTGACCACTTGTGACTTTTGTTTCATATTCATCTTTCACATGCATTCAGTGCAAAAAGTGTAGCAAGAAGCTCTTGGCCTCTGCCTGTTAATGACCTGGTTTGATGCATATTAAGGCCTTGTCCTCTGGAGCTGGCTGCTTGTTTCAGAGCAGAAGACAGCAGTGCAACAGGGCCAGTGTGACCTAAATTTCTGACCTGGATGTTGGTAGGCATTCCTTGGAAATATGCAGATTTCTTGTTCCTGAATCTCTTTACACCATTGAATCAGAACCTGCTTTTCCTTTACACTTAGGCTACGAAGTCAAGTGATTGCCACAGGCGTTTGTCCCAGGTGACCAAACACAGTGCTAGCAGCAGCTGGTATTAATGGAGCCCCATTCAGCTTGATACAGCTTTGTCGGAGAGCACTGGCCATAGTACAACTCTTGTTGCATGCAGAGCACACGTGGTGGAGGGTAGGAGTCTTAAGAAATCGTGCACTGGCTTTAAAGAGGCTGTTTAATGCCTGACTGTTTGCAGTAATCCTTACAGCAGGCTTCTGTGGCAGTGCAGTTCTCAAGATGGAGCTCTGAAGGTGAGAAACATCTTCACAGTCCTGTAAAGCAGCTCTGTCCTAACCCTGGGTCTTGAAGCAAATCCCTGTACCTGCTGAGGGGTCAGCCTGGCCTGTGAACCCTCAGCACACAAGTTTCATTACAACCTGTGCTCGCAGAGCACCGCTGTGTCTGCTGACACCCTGTCCTTTGACTCTGCAACAACAGCCTTCATCTCCTGCTCATGTCATGTAAAGAGGGATGGATTTAGGAATTGTGAAATTGAGAGGTCTTGGCCAGGCTCTTCTCAGTGATGTCCAATGATAGGACAAGAGGCAATGGGTACAATCTGGAGTATAGGAGGGTCCACAAGAACATAAGGAAAAGCTTTTTCACTGTGAGGGTGACAGAGCCCTGGAGCAGGCTGCCCAGAGAGGTGGTGGAGTCTCCTCTAGAGACATTCAAAACCCACCTGGATGCATTCCTATGTGACATGCTCTAGGTGATCCTGCTCTGGCAGTGGGGCTGGACTTGGACTTTTGAGGTCCCTTCCAACCCCTACCATTCTGTGACTGAAAAGGCTGATCCAGGTGAGCTGCTTCTGACATACGATTTTGATCGACAGGTATTCTGATCATCCACTGATTAGCTGGGAGCTCAGTGGACATGAGCAGTTCACTCCTGAGCCCCTGCCTGTTTGAGTTGTGTCGCAAACTTCATCAATGAGCATCGTGTGGTGGGTGGGAACGTGCAGTGCTGACTGAGGAGACAAAGCTTTGCAGGTGCAGGAAGTGGCTTTGCCGAAGGGGAGGTCAGGGTGCTGGCACTTAAGCTGACATGCTGGGTTGAGAACCCACAGCAGCACTCATTTCTCCATCTGCCTTATGCAGAGTGTGACAGCTGTTTGAGACTGCCAAACTCTCATGGCTCACAAGAGTCATGTTGAGTCAGTTGAATCATTTGCTTCAAACAGGCTGTTGTGGCTCCAAGCAAGTGTGGTAGCTGCTCCTGGAAGCACTGGATATACAAAGCTTCTAGCAGCTTCTCATAGAAGCCACCCACATAGCCCTCTTGTGACCAAAACCTTGCTACACAAACCCAGTACAAGATGAAAGCAGCCCTTTTCTTCATGGTACTTTTTCCTTCAGGGCAGCCCCTGAAGGAGACATCCTTTGCATGGTCTCCATCATCCTCGGTCTCTGTGGGGATCTGGTGGGACCCTCCTGAATTGGTCATCTAGAGGAGCAGTGGCTGTTTGCTGCTTTGGACTATAGTTGGCATTAAGGGTCTTTTGCAACCTAAATGATTCTGTGATGGCTTAACTTTTGCCTGTGGGCATCCTGCATTCCTCTCTCCAGAAACTCAGTGATGCTTTTAAGATGTAGCTGTATTTATACTAATGAACTCCTCTACTAGGTGACAGCTCAGTAACATGGCCACTGTCATTTGCCTGTGGAGTCCTCTGTGCTGTTGCTCAGTTTTCCCCACTTGGATCATTCTTACTAGTTTAATTAAACTGCAAATTTCATTCCTTCCCCATTCATTCTTCTCTCTGAATCACTTGGTGCAGTTGCTCACATGGAGCATGATGGTTTTGCATGTTAAGCAGGTCTCTTCTTCAGCTAGTCTGCAGATGTGTATCCTTATCTTCACCCTGCAAGTGCTGTTGTCCTCTCAGTGCTCACAGACACGAACACGAAGTGCTCTTTGGTGTACTCTGGGTTCAGCTGTGAGGGGTGAATTGTCAGGCCTGAGCCTCCTACACGCAGCTGCTCTGCTGCTGATTGCTGGAGTTTACACATAGGTTCTCCTGGAGAAGGTCACACCAGTGCAATGTTGGCTTAAATGAAGATTGGCTCATTATGTGTGAGGATCTTCCTGCAGGCAGCTGATTAAACAGCCAGCTGTGGCCAGATAATGCTGGAGATCCTCTGAGATGCATGCAGCTTTAGAAGATGGCTTTGATGACTTGTTGAGTCTGTTTGTGAGCTTAGTTGGACTCGTGGTACTTTTTATTGCTGCCAGGCACAGTGCTCCTCACCGGCACGTACAGGGCTGCTTGCTGTGCACAGAGTCACAGAAAACATCCAGTTGGAAGAGATCATCTGATCCAACATTTGACCCAGCACTGAAGGGTCCACACTAAACCATGTCCCTTAGCGCCAGGTCCGCACACTGCTTGAATATCTCCAGGGATGGTGATTCCATCACTGCTCTGGGCAGACCATTCCAATGCTTGAGAACCCTCTCTGTGAAGTATAGCCTAGCATCCAGCCTGAACCTTCCCTGGCACAGCTTGAAACCATTTCCTCTGGTCCTGTCTGCTAGTCAAGATGAATGGCTGGTGGGGAGCTGTTTACACAACAGGCATCTCTGTCGTGTGAAGCAAACCCTACCTGGGAAGCAGATCTGTGGGGATGGCAAGGGTCAGACACCACTTCTGTTGCTGGGCTGCCTCACTGTGTTGTGACCTGCAAGGGTGGAAGCCACTGATGTCTTAAACCATCAGAAGCTGATCCACTTTGTGATGTTAACCCTTTGCTGCTCTTTGGGGATGCGAAGGCCATCATTCATCTGCAATTCTGTGCCTGTATCTGGGAGTTGGGCTCCAGTGGCAGGAGCTGTCCCGGTGTCTTTCTCCTAGCTGTGGTGAGGATAGCATCATGGGGTGCCTCTCTTCCCTGTTCTGTTACTACCTTTCCCATGACTTGTTCCCAAGGGTAACCTACACCTAATGGGCCCCCTGCAGCACTAGGCTGTCTGGACACCAAATGTCCCCACAGTCCTCAGGCCAAGGGCTGTTTCCTGATGCTGCATAGCACCAGCCAGTGTGAAGTTGAAGGTCTTTGGTATGCTGTGTTACAGAAAGTTGATCTTCTGACAGTAATATCCAATATCATACTCTTTGTGTTTTGGTCTCGTCCATTTAGTCTGCCAAATGAAGGCGCTGAGGAGCGAAAAGGTGGAGCAGGGTTTCTAGCGTTGCTGGTGAAGCAGGAAAACACAAGCCTTTAACTTACTTTTTTTGGACAGAATTTTGTAATTGTAATATTTATGTGTCTCTAGTCCACTACAGTAAGCTAATAGTAAATTCTTATGTGATGCTTATTTGTTATAAAAGGCTGGAGCCTTTCAACCCCCTTGTTGTGTCTGGCAGCTCCTGGGAATTAATTGCATGCTGTCAGAAAGGCAGAGCTGGCAAGTCCAGCCCCAGCCTGCTAATAGTGGGATTATTATTTAACAGTTCAAGTCTGTGTGAGGCTGCCTTTTATTCTGGGTTTAAAAGGTTTTTAAAGAGCTGAGCAGCTGAGGCAGAAGTCAGTGTGAGTTTAATGGGGAATGCATTAGCAGTGGTCCCTCATCTGCAGCGTCCTCAGCAAGTGCTGCTGAGTTAATTCTGGCCGCTCACAGGAGTCGCTTTGAACAGCTGGTGGCTGTCACGGCTCCTGCGCTGGCTGTCTCCCTCGAAGCAACCCCAGTGGGAGGACTCGAGGGACACCTCTGCTGTCCTTCAAGCGGAGTTAGGGACCTGCCAAGCTGCCTGGGAAGTGCAGCTTAGGGTTGTGTGACTGTCAGCTCTGAGGATGCCTGTTTCCAGTCCATCCTGCTGCCTGCCCCATTTCAGAATCCTGCCCATGAACCTACCAAACTCTGTTTAAAACCAGTGGGCAGATCTGGGCTGCTGGAAGGGCTTTTGCTGAGCCTCTCTGATTTGGTAATTAGGGACTGTCTTCTAACTTCCAGGGCAAATTTACCCAAGGAGAGTTCTTGTTCCAGCTCTGTTTCTTTATCAAGCTCTCCTCTAACTACTGCTATTTATCCTTTTACAAATATATATATATACAGGCACATATGGCGCAAGAAGTCTTGTAAAATAGAATTAATTCTGTGCTGTATCTGTAGAAATGTCTGTGATTAAATTCTGGGATTTTTCTCAGCTGCTTTCTGTGGGTGACTCATCATCATTCGAGCCCAGCTGGCACAACTGGGCTCTTGGTTGTTTCTGCCTACTGAGGTTTTACAGCAAATGCATTGTTACAGACAGACAAGTGAAGAGCCTTGTGTTTATTACTATTGCATTCATCCCATTTTTATCATTTGAATCTTCAAGGTCGTCTGGTTTTCACATGAAATGCCTTTCCTTCAGTCCTTTGCCATGCCTTTATTAAAAATCCGTGCACCTCATCAGCGCTTCTCATTGCCGGTCCTTAATGAAAGTACTCAGACAGGCTTCTAGAACCCAGCCTGCCTCCACAAGGAACAGCTCTGATGATAAGCTCCATCAAATCTGACACTGCCCCTCTCAGCAGTGCCCCTTTTCCCTCACCTGTCTCTCTGAGGCTGTTCTTTAAAATCTGTTCCCAAGCCTTTTGCAGCAGGGAGACCTCCCAAGCAGGTCAGGCATTGCCTGGATCACTCTCTCCTTTTGTGTATTTAACCCTGTATCTCTTGATCTTTCTGGTTAGTTCCTTCTCTACTCCACTCTGCTTAGCTTTAATGATTTTTTTTTTAATGCTCTTTTTATGTCCTATTACTTGTCCACAGAATCACCAAGGCTGGAAGAGACCTCAAAGATCATCAAGTCCAACCTGTCACCACAGACCTCATGACTAAACCATGGCACTAAGTGCCACGTCCAATCCCCTCTAGAACACCTCCAGGGATGGGGACTCCACCACCTCCCTGGGCAGCACATTCCAATGGCAAACGGCTCTCTCAGTGAAGAGCTTTCTCCTCAGCTTGAGCCTGAACTTCCCCTGGTGCAGCTTGAGACTGTGTCCTCTTGTTCTGGTGCTGGTTGCTTGAGAGAAGAGACCAATTGCCTCCTGGCTACAACCACCCTTCAGGTAGCTGTAGACAGCAATAAGGTCTCCCTGAGCCTCCTCTTCTTCAGGCTAAACAATCCCAGCTCCCTCAGCCTCTCCTCATAGGGCTTGTGCTCAAGGCCTCTCCCCAGCCTCATTGTCCTTCTCTGGGCACGTTCAAGTGTCTCAATGTCCTTCTTAAACTAGGATCTTGATCCCACAAGGTTATAGATTTGAGAGGAGTATGGATTCTGCATAGTATTAGTGACTTTCATTTGAATAAATGTTGGTGGTCTTCCACATGTAGTCCCCTGAGATCCTGAATCCACTTTCAATCTCCAGGATTTGGTATTTTCTCATCGCAGTTGTTTGGTTTCTTTGCACTTTCTCTTTCTGGCAGCAGGTGTAACACATTTATCCTGTTCACATATTTAACAGTTAACACAGATCTCTAAGTGGATTGCTTCCTGAGGGATCTGCAACAGACTGAAATACCTTACAGGAACCTATGAGTGGACTGAGGGGAGGGGGATTTCATAGAATCATTTTGGTTGGATCAAGTCCAACCACTGACCCAGCACAGTCACATCCACCACTAATCCATGTCCATGAGCACCACATCTTTTCAATGCTTCCTGGGATGGTGACTCCACCACTTCCTGGGGCAGCCTATTAATGTGCCCTTCTCTTCTCCAATTTGAGTCAAGCTGCCATGTCTCCTTTTTGCCCATGCTCCTGTGACTGAATACAGTATATCTGCAGGGGAGCTTATGTCATTAATCGTCATTGATCAGTGGTGGGAAATAGGGCTACATATTCTGCTCTTCTGGGCTCAGCTCAGGGTATCTCATCATTTGCAATGACCAGGGGATCAGCCTGATTTTTCTGGCATCACACCTGCTTTGGACAGGTTTCAATAGTGTCAGGTCCAACTTTTCACTGGTGTTAGGGACAGAGATTCACTGTTTTAAAAGCTAAACCTAACTTGCAGAAGCTGGGACTGTGGTTCAAAGTGAAAAACTGAGACAGTAATAACTTACACATCTTATTTCAGGACACTTTTCAACACCTGAATGAGCACCCATGATCCAAGGCCATGTTTTGCTGAGTCATGGTTGCCAAGGACTGTGGTCTTAATCATAGTATATCCACACCTTGAATACTGTGTCCAGTTCTGGGCCCCTCAGTTTAGGAAGGATGTTGACTTGCTGGAACGTGTCCAGAGAAAGGCAACGAAGTTGGTGAGGGGTTTGGAACATAAGCCCTATGAAGAGGCTGAGGGAGCTGGGGTTGCTTAGCCTGGAGAACAGGAGATTCAGGGGTGACCTTATTGCTCTCTACAACTACCTGAAGGGAGGTTGTAGACAGGTGGAGGTTGGTCTCTTCTCCCAGGCAGCCAGCACCAGAACAAGAGGACACAGTCTCCAGCTGCACCAGGGGAGGTTTAGGCTGGCTGTTAGGAAGAAGTTCTATACAGAGAGAGTGATTGCCCATTGGAATGTGCTGCCTGAGGAGGTGGTGGAGTCGCCATCATTGGAGGTGTTTAGGAGGAGACTTGATGGGGTGCTTGGTGCCATGGTTTAGTTGATTAGGTGGTGTTGGATTGGTTGACAGGTTGCACGTGATGATCTTGAAGGTCTCTTCCAACCTGGTTTATTCTATTCTATAAGTACCTAAAAATCAAAAGTACATCCCAAGTATCTCTAGATCAAAGAATGGCTCCAAACACAGTAGTAAGTTATGCACCATCTCATAATTTATTATAATACAAACAAGTTTGTCAAACACAATATATTGTCTACTTATGAAAATATCAATATTCACAATTTAAATAGGTGATAGGTCCTGGAATTTTACATACCAGCAACTCATCTAAAACATTTTGTTCCTAGCTGTGGTCTTCAAGGACATCTACCTACAAGGAATTGTAAAACTGTCCATTCACAGCTTGTTTATTTTTAATTTAGTTGGTTGTTTTTTTTTCTACTAATTGTAGATATTTTAAATAGAAATTAAATAGAGTACAAAAGACAATCTCCACAACAAAGATGGTTTTGCCTCCACGATGCTTTTTCCCCCTAAACAATGACACTCTGTGTGCTTGGCTGAGTTTTTACTACTGGCAAATGAGGAGGTACGAGTACTACAGCAAGACATTGGCTAGTTAGCAACAGTCATTGCAAAAATGCTTCACACAACCAAAAATAAGGCAAGTATTATCAACAGCAGCTCCCATATGGCAGACTAAAGAGTCAAGGCTTTATTATCCAAATGGGACTCTAAAGAAGGCTTCAGATGTCTGTTAACAAGATACGGCTTGATCCAAAGTCCTCCTAAATTGATGGGGATTGGAAAAACTAACCACAAAACCCACAAGAAACCTTCCTGTTGACTTCAGGGGGTTTTGGACATAAGCTTTTAAAGCCCTAAATTATCAGAAATGAAATGACCAATCCACTGTACATGAAAATTGCACCTTGTCATTTCACACAGAAAAGGACTGTGAGGCTTGGGTTTTGTTGGTGTGTGTGTGTTTGGTTGGTTTTGTTTTCAAATGCAGTGACAACAATTTAATGGGGTTATTTTTAGTGTGTGTGTGTGTGGAGGAAATAAAATATTAATGCAGAATGATTTTTTTGTTGTTGTTGTTTTAAATATGGCAGTCTACAAAAATACATCATCAAGGCAGGGTGGGGGGGAAAAATCAGATGATGCTGCTACTTTGCAGGCTAAACATTATGTTACAAAAACTAACCAGTCCCACCAGGTGAATGGCAGCATATGCCACGCACTTAACTGCGTTTCTCTTTAATAAATAAAAGCCCTAGACATTCACTATTTTCTGTAAGGTTACTATTATATTAAGTAAATAGTGAATTTCTTGTATAAAGGGGTGGGGGTTTTTTTGTTTTCAGTAGATACATTCTCAAAAATGAACCACTTATCTATATAGATATTGCACTTCGAGACTCGTTCACAGGTAACTGGGACAAGCATTCCTCATAACAAAGTGAGAATAAAAATAAGTTATAAATACAGTGTTTTCCTCAAAACAAAGCGTACAGTACCTTTTTTCAGAAGGTAACTTTGGTTGCTATCAACTGACAAAGACCAGAGAGAGGTTTCTGAGAGGAGAGTCGAAGGCATGGCCACAAAACGACTTCTGTAAAACGCCGGTGAAGGGAGCAATCATTTTAGCCTTGCCATGACAAACGGCAAGGCCGAGCATCTCTCTTAGGCTGTGTTATTGCAAGTAAGTGTGAAGCTTTGTTGAGATCACAGGGACAGTCTACAGGATCAAGGGGGCTCCTCGTTTCCCTTTGAATCCAGGGAGGGTGGGAAGGGTCAGCTTTTGCTCTCAGCTCCCCCTTTCCTGAGACATAGCCCTCTCCTTGTTCTAACCAGTGTGGTCCTGGGAGTGCTCTAGCACCTCGCAGAGGAGTGCTGAGCAGCGATCCCTGCTGCTCTGCTAGTGGGACAGGACTGGGTGGTGTGTGCACTTCAAGGTGCTGGGCATCCTGTTTCTGTGCTCCTGACCAACCTGAGTAGCCTTGATCTCTCCTGAGAAAGTGCCTCCACACACAAGCCAGCTTTTGCCTGGGGTTCCAGTCTTCATGGCTTGCACCTTCTGCTGCTGCTCCCTCCAAGGGCAGGCATGCTCAGGTTTGGCATGGGTTTTGCTCCTGCAGAGCACCAGTACAAGTCAGTGCACAAATGCAACCTTTGTGGCAGAAGGGAACCAGGCTGTTTCCTCAGAAGGACTTTTGCAGACTTGCTATTTCTTAGGGGAATGCACCAAAGCTGAGTCATCCTGGGTTTTAGGGAGATGCTTTCAGCCCTCGGATCCCACCAAAGTGTGATTTAGTGGATCCATTCTGAGATTACCTTGCTACATCAGTCCCTGATGCACCACAAGCTTCCTGCTGGCAGTGCAGATGGATACAGGCACAAATGCAGTACTAGCACCAGGCTACTTCTTATTTGCAGTTACTGAGAAGTTGCTGTGTCCACTGACCACATTGTGCTTGTGTTCACCATGCAAGGAAGTCTCTGCTCTCACATTCAGTAAGGCTGCATTAAGTGCCCAATATAGAAGTAAAAACGTTGTGGTATGTGGCTCTGAGATACCAAATGCCAAGATCTGACAAGGATAGAAATGAAAAGAAATGCATTTTCAGCCTTCCTCTAAAATATCGTCTCTCATTCTCTACAGTCAGCATTCCTGGGATGCTGGCTACTAAATGTGAAGGAAGAGAGTATTTTAAATAAGGTAAATATTTAAAAGCCTTAGTCCAGGCAGATCTATGCTTTTGCTGCTGTTTGGTATTCAGTGGGTTTCTTTCACAAACAGGGTAGGTTTCATTTAACAAGTAAATGGCAGATTGACAACAGAATGGCATCATCCATCAGAAGATCACAGGTTGAGAGTTTTATATGTTAATCTTTGAACACGGGGGATAACTGAGAATCTTATTGATTACAAAAGGACCTAAAGCCTGTGATCACTCCAACCCTTGCAGGAGCAGCTTCAGTGGGAGCTCTGCATCAGGACTTGGCCTCTTTAGTTGCTATAACTGAAATAGCTGGAAAAAGATGCTGCTTTTGTTCTTGGCTCTAGAAACCTCCCTCTCTCCCTTGAGCTCCCCTGTCTTGGTCGCGTTCTTAAATAATAGCTTAAACCATGAATATTGGCAGCTTGCAGGAACTGCTTTCCGTGCCAAGGCTGCAACAGGTACTACATTGGTCCTCAAGCCTTGCTCAAATGAGCCAAAAAGGGCTTGTCGCAGTTCATGTCTCGCAGACTGCCTCCTGCAATGAGCTCTTGACAGCAAGAAAGACTACGTGTGATGGTATTTCACGTCAGAAACAACGCATCATTTTTGGCAAGTGCGCACACCAGAAACGGCACCTTCCGCGGTACGTGAAAGCATCTGTTGGCTCCGTGGACAGGGAACTGCGTGGTCAAGTAAGGTTTTATCATTGTGTTTTAAAAAGTTGTAATTCAACACTGCTGTGGCTTTCTCCCTCCAGAGACTTTGGACTGCACTGGTGCTAGAATGCAAAATGTTTGAGTGTGACTAAACACTAAGACTTGAACTCTGAAGCGTATTCAAAAGGCTGTGTAAGAGACAGAGGTGACTGCCGTCTCGCTTTTCCTCCTCAAATCAAGTGCTCCTGTTCCCTCCTTACAGTCTGATCTGCCCTCTATCTCCCAGGGAAATGAAATCAAATAACCCCTCTTTGAAACAGCCATTTCAACAAATTACATCCTGGGGATGTAACCACTTGAAAAGAACTTGCACCCAGAAACTCTGACTATCGCCCTTCTCACGGTGATATTTTTATAGGCTTTCCATTCTTATCATACTGGTAAACAAGCATTTTGATGCAGTGAGAGTTGGCTGGGGAAATCCAAGGGCTGCTTGTTATGGAAAAGTTATGGTTTGTATAGAATTGTACAGGTTGCTTCTGACATTTAAAGAAGGCTTTCAGCGTGGCAGCTGCCATTGTGCGAAATCTTTTGCTAATGAAACAGTAGAGGAAGAAATTAATTGCAGTGTTCAGCAGCGCGAGCATATTGGCGATGTCCGACACAATATGCACCACCCAGCTGTTGTTTATGGGTGACACATAGAGGTGATACAGTATCATGATTACTCTTGGTGCCCAAAGTATGGCAAAAATAGAAGTTATAGTAAACAAAATGGCTGTTGTTTTCCCCGTAGAGTACCCTCGCAGTCGGAAGTTGCTCTTTCGCCGCAGCTTGTACACGATGATGGAGTTCAGGATGAAGAAGATGGAGCAGGGCACTAAGTAAACAGTAAAGCAGTGGATCCAGATGAGGACGTGATGCATTGATGTGCTTATGTAGTCTTCAATCCAAATGTTGGGCCACCAGTAGTAGGGGATGCTGGTCAAAAAGCAGGTGATATAGACGCTTACAATGACCTTTCTAGTACGAGCAGGGTAGGACACTGTGTGGTACTTCAGTGGATGGCACACAGCTATATACCTATCAATTGTCAGAGGAACCGTAATCCAAATGGAGGTGTGGATGGAAGAAAATTCCAATACCTCAATTATTTTGTCCAGTACCTGAGGCATCTGTTTGTTTAAGATGAAGTCTTCCATGAGGAAGTCAACAAAGACGATGAAGAAGAGAACTAGGATGTCAGCAGCAGCTAGAGCTAGCAGATAGTTATAGGAGGACTTCTGCCGGCGAGCCACCAACTGGGAAAGGATGATGACTGTCAAGATGTTTGCTGTGGAGACAGAAACACAGAGTTAGGCTATTAAGACATACACCAGCTTTTCCAAGTACTTGCTTGGACCAGTAGCTTTATTCAGGCACTTGGCACCATGACCGCTTTTATTAAAGTCCAGGAAACCAAAAGGAAGACACTAGGCTTGGGTTCCTCAGAGAAGCTGTTGCAGTGAGAGGAGCATGAGGCTCTGCTCCCATCTGTGAGATACACTGACACTATTTCCTGGCAGACCTGGATGAGGGAGAGAAAAAGTTGGGACTTTCACTCCAGACACACAGGGTTAGGCGGCATTCAGCAGCTCTTTGCTATCACCTCAGAGCAGATGTAGAGGCAGTTATGTCCCTGGCCCTGCTGCTGCTACAGGCATGATGGCAGCATCCTGAAGAGAGGGTGGTGGGACCCATACCCATGTGCAGGGAGGCAGAGGCAGTAGGAGGGAGCAGCAAGAGTGAAAATCATCTCTGTCTCATACATATGGTTTTATTTCCCCCTCCCCCACCCCCCCCCAAGAAGTAACAGATAAGAAGGGTGAGGTGGGCTTTGGAGAGAGGCATTTTGTCTCTAACATGAGTTGAAATCTAAAATGAGCCAACATTCCTGCCTCTGGGGAAATGAACTACAGCAGCGTGAATGTACTTGAGTATCAGCCCTTGTTCAGTGTCACCTATTTTTTTCATTAACTTCAATTTGTATCTTGGAACAAAACTAAAGCAAACATGACAATCAACTGACTCCTTCCCTAAATAAATTTCTTAAAAGCATGACACTTCCAACAATATTTTCTCAAAGTGCCTGCAGGAGAATTTTTCTGGTTCTGCCCTCCCTTAACAGAAATGCAACTACATTGATTTCTGACCAGAGCAGATGTGGGACATGAGGGGTGATGTAGTCAGAACTGCTGTGTCATTTTTCACTTGCTTGCTCACAAAATGCCTCCTCTTGTGCCTGTCGATGAGCCCTAGAGGTACAGTGAGTGATGTACTGTCAAGGAAATCCTCAAGCTGGAGCGTTTATCGTGACTGTGCAGCCACTGTTGGTTTTGGCCAGGCAGGGGTTGCAGCTCAGCTTCACAAATACAGTATGTGACCCATCTGGAATCCTCTGGATTTGACTCACTCCAGTGGCAACAGCTGGACTCAGCATGCAGCAAGTGGATGTTTGAGTGTGTTGGTGTGGGGGACTGTGTCCCCAGGACTGAATGCTTGAAGATGAGAAACTGCAGGGAGAGATGAAATGGGAGCCACCTGTTGATGGCTTAACAAGTAACTCCAATAGATGTGATAAGGGTCAGCTGCACTACCCTAATAAGTATCACCAGCCAGTAAGAAGAGGAGGTCGATTAGCCAGTCCTCTGCAGCCACACCAAGAGGAGAGCAACGAGTGTGAGCTGCGAGGAAGGCAGTCGTCAGTCTGCTGGGCTTGCTGCTGCGGGCAGGAGCCCTTGACCTGGGTGCTCCCTACCCCCTGCTTGAATTCCATCCCCGTCGCTGTGGGTGCCGCCCGGCGCCCTACTGCGACATGTTGGTCCCTGCTGGTCACTCCAGCCTGACCATCAGAGTTGCTCCTGCAGAGATGCTGCGGCTGCACCGCATCCAGGCACGGCAGCCCCGTTCTCCATCTCTTCTGCCTATTCTGGGGTCCCACCGTTTGGCCCTATCCTTCCCTCCTGTGCTCTCCACAAGAGCAGATTTACAAGCAATGCTTTCCTCTGCTCCTCCTCCCCCCACCTTTCTCAGGGATCCCAGCAACGGCAGTAACAGCCTGTACCGAAATGCAGGTTATTTGTCTAACGCCAGCCAGCTTTGCTGGGTGAGCCGGATTAGAAAATTGATCTGACAAAGTACATGCAAGCTCTATCCAATTTTTCTGCAAGGGTTACAGTATCTCGTATTGGAAATGCTTTCACCAGGATCACATTAGGGTGGTGGTTTTTTTTTCCTATGGCTGGTTGATATGAAATATAGTAATATCATTTACTTTGTGAAAACAGATATATAATGGGGTGCAGCAGAAAGTTGCCAAGTTGACAGTGTGTCAGCACAGGATTTAGGAGTGCTTTTCCTGCCGCAGGCTGTACAGGGAAAGTGAAGATGAGCTACAGGTCTCTGTCCTTCATCTGTTTCCAAGCCAGTGCTAAGTTGGTCCTTGGTGTGTCCTCAAGCATTATCGAAAGCTCGATAAAATAGGAAATGGGCAGGAACACTGCCCTGTGTCATCAACTGTGTCCTTCTGCCATCATCTCAGTGACTCCTGGGTGCCTATTCAGTGTCTCGTGAGCTCTCTTGTGGGCAAAAATTACTTACTGTGGGTGAAAGGGGATGGAAGAGCTTCTGAGACCACACTTCAACATTTTTTTACCCTAATTTTTGCACTAATTTTGTAACCAGTGATAAGAACTATAGCAAAGATGATAATGGAGATGCAAGAGTTCCTGACTTTACTGCAACATAGAGTTGCTGGACAGGTTAATACCTCCAAATTGTCCTGGACAGTACATGCTGCTCACTTCTTGTAATGTTTTTTTCTAGATACTACATAGTTCAGGTAATCTGAATTTGCAAAAGATTGATCTCTGTGCTGAGGGTTGATTAGAAGATGACAGACGAGAATTTATGCCAGCATCACTTGCTGCAGTGCAGTGTTCTGAATTTATAAATATCTGGTTGAGAACCAGCTTGATTAGGGACTAGCTGGCTGACACCTCAAGATGCCACTAGCAGATGATGAAAAGCAGCTGTGAGAAAAGGTAGAGTCTCAGTTCTTTTCCTTCAGTCATAAGGATGCCTTTCGAGATACAGCATCTGAAAGCGTTTGACACCCAAACACCGTTGGTCCACACTGCTCAAATTATGGCAACATTCTAACTTGACCAGACTTTGTCATGGGGCACTTACACTTCTCCTTTGATATGTCCTTTGACTTTATCAGCTTCAAATTGCACAGACTGTAGCACTGAAATTTGTGCCATTAGAGGCCCTACACATCGGAGAGGGATCTTTTAGGAGTAACTTTGGTTCTCCTGTGGGTCTCTGCTCTGGTGAGACCCCATCTGGAGTGCTGTATCCAGTTTTGGAGCCCCTATTACAGGAAGGATCTGGAGGTGCTGGCACATGTCCAGAGAAGGGCCACAAGGATGATCAGAGGGCTGGATGATCCTCTGTTATGAGTACAGACTGAGGGAGTTGGGGTTGTTCAGTCTGGAGAAGAGAAGGCTCCAAGGAGACCTTGTTGTGGCCTTCCAGTATCTTAAAGGGGGCTACAAGAAAACTGGGGAGGGACTTTTTAGGGTGTCAGGGAGTGATAGGACTGGGGGAATGGAAAAAAATAGAAATGGGTATATTCAGATTGGATGTTAGGAAGAAGTTCTTCAACAGGAGGGTTGTGAGACACTGGAACAGGTGGCCCAGGGAGGTGGTAGAAGCCTTATCCCTGGAAGTTTTTAAGGCTAGGGTGGATGGGGCTCTGAGCAACCTGATCTAGTGTGAGGTGTCCCTGCCCATGGCAGGAGGGTTGGAATTGGATCATCCTTGAGGTCCCTTCCAACCCTGATAATTCTATGATTCTATGATTTGTGTTTGCTTCCCATACTGAAGCCATGCTGCCTTGCTTGCTGAGTCCCTGACTTGCCAGCAAAGCCTGGGCTGTCTTCTGTGCCTCCTCGAAGCAGTACCTGTCACCTAAAGGCACAGTTTTCTCTCCATCTTTGTATTTTGTGGATTACTATTATAGCTCGAACAGTGTCTAACCGCAGCCTTCGCAGGGGACTCGGAGTGCTGCTTCCATGGCCTACTATCGCTGCATGCAAGCTTAAGCAGAAGCAATTCTGTCTGAAGAACAAATAGGCATCTTTCTGGGCTTTGGTTTTGGTGTGTGTTTGGTTGGTGTTCTTTTTTTATTGAGAACGTTTTGCAGGCACATAGCAGCCTGTGGGGGGAAATAGCCTTTACAACACAAGCGGTAGCGCTGCCGCGCTGGGAATAAGGCCTGGCGTGTGGTTCAGTAGTTCAGCGCCATAAAGCAGCTAAATGAAGTAGCCAGGAGTGTCTGTCGCTTACTGAGCGTGATAAATGTTAGGTCACTGGATATAATGGACGCCTTTTACCCAATACAGTTGTTGCTAGGATCCCTATAAATTACTGTGCAAGGTATGAAACTGCTCTGCGGGCTTCGCATTCGTCACCTGACGGTTTACAAACAGGGAATTTTAAATGGCTTTAAAACCCCCACGTTAGTTAACACTTCTTTCTTACACGTGGAAATTTGTGAGGCTCTAAGTGCAATATGCTAAAAACACATGAAGGGAGGAGGGGGAAGTAGTGTTTTGGCTTAATGAGAATAGATTGTTTCCTCTAAACTAGAGGCAATATTAGAACGTAAACAGGTACCATGTCCAGCTCTCAGATCTGGCTGCGGTTACTGATAGTCATTCACCAAGAATTACCAGATCAGAGATGAGGATGGTGTTCAGCTCTTGTGAGAGCTCTCTGAAGAAGATGATGGCAATGGGTGATGTCTGATGTAGGCCACATAACAAGGAAGAAAGAAAATGCTGTGGCAAAGCAAACATGCTTGTTAATGATGTTGGCTACAGTCACTTACATGGTCTTTTAAAATGAGCCCTGGATGCTGTTTGCCATTAATAAAGATGGGGCAGTTCCATGTTTTTCTCATGCAGCAACTGGGGACAACTTTCACGATGGTGCCTCTTCATAGCTAATGTAATTTGTTCTTCTCTTTTATTATCATATCCTCAGATTTTCCCCTAAACTATTGCAAAGTGTAAAGAAAGACTTTACATAATTTACATAATTTGTACAATGCAAGTTCTTCCTCCCCCAAAAATTCCTGTGAGGATTGATTTTTAAAATAAATTGATCTATTATTTGTTCAGTTGTCTCAATGCTGTCAAACAGCATGCACACACTTGCCCTTGGGAAGGAAGAGCCCTCAGCCCGCTCTTCCAGTGCCCACATCACATTCCAGAGGGTGGAGAAGGATCTAAGTCAGAAAAGAACATCAAAATTGCTACAGCAGGCACAGGAGTAGGACTGCTGTGAGAGGGAGATTTTACAGCTTCTAGGAAGGCTCTTGTGTGATTTGTGCAGGGACAGACCATGCCAGCTCTGAGGGTGAAAGTGAACTTAGAGGTAGAGGATGATCAAGTTCCTGCCCAGGACAACCCTAAAGTCCTCTTCATACATGGGAGACCGTGTTAGTGACTGCCAGAGAAAGCATGGCATGGCCTTATGCTTATGAGTCACAGGTGAATGAATGACTTGGGGTCAGAAGCCAGATTCTGACAATGAAATCTGACCTCTGGAGCCATTTTTCCACAGACAGCTTTTATTAGCTGTGGCAGCTCCAGGCTCTGTGAATGAGGTTCATTGCTCTGTAGCTGGCTATGGAGACCAGAGAAGGATTTTGATCTAGCCAAAAGTACATCCTTGCTGCTGGATGGCACAGACACAGTA
The DNA here is from genome assembly GCA_033816785.1 of Picus viridis. NCBI lineage: Eukaryota > Metazoa > Chordata > Aves > Piciformes > Picidae > Picus > Picus viridis. The sequence goes on from CM066594.1 coordinate 11,739,316, forward strand.
GTGGCATGGAGACACCAATGGCTTACTTTGAGCCTTGCCAACCACTCAGGCTTAAGTGCAGTAACTTGTCTGGCAGACAGGTGTAATGATATTGAGTTGTTTTCAGCTTTCCTAGACTGTCAGAGTAGTCTTTTTTTTCCTGGCTTTTATAAAATAAGGTGATTTTTGCTATTTGAGAACAGCTCAGAAGGAACAATAGGTTAAGATGCAGGGAGGTCCAGTATGTTCCCACCAGTATACCCACCACATATGTGTGAATGGGTCAATGACCTGGTTCTCTGTGCTGTCTTCACCCTCCTCATCCACCTTGCCTGACCTGGGCCTACAGCACAGAAAACCTCTAGTGACCCTTGGATATTCCCTCCGGAAGCCTTTCTTAGAGGCATCTACATGAGGATAAAAATGTCTACTAGAGTAGCAAAGCTTTCTACAGGAAGTTGGCACTGGGAGGAGAAAAAGCAATCTGCAAAATAATGCAGAAATCATAAAAGGGATTTGGTTATTCATGCAGCGTATCTGGACAGACGGAGATTTTCAAGGCAATTTGGGTGTCTCATTTGGCAGGTGTCTGTGGCTTCTAAATGTGAGCTGTCGGTGAAGTTTAAGAGGTCTCAAGCTAAGTAACTTGAGCTTGAGGATGACAAAACCATTCTATCCTTCTGATATCAAATGCCAAAGCACTGAGGCAGGTGCCAAAGGTATCTGATGGGACTACTAGGATGGAGGCAGGATGTGATTTCATAAGGGGACTGGCACGAATTCTTTACTAAACATGAATAATTAAGAGGATTTTACCATTGACTGTGGTTTTGCTAAAACCCAAAGTTTTTATGTCTTCCTAAAGCATTAGCTAATGCAATAAGAGCTCATGCTTGCAAACCCCATGGCCACGCTTTCTCAGAGACTACCCTAATTTTACACAATATGCAGGAAATTACAGACTATGTAAAACCCTCACAGTTTGGCTTTATTTACCCCATGGAGAATGCACTGCACCCACACGAAATATATCACCCTTTGCTGTGTCAGTCTGGATACTGAAGAAAACATAGTTGGAATGAACAAAGGTTTGTGAAATATCTTAGTCTGATGTAACTGACTGTCAGGTAATTTGTCTTGAAACCAAAAGCAACCTCTAGTGCGTCTGACTGCACAGTCAGTGCACCGCAGGATTGAAGAGATGTGGAAGTTAAATGACTTTGTTTCAGGTGGCAGAGGAGAACAATTTCAGTGAGGAGGATGTATGCACTGTTTGAATAGGCAGGCTTCTCTCCTCTTCTCTAGGTAAAGAGATAAAACTCCTTTTGGTTAATCCTCTGTAGTGCTAATTCTGATTGCGGTCCTGGTCCTACTTGGTTGCCTCCACATCATTCTCTTTGCACAACCATAATGGTGTTCTGGAATGCAACCCAACACTATCTTCTTCCATCAGGCCATCCTCAGATGGCTCCAGACATTGGGGTGTCGGATCCTTATGCACATTTGTATCTCCATTCCGCAGAACAAAACTGGAATCACTTGCAAGGTCTCCTGTGCCCAGGGAGTTAATTTTGGCTTTGTTTCCTATTCTGATGTCTCAAAGTTAATGGAAAAATATATCAAAGGCTGAAAAAGACCACCTAAAACTGAAGGTGAAAGTTTTTGTGGCCAGATATTGCTTTGCACTTGGCATGTGAAAGCAGAGAGTACGCCACGTCAGGACATCTCCATGTTGTTTGTTTGCCTACAGCAAATTGTTTTAACGTCCGTGGATGAGGGCCTTCTCCTGCTGGCTTGTTTCTGCTGATTCACTCCCATTTTATGGACGGGAGCAGAAAGAGGAGGAGGATGAGAGAACTAAGCAAGGGGGTGGATGAAGAACAGCAGGGTATCAGACTGCCTAGTGCTTCTGAATGGCAACTAGGGGCCGCGCATTACCCACCTACTGTGAAAACTGGCTGTGCTCTCTCTTTTGTGACGTTGTCATTTCAAGGAAAAAATCTCCTTTGGAGTTTTTTCTTCCCAATCCATTTTACCAGCCTGCCATGCAAGGTTGTGCACTTTCATAGTCTACTGAGCCTCCCAAATACTGCACCTCGTTATCATTACAGCCCTGACAGTGTTGTTGCCTACTGATGTGGCAAAAGACAACCACAGTTAGCAGTTGTACTCTGTAGTGGCATTCAGAGATGCGAGATCGAATCTTCCTCTGCATTAGCATGGATTCAGCCACATACTGTCTTTCAGACTACAAGGCTTTAGTGGCCACAGTCTCCAGACACAGTGACCAGATGACATCGCTCCCATCTGCATGCACACCTTGCTGTCACCATTTCTGTGCAGGAACGCTGTATTGAATCTATTCTTTTTCATAATGATTCTTCTCTCCTTAAACAAGAAGTGGTTATTTTGCAATAGGAAGTGACTAATTTTAAGTCTGTTAGCAGCAGTTTTGTTCCCTTCTGTCCAGTAGTGCTACTGTAATGTGCTGCAGTGCCCTTCAGTTGCTCTGACAGCTGAGCTCAAGTTCAGCCAATTTATTTGTTCTCCTTTAAGCAGGATGCAATGTACTGGCTATGCATCCAATTCAGATTTTAAGTCAGAGAAGAGTGGCCTTTGAATAAAAGGGAGGTTGAATCAGGCCTCGGGAGGGTTCAGTTCTTATTCACTGTGTGAACTCTGTCTAATGAGCGACAGCTAAAGAGCGCTGTTTTATCAAGGTCATAGCTCTGCATGTAACAATTCTCCCACTCATATTTTCAGATCTTCCTTTAGCACTTCTATTGTTCAGGTGTGCTGTTATGAGGAAGGCTATTTATTCAGGTATTGGAAATGCTTTCTTTAATCAGAAGCATGTACTGTGATTGCAGAATATGCTAGGCAGTAGATGGCAGGAATCCAAAACAGGGCAGACACTCCTGTACTGCTGTGTGCTGTATGTACATCTCTATTCTGCTTGCTTTGGCATTTACTGGGTATTAGATGCCATGTGAGTCATCAAACATTGCTACCTGTCCTTTTTCCTATTCTTGCTACTAACCAGGCTGCAGTTGTAAGCACAGATGGCAACACTCTTCAGGTCTCGTTTCCCCTGTGCTGCCAGGGAGTGGACAGAACACAGCTGGGCTGTTGCATGGTGGTGGTTCTTAGAGCAGCGATGCTCAGCTCACAGCCTACCAGCTGTACCTGCCTTGCCAGGACAGTGATCCTGGTTTGCATGCCTCCCAAACAGCCTCCTTAATCCAAGCTGCATATGAGGAGAAGGCTCCAGAAGGACCAAGTTCTCCATCGTTATCAGCTTGCCTGTGTCTGTAATGTAGCTTGCATGGGTTCAGTGCAAAGGTTAGGCACATGTGTGGCAACTGAACACCCCAGGAAGCATCTGGCTTGCTGTGCGAGGACAGTCAGTCTGTCACCTGTTAGGGGAAGGTCCATTACATGTAGCTCTCTCTAGGCCAGGACAACAGCTTCTCTCCCTTTGCATGGAGTTCACCCAGGGCACTCTGTGTTTGGATGGGCTTTGAATGACTGGTGGTGTCTGTACCTCTGTGACACCTTGTTCAGCAGCATGCCTAACATGAAAGCTGCCGGTCCAGACCCTTCAGCTGGGAGCACTCAAGTGTATCTAAGCTGCCTTCCCAAGCTTCTAAAGTTCTGAACCTGTGTTTAGATCAGTGTGATCAGTTTTATTCAAAAGCCTCAAATGCAAATAAAAGAAACATCTGTGAACTAGGCTCTCAAAGTTTAGAGTCACAAATTCCCTGGGGCATTAGTGTGAGTCTGTTACCTCCTGGGGATGCTGTAAGGGTGTTAGATAAGTGCCTGTACTGGCATGGAATGACCTCTGAAGCCAAGTTACTCCCCAGACAGCTGAGTGACCAGAGAGCAAAGTGGAGCCAGTAATGATGCAGTAAGGCGGACAGATTTTACTTTGCTTCTCTGCACTGTCTGGAGGAATGAGACCTCTGGAAGGATGTATCAGGCCAGGCCACAATCTAGGAAACACTGCTACTTGGTTCTTTCAGCAGCAACATGCTGTACCCTTGATGGGAAAGGGGACTGTGTGCAAGACAACTCAGTTGCCACTGCACCTTCTAATGAAGCAGGAATCAGGGTCAAAGCTAGGTGTCTGCAGCAAGCACTGCTATTCCTCTGCATGGCCTTCAGGGCCATGTTTGGTGGCACCAACCATAGCATGAGCACTTTGGTGTAGCTGCTTCATGCGGCTCTTCCCATAGCATGAGTACTTTGGTGTAGCTGCTTCATGCGGCTCTTACTGGCAAAGGGACAGACTGAGATACCTATTTCTCTTTGCTTCCTCACCTTACCAGCCCACTCCTGGACTGAATCAGAACAATTTGTTCCCTCCTCCACATCCAACAACACCTCCTCCCTGGCATTTCTTTCACTAAGGCAAGAAATACTTCCATTAAGACTTCCTGCAGTCTTGCTTCCTGGCTAACTAAAGGTGCTTCAGAGGTCCTCTCCAAGTGACAGAGAATAGGAGTGCAGGGGCAGCACAGCAGCTTGGTAAATGATAACACCCCCCCAAAGGCAAGTATGACACTGCTTCCAGTACGGCTGCCTCACTCTGCTCCCTGCCCTTGCACCTGCAGTTTCACTGTGACCCACACAGCCTGCTCCTGGGCCACCCCTGCTCCTGGCAGTGGGGCTGCACAGTTGTGGGACACCTTTCTACATCTGCACTCAAATCCAGTATCAGAAAGCAGTCTTTATCTTGCCAGCCTCTGCTTAGAGGCAAGAGCAGATCGGAAGGTGCAGTCACCTCTGGCACGTGGCACGCGCTGCAGCAGGGTCAGTGTGCTGTGGTGTCTCTGTGGGTGTCCCTCTCTACAGGGCACACCCTGGCACTTGCCTGTGTGTGCTGCTGCCAGAGCAGCAGTAAAGGGAGTTCACTTTGGTCTCTGCCTTCTTCAGACTCTGTGGTGCCTGGTTGAATAGGCAGGAAGAAAAGTCACAGCCGAGAGCAGGATCTGCTGAGCTGCCTGGGCTGTACAAGGAAGGGGAAGGGCAGGGCTGCTTTCTCTGCAAGCACAGTCAGGCCTGGCATCGCTTGGCCTCAAAGTGGAGTTGTTGAGTTAGTGAAATTTCCTTCTGACACTAGAGCAGGAAAGGCAGAAACAGTTAACAGGTTTCTCATCAATCTTTCTTCAAGGAGTTTCCATTTCAGCAAAACACTGCACTAGTGCTGTATGGGAAGACAGATCCTAGACAGTGTTTCTCTCAAGTCGTTGGCACCATGCAAAGCTAATTACTCAGATCCCGCAGACTTCAGGGTTGTTTTTCTAACAGGTAAGCTTCCTTTACAATTTTCTGATGTTAGAAAACTGAGGAGCAGCTTCAAATTAAAACATGAAAAACTCTTTTTAGCACTGCTCTTGCCCTGTACATCCTTAATGAAGAATGGCCATGTTAGCCTTCCCTTAAGCAGCTTGTTCTCATCTCTGTGCAGTTTTAGGGCGAGAATCATAAATTTCACATGCCCTTAGCATACTGTGCATTTACTCAGAACGATGTACTTGTGTAGTCCTTTCGGGTGTTAGTGCCAATGTTATCTCAGACAGCGTGTACTGAGCTGGCTGACTGAGGTAAGTCCACTGAACTCAGCAGTGCTGCACCATCAAATATTTGGCCAGTTCTGTTATATTCTATCACTGGTGCTGCTGCTCTAAGCAACCAATGATTGGTCCCTAGAGAAATGTGTGTCACCATTGCTCATTGGGATCATGCACAGATTTTAACCATGTTCTTGGAATGACAATGTTAGGTCTGTAATTACAAAGCAGTATCCTTAGGGAGCTGTGCAAGTACCTGCAGAGCACTCATTAAGGATTTCCTCCTGTCTGTGCATGTAAGACTTTTCCCCCATTTCACAAGGGCCAGTTTTGCCAGAGGCTGCTTCATCACAACTCTTTTGCTTGCTATCTTGAGAGGGTCTTGGTCAGTTCCTGAGCATTATGTGCCAAAATCAGAGCTTGTCATTACTGTGGAGATCTATGCAGTGCCTTAGGAATTAATGAAGAGGAAACTACCTTCTCAACCTTGCTGGTGGGTCTCGTCAGGTCAGGGTCGGGACTGTGGAGCAGAGAAAGCAGAGAGCCTATGCCCTGCATCTTCTGTAGGGAAATACAGGACTTAACTTTCCAGTTGTCTGAACTATTGGCCAATTTTCAAATTTTAACTACAAGCCAAGAAGGGGCAAAAAATGTAAAAGCATGAAGAACATCACTTCATACACAGGGTGGTAATTGCATGAGTGTTGTTCAGAGGCAGGCTTCTCTTCATGTCTGATTTAAAAAATTTCTATGTATGAATTGCATGAAGGAGGAATTAAGGTGAACAAAACATCTGGAAATTGTAGACTACTAACTGTCATTGCTGCTTGCCATTTTACATGGCACTTCAGATGCATAGCTGAACACAGACACAAGCGAACTCTCTTGTATTGCACTCTTACAATTCTGATTCGCTTTGGTGCATCAGATTGCTCTAACTTTTCCCAACTCATTCTGCCTGTCCCTGGGATCACTGCAAGTTACTCTGAGGCTGAAGGTGTTAAGCCAGGGAGCAAGACTGTCAACCCTGCACTGGGATGGCAGCTCTGCCCCCTGAAGCCCAGTCTGTAACTGCAGAAATGGTGCTGCACAGGCAGCTCCCTTCGGTCCAGGGTGCTAAGGTGTCTTGCTGACAGCCTGAGACAAAAGACAAGCACCTCTGGAAGGAAAAACCTTCTCTTGAAGTGCTCTGGCTCATAGGAGACAGTCATGCTGGTGTGGTGCTCATGTGGCATCTGCACATGTTGAGCTGTGGCTATCTGCATGTGGCACTGGTTCCTTACAGGTGTCCACACCCAAGCCTGAAGCATCCTCCTCTTCCCCATTTGGAGTGATGAGCTTTTCTCATCCCCAGCATCTCTACATTGTCCCCTTTCTCAGTGGGAAAATTTGATGAGGGTTATACAGTGTGGAGGCTGGTCCCTGTGAGCTGAGACTTTGTTCCAAGTCCTGTACCTGCACTTGAGGATCTCAGTGTCAGCATTGCCTTTGCAAGGGTGCTAATCCCAAGACTGGACTTTCTAGACACCGTCCTGCTCCATCAGCTGTGGGGACAGGCTCCAAAGTAAGACAACTCTTTCATTGAATATTCCATCCCTAGCCAAGGTCCTTACTGGTGGTATGTCGCTCCTAGAGCCAATCAACCCTGCCCCAGGTAGCCAGGCAGGGATTTACACCAGAACTCGACAGCATTTTCGATCGCTGTCGCCCCGGCACGCAATTGATAGGGGACAGACCAGGCTGCCCTCGGTACCTCTTCAAACGGCCAAGGGGATTATGGTCTAAACTTCACGACGGGTTGAGGTATGTCAAGTTCAAAGTCAGAGCGTCCTAGTCCGGGTGGGAAAGCGACCGCAGCGACGCGAGGGCAGGGACAAAGCCCAGCAAGAGAGAAGGTACGGGGACAGCAGCGTGTGGGGCACTGAGATGCTGAGAAACGCCCGCGCTGCTGCCCTCCGAGCCGGCGAAGGAACGCGTTCCGTGCCCGCTGCAGCGCTCACCCCGCAGCGCGCGGCGGGCAGCCGGGCACAACCTCTCCGGCAGCTCTGCGGGCACCCCGCAGCCTCGCCACGCCGCGGCAGCTCCTCGTTCCCGCCGGCTCCCCGCTGCCCACCCTGGGGCGCGGCACTCACCCGGCAGCCCGAGGCAGAGCAGCAGGCTGTAGTAGACGACAGGTGCGTATCCCAAGCCGCAGCCATAGCGCTGGTGCGCCAGGAGGGAGCCGTTGTGGAGGTGGAGGTGAAGGTGGTTGTGCTCCATGGACCCGCTCTCCCCGCGGCCGCGCTGCCGGCGCTCGCACCGCCGCCCGGGCAGCCCCGGCCGCGCCGCCCGCCCCTCGCACGTTCAGCAGCGGCGAGCGAGGCGCGGCCCCCGCGGCGGGTAGCAGCGGCGGCGGCGGCACATGGCGCGGCCCCCGGTGTGCGGGGCCGGCCGGGGCGGGACCAGCCCGGCTCCCGCCGGTGGGGCGGGGCAGCCTCCGCCTCGGGCCGCCCCAGGTGGCGGGGACTCGCCGCTCTTCGCTTGCCCTGGGACCTCCAGGTCGTTGCAGGCAGGTGCTGAGGAGGAGGGGAAGCCCGGTGGAGTAGGCTCCAGGTGAGCCTGCCTTGGGGCTGCTCCTTGAGTGCCCTTCAGGATCCTCTTCTTGTCCGCAGTCCGGGGATGCCCGGCTCTCACTTCCCGCTGTCACCCCGTCGTGGGTGAAGCTCCCCGGGTGAAGCGCCGCCTTCCCGGTGGGCAGTGGGTCACTCCCCTGCCGCCAGCAGGAGAAGAGACTTTTTCTCCAGGTTGGCACGCAAGTCAGCAGGGTAATAAGAGCGCAGGCATATTTCCTTAGCGCTGTGCCTGCCTGGAAGCCCGGCATTATGCTTCAAAGAGGTTGGGAAGGAAACTGACCAGGATGGGCATTTCTTTATACCTGCACAATGGAAACGCTGTCAGTCATCTCCCCAGAGTACTCCGGGGTGGGATGGGGTGGGCAGCAGTGGAACACACGATGCTCCTGCCATCAGCGTTAGCTCTATGAGTAACACCCGTGGGGCACAGCAGAAGGGAATTTGGGATTTCTCAGACCTTCACCTATGCCTCGATGTTTGTGTCTTTTAGCACATCATCTTACGGGTAACTAATAAAGGCTTTAGCATTAAGCTTGTTATCTTAAGGTACTGTGGTCCTGTGTTTTCTGCTACTGATCAGTGGGCTGAACAGGTGGCACAATGCTGACATGTTCAAGAGGTCATGGTCCAGTAATATGCTAGATATTTGATTCCAGTGCCTTTCTACTGAGCAGAAAATTGGAGGTTTTTTTCACCCAAAGTGCAAAAAGTCGATCCCTACAGCCCAGTGCTGTGTGTAGGAAGAACCTCCTGGATTTCTGTGACTGCCAGAGCAGGCCAACAGGGATGCGCATGTGCAGTATGTGTGGGGCTGGTCAATAGGGTATGTCTGTTGGGATACACACAAGATATAGTAGGCAGGTTCCAAAACTGATTAAGTATATGGCCCTTGCTCTCTAAAAACACCTGGTCATTGGGCTTGGAGAATAATATAACATTAAAAGTATGTTACAGGTGGGAATGCACCAATAGGGCAAGTGCTGTAAGAGACTGCTGGGTGACTAAGCAAGGACATGCAGGTCTTTGGGTTTCTGTGATCTTGTTGGAAAAATTAGTTTAACTTCTGTTTGGAAACACAACAAGGAGCAAGCAAGGCTCTGGTCTTGCCAGGACTTGAGTAGGTTACTTTGCTGGGAAACTCAGTACAGTAATTCACATGCTTAGGCATTTAACAAAAAAGGGGTTTTTGAATCACGCTGAAACTGCTGTCAAACTCCCAAGTCAAACAGGTTGGGAAAACCAGACATTTTGCTTCTGTTGTGGGTTTTTGGTGGTTGTTGGTTGTGTTTTTTTTTGGTTGGCTGGTTTGGTTGCTTGTTTTTTGTTTTCAGTAGATATCTTTATGAATGTAGCTTTAAAGATGGTTAGAGTCTCCTAGTAAGGCCTTGAATTTGTTCCTGTTAAAAAAGACATTGTTTGAACTAATTGATTCAAATGACCAACAGAATTGTATAAAGGGATGGGGTGTGTGTGACCATACAATACAAAGCCCTGTGGATTCTACTCTACCTGTTTTTTTCCCCAGATGTTTACCCTTCAGGGTTTTCTTCTTGTTATTTTCGGAAGTGTAATTTCTTCCTGCAAAAGACCTGATGAGGAAAGAGATCTTGTATTGCTTCTCAAAAGAGAAGTAATGATTCCTGGAACCTTTTCTTGGGTGAAGTGCATCATCAGGGCTGGAAGCATGACTTGCTGTTTCAAAGCTAAGTGAAGTTTATCATCAAAGGAAAAAAAAAAAGGAGGAGATGACAGTGGAGCAGTACCTTGGTGAGCAATGGTTTAAAAGCCTCACATCCAGCTTACAGCGTTACGGGTCTCTCAATTTCCCACTTAACAACAAAGAAATCCCACAGAAGCTGGAGGCTAAGGAAATGCCTCTGCCTTCCATTTTCTGTTGTGCTGCTGCCACTGTTCTGTCTGGCCTAGTTTTAAACATCCTGAGCAATAGGCCTTCCCTGGAGAGATTTCTATAATAGTAGCATTCGTTTCCTCAGAGTTAGAGTTGTCTCCAGGGCACAGTTCAGGTAACTGCTCATGTGCCAAGATGAGCTTTTGGTTGTAAGAGAATCTTTTCCTATCTTTCCATCTGGGACTCTCACTGGAGCCTCACAGCTGCAAGCAGCTCTGCTGCATCTGATGTGTTTCTGTAGTATGAAGGGAAAACCTGGAAATTTTGGTCATGTTCACCATCTGCAGGTCTGCCTGCCCTGCAGATGGAGAAGACACAGGAAATTAATCTGCTCTTGGTACCTTAGTTAGTATGATTAAAGCTAGTTGAGAAACTTTTCTGCTTCACTGTGCCTAGAGCTTCTAATCCAGGATGGACCAGGTTTCCAGGTCTGATTTGCTTTTGCTTCACTGAAGTAAAAGTAATGAAATAGCAATATACCAGAATTAAAGGCCTAAAGTAAATGGGAGGATCACTCAAGTTCAGTGTGTAAAAGATGTTTTAAGGGGGATTTGCCCTTCAGACAACTTCAGATGAGTTTTCAACCTAAGTTAAATTCTTTTGGTTATTCTAATCTCTGAATTGTCCAGTAACAGAACCTCAGTCACAAAGAAATCTCAATAAAGCCAATTCAAAACTGACAACAATGCTTTCTTCTGCTTAAAGCTGTTTATTTTTAAACTCTTTTCCTAGGCACTTTCTAAAGGAATGACATTTATGTGTAACATCAGACCCACAGTGAGAAGAGCACTGCTCTGCTCCTGAATTAACAGTGAAGCCTCTGGAGCTTTGAGGAGGATGGTTTCTGAATCTCATCTCATAAACAGCCACATGCTCAGACAATGAATGACATTTATTCCTTTCCAAAGAGCAGTTTATTCTTTGTATGACATGGTACATAAGAGGTGGATGTACTCTGCTTTTAAAATTCCAGAGCCACTTGAACTTGGTTAACTTTCTGTTTTTCAGAGGAACTGTGCCTTCCTGTGTGCTGCTGGGCTGTGATTCTGGGTGCAGCGGGGTTGAGCAACATGTTAGTCGTGCACACCCCCATCCATGGTACAAAGCAGTGGTGACTTCAAGAGAAAAGAATCGTTGTCTCAAGGAGTCTGGAAGAACTGAATGTTGTATTGTTAAAAGGCACTGAAGACACTGGCAGGAGTAATATAACCTGGAAGATAGCAAAGGTGAAAGTAGAAGACTAGCGTGTAGGGATTAGGAGAGGCAGCGTGAATCAAACGGAAGATATCATTAGTCAAAAAACCCAGCAGGGTTAACTTTGCATGAGGCAAGGGATATTGGCAGAACAACTGCTTTGTGGCCTGATGAAGGGTGTCTTGCTTCTGTAGCAATTCATCTGAAAGCATTCATCTGAAATCTGCTGCAGAGAAAATGATACCTGCAAGAATGAGAAGTCTTATATTATACTTTATTAGATGCTTGTATATAATTTTGCTTCAGTGAAACCCCTCTCTTCAAAGCAATATGTTTATCTTTCCTTACTGTTAGCTTGCAGAATAACTGAGTCAAATTCCACTCATTCTGAGTTTAAGGACTGTCTTTGTCAATGCAGTTCTGCAGGTCTCTCCAGGCTTGCAAGGGGAAGGAGACCTTTTTGTGTTCTCCTAAAAGCTGTTAGGAAAAAAATGTGATTATGAAAGTTCTTTACTTGAGTCTCCTCAGTGCTTCTCCATAGGCAGGCTCCAGTTTTACAAGAGAACAGTGAAGTTTTGTTCATTTTTAAGATGAGAAGATTTTCTTGTGCTGGTGGTGATTGCTGGGGAAGGCTGCAGGGCCAGAATGCCAATGCAGCAAGGCTCCTCCAGCTTGTGCAGCAGAATCAGAGCCTGCAACCTTAGGCACCACACCCCTGTAGACTTCTCTTAATTTCTTCTTTTGGCCTCATAAATCCTTGGAGAAGGATATGAAGGTTATGAGAAGTCTCAAATGGTGACTGTAATGGAGCTTTGTCTGTTTGAATCACCTGAAAACTTGTTTAAAGCTTTTAAACACCTGTTTATTTATTTTTTCAATTCTAAAAATCAAATGTTTGTTCCCTGAAGTCCCTTTTAGGTTTCAACTGACAAATCTTGCTGTAATTCATTTAAACACTATTGTGAGTATTCTTTCCAAGGAAACAGCAAACAGGTGTGATAAATGCCCAAAGATGAGATTTAACCCAGCATCTGTTGTTTTAAAGAAGTATTGCCAAACAAAGGAGCATAGCTGTGCTCGTTTGCATTTAATCAGTAGGTGATACACCTGATTCTCCAGGGTATTCTTTTCAGGTTATATTGAAAACACTTGGCAGAAAATGAGGTAAACTCATTTGACCTGTCCAGTTTGCAGTGGTTATGACAAATTTGTACTGTTTTTTTGCATCAGTCAGCATATTGGAGTTGTCTCAGCTAAAATCAATCCACCACTCACAGTAGAAATTAAACTCTTTCTGCAAGATAAGGAAGTTAAGAGAATCTATGAGAGCTTGTATGATGCGCTTGTATGATGCTTAACTCTGGAGTTAATGAGCTAATTCGTATGTTTAGCATAAGCATATGCTAAAGTGCTTTCCTGGATTCAGGCAAAAATAAATTAGGATTAAAATGTAACTACTTGACAAATGCTTCTACAGAGGGAGGCTAATTTATCCTCTCCCCAAGGTGAAAAGAAAGCACACAAGATTCATGTCAGGGAGATGCTCTGCCTTTCTTCTGCAGGGATTTTAAAAAGTTGAATCACAAAGTGCTTGAATGTTTCTCTTTTCACTTGGGCTGGAAATTTTATGTGGTTGGACTCGATGATCTCGAAGGTCTTTCCCAAACTGGTTAATTCTGCTCTATTCTAACTGTAGAAAAAGTAGGATGAGCGCAGCCCTCACAGTGGAATGCTGACAAATGAAGTTGAAACTCTCTTACTCCATTACTGAGGGGAAATCAAGGGCAGCCTTTGAATGCCAAGGAAAAGAGTGAAACCAGATTGGACTGTCTCTTATTTTAAAAGCTTTGTACCAATTATTTGTGCTGATTCTTGCACAAGTCGCATGTCGTGCTAAAGCTTATTAGACCTAATCTCAGGATCAAGTCACAAAGTTACCGAGTTTGTTCTGTCGTTAGGGTGTGCCATGCAAGTGCTACATTTAGCTGGTTTGGTTAAATCCTCCCTGCATATCTCAAGATAAAGCTACCTGCTTTTCATTTAGATTTGGAGCTTTTATTCACCGTAAGAAAGTAGATAATCCTTCCCCACATTTGCTTGTTGGTGCCTTTGCGTTCCTGGGACGTAATGAGCACCAGCAAGATCAATGTACCTCTTCATGAGAGCCGGGAATGGTTTCTGCATGGAGCAGTTGTCACTGGCTGGTAACGAGATGCCTACAGAGAGTTTCTTGTCAGAAGTCGTGGCTCTGCCATTGGCGTGCTTGTCACGGGCATGCACAGCAGCAAGCCCTGCAGCTGCAGAGCCTGAGTGCTGACGGCAGCTTTGCCATCCACTTGTATGCAGCTTGCTTCTGACAGCCTGGTAGAACTGAAGGAAGGTCTTGCAGCATCACCTTAATTTTCCTGGGGAGGGACAGGAGGCATAAAAGATTGCAGCTCCATGGATGAAAGGGTGATGCAAACTCTGATCTTGCAGCCAATTAAATAGATTGCAAGGCCCCTTGTTAACTTCTGCCTGTCTACCAAATGAGCAGCCAGCCTGAGCAGAATAAGATTATTTTCTCATTCTACATAAGGCTTTCACATGCTGTGCCCCCTATTAATTAACTAGATTAAAGGTTCTGGCTTCCCTGAACTGCTCTTTTCTTATCTGATACACTTTGAATTAGACGTAACCATTACAAAAGGTATCAGAAGCAAAAGACTAATTTTTCCTCACTTTCTAGGTACTGTGGGTATTTTTATGTACCACACTTAGCAGATACAGCAAAAATACCTTCCTGCAGGTGGATGTTTTAAGTGGTTATAAAAGCCACTGTTCATCTAGCTTCATTTCCTTGATGTAAAAAAAAAATCTTATTTTGTATCTTGAGCAAAACCCATTTGCCTGTATTTTCCTGGTTTGGCCTTGTCTTTGTTGTTGCTGTGATTTCTTCTAGATAAAAAGGGTTAGCACTTACTCAAAAACTAGTGCCATGAAGAATGTTAATGAGCTTTGTGCCAAGTCTTACTCTCATGTAGTTCCACTGACTGTGTCACAATTTCTCTTTGATTTACCTTGTCGTAAGTGAGCATAAGCAGGATCTGGCTCAGGTTAGCCACAGTTTTACTGTAATCCATAAGGCTGATCAGAGCACAAAAAGAAGGAAGCTCTACATAATCAGCAATCAAATAATGCAGTTTCCCTACACCTCTGCTTAGTTGCTTGCTGGTGATACCAAACGTGTGTCCAAGCCGATACTAGGGGCGCAACAAGCAGTTGCCGAGGGGAAGAGCAACGAGGCCAGTTGTGTGTCTGAGCCCTGGGACTAGAAATGGTTTTGATTAAATTCATGTCATTTTACAGGCAGGTGCAGCACTCTGATATCCTTATGTTTATTCCACAGCTCACCTAGTTCTGTCTATGGCAGGAGGAAAAGATGTTGGAACACATCATTGAAAAAATAATAAGAAAGGATGAAAGAAAACAAAGTGAAAGCTGAGCGTGTCAGTGTTAGCAGGGAGAGGGATGTAACTGCAAACTAACTGATGCAGATCAACTCAAGAGAGACCATCCAGCAATTCTCCATGCAGCAGTGGGTCTGTCTTCCAGGTGAAGACCAGTTTCATTAACTTCAGCAGGATTGCTTCACTGAGTAGGACGAGCAGGATTTGGCTTTTTAAAAACTACAGAGAATATTATTGTAGGGTTCTCAGTTTTATTTATTTCCCCCCTCCCCACTTGTTTAAATTGGCTCAGCAAGCCTTGCAAAAATCCCCATGGGTTTGAACAAAAAATGATTTGCAGTTTCCTAGAGGCCAACAACTGTTTCTCCTCTAATCAGATATTGCCCTGAAGGGAGCTTTGGTCTCCCTGTGGATCAGGCAGCGGTAATCTAAAGTCACTTACGTGGGGCCAAATCCTGCTTGCTGGCATGCTTTAAAGAGGGTTAGTAGTTTGTTTTACACCAAAATCCACAAAGGCTCTGGATGATATACGGAGTGTGGTAAGATTACATGGTAAAAGTTTCTGTCCTTGATGATCCTAGTGCTTGGGCACACTTTTGACAGAGACATACGGCTGTGATTTTCCTACCTTGAACTTGAAAGAGAAGTCAGGATTTAATTTTATGTCAGCACCCGGAGGCTCTTTATTTCTTGCCTTTGCTCTTTATTGCTCCCACACTGCAAAACCATACACCAAACCGAAGTCTCTAATAATACAGTCTATGGAAATCACAAAGGCAAGGTCACACGGCGCTTGCTATTGGCCCCTGAAGTCCAACTTGGGCACTGCTATAAACGCAGAGACTCTTCTGCCGCTGACTCTTGTCTTGCAGTGCTGTTGGCCTGGGAACACTTGAGCCCTTACTGGACTACAGAGCTTTCCTTCCAGATATGTCATGAACAGAATGGAATTTTTCAAAGGGGCCACTGATCTTCATCTGGAGTCAGTGGGAGCTGTCAGTGGTCAACATTTCTAGTATGAGACCTGAAGTTAGTAGTCATGAGTGTGCTCCTGACAGTTGATAGGCAAGGGCTTTGTCAGATCACTTGCAGAATTCAAGTCTAGAACCAGATTTGGCTTTCAGTAGATTTGGGTTTCTGTGAGAGGAGAGAGGCAAGCCACCAGGAGGCCTTCATCCTTTTCCTTTTCTTGTACTGCCCAGTGCTCCTTGGCTAGCCAGGTGACTGCCCTGTTAATTTTGTTAAGTTCCTGTGGATCCACACAAGCAATGATGGCTACTGTGCTAGCAATGAGTTGTCTGCAGCTGTGGTTTGGATACTCTCAGTCTTTGAATGAACTTGCATACTTCCAAACTTGCATACTTCTGTCATACAGTGCTGGTGGTAGATCTTAAAATCCATTTCAGATGAGGCAGCTGAGTATTTCCTCATTCTCAGGGGTTTGCTCTGTTTTGTGATGGTCGTGCAGTGACCGATGAAATAAGCATTGGGGTTTCACTTTGAGGTAGCTAATGGATTTCAAAGCTATTTGCTATGGTAATTTTTTTGCCTAATTGTTTTCTCTTGTAACTGTATGCCTTTACTTGAAGACTCAGTCTGGCATTCCCATGTAGTTGGATTGATGCACATTCTGTGCACTTCCACAAAATGACACTGTGTTCAATAGCAATCAGGGATGCAGACAGAGAAGGCAGAGGCTGCAAGAAGATTATTTTCATCTGCTACTCGAAATGTAATTTCTAACCTGCTTTTGGGAAAAAAATGAACCCAAATCTCAGAAAAGTGGATAACATGTCATTTTATGTGGCAATCATTTAAAACTACTGGGCATCTGACTAATGAAAGAGACAAACAAACTTTAAATGAGTCAAGTTTCTGACTGTTTACGGAGGCGGTTTTGGCGCAGGCACCAATGTGCGTTTGGAAATCCTTGATTTGGTATGGCATGTGGGAAGGTTCTTGTAGGTCAGCACCATGCCTCACTTTGGGTTGGTATCTAGTTTCTGTAAATATTGATTTCTCTTTAAACAGGTCGACTTTAACTTGTTTTTAATTAGCAATGGCAGATGTTCAGCTGGAAGAACATCTCGGGATCATTATTCTAATAACGTCCTATTAGCTTTTAAACCTTCCTCTTAATGTACATCTGTAATTAGAGAGCTCTGTCTGTCTGCTGCATCCTACTACAAATTCTAACTGTAAGCCAATACACTGGGATGCCAATAAGCTGCAGGGATTGTAAATTGTGCCTCATGACTCTGTGTTTTGGGTAATTGCACTCTGAGGACAAAGCAGAGTAACAGAGCAGAGCTACAGCAGCAGCTCCCGCCTTCTCCCAGTCCATAGGAAGGATATTACCTAGGATGGAGGATGCTTTGACAGCAAGAAAGGCTTGGAGGGGCAGAGCAGTGATTGTAGCCATTGTATCCCATGGGCACAAACAGAATCCAAATGCAGGACAGCACTTGGGGTCACTGGCAGTGTGTCCTGCAACCCTACCCACTCCTGCCTTGCAAGGACAAGCCTGGTGATAGTCTAGTGGTCCATCCCAGCAGGACAGGGACAGCACAAGGGAATGCCTCTGGCCCTCGTAAGAGACCGTTGTCCTATGAAGTCATTATCCCACTCTACTCAGTGCCTGTCAGATCACACCTGGAGTACTGAATGCAGTTTTGGTCCCCACTAAGCAAAAAACACGAGGACAGGCTGAAAAGTGTCCAGAGATCAGAGGACTGCAAGACCTGCCATATGAGGCATGTCTGACATGACTGAGTTTGTTCAGACTTGAGAAGAGAAGGCTTAGGGGAGACCTTATTACCATGTAGCAGTACATAAAGGGTGGCTGCCAAGAAGATGGAGACTCCCTTTTTCACAAGGAATCATGCAGAAAAGCAAGGGGTAATGGATACAAGTTACTCTTGGGGAGATTCCGCTGGGACTCCAGAAGAAAACTTTTCACCACGAGAACAGTTGGACATTGGAATAATCTCCCAGGGGATGGAGTGGATTCCCCAGCATTGGACAGTTTCAAGACTCAGCTTGACAGGGTGCTGGGCCATCTTGGTTTTAGACTATGCTGTTACCTAGAAAGGTTGGACCAGATGATCCTCAAGGTCCCTTCCAACTTGGCATTCTGTGATTCTATGAGATTGGCTAGGGATCTGTGAGAATTAAGACTTCTTCATATGGCTCCATGGACATGTGACTGGGATAACATCTGGTGGCTATATGAGGGGGCTTTGCCACTGCTGGAAAGTTCTGGGTTTCTGTGTGTTTAGATGAGGATTTCTCCCCTAGGTCATTGTTTCACTGCCTCACGTGTTCAGTTTGCAACACGACGGCACTGACTAGGCATGTCCTCAGATCGATTTTGTATGAGCACAGCTCTACTGTCTCTCATCAAGCCATTCCAGGGCCAAACTGATCCAGATCATCCATGAATCAAGCCATGAGGTATGTCTGTAAGCACACTTGTAGGGCTTAGCTGATTTATTTGTTTTACCCTTCTCACTTCTCTCTCACAAACAAAACTCAGCCCATTTCATTCACTGCCCTCCGGTGGCATATTCACTTTTCCTTGTATTATTCCTTCTCACATGCAAATCTATTTCCTCTGTGGATCCCACAGGAGAAGTTCAGGTCATTATCTGCACATGGCACAAACCCAATGTGCAGAGGCTTTGTTAGTTGCCTACAGTAACACTAGCAATGTCCAGTGACATTCAGTAGCCCCGAGGGGTTCCACAGTCTCCTGGTTTCCTATCCACCTGCCTTGAGAGGTGCTCTTCAAGGTACTACTCACAAAACACTCATCCCATTTTCTATTGCTATAGGAAATGCCAGTTCTTGCCGTCAGATAGGAGGGCATATGTCTGTGTTTAACGTTTCCCTTGAGAATGTAGTGTCATTAAACTCCTTCAGTGTTGAGTCTTAATTGTGTATCCACATTGAAATAAAATGACATTCTAAAAAGCTCATTCCAACTTTCCAACCTGCTGGAGTCAAGCCTAGAGGTGCATAAATCTGCCATGCTGTCTGTGAGAGACCTGCAGTGACACAAGCTTTTTGACTCATCTGCAAAGATTTCCCTCCTTTCTGCAAAGATTTCCCTCCTTGCTCTCTTCTCACCCTGCTGCTTACCATGTCTTTCTCTTCTCTTCCTTGCAGGCACAGTGCTTAGCTACTGGTTTAATTTAAAATAAGTAAATAATGCTCTAAGGTATCCATCAGACTCTCTTCTGGCTTACTCTTGAAAGGTCACTCCATACTCCCATGACATTACTGGAGCCTGCTGACCTGTTTCTCTTTATCCCACAACCTTCACGCCAGCAGTGTCTGCCTGTGGTAATTAGATAATCTGCACAAATGGAGTCAACAGGCAGCAGACTTTATGCTGTGTAGGACAAGAACCAGATTCCATATCTTTCTTTGCATTTATTTGACAAGATGAAGGTACCTGATACTCTTGAAAGCCAGAAGGCCTGTTGGTAGTGATAGCTTACAAACTGCCAGCCCGGTACACACGCTGCCATGTTCAGTTTATTTCCCTTAAATCCCCTCTGTGGTCTCTCCCTCTATGTTTGTGTCCCGTGCCTTCTCTCTTGCTGTTTTAGGGAAGAAAGTATTGGGGTTCTATTTTAATTACCTTGTAGTTCACAGTGTTTAACTTCAATTCTTTCATTCAGGCTGTGCTTAAAGCATATCCTGCCTGATGTGACTAAGCTGTTGACTCACTTCTTTTATGGCTGCAATAAAACTAGATCTGATGACCAATATCTGGATATCAACCACCAACAGCATTTGCAAAGAAAATCCAGGCTGTTCCTCCTCAAGGTTCTGTGTCCTCATGTAACATTCACTTAATTTAAAATACCAAGTGGGCATGGCCCAGCTGCAATCACAATTTTGTTTACTTCTTTTCTAGAGATTATCTCCTTGGGTTTAGCATTATCCCAAACCCTCTGGTTCTGAAAGTTTCAAGCAGCGATCTCCTGGAATCTGTCGCTGCAGCCATTAGCTCTGGGAATTGCACTCAAAGACGTAATGCAGACAATTAGCCTTGCACTGGGTCCTTAGGAGTTCATAGCTTTATGAATTTGCAGCTCACTTCAATTTTGCTACCCATCTGGTATAATTTGGGGGCCTCTCAGCCCCTGCTGTCATCTCAGGTGGGCTGTTGCCTCTCAGTCCAGTATGTCTGTGCCACACAGGGCTGGAAAGGGCAAGTGTGTAATTTGTCTTTGTGAGTTGTCCCCAGTAAGTTTCCACAATGTAGGAAAGACTGTGGTGAGCACCTGCATGAGACTGTGGCCTTTGCACTCCTGCTTATATCTCTGCTGAGCATAAGGTAAATTTCATGCACGAGAACATGGCGTAAGAGAATCCATTTCCTCTCTATATATCCTTGGTAGTTTCCTTGCCCGTGGCATAATAGTGGACTATTGGATGTAGTAAAGGGCATGGGTAGGAAGGAGAATCAGGGACCTGGAACTGATTCCCTAGAGCCTCCACCATCTGCTGAATTGAGGAAAGCCCACAGTAATTCTACCCATTCAATCCAGACTCGTAGAAATGATGGATTTTAGCTCTAAGACATTTTTGCAATTGCAAGTCTTCCAAACTGAGATTGTATCACAATATTTGATGCTGAAGTCGCTCAATTACATAAGATTCTCAGTTTCATTTAAAAAAGAGGGGGAAAAAAGAAGTTTCTGTACTGCAGAGCAACAAAGATTAGCTTGTGCAGCTGGGCTGAGGGACTGGGAAGGGCTCACAGTCCTGTGGACTAGGGAGTCCAACGTTTGTTGTTCAACATCTCATGATTTAGAATCCCTCTCACAATAGAGCCAATCTCCTAATGGGGAGTTACTTTCACTGAATGCTAAGTTTTATTGTTTGAAAAAAGCCCCAAACCCTACAACAGCAGTTTTAGCAGCTCTGAAGCTTTCTGTGTAATTCAAATGCTATTCAGCAGATACTTGGGGAGGGAAAGTGGAGACATTTGCTTTGGAGAAGCTAAATTATTTCTCTCAAGCATGCTGGCTTTTGCTTTGACACGGTCTATACATTCCAAAATTGAGCTGTTATTAAAGAAGTAAATTAAACAAAGAAGATAAATGAAACAATAGGGCATGATTAAAACAAAAATTTGGAAGATGCAGGCATTTTGATTTGACAAATTACACACCCATTATATGCACAACTTCATTTGGAGATCTGGCTGGCAAGCTTTTGGGCTATTGGGGGATGAATGCTGCAGGGAAAGCTGCCCTGGAACAATGAGTTGAGCCTGGACCTTAAACATGCTGTACTGGTTTGTGCCCTTAGGACCAGTAGAGAAAAATCCACCACTCCTCAGAATCTGGCCTCCCCTTTCCTTAAGACAGTAAATGCTTTACAAGTTTTTGGGTTTTCTTTTTGGCATGTGTACAGGCATGCTGACCTTTCATTCTTTGTCTTTCTCATCTTGCCACAAAACAAGTTCACCTGAACACCTCTGCCTTCCTGGCTGTTAAAATGCACATCTAAGCCTTGCTTCAGAGAAAGTGTTGAGGTTATATTGAATCACTTTGTCAAGCCCAGCAAAGCTGATTTGGAATCCACCTTTTCTTCTAACTGCTGCTTCTTATATGCTCTTTCATGGGCTGTCAGCCCCTGCATGCTTTGGTCAGGGTTAGATTTAGAGTGGGGAGAGCAGGAAGCAGGACTGTCCCCTCATCGCTGCAGCTCAGCTGGTGCTTCTGGGTGTGTGTTGGGAAATGGCACAGTGTGTCTCTGCCCCCACCCCCGTGCTGGCATCCACCTTGCCTCATCAGGCCAGCTAGGAGAGTAAGAGATAGGAGACATCTATGGGATTAGTTGAAAAGCTTCCTCCCCTGCCATGGTTTTATAGAGTGGAAAGTCTTTGGGGCACTGTTGGTCAGTTTTCTTTTTGGATAGTGCCCAGTACGAACTGAGGACTTCAGACCTTATAGGTGCAGAGTGGTGACATCATTTGTATTGATGAGATGTTTCCAGTTGCAGTGCTGATGCATGCTGCTTTACCTGTTACCCCAGGCTGTCTGGAAACATCTGACCCTAGAGAAAATGATCCATATTCTATGTACTGAAGCTGTTTGGAGAAGGACACCTGTCCCTTAGCTTTGTTACTTCATGTAAAATTCAGCTTCTGAAATTCCTTGAAGGAACAAAGGGCAGCAAAGCTGGTGAGAGGCTTGGAGCACAAGCCCTGTGAGGAGAGACTGAGGCAGCTGGGATTGCTTAGCCTGGAGAAGAGGAGGCTCAGGGGAGACCTTATTGCCATCTACAACTACCTGAAGGGAGGGTGTAGCCAGGTGGGGGTTGGTCTCTTCTGCTAGGCAACCAGCACCAGAACAAGAGGACACAGTCTCAAGCTGCACCAGGGGAGGTTAAGGCTAGATGTTAGGAAGAAGTTCTTCACAGAAAGAGTGATTGGCCATTGGAATGGGCTGCCCAGGTGTTTAAGAAGAGACTGGATGAGGCACTTGGTGCCATGGTTTAGTTGATTAGATGGTGTTGGATGATAGGTTGGACTTGATGATCTCAAAGGTCTCTTCCAACCTAGTTTATTCTGTTCTGTTCTATTCTATTCTAAAATCCTGGAGAGGAAAACAGCCCCTTGAAAGTCTGGGGGATGAAATAGCACCCCAGTTTCCCCTGATAAAAACAAACAATGATCCCCAGGAGACATCTGAGGGAATTCTGCCTGAGGAAACTCAGGGTCTGGGCTAACCATTGTATTTCTTCAGCTTCCACAGCATCCAGGATTTCTAAAACAATATGGACTTTTCAGTGGAGCTGATTGAGAAGTTTTTATGCTGAGCCCAATGAGCAGCACTGGCTTTTGAGAAGTGGTTGAGTGGCTTCAACAATGAAAAATTAAAATAATCCTTCAATTAAACGTGAGGAGATGCCCCAAAGTGAACTGGTGTGGCTGACTTTCCAGCTTTATTGATGGCAAGGCTCTGAAGTATTTGATCAGTTTTATTTCATTATTCTCTTGCTTCATGTTGCCCTTTTTTTAGAGCTGAGGTGGTTTCAAAATCTGAGATAAGTTTTTGCAGCAGCAATGCACTTTCTTTTAGAAACCCCATTGCAAATCTCCAGGCTCAGCTTATTTAGAGTCTACAGAGCTAGAGGGGACTTACTCAGTTTTTATTCAGAGCAAAACTTTAATGGATATGTAGGTATCTAGGAAGGAGAGTAACAGCTGGGATTTTTAGAATCACTTAGTTAGTTAGCAGCCCCCCAGGAATACTTTTTGAAAACAAGCCTTTATTTCCTATGGAGACGACATTCCCTATTAATAAAGCAGCCATAGCCTCCTTGTTCCCCTCAGGGCAGGAGCTGCTCCATCTTAGCACCTGCAGGGGCTAGCATTGCGTGCAAGCAGGATCAAAACCACTTCCAAAGCAAAACGCCCCTTGGAAAATAAATAAATCAATGTTTTATTTGCCTCTTCTTTGTTAAAAAACTGAAGACTTCCCCTTTAGCAGACTTTCTTCCTGATCCTCATGAATGTCCTATGTTGATTGACATCCAAATGTATTTTAAGGCCTGGGTTTCTTACTTTATCTTGTTCTAAATCTCTTGCAGGGGGGTTGGCCTAGATGATCTCCAGAGGTCTTTTCCAACCCCTCCTATTCTGTAATTCAGTGATGGGGAGAAGCCCCAGGCTGGCAATCCTGAATGTTGCTGCATTCAAAAGAGGGAACACATTCCTGTACTCTGGATACCAGCATAAAAATAGCTGGATGAAGAATCCCCAAGCACAGCCAACTGCCCTGTTTCATTCCCCTGTGAAGTGGAAGTCCACACATTTTTGTTACTTTAGTTTTCACAGCTCCTCTGTAGATCCATTTTCACTCCTCCTTCCCACCCGGCTGCGATCCTGCCAGGACAGTAGAGCTGTGGTTTTAGGCATCCACCCAAGCTGCCTTTGAGGTACTGGAACTTTGCACCATGGTGTTAGGTGAGCCCTGCCCCAGGAACATCCCCCACAAGCCTCTCTGCATGGTGCAGAGCTCAGTATGCCCCATTTTGTGTCAGCTGCTGGAGAGAGTTAGGTCAAGTTCTGCATGCAAAGTGCTGAAGAAGCAGAAAGCAGCTGACTGGCCTCTTTACTGCCAAAGCTGGACACTAATGAGGTGACATTATCTTAAAAGCAGCTTGTTTTGTCACTGGATTTGACTCTGCTTACCTCTGGTCAATCCTTTCATTTTCAGGAGCATTTGCTCACTACTTTTGGATGTACTGATACTGATGTGTTTCTGAATAAACCAGGCATGGCCTTCACCCCTATTGCAAATGAAGAAGATGGTGCAAGTGCTGAAAAACAGAGTGCAAACAGTTACTTCCTTGGAAAGGTGAAATGTGGTTTACCTCATTAGAGTAAACTAATTAGAGCTGGACTCAAATCCTATCCTTTGGGCTACACATTGACACCTGGTGATAATACAGCCAAGGACACATAAATCGATAGGAAAAAGTCCCTGTTTGTAGCAGAATGAGCAATGTGCCTTGCTTTTGGGTGTCTAAGACCAATTGTTAACAATTTGTGGGGAAATAATGCTCTAGTCCTTCCACCTGGCCTTTCAGAATAGAATATGGCAGCATGGAGTCAGGAAGGAACTACACAGTTCTGGATGAGAATTGAATTTGCTGGAGGAGAAGCATATAAGGATGCTGCCTGCTCAGGCTCTGCCTTGCTCTGAAGCTGCCTCATACCCCCAAATGCTCCTTTGCTCCTTCAAACCATGTTATCCTCAAGAGGGTCATATTTTCCTGCAGCACAGAAGGTGACTGCAGAGGTCCTAGCTGAGAGCTGAGGAGATTTCCCAGTCTTCTCTTTGATTTGATGCTTTATTTTCCCTATTCTACTACTACAAATATTTTAGAGATGCTTCAACAGGTTGCCTGTGGAAGCTGCCCCTGCATTCTTGGGCACCAATTACTCACTGTAGCTCCTCTCTTGTCTCTGGATTTCAGTGGACTTTGTGTTGAACCAGCCTCTAATTATCTGTTTGCCCATACTGCAGCATTTGTGGCTTTGGATCTCAAAGGGATTGTCTAATCTGGGATGCAACTGTTCATTATTTACTGGTAATGAGCTAGAAATAACTCACCTGGCTGCAACCACTGGAAAATAAATGAGATGAAGCATGCCAATGAACCCAGCCACCAGGTTGCACTTGTGAGAATTTCAGGTTTGTGAAACTCAGTTCTAGTCTGAGCAGAAGGAGCAGTGTGAGCAGCTCTTACATGCCCAGAAGCGTCATTTACTGGTACTGCTAATATTACTGGCTTCTTAGCCATGCCACTGCTTAGCAACTGCACATTAAAATGTCCAAAACCTCTGTGGTAAGTTGAAAGAGGAGAACCAGAGTTGATAACTTCAAAGTGTGTGGCATCAGTGCCTGAGGCATCAGTTTGAAAACCCCACAGGATGGACCATATGTGATACTTCATCACATCTAGGGACAGATGATCAACCCAGCATCCACCCCTTGCACCTGAGCTGTATTCTTAGCAGATGGAAGAGGCAAATCAGGCTGCAAAACATTTTCAGGGCCCATCCATGGCAGCTGTGGTGCTGTTGTTATCCCTGGTGTGGTGTCAGCTGGGACTCAGAAAAACTGGCTTCACTGATAGCAGCTCTGATCCATGCCAAGGCAAGAGAAAATTAACCTACAAAAATGAGGAGCTATAATTTGGTGCAGGAGGGGTTGCTTAGGCTTTGTGCTGCTCCTCTGAGAGCCATTGAGTTATAGGCGAACTGGAAATCCCTTGCTCTGTTCACTAGACCTCCTCCCAAGAGGTCTGTTCTGTGTAGGCAATTCTTTGGTTACCATTTGTCATAGCAACACATAATAACATCATAGAGGACATGAAGAATGTCGTGCTGGAGGGGCTGTGTTTGGGGAATGATAGAAGAACGTTCTTAACGTCACTTGGGATCTCTGAAACACTCCTCTAAGGCAAAATGAAAAAGTCAGCGTGAGATGTGGAGTGTGAAATTAACTCTTCTGATTTGGGTTTTGAACCCTTAAACAAATCCTTTGCAAGCATCAATCAGAATTTTGATTTGGGCACAGCATTATTCAGCATGAAAGTGTCGAACAAATTCAAGTAGGAGCGTTTGGTTTAAAGAGTTCCTTTCAGAAATGCCTGAAGCGAAGGAATACCTCTGACCTCTGCCCACTGGTACAGTGTGATGCTCTTGATAGCACTAAGGGAATGTGTGTTATATATTTCAAGTTGTTTTCTCAAAGGCTTTTAAAATTAAGGGCTATATATTAAAGGAGAAAAGTCTCTGGAACTAGTTCAATAAAAAAGAAAGGCAACCTCTGTAAAGTAGGAGGGAGCTTTCTTCAGAGCAAAGATTCATTGTCAAACAGGGTGGTAGTTATGAATTGCGTCACAAGAAATTGGAAAGGCCTGGAAATACTGTGTGAAGAGGCTGGGTGGTAAAAAAACCCTCTTAGAGGGTAGAAGGGCTCTGCAGACCTTGACCTTGACCAGACCTTGACAGGCTGGACAGATGGGCAGAATCCAGCGGCATGAGATTTAAGACATCCAAGTGCCAGGTTCTGCACATTGGCCACAGCAACCCCATGCAGTGCTACAGGCTGGGGTCAGAGTGGCTGGAGAGCAGACAGGCAGAGGGAGACCTGGGGGTACTGGTTGAGAGTAGGCTGAACATGAGCCAGCAGTGTGCCCAGGCAGCCAAGAGGGCCAATGGCATCCTGGCCTGCATCAGGAACAGTGTGGCCAGCAGGAGCAGGGAGGTCATTCTGCCCCTGTACACTGCACTGGTTAGGCTACATCTTGAGTCCTGTGTCCAGTTCTGGGCCCCTCACTTTAGGAAGGATGTTGACTTGCTGGAATGTGTCCACAGATGGGCAACAAAGCTGGGGAGGGGTTTGGAGCACAAACCCTATGAGGAGAGGCTGAGGGAGCTGGGGTTGCTTAGCCTGGAGAAGAGGAGGCTCAGGGAGACCATATTGCTCTCTACAACTACCTGAAGGGAAGGTGTAGACAGGTGGGGTTTGGTCTCTTCTGCCAGGCAACCAGCAGCAGAACAAGAGGACACAGTCTCAGGCTGTGCCAGGGAGGTTTAGGCTGGATGTTAGGAAGAAGTTCTTCACAGAAAGAGTGATTGGCCATTGGAATGGGCTGCCCAGGGAGGTGGTGGAGTCGCCGTCATTGGGGGTGTTCAGGAGGAGACTGGATGAAGTGCTTGGTGCCATGGTTTAGTTGATTAGATGGTGTTGGGTGATAGGTTGGACTCGATGATCCTGAAGGTCTCTTCCAACCTGGTTTATTCTATTCTGTTCTGAAACCTGCCAAGTGGCAAATTGAAGGTGAAGAGAAGGTGAGGATCATAGAGTGCACAAAGTATAAACCAGCTCTTCTTTCTGATTAGAAATAGGCCAGCTAAATAAAATTAAGAAACATCATTGGTCTGAGTCAGAATCTGGGGGACAAAATAAAGTCATAGGAAATCTTTTCAAAATGTGTAGAACCCACAGGGGGATGTAAATCCCTTGAGTTTAACAAGTCCAGAGACACTGGTTTGGACTTGTATTGTTGTGAATATCTTTGTACCTATTTGCAGTGTCCCACGATTTTTTTCCCCCTTTTTTGGAATGGTAGCACTGATTTCTGTGCTCAGCAGAAGAGATTTTAAACAGTCTTTCAGTGAAGGAGAAGCTTTATATGCCTATATATTGCCCATTGGAATCGGCTGCCCATGGAGGTGGTGGGGTCACTTTCACTGGAGGTGTTCAGGAGGAGGCTTGGTGGGGTGCTTGGTGCCATGGTTTAGCTGTTTAGGTGGGTTGGATTGGTTGATGGGTTGGACGCGATGATCTTGAAGGTCTCTTTCAACCTGGTGTATTGTATTGTACTTGTTGCCACAAAGTTTCTAGTTACTAAAAATGAATCCATCTGAGAAAAACATTCTCTGGGTTAAGCCACTGGGAATTGTGCAGAAATCTGGATGAGCAGAGCTTTTTCCAGTTCAAATCTAAGGATGCTGAAGATCGACCTGTGTCCATAAGTGAACTCAGCTATTCTGAAAAAAGCTCAGCATCAGGAAAAGAAACACAGAAGGGAATGCTGTGGTGGCTTGTGAGGAGTCAGAAGGCAAGCCTCAAACCATTCCCATCTCTGTGATGCGTTGCCTGTAATTAACAGGAATGATGAAGAGACTGGAAACGGAATCCTCCTGCGCAGAATGTAAGGTGAAATGGTCTCTGTGTACTTATTGAATCTAATAATTTACATCTCATTGAACCCAATCAAGTTAGCAGTTTATCACATTAAGATTACATTAAGTTGGCTGTCTCCAGCAAGGCTGAATTATTGCTGGAGGGGACCCTACAGCTCTGTGCTTGGGGCTTCCTTACTCCACAGGTAAAAGGTCTGACTTCAGCTGGGACACGCAACGAGAAGGGGGAAAAAGGCTTTGCAGAGGCTCTCTTACCTGATGTAGCTCCATGTCTTACTTGCTAGTGGTGGCTGAAAGCTGCGAGCCATCCAAAGGAGATGGCTCCACACTCACAATCTTTTTAGACTCAGTCACTGAAATGTCACTGAAACCAGCAGGTTTGTTTCAGATTGTCTTCCTGCAGCTGAAATCAGATCAAGTCCTCAAAATGTGACTCTGTGATAGAAGGCTCTTGTCAGCCAGGTCTGTAAGTGGATGACAGCACCCGTAGTCGGACAATGCACTGTGTCTGCACCTCTTGAGAACAGGGAGTGATGTGTTTGTTACCTGAATATTTTAAAATCCAGACTCTTCATTTGATGAAGTGCCACCAGCAAGGTAAAAACCAAGCTGTCCAGTTTCCAATCTGCAGTGGCCCACTGGCCGCAGAAACGTTCAGCAAGAGTGAAGGAGAGAGTTAATCTTAACTCTGAGAATCGGAAGTTAGAAGATGCGATGTTTTGTGTAGCCCAGTTACAATATCCCAGATTGTACTAAAAATACCAAGTATTTTTGTAACTAATTCTTGCTTATGAGGCAAAACCAAATTACTCTGCCTTTTTTTTTTTTTTTTCCCAATCTGTAAGTACCCAGCCTGAAAAGTGAAAAGAGCTTGAACAGAAGAGGACTTTGGAGCGATTACTTGGATACCATGTAGGTTTTGATGGAGAATTTAGTCTCTGTAGTCAGACAGCTTTACAGTTCTGGGGAGAGGTTATTGTTATTTCCTCAAGAGCTTCATATAAGCACCTAGGTCCTGCTGGTGCTGCCTGCTGTTGAGGGTGCACAGGGCAGATCTGAGGGCCCTATCCAAGGGGTAGATGGAGGCTGGTCATGCTGAGGGGTGCAGCTGAGACTTGGAGCAGTGTTTGTTGACCTCCTGGTGTTTTTTGTCTTGTACAAGGGTTTGTCTCCTATGCAATCAGCAGTGTCCAACCTTACAGACCTACAGGTGCTCTCTTGGCCTGATTAACACAGGTATTTCTGGTCCCATTGCCTCAAGGGAAGGCTGAAACCCCTAATTCATGGTCCAGCTCACAGCTGCTTCTTCCACACACTGTCCTGTATTGCTTAGAAGAAGTGGATTGAAGGGAGATCTGTTTCTGGTGAGCCAAAACCCAGACTTTTCAGCCAGAAGAGAAAACAAACAAACCAACCAACCCCGAACAAACAAGAACAAAGAAAGGAAGAAGATAGTGGAAGCAAGCTACTCCCTGTGTATAGTTTGCAGGTGTAAAGACAAATGCTTTCATTGCAACTGGACTTTTATATAGCTTTTTCTTCTGGATTGCAGCTGTTGGTTGCCCAGTGTCATAAAGCCTGTTGGCTTGATTCTCCATTTTCTCCCTGCTCTGCAGTTTTCCCACTGCTCTGCAGCCTGCTCATGTTCTGCTGAGTAGTGTG
This sequence comes from Picus viridis, assembly GCA_033816785.1. NCBI lineage: Eukaryota > Metazoa > Chordata > Aves > Piciformes > Picidae > Picus > Picus viridis. The sequence continues at coordinate 11,768,949 of CM066594.1, forward strand.
CAGAGAAGGATTCTTAACACTTTTTTTCAAAGAGCTTCTGGGCAGCTGATCTAAGATTACCAGGATCCTGCAAATTGGTTGTCATTATTTAAACATCAGATAGAGAATTTTTACCCTAGGGTCTGGGCCACATAAATAGGGTTTTGCTGGAAAATGGTTTTATAATAATAATTGGAATGTGAGCTGAGGAGAGGGGAAGGCCTTCATCTCACTGCCCATATCTCATTACGACTTACCCCAGTGCAGCTATTTGGGAATGATCAGGAAAGGCAGCTCAATTTCTGTCAAAGGCTCCATGTTGTTTTTCTTGGGGCTTGCAGTAGCTGTGAAGAGATTAGCTTCATTTTGGAATAGGCTGGATGTGCTCTGCCCTACTGAGGCCACATCTGGAGTACTGTGTCCACTTCTAGGCTCCCCAGTTCAAGAGAGACGGGGAACTACTGGAAAGAGTCCAACAGGAGGTTACAAAGATGATAAAGGGGCTGGAGTGTCTGTCTGAGGAGGAGGAAAGGCTGAGAGAACTGGGGCTGTTTAGCCTGGAGAACAGGAGACTGAGGGAATCTTCTCAGTGCTTATCAATGTCTAAAAGAGTGGGGGGCAAGAGGGTGGGGACAGACTCTTTTCAGTGGTGCAGTGGGCACAAACTAGAACACAGGAGGTTCTACCTTCTTTCCTTTGAGGGAAACAAAGCACTGGAACAGGCTGCCCAGAGAGCTTGTAGAGTCTCCTTCTCTGGAGACTTTCAGATTCCACCAGGACATCTTCCTTTGCAACCTGATCTAGACAAACCTGCTTTAACAGGGGCTTTGACTAGGTGGTCCCCAGAGGTCACTTCCAACCCCTACCATTTTGTGATTCTGTGGATAAAGTAGGATTCCACAAAGGCTGAGTAAAAATCCAGGTATTGCTAAAATATCATTGTGGGATTACTGGAAAGGCAATCAAATAAGTACTTCATTTTCAGAAAGGAAATGCAGGGTTTTTAATAAGTTCCTATTTCACTTCTCTTCTGTTAAAAGTCACTAGAGTTGCCTTTTAATGGTGACCCAATGTTCATGTCTGCACTTAGCCCAGTGTGAGTAATTAAGCAGTGTGCTGTACCTGACCTCATTTTCTGGAGCCCTCTGGACAACTGGACTGCCTTTCAGGTCCAGCAGCCCTTAAATTAGCTAGATTCTTTTCTCAACTGACATCTTACTTGTAATCAAGTAACACTTTTCGTCCTTGCAAGGACCTTTCAAGTTTTTGGGAGGGTTCACACCTGTCTCAGTTCAGCCAGACGCTGGTGCAGGAGCGGGGCTGCAGGGACACGTGTATAGTGAAGCTTGGCTGCCTTCACAAAGGTGACTTTGAGCTACCACTGTGCTTCAGTCATTGTGAGACTGGTGAACTCTAGAGGAAAACTGGAAGGGAAAGTGGATTATATCTGGGTATTGTATCTTTTCTTTGCCGTCATTTGCATGTTTCTGAGACAGGGGCACCATTAACACTTCCAGCTGATTTTATGTAAAGACTCATCAAGTCACTCTATTAGTCTAGCTATTTTTAAGTCTGCCTTGTACCATCACAAAAGAGATTTAGTGCACTAAGGAATGGAATCACTGTGGTTAAGATTTGGCCAATGAGCAGCTGGGCAGAGAACAGCTGCAGTCAAGTCATCGCATAGGTAAAGATGTTTTCACTCTGCTTCTCTTGCTCTTTCACCAGGTTTCTACAACAGTGAACACAATTAATTTTGTGGCTATATTCCTAATAATTTGTGTGTTACTCAGAGGGAAATAACCCAAAATATACAAAAGTGTTGTTTCAGTGATTTCTCTTGGTGAGCAGTTTCAAACAGCTGTTGCATTTGGACTAGATGGAAAATCCAATTTCCAAGGCCAGGAAAATACTTTATTCTTTAAAATTGGGCATGTTTATTAAACTCATAAAAGTTAATAAGGGGAAAAAAAAAGAAGCCAATAAGATCTGGGGAAGAAATAACAAGGTTTCTCTCCTTAATAAAACTACCTTTGCCTGGGATGGCATTTTCTGTTCCTCTCTGCAGGGAGCCAGCCAGTCCCTGGCACCAGAGGAGGAAGGCTGAGTCAGTGGCAGGGCTCACAGGTACCAGTCAGGACAGAATAACCCTGAAACACCGTTCAGAAGCTGTGAGCAGCTGCTTGCCCTCTAAGTCAGGAATTTGCAGAGGAGCTTGGGAAAGCAGCTTCCTCCAGGAGAGGCCATGAGCCCAGCCCTTAGCCGGATGGGTCCTGAGCCTGGGCTTTCCAGTGGGAGTTTTGGCAGTGCAAGAGCTGCCTCGACTACTCCCAGATGAATCTCTGTGGCTTTTAAGGGACCAGTGAAGCCACCCTGGGGACCTGCTTCTCTGGTCAGGCAGCTGTGGTGTCAGGGGAGAAGGAACGCAGACTTCTTCTTTGGGGCTACCTCTGCAGAGATGCTTCCTAATGTTGCCTTTTCTGGAGTCCCTAGCTAAGGATGGGATTAACACAGTGACAGAGCACAGCCCGAACTTTTAGCTGATTTCAAAGACTGAAGTTGTGTTTTGTGCAAGCAGACTTTACGATCCTGCTTGAAGCACTGGCCTTGGGAAAGATTATCAAGCACAACTCCCACTTATTTTTGAACAAGCAGGAGAGAGAACTGTTTGCTGGCTGTTTACTTGGGTTTTCTTTCTAGTAGTCAATGCCGATCACAGATGTGGCAAATGACCCAGAAAACAAAACATATGGAGCAAGTCTCTGGTAGTAATGGAAATGGCAGTGGGAAGCCCCAACCAACCAGACCAGAGCTAGGTCGTGTCACAGAAACAAGAGCAGCTGTAAAGCAGGGGAAGGGCTCTCTTATTTCTCTGCAGATCAGACATTAGTCTGAATTACAAAGAAGGAAGCCCATCTTCTCTTAGGCATATTAAAGAAGACATCATTAACCATTTGGGTCATGAGAAGCAAGGAAAGGGATGCATTTAATGACTCTGTGTTAGAGCCGTAGAAGATTAATAGATACTGTGGAAATAGCTGGCCTTTGGGTGAAAGCATCCTTCAACAAAGAGCTCAGCTGTGACCCTGTTTCTCAGTAGGGCTGTTCTCATTGCCAGGTGCCTGCCCCCGACAAGAGAGCGGTGACGGCTGCTGGCGAGCTGCGGCGGAGCCCCGCTTGTTAGGAGAATGTGCGGCTTTATTCCTCTTCAATTAACGTCAGCATGTATAAATCTGCTGTGGGACTCCCGTGATAAAGAAAACTGGCGTGCACCACTCCAGTGCAATAAATCTCCAGGCTCTGCCTGTGGGGATGCCAAATCCACTCATCAGCTTGTTATTCTTGAGCCCATCAATTGTGTGGCAGTTGTTGCTGCAGTCTGAACACCATTGTTCTGCGCAGAGTCTGAGCTCTACTTGGGCAGCTGAAAAACACCCCAAACCTTAAAGTGTGAAGCTTGGGTTTTGCTTTTCTGCACATTGCCAGCTTTCTGTAATAGAGCAGGTACCCATCAGCATTTCAAGAGCTTGTGATTCACTTCCCTGCCCCATCTTCAGGATTGGCCTTTCTAGATGTTGCTTTTCAACAGGTGCTTCTCCACCTATGTGCAGTAGGTGTATCTATGTGTTGGGAGTTTTAGGGCTGCAATCAGACAACTTCCCAACCTAAATGATTAATGTCTATTGGGATGGGTTTGCACCAGCATTTCTAGTTTAAGGGTGGCTTCAGACAGAATGGACTCAGGTCTTTCTGTTCTCTGTGTATTTCTGTAAGACCTGTTGCTCAAACAACTTGCTCATGTCTGGGGCTCCTTAAGTATGGCTGGGCTGCAGGTAAGAACAATTTGAATTAATCCATTCACAGACCAAGGTGTAGCTCATAGTGGTGAAGTCTCTCAGCCTTGGCTTCAAAGAGTTCCTCTGCTCTGAAGCTATCTGACATTAGAGAAGTAGAACATTATCTTTCTGCAAATAAATTGCCTTATTCTCCCCAAGAACTCAGTCTTTTGTCCAGCTGGTGTCAGTTTTAACACAGCACATCAGGCTAGATGACCAAAGTATTTGCAAAAGCCATGCAGTTCCTAGTGATGGACCATATGGGGGTTGTTCTCATCACAAACTTTTTAATCATCATTCTTAGAGTAGAAGCCTGCCACAAATAATGTAGGTAGTGTCTGGCATGAGCTAACTAATGGCCTGCTGGCAGGGTGGCTATTTTGCTGCCTACACTGCTTTGTACTTGAATATTCTAGTGGGGTGAGAACTGTGTAATACTAACTGTAGTAATGATGGGCTACCTGCACAAGCTTATATATATATGTCCCAGAAAACTGCTCCCTTTGCTACTCATTTATTCTTTAAGTACCTTCTATTACATAGGCTATAGTAACACCACAGTTCAATATCAGAAAAATTAGGGTAAAAAGCAAAAGTCCCCCAGACACCACATCACACATAAATAATTTTACTCTGTGTTTCAAACCCACCATTGTTTCTTGAAGAGAAGGTGAGAGACTGTGTGAGTTGAAGTTTCCTCTCCCACCAATCCTCATAATTATTTATATGACATCATGGCAGCAGTCCCACTAAGGGATGCTCTCTTTATGGTGGTTGTGTAGTGGCATGAAATATGATGTAGTGCTACAGGAGAGCTGTGACAATGTATTATAGTACCTGGAGAGCTAAGGAAGTGAATTGGGGTTTGGGAAGCCTGTGAAAATGCTGTGGAAGAAAAAAAGATTCAGGGGAAAATTATTTGTAGAGTGAGGTTTTTTGCATTTTTTTTGCTCCAAATTTCAACCAACTTCATGGCTAAGCAAGCAACTCCAAAATGGTCAATGCAATTTGTCACTCCAGTGTTGGATCTTCACCTTTTCCTCCCTTACTTCTCCATTAGCTATAAAAGTGGGTGGGTGGGGGGGGGGAACCCAAACCCTGTAGGTTGTCTCTTAAAACTGCAGGAAAAGAGTTGTGTTGAACTCACCCATTGCTATTTCTAAAGGAGTATCATTAGGTTTCAGAAAGCACTTCCATATGTAAAAAGAGAAAGTTACATGATTTCTGAGTGAGGGTATGTGCTTGTAGCCATCACACCTTTATGAATATGTTCCATACCTGCATTATAATTCACATATTTTAGGGTTTTGTGGTTACAAGACAAGTGAACAAGTGAATGCCTTCTCCCATCTCTCCAAGAATAATCTTGCTTTTTAGGCTGGATGTTAGAAAGAAGTTCTTCACAGAAAGAGTGATTGGCCATTGGAATGGGCTGCCCAGGGAGGCAGTGGAGTCACCATCACTGGAGGTGTTTAGGAGGAGACTGGATGGAGTACTTGGTGCCATGGTTTAGTTGATTAGATAGTGTTGGATGATAGGTTGGGCTCGATGATCTCAAAGTTCTCTTCCAACCTGGTTTATTCTATTCTAATTCTACTCTAGTTCTGTTCTATTCTAGTTCTGTTCTGTTCTATTCTATTCTATTCTATTCTATTCTATTCTATTCTATTCTATTCTATTCTATTCTATTCTATTCTATTCTATTCTATTCTATTCTATTCTATTCTATTCTATTCTGTTCTGTTCTATTCTATTCTATTCTATTCTATTCTATTCTATTCTATTCTATTTAATTCTATTCTTTTTCCTTCCATATAGTCCAAAGTAAATATGAATGAACAAGCCATATAACACATTTGCACATGGAATTGAATGTGCTCAGGCTCATGCTGCACAAGCACTGCAGGATCAGACTCGTAAACTTCCTGAAACATTCTGCTATTTTCTTCACATTATTAGCTCACTTAACTTGGAATCCATACTAGAAGCTAAATGCTTCAGAAGCTCCCATCACTATGTGATGTGGCAGGAGGCTGGGGCTGTTAATGCCCTTGCTGTGTTATGATGAAATTGAGCAAACACAGAATTTTCCAATTTTTGTTTAATTACCCGAGTCACTTTTTAATGAATTAGGGAGTTGTTTCCCTTCTTGTCAACATGGCTGTTTGCATGGAGCTCCTTTGAACTCGAGGGAACCTGTCAAACCATCTTTCCTGCTTGAATTTTGGGTGTCACTTTCTATCACTGTCAAGATGATGGCATTTAAATTGGGGATTAGAAACAACACTCTTAAGGATCTCATTTGCTTCTAAGACCCCTGAAAATACAAGGGGTTTGATTCAGAGCTGCCAGCTGAGACAAAGTCCTTATAGTTTCTGAAAATGTGAGAGACACCACTAATGAGAATAATGCATCTGCTCTCTGATCTCTTGGAGATGGGCTTAGCTCTTTGGAGACACCCTGAAAACACGCTCTGTAAGACACTTGGCAGGAAAGAGAGGGAGAGAAAGAGCTGACATCGTTTCGGATACTGTTTGCAGTCTTACTTCTGGTTCTTTTCAGTTGCTGTTTATCCTCAGCTATGATAATAATTCCATGCTTAATACACATAGAATCATAGAATCAGTAAGGTTGGAAAAGACCTCAAAGATCAAGTCCAACCTGTCACCCGAGACCTCATGACTACTAAACCATGGCACCAAGCACCCCAGCCAGTCTCTTCCTAAACACCTCCAGTGATGATGACTCCACCACCTCCACGGGCAGCCCATTCCAATGGGCTGATAGTTGGGCATGATAGTTCTGTGTTTGAGATGCAGAGATTCACTAACAATTCTGCACATTTATTTTCACCTTTATTTTTAACATGGGTATGATCTTTCAAAAGAAGGAATTGTGGTTTGGCAATACTTTGTTGAAAATGTTCTTGTATTTGGTTGGACCATTGGCCGATTTCAAATGAGGGTGAGCCTTGCAGAAGTCATACACTGCTGATTTTAACTCCTTGTCCTTAAATAGCCAGCTCTCCAAAATGATGGGAGTTATAGCATGCCAAGAAAATCTGGCAGCAAAGGAGGAAAGCATTCTCCATTGCTGAAGTGTTTTCACTGATAATTCCTTATCAGTGAATATTCTTGGCTACATCAAAGCAAGTCCCACATGCATCTCGATTGCATCTCAACATTGCTGTGCTCTGGTGGCTTCCAAAAGCATCTGTTGAATTTGTTGGCCCACAGCTGAGCTGCTCTGGAGGTAGGGCCATCTCTGCTACCCGGGCCTGAAGCCATCATCAGTTCAGAGCATTGGAATGGCTATTACCTGCAGATGGGAAGGATCCAGCCCCTCATCTTCTTGGATACAACATTTGCACTGATTTGTACTCGGTGCTTACAACAAACATTTGGTAAAGGATAAAAATGATCTTGTCTGGAAGATACTGGGGGAGCTAAGAAGCCTGAAAGAGTGAAGCTCTGAAGTGGTAACTCAGACACTCATTTAATGCCCTTTTTGGGTTTTTACCCTTCCTCTGGATCCCTATCTGCAGCTGCTGAAATGTTTCCCTTTCTTCCAGACACGCTATTTCATTACAATGCCTCCTGGATTAGATAGAAGAGCAATTAGAAGTTTAGTTGTTCAATCATTGATGAGGTTAGGCTAAATTAGACATGAATTCAGTTATGTAATTCTGAATATAATATTTTGATATAGAACTGAGAACAAAGCTGGTCCAAAGCTTGGGTGAGGGAGCAGGAGCTGGTCCTGGCACTTCTCATCCAGGGCTGTGGGGAATGGGCCATAGGGAAGGATGGGAAGAGCTCATCTCTGCTTCCAGATCCTACAGCACTTTGCCAGGGGATCTCTCACGGTGCTGCCAAAGCTAGCTTCATCCTTTTCCCTATCTTCCCCAGCAGTGGAAACAGAAATCTCTGGGATTTTATCCCCTTTGAGCTGTGTCTGCAGAAGGGACCAGCAGGCAGTGCCTGGCTAGGTGTAGGACTAGGACAGCACAAAACATCCCATGCCTAGGACAGTGGAGAAGAGAGGATCTGGGAAAAGGCAAGGGCTATGCCTCACTTGTTTCCAAATCTTTCAGCAGCCCACCTCAAAAATCCTGCTTACTCCTCCCAGGCCCCATCTCCCAACAGCTTCCTAAAGCCTCTGGCATTTCCCCTCCCATTCTTGCCACTGACACTTGCTTCCCTTGCTCACCTCCACAGTCACATCCTGACTTCTCTCTGAAAATCGTGGTTCTCCCAGCAAAGCATCTAACCCCACCCACCCCCTGCCGTTCTCTTCTTGCCACTGACACAAATCTGCCGTCGCTTCCCTCACCGGGACATTTGATGGTGGCATCGGTCCTGACATGCATCAAATGAGCGCTGTGGTAACAGGAGATTGTTGGGACAGGAGTCCAAAATGAAGTCTGTGCTACGGAGAGAGCATCATTACAACTGCAAGTCAGCAGTGCTTGGTGGGGGCATGACACCCTAGTGTATCAATAAGTAACCTGGTGGCACTGTAAATGAACAAAAGAAATCTGCATTCATCAGCATAACATCATAGGCAGAGATTTACATCATCATTTATTCATTTGATTTAGAAGAGCCTCCCATATTCTGCTCCCCACTTTTATTGCCTCTTGTATATGCTTGAGTTTGCTTTACTATGAAGGAAGAATGATAAAAGATGAACCTGCAGGTACTGCCATTGCTTATAGCTCTCATCTATCTTTGCAAAGCAAAGCTAGTTATTAGAAAGCCTAGCTACAGAGCAACGTTATCTGCGGCACATAAGATACTTTCTTCCAGAGTAGTAAATGCAGAGTAGTCACACCCCAGCTGCTCCCTGGCATTAATGGACTAACACAAAGGTAAGAATCTGCCCAGCCTCAAATCCAGAGCAGACAGCCTTGCTGATTTACAGTGCTGCTTTTGAAATAATTGAGTAATGTGCTGGGGCATTCTTCTCTGGAGCCTTTTATTCAGCAGTTTTACAACCATAAGTAACTGCAGTGAGTTGATGCATCAGCTGGTGCAGCTCAGGACAGCTCCACTGAAATAATTTCTGCATTGGAGTTGCCTGGATATTTGTAGGAATTACTTCTTCATTCATTCTATGCAGATTTAACTGTAAATTAAGGGTCTTCATGTTTGATAAATGTACTCTGCAGCATATAGGTTAGCACTGACCTAATAACAGAGATTCTTACAGGAGTGTTTATGTGTCTATATGTTGATATATTTACCTTTTCAGGTGGACAGGGGGTGTTAGTTCAATGCTAAATATTATTTCAGAGGATCAAGAAGTAAATGGTGTTATCAAATCTTCATGAGAATGAGTAAACCAACCTGTAAATATGGGTCACTAGCTAGGAATGGGGTCTGGTTTTAATTGGCAAACCTATCTAGATTGAGAACCCTGCTGTACAATGATGAGAACCATGATAACTTGCTGGATTCAGGTAGCACCAAAGCTTAAATTCAAGATCACGTTGTGCTATACAGCAAGGGTGGGTGTGTTTTTTGCAGTTACCCATAGCTGTAGCTCTCAGACATAGTTGTATATACAGCATTAAGGAAAAATAAGAATCATATGTAAAGAGGAACTCTTAGCTGTATAATATCTGATGGGTCTTATGGGGCTGTAGCCTATCCCTGGGCGCAGAGCACTTCAAAGCACATTGCGTGTGGTGTTATGGGGGAGGCTGCTCTGTGGGCTGTCCCAGTCAGGATCATAACTGTATCAGAGTTGTTCCTATTCCCATCAGTAACAGTTATGAACACCTTTGCAAATTTGAACTCATTTATCCTTGCATCACCCCTGCAGTAATATTATATCCATTTTACAAATGGGCAGCTGAAGCACAGAGAAAATAGATGACTGTCTCTAGCCTCATCCTCAATCAATGGGTATCAAATTAGCTTAATGTTCATCCAAGTGCTCAGATTTGTCTAGAGAAAGTGTGATCATCACCAGATAATGTCATTCACTTGTCATTATGGTCACAATGACTAGACAGCATAAAGATATGTTGCTGCTTGTCCTGAGAGGCGAGTCACTGTGTGTTTCGATGATAAAGTTTCACCCTGTGAACAGTTCAGTTGTAATCAAGTTCAGCTCCCCAGCTTGCAGCTGAAGACATCATCTGCTATCTCTGTTCCCTCTGTTAGGTGGTATTAACATAGTTTACTATAAGTATAATAAAAGCCTCCTTTAAATGATGAATGCTATTTCCTATAAACCAGCAGGCAGGCCCCCATTTCTTACAACAGACCGAGAACTAAATGCAGTTACTCCCAGAAGGTCACCCCTGGTGAATGCATGACTTTGCCTGCTGGGACAAGTGTGTGTCCTAGTAAAAGGGATGATAAAATGAGAAGAAAAACTCATTTTCAAGTCAGAGATTCTGGCTACAAAGCAATTATTCTACATGCTTATAAAAAAGTAACTCCCTACAGGCTATGAGGTTTTGCAGGACTCTGGAACTTAGAGGCACTGTACACTTCCATGGCCCTGTGCTTGACAAGAAAACATACATTAGCTAATCTCATTCTAATTAGCTCATCAATTAATCACATTCTGTGACTAACAACATATGGGACCTAGCACTACAGACACACCAAAAAGCACCTGAAAGTACCTACAGCTGCTTCCAATACCAACAAATTGCTTTTGGAAATGTTTGGATGGGTAGTGATTTCCTTTCACCTCTTCTCATCCTGCAGTGGTCTTTGCTGAAGATGACATTTTGAATATGGGACATCAACAGTGCTGGGTCAGGTATGCATTTGTGTTAGACTCTAAGCTTTTAGAGACCTAATGAAGTTTGTGGGACTGCCTGTAAGATTGCATGCTCTGACTGTAGATATATTACCAGGCTTTTTTTCTATAATGACAGTCACACTATTTGCATTTTGTGCTGAAGACTGAATAGGCAAATCCCCAGTTCAGCTGTGAAAGCGGTTTGTTCCTCTGCAGAGGTTAGCTCTGACTATGCCATCTTTTGCTGTTGAGCTCATACCTGCAAATGGGAGAGTTTAGGATAAAAAGGGAACGAGTATGTAAGAAGCTGCCGCAGCAGAGGATGAAACAAAAATTCATCCTGAATTTACCAGAAAGCAAACTAGCCGCCTGTGTGTAGGTGGTTGGATGACTGCTGGAAAGACAGGCACTTGTTTAGGCTGACCACAGGAGTCATGATCATTTGTTCTATGTTGTTTACCTTATTGCATCTAGCCCAGGTTGTGGTTCTTTTTAAGTCTGTTTTGAGTCTTCTGAAATGTCAGATGTCATGCTTCCAAATGGGAAAATGCCAGGGAGCACAAACCCAACCTGACATATCTATGTAGCTAAGCCCAGAGTAGCAAGAGTCACAGGGAAAGGCTAATGGGCAGATTGGAGAGGGGAAGGCTTTTGCTACCTTTAAAAAGTAGACTATGAGTGTCTTTTTTTGGAGAGTATTTAAGGACTTGTTTTAGTTGAGGGCTCTGTTCTTTGATATCTGTGTGCATAGAGCTGTATGTCTGATGATTCCCTTGTCAACATCAAGACGTGTCCTGCAGTAGACAGGTGATCTCTCTAGTAGATAGGTGATCTCTCTAGTAGATATCTACTGATCTAGGTAGCTACAGCTGAGATCCTTCCAATGGAGCTTCAAAGCCTTTTTTCTTATTCTTTCCTTTCAATTTTTATTGAAGATAATGATATGGAGGCAAATGGAAGAGCAGCTCTTTCAGGTAGCGTAAAGTGTGGGCACAGCCAGTGCAGGGAACATGCAAAACGCATCAGGACATGTATTTGATCTGTAGTGCCTGCAATACTCACATGGACCTTTGGTTAAGTCAAGCCTTACACAAAACCATCCCAACTGATGGTGCTGTGACTGAGCTAGTAAAGTGGACAGGGGTAGAGTAGAGTAGAGGTGGAGATCTTCACAGGATGAAGGAACAGGAACATCCCTAGGTTTCTTTTGACCCAGACAACACCACATGAAACTCACATCTTTATCAATCTGTATACAGTCTATCTTAAAGGCCCCAATAAATGCTTCTAAATATGGGTGTTGAGGTTGCACTTTCTGATTGGACTGCAGGAGCAAGTACAATCAGTGGGAACTCAAGGTGCACATCATTAGGGAGCCAATCAGGTAGATTTTATGCAAACACAATTAGGACTTGCATGACTCAGTCGCTGGTGCTCTTGCTATCTCTTTCCCACGTTTATTCAGACCCCACTTTTACTGCAGCTGAGCAGAGAGCAGATACTGAGGCATACAAACATTGACTTTGTTTGTATAAAGCCCCTTTTTCGCAAATTTGCTTCATAAGCCATGATTGTGCATTGATAGTGTTGGGGGTGTGTGTGTGTGTGGTGTCAAGCTAATCCCAAAATACAGAGACAGACAATCCATTTTGAGTTAAAAGGTTGCTGAGAGAGCTACTGTTGTTACAGGTAAGCATAGGGACACTTCATTCAGACAGGTTAGACTTTGTTGAAGTTAAACAATGCTGATGTAGCTGCTTTGATAGTGGTGATGATAAATTATTTCTAGTATTTGTTCCAGGACTACAACATGTTAGGGAGAGAGATATAATTTTGTTTTTGCATGTATTCTAGCAGCATTTAAGCACTGAGCTTTCTGGAAAGGCAAATAGCTAAAGAGGAAGATAAGAGTGGCTCTAAATGGTTAACTTCTTGCCATGCTTGAAAGTTTCTTTAGGTTTATTGTTGACCAGGGTACATTTCTGCGTTGTTTGTACCTCGTGGGCATGCACTGAAACTCAGTCAATTTTTGCATGTGCTTTTTTCCCAGAGTATCATTGGCATAGTATCTGCTGTTTGTAAAAAGTATGCTTGGGCTTAGTGTTTTCAGTTTCCACCTTTATTTTCAATAGCAGGCAAACTGCATGAAATGTATTTACAGCTTGTATAATATGGCCCTTAAAATAGTAACACTTCAAGAAGCTAAGTGAAATAATAGGTGATGAATGAATGAACGCACACAGCTAGAATGGTTAAGCAGCTCCATTGAAGCAGGTTCTCACAGAGAGACTTGAGAGCCATGTCTGAGATAAAGACTTCATTTTTTTGCTGGCATTTAGAAGACAAGACAGAAGAGACAGTAAGATCATGAAATGGACTTTTTACAGTCTGTTTCTCTGACCCTCCTTTAAGGTCAAAGAGGCCCTAAGTGTCTTGGCACTGACATGGATGGGCAATACCAGCTGAAATATCTTCTCACACTGGCAATAGCAAGTAAAGAGTGGAGTGGAATGAAATGAGGATGAATGATAAACACTGGGGTCCCGTCCAATGGAGGCATGAGGATGTGTCCCAAGTATTAGCAACCATGTCCCACAAGATGAATGTCGTGTCAGAGACTACAAACTGCAGACTTAGCAGCTGGAGAGAGTAACCTTGAATACTTTAGTCAATTGTAAAACAATGATGAGCTGCCAAAGTGTCCAGTCTGAAAAGAGCTGACACTCTTCTTATTTGCATCAATTAAAATATTCTTGGTGGTGATGAGAAGCATTCATACTACAGCATCAAACGTTTTGCAAGTGTTCATTTGGAGCCATCACAAATACAAGAAAACCCATAAATTAGCTGCTATTTAAAAGCATCATGTTTTAAACACACTAAGAAATGCCAAGTTTGTTATGCCTAAGGGCAAGGGCCACTCACAGTCAGTGAGCTTCTAACAATCCACACCTCTCCTTTATTGCAGAACGTTTCTCAGCTCCAGTGAATTAGCCTCTAATTAGAGGTCAGGCTTTTGTAAGTGAAATATACTTGGGAAAAGAAAAAGAGAGGCAAGCCCTAGCAAGTCATCTTGGAAGGCAAACTTGGAGGAAAAGAATAAATGTTTCCCTATGTGCAAAAAAAAAAAATTACAACAGTTTATCTTTTTATGTCATGGTGAAACTCTAGGAAGGATGTAAAGCAAGGAAAAATAATGGCGATGCCAGATATTAAGTTTAGAATTGTAGCACTTTATTTATGAGACAGCAGGAATCAAAACGTTCCAAAATGTCTGTTTTGTCTGGAGGCAGATGACTTAAAACAACCCCTGTAATGGTTTATTGCACTGGTAAACGTTCTGGGGAGCTCTGCAAGGAGAATTTTACAAGGAAATTAGTTGAATTTTGTGTAAAGAATACATCACTAAATGACTCTTTAGAGAGACTACACACCGGAATGTTAAGAAATATGAAAAACAGATTTGTGGGGTTCTTTTAGTCTTTCCACCTGCCACTCAGGACCTGATTATTACCTTGCTGCTAAGGAAAATCCATGAAAATGGGAGACCAGCCCTTTCAGGGAAATAAGGCCGTAAAGAGCCACGTTTTCCAGGCCTTTATTATGAGGGAGTAAAGCAGGATGACCGAACCCGTATGGCATGTCCCCAGATCTCTTTGTACCTGTCAGTTTAGGGTTGTCTACAGCTGTTTGCCTACATCTTTAAAAGCAGAAGTGAGCACAAAGCTGCATTGTCAAATTCTGGACTTGTCTGCGTGCAGAAATTCACCTGCATGAGACATTCCCAGTTTTGTGTGTGTGTGTATGTGTGTGGGAGGGTGTGTGTGTATGTGTGTGGGTGGGTGGGTGTATATGTGAATGCTGCTGGGTGTGGATGCCCATATATCAAGTAATATACTTAAGACTCTCCATCTATGGGGTCAAGATGAGCTGACAGTGACATATCACATCCAGGATGACACAGGCTGTAAAGCCTCATTTTCTACAGAGGGAAATATTCTTGTGTGCTGCTGAAGAGAATGCAGCTGGCATGCAGCTGAGAACACAGGGTTTACATTCATAACAGTGCACTTACACAGATCAGGCTGGTGGGCTCAGCTTTTGCACATGTCCAGCCCTTTGAGCAGCAGGGCCATTACAGCCTCAAGTCAAGAAAGTGTACTAGAGTATGTTTCCCCTTCTCAAGCCTAATCATCAGCTGGAGCATATGCAACAAAAATACCATTAAAACATCATTTTACACCAAGAGCTGTAAAATAAATCTATTTACATGCAATTGGGTGAATACTTCCAATAAAAAGATGAGAAGAAAGCAGCAGCCAACCGAGGCTATTGTAATGGTGTGATATCCCCACAGCTCATGGAAATGGCACCATGCACAGTACTGAAACAGAATAAAGACATGAGCCATTAAGCTGCATTCAGAGCTACAATTGCAGTCTCCAAGTTTAAAACATATTGGGTCTTATCTTCTGCAGGTGTAAATCAGCCTCCCTGTGCTGTTGTCAGTGGAGCTGTACCCACTTACAGCCATCAAGGATCTGTCTCATTAGATTCAGCTGACACGCTGTGCTGGAAACCAGGGCTTTTTTGCAAGCTCTCCACTTAGGTCTGCCAAAAACTTTTCAACCTCAGGAGACTGAAGGAAATATGTGACCAAACAATTGCACTGTGGGCATAAAGTTCTTCACAGAGAGACTTGTTAGCCATCAGAATGGGCTGCTCAGGGAGGTGGTGGAGTCGCCGTCCCTGGAGGTGTTCAAGAGGGGATCGGACGTGGCACTTGGTGCCATGGTGTAGTAGTCATGAGGTCTTGGGTGACAGGTTGGATTTGATGATCTTTGAGGTCTTTTCCAACCTTATTGATTCTATGATTCAAAAGCATCTCCTGAAAAATAAAATTTAAAAAAAATAAATCTGGATTTCTCTGTCCACTTCCCAAATGCTTCCTCCCACAGAAGCAAGTGAGGAGTCTCGTTTGAGCAGCTCCTCATGAATAGTATAACTAGCAAAAAAGGAGCATGGTCTAAAAGCCTATCAGAAGTATTTAAATCAATCTTTTCTCAGACCCAAGGGGAAGAGCTGCTGTTGTGCTTCTCTCACAAGCAAGTTCTGGCCCAGTGTAAGCTTGCTGGTAAGATAGGCAGCCACTTAGAAGAGGAACGTGAGCTCTCAGACCAGCTATGAGGCTGATCACCTACCCGGTCCCTTTCTGTGGTCACTCACAGAATATTTCCAACAATCCAGACCATTTTTCTAGGTCACTAGCAGAATTTCATAAATAGCAAAATACTCATACAATTCACAGTAGAGCAAAAGAGTGCCTGAGAGGTAGTAATATCCTTGTTTAGTGATCTGAGACAAGAAGACATTTAAAGTTATCAGGTCAAAATCTCCAGGAAACCTGGGGTGAGGTCAGAGTAGTGCCATTGTCTGCTGCTCCCTGGCAAATCTTGCTTTACTATTACCTCCAGCCTACCTCAACCATGTATCACAAAGGTAAAATAATTGGTGAGAAATGCAGGAGGACAACTTGATCGAGCAAGGAGTGATGCTAGAAACTTGCTGGGATTGCAGCAAAGGTCTTGTTGAATGATAATGTTTCATGCAACCTGGAGAGCAAAAGTAGTTAAGGACCTATAATCCTAGCAGTGGCATCTAATCTAGCAAAAAGGCCGACAGCACAGCTTTCCCGTCACTAAGCCACAGTGGTGAACAATGCTAGATGAGAAACTCCATCAGAAGGGCTGAGTCCTGGGCCCTCTTCAGAGCTGTATGTACATGTGGCATGTGGGCTGAGGGCTTACAGGCAAGTGAGAAGGGTTTGGAGGTGGCCACAAAATAGGTTCTAAGATTTGTCAGACTGGTGTTTCTCTGTGCTCTTGGGACAAGAGTGTTTCCCTCAAGAAGGAGCTACGCTGTCCTGTATTGAGCATCTCTCCTCTGAAGAAAACCTGAGAGAACTGGGGCTATCTTGTCAAGAGAAAGCTGAGAGGGAATCTCATCAACGCCTATGAATATCTGAAGGGTGGGTGTCAAGATGAGGGTGATGGTTTCTTTTCAGTGGTGCCCAGTGATAGGACAAGGAACAAGGGGTACAAGCTAGAACACAGGAGGTTCCACCTCAACACGAGGAGACACTTCTTTAGTGTGAGGGAAACAGAGCACTGGAGCAGGCTGCCCAGAGAGGTTGTGGAGTCTCCTTCTCTGGAGACTTTCAAAACCCACCTGGATGTGTTCCTGTGTGACCTGCTCCAGGTGATCCTGCTTTGGCAGGGGGCTGATCTCTGGAGGTCCCTTCCAACCCCTAACATTCTGTGTCTGTGTGTGTCTGTGTTAGTACAGTAGAGGCTCAGCATGACTCTGTGAGGATACTGAGCACTGACAGGGCTCTTGGTACCCTGGCAAAACAGCGTTGCTGCAAAAATAATATCCTATTCAAAACGTAAAAAGTAAGTTTAAACTGGTTTTGTCATGTGATGTACAGGATTGTAATGCACTAGAGGGTCTGCTATTGTAACATTTATATAGTTGGAGAAGTCCTCATTTATCCCTATTGATTTTAACTTTGACTTACTTTTACACTGTGGGCAAGCTTCTTCAAAATCAATATTTTTACATTTTGACAATCTGCTGCAAATGCATTGTTTTACCTGTCAGTCCTGGACTTCTGAGTAGCAATTAAATACATGGGGGGGGGAAGAGAGCTAGTCGGCATAAAACCCTTCCTACCTTACCACTGCTCACAACAAGGCTCATTGAGCATACGTGGTATCTGCTCCCTGCTAAGTGATCTGGGTTTGAATTTAGGTCTCATTTGAAATGATGACACTGTGGCATATCTTATACTGGGTAATTTAACAATGCTGTGGAGAAACTTTCTCAGCAAATTAAACTTTGAAAGCACGTTAGAAGTACAGATGACCACCTGCACCCTCATTTTGCAGGCAGAGTGAAAGAGAGTTTGTCAAGGTGACAGGGAAAAGATAAGGAGTTTTCCCCCAGTAGATGTGCACCTTTCACTTTGTGCACTGTTTGGTGGATAATGTCTGAATATATAGGACCAAACTGCCTCTCAGTCTAATTCCCAGAACTGTGATGTTGTAGACAGTGTTTAAAAGTTCTGCTTTGTTGCTTCACTGAAAGCTGTGAGATTTTGCCATTGACTTCAGCAGCTCCAGTGAGAGCTCCATTTTTTTATTTAATTTTTTTTTTTAATGGGCTGCTTCCATCAAAACTTCCCTTAAGCAGCATTAACTTTTGTGACTAGCACTTAGCAGGTCATCTTGGGTCCCACTGACACTGGCAGGATTAAGTGAGGTCTTAGTTTTAATAATGAGAAGCTGTCAGACAAATAATTTCTACTGCTGTTTATTCACAAATGTAAATCCCTTTAACAGTCATTGAGGGCTCTGAAGGACACCTGTTGTTGTTTAATTTCTTCCAGTAAATGCCTTTATTATGATTATGTGGCTCTCACAGTCAGGAGCACTGTTACAGGCAGCTGGGGAGAAAGGATGGACACCCCAGTCTCAGTTAAACGTGCCCAGAAGGCAGATACCTGGGAGTGCTGCAGACATTTCTCCTCAGGATGAGCTCACCGGCCAGCTTAGGGAAACGCTGAGATCAGAAGCCACTATCGCAGCTCTCACTGATTTCAGATGAAAAATGGCCTTTATCTCACAGCATTCCTCAGACACAGGAGCCCATTCCACCGGGTGAAGACAAGATTGAGAAAAGCTCCTGATGCTGTCCCAAAGGCACTTCTGACTGGCCCAGATGCCTCCCAGCCAAGCAAGAGTGCCTTCTTGCCTTCAAAGCAAGGGAGAGTGTGTCCTCTCAATGAAGCAGCTTTCCTACCGTTAGCAGGAAACTGTTCTCCTAATGAAGTGTTAATGTTGGGTGAAGTCTCCCATGCCTTCCTCCACCAGCTCTGTTGTCAGGTGTCTTGCAGAAGGGTACACAAGAAACATACAAAGGCAGAAACCACCTCTGAAACAGAGTGAATGCTGATGGCACATAATGCTCATTGCTAATTTCGTGCTGCAGCTGATAGCATCACACTAGAGAGTTACTCTTAGCTGTCCATTATTCTTCATCCTTAACCAGCAGGAAGAGGAGTGTTCAAGAACGTCAGACAGGGTAACATAAGATAAGGTAGAGGCTTATTACAAGGAGGGAGTGAATCAAGAGCACAGAATGAGAGATCTGGAGCTCTGCAAAATGAGGCTCTGAAATACATATCGCTATTATTTAATGATAGGATTCAGCCAGCCAGTTTATTGCTTCCTGCTCTTACCCCACCCTGTAAGCCATCATCCATCTACTGCACCATCTCAGCTGCTTTGGAAAAGTTTTGATGTCCAACAGAGAAAAGGAACGGCTACTCCGCAGTTCTTCAGATGCCTTGCAGGGTCTGTCACTCCACTGATCTGGCATTGGAATTTCAGGGTCTTGCTCTGCAACTGCAGAGGATGCAGTTCTGGAGCTCTTCCAAATGCAGAAATGCTCAGAGCATGAGCACCTCAGTGCTGAGCTATGACATCAGGAGTTAAAATCTGGAGATAATGCCACTTTGGGGTTTATTTCCCACTCCAAGGACAGGATGCCATTTTCACTCTTGCCCTCTTTGTTCTGAGTTGCAAGCCTGAATCAGGCCAAAACGATCTTGTTTTGCTGAGATGTTAGGCAACTTTTTGATTTTTTGTTAAATAAAAGGACTTAGCTAAGTAATTCTGACCATTTAATTGGAAAATACTCTGTACTGTTCTTGCTGACCTCTCTGAACAAGACCACATTATCAACAGCATGCAGAAAAGTCCCTGACAGAAAGCACACATTCAGAATATCTTTAATACAGTAGAAACAAGGGGTGGGACTGAACTCTGGGGTGCTCTTGCGGTCGTGCCATCTATTGCTCTGAAAGTGCATGCCCTCCACCTGCTTCTGGGAGAACCACCAAGCTGCATTAGCTGCTGCTCTGAATGCACAGAGGTGGTGCAGAGATTAGAGCATCTGACAGCATCAACTGCTCTGCATTCAAGAACATCCTTCTCCACAGTTGTGTCCCTTATCTCTAATATTCTATACTGGGTCAGTACATTCAAGTAATGCACAGAAGTAGAACACCCGGTGCGGAATCCAGACTGGGAAGTACTTGGCACAGAATGAATCACAACAGAGTTATAAAAAGCCCTTTTCAGCAGTGCTGGCCAGTAAAGCCAGAAAGAATACAATTAGTGTAATCTGAAATTCACCAGTTTCTGCTCACAAGTTGGAAACTTACTGTGTGCTTTCTCTGGCTTTGCTTACTCAGTCTGTCCTCAAGCCCCACAACTGTTTGCCTCTCCGTTTGGGTTGAATGCCTGTCAGTACCTGCAGCCAGCTGGGGAGGAGCCAGTAGTGGTAACATTTTGCTGGTGTCACCTGGACATGTGGCATGGGGACATCCCTTTCCCCCAGCTCTCATTGACTCTGTGATGCTCCAGCCACAGCAAGCCCACACCAGCCAGCATCCTCAATGCAGACATCATTGTTGCCTTTAACAAGGTGCAGCACTGCAGCAGCTGCATTGCCACAGGAAAAAGCCTTGCCCCTTTTTGTCAGAACACTGATTACTGCTTTTATGTTGACTTCTGTCATGAAAAGAGTTTTAATTCCAGGATGTAGAAAGCACCTTGAAGGTTGGTAGCTTTGTTTTTTGTTCTGAATGCCATACCTGGTTGTTAATACCCTAGGCCCTTGCTCTTCCGTCCCCACTGGGGTACAAGGCATCGTTTTGGTCATAAATAGGAAACACACAGTCATTTTCTATGCATAGGGGAAGCACTTTGTTCTCAGAGAAAGATGAATTATGTAGTCCAAGCAGGTGGCACATAGTAGATGTTGTTGCTTTCCATAACCTGAGCTGTAAGCCAGCTGTGCCCTTTGCTTTTGCAGATGTCAGCCGTACCATCTGCTGATGAAAAAAACACCATAGATGCATGCATCGCTGTGGAAACACCAAGCAGTCCTGAGGTCTCTGCTGCACTCTGCTCAGCCTGTGCCTCTTTAAATAGCATGACCTTTAGTGATTCTTACCAAAATGAACTCTGCAAGATGGAAAGCCCGAGAAGTATACCGTCAGAGTTTCCTTATAACACAAAGAATACAAATGTATTACACAATTATTAGAACCAGAAGAGATGAAATCAGTTAATTTCCTCTGAAAATGCTCAGGAGAGCTCCAGAAAAATAGATTGGGTGACAAGGAGAAAGAGAGATCTGACTGGAGAGACGGTGGGGCGGGAAAACACTTATTGCAATGAAGTCAGGGGTAGTTTTGGCATTGCCTTCAGTGGAATGAGGATTTTATCAACTATCACATTTAATACACCACAATTTTACAGAGTTTTGCCTAAGGAGGATGCTGTGTCCTGAAATCCTCTTTGCTGCAGGCCTTGTCTGGCTCCTGGAAGCTCCTGTCAGGTGCAAACAGCCTTGGAAGGGGAAATCTGACTAGCACTGAGAGTCTCACTGCTTTGCTTTCTGCAACCAGGTCTGCTGTTTTCTTCCTTCTCTCATGAAAGCTCCAGAGATGTTTTCTTTACAAACATGATGTCATGAGGGTGGAGAAACACTGGAACAGGTTGCCCAGATAGGTGGTAGAAGCCCCATCCCTGGAAGTTTTTAAGGCCAGGCTGGATGGGGGTCTGAACAACCTAATCTAGTGTGAGGTGTCCCTGCCCATGGCAGGGAAGTTGGTACTAGATGATCTCTGAGGTCCTTTTCCAACCCTGACAATTCTATGATTCTATGATCTGCTCTGGTTTCTCCAAGGATTCCTAGGACAGCTTCTCTCATCTGGTCCTTCTGATTCCCCTGACCTGCCAAATCAGCTTGTCTTCCCTCTTCACTCCATGTCACTGTCCCCATGCTCTTTTAGCAGTGAGAAGATAGGTCCAGGCAACACGAGCTCTTTTACTGTTCCCACCCTTGTTCATAGTGTAAGGTCTTCCCACCCTTGTTCATAGTGTAAGGTTGTTCTCTTTATTACTAGTGGGAGGCTACACTAAGTAAAACACTGAATCTTTTGCTTTGTCTTGTAAAGGACTTCTCAGTGGGTTTGTTTCCTCTTCTTCAACTGATCAAACTCTAGGTGGGTCTAGAAGGAACACAAGTGCCCTGGTTTAGCAGACAACCAATAGCAACAGTGTGCTGGACAGCATAGCAAGTACTTTTAACTCCAGAGTCTTGTGTTGGTCTTGGCTACTGTCAGCATGAAGTACCAAAAACAAGTGTGGAAGTACTCAAATGAAATCTCTCAAACACAACTGGAAAATACAACTGGTTCTTCCTGAGTTTTGGATTGTCAATGTCTACATTATTCTGTGATTAATGGCAGCAAACTTGTTTCTGCTCTTGCATAGGTTCTAGGTGCAAACTCCATTTGAACAGTACCTAAAAGTCTTGTCTTAACAAACCAGCTTTCCTAATCCAAAGGGAATGGAGGACAAACTTCAGAAGTATTGTGCTGCTTTGTGTCACTGCAAAATAGCAGGTACTCTTCATAGAGCCACAAACAATGTCAGGTGCCTCAGACTACCTCAAAAAAGGCAAAAGGGGGAAGATCCTACCAAAAATAGGCAAACAGGGACTTGTGGTATCAGGCTGTTAGTTTGGCTGGTCTGAGAGGGGCTATCTAGTGGAGGGGCTGACTGCTGTGCTATTTCTAGCATTGCCTACAGCATGCACATTCCTTATGGCTGGTGAAGAACCAAGACAATTTCCTATGTCTGGTTAGGTGAAGGCATGTGACATTTAACTTTGTGAGAGATCTTTCTGAGACCCTTTCTGGGAGATGACTTACCATAATAGTAGGTGAAACTGCAGACTCCTCCAGAAAGGAACATTTGATGTCTAACACAGACAGCTGCTGATGTAAATGTTTATGAAGAGTTTGTTAAGGATGTGACATTACCTGTATGGTAGTGCAGAAATGATACTGCTAGTGAAAGATATGTTATGATACAAAAATCAGTGGATGAGGAATGGATGACAAAGGTGCCAAAACAGGACCACTGCAATGACAAATGTAGTGTCAAGCAAGGGCAGCAAGAAAATCAGTTAACTTCCTATGTTTCCTGTTAGTGGCCTATCTTGAATGTGTCATTTTAAGATGCTATTGAAATTAATGCTGCCCTGACAGGTACTCTTGGAACTATGTATAAAATTGCCTAATTAGTTTTAAAAAAGAAAAAAAGGATTCCAATGAGATGCTGGATTTGGGGAGAGAAACAGTGAGCAGTTAAGTACATCACCAGGCACTCATAAAGCGGACTCTCCTTGGAGAAGAATGCTTTGTCTTTGATTTCCAAGAACTGCCTTGCAGCAGGAACTGAAGTGGGAACTGAAGATCACATCTTCAAACCTTTCAATTTTGAAAGGTATACTTTTACTTATTAAAAGGACATTTTTGCTCAATGGATTCATACCACAACTCAGTGGCTTTAATTAAGTGAAATAAATTACCCTTTTATTGAAACCCTCTTTCATTTACAGATGCAAACCCTAGAATCACTGGTCACTAGTTTCCATGTCTGTGATTTAATCTGACAGTGAAACAGAGGGATATTCACCTCTGGTAAAAGAAATGCAAACATTTTTTCACTTCCCTTTCTCTTCTTTTCATCCAGAAATAGATTTAATGACCTGTGCTCTGTGGTGGGGTCTGTGAAATAATCAGAACAGCTAAACCTTTGCTCCTACTGGGCTAACAGCTGATAAGAATAGTGTCCAAAAAAAAGGCAAAGGGACAGGCAAGCATAGGAGCTGGCACACAGCATGCTGCATGCACAGGGAGGGAAGTGTGAAAAATGTCAGAAAACACAGGCAGAGGGATGCAGGGGAAAAGACAAGATCCCCCCAGGTCTGAGCTCTGATAACCAGGCCCTGCTTGTGTGGGGTTGTTCTCTGAGCTGCGCTGTTTAGGAGTGCTTAGCGTGGTCAGAGGTGGAGAGGGCATAAGCTGAGCACTTCTGCAACCCAGAGAGAGGCTCTGGTGGCCCTCCCCACCATCAGTGGTTGTCAGGATTGGTATTTTCTGGCAGTAAGCACCCCAGCAAGGCCTGTGGGCATAATCTTCTCTACCGTGGCAGTGGCCAAGTCAGTCAGTGAAATCACAGCCTTGTATTGATTTTATGTTCTGATGGTAATGAATTTGGGAATCCTCTGGGATTAGGTACATGTGCTGACACAGAGCTGTGGGGAGGGCTCCTGTTCTCCTGTTTCACAGCAGCCAGCCTCTATTGACATGCACATTTTTGTTACTATGATGTATTAACATTCAATATGGGTGTCTTGCCTCACTTGAAACAAGAGAGAGGGGAGACATGGGGAAGAGGGGTGGGCTTGGCCTGCTAATTCCAATAAAAGGAAACCCATTCAAATGAGTAATTTTATAAACTACCAAGCACTTGTGCTGAGTAAGAAGTGAAACCTACTGCTATTAGCTTTGGCAATAACAGGCTGCTTTGATTATTAAAGCCACTGTGAGGGAATACCTAGCAGCAGATGCTGCCAGTGAACCACACAGACTTTGGGCAGGGGATCCCTTCAATATGTAACTGCAGGGAAACATTTCCTGCAATGAAAAAGGAGGAAACCAAATTCCCACTGCACTCAAAGCAAATCTGTTCTGCAAATAAAATAATAAACTGGTACATTCCATGTTCTAGCTATATAAATGATCCTTTTTCTCTGCTAGGAGGTAGGTATCTACTGCGTGGTATGAACACATCATTACACCATCCACTGCTGTGTAATGCTTAAAACACATGCAGCAGAGACAGAGGCATGAAAGGAAAGGGAATATACACCAGGAAACCTAGAGGCAGCTCCCAGAGTGTCAGACTCTGCCTAAAGCAGACACAACCCCCTCTCTGTGAGTGCAGGGAAATGCAGAACAGGACCCTCACATGAACAGCAACAGCAAATACTAGAAACCATTTGAGAAGCAACTTCAATAGTTAACATTTCATTTTGGTGCTTTGGTGATTTATATATGCGTGTTTCCTGGTTCTTGCTTATGGAAGACAGTGCTTGTAACATTAACAAAGTTCCCCCAATCCTCAGAATTTGCTTAGACAGTGATTTTGAAGGCATGTGCTGCTAATCAATGTGTTAATGATTTCTTCCATGCTGTAATCCATCATTTTATCACAGCACACAATTTAGCAATTTGCTTATGCTAATTACTACAACAGCCAGAGCAGTTATGAGCACAGCTCTAGGCTATGGCTAGAGAAATGTTTGCCATGTTATTTACATTTCCTTCCTTCACCACGGGGAAGGCCCAGAATCCAAAATGCATCAGGAAAAATGTACTTTGGTACCAAAGATGTGCATCTTGCAGTCGGCAAGTTTCCCTCAGCGACTGCTGCAAAGGAGGCTTAAGGAAACTGCTCTCATCTCCTGAACCCACTGCCCTCCTGGGTGCAGATGTGAAGAGGAGACAGCCAGGAATTAGAGGTAAAAGGGACCTCTTGCACTGCTGCTTGTCCCCAGTAAATGTGTTCAGGGATAGGGGCTGTTAATCACAAGAGCAAAGCAGTCTGAGAGACAACAGCTGGAGACAGAGGCAGATAAAGCACTAAGCAGGCATCACGTTCAGGCTTTATTTTCTATCTTTGATTGTATTGCTTGTTTAGGCTGCTTTGGCTTTTTTGAGGCCAGAAAGCACTGCCAGGGCATCCTGCTCACGTGTGTATTTTGCCAGTGCAGTCCATAGTGCCTGTGTTCTTGGTGGAGTATGTCTGTATGTGGCTGCTTGTTGGGGTAAACAGAGTTTCTCTCCTACGGCTGTGCTGTAGAAATTTTACCCACCTCTTATATACAAGAAGAAGCGGGATTCACTGTATCTAACCACTAATGCAGCCTCCTTGTATAGTAAGCTGATGGTGGCTGTAAGCCAGGAGGAGCCTTCAGTGTCCTGATACAGGATTTTAGTCAGCAAGGGTCAGTGGTCTGGTATGCCTGAGGAAGGCTGCCAGCCAGGATACGGAGGCACTCTTCTCCCTGCTGTCTCTGGAGACACAGAAAATATTTACATTGGCTTGGGAAATTTCAGAAGCTCTTCTGGACAGATCTCTGTATGTTAGGAGAGCAATAGAGTGAGTCACCCAAGAAAGTGAGCACTGGGAGAGTGTTTCAGAGGGCAGGTGTGGCTGGAGGGCATTTGAACCTGCTGCCTTACCCCTGGCCTTGCTGGGAACCTGAAGGCGATGTTGAAATTGCAGCCTGTCACAGAACAATAGTTTTCAACCTCTGTCATAATTGCCCTCTTAAAAAGTAGCACAGAAGACTTTCCTGACAAGGCCATTACTGTTGAAAGGACAAAGGGAAAGTAGTTAGTCTGCTGTGTTCAGAACTGGGTTATCAAATTAGCTTCAGCCACTTTCAATTACAGAATCTCATGGTTTTGAAATGAGCTCTAAATGAGGGGCTATAATTCTTTGTCTGGCAGTGAGCAAAAAGAACATAATCATCATTATTTAACAGGGGCCTACAGTCTAGCTAGCTCCAGGATAAGTTCATCCAAGAGAAGAAAGGATTCAATTGGCATGAGCAAGGCAAAAGATTATCAGCTGGCTGGGCTTCGGTGCACTTCTCAGTCCTGCAGCTATGGAAGTGACCTTGGGACTCGTCCAGGATGGATTTACTCCCAGAGCTATTTGGAACCACTAGCTAATGAAACATAAATACCAGAAATATTAGAACAGGAGGGGTTGTCCCAGGCATGCATCATTCCACCTGAAGCTGAGGCTTTGTTCTGCCTTGACTTTCACTCTGCCTGAAGACCGTTGTTGTTTTTATAACGATGGTGTTAAATCCTGCTTGTCTGGTGGCTGCTGGGTGGTACTGCTGCTTTGTATCATGGAGAGAGAAGAGCTGGGCTCATGCCAGCAGAAAGAAGTTTTCTTTGTAGGATCAGGAAGGCTCCTGGAATGAGCCAGTGCCTGTCGTACTGAATCTGGTCTTCTCTGAGGCAGCAGACACAAAGGAGCCTTCTGCTATGCCCTGAAGATAGAGCCACTTTGTCCAGTCCACAGGATGTGGGAGCAGTGGACAGGCTTAGCCAGGGAGCAGCAGACCACCACTAGCAGCAGATGCAAAACTTTTAGAAATGCAAGGGCACTATCTAGGGGCTGTGGGGAGATGGTGCTGTGCCATCACCATCCTCACAGGCCACTTCAGGAACCCATACCCAGGTTCAAGACAACGGCTATACCTGTGCAGCCTCGCAGCCTCCCACCCAGTGCCATGGCTATATACACCACCTAAGCTAGTCTGCACTGATACCCCCACTGCAAACTCCTAACTCAAAATAAGCACAAGGACATCTGCCACATCCTGTAAGGAAATGCTGATCTGGCCTCTCTCACATGAAGCTATGTAATTATTCCACCTAACTCTAGACTGATGGATCTACTTAAGGAGGTTACACTAACCCTTGAGGCAGTGGAGGAAAAGACATCATCAGATTATGCTGAGGTGGGGGTAGGAAAGCAAGTTTTGAGCATTCTTTAGTACATTTTCAGGAAAGTTTTATGGGACAGTTAGAGAATCCAAAGATCATTTTCCTCCTCTTCTTCACTGTATTTCAAAGGTCAAGCTTACAGCCTTTTGGGTATTGATAAGTTTGGCCCGAGTATGTGGGGCAAAATTCTGTCTCTGCTGAAGTCAAGAGCGTGCTGCCATTTATCTCAGCAAGTCATTAACTCTTTAATTTTTGTTCTGTGTTTCTGAATCAACATTGCCCTCAGGCTTGGGAACGCATTAAGGTTTACACACAGTCATGAATACACACACAAATGAAAGCAACAGAGAAAGGAACCATTTATTTTCAAGTCCCCCAGCTTGTATTAATTTGTTTGGACTTTGTTCTGTTCATTAATTTCATTTTCAACAATATTCCCATTCTATGCAAGCTACAAAATGGATGTCTGGGGAAAACTCCTGCTAGGTTTCACACTAGGTTTGTTGCTATGGATCCTGCCAGGAATTTAAACATTGACTTTCTTGTTTTCCTTGACAGTTTTGTGTTGTTGTTTTTTTTTTCTGCTCTTCACCATAGAGTTCCACTGGCAGTGCCTAATAGCTGCTGAAATGGCTTTTAAGTTTTCATTGGGAAACGTAATATTTAACACATCTAAGTGCCAGGTTCTGCACGTTGGCCACAATAACCCCACGCAGTGCTACAGGCTGGGGTCAGTGGCTGGGCAGAAAGGGACCTTGGAGTACTGGTAGATAGTAGGCTGAACATGAGCCAGCAGTGTGCCCAGGTGGCCAAAATAGCCAATGGCATCCTGGCATGTATCAGGAACAGTGTGGCCAGCAGGAGCAGGGAGGTCATTCTGCCCTGTACTCAGCACTGGTTAGGCCACACCTTGAGTCCTGTGTCCAGTTCTGGGCCCCACAGTTTAGGAAGGATGTTGACTTGCTGGAATGTGCCCAGAGAAGGGCAACGAAGCTGGGGAGGGGTTTGGAGCACAAGCCCTAGGAGGAGAGGCTGAGGGAGCTGGGGTTGCTTAGCCTGGAGAAGAGAAGGCTCAGGGGAAACCTTATTGCTGTCTACAACTACCTGAAGGGAGGTTGTAGACAGGCGGGGGTTGGTCTCTTCTCCCAGGCAACCACCAACAGAACAAGAGGACACAGTCTCAGGCTGTGCCAGGGGAGGTTTAGGCTGGATGTTAGGAAGAAGTTCTTCACAGAAAGAGTGATTTGCCATTGGAATGGGCTGTCCAGGGAGGTGGTGGAGTCACCATCACTGGAGGTGTTTAGGAAGAGACTAGATGGGGTGCTTGGTGCCATGGTTTAGTTGATTAGATAGTGTTGGGTGCTAGGTCGGACTCGATGATCTCAAAGGTCTTTTCCAACCTGGTCTGGTCTATTCGATTCTAAAATTAAGTGATTGTAAATAGAGATCAGTTGGTTGTACAGTATAAGACTGTATCATGAAAAGGTGCAAAAGGGCTCATTAATGGGTGCATTGCTTGACTAAGAGTTTCCCCTCAACTTGCTGGTCAGAATGGCAAAGAACTTTCATTTGTAAAAATTAAAGTTGATAGAAAATTAATGTTCCAATTAGCCCCAGAGTGGACAGATCTCTTTTCTCATCAGAGAGATGGACATTGAGAAGAACATCATGCAACTTAGGGTAGGATCTTGTGAGAACCACCAGAAAAGGAGCTCTATCCAGGTGTTGAATAAACAAGCAGGGCTCAGGTTCATTCCTGGATTTGTTGCCAGGGTCATGTGCTGCTTCCATGTCTTGGTTTCATTCCATGAAATGGAGCTTGATCTTTTGCCTTCCTTATGTTTTGTTCATGTGTTGACACTTAGGTTTTAAACACTTTCCATGAAACAGAAAGTCCTGGGGCCTTAATTTTGTCAGGTCCATTTAGTCCTGCTATGAAATAGTGTTATTAATTAGAGACAGTTCTGTATACATCTGTCATGTCCCAAAGTGTTATTTGGCTCTTGGAGAACCTGTTGTCAACACTGTCAGTGCAAGGAAAATAGTTCCAGTTTTGAACTCTAAACGCATTGGAGACCACTAGCAAATCAAAGCCTTCTCTCAAGGACTCTGTGAAATTCTCTGTAGTTTCTCTTTGGCTTTCAGCAAAGAGAAATCCCACTGACACCCACTGCCTCCAGAACCAGAGTACATGCATACCCTCGTGCACAGAGTGCAGTTTGTGTGCACTCACAGCCTCTAAAAGGAATTAGCACTTCTGTGTGCAAAACAAAGGGGCAGCTGGTGTGGCTGCCTTGTGTTTACACACCTCATTCACCCAAACCTCTGTTAAATGCTCTAATGAAACAAGGTGCTCTGAGGGAAAAGCCCATTTAACAGAATAACAAATCTCATTAAGCTCAGTGGAGCTGGAAATCTACTGCATAATAAATCAACTCTGAATTTGTAGCTTTGAACGTACATTTTCAGGTCTAGACTGATACATTTTTAAGCTTTGCATGCAACTTGGCTAATAAACTCAGCATTGTTTTTTCTTCAGATGCATTGTGCTGATAGTTTTTCTCTGCTCCTGTAAGAGCAGCAGATTTATTGTTCTGTTCTCCTGCTAGAGAAGGAAAAGATGTCATTACGGTAATGGCAGGAGCACTTGTGCATTTGTGTTCAAGAGTGAGACCACAAGATGGAAGGTGTCACCCAGACCCATAAGCAAAAGACCGTCCAGATGGCAATCCAAGGCAGTCTAATAAAGTCCAGGTGTCCACAGATCAGAGAGAGAAGAAATGCTGTCTCAGAGTGACACGGTCAGCTGCACACAAGCCCTTCTAGGCCAGGAAACAGTATGGCAGTATATGACTTGGTACAGGGCCCACAATAATAAGCCAGGAGACAGGTTTTACTGATCTGGATGTAATTCAGTATGAATGTGGCTGTGCAACTTCCAGGCCAGATCTGGCATGTTCACTGCACAGTGGGAGCCTATCTGGGGCCTGTTCAATATTTCAGCTTTGGGCTCTTTCACGCAGTATAAGCATATGTTGTCTCCGGTGAGGCATGCGTCAGCTCTTGTCTTGAAACCGTCCTGTTGGCTTGCTACCTGAGAGATACAGAATAGTCAACATGGTAGAATTAATCTGAGCAATCTCCCTTTCAGTTATGGCTTCTGATTGGCCACAGTGGCTACATGTATTAAACAGTGAAGCCACCAAAACAAACTACTTGAAAAGCTGAATTTCCATCCTGTGAAGCCAGAATGCACCCTGCAAAGCTCTTCACTGACAAGGCAGCTCAGTCAGGTTATGTAATTGCCACCCTCACAAGCTTTTCATCTTTGTCTGAGTGGTACTCGAAAGCAGTGAAGTTCTCTCCTGCCCTTGAAAATATCGATGAAACTCAAAGAGAGTGCTTACTGCTGAGTGTCCCACTGATCACAAGAAGCCAAGGGCACACTGCCCCACTGCCAACAAGAAAAGAGCTGCTGGGAAGTCAGTCCCCCTCCTCTTTTAAGAAAAGGAATAAAAAATCAGTGATTCTTTCAAGCACTCCCACCAAAATTGTTTAGATTCTTTGGGCTGCAAATTCCTACTCATACCTGATGTAAGAGTTCCTGATCTAATCCAGAGGTTATTTCTTCATGGGTTGTATTCAGGAATAGTTGAAATGCACTCTCTGCCTTTCTATGGCAGGCTGGAGATGCTGCCTTGCCCATCTGGACATGCCAGTAGTGGTGTACTGAGCTCCTCAACACAGTACTTGCAACCTCCCAAGGCACCAGGTGGACTTGGGCTTGTGGGCCTGCTCTGCTTGACTGTGAGGCTTCAGTTTGAGCAAGCAATGGATCTGCCCTTGTGGGCTGACTGTGCACATGCTTTTCAAGGGCAACAAGGATGCAGACAGTCTAACTTACTGGGGTGAATCAATTCTGATGTAACTTCATGCATGTCACTAAAATTATACTTGCTCCAGGATCTGTAACATGCTGAGTACGTCAGTGAATTTATTGCTGTCTCTTATAGAGCAACTGAGATGTTTCTGTGAAAACTGTCAAGGGCAGAACACCAGCATCCCCCCAGGTACATTTGAGAGGTTAGCTGGATGGTGTTATTAAAGCTCCATTAATACTTGGGGTCAGCAAACCCTCTGCAGAGTGCAGTCCAGAAATAGCAAGTGTGTAGGCGGAAGAGACCCCTCTGAGCAGAGCTGTAGTTGCTGGGATCTTCTCATCCTTTTGAGAAAATGACAAGTGCACTGGGGCCTGGAGTTAGATCAACATATACCTGTTTCTGCTCCCTTTTCAGTCTGGGGCGGGGTAGAGCTATTTAGTGACAGGTACGGGCCAGGGCTGCCTGCTGCAGCACCCATCAGCAGTGGTGCTTAGGAGACAGCTTAAAGTCAGGAACAGAAAAGTGACAAAAAGGAGGAAAGCAGCCAGTCAGGGAGTTAGGTGTAAAACTCTATGTTTTGTGATGGTTTTGTGTTGTTTGTTTGGGTTTTGTTTGTTTGTTTGTTTGTTTTAACCTTTAGTACAGCCTGAACAGGCTCTTTGCTTGCTCTTTTTCTCAGTTTCTTTGAAGTTGTTACTATTTCTGGGCTTCTTGAAACCAGAAATGTGTCAAGAGGCTAAGGGGAAGACAACAAAACCCATTAAGGGCTAGGAGGGGATGTAAAGAAAACGCTGGTCGGGACTAGGCTCTGCGATCGCTGCCTCCTCGGGATACCGCCGGAGCGTACCTCGGCCCGGAGGGACAGGCGCGGGGGTCGCAACCTCCGGTGCGGCGGCAGGGTAGCCGGTGCTGCGGACCCGACAACCATCGCCTCGGCTGCCACAACTGCAGCTGCCAGCGGACAGGGCAGCGGCAGGGCAGCCGGTGCGGTGAGCCCTACAACCATCGCCTCGGCTGCCGCAGCTGCAGCTGCCAGAGGACAGGGCAGCGGCAGGGCAGCCGGTGCTGTGGACCCGACAACCATCGCCTCGGCTGCCACAGCTGCAGCTGTCAACGGGCAGGGCGGGGCGGACTGGGGGCCACGCCGCCGGGCTGCATCTTGGAAAGGGCCAGGTCGTGAAGACCTTGCCCAGGCTGTGGCATTGAGGGGTTGTGATAGTTCCAGAGCTGGTGCCTGAGGGGAGCTTAGCTTCTGCCAGGTGAGGAACAGGTCCGAGGCCTCGTTTGGAGGTGGCAGCATGCCCCGGCCGCTGAAGGGCTTGCCGGTGTGGTGGAGGTAAGGTGGCTTCACTCGCAGCTGTGGGCATTGGCGGTGCCCTCGTGTGCAGAAGACAGCTGCACCGTACGTGAGCAGCAGCTGGCATTCTGCGCAGGTCGGTTTGCCCTTTGGCTGTTGATCTCGCATGAAAGGAAAGGCCAAGTACAATTTGCACAATAAATTAACAAGTTCCACCGGCGCCTGCTCCCGAGAGGATTTCTGTCAGTGGTCAGATCCTAATCATGATGTCCAGGG
Organism: Picus viridis; assembly: GCA_033816785.1. Lineage (NCBI taxonomy): Eukaryota > Metazoa > Chordata > Aves > Piciformes > Picidae > Picus > Picus viridis. Next base: position 11,801,496 of record CM066594.1, read on the forward strand.
GATGTTTGCTGAGGCTGGTCCTGGCATCGTGGCTCTCTGGTGCACAGCCATGTGCTATTCTGTTGTCCAGGTGGAAGGAAGGAGTCTGAAACATTTCCTTGTTCTCATCTGCGTTCTCAGTATGTTAATGTTTGTGGGCAATGCTGTTTAGCTCAGTTTTTTTCTAGATTTAACTGGATTAAACCGTGAAGCTAGAGCAGCTTGTGAGGAAGGGGCAAGTTGCTGGTGGAGCATTTTTGCAGGTCTGTGTGGCAGAGAAAAAGGAATTAATTATTAAATAGTGCAGAGAGGGGAAAAAAAAATCCATGAACAGTATTTCTGCTGTGATGCAATTCAGCTTGGTCAGATAACCTGCTGAAGGAAAAGGAAAAAAAGAAAGAAAAACATGCCAGATAATACTTTACACAAAGTGTGTCCCTGGGCCTGTGCCTTAGCTCATGTTCCAGATCCTAGTATCCACATTAGGTGAGTTACTGCCAGAGATGGGAAGCAGAAGGGAGCGGAACTCCAGAAGTCTGTTTTATGAATATAAAATGTTTATTAAATAAGGAGAGTTTATATTCTACTACTGCTTTAGTTTTGGGATGGTTCCCAAATAGCAGAGCTGAGTATAAGCAACTTCTGTACCAGTCACATAAACACCTTAAATGAACTTGGGTTAACCTTCTGTATTGTCATCTTTAGCAAGCGCTAGTTCATTGTTCCAGCCAGCCTCAAAGTCACAGCAGAGCACTGATGCTTGCAACATTAAAAATTCCTTAAAATGACAACTGCCACTGCACATAAAGCTCTCTGCACTCTGTTGTCTAATGTCTCTGCTCTTCTGCCACTTAGCAATTGCCACATTGGCATTTTAAATAATAAGTATTATCAATCTCCGAAACAATTAAGGTGCATTTTATTGCTTATTAGAGAGATGGAAGATTCATGGAGACTTTCTTTTTGCACATGAGAGATTCACAGACTCCTTTGACAGTGGGCATTAAAATTGGAATTGGGCTCATCCATATTTCTGAAAGCATAAAGCAAAGATGAGTTCTCCTGGGTTGTACTTAAAGCTTTACAGTGAGACTCAGCAGCTTTTCCAAAGGTTCATAGGGGTGTCAGTTGATTACTTTGGATCTTTTCACAGTGTAAAAAGCATTGAAATGTGTGGGCATGCTTTAAGAGCTGCTGGCTGTGACTTTTCTGTGAACAGCACACAGCATTCTGTTAAGGCCAAGTTCAGATAGAGAAAAGCATCTTGTTTCTTTCTCTGTGCGTTTTTTGTAGTAGCTTCTCAAAGGACAGCTCCTAAAATAAAACTGTTTACAATAACCTCCTCAGATGAAAGCACTTCACTTTTAAGATTGAATATGTTTGCACTCCAGCTCAGATGTGCCTGGCTCTCATATTTTGCCCAAAGGCTTGATTATTGTTCCATTACTAATACAAATGGAGGAGCTTTTGTTTCAATTCAAGCTCTTCAAGTCATCAGGATCCTAGCTACTGAACTCTCATTTCTAGCTATAACTTTCTTGGGTTTTCCACTTTTTAAAAGCTCTGTTCTTCTCACTCTATTATAACTTGGATGTAATGGTGTTTTCCCCTCTTTTTATCGCTGTTCTTGCTTTGCCATACTCTTTATGGTGGAGTATATTGCTTGAATTCTCTGCAGTCCCACTTGAACCCTAGAGACTGCATAATTATGTTTGAAGAAAGATGTTGAGAGGATGCCAGTTCCCAATACCCAAGAGGACAGCATTATTCATAGTAGTGGTTAGATTTGCTGCTAGGTACTACAAACTATTGCATGCATTGAGTGGATCCAGTTGCTTGCCTGTCAACTTTGTAATTAATGTGAGCATTTGTTATGGTTCATCTGCCTGTTCAGTGTTTCAGCACTGCACAAGTTCCACAAGTTGCCACAGTGCTCTCCTAAATAAAATGAGGATATGTCTATTTCCCTGCAGTGGATGCAAATCAAGGAAGAGCTGCTTCTGACATAACTGTAGCAAAAAATGAAATAGTGTTACAGCTTCTTTACAGTAAACTTGGATTTTCTCCTCAGCATTCCTGTACCATTTTACTGTAGCATACATATACTAATTACAGCTCTGGTGAACAATCAAGGGCATTCAGAACTCAGTGCTGTTGCAGTATCTTCTTGTTTTCACTTAAAATGTAAGAGATTAGCTACGCTGGTGTATGTCTGAGTCTACTGAAGTGAAAGTGTCATTTTCCTAATAGAGTTCTGGTCTGTGACTGCATTACTAATGGTCTGTACACCCAGCTTCCTAGGAACGACCTAGTTGAAGGTTTGACATTGAAAAAAGTGATTAATATTTGCCTGAAGAGGAAATATATTGAATGGATGTGGAGTTTTTTGTGTTTTGGTGAGTCAATAACATGCATTTTGGTAAATACTAGAGCTTTGATCCAGCAGACATGCTGGACAGAAACATCTCTTCAAGGGTGGCTTTCAGGTCTCACTAATTTCTTTGAGGCTTAAGCATGTGTTTAAACTTAAGCTGATATTGCAAACTATATATCCTGGTTAGGAAGTGAAAGCTGGATGCCAGTATTTGGCAGGATCATATCCATAACTGCATGTGTATTTACTTTGGAATATGCCTTTGGCAGTTTAAAGGATGGCCCTTCACAAAATTTAATGGGTAAATAACTGACAATTTTAGATTCTGGGCAGGCTTATGTGGAGTGAGTAGGACACACTTCATACAACAGCCCTGCTGAAGCAACAAACTATCAAAACATACCAATAATGTTATTGGAATGTCTGCCATTATTATTGGCTGGTTAAGAATATCAATTTTCTTTATGCCTAATCTGAATCTCTCTATATATATGTATATTTAAAAGGCATTTATTTTTGCAGCAAGCAGAGAATAGGCCTTTGTATGGACACAATTGCATCATTCTTCCTCCGAGGCCAACTGTAGTGGCGTAAGTGAAGTTATAGTGGTCCAAATTAGTCATTGATGTATGGAATAGAAGCTGTAGAACTACTGGAGGGAACTTTCTTCCTGCTGTTATATTGTCATAGAACTGTTTCATCTACCTCCCCTGCCATGATATACAGTGTTTTCAAAAGGATTCAAACCTGCAGGCGACTTCTGCACTCATCTCTAGTGCTTAAAATGTGACATGTAAATCAAGCAAGGGCAATTAGAAGCATTGCCAGGAGCGCTGCAAGCGCATGACTGAATGCTTGTAGGCAAGAGCATACTGTGCATTGAATGTCCATGGAGTTCAGTAGTGCATCTTTCCTGCTTTAAAGCCCTGTGTGTGCACATCTGCAAAATTCTGTGTTAGCTGTCTCTGATCAGTGAGGAAGAAAGCTCTGAATCAGTGCCCCTCATGAGCAACATAAAATAGAAACCATCTCAGTGGGTCATACGATTCTGTGTTGGTTGTTTTCATGTCTGCTCTTTTGAAGTGTGCCGGCGACACGTGGTTATAAGCATCTATGACAAGAATCCCTGCTCTGGCTTATCAGACTTCAGCAGAGAAGGCTGTTGCTGTCTCACAAATGCATTCCATGTTCAGAGGAGGTGGTGTATTTTGGAAACTTGACTACTAGATTTCTAGGAATACAAAATGCAGATGTTTGAGGAGCCACTAGCCAGATGAGGCAGGCTGCCAAAAGAAGGACAAGGGCTCTTGTTATTTGAATCAGCAAGGGGAAATCTGAATGTGTCATCATTCTGTTGAGAATCCAGACTTCTGCTGAGTAATTACACATAGAAACTTAAAACCTTCTGTGTGAACACCTGACCCACTTTGAGCAGTGAAACCTGATATCAGAGTTTCACAGGAGGCAAGTAACCAGATTGCTAACAAGAATAATTTAGGAATTAGGTAATGTAAATTTTATAAACCCAGTGGGGAGAAAGCTCTCTTGAGTGAGCCATGGGGATCTTTAGCAATTCCCTGCATTTCTGGAAACAGTATGCCTGCCCTGTTGCTGGCCAGCTCACAGCCTGACCTCTGTTGTCCAGTTTTACCCACAGTTAACCCAAATATGGTAATCTGAACAAAAGAGAGGGCCCTGCATCAAAGCAGGCACAGATCTGTACTAATTTACTCCTTTACCTGTGGCCCCAAAGCTCAACTGCAGGTAACCAGAGCCGTGAGAATGTTGTGTCAGTCCCTGAGTGTGGATTTTTGTTGGGTATCTAGCAGAAAAGCCGCTAAATGCATGTTTTTAATGTAGCAATATAGCTGCTTGGTTTGGTGGGGTTAATTATCCTAAGGTACTTCTCTGTATCCATGCTGCATAGAATCAGCACTTAGTGGTGTCCTTCCTCCTGCAGCAAGGACTTTCATGTCAGTATATCTGAACAGAAAAGAGAACCTATGTGTTCCTACTGGGAAACTGTAGTACCATATGTTTACAAGTGACTCGAATAGTCTGTCCACCAGCCTTGTACTCCTCATTTTATGTGCTTTAAAGCAAAAGTGATTAATTTTTTTTCTTCTTTCCTTTTTTCCCCTCCCTGGGCTTTATTTTTCTATGGACTAGCATCAGGTTTTTTGATTTGTGCATGTGAAATACATGGAGCAAAGTAATTACTGGACCTCATACACCTTTTTTCCCTCCCAAACCAAAAAGAGAAGGAGAGAATAAATTAAAAGAAAACTAAACCAACCAAACACCCAACCCAAGCAAGCAAACAAACAAAAACACCCCAGAAAGTTAGAAAGTTAAAATCATAGAGTCAATAAGGCTGGAAAAGACCTCAAAGATCATCAAGTCCAACCTGTCACCCAAGACCTCATGACTACTACACCATGGCACCAAGTGCCACGTCCAATCCCCTCTTGAACACCTCCAGGGACGGCGACTCCACCACCTCCCTGGGCAGCCCATTCCAATGGATAACAACTCTCTGTCAAGAACTTTCTTCTCACCTCCAGCCTAAACTTCCCCTGGCACAGCTTAAGACTGTGTCCTCTTGTTCTGGTGCTGGTTGCCTGGGAGATGAGACCAACCCCCTCCTGGCTACAACCTCCCTTCAGGTAAACTAAATTGACTTCTTATAAATAAATAATAATAATAGTAAGGTTATTCTCATGAGACTAGATTATGAGTTTACTGACTGGACATGCTGCTCTTGATCTGTTTGGATACAAAGGCATTGCCTGGTCAATAATGGTGCTTTTAGGAGTGCTACAATGCAAAGGAATGATGCCACAAACTTTTTTTCCCCTGTGCTCAAATAGAGGTAGCAGTATATATGCACAGACTGGGTACTAGAGCAAATTAATTCAACCCCTAGGGGAAAAAAAAATCTAACAAAACTAAACCAAACAACCTCCACCCCACCCCAGTTTCATTACAGCCAGATCCAACTGAAAAGTAATGCTCACTTTTTATTTTTCAGAGGCTTATTAAACTTTGAAATTGCATGGTATACAATAGAAGGAGGATGCACTGTGCATAGGTAATCATTGGCCTTAAATGCTCTCAACTGAGGAAAAGGAAGAAACCAGAATAATAGAAGAACAGTGAGGTGAAATATGTAAAACAACAGAGCCTGTCCTAAAGACTCCCACGAAAACAAATACTGTGGCAAGTGTGGAACCTTTACAGGTTTTGGGTTAAGTTGTGGTTGGAACAATTACAGACTTGGAAAAGAAACCTTTCAGCCTGGGAAGTAAATTTGGTTTGGTGGTGTGTAGGCTTATGTTCTTGCCTGTAGTCAGTAGCCATCTTTGCCTGCAAATGACAACAGCTTGACATCCGAGATGAACTGCTTGGCTTTGGTGCTTCTCTTGCATGTCTCAGCACTGCTCCTCCATGCTGCTGTACATCCAGTCCCCTGAGGTGCATGCAGGTCTAACACAAGCTTTGGGTTGAATGCTTGCTGGCTTAAGTCTCCCCAGTCCCCAGTTAAGGAGCAGACATGGGACCTAGTGAGCAGAGGCAACTCCTCTGAAATGAATAATGGTAAATGTGTAGCTAATTCACAGCCTTTATTCAGCTCTCTGCACATCCCACACTTACACACATTGAAACCTACCACCTCTAGTCATTTCAGACATGGATATGGAAGCCAACCTTGTTCAGTTATTCTATCAGGCAAATATTGTACATATTTTACAACCAACCAACCATGGGTTTAATGATGCTGCGGAGAACCCATTGCTGCTGGTCAGAGCCCAGTGTGCTAAACACTGCAAGAAAAACAGCCTTGCCTAGAAGAGCTTCCAGTCAAACTGTGGATTCCAAATGGGTTGAGGAGAAATGTTTTGGTAATAGTTGAACTGTCTGTTGAATGTGTCTGGTGGCTGTCCCAGGAAAAGAGGGATCCAAAGAAGAGCAACTCTGATATTTGTGCTTGCCAAGCCTCCTTTCTTGCACAGCTACTGTCAGGCAGAAATGTCTGTGCAGGAGGCAGAAATTTCTCTCTGTGTATAGCTTTTTTAGTTTTATATATGTGTATGTTAGTGGTAGCAATTACACTGTTTTAAAGAAGAATCATAAATAATGAAGGAAGAATGAGCTGTAGGCGACCTAATTAAAAACCTGCTCTCTTTATGAGTTAGCAAGGTAATCTAAGTCAACCTCTGGCTCTAAAGATTTCCACTGTGCTGCAAGGGAAATTAATCATCTGTTAAAGTATTTTCTTTAACTCTCCACCCTGGCAAAAGAGTATTGGCTTGAAGTGGATTTTGGAAGAAGCTGCATAGGTGCATCTGGGATCATTTCTTTTATCTTTTATTAATGTGGTGGTATGTATTGGAGAGAAACACCCTGCATATTGTTTCCTGCATGGCTACCTACTAGTCTGGGGTGCTTCACACTAAGTATCTGAAGGGGGCCTACAGGAGGGCTGGGGAGGGACTTCTCAGGATCTCAGGTAGTGATAGGACTAGGGGGAACGGAATGAAGCTGGAAATAGGGAGATTCAGGCTAGATGTGAGGAAGAAGTTCTTCACCATGAGAGTGGTGAAGCCATGGAATGGGTTATCCAGGGAGGTGGTTGAGGCCCCGTCCCTGGAGGTGTTTAAGACCAGGCTGGACGAGGCTCTGGCCAGCCTGATCTAGTGTGGGGTGTCCCTGCCCATGGCAGGGGGGTTGGAACTAGATGATCCTTGTGGTCCCTTCCAACCCTGACTGATTCTATGATTCTAAGTAACCTGCATCCAGGGCAAACTCTTCTCCTGGATCCTTCTCCTTTTGTGTCCAGTGCTTCTGATAAAACCTTCTCTCAATTTTAACTTCTCTTTACTGATAAATTGTTGTTGTGTCAGTCTAAGATAACTGTTACAGGTTTTAAACAGTGAATTTATTCTTGGGTTTCGATAACAGCCCTGGCTGGGAAGTGTGGGGGAAAAGAGAGATCAGTAATTTTCTAGGAAGATTCATGCTTTTAAACACTCCACTGCTGAATGAAGTAGATCTTCATTAAAAGTTACTGTGTGCCAACATACATGGACCAAATGGGACAGATGTTGCAATATTTGGAGCCTCTGCTGCAGTGTAGATGATGACTTGGATTTATTAAGATCTGTCTAAGATAGCTTTCTGGGTCTTTCTTTCTGTGATGAGAGGACATACAGGAAAATAAATCTCCTTTATGACTAAGCCAACTCCTTGTGAAAACAGGCATTACTCATTTAAAGTCTGCAGGATTTTAGTCAAGTTGGCCTCAGCTGTAAATCTGGCCCAGGGTATTTTCTGTGTGTGGAAAGGGGGTCAGCATTGCGATTTTTGTCTTGAAGTATTTACATTTTTATGACATTTCTGTAATAATTTGGGAAGAGGGAGATTTGTAAAGTGAAGGGAAAAGATAATTAGGCTTTACGTAGCAACCAAGCACACGAGGCTCTCTTGAATTATTAAACTTAATTAGTTTCATTTATTATTCCTGCAGGCTACAAATATCAGTATTAAATGTGTGGTATGTTTGATCTGGTAGGCACACAGGTTTGCTAATACACTGCAATGCCACTGAACTTCCAAATAACCCCACGGGTCTGCTCTGCTCTCGTTGTATGAATAGCGTGTGTATTTTCATACAACGCTGGCAGGAAAGGAGAGCATCTTAAAGTACAGTCAGCACTGTATGATGCCTCAATAGTCCAGTGGATATTTTAGTCTGTATTTCTGAGGTTATTTTGATCCTTGTATCACAAAAGCCTGTATGTGTGCAGAACAGTTGTCACTGATTGCGAGTACCTTGCTATAGATGGCATTTCTCCTGCCTTCTGAAGAGTGATGCTTTTCTTTGGCTTATAGTTAGTAACCTCTTGGGGGTCTTCATTATGTCTTGATAAATAATACAGCTATGGCCTCATACTGAGAAAATGCTTCCTCTCATTTTTCTTGTGTATATGATGATTTGATCCCTGCTCTGTATTATGCTCATGAAAGCGTCAAAGGAGAAAACAGTTTTAGCTGTGATGGGTAAGGAACAGCCTGTACAAAGACTAAAAGACTGGCACAGAGCTTGTCAGTTGGTGGAATGAAGGATTTTTATCTGTAAGAAGCTGATCTTGATAAGTAGGGAGATGTCAGGTAGCAATGGAAAAAACCTGGCTACAGGGCCTCAAATCATGCTCGTGCTGTTGGCTGCCAGCTGCAGATTCCTTAGAGTCAAATGACTATAGACACCAGGTCTAGCATACCATCACCAGCTTGTTACTCTGCAGCTCTGATTATGTGAGTTCAAGAGCATTTTTCCTGTTCTTGAGAGCAAATGACCCTCTGAAATGAAAAGATAGAAGAAGGTGGGGAGATGCTATCTGGTGTAGAGTAGGAATGGATTTGTTGCATAGGACATTTTTTTACATACTCACTTTTTTCTGAGAAGACCTTCCAGAATTCCAGGTATTTTTGCAAGCACTAACTTCCCAGATAGCTATTTCCAGAAGGCCATAAAACACTTCCAAAGTAGGAGGATGAACAGCTAAAAACAGGAGTGCAGACTTGAAAGGCAGAGCTGTACTGAAGCAGGCCCATCTTAGTCACTTAAAAATTCATTGAAGTCTACAGTTACTTGATTTTGCTAAGAACAGAACCTCCCAGCCCAGCTGACATTTCAGTACTTTATCTTCCTTTTGTGGCTCAGGTGAGACCTTTCTAACCTTCACAAAACAGTGACTTGCTTGAACTTCTTTCTCATGACCAAAGCTAGATTAAAATAATGTTCCTCTGTAGAGCTCTTAGATCCATTTTACACTTAATTGGTAGTCATGGTTGCTCAAGAAAAGAGAATAATACAAGTCACTCTGAACTGTGGGCCTGTCCCTTGCTGTGTCAACTGGTCATCATCTTTACTGTTAACTTCTTGTTTTGGCAGCGTGGCATGCACTTAGAATCATAGAATCATAGAATCAATAAGGTAGGAAAAGATCTTGTATTCTAGTTGCACATTAAACTATTGCAAAAGAATTAGTCTTGTATATTATCAGAGGCAGTGAAAAACAAGAAGGCAATTCTTACATCAAAGAGTTAATGCTAGCTAGAAGACAATAGTCCATTTAGATGGAAAAGAACATGAATTTTGTCAGAAATTTGATGGAAGACCAAGCTGGGGAGAGAGAGAGCTGGAAGGAGAAAGAAGTGAATGATGGAGTTTTGCCACTCTCCAGTATTTCAGCACAATTCATACCTGCAGTGGCACTCCCTGAGTGATGCTTTCCAGTCATACCAGCTGGCTTTTAAATTCTTCTCATGTTCCAGGGATTTCAGTATTCCCATATGATTGCACTGCATTAGTGCTGTCATAACGTTACAGCTAGCTGTTGGAACTGGATTCCAATTGCTTTCTTCTCTAGCTTTGCCTCTCACTTTCTTTCTCTCTTCCTTTACACTATGTTCATATCACCACCCTGAACGAGGAAGATGGAGGAAACTGTGCACCCAGTGTTTTGAGATGGGTAGAATGTGATAGCCCAGCCCTCAGGGTAAGGCTCATAACCCTTAAAGACTTGTCTCAAACAAGGTGTGACATACCTGGTGTTAAATAGACAAGTTGATGGCCTTAATAGCTCTGGAGGAGAGCTGCTGGCTTAACAGTTAGAGGATTTCTCTCTTTAAAATCATGGGTAACAGCACCATTGCTCAGCAGGGGCTTGGTGCACACCTCTGTGATTTGAAGATACTGCACATCCCCCTGCCAAAAGAGCATAGAAGGACCACTGCTTCAGGGGTCTGTGTGTTGCATTTAACGCAGAAGACCCTCTTGGAATGTAGACCTGCCACAAAAAGTTCAGCCTATTCCTGTGACATCGTTGCTGCATCTAAGGAGTAGTGATATTTTCTCTCTGTTTCTTTTCCTCTCTCCTTTTTCTTCCTGTTTTCCCTCTGCTCTGGTCTATTACTGAGTGTTTTCACTGGCCAAATGAACCCAACTCATCAGTCATTTAGGATTCCCCCCAGGGAATTTTGGACTCTAATCACAAACCCCCTCACTACCCAGGGCTGGCTCAGGATACCCAGTGATGACAGTGGCCTGGTGGGAGGATGTCCTTCATACACAGCATAAAGCACAAAGATGATTTTGCAAGGGATTTGTTGATACCAGGTGTGGAGAGGAGAGATGAGAGGAAAGTCTCAAGCAATAGTGAAAATTCCATAATGGACATAAAAGCCTTTAAGGAAAGTGCTTGCCAATGAAGCAGAGATAAATCACTGAGAACTGTAATAAAGAACTTATCCCAAGGACTTTATTTGTTGACAAGGAAGTAAATTCTTTTATCAAAACAGCTGCATCTAATAGTAGTTACTATGTTTGGATCTCTTTATGGTATGGGATGCTGTAAAATACCCTGAGTGCTTCATCAGAACTGGGCATGATACAGGTAACCACTAACAGGCAGCTCCTGCTTTCTCTGAAGTAGTCCCAAACTCAGTGCTGATGCTATACTGGTATTGAGTGGTGTGAAAAGCTGTTTACAGCAGTTAACTTTGAGCATCTTTAGTATTGTCTTTAATGCTGCCTTTAAGATGAACTTTCAGCTATTTATTTCTCAGTGGAAACTGGATCTGTGTGCTCAGCAGATGCTCAGCTTCTGTCAGGAACTGAACCCTAATTAATTCATATTCCCTTTTGTGTGTGTGTGTGTGTACTCTCTGAATGTTTTTCCAGTGTGGCTGAAGCTCTTGAATTTAAAAACACTTTGTAAGATCAAAACATCTGAAAATGTGCTTTTAAAAATGCAGTTACTGTGTGAATGTAAAATTAGATTTCTCAAGAAAAATAAATCTGTGATCATTTGCCAGATTTATGTTCTCTCAGAAATCCAGACAGAAAGTCAGACATTTGTGGATTGGGTATAGCACAGCCCACATCTAGCAAGGAGTCAGAGATGCAGTAAACACTCATAAACAAACTGTTGACAGGGAACATGTTAATCTTTGATTTGAAGCTCAGATTAGAAAAGTGGCTCAGTTGCTTCCAAACATAAGGCAAATTTATTGGTGAAAACGAACACAGGAAACCTCCTGGAATATCTCACTGTATTCTTGGCTCCAAATTCTATCATCCAGCATACTTCGGTCCCAACTCCTTTGGAGATCAGCACAGTGTAAATGACTGTAAAGTGTTTTTTATTGAGGGCCCAAATGCCCCCACTTAATTTGAAGTCCAAACAGAACAAAAAGGCTATCCAAGCCCCCAGAGCACACTGCAGTGCAACGTTAATGTAGTTTCGAGGTCTTCTGTTCCTGTCTTCTTAACAGAGACCATTCAAACCAGTGAGGTTCTGTTTGGGATTGATCAGTGTGACCTGGCCAGGTGAAGTACAGACTTTATAAAATATTTAGCCATGGAAGAAGTAACACTTGGCACCTTGGCACCTCTTCCTGACTGAATGACCAATGAAGGCAGATAAAATGCCGAGTCAGAAGGGGATTGTTCTATACTTGTGAATAGAAGCACAAGTGTAGTGGGAATAAACTGAAGTTGTGATAGCAGACCCTCTCCAAACTAGTAGGTGTCAAGAAGCAGAAAACCCCAAACAAATCCAAAGGCTGCTGTTTCCTGACAGACTTGGTTTGCTATCCTTTACTGGGTGAAAAACAACCAAAGAAGGACATGCTGTGGGGGAAAAAGGCTGGCAAAGAGGGTGACAAATCTGCTCACTGTGGACTAACAACGTTGTTCCTGTCCCATTAAAGGTAATAAGCTTCTGTGAGAAGTGAGCACCTGTCAAAGATTTTTGTCAGGGAATAGAGGGAAGCCTCCAGCCTGCCCCCCTGCTGCACAGCAAGGGGGAATACTGAATGCTGCCTACATGCTGAATTCAGTCAACGTGTGCCTCATCTTTTTATTGACGTGCTGAACAGATCTCCACCATTTCTTATTTGACAAAGCACATTAATACACTGCTTCATGTCAGATGATGCAAATGGAATAATAAAGGGTGGTTTCAGTTAACTGACTCGCTGGTGTGAGAGAGGAGAGTGGCTGTTATTATTTTCCAGTGCCATGCTGTGATTTTCTGTGTCCTTGTAAAACAGGTCTCCTGTGTAGTCCCCCAATAGTAATGAATTTGCCTTCTTTCCTCGTTTTAGAATCAGTTTGAAGTAACAAAAGAGTGTGTATTCTGGACCATAGGTGGTTTCAAAACAAGTCAGGCAAGAGCTTTTCATGCCACTGTATTGGCAGTCATATCTTGGAGAGATGCTGCTGTTAGCTGTGGAGCTGTTCTTTTTTATAGGACTTAGCAGTCAAAAAATGAAGTTAACTTTCTATAGCTGGCACTAATGAGGCCTCTAAAAATGAGTCCGAGTGTGACAGGTAGCTACCTAACGCTGGTGGTGTTTAGGATGGTGGGTGGGGTGGAGAGAATGCCATTAGGAAAATGGGGACAAAGAAGGAGCAAAATTGTCACCTGACTTCGTTCTGTGTATTCTAGTCTTTGCTAAATGTGTTAAGTACTAGTCCTGTACTAGCAGAGGAGTTAGGCTTTGCAAACAATGAGTGGCTAAGTTCCTTTGACTCCCAAATTCAAAGTCAAAATAACCTGTGAGCAACCTTTGCAGTGAATATTAAATAAAGTAAATATTAAATTAGACAAGGGATCATTACAACATCTGAGCTTCCTGTAGACCTTCAAACTGACCTGTTAGCTTAGAAAGCTTACTTACAGCACACATTTTGTACTGAAATAATGAAAGCAGCAGAGGTTTAGTATTCCATAGGAAGCATACCTGTTTACTTACAGAGAAAGCAATTTCCTCTGATGACTTGGAGAAGAGCCTCTTCAAGTATTTCAGTAAGTTTAGTTTATTCACAGCAGGCTAAGGGCCTAACCTGTTTCAGAGACAAAATTAAAAGCCTGAAGGAAGGATTTGGTCAGTCATTTGGAAAGATGGTCTTAAAGTTCATAATTCAATAGAGTATAAGCAGGACTGGGGACCGGGAAGCCGCTTACCATGATGACATTGACTGTCCTAAGGACTAAAATCAGAAGAGAGGGCTTAAAGCAGTGCAGACATTAATGGACCATTGAAGAGCAGCTGTGATCCAGAGCACATTCCAGTTTGTTGGCGTAGCCTGATCAGTACCAGGTACTGCAGCAGTGCAGGCAATATCTTCACCTTAATTCAGTGTTGCTTGCTGACCTGCAGGATGGCAGAGAGGATCCAGCTGTTCTCAGCAATGTTTGTATTAAATATTGAACAATGTTTGTATTAAATATTGAACAAGAAATGTCGGTGTTAAAGGAAAAAAAAAACAAACAAACAAACAAAGCCAAACAAACACCAAAACAACAACAACAAAAAGCAACCAACCAAACAAATGTTGTTTTAACTGGCCCCAGTTTCCCTGAAATCACAGAATCACAGAATGTTAGGAGTTGGGAGGGAACTCAAAAGATCATCTAATCCAGAGCAGGATTACCTAGAGCCGATCATACAGGAAATCAGCAGGAGTGTACTCAAACTAAAGGCTTTAGGCATAAAGATACAAACAAGACAAAAAATAATATCCTCTGCCCTTATCCCCCCTGCTCTCAGTTTCTCTACTTGGTGCCTGGGAGAAGGGGCATGGTGCTGGCATGTGAGGAAGACAGTTCCATGGAGCTTGCAGTGCTGGAAGCAGGATGGTGTGATATTTAATACATTGACAAAGTCTCTGCTTCACTGCAGTGACTTGTGGCTCACGCCTTGCTTTCCTGGTCCTGGAGCTCTTAAGGGTGTGATACAAAGCTTGCTGTGGACTTGGCAGTGTGGCAAAACAGCTGTCACCTGCAAGGACCTGTCAGTCCTAAAAATACTGGAAGTATATTTTGAAATTGGTTTTGTAATTGCCCTGTTGTTGCCCTGAACAGATGTGCATATTAGAACTGCTGAAAAGTCTCTTAAATAAGGTCAATAAATGCACAAGTTAAAAGCTAAGTTTAAAACCACTGGGACCATCCTTAAAAAAGTGACAAATTAGTTTTGAGCCCAGTTCTTCACTGGTGTAGAGAGGCAGCATTCTACTGAATTCAATGAAGCTGGCCCAGTTTGCACTTGTACAAAAGCAGAACTTTGTCCTCTCAAGTGGCTTTGCTCAGTACCTTTTGCTGTCAGGTCTGTGTATGTGTTTGCAGTGAGTGATGCAGTGGAGCTGCACTGAGTTCACCATGAGGTGGTTAGTGAAGCACTCCCAGAAGTAAGTTGATTATTAGAATGGTGTTCAGCCTCAACCCTGTGTGGACATGCAGTTGAGGAGTGGTGGTGATGGGAATGATGGAGATCATCCAGCTGCTTGGAGAGAGAGAAAACATGTGAGAATATTTCTGTATAGTAAGTTTCAGTCTATGCTTGCAGCACGGCACGTTTTATAGCCTTCTTCCTCTAAACATATCCCTGAAAGATATTAATCTTCTCTATGAGAAAATTACCACACAGTCTGTTATAAGACTATACATCTTTAAAGTGTCATAGTATCTTGGGGTATGAGATTGTCTTTTTCCTTTGGATCACCCTTTGCTATCCAATCTAGACAAGGTAGCTGCTTGACAAAGAGAAGCTTTGAGGTGTCAGTTTTACGAACTCCCTCCCTGACACCTCACATGAAGTTGTTCATTTCTTTGGTCATAAACCAAAGACTGAAATGCAGAATGACTTCTGGGCAGATGTTGTGTATGATGAAATCTTAGTTTAGGGATTTATTCTCTGCTTGGTATTCAAGGCCTGAGTCTGATTCCTCAGATGTGGAAAATGTTCAGTGTGCTCCTCTTAAGAACAGTGAAAGAGAGCTTTCAGGTGACAGAGAACACATTTGCTGTCCACTTGCACACTCACAGTTTTGTTGTTTTGCCAACACATTCTTTATTCTAGTTCCTGCTCCCCAAAACCTATGGCATGAAAATACATCACCTATTCTATTTCATGCCTACTGTGCTCTGTAAATAGTGGTGGGAGGCAGAGTAGATATGACCTTTTCAGGTTGCTAAATAACTCTGTATGTTGCAGTACCCTGGAAACATTAAAATGCTCCTTAATGTAAAGACCACAGCTTATTCCCATCTCTAGTGAGAGTGGGAGATTTTCTGTCTTACTGTAATAGTTTTGGTCTTCAGCCTTGAGGCTGGGTCACAGCTGAAACACAAGGAAACAGCCTGTGAAAATAAGCAGTCATCAGTGGTTCTCCTGGCAGATCTTGGCCTGTTATGAAACCACTGGACCAAAGCTCCATCAAGTGATGTCATACTACATTTGTGAGTTCTTGAGCCTCCTTAGCTTGAGTGGGATACAGCAGGGATATAGCACTTCCTTTCCTTGGAGCCCCTAGCCTGTTTCTGGGCCCAGAATCCGTCTGTAATCTCTCCTCCATGTGGAAGTCACTGTTAGGATGAATGCTTCTTAGCCTGACTTCATAGATGCTCCTTCTCCCAGCACCCATTTTCCAGTCCCATTGAGTTTGCAGTTCACCTCTCAAAGAGCAGATGATGCTCAACTCATGCAGGGTTTAAGGCATCATCCTTAACTCCTCTGAGCAAACAAGTGACACCCTTTTGGCACCCTTTGCTATCAGTGCATCAGCTGCAGTCTTGTCTTCTCATGAGACTTTTGTCTCAATGTGGCAGCCGAAGGGAACATCAAACAGCCAAAATCCATGTTGTGTCAAAGTGAAAATTCTATATTCAGAGAGTCCCCACATGCTCACAGGCTGCGTGGGCAGATCTGCAGCTGGAAATCTGACAACAGTGCTCACTCAAGGTGCCCTTGGATCTTTCAGAGGTCTGAAGTTGTTGTGCATCCAGCACCACAAACAGAAGGCTTTGGACGGAGGAAAGCTAAAACAAAGGTGTATTGAGCCTTATTGCTGGGATCTGCTGTTAGCCTGTCTTAGGCATCAAACACTGCTTTTACTTCTGCTGACCAGGAGCAATTTGAGTACAGAAATTGGTGCTGTCCTGGGTTCAGAACAAATTTCCTTTCCCTGCCCAGTCTTCCTCCTCACTTTAAATCTTGCATAAATGTTGTCAGTGTCCCAGATCAAGCAAAGGGTCTGTAGGGAACTTTGTATCAGCAAGAGTAGTAGCCCTGTGTCTATGGAGACATCTGAATTTCTGGTTACCTTCCAGTGCATTTCTGTAAATAGCTGATACTCAGCTTCAGAGCACATAAAAAATTCAAAGAATCACTAAATGCTAAGTAAAAAAAATAAAATAATACAAGGGAGTTGTCTGTATTCAGTGAAATTATTGAAGCAATAAAGAATAATGCTTTTGCAGATGAGGCTCCAGACCAAGAAGTGCAGAGCAGATCAATAATGTCATACTTCTTGCCAGAATCAAAATACTTGTGGAAATAGCTGTGGAGTGAAGGGGGAAAGGTTCGTTTCAATCAGTCATTCTTGTTGTATAATGCAGTAGCACAGACCAAACTAACTCCCTTGCTGGGGACTTTAAGAACTTGAAGAGCATTTAATCAAAAATGTTGAGGCATTGTGTATCCTGAAGGCCCCTTAGAAAGGGAATGTGTGGTGGGTACAGGAAAGGCAGGCTGAACCAGCAAGTTTGTATCAGGTTCTGGATGCTTTCTCTCTTGCATGTCCACATGCAAAAAGCATGTTCCTAAAGCTACAAGTCTGACTTTTTGTTCAGAGCATCTTCACTGCATGTTCAGCCTGTGACTGCCAGTGAAATGGTGGGAGAGGTGTCCAGTCAAGGTGCAGTGGCCAGGAGGAATTTGCTTGTGTTAGTAAGGTGGTATTGCACTGGAGTCCATCTGTGACCCATTCCCCACTCCGCCAGCTGTCAGAGGTGCTCAGTGTTAGGTGGGCCTGTTCTTGGGTAGTTTCAGTAGTTAGCATATGCTTAGAGCAGATGAAAGCTGCAATGAAATTAAATGAACTGCTTAGAAAACTTGTAGCAGAACTGAGAGCTGAAAACAAATCCCATGAATTCTAGCCCCATACCTTTATAGCCAAGCTGCCCTTTATAGACAGGCACCAAGTTAATGCAGGCATGCAAACTTTGGATTAGAATTGCTCCCTCAACCTTGCTGTGATTGAGAGCAGCTCAGGTTAATGTGTCTGGAATTGGAAGACTTACAAAATGGTAATTCATAATACAATAGAGGGAGAGAATGGCCATCAAGTATGCCCTGGATATGGTTCAGAAGAGACCTTGCAGCTGCACAGAAGCTTTGCAGATGCACAGCATCAGGCAATGCTCTGAACTTAGTGCTGATCTGTTTAAGTGATACCTATTTTGAAGGCATCTATAGAACCTTGGCTCACCAGGTGTGAGGTAAAACTACCTCTTGGAATTTTCCTGCCTGTTAAAAAAAATCTTTATATTTTTCTTTAAAAAGTGGAACATGATCTTTGGCTTTTGCTCTACAGAATAATGCCACAGAAATTATCATTGCTGTAGTACCTGCACTCTCTGAAGCAACCTGTATTGATCAAGAGGATGTGGCAACTTTTGTCTTGTTTGGATGTGTTTTATTGATGAAATGATTCCAGTTTCAGCAGCTTTTCAGGCCTTCAAATGCAAGTTAATTCTTCTGTGGAACAAAATGAACTTTTTAAAATGCAGAATCATAGAACTGTCAGGTTTGGAAGGGACCTCAAGGATCATCTAGTTCCAACCCCCCTGCCATGGGCAGGGACACCTCACACTAGATCAGGTTGCTCAGAGCCCCATCCAGCCTGGTCTTGAAAACTTCCAGGGATGAGCCTTCCACCACTTCCCTGGGCAACCTGTTCCAGTGTCTCACCACCCTCCTGCTGAAGAGCTTCTTCCTGACATCCAGTCTGAATCTACCCATTTCTAGTTTTGCTCCATTCCTCCTAGTTCTATCACTACCTGACACCCAGAAAACTCCCTCCCCAGCTTTCCTGTAGGCCTCCTTCAGATACTGGAAGGCCACAATAAGGACTTCTCAGAGCCTTCTCTTCTCCAGACTGAATAGCCCCAACTCTCTCAGTCTGTCTCCATAGGACAGGTGCTCCAGCCCTCTAATCATCCTTGTGGCCCTTCTTTGGACACATTCCACCACCCACATATCTTTCTTGTAATGTGAATATGGAGTTTCCATAACTAATATTTTCAAGATGAAAGCCCAGTTTTGTGTGGGACACCAAGCTACTCATGCTCTCTTAACTTCACATAGAGGTTCATGTGATAGGTCATTTTTCATCCCAGATATGCCTGACTTAACACAGGAAATTGAACTGATGTCTTCATTCATCCTATGATAAGTCAGCTCACTCTGTATTTACTTCTTTTCTTTAGGAAAAGTTCAAGCTAATTCATTGCCACAGAATATTTGATAAAATAGCACACTTCTGCAGGGTGCAACTGAAGCAGAAAAGTTGTGATTATAGTCAGGCTGTCTTGCAGTTCTCTTGAAGGTCATCGAAAGACTTGAAGCACTTGGAGTTTTGGAACGAAAGCTGTCGTCTTTATTCATTTTGAGTAATAGTAGAAGGAACTAGAATTATAAATTGAAATTCAGTTCTTCTTCCTTCAGCTACTGAATGAAAAAAAGAAAAAGAAAAAGAAGGAAAAAAAAAGGAAAGTTGCATAAAACGAGATCCATCTTCTGATTACTCGGAACAGAATTTTCAGCCTCTCATAAGGCAGGTCAAACAATGCCCAGTAAGTTTCCCTTCCTTTCCTTAGGCCATTAGAGAATTAAATTGATTGCATCATTTTCAGCATCATTTCACAACAGTCAATAGTCCATCTTCCAAATTGTATCAGTGCCTCTTACCATAATACCCATCTGGAAAAAGGAGCAGCTGCCCCTTCCTGATACACGAGGCGTTTAAAATTCTCCTACAGAAAATTATTCAAACAAAACAGTAAAATGACAGCAATTTACCAGCTCTTTTCTCCTGCAAATAGATTCTTCTGTGAGGAAAAAAAAATAATTATTTGCTCTTCTTTTTTCTTCCCCCATCAAGTAGCCTAAATTCACCATTATGTAGAGAAGTTTAGATCACACACAGTAACTGCGCTGTAAGAGTCACGTAGGCACTGAATAAAGCGAAGACAAGAAGTCAGCTTGAAGGCTGGGAGGATCAATTCTGACAGTGTGCTGCTCTGTTGCACTGTGATGCCTTCTTACCTGGGGGCTTATTTAATGGTGGAAGGGGAAAAAAGTTCCAGCCTGTCTCGTGTATGCCTTGGGAATGAAGCAGGAAGGGCAGTAGGAACTGGAATAGTAACAGTGGCTCAAAAGGTGGGGGAGTCAGGGTAGATTGTGACCCACGTGCCCTTGCACTGCTTTGGTTACAATCCTCAGCAGTCAGCAGGGCTTAGCGATTTCATGCCCAGCGCCATGCTAATGCCGGTACTGGGGTTCTGGTTTTGGCCTTCAGGTGGTAGATGCTTGTTCAGACATCAGTGAGTGTGTTTGGTTTGAGGTGTAGATGTGCCCTAAGCGTAACAGAGCTGGACATAAAGTGATGCTAATGCTGCTGCTGGTCAATATTAATCTATAGTGGTTTTGGTTTTTCTTGATCTCAGTCACTGTTGCCTCACCTGTACCCTCCCCAGAATGCATACATTTGGACAGCACAGTAACATTCCCTCCTGTGATTACAGTGCCTGAGTGAGTCCTTGCTCCACAGAAGATGCTGGGTATGCTGATTGAAATCCTCCTGCTGGACCAGTCTGGCTGCAGTAACCATGTTGTTTTGATCCAGACCACTGTTAACAGCCTGGTAACAGAAAATCCCCTTTGGGACTGAGATTTGAATGAGGAAAAGTGAAATCTTGATTTAGAAAATGTCGATAGTGTATTAACCTGCCAGTTTAGGAGGTACTCACCCCACTGTGAATACAGGCCTGCTCTTAATGAGAGTGCAGATACTGTAAGGGACTATTTTATATGTGAAAACAGCTGCTTCAGCAGGGGCTATCCTCTGTTAAATTGTGGGATTACCACTTCAGGTGATGCAGGAAGAGGAGAGGAGTCCTCTGCTTGTCTAAGAAAGTCATCATTTCAGGTATGATTGTGAGTTATTTCTGATAAGGTTGCTTGCAACAGTTCAAACCATCCAATTTCAGTCTTCCTGGGAGTTAATACACAGATGGAATACAGGTCTCTGGTTTAAGTGTGAGCTGCAAAGCCAGTGACCATATCTGTTTGCCTGCAGCTACTCCTTTTGTGCCCTCTCATTTTCCCATCTGGGCTCATATGAAAGAAATGTCTCCACATCATCTGTTGTTGCAGATATTCTCCCACCCCAGAGCTGTGGATGATGTTGTGTCCTCTCAGGAATCAGACCCTTTCTTGCATATCTGACTGAAGCAGTCAGTGGACATTGTCCTGCCTTTATTATACGTTCACCACCAGCTGGGATATATCCAAGGGCAGCAAGGGAAAATTAGATATATAAGGTGCCTGGAAGTGTACTGTGTGCACTTGTATCTGCTGAGTTTGTTCCAAAGACCTGCAGCCTCCACCACAAGCTTTGCATGGTTGAGAACAGCCGAGGAGGCAAAGGAACCACCAGGACATGGGATGCATTTGCTGTGCTTGTTTGAAGGATGGCTTAGAGTGAGCTAGAAAACGGGATCAGTTCAGTCCTTTAATGCTCCCCATCCCACAACTGCAAAGTAGTATATGGCCACAGATCTGGAGGGATTTGGTTTTCCCTGCCCTAGGTGAGCTGCGGGCCAGAGGCAGGCCATGTTTGGATTGGAATACCACAGCTGTATCTGTAAGCTTCTGTTTGCACCCAGCAGTCTTCATGCCTTGCTGGGCATTAGTGATGGTGGGTTGATACCATGAGCCTCCTGCACCTAGGCCCTTGTTTTATATTTTGAAAGTGATCTAAAAGTGTGCTGCTCATTTCTAGTTGCAGAGGGAGTCAGAAACAGACTGGAAGGTGGAAATGACTGAAGCTGTGACATGATATTGTGCGAAAACTGCTGTGACCTCAGCAGAGGTCCTCATGGTTCACCAGGTGAATTTCCTACTCCTCCAGCAAACCAGTGCAAGGTTATCTGTCATGCTCAGCTTCTTGAAGAAGCAGGGAAAGTAGCATCATATACAACTGTCAGTGGTATCATGCCCCTCAGAAGGGGAAAGATCTGCATTTTCTTCCTGTTATTATCAGCCTTTGACATTAGAACTGCTATTATTTTCTCCAAAATGTATTTGTGTTGAGCAGCAGAGACATCTCCTATCAGCAGACCTGTGTGTTCAAATACAATTTCTTACATTTGCTCCTTGACTCCAAATGACACTTCCCCTACCAGCACTCCTGTGCTCACTTGCAGAAATTATAACTGCTGTAGACTGCATACCCCAGGAGGTGATCTCTGTAAATTGGCAGGTTTGCTCTCTCTAAATCTTCTGCCAACTTGCAGAGTTCGTGTGGCTCATCCTTTAGGCTAAGAGCACACACACAGCCATGCCATTGCAGCCAGCTTTTCATCTTATCTCAGCAAGGCATTGCAGCCTTCTCGCTGTTTCATTAGACACTCCAATGAAAACTGGTGCTTCCTTTTCTACAACAGCCACATCAGCTGGTTGATCTTTCGGTAACTTAAGTGGGGTTCTGGTTTTAGCTCTTTAGGGATAGCAGCTAACATAAATGCTAGCTGATGTGGGTAGTAGATATAACCACTGTTGTGTCTGCTAGAGAGTAGGCTGTGCCATAATCACCTGTGTAGCTTGTCCACACATCCCATGTGTGATACTGTTCATCTGGGAAACCTATACTGACCACAAGGGACAAGGCTACTCCTGCTAGAGGACCATCAAGACATGCTTTTAACTTGTCACATACCTGTTGTATTCCTTGCTTTTCACATGGTTCTTCCACAGCTATTGTCCTGTATTGCTCTTGCTTCTTGGAGGCAGTTTTGGGAAGGAAATACTGACTGTCAGCTGCCTGACAGGTGTGTGGCCAGTGTAGCCAGCGCTCGGGAATGTGAGGCTAAACATTTTGTTTCAGAAAAGGACGAGAATGAGACTTGTATAATTCTTCTGTTACACAATGGGTTTATGGATCCACTGCAAAATTCAGTAGCATGAATTTATACTGAAGACACTGACCTGAACACCAGTTTGAATTTCTTTGTTATTTGCTCAGCTGCTCTTTGCCCTTCATCCTTTGCCATCATGTAACAGCTCCCTGGGTCCAAAATGCTGTTTTAACTCTCATCCCTGACCCCAATGTCACAAGAGCTGCTCAGAGTAGAAGCAGAGCTGAGTGTTTGGAGTGTGATGAAAAATTTGCTTACTTTCCCAAACCTAGAAAGCTCCCTGTCCCCCTGTTGCCATGGCAACATCTCCCATCCACATTCCTTCAGCACTGCTATTACTTTGCTCTACCGCTGTCTTGAAGCAGTGATTGTCTTTTCCTATCTCTGTGCTGAAGCAGTGAGGGAAATTACATAAAGACTGAAGGAATAGCCAGAAGCACACAAAGGCAGGTTCATTCATTCAAACCACCAAGATGATTAGCCCTGAGGACAGACTAGTGGGAGAATGAAGAACAACTGTTGACTGGGAAGTGCAGCTCTGGTTCTTATGAAGTAATTCACTGCATAGCTTTTATGTTGATGATCAGAATGGCCCTGAAATTTGGGATTGTTCAGGAAAGTGATTGTCTGGAATTTCTCTGCCTGGATCACAGTTGACCACTTTGCCAAGCTAAAAGGCATCTGGTGAGGGGTGTGTCACAGAGAGCAGGCTGGCTCAAGACTGTAGAAACTGTTGTGAAGGAGGTTAATATGAAATGTCTGTGCTGCCAGTTCCCAGAGGCTGCCTTCCTCAAAGTGATGCCAAATAAATTTGCTGAAATAGGCTTGACCCACGAGCATGTGGCAGGGGGTTGGAACTAGATGATCCTTGAGGTCCCTTCCAAGCCTAACAGTTCTGTGGTTCCATGATTCTGTGAGGTGATCTTTGTAAAGCCTATAGATCTTTCCACTAGAAACTGCTTGATGGCAAGCAGCCTGGCAAACTCTCCTTGTAGATGCTGCTTATGCCACCCAAATTAACACACATGTGTTAGCTCCCTGACTGAACATTCACAAGGCATGTGATCCTCTTCCTATGGGTCTGTATCTCTGCTACGCCCATCCTGGAAGCAGCAGGGGAGGGCTTGTGAGAGCTTTTGTCCTCCCTGGAGGCTGTTTTCCCCCTGGGAAACTTAATTAGTCTGTTCCACTCCCCTCCCTGCCCAGCAAGGCTATAAAAAGGAAGATACTGCAGCCATTAGCTCTTGGGCCCTGCCTTTGCTTGGACAAGGACTGCTGGTGGCCACGTGGTTGGGCCTGATCCTTCTCCCTAATGGCCTCTGCACCTCTTCAGAGAGACTGGTTTTGTATTCTTGGTTTTTTTTTCTTCCCATCCATCCTCATTCCTTGCCCTTGTGAACCTTACTTGTTATTGTTGCATATATATATTTTTTTAAAAAGAAAATTCTTTACCTCTCTACTTCCAAGCCAACTCCAAATTATTTCTTGGTGGATTTTCTCCTTCCCTTTCTTTTTCCTCTCTATTGGGAAGGAGCGGGGAGGATCGGGGGAAGGATTCTCAGCCTTTCCCCCATCTGAGCTCTTAAGTCCCAGTTAAGGCTCAAACCCCCACAGCTTTCAGTGCAGCTGGCTAGAGGTGAAATGGTTGTGGTACCTCTGCACCTGCCTGGCTATGCAACACAAACTAGGAAGAGTGGACCATGTCTTATTTTGATGCAAAGGTTATCTCACGTAATTGCAAAGTCCTGTACGATTGCCTATCGTTAATTAGAAACACTGATAATTATCTATTGCAAAGTGGATAATTATAGTACTTCCAACTAAAACTCACTCGTTGACATCATCTGGAATGTGAATGAGGGTTGTTCTCCCCTGCCTGCAATGTACATTTTACCTGTCGTGGCTTGAGACATGGTAAGGGCTGTCACTGGATGTCCTAATCTCTCAGCTCTGACAACATGGTCGCCGATGTACTTGACAAAAAAGCCAGCACAGCCTGGTTTAACATCAGCACTGTGCATGCTGCACAATTTTATGGAAACTTCATGATCAGAAAAAAATCCAGAGAACTGTTTTCATATCCTATTGACAGTTTTTAACTTTAGGTTTAGCTGGAAAGCTCTCCACTGTCTGACATTCTTCTGGGGTTCAATAAAACTCTACTAAAACTGTTTCACCAAAGTGGAGGCTCTGTAAATCTTGTCTTTTAGAAAAACTCTTCTTAATTCTTGGAGTTCCCCTAGCAGTGTTTGCTGGAAGTTGCTCATAAATAACAGAGCTTATGTTGCTAGCCTCCAGAGTGCTGATACATACCCTCCAAGTAAGGAGCTCATCTGAGCTTTATAGAAAGGTGCTGCCTCTGCTCAGAAGGTCACTGAATGCATGGCATCTCCCTTTCACTTGCAGTCATTCATTGTGGTTTGTATTTTGCTGTCTCATCTCACTTTTCATGAGTGTGTGTTTTTAGGGGATTTTGCAATGAGTGCTTTAAAAACCTATCTCCATTCCTTTTAGTTGTGAGATGTAGATCTTACAAAACACAGGACTGCGAAGATGCTTTTCCATGCTTTAAATTTCATGCTTTTAACTGCAGGGAATTACCTGCAAATGTACAGCTGTGGTGGCCAGAAAGTGAAGTAGATGAGAAACAGTCATAGTGCTAGCTAAGGAAAATACAAGCCATGAACATACAACAGGCATGAAAGTGTTCCTGTGAACTTGTACGGGTTTTATTTTGCATCAGTTCGAGCAAGTGTTAATTCCAAAGCTTGTTGAGTTGGGCTGATGGTAGAATGGCTGTGTGCCAGCCTCCTTGACAAATGTGTAAGTGCATTTGAGTGTGACATGAAAATGACAGTACTGGTGGCACCGGAAGTCCCCAACCTGATACTGAATGTAGATGGTGTTTCAACATTGGCAGTCAATCACTTAATCAGTTGGGAAGAACAAATTCTTACTCTTACAAATTCTTATTCTTATTTTCTTCTAGCTTTGAGGAATGCAGAGAGCCTGAAATCAGCTGTTACTTTGCTGCCTGGGCTTGATTTTTCTCCACCTAGAAGGAGTACATTTTGTACAGCAGTGATCTTTGGTCATCTGTAACGTACTCTACACTTGTGTTGGTACACCACTGGTTTTGAAGATCATCCTTCTGGAAGCACTACTGCATAGCTCTTCAGAGACAAGTATTAGTCCCAGAAAGAGAGGAGAGGATGAAGTCTTGGATAATCTGTATGAATAGAGAGAATTGAAGAAACTAGAGCTAGGATGCTAAAGAAGTATCAAAGGCAATCATGGTAATGAGGATACAGTAGAGAAGAATTGGGCAGGTCTTAGAAAAAGTTTGGAATAGGAACATCTTGGAGGAATAAGCCAGTGGGATATTAAAAAGAGAAGAAATCAAGACCATAATGGCTGGGTTAGTAGGATCAGGACGCTATCTTGGGATGCTAGCCTTGCTGTGAATTTTTATCAGGACTCCAGTTCTGTGTGGATGCCTGAACACTATCTTCTCTGTAAACATCCCTAAACCACTGTTGTATTTCCAGGGACGCACTCTAAATTGCAGTCTGGTCTCATGACAGGCAGAGCAACTGTGTGTTTGGAGCTTCTCAATGCATATTCACGTGGCAGCGCTGTTGTAGTGATGTGCGCTTGCATGGGGAGATCAATTCAGCCAGTGTTGGAATCAGTTGACATGTCCCGTGCTACCTGTTTTGCAGCGTTCAGTCTCATCACTTGGTTCAGGTTTGCAGAGTTGTTCAAGATACTTTGATACTCTTGAGACAGACTGCAGTGATTTTATGCACCAACATATAGGGCTAACCTGGACATCGCAAGGCTTTGGATAGATGTCAAGACATTTTAATTTCAACTTTCTAGGTTGAGAGGTTTTCCTTGGTTTCAGAAATTTTGTACTTTCTTGGTATTTTGTTGGGGTTGGTTTGTCTGTTTGTTTCCCCCTCCCCCCATTTTGTTTTGCAAAGAACTGCCCAATCTGGCAGGCCAATTCCAAGAGGTCAAAGTTACTCCTGTTCTGAATAGGTACTCCTGTTCTGAATAGTTTAGTGGCAGTGTTAATTAACTGGAAGTCTCTGGTTAATTGCATTTATTCAAAAATGCACTGGCACCTAGCTGATCTTCCTAGCAGCCCCTAGGGCTTTGTGAGTGTTACAGGTATGAAGGATCAAGAAGATCTTCATTCAACCTTTGTCTTTCATGAAGATCCATGGATGAGGCCCTAGGGTCCCCTTCGGCATTGCCCGTAAGGTCTTTTCTATCCAGAATACGATGTTCTTCGGCCCTGATGGTGCTCCGTGCTCTGTCCGTGAGGTCAGCAAGTCCCCCAAGAAGCCAGCACAGGGAGTAAGATTTCAGGTTACCAGCAGGTGGCGGTAGCGGAGCGGACAGAAGCGTGCTGTGGGCATTGCTAATGACAATCAGCGGGGCTGGCCTCCTGGGAAGCTTGGCTTCTTCCTCCTACCTTTTGATTTGCCAGCTCTCCTCCTTTGACTGTGCCTGGTTAGCTTTTCCGACCCTTTCAAATCTTGTGCAGAATGACTTTCTTAAGTTTCTGTTGAGTACTACTCTCTGTGATTTTTGTAAGTCAAATGGCCTTCTTTCTCATCTCTGCCCCTGTGATTGAAATATGTTGTCATTCTAGGCTTAGGAAAACTACTGGGATCAAGGTTATAACAGAAGAAACATACTTGGAAAAATATTTTGTGTACCCCCAATATAAATGAGAATTTGTTTACTTCAAAGCCACAGTGACTGTCAGTTGGAAAAGAAGATTTTTGGGTTGCACAATTATATTGATTTCAAAGTGAAGGCATTAATTTGTGCGCATGGGTATTCTTTTCGTGTGTCTCAAATTATGGTCCACCTTCACCAGTGACTGTTCATAGAAGACCATCTTCCTCACCCTGTATGAAGCCTGCTGGTTGCTGAGAGAGCATATGCTTCATATTTCCACATCAGTGTGCTCAAAGAACACTTGTGCCAACTAACACCTTACTGCAAGGGTTTCAAGTGGGAATATGGATGAGTTTACAACAAAGATTATCAATTAAGCAAACATTAAAAGGTGTCCAGTCTCCTCTTTCAATAATTTGCATGGGGGATTGCTGAAGACTAGAACAAAAGTAGTTTAGACTAGAGATATGTATTTAATGACAGTGGAAAGGCTGTTAAATCCCACACTGACTCTTTAATTGCTACCCATAAACCAAGTATTTCTGGAGGCACCTGATGCTGTGCAGCCACTGTAAAGCAGTGACACAGGTTTTGCAGTGTGCTCAGTCTTCCAAGCAAACATGATTTCCAGGGAAATGCCTTGGTCAGGTCAAGTTTCTAGACTTTGGCAAATTGCCATTAAGCACAGAATCAGGGCATGGTGGGAGAGGGTGGGATTTTTCCAGACTCAGCAAATAGCAGTGCTTTGGAAGACAAGAGTGAGGCAGATAGAGGCCCATCAGTGTCAAACTAAGTAAAGGGAAATGGTGGTTAACCAATATTTATGAATGCTATCATCAATTACTGGTCTTAGAGAACTGTTTTTCTGACAGTTATAGACTAGAGATTCACAGAATTGTTATGGTTGGAAAAGACCTCTAAGATCATTGAGTCCAACCACTGACCAAACACCACCGCAGCCATTAAATAAACCATGTGCCAGAGTGCCATGTCTGCAATGATGATGTGACCTGGGATGCAGAATCTGTAGGAAGTGCTTTCCCAGGATGCTGGTTTAGCTCAGGAGCATTGTTGGAAGGCTGTTAGCTTGCAGTGTGCATGCTATGAAACAACAAACACCTGCTCAAAAATGACAAGATCAGAGAAGGGGATTTCGGCAGAATTCCCAAGTTATTTCAGTCTTTTAAATATATGCTTTGAAAAGCTCAGACTTTAGTCAGTGATGTTTACACATGTGCAGTCCTTAGCCTCTGCTGACTAATTACGATTCTACCTGTGTTGTACTTGGCAAGCAGACAGCATTTGTTCAAGGGGCTCTTGCCAGCTGTGCTGGTAAAAGTGCTTCTCAGTGAGGTTCCAATTAAATGCTTTATTAATATTTATTATTCACTGGTTGCAGTTGTTGGTAGCTTGTGTTTGCCCAGGAGAGCTCAAATGAAACACAGCAAGGTATACTTGCTGAAGAGGGGGAGAAAAAGATTCTTTAGTTGTTTGTGTTCAGTGTGTGGTGTGTGAGTACTGATACAGGTCCAGCTTTTGAATGGAGAGGGTCCGTGTTCAGTAAGTTCTCCCCACCCAGGACCTGGTGTAGCATAGCTGGCAGGCTCTGGTGAAAGGCAGCCACTGCATGTTTGCTCAGCAGTGAGAGGAGTAGACAGCAAGGGCTGGCACAGCTTTAATTCTGCCAATGTTTTACATAAAGCAAACGTTTCCAAAGGTGACTCTCAGGCAACTGAGGGCACATTGGGCAACGTGTCTTCCCCTTGGTCCAGCACTGTGCCATGAGAAACTGCAGCTTCCTCTGAGACTAATGAGAGACCTGAATTTGGCTTCAGCTCTTCCAGTCACAGTCCCCAAACGTAGTGAACCAAGTATGAAACATAAGCTGTGAAATGCACCTGGAAGCTCTCTGAATTGGGCACAAAGTTGAGCGAATGCCTGTCAGTTCTGTGGCGCTGCTGATGCACAGATGCGACAGCGTGGCCGCAAGCCGAGGGGACAGATGGGTTTAAAGCATTTCCCAAATCAAAGTTTTAAACGAACACAATCTTCTTCTCCCTATCACAGCTGATTATACCAAGCATGGTTTCCAAACATCTGAGCTGAGTCATTTCCATCAGGCAAACTGCACTTGTTAACACAATGGTTTGCTTTTATTCAAGTGTGAATTGTTCCTTTTCATCAATGTCTGTCTGAAGTCGTTGTGGCCCTGGGGCAGATTCCCCTCTCTTTGCCCTCAGGAGTGAGAGAGCAAGGCAAGCCAGAGCTAAAGGTTTTCTAACATGATGTTTGAATTGAATGCCTGAAATGCTGGGTTTAGATACCTCTCTCTGGCCATCCCATCAGTCTTCAAGCATACAGCACTTCTATATCTGCCAAACTTCTGATCTGCAAATCTGCTTTCATTTGTATTGGTTTATACCAATTATGCCATTTCCAGGGTTTTTTTTGAGCAGTCAGTGCATTTGTTGTGCATTTGTATTAATCTCTTTCAATGTGCTGTGGCTCTCTTTCTGATGTTGTCCTGATACCAGCTGAGAGTAATTCCGGGGGAGTTAACACCAGGATGAAGCTGTTGCAAAGATGAAAAGAATTACTGCATTTCTCTGTAGGACTGATTATTTTTGCTGTGCTTTTGAGTGTTTATGAATGATTGTCAATTTTGAAACATGTTTTTCATCTCCAGGATTTAAGAAAATAACTTAATGAGATGAATTGCTATCTGCAAGGTGCTCAAAGCTTATATTTTAAGGCAGAATAGGCTGCTAGTTAGTAAAAAACAAGTCAGCATTTCTTGGGGAAGGTTTGCTGCTTTTTTTTGTGTGCTATGCTTCACATTTTGCTTGAGAGTTCTTTTGTAAGTAAGATTCCTAGCTGGGAGTCCTGCACCCACTGCTCCATATCAATAACCAAACCATCTTGACACTGCAGATTAAATCACCTCTGCAGCTGGGCACACTGATATCTCTTGATTTGGTCTTTGAGCGGACAGGGCTTATTTGTGTGCATTGGGAGATTTCTCACAGGATTAAACCCCAGTGATATTGGTGCATTTCAGATATTGGTATTCACTTACAGGAATGAATTTGACTAATAAAGATGGGGGTCTTGTGTTTTGGGGGTTATATTTTTTTTTTTACATGGATTTAAGTAATTTTTAGAATGTTGAGCACAGT
Organism: Picus viridis; assembly: GCA_033816785.1. Lineage (NCBI taxonomy): Eukaryota > Metazoa > Chordata > Aves > Piciformes > Picidae > Picus > Picus viridis. The sequence continues at coordinate 11,831,774 of CM066594.1, forward strand.
TATGATATACTCAGTATAGGTAAACAGATTCACAGTGTGTTTAGACTAAACTAGAAGAAGTGGTGTTTAACTGGGCAGAGCTTGAGGAAGTGAATAGAATAGAATTAACCAGGTTGGAAGAGACCTTTGAGATCATCGAGTCCAACCTATCATCCAATGCCATCTAATGAACTAAACCATGGCACCAAGCACCCCGTCAAGTCTCCTCCTAAACACTTCCAGTGATAGTGACTCCACCAACTCCTGGGCAGCCCATTCCAATGGCCAGTCACTTTCTCTACGAAGAATTTCTTCCTAACATCCAGCCTAAACCTCCCCTGGTGCAGCTTGAGACTGTGTCCTCTTGTTCTGGTGCTGGTTGCCTGGGAGAAGAGACCAGCCCCCACCTGTCTACAACCTCCCTTCAGGTAGTTGTAGAGAGCAATAAGGTCTCCCCTGCACCTCCTCTTCTCCAGGCTAAGTGATTCTCTTTCAGACATTTAGGGCTTGAATCACAGAACTGTCAGGGTTGGAAGGGACCTCAAGGATCATCTAGCTCCAGCCCCCTGCTATGGGCAGGGACACCTCACACTAGATCAGGTTGCCCAGTGGCACATTCAGCCTGGCCTTAAAAACCTCCAGGGATGAGGCTTCTGCCACCTGTTTGTGCAACCTGTTCCAGTGTCTCACCACCCTCATGGTGGTGCTTGTGACAGTTGAAGAGCCACTGCAGAGAGTGTTAGTAGTTTTGTTTATTAAACTGACAGAAGCTGGCATGACAGGGGAAGTGAGTTGGTGATGAGTTATCTGAATCTGATCAATGATTTTAAATTCTCGTTCCAGGAATGTGTTCTGGAACAACGTGCCTTGCACAGAGGGCATGTCCTGCCACGGTCAAGGGTCAACCCAGCCAGTGAGGAGGCAGATTTCTGTCCCTAGGAAGCCTTGCCTTTCAGACAGGCTTTTGCCAGATGCTTTGCACTGCCGCTCCTCTCACGCGTCAGGACATGGCATGTGAGTCTGCATTCGGCCCCTAGTCTTGACACAGCATCTGAGAGGGGCTGGAATAGAACTGCGAATGTTAGTCGCTGCGATGGCACATGTTTTCATTAACATGTAATCTTGCACCTTCTAATAGGATAGATAGCAGTTTCAGGATGGAGCCTTGTCCACAGTCTGTAGGCACAGTGAAAATTAATTTTTTTTCATTAGCTTGAATGTGGGTAAACCCATCTGCCAGATACAGAGTGCTGATGAACATTGCTTGCTCCATTTTTCTGTGAGAAAACTAATTAAAAGATTATAGCCTCTGTGCTTAATAGTCATTCAGAATGTATTGGTGGCTCTAGTTGCCGTTCAAATGTTATCGTGTGGCAAACAGCAAAGAGAAAGCATGCTGGCACTTCCCTCTCTTTGGGATTTGGTTCATCTCATTCACCTTCTAATCTCATCTCCCAGGATATCAAACGAGGGCTTCTGTTTGCTAGCCCAGTGTAAAATGAAAGATAAATGAAACCCGATATCCAGCAGCGATCAGGCTTGCTTTGTGCAAGACCCTTCTGGCAGTGTCCCAGAGAGCTCATGTTTGATGTCCAAGGGAGAGGTGACTTCTTCAGTTGTGTGTAAGGTAAACAGTGTTGGCATATTTCAGTGTTTGGATTGACAAATGATTATTTCTGTGTGGTATTTGTAAATAAAGTCCCCTAACAAGAGGACACAGTCTCAAGCTGTGCCAGGGGAAGTTTAGGCTCGAGGTGAGGAGAAAGTTCTTCACTGAGAGAGTTGTTAGCCATTGGAATGGGCTGCCCAGGGAGGTGGTGGAGTCACCATCCCTGGAGGTGTTCAAGAGGGATTGGACGTGGCACCTGGTGCCATGGTTTAGTCATGAGGTCTGTGGCGACAGGTTGGACTTGATGATCTTTCAGGTCTCTTCCAGCCTGGGTGATTCTGTGATTCTGTAACAAGGGTGCTGAGAAACACTTACTGTTAACTGCAATCCTGTGCCTTCCAGCTGGAATGGGACTTTTCACCCACAGCAAACTTAAGTTGGTCTCTTTAAAACTAGCAACCTGGTATCTGGGATCCCATCTTGCCACTGAGTGAGGCTTTGGTTTGCACTGTTTGCAGTTGTATCAAAAATTGACTTGTCCTAAAAGCATGACAACCGATCTTGGGCAAACTATGAGTCAAACTTGAATTCAGAAGAGAGTTCACACATAATGAAACATTGACACAGAGTTCTTTTAATTTTTGATCCAGCTCTGTGTTCACTGGTGATGATTCATGCTTCCAGTGAGTTCTTTCCAGGAAGGATTCCCCACAATCCTCAGAATTTTGCTCTTTGTTCATACTATTAAAGTTCTTCTTTCTCTGTTATTGCACTCTCTTTTTGGCTGAGATCCTCTCTGATTCCTCCTGAATGATCCTTAAGAGAAAAGAAGAAGAAAAAAAGTAAATAGAAGAGCAAAGCTACTGATGTTCCCAAGAATTGCTTTAGTAATGCTTTTACTTCCAAAGAAAAATCTTTAGATGATAGGAATTGCAGATTTTCATCATTTCAACCAAGGAACTTTGAGAGGTTGTAGTGAGGTCAGAAGGAGTGAAGCTGCTGTTAAAGATGTATTTTGTTTTTGAACTTTTACACTGGTTTGTGGCAAAAACTTAGATAAAGCATTGTGTGAATGTTTAATGAGAACTTAGCAAACCCTGTTTGGTAAGGTGATGGGCATGAAACAGCCTTTCCTAGGCAATCTTAAAAGAAACTACCTTCTTAGGTATCTTGTTTGTGTATTTCTGAATGCCCTGAGATGAGAATGAAGAGTTAATCCAGCAAGAGACTTCACATCAGGCACTATATTGCAGGTGGCCTAATACTGCAGTCTTCTGGGAAAATTTGATGGGTGTCAGGTAAGGACAGAGAATGTGAACAGATGAGAACATTCCAATTACTTACCCCTTTTGCTACACAGAGCATGGTTTTGAGTGATGTTTCCTAAACTGGCTTTTTTACTTATTATTTAATGAGAAATAAAGCATGCAGAAGAGGTGACAGCATGTACACAGCTCTAGCATGGTATGTAAGACACTGTAGGGCTCAACAGATTTGCTTCAAACACATCACTAGAGAACATGTAACGGAGGCAGACACCTGAGAAACAGAATTGTGCTATGACTGGGCAGATTGGACGTCTGATCCTTCATTACAGACTTGTGTGTCTCACTATTGGTTTAGTCATCTCTCTCCATCT